>OU452261.1:17202724-18475224 GCA_911728495.1 Furcula furcula
GTGTTTTTATAATAAAACAATTCTAAAGCAGGAATTAAACAAATAAACTATCTTTGGAGCAAGATACCTAATAAATTGTTTGGGTAATATTTTTTATCCCCTCTGTAGTTTTGCTTGCTCTGTGTTGGTGGCGGAAACGTGAACTAACGATTTCATAATGATGATGGCATATAGTTTGACAGTTTCATGTGTATAGACAGTAGCGACACGCCTATCGGCAAAACTAAATTTGTCAGGATGTGGCTTGTAAAGAAATAGCGACACAAGGGCGCTATTTCTCGCTACCACTTTTTGAACCGTGACACCAAATCTAGTTTATTTATATCGATGATCTGGTCAAATCATAATAATTTCTTTTTCAATGCCACTATGCAGTGCGCACAATCAGCCAAAAAGTTTTAAAAATATTAGGGCCTATGAAGACATGTAGTACCTATCTATCTGCAGACAGCGGGATAAATGATATGTTCACGTAGGGTAAAAGTGGGATAGTTGCCACACTTTTTGAAATTACTTTATATCTCTCAGTGAAAAAAGCAAAATTCTTTATTTGTAATACGGGTAGGTACTTTGATTTATTATCTTCAAACTTATGAAAGGAAAAACCATCATCTTTGATATTTCCAGAGTATTAGCGATTTTTGCGGACCTCTAAATTTTGGGGCATCTATCCCATATAGGGGATAATTGCCTAATCTATGTAAATTACGTATAGGATAGATGCCCCACTGAAAAAGAGGCCATCTATTCCGCAAAAACTTTGATTTCACCTTGCCTTTCCATGCAATCGCACAAAGACATGCAACACGGTCAACTTAGTGGTAGTTGTAGAGTCTTTCGAAAGATAAATAAAATAACATGTGATTCATCCGGCAAACTAGTGAAATTACAATCGAGGCAACTATACCCCTGGGGCAACTATCCCACTTTTACCCTATTTATTAAAGTCTCTATATTAAATAAAGGGAACAAGTTTGTATTGATAAATACGAGGCTAATTATGCGTTTATATAATATGTTTTTTTTTATAATACCAAGATGGCAAGCAAGCATGTGGCCCGCCTGAGGGTAAGCAGACACGCAGCCTATAGACGCTAGCTACATCAAAATAAACAGTAGCGCGGTGCCGACCCTTAAGACATTAGATATTAAGTATTTGTATCCGGTAATTTCACCAGCTACAGTGCCCTTCACGCCTTAACACAGCAATGCTAACACACGGCTGCTTGGCGGCAGAATATCTGACACTGCGGTGGTACCTACCTGGATGGTTCCTTGCACAAGGAAACTACCACCTAGCAAAATAAATAGTAAATACTAGTAAATGATTTACGTACGATTCCGTTTGATGAATTTGATTCAATTGAAACACCAAAAATGTATCTCGGGTCTAATTGGTCACCAAAAGCTATTTGATACATATGACAGGCTTTTTTATTCCATATTAACACCATAAATCCTCGAAGGTAAGACCTTGACCGCTGTTGCATAGTAATTTGATTTGAATAAAGGATTCGTACTTCCTGTGGCGACGTCTGTTGCTCGCGTCCGATATAAATGTGTGAAATATTCAAATTCATTGCCCGCCTTTAGTGTAGTATGCGGTCCAAGTCACAGGGTCGACAGCCCAAGCCCAAGCCGAGGCCGTGCCTCCCTGAGGTGCCCTTGAGCTCGTCGCTACTTCTGCCGTTAAGGCTAGAGCGCTTTAAGCGCTCGCCTCCTATTGTCCGGTGAAGCTGTAATGGCCATCTGCGGCCAACAGCGTCTATCATTCCCAAAAAAAAAAAACAAGTCACAGGGTACATAATAATATCAACAATATTATAACCATAGAGTTTATATATAAAAAAAGAGTACGCGTTTGTCTATGGTCCCCTTCAACAGATAGTAGGCAGATTTTCCTCTTTAGTTATATTGTTATGGAAGTGACAAATAGTGATGGGTTTGATCTGTCACAAGTGCAAATGTCGATAAATACAGCTGACGGTATAGTACCTATTGTCGTGTACCTGATATTTATGTATTTTGATGTCCTCACTCGTGCCTACGTGTTCTTACTTTAATCAATCATTCTATAGTACTTGTACTGATTCATATTCTAAGATTATAACTATGTGAAAAAATAAAAGCTTTTAAAAATATCGTAAATTAAGTTAAAATTTAATGGCAATTTTGAGAGCAACAGAATTTGGCTGTCTATAGTTTAGCATCATAATTTAGTTTCATATTTAGAAGTTGAATCGTCGATGCTGGATCTGGAAATACAGCATCAAATAGGTATTCCAATTTCTATACCTGAATCACAATCAACGTAGTACTACATTAATTATTTTAAAATTATCGGGTTTCCCTTACAAATAATGTCGTGGCACAGCTTGTCAGGTTAGACACGGCGATACAGTTTCAATAAATGTGTATTATACTAATACATCGCTGACCAACATAACTATTTTACCTGACAACGGTCAATTAGTTTTTAGCTAATTTTAGACCTGTTTAGGCTACCTAGTCCTGTAGACACGGCGATACAGTTTTTTTTTTAAATATTATACTAATACATCGCTGACCAACATAACTGTTTTTACTTGAAAACGGTCAATAATTTTTTCGTTAATTTTAGACCTGTTTAGACTACCTAGCCCTGTAAACACGGCGATACAGTTTTAATAAATGCGTATTACTCGTATACTAATACATCGCTAACCAACATAACAGTTTTTTCTTGAAAACGGTCAATATTTTTTTCGCTAATTTTAGACTACCTAGCCCTGTTTTTCTTTTCTCTTGCACCACAAAACTTAACATACCTTACGTAAATGCAGTCCCTGACCACTTTTTATAAAGATTAATGTTGCGTGAATAATCAGATCGTTCAAACGCCAATATATTTCTTGAAGAGCGTCTGTCGATAAATAGACACCGTTTGAAACTAAAAAAAAACAATATTTCCGGTGATGACCGTTAATTTTTTTTTTCTATCTGACATGACGTAATTAAGGAGCATCGTGGGTTATTTGTTTGTGTTGATTAATATTTTTAATGAGTTTCTTAAATATTATTTCTATAGCTACTAGATCCTGCCTCGTTTCGAAATTAATGAACTGATGGTACTGGAATGGTTTTCAAAAACGTTTGAGAAGTCATAATGGTGATGATAGAGAATTAGGAGTTCCTTGAAGAATATGTTACGGGATACAGCCTGATGCTAACTATTACGAACTATTGGTTTGATTCGATATTTTTTTTAAACACTGGAAGGATTTGAATTTAATGTCAAGACTACCAGACTACCTTTGGGAATGGAGGCCAGATGCCATTGGAATACGCAATTGGTGATATATTTTTTATATATATTTTCATTTTTGCACTTAATATTATCAGTTCAACGTCAGGTAACTTTTTTACAATGTAGTGCCGTCGTTGTTATATTGTATAAGATACTATTTTTTAGATTCGCATAAAGCTCGTTACAAAATAATTTAACAATGTCACACAAATAAATATTATGCTTTCTAAATTTACTCAAATCCACACACGGTCTTCTTCTTGCGGTGCCTCTTCACTACTGAAGGTAGGCCGCCAGCTCGTCAAACCTAGACCGGTCCTTTGCTAAGCGAAATAGGTGGTCCACACTGACAATGCCGGGCCACTGTCTGATATTTCAAAGCCACGATAGCTTACGTCTTCCAACTCGTCTTTTCCCCTCAATTTTACCCATCATTATAACATCAAGAAGATGGTATCGGTCATGTCTAAACACACTGTCTGATATTTTAAAGCCACGATAGCTTACGTCTTGCAACTCGTCTTTTCCCCTCAATTTTACCCATCATTATAACATCAAGAAGATGGTATCGGTCATGTCTAAACACACTGTCTGATATTTTAAAGCCACGATAGCTTACGTCTTGCAACTCGTCTTTTCCCCTCAATTTTACCCATCATTATAACATCAAGAAGATGGTATCGGTCATGTCTAAACACACTGTCTGATATTTCAAAGCCACGATAGCTTACGTCTTCCGACTCGTCTTTTCCTCTCAATTTCACCCATCATTATAACATCAAGAAGATGGTATCGGTCAAGTCTAAACACACTGTCTGATATTTCAAAGCCACGATAGCTTACGTCTTGCGACTCGTCTTTTCCCATCAATTTTACCCATCATTATAACACCAAGAAGATGGCATCGGTCATGTCTAAACACACTGTCTGATATTTCAAAGCCACGATAGCTTACGTCTTCCGACTCGTCTTTTCCCCTCAATTTTACTCATCATTATAACGTCAAGAAGATGGTAGCGGTCATGTCTAAACACACAATCATCTGATCCCAAACTAGGCAAAGCCTGTACTATGGAAACCACACAACTGATACTAATACTTATATAGATAAAATACCAGAAACTTGGTTGGAATCAAACCCAGGACCGTCGGTTACGTCTGTATGTATCACATAAGCGAAGCCTAGTGGCATAATATAAAATGTTTATCAATAAATCTTTGCACGAAACGTAATATCATCAAGTAACCAGTCTAAATTGAATATGGCCGGTCATCAAACTGTGCTTGTACAAAACTATGCGGAATGTAAAAGCATGCTCATAAATTAAGTGGGCTTTATAATAGTTGTTGCCGGCCACCGACCCAGTGTATGTACGGCTTTACGGAACATCTAATGAACAGTGTACAGTTACATACATAAATTATATAATAAAATTAAATTGCTAATGTTAAGATAAATTATTTCGATCTTATTCATATAGACTTTAGGACTAATACTTCGGGAGAAATTAGTTTTAGGTTTGACGGCTCTGTTTGTCTGTCCGTCAGTTTATGGTATCGTAGCTCCTGAAGGAATAGACTGAATTAATGAGGTTTTTAGGGTTCCATATCTAAAAGGTAAAAACGGAACCCATATGGTGAGATTTCGTCTGTCTGTCTGTCACACCTATATATTTCAGGAACCACTGACGCTATCGACTTGAAACTTGGAATAGTTTTATATCTTACTTTCCCAACCACATAGAAAATTTAAAATATATATTTAGGGTGTCGAAATGGGTCATCAAAATTTAAAAGTGAGATTACTATATATGTCATATCTTCATTTGCAAATTTCAAAACATATTTTATTTTGGTTTATGGGACGTAGTTTTTGGTTTATAATCAAAAAATGCCATAAATAATATCGTTCTCCCCTAGTTTAGAAGCTTGTCGAGGGAAAAATCTGAAATAATTATAGGTAAGTAATACATGTCTATCTATATTTTATTTACAGCAAAAATAATAATATCCTGGGACAATTCACACACGGTCATCTGATCCCAAACTAGGCAGAACCTGTACTATGGAAACCAGACAACTGATACTAATACACATATATACTTTTTTTTGTAAATACATACTTACATAGATAAAACACCCAGCCACTTGGTGGGAATCGAACCCACGACCCGTTAAATAAAATGATCATTTGATCCTGAAAATTTGTTTAGCTGTTTGTAAAAGTATCAAGTTGAATACGTACGTACTTAGTTTTGTTGATACGTGTGCGACCAACCCTGGTTGATATAATTCTAGCCACCCCTGCATTTAGCCATGTTACCAATGGAGCTGACGAATAATTACCATGTTATGTAATTATGTATAGAGAAATTAGATTTATGATTTAAGAGATTTATTCCCGCCTCCCCGTGGGGTGATCGGGTAAGAATAGCAGCCTTCCATCTAGAATAGATGTCGTAGAAGGCGACTAAGGGAATACCAGAAGATGGGCAGCAGCGCTATCTCTTTGATACACAACCATACATACGAGTATACTGCGATCCCCAAGATGCCTGCTAAGCATGGGGATTACGGCAAACCCCCTAACCCTCCTTCAAGGGGGAGGCCTATGTTCTGTTCTGCAGTTGTCGACTTTCAGCAGATGATGATATTTCCCGCCACTGTGCCCCATACTGTTCACACACTGTGATAACGTTATTTTATCAGTCAGTCCAGATTAGGTTATTGGCAAGTTAGATGGCATACGTCCAAGAGTCCATATCCCTACAAAATCATCAGATCAAATGCGGTCATCTCGGAACACGGCCTTCATAATTTACTACGATGCCAAAACAGAAACAAATGTCGAAGGATCGTTAGGCAGAAGACCATAGGGGGGGTCTTCTGTCTGACGATACTTCGACAGTCAAGAAGCTGTGAGGAAAGCGACGTGAGGAGGATCTGGTGAGATAGTACACAGAAGATTGCCAAGTCACTTGTGTACTCTCACTTCCTATACTCGTGTAGTCCAATGTGGCGGAAGACCGATCCGAATATAACGTACTATTTCCTGCCAATACTATATCGTTGAATCATGATACGGGTGGCAAAAGAATCTTAACACTAAATTAAATACTAAAGATAGATAAAAATGATAAATAAATCAAGATATTCCGGTGCTTATTAGCATAATATTTTTTTTCTAATCCGTTTCCCACGGCATCGCTGGCTAGATCTTTTAGAACGTTGGATAACATTGCGAAATTAAAGATGCAACCTCGATGCATTCATTTATCCATGAGGAGGTACTATTGCGGACACGAACGGTGTACCAGTTTTCAATATAAATCGTTTGAACGACGCGAAGTTACGTGTGCTTGCTCCGTCTGCACGTATTTCGGGCCGGCTCGTGCATGTGATTATCGTCCGTGTACGTGACCGAGAGAGTACAGTTTGGTTATTTATTCCTACATATAATCATGGACATGTAAATCCTCCCCTTATTGACCTTCTATTTTTATCACCGGGTCTATGTGGAATGTTTATTAACTTAAACCTCACCGCTGACCTTAAAGCTGTAGTCTTTGGGCTCCCGTTCGGATTTCACCAGGGTCACTCCAGTGCCAGGCTCTTGTCAGAGCTTCTTCTGTGAGCACAGAAATCCCCCAGCGTCGTGGTGCTCACGACGACGCAGGGCTTGCCCGCCTCGGAGTTGCATTTAGTGGAGACACATACAGCTCCCATATTGATGTACAAACTTGGTCTTAGATGATACATCAAGTCAGAATGGACCCAAACAGCCTTACACCGGCTATATTAGGGGGTAGGTCCCTAAAGAACTGTCCAGGTCTATTCTACCGCCAAGCAGCAGTGTGTAAGGATCACTGTATTCCTTTGTGAAGGGTATTTTAGCTGGTGAAGTTAGCGAGCACAATAAACTTAATAACTAACGTCTCGGGTGACAAGTGGCATTGCAGTACAGCTTTTCCTGGGCCGACGTGGTGCTTACCATCAGACGAATGTCCAGCTTGTCTTGACTTTGCGCTGGTACTCACCTGAATGGTCTCTTGCAGAGGGAACCCACCAGCCAGTACAGTAGTAGCCAGTCATTTTCCGTATGGTTTTAAGGAACTAGTGCATCAACATCATCATCATCATCAGCCGGAAGACGTTCACTGCTGAACATAGGCCTCCCCCTTTGAACGCCACAATGAACGACAATTGGCTATTTGCATCCACCGGTTACCTGCGACGCGCACAATGTCGTCTGTCCACCTAGTGGGAGGCCTGCCTACGCTGCGTCTTCCGGTTCGTGGTCGCCACTCGAGAACCTTTCTTCCCCAACAGTTATCGGTTCTTCGAGCGATGTGGCCTGCCCATTGCCACTTCAACTTGCAGATTCTGAGAGCTATGTCGGTGACCTTGGTTCTTCGGCGAATCTCCACATTTCCCTGAGAAATAACGTCTCCCTGTCTCACACCTCGCTGCAATGGGATTGGTTTCGTGCTCTCGTCCTGTAGTCGGATCGACATGGTGGCGTTGCTGTACAAACACTTCAACACTTCGATGTACCTATAGTCAATGTGGCACCGCTGGAGGGACTGCAATACCGCCCAGGTCTCGATTGAATCGAAGGCTTTTTCGTAGTCCACAAAGCTAGACATAATGGCCGATTATACTCCTCGGTCTTCTGTATAATCTGGCGGAGCGTATGTATGTGGTCTACGGTGCTAAAGCCTTTTCGGAACCCGGCTTGTTCGGGAGGCTGGAAGTCATCAAAACTGCGTTCGAGACGGTTCGTAATGACTCTCGAAAACAGCTTGTATACATGGCTCAGGAGTGAGATGGGTCTATAATTCTTCAATAAAGTGTTATCACCTTTTTTGAAGAAAAGAACCACCACACTCCTGTGCCATGCTTCTGGCGTTGTACCCTCGAGTAAGACGGAATTAAATAACTTCTGGAGGACTAAAAGTACCGGTTTTCCACCCGCTCTCAGAAGGAACTAGTGCGCTCCCATCCAAATCTATACCGCTGCTTACCATCAGGTGGGATCGCAAAACACTAGTTGATATTGAGCAACTTGTACCGCGAGAAAAAGAAACCTTTATAAAAACCTAGCAACATTGACCGCGTTTGCGGTTAACGTGTTAATTGATTACCACTAAAACATCAAGCATCAGATTATTTGTTACACAGTAATATTATCATACGAGCACACATTCAAAGCACGTTGGGTAGCGAGCATTGCATAAACCCGCCCCGAGGCGTCGGAATAGTAAAATACATGATTGATAACGCGGCAGAAGACATCGCGTGCTGGTGAGGACGTCAACGAAAGATTTATATGGATAAGCCAGATGAAAGAACATTTTCTGTTCGCGGTGGACACCTTCAAAAGGTCCCCGGGGCTGTGGCGCTCGACTGGGGTATGTGGGATTTTTACCCACTAAAATCCCCGTGGCTGTCGCATCGGGACATGAGAGGGGACCCTGAGGATCTTCGGTGGGATCTGCACCAGGGTGCCCTGCCCCTCAGTGCCTTGCCTTTGAGACCACCGCTGGGGGGCGCATTGTAGCCCCTCGGGAACCAGTCACGGTGCTAGCGGGGACTGGGGTCGCAACCCCGCCGTGTGCCGTCCTCCTCGTAGTCGCCGCCGTAGAAGAAAGAACCTATACAGACATTTTCCAAGGGTATTTTTTTTAACTACGGCCAAAAGAACCCCGTTACCTGCGGAATGTCCGGGTAAGAATAGCACCCTCCCATCTCGTTTGGTGTCCGTAAGAGGCGTATTTCTATTGGATTACCTACCACCAATACTGCGATCCCCAAGACCTGCCAAGCGTGGAGATTACGGCAACCCGGGAGGAGTCCTTCTAAAGGAGAGGCCTTCATTCGGCTGCTCATGATGATGATAATAAGTAAGCTTTTTCCCACTAATGTTTAAATATGCCTTTCACATTGAAGCATAGCAATGTTTACATATTACTGCTTGGCTGCAGTACCTTCACTACCTGAGCAGGATGGCCTCCTCCACAAGGGAAATCCAATAGCAAAAAAACACACACACGTTTTGTACTTATTACGTACATTTTAATAGTAGGTTATTATGTCAAGCTAGGCATGTCCACACTCACCTTTCGTTTGTTCACTCGAGCGAGCCGGTCCGGTTGTCCAATTATCATATCCACTTTCTCTGTGAGGTTACGAAGCTAGGATGGGGCAGGTGACTAGCCCCGTCTGCATTAAGCCTTACTTTACTACTTAGCCCAGTGGTGTTTACAATGCGTGTATATGCAGAAGGCTTAGTTATTGATTTCCATACTCGTCAATGTATTGAAAAATCACTCTGTGTGCCAATAGAATTTCCATTTGAATAATGTTAGCGACTGAGGGTCGAGTGTTTACATTCAAGTGTAAACGGTACGGTGATTACTGTCTCGCTTTCTCATTATTATAATTAGAGCGAGACAGCATTGTTTCGAAAATACCTACTAAAGCGTTTTCCGATTACTTTTTACCCGACCACGGAACGGAGGGATGGTTATGATTTTAACAAGAATGTATGTATGTATGTTCATCTGTTTCCGCATATCTTCTAATCTACTTAACATAATTTGACAAGTAGGGTGTAGTTAGAAGCGTCTTGATTTTCCGCTGGATATAGGCTATATAATATCACATTATTAGACTTCGATTTTATCCGTAGTAGGGTTTTAGTTTTTAAAACTTATTACTTGTTAATGTTTTGTTGTTAGCTTACTGTGATAAAGAAATGGGATTGGATCAAATCTGGAAACAATTTTTCTAAGTGTTGATAGTTCGTTCTCAAAATATATTATCAATACATATAAAATTACTTGTCCTGACTGACTGACTGACTGACTGACTGACTGATTCATCAACGCACAGGCCAAACCGCTGGACCTAGAAAGCTGAAATTTGGACAGTAGGTTCTTCTTATGACGTAAGCATCCACTAAGAAAGGATTTTTGAAAACTCGACTCCTAAAGGGGTTAAATGGGGTGTTTTCTTTTGTATGAAACTTTTTATTGTATGGTTCGATTGACTTGAAATTTACTGGAAAGATTCTTTAAATAAAATAAAGAAATACGTGTTTCGGGATTTTTTAAAAACAACCATTGGGGGTGCGCTAGGGGTTGGTAAACTTTGTATGGGAAATAATTATTACTTGGTTCAATTGATTTAAAAGTTGGTGAAAATACCCTCAAAATAAAATGATTGAAAACGTATTTTTTATTTTTCAAAAAATCTACCCCTAAAGAGGGATAAGAGGGAAAAATTTATAATATATCTATATTATTAAAAGAACAGGCTTTTTTTTTCTAGAAATCACCGTACATTCAAAACCATTTTAAGTAGAATCATGAAATTTGAAGGTGAACAATAAGAACGAACTCGACATTTCACACTTAATTAGGTCAAATGGGCTCCCAAAGTGTGTATGGTTAAAAAAAAATAATCACACAGACACGAAACTTTGTCAGTATACTGAGCAAAAGAAATAAAGAAACACGTATTTCATTACTTTAAAAAAAAACGACCGTTAAAGGGGTGCATTCGCATGGTGTTTGAGTATGAAATGCGCTTAAAAAATTCATGCTGTATTGATGAAACTTTGCGAATACATTTATCACCGCAAATGCAAATCCATGTGCCAATAATATTGTTTTGATTATCAACTCCTAAGAGGTTCTAATTGGGGTCCAAAAAATGTTTTTTGAACTACAGCCAATACTTAATTTATGTATTGCATACAAGAATCTAACATACCTATTCCGGCAAAAACAACCCCTAAGTTAATTTCATGGATTTGAAGAGTTTGCACAAATAAGGTTTTCCATTTAATGCTATAATGCAGGTAGAGTAAACACCAACTCGGTAAATAAACTCAACACAACAATTGAAGAAACTAATTTTTGGATTTTTTTCTAAACCTTGATCCAACTCGAACCAGTTCTATGCACTTTGATAATCCGGCATGATTCATCTCGATCCAGTTTGTTTCACCTTGACCCACTTTGACCCACCCAGACTTAACTATTTCGATCCACCTCGGTTCATCTCGATATACATCGATCCACCTCGATTTACCTCGCTCTAGCTCGATCCAACTTGATCCTGCTTGATCCAGTTTGATCCAGCTCAAACCAGTTTTATTCAGCTCAATTCCGTAAAACCCGGTTCAATTGAGTTTGATGATCCAGCTTGGCTCAACTCAATCCACTTTATTCCAACTTGACCCACTTCAAACTACCTTAACTTATCTTGATCCACCTCAATCTATCTCGATCCATATCAATCAATCTTGATCCAACTCGAACCAGTTCAATGCAGTATGATAGTCCGACTTGACTCATCTCGATTCACTTTGTTTCACCTTGACTCACATCGACCCACCCAGATTTAACCATATCAAGCCACCTCGGTGCATCTCGATTCACATCAATCCACCTCGATTTTCCTCGCTTTAGTTCGCTCCAACTTGATCCAGTTTGATCCAGCTCAAACCAGTTTTATTCAGTTCAATCCGGTATTATCCGGTCCAATGGAGTTTGATGCAGTTTGATCATCGATATACTATACCAACTAGATTAGCTGTCACGAACAAAATGACATCGAAAATGTGGTCGCGGTTACATATACTTACACAACTATACACGTACACGCAAAACAATAATATGTTCATATAAAAAGATAACTTACGAACTATAAAATAAGGTTCAATAATAATTGCAGACAATTCGGCACTTACACAGTTTTGGAGCTGAGAGTTGTGTGCTTCCATTGAGTTCCATTGTTTTTGAACGCTTAGACGTACAGTAAGCTAAGGAAAGGTATGGAGTTGCTTACGTTTATTTTTTCCAGAATAACCGTAATATAAAAATATGGTAAGTTACGTATAATGTTATGCTAGCCATAAAAGAAAGCATTACTTTGTACCCAACTTCTCCAGAATGATTGTTATTTCTTTCTAGTAGTATATCTGCATTTATTTGTTACAACATTAAGCTCTCAACGGCCGATGATTCCGATCGCATAAGCATTATGACGCGTCGACCGCCAACAGATTAACATGCGTATCAAATGAAGCGAAGACGCTTCATTTGATACGCATGTTGGTCAAGAGAACGACTGGATGAAATAAGACATACATATAAATGCAAAATTCTTTATTATGCATAGACTTAAAATAATTAGGTTTCGTTAGGTACAATTTTACAAAAAGCGTTACAAATGTTACAAAAAGCGTTAAATAATGACAATAGTATTGAAGTCGGTACTAAACATGGCATATTTAACGCTTTCAAGTTTTTATTTTATTTTAAGTCTAATTTATCTACACTGAACATTAATAATTAATCAAGTTTAGTGACAATGTATTTGACATTATATTTTATATTTATATTTAATTGACGGGCCCGTTGGTCTAGTGGTTAGACACCCTGGTTGCTAACCGATGGGTCGTGGGTTCGATTCCCACCAAGTGTCTGGGTGTTATTTATCTATTTAAGTATGGATTTACAAAAAAAAAATACATAAGTATTAGTATCAGTTGTCTGAAAAAAGAAATGTTAATTACCTTTAAACAAATTTAATTTATTATAAATCTGTCTTTTTGAATCATTTTTTGTCTGAGCGGTTTCTTTTTTACAAACATAATGCAGTCTTACATCGATGAATTTTTCTACAACTAATCTCAGTAAATCAATGTTATGGTTATGCTCATTTTCTCCGACAAAAACATCTTTATTAATATATAATTTTAAAACTGCAACAGATATAAATATTTTGTCATATTTCTTGTGTATATTTTTACCACCACTTAAACGAACACAGTTGCGTATAACGCGTTCAGTGTTCATGCAAATGTCAAATACATCATTTGCACAATAAAATAAGCCATTCATATCTCGTAAATCCACTAGTTTGTGGAACCATAATTTTTCTTTTGCCCATAATTTTCTTTTGCAGTCCTCGCACCTAAGCTTTTTTACTAGACTACTTACCACAAAACCAGAAATGTAACCTACTATTTGGAAAACAATTTCCGGAATTGGGTTTTGTTCTAATTTTTGAATGAGTTCGTTGCAATTTATCTGGTATTTATCAAAATTGTGCTGTATAGATTTATTTTTTATGATTTCTATAGCACTTAAATTTTCTTCACATTCATCAAAACGATATCCCGTCGAAGAACTATTAATTTTTTAATACACGGAGCAACCACGTTCTTGTTGTAAAGTAATAATAATATTTGAGGACACACTGCCGTGTAATCCAAAACTGTCCAGAGTCTGTACTATGGTAACCAGACACCTAATATAAATACGTATATACTTTTTTGAAAATACATACTTATCTAAATAAATGACACCCAGAGAAAAAGTGGCAATCTGAACCACAACCTATTGGATAGAGGCCAGGATGGTTAACCATTAGACCAACGAGTTTTCAAATGATGGTATTGTTAGACTCCAAAACCGATATAAAATAAATTGTGGGTAGGATAGCCGAACGCGCCCAGCGAATGCGTATAGTCACTGCTCTAGCGGTACCGCAGTCATTCGTTTCTCAGATCTCGTACAGTGCGGAAGTCTCAGTGAAGTTGCTGCGTCATGGTGATTACAATGTATTCCTGCTGCAGGAGTGTGGTAATAATTCTTCAGTGGTATGTTCAGTTTTTATTTTACTAAGGTGGTCCAGTGACAATGGTTTCTAGACAGATTCTCTTTTTTTAAATAATCTTATTTAGGGTTTCTAATAGTATAATAATACAAACTTACACACATCTCATCACCACTTTTTCTATTTTACGCAGTTGTGAAAAAAATTGCACAATTTTATAACAATGAAACTCCATGCATTCTTTGTTCGAGAACTACGTAACGCTCGTGTACTGATTTACCAACTTATGTATGCTGGTGGCGTAAATGAGAACTAACTTTTTTATTGTGGTAGTGACGTGTAGTTTGACAGTTTTGCATAGACGGTAGTGACACTCTCTATCAGCAAAAATAATTTTGTCAGCCTGTGGCTTGGCAAATGGCGAACTACTAGCGGAGAAAATGTCAAATAAATAATTGTTATTTCGGATTTTAGTGATATCTTACTTATATTTTGTATTTAAACTAGTAGTAATAAGATTACTAACCGAAAAAAAGATATTCCACCTGTAATTTTAGTGTTGCGACGAGTATTTGGACAGTTTTTCAACGCGCAATAAGACATTTTGACACGTCTTACGCCAGCTGTTGTCGGCTCGTACTAATTTGAAATAGAGCGATAGCTGTCTCCGTAGCTCTTATTTTCGTGACCACTTTTCGGGTCGTGACAGCAAATCTTGTTTAGATAGTATATCGATGAGTTTGATGATCCGGCTTGACGCAACTCAATCCACTTTATTCCAACTTGACCCACTTCAAACCACCTTGACTTATCTCGATCCCCTCAACTCATCTAGATTCAGATCGATCCACCTCGATCCAGCTCGAATCAGTTCGATACAGCTTGATAATCTGACTTGACTAATTTTGGTCTATTTTGTTTCATATTGACCCACTTCGACTCACTTTGACTTATATTGATCCGCGTCGGTCTATCTCGATCCACAATCCACATTGATCCATCTCGATTTACCTCGGTAGAGCTCGCTTTAGCTATATTGAACTCAAGCCAGCTTTATCCTGCTTGATCCAGTTTGATCCGGCTCAAACCAGTTTTACGTTTAATCGAGTTTGATGTAGTTTGATGATCTAGCTTGGCTCATTTGGATCCACTTTATTCCAACTAGACCCATTTCAAACCACGTTGACTTATTTCGATCCATCTCGGTCCATCTCGATTAACTTCGATCCATCTCGCTTTAGCACGTTTCACCTTAATCCTGCTTAATCCAGTTTGATCCAGCTCAAACCAGTTTTATTCAGCTCAATCCGGTTCAATTTAGTTCGATACAGTTTAATGATCCAGCTTGGATCATATCGATCCACTTTAATCCAACTTGACATATTTCGAACCACCTTGACTTATATTGATCCACCTCGGTCCATCTCGATCCACATTGACCCACCTCGATGTACTTTGATCCAGCTCGGTTTTGCTCGGTTCACCTTGATCCTGCTTGATCCGGTTTGATTCAGCTAAAACCAGTTTTATTTAGCTGAATCCGGTATGATCCGGTTCAATGCAATTTCATGGTCGTGATTGGCTTAACTCAATCCACTTTATTCCATCTTAACCCACTTCAAACCACCTTGGCATATCGATCCACCTCTGTCTATATTGATCCACATCGATCCACTTCGATTTACTTCGATTCATGATCATAATTGATCCTGCATGATCCAGTGTAATCTAGCTCAAACCAGTTTTTATTCAATTCAATCCGTTATTACTCGGTTCAATCAAGTTTGATGCAGTTTGATAATCCGGCTTGACTCATCTCGAACCAGTTTATTTCACTTTGAGCCACTTCGACCCACCTTGACTTATCTCGGTCTACCTCGGTCCATCTTGATCTTGAAGGTTTTTAAAAATATTGTTTACACTTTTATTAAACCTGGACCTATTATGTGTCATTTCATCAAATATACATACTTGATGACATAGCCTGTATTTTTGTAACTCTGTCTGTCTGCTACGTTTTAACGCCTAATCCACTGAACCAATTTCGATTAAATTTGGTACAGAGACAGATAAGACTTTAAGAAAGGACATAGGCTACTTTTTATCCCGAACAAAAAGATTGAAGGGGTTGAAATAGGGAATGAAAGTAAGAATGGAATTTCGTCATTGTTGAAAATACTACCGTGACTTTGTTTTACAATTGATAAGAAATCCTACTCCCTACTTCCCCCTACTTCTATACTATCTAACTTTATGTATCTAACACTACTATACTAATACTGTAAAGGGTTTAAATTTGTATTTTTGTATGTTTGTGTGTTTGTAAGTATGTGTAATCTAAGGGTAATCTTCGGAATTACTCATCCGATTTTGAAAATTCTTTTGCCTGCTGCCTATGCTGGGTTGAGCTGGATCATCGTATTAAAGCGAGCTGGATCATTTACCTCGGTAAATGCAGGTGGATCGTTAATTTAAAACGCGTTTTACTTACAAAACCAACGCGGGCGAAGCCGCGGGCTACAGCTAGTAGACATATAATCGGCGTGTCAATCTGGCTTTACTTATCGATCTACTTAAGCATGTACAAGATATCACTACATAATAAATCAATGAAGTTGCAGAAATAAAATTAAAGACAAAATTTTATACGAACTCATTTTGCCAGCTCAAGTGGAATTTCAAAACCTTGTAAAATAAATTAAAACTAAATAATATATTAACTGTATACAAATGTCACTTTTTTAGGCGTAAAATAATTAGGTTATGCCACTTATAAAAAGGAAAGTTAGCGTAAAATTCATATCTTCGCAGTCAAAGATATTTTATTATATCGTAGAATTGACTGTTTGTTCAAACATGAGTATTATAAAACTACAAAGGTCCTACCAATCTATCAGATGGATTAGCGACGGCGTGAAGTGGCCAGCTATCATATTATTAACACGATTAGAGGAGGAAATTCTGCTTCCGCATACCTAGGCATCCCAAACCACATCAATAAGCAATCACTTAGCACCGTGAAGCAACACACTTAGGTTACGTTCTCTTACTTGGTTTTAAAATATACTATTTAAAATAGGTTCCAAACTATAGTATTTCTTTAAAATAAGAACAGGCAAAGTGGGAATATTGTGTCCGCTTAAAAATATGTCACAAATATGAACATAACAAAAGTCTCAAGCACTTCACCACCACTTTTGAGTAGCGTTGTGCTCCAGCGATGAATACATCACGTTGACAGATCTCTATAAGATTATACTGGTATCTCTCTGGGACGCCTTGTTGACATTTTTGTTGCTAGTGCACCACTATATAACCGCTTACCATCAGGTGGAATTTCCGTAAAGCACATATTGCATTAAATTTATTGAGTGGTTGAAAAATTACTAAAAACGTACGCCGAGCGTGCTTCGTTTAGTTCGGAACGAAGGAATTGACCACAGTGGCGTGTACTAAAGATGTTCACATCTTAACATTCGTGGAAAGGGCAAAGATTAAACAACTTAGCATAAACCGGTAATACATTATATGGAAATTGATATTGCGAAACGAATTTATTTCAAATGTATTTGTTTTAAATAAACCCTATTCAATATGGAATTATTTTTATTTAATCAAACACTAGAGAGAGTTTTCAACGATGTATTTTTAATTTAATCTGAAAAATTTGATTTCCAGTTTGGGGTCACATGTTATGAACTTATTATTTCTACTAAGAAATAGTTTTATGACATTTTAATAGTATTAGTTATTGCCTAAATATTTGTGTTTAAATTAAAAGAACGTACATATTATTGAAGGTCGTGTCATTCTGTCGTCATAACCCTTTCAAAACCCAGTTTTATAGTTGGAAAGTTATGTGAACTATCATATTGGCTAGCATATTTATTACCAAAAATATGTTTTAGTAATGTAAATGCTTTGTTGGTCTATTGCGGTGATATTTAGTGTTTTATATTACGAAAACCATTTAAGTAAATGTTCGTAAAAAAGTTAGCAATAGAATAATGCCAATAACTTTTTTATTACATATCATATAAACTGAACATAATATGACAGTAGCCTTCTTATATATTTGAGCTTTCAAAAGAGTAGCGTGTTGAAAGAAACAAAAACATTTATGCCTTTTTAGAGTGACGAAACATGTACGTTCGCCTGGATGTTAAAAGATACGCCTGTCTATATACACTGGCGCTGGTCACCTGAGATATTAGATATTAAGTCTCTTGTGTCCGGTAATTTGACCAGTGTCCAATACTACCTGGACCCTGGTACAAAAGACCGCTTAATTAATAGTTTAATAAGTTGTTCCTCGGTTTTATTCCTTGTACAGCCAGTAGTTACCATTTTAGTGCATGTCGATGAGTGTGGCATTATACAAATCTCAATAGTATTTATATTTCTTTTAAATTCAAATTGCTTATCTGATGATGAGCGGAGATTGATTGTGGGTGGAAAACCGCTAATAAATAACAGAGAAGTAGTACAGAGACCAAACAAGGGTTTCTCATCCTATAGTGGATCACCGTTAAGCTTAATCACATACACATAAGAAATCAACGCCACAAGAAGGTTGCTGTTTTCTATTGCTGAATAAATTTCTAAAGTTTAAAAAAATATATTACTACTTCTTACTTCCTACGGTGCTACAACCCCTTGTGGGTCTTGGCCTCCTCAACAGTAATTTTGCAGTTATCCCTTTTTGCCTCTCTCCTTCAGTTGGTAAACTTCCCCGTAGCTCTTAAGTCTTCCTCAACACATTCTATCCATCGCTTTCTTGGCCTTCGTCTAGGTATTTTGTGCTGTAGAGCCCACTTGGTCGCACTTTTAGTCCATCTAGTTCCATCCATCCTTTCAATATCCAGCCCATCTCAATATCTGCGTCTTACAATACTTCACTATATTTTCTTTATGAGTCAGACTATCCAGCTCATGATTCAGTCATTTAAAAAAAGATATTCAATGTTATTCCTTGGCAGTACATTTTCTATATTTGTAGTTTAAATGATTTATCATGTTTAGGCATTAAAATTTTTTTGTTAGTGTTAGTGTTCTATTATTATTTTTATAATCTTTGCATGATGGTTATTGATGAGCGCGATGCACGGTGCATTATTGATAGAAGAACTTGTAGTTTGTTTGTCAGTTCGTTAAATTTTGTGTGCTCACATCGTTGTGAACTAATTATAACTAATTATTTGTTCGTTCACCTTGCTAGATGATGAGAAGATAGATTTCTATCTATATAACAGTTTACGGTCAAATTTTTACAATAGCGTAAATAAAGTCTATGAAAGAATTTAGTACTGAACATAGAAGTTTAAATTATTTGTAGTCTGTGTTATTCTGCATGAAAATACAAAATTGTTCTGCGCGCATCAGGCTGTCTGTCTCGTGAGAAATTAACTAAATTCTAACTGCCGCACTCACAAACGCCAATTAACTTTAATTCTAATTAAGTCACTTTTAGATATCTGTTTTTCTCGACTGTCGGAGCCATTTATGATTAATTTCGATTATTGAACACGAGATAATTGATATCTCTACTCACTATCTGCGTATTAAGGCTTCGAGTATCGAAATAATTCGATTTCATAAAATGGATTAATGATCATTAACTTTAATTGACGTTTGTAGGTTTGGCAGTAAGTGGCAGATCCCTACTAGGTGGTAGTTCTCTTGTGCTAGGGACTGTCAGATATTCTGCAGCTACGCAGCAGTGTGCTAACATTGTTGTGTTCCGGTGTGAAGGGCACTGTAGCTTCTGAAATTACTGGACACAATTCTTAATAACTAATGTATCGGTAGACGAGTGGCAGTGCCATGCAGCTGTCTATAGGCAGGCACGTCTTACGTGTCTCGCTACTAGGTAGAGTCAAAAAGCAATGGGGATGATGTCTGGGTAAAAAAAAAAATTATAATTAGTCCGTCAGTTAGATTATCAAAAAATATTGGACACGTATTTTATTATTTAACAAATTAATAAAAATTGCCGAAGATATAGAGCGTCAGAGTTCGGGAGTGGGGGCTCGTGACGTCACGTTTCAGTAAAAATTGTATACCGGGTTGACGTCACGCGGAATTTCAAAGCACTATATCTTCGTCATTTTTTGTCTAATCAACAAAAGAAAAAATACGTGTCCAATATTTTTTGATAATCTATATGACAGACTAAAAAGAAATTTTTTTGTCATCTAGTCTATTAAAATTACGCAAACTAAATCGCAAAAAAAAATTTTAGTCATCTAGCCTATTAAAATTACGCAAACTAAATCGCATATACCTTTCCTCGTTGCATGAGTAAATCATGTAAATATGCATGTAAGTAATGTTAAGTTGCTTTGAGCTAGCACTTTAGTTGGGTCCTCTATAACAGACGGTATTAAAATAGAAAGCAATTTTTTTTATTACGAAAAAAAATAACATTTGATCCACTTTCCACCCACACTTGTGCACACAGTCAAATTGTGTCACGTTCAAGTTCAGGTGGTGTTTTAACTAAACGTGCACTTCGCGTTGCGTACAATACATTGCTGTTTTTCTTCTCAGTATCTTGTAGCGCATGTGACAAAGCCACCGATAGATATTAAACACATCGTTATGATGAATGTCGAGTCCGCGTAAGGGAGAAAATGAAACTCGATATTAAAAGGATGTCCGTAGGGTGCGAATTATTTGTACAAATGCAGCGGATACCTGCGGATCCGTGCGGATATGAGGGCGGGCCGGAACTCGCTCGATGGTGTATCAGAAATTGTAGTGATTGGCTCAGTTTACGTTTAGAAATTTCGGATATCTTGTTACTCTGATCTGGGAAACATTTTCAACACACTACCTTGAAATATATACCTGTTCTTTTTTTGTTGATATGGATGAAAACTTTCAAAAGCTACCTGGTTTCGACGAGGCAAAGGCCGGGTAATATAGGATTTTTACCTAAAAATTATACTTGATGGCTTTTATCAACGCTAATATGGACGAAGAAACGTTGCACCCTCCGTTCGGACTTCACCAAAGTTGAACAACATTTTTAGATACTTCTTTGTTTTCTTCCTTTACTTTTAGGTTTTAGGAATAGGCGTAGGTAGACTAGTCACTGTCGACTGTCTAGGGTACCATTGACTGGTAATTTGGTAAGTTGATTAAAGATATGGAAGACCTCAGTACTGGTAACTGGAAGGAGCAGGCACAAAACTGAATATTTTTGTCCCTTAGTGCCGGAGGCCCAAGGTCTAATTTCACCACCACCACTGCGTGACCTTAGTATATCTCAGTGAAAAGACGCGCGTTCCCAAAGACAATTGCCTTGCTTTGGTCTCTTTTCACTAGCTACAGTGCCCTTCTTATAGAAGCACAACAGTGTTTACACCTTTACCTAGCGGCACTACGGTGGTACCTGTCTTATTTTTTATCCTATCTACTAGATTTACGAACGACGAAACGAGTAAGAAGATCTCCTGATAGTCATCCACACTGCCTAAGGACAGCTGGATCGCACTGCCGCTCGTCACTCGAGACATTAGTTATTAAGTCTTTTATAGCCGGTAATGTCACAAGCTACAGTGACCTTCACAATGGAACACAGCAATGTTTACACACTGCTGCTTCGAGGCACAATAAAATATAGACCTGGACTAGCGACACCCTGGCCGCTACCTGATAGGTCTTGGGTTCGATTCCCACAAAGTGTCTGGGTTTATCGGGCCTGTTGGTGTAGCGGTTAGACACCCTGGCCGCTACCCGATAGGTCTTGGGTTCGATTCCCACCAAGTGTTTTTGTTTATTTATCTATTTAAGTAAGTATGTATTACAAATAAAAGTATATAAGTATTAGTATCAGTTGTCTGATTTCCATAGTACAGGCTTGCCTAGTTTGGGATCAGATGACCGTCTGTGGATTGATCCATAACATATGTGTTATACTTTTCCATGCATTCGTGACAAATTGACAGTAGAAATAAAATATGTACACAAAAATAGTCTTAACACGCCTAACCCCATCATACGACATGTAATTTTTAACAATGTCTTTCCACTGCCTACTTTATAAATGAACTTCCACGTCAAGACAAACTGTATATCTCTCTTTTCTTTTAAAGAATAAATCACAGCACGTTAATTACTGAAGGGTTAAACAATGACTTTCATAAGTAGAAACTTAAAACACTTTTTCCACTTCCTGAGAGGGTTGGATGTGCCACAAATCTGGCAGACAACTAGGGTAGCCACATGCGCCTCTCAATGGAAATAGTAGCGTATAAAAAAGCATCTTTAATGAACATAATTCCCGTATAAAAGGGGTTACTTAAAAATAAACGGTATTGGTGCGCTATTACTGAGGTTGTTCGAAAATATGTCGAGCGTGCATTTTCGAATGATCGTAATTCGGTTTCTTTTACCAAGGTGGAAAGCGTGGTCTAGGACGTGAAATATAATAACGTTCAACGCTGAGTAATGTATACAGAGAAAAAAATTACCGTAATTTATTCATATTTTTTATATTTTTATTTTAATCATTAACAGAGTTCAGTCTCAATATAGTCACTTGTCACGCATGCCCTCTGTCGATATTGATCTGTGCTTGATCTGTGTTCCTTGTCTAAATTTAGATCCTCTGTGCATAAATGTTTAGGTGACTTTTAGCAAAATTATTATTTCTTTTTCTAAATCGTTTTAAACTATGTTCTACAATTTATCTTCAGTAACTTCGACACTTTGTTTTCATGAGCTATGATGCATGTCAGGGCAACCTGTAATTAAGTCTACAATGTTCAATGTATCCAACTGACCATGTACTGTATTTACTTTAAGCCGTTGTGTGACTTGTTGGTTGTTTAATAAATAAAATAAAAATAAAATAAAAAATCATCTCTGTAAACTTCATAATATAGAACCATAAGCAACTAACGTTTTGTCGGCAAGAAGGTGCTTAAACTTCTTCAAATAAGGGGTATAGTTCAGTTCTTTGTATAGTTATTAGTGCTATCATTAACATACTATTATTTAAACTAGTTCATATACTTTTGTTATTGTATTCTGTCGCTATCAGCGAAGACTTGTTATCAGCTTTCTGACAACTAAAATAATAGTATGTTAAGTTTTTTAGCAGTAAGTCTTCCATATCTCAAATAAATAAATAAATAAATATTATGATTCGCCGAAAGTGGCCATTTTAGACCCGCTGCTTAAAACTACATTACATGGCAAACCAAAGTGATTCGTTGAATATCAAATTTAAAATGATTGACTGAATTTCATTCTCATTATAAAACTCTAAATATATTTAAATTTTTTAGCAAACTGTGAGTTCTTTGGATATTCAAATACATTAGTTTGTAGTAATAAAATTATTGGGAACTTGTTCTGTAAAACGGGGAATAAAAAATTTGTTTCCTCATATTGATGAAATAGATATGATTTCGATCCATATGTTACAGAATAGACCCCTGCTCTCGACTTGATTCTAGAGTATGTAGATATGATTTATGGAAGCAGCATGCCCGGTGTCTTGGTTATTTTTGTACCAAATATTAATTTAGACATTGAATAGATTTAACTGTGATTGTTCGTTACACCTTTTATAGTAATTATATTTTAGAGTTTCCGTTTTCTATTTCTATCCTGCAATAGAAATAAATATATAATTTTTTATGTTCTACCTAGTGGCGAGATAAGCAATAAGTTCGTCTGACTTAAAATCAGACTTAAAGTCAGCGATACGCCCAATGATAGAATATTCAGTATTTTAATTTACTCTTTTCTATATTTTAACGAATATTATATGTATATTAGTAAATTGCTAAGCAATGGAGCCATTGCTCTTCAATGACGAAGAAGACAAGTCTGCGTTGAGATTTTAAGAGAGCTAGGGTGGTGTAGTTATATACGAGTACTCGTATCTATTGGAATTGTGAAATGCCTACTTTTACTGTTTTTTTTAACATTTTCTATGTACGATGCCGTTACTCGACGTTATCCGTGGGGTGTCTGGGTAAGAATAACACCCACCCATTTCCCCCCAGTTGGGTAAGAGGCGACTAAGGGAAAACAAGAAGACGGGCAGCAGCGTCTGTCTATTGGATTACCTACCACCTATACTGTGATCCCCAAGACACCTGCCAAGCGTGGGGATTATGGCACCCCCTCCCTTTAAGGGGGAGGCCTTTTGATCAGCTGTGGACGTATTTCGGCTGTTAATGATTGTACGATGCGCAGGCTTAGTTAAATTTACCATTCCTTAGGTATTATGTATCTTCCATTTCGTAACTGTTTAGATATTACTTCCTATATATCTATAAAAATCAATGCCACTTTTCGTTGTAATTTTATCACTCAAGAACGGGCTCACGTATCCAAACCAAATGTTTAGGCTTTGTTCGGACTATTTAGTAGATGGTTTATGTGAAGTTTGCACAAAATCGGTAGAGCGGTTCTTTATTTATCACATTTTTTGTAACAAATGAATTCAATGGCGGATCATTTTTTAAATGGGGATTTTGCTGTCAAATTGAACCTTTTTTCAGAATTGAAACTTTTTCAGTGTTGACAGTAAAAGCATGTTGTTATGTCATTCATGCGGTCATTTCATTTTGGACGTGCTTCGATTAAAGCAAATTGTCAGCGATAATTATTGCTTTGTGTTTATATTTTTTGTTCAAATGTAATATGTATATAATCTGTGCGTGTATTTTTCTCAGTTTTTAGCGAGCCGTCGGTGTTTCATAATGAATTTGATGTTCCAATTTTTTTTTTAAATATTTCACTTTGTACGTAGCGAAGCACGTAACGGGCCCCTAGTTCTCTTTGTGAGAAACGACCTCTAAAGTCAACTAGGTCACCATTTCCTACAATAAATAGAAAAAAATCTCCTTCAATATTTCGCCCGTAGAACCATCATTCCCACCGTCAACAAATCTGTCATGGCGCAGATGTTCCACCGCATTTTTTACAATAAAACGGAAACGGAAAGACAAGAGGTACACCTGTCCCGCTCTAACATCGTCCGTCCCTGTCGCGTCTTCCTATATTTTTTTAGGATTATTATATTCGTTGAGGTTTTACATGCACAGATTGGGAGCGCTGTGTGCCACCTGCTTTAGTAAAAAAAAACACAACTGACGGATCATATGCTGGGATCCATGGGAGAACTAATACTGCAGGATACTTATACCCTTCGCGAAACATATGCTTTCGATTCCAAGAAATCTTACGAAGTCCAAAGTCACCATAATTTGGTAGATTGGATTGATAACCTTTTTACTCTACTTATAACGGGTGTAAGGGACATCGTACCGAAATTTTTTTTATAAAAATAATAAATTTTTATAAGATGTCAAATAATGTCCGTTACAACATTACAGAAACCATTTATATGGAAAATGACAAATGGCTGACTTATTAATTTTCGAGCATGTAATGAATATATGCGGAATAATATTTATTTCTCAAATTGCATTGCTAATTTTCTAAAATAATAATAATTAATTGCCTATTAATTCATTGCCTATTACAGAAACTATTGTTTTAGTGTATAAAGAATAAATAAATAAATAATGAAATAAATTTTCCACAAATAATACTGTAATTTACTGTTTTTAAATTAAAATTATGCTTTGATGTGGATGTGGATATTTTTTTTGGAAATTCATGAAAAAGCTTATGAAAAATTTCAACACTACAGTGTTCAGAATCATGTACTGGATCCCTGGTATCGGTTTTCGGTACGATATCCCTTACACCCTGTATAACTACTTTGAGATGCTCGTAGCCAATTGCTGCGGCAGAATTTCTGAAACTGCGGTGGTACCTACCTGGACGGTTCCTTGCACAAGGAACCTACCACCTAGTCAGATACAATGGGAGCCTTGAATATGGAGATATTAGAAAATATGAAGAACGTTGGAAGCCATAAATATGGTTATGGAAGCCATGAGATTTTGTTTCCAATCGTTGGCACTGCCTACTAAATTACGGTGCCACTCATTCTATCTCCCCACCAAACACAATAAACCGATCAAAAGTCACGGTAAAGTTGAAAGCGATCAATCCGCGAAGAGTTCGTCGACTTGCTGTGATCGATCATCCTGACAACGCGATATGGTGAGACAACAGGCTTTGTTTACACTGCACGCTCTCACGGCGGCTATGGGAAAGGATATGGGTTTGTGAAACTATGAAAATATAATATCCAAATCTACCAGAGCGCGAAGACCCTCTTACCAACCATAGGTCACCAAATGAGCATGTTAGACTGTAATCCACAAATTACTAAGAAGGTCTCACAAGTATCAATGCAAATCTAATTGGAAAAGGGCTATGGATGAAAAGTATAAGTTAAAGTTAGAAAATAACCCTTGAAAATGGGTTTTCAAAACAATGACAAATGAAAATGGCGAAGTAGTAAGATACGAAGAATAAGAGAGAAGAATATTATTAAAATACTTCCATATAGAATCTATAGGTACTTATAATAAAACTGTAACAGGTGCAATTCTGTACATTGAAGATATTTTGAAAATTATATTTGAAGGGCATTCTATAACCGATACTGAGGCCGAAAATGTAATTTTTTTAATTTTTGTCTGTCTGTATCATGGCTACGCATCACGCCGAAACGACTGAATGGATTCAAACGAAACTTGGCATGATGAGAAGTTGGTGTTAGCGTACCTGCTGGGTATATTTGGCACCAACTTCAATAATATTTAAATTATTTTATACTTTTCAGTGATATTGAAGTCGGTTGAATTTTTTTTTAAAAAGATTTTATTTTAAACTTTTTAGTGATATTTTCATATATAAAGATTGAACCATCGAAGACCGTAAAATGATCTAGGTAGGTTATGATCACATTATCGTCTACATAGTTTTACATAATTCATGTTACTTCAGAAAAAAATATCCAGTCGTAATGAAACTTGCATGGAATCATCATAGTAGTTTACTCTCTCGAATAAAAAAAGAATCATCGAAATCAGTTCATAATTGTCAGAGCAATGTAATGGAGAACATCAGTTTTATAGTTTTACCAGATAAATTCAAAGACTCAAAAGATTCAAAAATTTTATTTCAAATAGGCTTAACGCTAGCACTTTTGAACGGTCAATTTTTTAAAAGCTACCACCGGATCACAACGCGGCTTCAACTGAGAAGATCCGGCAAGAAACTCAGCAGGCTTGTCATTTTTTCACATTTTTTTTAAACAAATTTAGTCTTTTTACAATTAAATCAGCAGGAGCGACAGTGTGTCCTGCCGTTCAAAATATCAAATAAAAATAAAAATACGACGAAAATACAACAAACTAAAAACGGTTGGACCAGTCCCCCCAAGCAGCACCCGCGCACGAGTTGACTCGATCAGCAGCCATCACTCCCCTCAACCATATTGGAGGGAAGGGGGTGACCCGCCACACGAAGCCGCCACAAGCAAAGACTTTTCGATGGCGAGCATGACCGATCCAAAATCACAATGGCTCACGTTTAACATTTACCTTCTGCTGTTAAGCAGTGCCTCGTCAGGCAAGACACAAAGCAATTTAACATATTAAATTTTATCACAAGTCGTCTATGTTAGATACACACCAAGAATAATTTACAAGTTGAAATGAAACTAATTTTACGGATTATATCGCGGTTTATTCTTGATTTTAATTACCCGACGTTTCGAATACTTTACAGCATTCATGGTCACGGGCGGACTGAGGTGGTAGCTGTCCAAATGTCATAGTTGTCTTAGGGTACCCTCAGGTCTTCTAATTATTATTGTTAGTCCGATCTACGCAGAAAGAGCTTACAGTGTCTTGAGGTTTTGCAGTGGAATGCTTGTCTTTGGATTTGCAAGACCTCAAGACACTGTAAGCTCTTTCTGCGTAGATCGGACTAACAATAATAATTAGAAGACCTGAGGGTACCCTAAGACAACTATGACATTTGGACAGCTACCACCTCAGTCCGCCCGTGACCATGAATGCTGTAAAGTATTCGAAATGTCGGGTAATTAAAATCAAGAATAAACCACGATATAATCCGTAAAATTAGTTTCATTTCAATTTGTAGTATTCGCGTAAATATCAGAAATCATTACAATTTACAAGCTCAAGCCTTCAGACCACATCGTTCATGGTCCTCCAGGAAGTTCTTATCCGGTTGTGATAAAATTTATACAGATTCAATATAGTGGTTTCTTCTTTCGAATAAAAAAAGAATCATTTAAATTGGTAAATATTTGCCAGAGTTATGACCATTTTTGTCCTTAAAAAGCGACATAAAGTCATCTATATAGGATTTCCTGCAGCTCTCAGTGCGCAGTCACCATTCTTGTTTTTTCAGGAACTACTTATTACTAAGCAATATTTTTTATGGGACCCAATCAATGGATTGAAGAATGGATGGAAGAAAGATTTTTTCAAATCGGTTCATAATTGACAGAGTTATGCGCGAACATACATAAAAAAAAATAAAAATATATACAGACGAATTGAGAACCTCCTCCTTTTTTGAAGTCGGTTAAAAAAATCCGACAGTTGTGAATTGTCGTACTGTGCTAGGAGTTCGATACTATGATTCTATATAGGCTTTCCTGCAGCTTTCCTGCGCAGTCACCATTCTTGTTTTCTCGGGAACTACTTATTACTAAGCAATTTTTTTTTATGGGACCCAATCAATGGATTGAAGAATGGATGGAAGAAATATTTTTTCAAATCGGTTCATAATTGCCAGAGTTATGCGCGAACATACATAAAAAAAATATATATATACAGACGAATTGTGAACCTCCTCCTTTTTTGAAGTCGGTTAAAAAAATCCGACAGTTGTGAATTGTCTACTGTGCTAGGAGTTCGATACTATGATTTATTTAGTCCATTGTAGTATTTTTATTTCACCAGCCATAACCATATAGTACATTTATATTTTTTGACCTGGAAGTCGACATGCTACTGCGGAACTACCGAAAAGCTTAAAATAACCCTTCAATTAAAAATATTAATACCATGTGATATCAGAGAGGAAAGAAGTTTAAAATAAATATCTGACACATTTTTTCGAGACAGCCCTTACAACTTGTAAATTATAAATATAACAAGGGTGACAAGCAGAGATTAAAACATGATATACGAGTATATATTCAGCGAGAATATATACGGAAAGAAATATTTTTAAACCAGTGACAATATACCTACTTATATATTTAATTTTATTTGTGGTAAGGCGAAATCTCATTTCATGACAGGTCCAGTGGTGTATTGGTCAGACACCCTGGCTGGCTACCTAAACGGCAATGAGTTCGATTCCCTCCCAAAATAAACATTGGCGTGGATCAACATGTCTGTCAAATATGTACTAGCAAAATAAAAGCTTTTAAAAGGTTAGTATTTTGTATCAGTTATCTAGTTACCAAAATATAAACTCAAAGAAATTGAAGTATATTAACCTTAGATCATAAAGTCTAAGATATTAACTAACACAATCGAATGTATAGAGTTTTATTTGTATACCATATATAGTACTTTTTAAATTTATTTTGTTACGGCTTCATATTTAAATGGATAAAACAGGCAGACACTTGGTGGGAATCAAACCCACGACGTATTAGATATAGCGGTCTAACCACTACACCAACAGGCCTGTCAAAATAGGTCTAGCCCGTAATAGTTCTACACTGGTTATGATCTGATCGTTTACTACGATATACAAAAACTACATACATTTACTCCATTTTTGGAATAAGGAATATAAAAATTAAGAAGATTAAACTGTCTATAACATAATTAAAGGGATGCTTTTTAAAATAAGAACGGCGAGGGATGCGCCGCTGTTTCCGCTACGAACGGGTTGCGCGCTCGCATGTACCACAGATTTCCGGTAAACTGTGTTCAACACCTGGTCGATAAGACCCTACTTTAAACCCTTCGAAAATTTGAAGGAATCTTTAACCCCTTTCTTTAGTATCTTGATGTAAGATGACTCAGGATTGTCTGTATTTCTGTATAGAGCCAAATTATTATGAATTTATTTTGTATATTTACAACGGGTCATTTTCACCTTTCACGGTATTCTGAATTATATATTATAATTCAGCAATCAAATATTTTGCTTTTTAAATAAATTGGATTTGTTTATTATTAAAATTAAGTTTAGTCTAGCAAGCAAAGCCAAGGGGTAATACTGTATGTATTTCTTACTTCAACCCTTTAAATTCTTGTCTATGCTTCGTTGAATTTCGAAGCAGTTGTTCGTTCTATTTTTGAAAAGTTATCGCTTCGATGCTTACCGTAGAATGAGGTTTCCATTTTTTCTTAAAGTTGTTTTTTAAGGTTTAAAGATGTGCATATGGTCACAATTCTATTTTTAAATATTGCAATATTAAATATAGAATGACACTATGACAGCTGCTTCTTTCGTACAAATTTTTTCAAAAAATATTCTGTAATATAGGTCGATATGGTGAGGACGGCTAAATCACCAGACATACAGCAAGAACAATAAGCATATATTATTATTCTGAATATGAACACTTACAATTCTGTTTATCACATTACTGACCAAATATGATTTGTTTACATTTCACATGCTCTACTGTCACGAATTTTACTAAATGCTAAAAAAGGAGAGATGCAAGTTGAACGTGAGTCTATAAGACTATTTAGTAATTTAGTTTGAGACAATTTTTCAAAAACCTTACTATAATGGTATTGATCACATTTTTTTTTCAATATAAGCCGGTGCTTGACCACAGTCCCACCTGATGGAAAGCTGTGACGCAGTCGAGGATGGTAAAGCACACTAGCTTATTAATAGCCTATTCACTCTAGCCTTGAAGACACCCACATTATAATCGGGCGGGAAAACCGATGCAGGCAAACTGTTCCAATCCTTAGCGATCCTTATTATAAACGAAGAGGCAAATCGTTTAGTGCGGACTGAAGGCACTTTCACCACATAAGGGTGTATATGCACAGTGCGTCTCGTCGTCCGATGTTAGAAGGGTGATGGTGGAATCAGTTCATGTAATTCCTGCGCACACACTCCAAAATGCAGCCTGTAGACTAACGAGAGTCTGTCTACTTTGTGCCTGTGTTCTAGTCTTTGTAGATTGGCTTCCACTAACCCAGTATCACCAATCAGCCTCTAAGCGCGCCACTCCACTGAGTCCAAAGCAGCTAGATGGCATTTTGCAGAACTTTTCATAATTCATAGACGAGTACTCTTAAATGGAATAGTCTCGATCCAAGAATTAACAGGGCATTTTATAAGTTAGAATAAAACACCCCTGTCGTCAACGGATATAAGCTAATAAGAGAATTTTGACAGCTCACATTTGGTTCCAACGTCCTTTGCGTGAATTACTAATTTGAATAACGTTGTAAGAATTAGGTGTTTCGTGCCGCTTTAAGTTTTTGTGTGTGCACATGGCGGATTGTTCTGCTATTTGCGTGTTCGGCATGTGCCGCTCGCCATTCGCGACAGACGGTGATGTCACATGGTTATTTCTGATTACACCGTCCGCCGGTGAAGGGTTAATGTTTTTGCTAATGCAACAGTTTTGTTTATGGTTTCGGCGGGCGATCAAAATTCGAATTTTAAACGATTTTTAGCGTTCCATACGTAATAGGTAAAAAATAAACCCTTATGGTGCGACATCTTCTGCCTGTCTGTCTGCCACACCAATATATTTCAGGAACCACTGATGCTATCGATTTGAAATTTGGAATAGTTTTCTTACCCAAGTCCATCTCGAATGAAAAAAATACTCTTTTTTATTTTCTTTACAATGGGGGTCGAAATGGGGCGGCAACATTTCAAAGTGAGACTACCATATCGAGTGAGGTGTCATATGAAAAGGCCTTATTTGCACATTCCAAACATATACATATATATAGAACTGGAATCGTGCCCAAATCCTGGAAGCTTGCTAATGTGCAACCCGTGCCCAAAAAGGGCAGCCGTGCCGATCCATCGAACTATCGGCCGATTTCAATAACCTCCATACTCTGTAAGATTATGGAGCACCTAGAGAGGACCTAGAACAGAATGATCTCCTCAACGACCGGCAGTACGGGTTTCGCCGAAATCGGTCGACTGGGGACCTTCTAGTGTATGCCACCCATTTATGGGGCGAGGCCCTCGAGAAGAATGGGGAATCGCTCGCCGTTTCCCTGGACGTCTCGAAGGCCTTCGATAGGGTTTGGCCCGCTAGCCTTTTGAGCAAGCTTCCAGCATACGGGATATCCCCTGGTCTGATCGGCTGGATAAAGGACTTCCTGAGTGATCGGTCTCTTCGAGTTGTTGTCGACGGTTGTTCATCGGAGTCGATGACGACTAATGCCAGAGTTCCTCAGGGGTCCGTTCTCTCCACAACCCTCTTCTTGCGGCATATCAATGACCTGTTAATGCCTGGTATCTATGGGTATGCAGATGACAGCACTGTTGTGGAGAGCTACATGCCGAGTGCTCGGGCCAGTAAGGATGTGATCCAGTCCGAAAGAGTAGCGATGGTAGAGCGTGCTAATCGCATACTTCAGGCGGTCTCCGAATGGGGTGATGCCAACCTTGTGCGATTCAACGCCGCTAAAACACAAGCGTGTCTTTTCACCGCCAAACGGAGTCTCTTCACCTCGGCTCCTACTTTTCAGAATGTATCCTTGGAATACACCGACCGCCTTCAGCTGTTGGGAGTTGAAATTTCCTCAAACCTCAACTTTGGGCGGTTCATTGAGTCCAAGGCCAAGGTAGCTGCAAGGAAGCTAGGTGTCCTTGCAAAGGTCCATCGGTACTTCACGCTGGAGCAGCTTTTGATGTTATATAAAGCGCAAGTCCGATCGTGTGTGGAGTACTGTAGTCACATATGGGCTGGTGTTGCGAAATGCCATCTTTCAGCTTTGGACTCAGTGGAGAGGCGCGCTAAGAGGCTTATTGGTAACTCTGGGTTAGTAGAGACCAATTTACAAAGCCTGGAGCACAGGCGCAGAGTAGCCAGCCTCTCGGTATTCTACAGGATGCATTTTGGAGAGTGTGCGCAGGAATTACATGACTTGATTCCACCATCCCCCTTCCATCATCGGACAACGAGACGCACGGCGCGCACACACCCTTATGTGGTAAACGTGCCTTCAGTCCGAACTAAGCGATTTGCATCGTCATTCATAATAAGGACAGCTAAGGACTGGAACAGTTTGCCTGCGTCAGTTTTTCCGCCCGATTATAACCTGGGTGTCTTCAAAGCTAGAGTGAATAGGATTTTAATAAGCCAGTGTGCTTTACCATCCTAGATTGCGTCGCCGCTTTCCATCAGGTGGGACTGCAGTCAAGCACTGGCTTATAAGGAGTAAAAAAATATATATATATTTTGTATTTTAATTTTTGTCACGTAGTTTTTGGTTTATAATGAAAAATGCCAAAAAAATACCGCCATTATCTAGCTAGTAAGTAAGCTGATAGCTGATTTTCAGACAATGTCTGACATATTTTTAAACAATCTCTTCAACAACCTAAACGCCAAGTAGGTACGACTATTTTAAACACTTCCAATAAATAATAAACCTCAATTTGAACACCGTAAAAGTAGTTCGTTCGAAACAAACAAATATATCGAACGTATTAGTCACAGCGAGAATGAAATGATTCGCGCAACAAAAGAAATCAATCTGCGGCAGTGTGTAATGGGTTTTAATGTATTTTAAAAGGTAAAAAATCGTGTTTATAGCTAATTTGACTGAGACAGATGCGATGTCGGTCTAATGGACCGGGGATAGGTGAAAGTGATGCGAGCTACGATTTGCACTATGACCTACCGTCTGGCGGACTTATTCTGTAACATTTTCAAATGGCTTACAGTTTTCAGCTCACAAGTAAGAAAATAGCTGTTTAAGCAACATAATAATCATCATCATCATCTGAAAGGCAAAGACCTCCCCCTTATAAGGGACGGGCTGCCATAATCCCCATGCCTGATAGGTGGCTTGAGGATCGTAGTATAGGTGGTAATCCAATAGAAGACGCTGCTGCCCTTCTTCTTGTTTTCTCTTAGTCACCGCTTACGGACACGGGAGGAGTGGGAGGGTGCTCGTAATACGGGTTTAATGCGTTTTTTTTTACATTTTTTTTATACTTACGTGGCGAAGTCTAGTATCAGAATAGAACATCATCATCATCAGCCGGTAGACGTCCACTGCTGAACATAGGCCTCCCCCTTAGAACGCCACAATGAACGACAATTGGCTATTTGCATCCATCGGTTACCTGCGACGCGCACAATGTCGTCTGTCCACCTAGTGGGAGGACTGCCAACGCTGCGTCTTCCGGTTCGTGGTCGCCACTCGAGAAACTTTCTTCCCCAATGGTTATCGGTTCTTCGAGCGATGTGGCCTGCCCATTGCCACTTCAACTTTCAGATTCTGAGAGCTATGTCAGTGACCTTAGTTCTTCGGCGAATCTCCACATTTCGGATTCTGTCGCGCAAAGAAACTCGGAGCATAGCTCTCTCCATGTGTCGCTGTGTGACTCTAAGGTTCTCTAAAAGGCCAGCCGATCAGAATAGAACAGCAACTCAGAATAACAGAAAAAAGGGTGACCTTGACACCCAGGTCACCCTTTCGGACTCTGTGGGGGGTCAACCGGATTAATTGGGATTCTTACCAACTAGCTTCAGTGGGCACCAGTACCAGGTGTATGCACGTCAAGGCTAGTCACGGTGCTCACGGAGACTAGCCGCAGCTATGCCGTTGGCCGTCCTCCTAGGAGTCACCGCCGTACTTGATGGGCGCCCCAAATGTCCAGCGACCACGAAGGTTGCCCACAATTTACAGCCCCGGTGCCATGCATATGTGCTGTATACTACCAAGGTGGCAAGCAAGCATGCGGCCCGCCTGATGGTAAGCAGTCACCGCAGCCTATAGACACAAAATACTGAGAGTACAGAAGTCAAGCTTCATACAACGGACGCTCGAGCAACGCACCCATAGACAGCGCTCACAGACACGATATGTCGCTATATCTCGGTTTAGTGCGAGCGAATTATTTTAGTTATTATTAGTTTTTATTTCCGTTCTTTCAGTTTTCTTCTCAACAATCAATCAAAAAACTAGATACGAGTGCCACTATCACGATAGTTTTTTCGCATAAGCCAGAGTTGATAAAACTAGCGCGACCGCCGAGCGTAGGTATGAAAAGCGAGGTACATACATGAGCTTGCCTTCTGTACTCTCAGTATTTTGTGCTCTAAACGCTTGCAACACTAGAAGTATCACTAGCGCGTTGCCGACCCTTAAGACATTAGATAATAAGTTTTTGTGTCTATAATGTTTTCTGATATTTACGCGAATATTACACATTGAAATTAAACAAATTTTTGAAATGAAAAAACGTCCCAATTTTAATAGAGAAGATGGCTGGGTGCTACCACCAGCTTGGAATCCCGTGATAAATATTACCAAATCCAAAGACAAGCATTCCACTGCAAGACCTCAAGATACTGTAAGCTCTTTCTGCGTAGATCGGACTAATAATAATAATTAGAAGACCTGAGGGTACCCTAAGACAACTATGACGTTTGGACAGCTACCACCTCAGTCCGCCCGTGACCATGAATGCTGTAAATTATTCGAAATGTCGGGTAATTAAAATCATAAATAAACCGAATTAGTTTTTGTGTCCAGTAATTTCACCAGCTTCAGTGCCCTTCACGTCGGAACACACACAATTACACACTGCAGCTTGGCGGCAGAATATCTGACACTGCGGTGGTACCTACCTGGACGGTTCCTTGCATAAGGAACCTATCACCTAGTAAACAAAATAACAGTTGTTCACAGAATAGAAGCGGGTGTCTATCGGCGTCAAACTCAAACTCAAAAATAGTTTATTTCAAATAGGCTTAACTTTCGAAAGGTCATGTTCATTAAAAAAAAAGAAAGAAGCTACCACCCGATCACAACGCGGCCTCAACTGAGGAGATCCGGCAAGAAACTCAGCAGGCTTGTCATTTTTTCACTTTTTTTTTTTTAAACAGTGTGTCATGTTACAATTAGATCAGAGCGACAGTGTGTCTTGCCGTTCAAAAGATCAAATAAGACAGAAAAAAATAATAAAATACGACGAAAGTACAACAAACTAAAAAGCCAAAGGGATAGTACGTCAGTGTTCTTAGTTATCCTTCGCTCATTGAAGAGTACTGATGGTGGTTTTTATATATGTATTTACCATTGTGGCACGATAGAAGACACTAGGTCCTTTTCCTTTTGTTCATGTTGTTGTCATTCGCATAAATGTTTTTTGATCAGAATAGTGATGCTACATGTCACAGGCATCCATTTCCTCTGCTGATCCGAAGTGCAGTTATAGTAACCATTATAATAATATATTCTACACTACGTCCTATCAATCATTGATTAATAAAACAAAATTAGAGCATGGAGTTTTTTAGGATAACCTTAAAAACAGAGGAACATTTATCGTTTTTAAAAATTTTGCTTTATAGATTGGCGCGATAACATCGGATCCTATGACGATAAAGTTGAGATTGTATCATCATGTATCAGTCGATATATTTTGAATTTTGAATTGTTGGTCCCTCGTGCTATGAACCATCCAGGTACCACCGCAATGTCAAATTGTTTACCGCCTAGCAGGCTATAGGTGTGTTTCGGTGTGAAAGGCACTATAGCTAGTGAAATTACTGGGCTCAGGAAACATAATAACTATGTCTCGGGTGTCGAGCGGCAGTGCAGTGTAGTTGTCTATAGGCAGGCGTGTTGTAGACTATGGAAACTTTCAGCGGGGCCTTACTAGGGGAAGTACCTTATCCGTTGCAGCTACATGAAAATAGTCTTAGGAGACTATCCATAATTAGGCATGATGACTAATTTTGAAAAAATACTCTGTAATGTACTATTGCCGAAAATAATCATATTTTTGTATTAAATTTACAATTAATAGCAATATTTTCAATTTTTAAAATAGAGTTTGAATTTCGTTCCAAAACGAAGGCTGGTGCATGGCGCCATTTTGTGACGTCACTACGGTATACCGTAACACAAACACTGCACAAACACAAACACTGCACGGCCTCAAGATACTGTAAGCTCTTATTATGTAGATCGGACCAACAATTATAACTAAGAAGACCTGAGGGTACACCGGCATAATTGTGACATAAGGACGTTCAACATCTCAGTCCTCCCGTGACCATGCCATGGGTGCTGCAAAACATTCGAAACGTCAGGATAGTAAAATCTAAAATAAACCGCGATAAAATCCGTAAAAGTAGTTTGATTTCAATGTGAAATACAAAAATAAAATAAGACTATTTTCGTGTAGCTGCAACGGATAAGGTACTTCCCCTTACTGCCCCGCTGAAAGTTTCCACCCTGTATATAAAGATTATTTTCACCCTATAGGTACTTTGTATATATCAGTGTATCAATTCTATTACCAGATCAGTAAATCTTCAATCACAGAATACATACGAAGCCATTAATTCTATTTTAGACAGTATGTATGTTAACATTGACAGTAATGTTCTAAAACTAATCACAAAACTGCAGTATCAGTATTCAACCGTCCATTTTTCACCTAATATCAATTAACAAACTCATATCTATTCGTATTTATAGCGTACGGGAGCTATAAACATATATACCCAAATATTTAACGAGCTGTGGTGCAGCCGGTATGACGAATCTTGAAGAGTTACCTACATACCCACATTTTACGTCGTTTGACTATGTGAATTGGGGTATCGATGTGTTTTAAGAAGGTTTTGAGTATATGGGAATCAGTTAATTTATTATTCTTAATACCTTTACACTCGAAGTTGCTGAACACTACGTATACCTAGGATAAACAATCCAGTTACGTAGGTCCAACTTCGACAAAGAGGTCGCCCGAAGAATCCAACTCGGATGGGCAGCGTTCGGAAAACTACGCGATATCTTCTCGTCCAAAATACCGCAGTGCATGAAGACGAAGGTTTTTAACCAGTGTGTGTTGACATATGGTACCGAGACGGGGTCTGTAACGTCTTGCCTTTTGGAGAAGTTCAGAGTCACGCAACGAGCCATGGTTTTTTTTGCGCCACAGAATCCGTTATGAGGAGATTTGCCGAAGAACCAAGGTCACCAATATAGCTCTCAGAATCTGTAAGTTGAAGTGGTAATGGACAGGCCACATCGTTCGACCGTAAACCGATGGGGACGAAAGGTTATCGAGTAGCCACTCCGAGCCGGAAGACGCAGCGTAGGCAGGCCTCCCACTAGGTGGACTGACTACATTGTGCGCGTCGCAGGCAACCGGTGGATGCAAATAGCCAATTGTCATTCCTTGTGCCGTTCGATAAGGCCATGTTCAGCAGTGGTTGTTGCCATGTTCAGCAGTGGACGTCTTCCGTCTGGTGATGATGATGATGATGCCCTTCAAGTTCGAAAAGCTGTGGAGATAGCTATAGCTCGGAATTTATAAAATAAAATGCGGAATAAAAAAAAAATTGCTGAGCAACCTAATTCCATCAGAATTCGCAGGGGGCTATAGGGAGGACACGCTCGAAGGACCAATAATTATCGAAGGTCAGATTCCGCCGTCAAGCAGCAGTGGGTAAATATAGGTTCCGATTTGAAGAGCACTGTAGCTGGTGAATAATGTGGTGACAAGCGGCAGTGAAATGCAGTTCAAGTTTCCACTGTCTATGTGTTCTGCCATTCTAGCACAAAAATGCATGTATACTCCAAACCAAACAAGCTTGAAGGCAAATAACCAAAAAAAGGTTGGTAATACATATAAACGCGCCTAGTTGACAATGTATGCGTTATGTATGCCTCCAAGCTTATTTGGGATGGAATATATATTTTCATAATTTAGATCACACACCCAAAACGAAAAAATTAGTACCACCAAACAGGTCCAAACTATTTACAGCTTCGACTGTCGTATCGGTAAACTAATTCAATTAAGTTACTCGCACACCATATGTAAATATTCTGAATTCCGACGCACACATGCGCGCGCGCATCACAAGAGATTGTACAGTTATTCGCAGATTAATGCTCGCGCCGCAGCCTGACCTGTGCCCCCATAGCCACGCCATGAAGATCTACCATCTGTCAATATTATTGAACGACTATTTACCTAATGTAGTGTGATAAATGAACGAATTCTTTGTATATTTTTGAGTCTTGCTATGAAGATATCGGTTGGAATTGACCTTCTAAATAGAACTTAAAGTCTCCATTTTAATAATAAGTTCTCCTGACCGAAATATTTCACAAGATTAACCGGTTTATTCCACTTTGATCACCTGGGTGATCAAAGTTGAACATTTGATCACCTAGCTTAAATCACCCAGGTGATTTGATTCCGAGGTGATTATAATAGACTAATTAATTCCACTTTGATCACCCAGGTAATTTGATTCTGAAGTGATTATAGTAGATTAATTTAATCAACTTTGATCACCCAGCTAAAATCACCCAGGTGGTTCGACTCCTAGGTGATCGAAGTGTAATATATTTTTTTACTTTGATCACCGTGATCAAAGTGGAATAAACCGATTAACTATTGGTTAATATTCGCTTACTTGTGAACTATAATATTTCTTGCGTATTTATGCAAGAGACACAAGTGCTTGCGGAGACACAAGTGCACTCTTCCTTCCTTTACTCTCACAAGCTGATGGGATGTAAGACAAACTCGACCAAGGTCAGGTGTAGGACGATTTATTACATGCCAATAAGACGTAGAATCTTACTTTTCAAATAGGTAATCAGCCTGTACATTGTTGTTCTAACCAGAAGACTTAGCACAATTGCTCCATAAAGAGCACTACTTCTTTACAATGATTAGAATAATTAGAAATAAAAAATCTAAACGAATCTAATAGCACTATCAAATCTATCAAGCGGAAACTGCCAGTTCATTCAAATATAATTCATGAATTACGACAAGTTTAACACGACCTCTATCCTTTTATACAACGCTATTAATTTATAGAAAATTCTTTGAAAAAATGATCGTCGTAGCTCTACTTATATTGGATTCTAAAGTACTTGTGTAGAGGCGTGGCTGGTTCTCGTTTAGAACTATTCGGATGTAGGACTTCCGATTCTTCCTTTTGAATAAAAAAAGGTCCTTTTTAATGCACATGTGTCGTGAAACACGTGCTATGTTTGATTGTCCTTTTTTCTAAATTGTGATTTGATTATGTTTTTTTTATTTTGTTTGGAATGGTGTGGATATAGCTGGTTGTTTTAATAGTGAATGAAGTTAAGCTCTTTCTGCCTTTGAAAATCAAGTAAAATGCCTTCATGCGTATTTAGAAAATTCCCAAAGTAGTGTACAAATGTAAATAATAAGGAAAGGATATCATACCTTAATTATATATGAGAAAATAATTACATGAGTCACAATTTTTGGCGCTCATTAGTAGGGATATAACATATCTATGGTTTATAATATCATTGTATCCCGTGAATTATTTTAATCAAGAAATACAGTATTTACTTCATAGTTTGGTACAATTGTTTGTCTTATCCACATTAATAACGTCATAGTTTGAAACCAACTTGTCCTAATCGCTGTAAAGACTGTGCACTTTATGAACTGTTCAACTGTATAATGGCTGCACTTCCTCGTTTTTGTGGAAGCAGCTGCGCGGGCGCAGCACGTGCTCTGTCTAGCCATACATACGACCATGTTTGCACTGATAAGGACGTATCGTCTCACGATTTGTGATATGGTGGCTTTAAGTTAGCCTACTGATTTTATACATAATAATGTTCTCCTGGTCAATCTTTCACAAGATCAGCCATCTACAAGTGCTTGTGTAGACACAAGTGCACTCTCTCTTCATTTAACGGATGGGACGGAAGACCAACATTACCGGGGAGAGGACAGGCGCAGGACCGACTGTTTACATGCCCCCGACGTATGGATCATCTTACTTTACAAACAATCAAGTGAATGGCCTGCATTGTCATAGCCAGTAAGGAACAACTACACAAAGTTATTGCTCCCAGCAGGATTCGAACCCTCGACCTCCGGTTTGCAAAGCCACGGAGGCTGTAGCCTCCATAATGTCCTGTTGACTGATATGGCCACGCAAGCCAGTCTTTGGTTAGATCAGCCATGAGATCAGAAAGAGAGGTCGGGCCAACTACTCCCATAAAAAAGTCCGACTGAGGTGCGAGTGGTTCTTCCATCTTACAGACGATCCGTGTCGCTGCCACCGTGGCATAGCGGCAAACCGCTTGTACTGCTAACCGGAGGTCGCGTGCTCAAATCCGCGGAAAGCGACCACTTTGTGTAGCTGTACCTTACTGCTTAGGACAACCCGGGCCGGTCACCTGATTGTCTGAAAAGTAAGATGAGCCATGCATTGGATAGGCATGTAAAAAAATGGTCTTGCGCCTTACCTTTCCTGACCTGACGCCATAGGCTAACTGTTTACTAACTTAGGTCTCTTTTGTGGTGTATCCAAGACGTCTACTGCCAAATAAAGACTTCCTTAACTGGTATTAACTAGTACCACCTATACCATTACAGGTATAAATGGGACAACTTAGTACCATTTATACCATTAATGGTACAATTCAATGGTATAACTGGTCCGAAGCCGTTTGGTGGCTTACCAACCTTCCGGGTTCATCAAAGTCCACGTTATTAGGCAAAGTAAATATAACTCCATAATACAAATCAAATGAGTCCAAGCTACTAGTAAACCCATCGAGGTTTACTAGTAATCATTCCATGGTTCCGTCACCAACCTTCCTATTCTATCATCAGGCCCTCATTAATGGTCAAAGTGAAAAGAACTCTTTAAAACAAATCAAATGAGCCGAAACTCGATGTTTTTACTAGTAGCCATTCCAGGATTCCGTTACCCACCTTCCTGTTCCATCATCAGGTCCTCATTATTGGTCAAAGTGAAAAAACTCTTTAAAACAAATCAAATGAGTCCAAACTCGATGTGTTTACTAGTAGCCCTTCCAGGGTTCCGTCACCCACCTTCCTGTTCCATCATCAGGTCCTCATTAATGGTCAATATGAAAACAACTCTTTAAAACAAATCAAATGAGCCCAAACTCTATTAGTTTACTAGTACCCATCCAAGGGTTTCCTTATCCACCTTCGAGCCCCAGCATCAGATCAGCTCGAGAATACCATATTATTGTATTGTCACCGGTCCTTGATACATGTGCAAAATTTCAAATGCATACATACAGGTCAAGCTAAGAAAAACGTGTTAAAAATGGTGCTGTCCGTATTCTTGTTTTCCCTTTGTCGCCTATTACGATACCCAACGGCAGGAGATGGGTGGGTGCTATATAGTCTTACCCAGACACACCACGGGCCAATGTATTCATATATGTATATCCAAGCAGCAGTGTGTAAATATTTCTGTCTTTAGTAAATTTATGGGGCTCACTACAGTCTCGGGTGAGTGCAATGCAGCTGTATATAGGCCGCCACGTCGCTTACAATCAGGCGAAGGTCTCACTTGTCTCGTCACTATGTTTTGAATAAAAAAAAACTTGTCTCTTTCTTAAAAAACACATTATACATTTTTCTCATCGATATTTTTATAATCTTTGATACCTATTTGGTCAAAGTAAAAATAATTCCCGAATTATTTCAGCTGCTTCTCGTTAATGCAAGGTGTAAATGCAAAGAGAAAGCATTAATATATGACTCGATTGCAACCTGCTGATGTAATTGAAATCAATGTTTGATAATTTAAAAAATTACACCTGGACACGTGTGTTTTAATCTTGGTTTTAATTCAAACGAATGGACTTCCTTAATGCATTTTAAGTTTGACAGTTCTAAATTTTATGAATGCTATAGTAAGTAGCCCGATAAACGATATAATCTTAGACTATAGAATACAGATATAATTTTAAGACTTAGCTTTCCCGTTTGGTGTCCGTAAGAGGCGACTAAGGAAAAACAAGAAGACGGGCAGCAGCGTCTTTTTATTGAATTACCTACCACCTATACTGCGAGCCCCAAGCGTGGGGATTTTGGCAACCCCTCCCTTCTGAGGGGGAGAACTTTGTCCAGCAGTGGACGATTTTAGGTTGATGATGAATTCATTCCGATTTATAATGTAGACTTATCGTGACTATAGCTATTAGATATACCTACTTTATATAAAACCACCTTGATCAATTTGATATGTCTAATGAAACTATGCGGGTTCTGTGTATGTTTTTGTAATAATAAAGCAAGCTATTTTTTAAAATATAAATCTATTGGGTCACCAAAAAACATGACTGGCATATGGAACTCGAATGCTTTATATTATTATAACAGGACCGAGGTGTGTTGATATTTGCCCAGTCAAGTCAATACTGATTAATAGTAACTTTAACAATCTAAGTAGATTGGTATATAAATATTATTTTTAAAACACCAACACTAGTAATATTGTATGAAAGTACATTTACAATTTCAAAAATTAAGTAGGTAAAATACAGAGCCAGGGACCCAAAAACTAACTAGCGAACTATCCTAAGGCTCTAAATTTGAGAAGCGCCTGACCTTACATCTAAATTTTGTATACTTACTAGGAAAGTTACTGTACTAAAGTACTACAGAAAAAACCTTTCCTAAATAATATTGGTTGCTTGGTTTACTTTATGATTTCTGATATTTATGCAAATAGGTGTTACATATTAAATAAACCGTGACCATTAATGCTGTAGTACTCGAAACGTCGGGAAAGTAAAATAAAAATTAACCACCTAATATTCTTAGTAAGTAAAATGGTATAACGATGTAGGTAACAAGTGTAAATCAATCCAAGTCACAGCTTCAGATTTTCTGCCGGCAAGCGAATGTGCAGATCTTTCCTTGACCTACCTTTTTTAACCTTTCTCGATACTGTTAATTACACATACTTAACTAGACAATCGAATTTTTCTTCATCTTTGAGGTATAATTGACGCTGTTGGCTGCAGATGGCAATTATACCTTCACCGGGCAAAAGGAGGCGAGCGCTTATAGCACTCGAGCCTAGGACAGGGGATTATAAAACGCCCTACGTTAAAAGTATTCAAGTATCTAAATCATTTGTTTTAACTAAACGCCGCGACGGTGACAGTACAACGGATTCCCACATGTTTTGATTTTTTAACACAAAAATTTTGGAAATATCTTTCGAAAATCCATTAAAAAATGGAATACAATAAATCATGCGCCATCTGCCTTCGCTCCCGGCATTCATCATTTATTAAAAATTGCCTTTTGTTCTGCAGTAACATCGAATTGGAAAATAATATCTATCGCGTGACATTTGCAGATAACGAAAATTGTTTTAATTTAATAAAAATAACAAGTTATTTTTTATGGCAGCACCAGTAGTTTGTAAATAAATGAGCCACTCTTTGGCTCATTTATTAAAAAATCTAAATGACAATAATCTTATTAAGAATTGGCTTAGACCTGAATATACGAAAAATGAAGACTTGCTAGCTACAAATTAATTTATTATTTCCGCAATTACTTATGACGAGGCTGTATGGGCTAAAACCCTTTGCCTTCCCAATTAGGGTCAACTAAAGGAAAAAATGTATGAGCTATGGGCAGTAACAGCTCAGTAGGCAAGTCTAAGAAAGCTAGCTTTCGAATGACGTGTGAAGACCTATTACGAGTATATATCTAACTAGCAATATCCTGCGGCTTCGCCCGCTAATTTTTTTTACCAACCTCTAACACACCCCACAAGGGTTGTTTTTTTAAAATTCGCGCAACACCTATTGATTTATTTTATTTAGAGAATCTTTTCAGTAAATTTCAAGTCAATCGAGCCATACAGTAAAAAGTTTCATACAAAAGAAAACACCCCATTTAACCTCGTTAGGAGTCTAATTTTCAAAAATCCTTTCTTAGTGGATGCTTACGTCATAAGAAGAACCTACTGTCGAAATTTCAGCTTTCTAGGTCCAGCGGTTTGGCCTGTGCGTTGGTGAATCAGTCAGTCAGTCAGTCAGGACAAGTAATTTTATATGTATAGATTATTTCATGTCTTGTATTTGATGTATATACAAATAAAGATTAAATATTCCATTCTATTATATTCTAGTCTACTCATTGCAGTTTTTCTACATCAATGCTTAGGGGACTTCAAGTATTTTTTTAGGGTTAAGGCCAAAACTATAAGCACGCAAAGATAATAAACAGCAATATTGTGTCCTATGTACTTGTTCAAAAATGCCTATTTATCACTATTTACTTAAGGTTACGCGCTGGCTGCAGTTAGGCCGCATAAATTGGGCAATTTGCCCGCAAAATTGCCCAATTTTATGGCAACCGAGGACAATGCCAGTGATAAATCAGTAATCACGGATGGATGTTGAAAAAAAAATAGTTTTTTGACAGGAAATCGATGAGGTCAAAAGACACATTAAGACTTAAAATACTTGTTGCAATGCTTACGGCAGACAGGAACCACCAACTTCATAAAAAAGTAAATCATTATTTAGTAAAAATCTTACAGATAACTATAACTCTTTTTAAATATTAGGTACTGAAGGGTGTAGCGGATAGATACCCCGGCTGCTACCCAAGAAGTAGGCAGTTCGATTCCCACACAGGATTTTCACCCAGGATTTGTTTCCCACACAAAAATCAGTTTGAACTAACCGATTTTCTTCGTCATTTATAATACTATCGTAACAGATTACCTGCGTCAGTTCTCTCGCCCGATTATAATGTTTTCAAGACTAGAGTGAATAGGCTTTTAATAAGCTAGTGTGCTTTACCATCCTCGATTGTATCGCCACTTTCCAATAGTTGGGATTGCAGTTAAGTACTAGCTTATATTAAATAACAATAAAAAAATACTATAATATTGTAACAAAAATATCTAAACTACCTACATGACAACAAAATAAAAAGTAAATTTCGCGTATCATATCCGACACAAAAAATTTGTCACACAGATAAATATTTATGTTTTAACATTAACTTAACAATGGTGAAAGCGAAACAAATGAAACGAGTTAAAATATCGAGTTTCACTATATAAACAATATAACAATAAATATAATGGTTACAGGCTTTAGGAACTACGAGGAATATAAAAAGATTTGACATGGAAAGCACAATTAATATGCTCTCTGGTCATTGTCAATAATTTAGAAAGTAAAAAAGTGCGTGTTTTTTTTACACTTTTTTTTGGTCGTATGGTTAGTGGCCAACCTGGTGTTAAAGTTTTTCATGCTGCCCTTAGGCCTCTGACTTAGCTTAACGACTGCTAGATGACAATTAGCCGGAAACGACTTTTAACGTGCGCTCCAAAGCAGCGGAGACGCTCAGAGGGCCTAGACAAGATGCAATCGCTTCATAGCGAATCTATTTCTTCATTCGCTAACGGTGTGAATTCTCTATAATTTGTCACGTGATTTTTCGATGACATAAGTCATTCTCATACATTTTTATACTTTTTTAGTACTTTTTCTATTAGCGATAACGATTGTAGAATGTTACATTGTCTAGGGCAGTTCAAATGCCACTAAACGGTCACCTATCTAAGAACAGTCCTCGCCTGACGTTTCTTACTCAACTAATCGTTTACCGAACAGTGGTTACAACTGGCTGTGAGCGTCTGCGTTTTTTACCCTGTACGTAGTTTAATCTGTAGGTTAGTATTATAGTATGTAGGTATGTATTTGAAGTAAATACGGCATTATTGTCGTAGGGATAAACAGAATCGGAGCGATGAACTTTAGCATCGCAGCTATTGTGCCGCTTCTGCGGTCGATTCGCATTCATTTTCAGGAGCGCAAGCATATCGTGGATAAGACTGCCTTTTTATCTCTCAATTAAAAATAACACAAAACTTGTAGATATATGATGTAATAAGAAATACGCTGAAATAATCCGAATCTTATCATCAAACGGCCAAATACAATTTGTTGCCTTAGAGGCATTTTTGGAATAGTTCTGAAGAACCTGCATCAAGTTTACTTTTTTTTGGTGCTTAGTCAATCTTTAGTAATGTTGAAAGGGTTGAATGTTCGACGAGCCCGTCGGTCTAGTGGTTAGACACCCTGGTTGCTACCCGATGGGTCGTAGGTTCGATTCCCACCAAGTGTCTGGGTGTAATTTATCTAATTAAGAAGGTATTTACAAAAAAAAAATTATTTTCAGTATCAGTTGTCTGGTTTCCATAATACAGGCTCTGCCTAGTTTGGGATCAGATGACCGTGTGTGGATAGTCCCAAGATATTATTCAAGAAGCTACTTTTATGGATGAAATTAAAAAAATAGTAATAGTAAAATAGTAGATAGTAGTTTCATTCCATACGCGTAATTAAAAGCCAACTTTAGTAATATATTATTATTATGGTTTTTCATCAATGATATTTTACTAAAGATATGTTATATCCCTACTAACGCACGATAAAAGTTGTCTCACTTGTAGTTAGCTATACCCAGCTATACATTTTCCTACATATAGTCTGACAAGGACAGATACATAACGAGAAAAGTAAGAGAAAACGAGATGGCTATATTTTGTGCGTTCCGTTGTCAGCGTTGGTTAAACGCTTGTCAGTGTCATCTTGTCAACTGACACATTCAATTTTACAATTATTTCTTACAATATTATTATGAAAATTGAAATACAAATTGAAAATCAAATTATTTTTTCAAAGTTACATGTGCTATATTATTCCTGACTGTTTATTTACTTTTGCCTGGTAATTTGTGCACACTATAAATACGCAGGACGGCATTTTCAATTATTAATGATAGACATCACGATGTCGCATTAACTACGCGGGACGGCGTGCGACTAACTGCTACAAAACCCAGTTGGGGGATACTCGCTAAACGTCTGGCGAGCGCTAATGGCATATCTATTGTTTAAAATATCATTGTTTTTCATCAAACAATTCATTTAGTTGTCTGCTGCAAATGGTCATGATGACAACTCTATTTGACAATAGTTAGCGCTCTCGCCATAACCTCAACGATGCATTACATCGGTGTTGAGTGTCCCACAGAATAACTACGTCGCGAAGATCGATTTTCGATATTGATAGGTCACACTTCACAAAACTGCTATTTCTTTTTAATCAGAAATCTTTTATTTGATAACCAATTTGATTTTACATATGAACATGGTAGATCGATGATACCAGAATTATATAATACTATGTCACTCAAGCTGAGGTTGTTTTCGTACGACCCTTCAGTTTTACCATAAAGATAGATAGATGTCTAAGAATTAAAACAATGTTATATCCACATTATGACGACGATATCATCCGTTGCTGAACTCCGCCCGCTTGACTTTTGCTGTCGTAATAAATCTCATCGCTGTTCCTGTTGTTGCGACCTCCCTTCAGATCGATGTGCCACTTATTAATATCGATTAACTATTGAACTCTTTGTGATCACACAGTTTATGCAGAGATTAGTTTTCTACACGTTTAAAACTTTATAGTAAAGAAATAAGGTTGATTTTATGTTTAAAAGAGCTGGGAAGGATAGGAGGTAACACTGCTAAAAAAATAGAGCTACCGGGAAGTAAACTAGATTCTTTTTTTATTAGTTGGTAGGTTGTTTTGCCGTTCAGATACCACCGCAGTGTCAAATTATTCTACACCAAGCAGCAGTCTGTAAACATTAATGTTTAGCTAGTGAAATTACCGGACACAAGAAACTTAATATCTAATGTCTAATGGTCTTAATATCTAATGGTCCGACTAGTCCCTTTGGCCTTTTAGTTTGTTGAAATTTTTGTCGTAATTTATTGTTTTCTTCTTTTCTCCCTTGCTTTATGTTTCTAACGGCAAGACACAATATAGCTAATGTCGATTCATTTGTAACAAAACAATGTTTAAAAAAAAGTGAAAAAATGACAAGCCCGCTGAGTTTCTTGCCGGATCTTCTCAGTTGAGGGCGCGTTGTGATCCGGTGGTAGCTTTTAAAAAATGACCATTCAAGAGTGCTAGCGTTAAGCCTATTTGAAATAAAGATTTTTGAGTTTGAGTTTGAATGTCTTAAGGGTCAGCAACGCGCTAGAGTTTCTTCTGGTATTGCTAGCGTCCATAAGCTGCGGGTACTGCTTACCATAGACTTTATATATTAATAATATATTATGCCTTTGTATATGGTCCCATTAAACAAAGTGTAGGCAGATTTTCCTCTAAGAGTCAGGTGAATTTAACTATTTAAAGTTATATTATAAGAGTTATAGTGATGGGCTTGATCTGTCACATGCGCAAACGTCGATGAATACTCGTACAGCTGACGGTATAGTACCTATTGTCGTGTACCTGATATTTATGTTTTGTATGTTCTTATTCGTGGCTACACGTTCTTACTTGAATTAAGCATTCAAGCTGCTAACTATCATGTGGACCGTATGCTTGTTTGCACGCTGTAAGTCATAGATGGCCAATAATGGTCATTGAGTAAGGCGCCGACTCCGAGGATGGTCGCGACCCTGTGAAGCTACCCAGCTTTCCTCGTCCATGTAAGCATCTCAGGCATCGTCGGTTCTCATGTTCAAAGGCAAGGTACGAGTGGTAACTGATGCACATCCTTCCGGAGAGCCTAAGCCCCTCTCGTCTACCAATGCGATAGCCGTGGCGATTTTTAGTAGGTAAAAATCTCACATACCTCTGTTGCCCATATGGCTGGGGATATTTCGAAGGTTACCCATGCGGAAACAAAAAAAAAGGCTTCTATAAATTTGTCATTTGAAAAGTGCCAAATTATTATTACGAGTAGGTCCATAATATGCTGTCTGTATCATCCGGTCATAGATTCCGGGCGCACTACGCTCGCTGGCAATGTTGCCAATGCAATGCACCCCGAACTTCTATTGTTGGCATCACGACCCGAGACCACGACTACTTTAATACTTATGACGTCACTGATATACGATGTTCACATTGTAGAACTCATAAAAGCCTGTTCTACAATGATGCTAGTACGGCAAGTTTGCTTCCGACTGGAAAAGATAAAAACTCCTCAAGGCACGGTGCCAAAAATACCTATAATTTGTTTGTAGATGTTAGGGGTAGAACCTTTCTTCCCCAACGGTAATCGGTTCTCCGAGCGATGTGGCCTGCCCATTGCCACTTCAACTTGCAGATTTTAAGATTTAAGTATGCATTTTGTTGCCTTGCCTTTTAAAAATACTTCTGTTATTTTGAGATTCAGAAAACTCTTAATGTCTTTAAAAGGTACTTATTCAAAACTAATCTACTTACTACTTCTACTATCTACTTTTTCAGGGCTTCACAAATTAACAACCCTGAAAAATAATTTATCTCGATAAAAACTTGTCTTAGATAGAATTGTTATATCTGTTCTCTTCGGGTTAAGTGGAAAACCGGTCAAGTGCGAATTGGACTTGCGTATATAAAAAAAACGTTAGTTTGCTATCGCATCTAACAATTCAGATAGCAAAAAGATCAATCGCATAACTAAATTTGTTTGACACAGATTTTTTGCATTTATTAAAAAAATACGGTGCATGTTAGTAAAGTAACTCATATTTTATTTTTCCTGTAAAATGTACGTAAACTTTTACTATCTTTAGGTATTTCATTCACATTTTTCTTTTCAGAAACTTCGGAGCTAAGGGGGAGATTTTTATCACCTTTAAGTCAAACACTGCCGTGACTAAAAATAACTGATTTGCAATGTACAACTGAAGCCCTTTCCTATGATAACCCATTTAATAAAGTTAGTCTCAATTTAAAATTTCGACGTTACTTATCTTACATTTAAAAGAAAACTAAAGTATATTTTTCTCTTTCATTTACATACAGACGTAAGGGATTATTTTGTATCTAAAAATAGTAAAGTTTTACATGATGTAGACAACATTATGTAAAACTTTACTTTTATTTTCGCGAATAATACACATTGAAATCCAACTACTTCTCTATCGCGGTTTATTTTAGATTTTACTATCCCGACGTTTCAGTAAAGTAAAGTTTAGAAGAAGACTTCTATAATTCGGTAAACGTTGTCACTAGCCGTTGGGCTCCCGTAAAAAAGTCTTCTTTACAATCCATTATACTTAATCACTGAACATATATTCTGTCTTGTGTAGCTAAGCTTGCACAAAATAACGGCTTCGCTTCTCTACAAAGGGGAATATTTTTATTCATTTGTCATATGATTCGCATGAACTTAATCTCTTTCAATTGTGAATATCACAATGGAAATCCTATACGTTAGTACTGTTTAGCTGCTAAACCTTATACAGTTGGAATAAGTTTTATATTTGATTGTATTGTCTATTTGTTCGGGGGGATTGGCTTTGGTCTTGTGCATAGATAATAAGTTTTCGGTTAAAGTCATTTTGCTTGGTAGCGTCGCATTTAATTCCGTTTTATGGTTATTAGAGGAGTGTTTAACAATGATTGCGATGCGACTTTGCTATGGGATGTTTAAAGAAGAAAATGTAAATCAGATTCATGAGCTAGTCAGGGCCCGTATTGAAATGTATTTTATTTCACGAAGACATCACGCTCATAGCCAGTTGTAACCACTGTTCGGTAAACTATCAGTTTGGTATTCTATTCTATTCTATTGTTGGTGGCTATAAATCAGCCCCGGTAACCACCGGAACGCACTTCGACCCAGTTGGATCCATTGTGCATGCCCTAGCCCTTACTCTGTTGCTGACGTTTCGAAGAGTACCCTTAGGTACGCAACGATTGCGCCAGCTTGGAGCTGTACATAATCATCTGGTGTGGGCCACTCCCAGATGACTCAACCTACGTCTCGCAAGAGCGTCGCAGCCGCACAATATGTGTTGCATTGACTCTTTTTCACCTTCGCAGAATCTGCAAGTATCGACAGTACTTAGCCTCATTCTGTGGAGGTGTTCACTGGTACCGAAATGTCACGTAAGTGCACCTATTAGGTGCCTTATTTGTGATCTGCTTAGGTTTAATAATTCAACCCCACAGCCCACCCTTGTGCTAGAGAACGCTTTGGAGTGGTTTAGGCCTGACGCTGCGCTCCATTCCTTCATGTGTTCGTTCCTAGCGTGTGCATATAATGCTTGGTGATATGTTCCATATGGAATCCCTACAAATGGTTCGGGGCCAACCAAATGTCTCTGTGAGCCGGCCCTCGTTAGTCTGTCTGCCTTCTCATTACCCTCGACGCCTCGACGATCAGTTGGGTAAGAAACGTCAGACAAGACCGATAGGTGGCATTTGAACTTTGCGACTCCGTGCTTTGGAAAGCGCGTTAAAAGTCGGTCCCGGCTATTGTCACCTAGACAGCAGTCGTTAAGCTAAGTCAGAGGCCTAAGGGCAGCTTGAAAACTCTGACATCAGGTCGGCCACTAAAGTATGAAATTACCGGACTCACGGGACTTAATAACTAATGTGTCGAGTGACAAGCGGCAGTGCAGTGCAGCTGTCTATAGGCAGTCGTGTCGCATATCATCAGGCGAACGTCACTCATCATTATTACCTTAGAAGGGAGGGGTTGCCATAATCCCCACGCTTGGCAGGCGGCTTGGGGATCGCAGTATAGGTGGTAGGTAATCCAATAGAAAGATGCTGCTGCCAGTCTTCTTGTTTTCCCTTAGTCTTCTCTTACGACACCCAATGGGAGGAGACAATAATAATATAATCTACGACAATCCACACACGGTCATCCGATCCCAAACTAGGCATACTATGGAAACCAGACAACTGATACTAATCAAATCAAATCAAATCAAATTTACTTTATTGTTGTTGCAGGTGATAAAGGTACAGGTCTTAGGTCTATATTTTACATTTGTTCCTCTGCAGCATACACAATTGGGCTTACAATATTGATATAATTTAATAAATAATTGCGCACAAAATAATAATAGGTAATGTAACTAATTAATAATAAAACAAAATGATCATATATAATTAAATGTCAAAAATAATAATAAATGTCCTGATTTAATAATACTATAAACTTGTCGGTCAATAACAATACTAATGTGTTAATATTTATATACTTCTTTTTAGAAATACATACTTAAATAGATAAAACACCCAGACACTTGGTGAGAATCGAACCCACAACCCGGTAGTGTCCAGGGTGTCTAACCACTAGACTAACAGGCCCATCAAAGATGGGTGGGTACTCTTACCTGGACACTCCACGGGTTAAATATACCAAATATTACATGACTAGCTGACCCACGTAGCTCCGCCTGCGCTATTTTTACGTTAACTAAACTTTTAATAACAGACATTCGCATCGAATACATAACCACCTTTTTTAAAGTCGGTTAAAAACTGCGACCCACTTTTTACTTGCTCTCCGAAGCACGGACCCGTTTAGTTCAAATGGCGTTAAACGGTCACCCATCTATTTAATTACCTTACCTAACGTTGCTTAACCCGATCGATTACAAAACCTTGATAACAACTCTCTATGAGTGTTCCCTTACTAATATTTATTATATTATAAAGAAAAAATGATAAAATCGGACCAAGCATATAACCAAGTACCCATTTTGACTTTAATCCCCTCTCCCAAAAGAACCGTGCTAGATTACGGGATAAAAAGTATCCTATGTCCTACCTCGTAGTAAGATCTCAAATCATGCCATGTTTCATTTGAATCCATTCAGTAGTTTCGGCGTGATGCTCAGCCGTGATACAGACAGACAGACAGACAGACAGACAGACAAAAATTAAAAAAAATACATTTGCGGCCTCAGTATCGGTTATAGAATGCCCTCCAAATATAATTTTCAAAATATCTTCAATGTACAGAATTGGACCTGTTACAGTTTTATTATAAGTATAGATAGAGTATAGATGACGCGAAGGAATACTAGTTTAAAAATACTAGGGTACATTTCAACAAGACTGACCGCATTTATCTATAGGTACTAAATATTCACTCGCTACCCCGCTGAATCGAAAATCAAAACACAAAATGGCGACAGGTGGGTAGCAAGTATAGGGGAGCGAGCAAGGGGTAGCGGGTTCGAGGCCGGACGCGGACAGATGCGGGCTATTACCTGTGCCTTGTTTGTTTAAAACAGTGATAGACTGAATGATAATATAGTTATATTTTTTACTTCTTTGAATTGAAATATTAAGGTTTAAAAAAGGTTTAAAATTTTAGGTGGTAGGGTCCACGTAGGAATTACAGTAGAGTCACAGGCAGAGAGAGAGAGAGAGTACGGAGAGTAGAGTTGACAGGCCTGTTAGTCTAGTGGTTAGTCACCCTAACTGCTACCCGATAGGTCGCGGGTTCGATTCCCGCCTAGTGTCTGGGTGTTACTTATCTATTTAAGTATTTATTTACAAAAATAAAGAATTATATAAGTATTAATATCAGTTATCTGGTTTCCATAGTATAGGCTCTGCCTAGTTTGGGATCAGATGACCGTGTGTGGAATTGTCTCAGAATATTATTAAAACAAAAAAAGAAAGTCAGATATTCTACCGCCAAGCAGCACTTTATATAATAATAATATCCCGGGACAATTCACACACGGTCATCTGATCCCAAACTAGGCAGAGCCTGTACTATGGAAACCAGACAACTGATACTAATACTTATATACTTTTTTTTTGTAAATACATACTTATATAGATAAAACACCCAGACATTTGGTGGGAATCGAACCCACGACCTGTTGGTTAGCAAACAGGGTCACTAACCACTAGACCAACGGGCCCGTCGTTTATAAATATGGTATATTATATATTGTCCGTCTGTATTATATATTGAAGGGTTTTACAATTTTGGATATATCCTGATTCTTGATTAATAAGTTATTAATGTCATTTTAGGCATTAGGGCACCTAGTTTCTATATCTAGTTCAGTTTTTGTAATATCACTACAATTTAAAACTGTTCGCGATGAAAGAAAGCAATATAATATAACCAGTAAAATATAATAACTACAATAAAATTTTAGTATCAAAGTTTACTCTTACTTTTATTGTTGAATTCGGTACATATGAATCTTAATGTTCCAAAAAGTTTATCATTGGCTCTCAAATTTACGTTCCACATAAAAACTAATATAAATAACAATCTGTCTGGGCAAATATTTTATAATCAGCTTATGTTACGCCAAATTCCAATACTATAAAATTTATATATCCAATACTATAAGTAAGTATAGTACCTAGTTGCCAAAATATGTCTTCGATAGGAAAATAATATCAAAATTAGTTATTATCAACCGTAACATACATACACCAAATTGAATACGTTAAAGTATTTTTGATTTCAGTTTTATTTCCCTAAAAATAATTGATTTAAATATTTTTTTAAAAATGCACTAAAATTTTGCATGCTGTTCTATAGAGTGGCATGCAGAATATACGATATATCCTATCCTATTTTAAATCTCATTTTTAAATTTCCAGTTTTATGTTATAAAGAAAAACTGTAATTTTACCATATGTCTTCGACGACCTTCGTACATATAATGGCAAGTAGGTATTCTGTACTAAATTCTTCTTGTAAATATTTGTACATATATAATTTCTGCATAAAATATAGATATGGAATTTAATTTTAATTGGTTCAATAGTTTTTGACAAGATTATACATACGTAGTCGTAGAGTTTCTTAGTAGAAACTCTTTTTGTCAAAGTTGTTTAAAAATTTACCATCACGTGACATAACCTAAGTGTGCTTCGAGTTTTTGTAACATATATGACCTATACGAGTCATCGGTACCATACGGCTAGCCGTCCAAACATATAATTAGCGCAAGCAGTGACAGATTAATATGGCAAAAAATGCTAAATTATTAAAGAATCCGATATTATCTTACTGTGTAGACGCGCGAGCAACACTGTTCCCTTGCATGTTTTGAATAATGCCATTTGATTGTAGAGTATGATAGCTAAGTAATGTGAACAATTGAGGGCCAACTCGTACGACGAAACTCAGAATTCATCATTCAAACTCAGCATTTACTATTTGTAGAGAATTTCCTCGTTTTTAAACACTGTTTCCTTGGGTTGCAATTGAGATATTCATATTTTTTTTATGGAATTGTGTGTGTGTTGTATGGAAATAAATTAAAATAAAAGTTCTAATACTGAAGTACATAGGTACTGTTTATAATTTTTAAGAGTAAATTAGGTTAAATAAAAAAAAACCGTCTTGTGCGAGTCCGTCTTTGGACCTATTAAAGTTACTTTACTATTCGTCTAAATAGCAAACCGCAAAACTAAGTTTGTTTATCGAGGTTTTTTTAAGCAAAAAAACTGTACGTACTATTTAGAAATATCATATTATTTTTTCTGGTAAGTAAGATCTAAAACTATTCCAAGTTTCAAATCGATAGCGTCAGTGGTTCCTGAAATATATAGGTGTTACATACAGACAGACGGAGTCTCACCATAAGGGTTCCTTTTTTACCTTTTAGGTATGGAACCCTAAAAAACAGAACTGAACTAACAATAACAACTGAAGAAATTTTCATATTATGATTGAGACACCACACTATCGTTCACCAATTATTTTAAACAACAAATAAATATTTGTAAATAAATGTTGTAATAAATATTTCGCATATGTATTTTTGTCGTTATATATATAATTTATATATGAGACCTGAAGCATATAATTATATGTTATTAGAATATGTTTTTTTTTAAACTAGCCACCCGCCACGGCTACTAAAGGTTTTAAAAGTTATACATATAAATTCATTATTAAATTTGACCTTTTGATTTGTTTAGTCCTTTTTATAAAATACTTAATTTACTAGCGACCCGCCCCGGCTTGGCATGGGTGTATATACAGGGTGTAAGGGACATCGTACCGAAAACCGATACCAGGGCTCCAGTACATGATTCTGAACACTCTTGTGTTGAAAATTTTCAACGGCTATTTCATGAATTTCCAAAAAAAAACCACTTTTTTTAAAATAAAATTAGTATAATATCATTATTGGTATAATAATAAAGCATAATTTTAATTTCAAAACAATAAATTACTTATTTGTGGAAAATTTATTTAATTATTTATTCTTTATGCACTAAAACAGTACATAGGTAATTAATTAATAGGCAATTAACTATTATTATTTTAGAAAATTAGCAATGTAATTTGAGAAATAAATATTATTTCGCATATATTCATTACATGCTCGAAAATTAATCAGTCAGTCATTTTTCATTTTCCATATATAAATAGGATATAAATAGTTTCTGTAATGTTGTAACGGACATTATTTGACATCTTATAAATTTATTTTCGGTACGATGTCCCTTACACCCGTTATAGTTTTTTATATATATATAAGCCTTCAGTGATGAAATTATCTAACCGATGGTAAAACTATTGGTAACACCGCATAAAAATCCGTAGCGTGGTTTAGGAGGAGTTAGCAGATATATATACAGACAGACACGAAAAGAGACTGTTTAATACTATGTAAAGAAAGAAGGCTTTTTTTGAAGTGAAACTTCTTATGCGACTTCCAAAAATGTTATCACATAACGCGTTAAGCGTTAAATGAAGGTGATAGGCGTTAAGTGATAGGTGTTAAACGTTAAGCGTTAAATTTGTTAAGGTTATGAAAGCGCTTGTTAGCGTCGGTGATATTTTATATAAATATGTGTAGCAAATATTGTTATAAAGTAATTTATTTGGTTCATTTATGTTTCGTCAGCGACGATTGAGGGTAGTAGATATTGATTATGCTTTGAAAATGTGTAGTATTAATTAAATATCTTGTTAGTTGGTGATATTTAACTATTGATTAACAGCTATAAAATTATTATGTAACGCCCTATGCAATTCAAATAATTTATTATTGATATTGTATAAAATATTGTAAAACGAGTAATGAAACTGACAATGTCACCCCCACTACTTCAGTGGATTGAGATTGCTATAAATACGTTGTAACCGTTTAGAACGGACAGTCTTGAAGAGTATTGAACAGTATTTCATAGTCGACAGTCGTGTACAATCTTCAGTTGGTGACGGATCACTAGAAAGCTAAGTATCTTTAGTATTGTTTAATTTACATTGTTTGATGATATTGTGTTATAATGTTATTATGTTGTATTTATGATAAGTCATATAATATGATATATGACTTGGAGCTGGTGCTGGAAGTGGTTGTAGGGCCTGGCGGAGGCCACTTGGGGAGTCCCATATATTTTTATATGGTTCTCTCGTCACTGACAGTGTAATGGAATAATTACTTTATGTTCTGTGATAACCGTGTTGATTATGACAAGTTTGCTATCTAATAAATATTATATACTGATATTTGGGACTTTTGTGTTAAGGTACCTACCTCCAAATCATTAATGAATATCCGATAATTTGATAAAAGGTACTTTTGATAAAGTATTACCCTACATTATTCAGAACTAAGGTTATAAAGGATTTAGGCTATTTAATAGTCGGCTATACTTCCTGATAGATTAATACATATATATCAACTTAATTTAACATCAGAAGTGGGATTGTTCCACATGTCCACTAGATCTTTACTAATACCTGTATGATTGTTTTCAGTATGGATTACGGGAAAAGGCTGATCTTCTAAAGGCGACTGCTCGTTCGCTGACCATGGTTGCAGATTGAGAGGCGAAGTGAAAATATCAGTGATATGGACCAATGTACATCCGTAAGCAATTATGTTCAGTATAAGTGATTTGTAATATTTGATTTGCTTGACGTAATTGGCATGATCTCCGATCAAGGTCCTTATATAAGATATTGTATATATTTATCAGCTGGTCGGCTTCTGGTCTGGCATTAACCTGGAAGTCATCTAGCAGCGGGTGATAGGGTCAATGTGGCAATGACCAGAGGTCACATGAAATAAAAAAAAAAAAAAAAAAAAAAAAAATAGGGTACTTCGAGAGCGAAGTACTGGCCAGTATGGCCGTGATTGATTATATCAAGATACATTGTGAGTTTATGCCAAAATGCTTAGTGTTCCTTCTTATTTACCGAGTAAATAGAAAATAAAAGAAAAAAAGGAACAAAAAAAATTGGTGTTCATGTTCTAAATTGTTAATTCCAACAAAGTTACTATGAAAAAAAAATCAAATGGTGGGTGTTTGATCGTGCAAAGTATCTATTTTTGTTGAATATTGAGGTGGTCTATGTTATAACTGTTTTTCTTATCGGATGTTTACGATACAAAGATGTTTGCCACTAAACTGCTTAGTAGAGTAGATGTTTTATGTTTTGTACTTCGAGAACGAAGTACATGTCAGTATGGCCGTGTTAGCGTCGGTGATATTTTATATAAATATGTGTAGCAAATATTGTTATAAAGTAATTTATTTGGTTCATTTATGTTTCGTCAGCGACGATTGAGGGTAGTAGATATTGATTATGCTTTGAAAATGTGTAGTATTAATTAAATATCTTGTTAGTTGGTGATATTTAACTATTGATTAACAGCTATAAAATTATTATGTAACGCCCTATGCAATTCAAATAATTTATTATTGATATTGTATAAAATATTGTAAAACGAGTAATGAAACTGACAATGTCACCCCCACTACTTCAGTGGATTGAGATTGCTATAAATACGTTGTAACCGTTTAGAACGGACAGTCTTGAAGAGTATTGAACAGTATTTCATAGTCGACAGTCGTGTACAATCTTCAGTTGGTGACGGATCACTAGAAAGCTAAGTATCTTTAGTATTGTTTAATTTACATTGTTTGATGATATTGTGTTATAATGTTATTATGTTGTATTTATGATAAGTCATATAATATGATATATGACTTGGAGCTGGTGCTGGAAGTGGTTGTAGGGCCTGGCGGAGGCCACTTGGGGAGTCCCATATATTTTTATATGGTTCTCTCGTCACTGACAGTGTAATGGAATAATTACTTTATGTTCTGTGATAACCGTGTTGATTATGACAAGTTTGCTATCTAATAAATATTATATACTGATATTTGGGACTTTTGTGTTAAGGTACCTACCTCCAAATCATTAATGAATATCCGATAATTTGATAAAAGGTACTTTTGATAAAGTATTACCCTACATTATTCAGAACTAAGGTTATAAAGGATTTAGGCTATTTAATAGTCGGCTATACTTCCTGATAGATTAATACAGATATATCGACTTAATTTAACACGCTCATGTGACGCCGTCACTGAGTGAGTGGGTGAGTGGGTTTCAGTGGGTTTCAGTGGGTTTGAGTGGGTTTCAGTGGGTTTCAGTGGGTTTCAGTGGGTTTCAGTGGGTTTCAGTGAGTTGAGTTAGTGTGTGTGTGTGTGCGTGTGTGTGTGTGTGTGCGTGTGTGTGTGTGTGTGTGCGCGTGTGTGTGTGTGTGTGTGTGAGTGAGTGAGTTAGTGGGGGACCGACCGACCGACCAACCGATCGACTGAGCGAGAATGAAGTTTCACTTCTTCCGCGCGGAGGGACTCCACGCACGCACATTTTTTTTGTAGGAGTAGTACTGGCCATTACAGCTTCACCGGACAAGAGGGCGAGCGCTTTAAGCGCTCCAGCCAGAAGGATTTGGGTAGCGACTAGCACAAGGGCACCTCAGGGAGGCACGGCCTCAGCTTGGGCTGCTGCTTAGAGAGAATGAGTTTACCACCGGTTCATAACGCGCCCACGCTGAGAAGAACCGGCAAGAAACTCAGCGAGGGGATGCATGTCGAGGTCGCATGCGTACGACCCTTCGGCCTCGCCGGCGAGACCGGTGTCTGTGTGTTGATGTGTTTACGACTCGTGACGTCGTTGTCGGTGTTGGTGTTGATGTTGTGTCATGGTCCAGGAGGACGGACATCGGGTCGGGTGGGTCGAGCAGTACATGCCGCGGACGGCGGCGATGTACGGCAGTTCGACGATCTGAGGGACCAGGACCAGGGTCGGGGTCGGGGATATAGTCGGCAGCGGCGCCGATTAGCGGGTTTGGGTGGACGCACGCTTTTTCAAAGTAATGTTCGGACATTTCTTTGAAAAATTTGCGGATAGGGACTAGACCGAAGTCGGAATGAAGGTCGTCATTCCGCATGTACCACGGGGCACCAACGGCATGTCGAAGGAATCGGTTTTGAATAACCTGGAGGCTATTGATGTGGACGGGAGCCGCGTGTGCGAATACGGCACTAGCGTAAGCTAGGATGGGACAGATGCAGGTTTTGTAAAGTGTCAACTTATTTCTAAGCGACAGTTTACTTCGCCTGCAGATCATGGGGTAGAGTCGACCGAGGACGAAGGCCGCTCGGTTGCGTACTGACCGTATATGCGGTCCAAATGACATGTGGGAGTCTAGGGTGACGCCTAGATATTTGACATTTCTGGTCCAGGGGATGGGACGCCCATAGAGGGTGATCGGACCTAAACGACGACTGAGATGGCCCGCAGTGTGGGATCTGATGGTACCCCGGGAGAAGAACACCGCGGCACTCTTTTCCGGGTTCACATCGATGAGCCACTTTCGGAACCATTCGCCTAGAGCGTTGACGGTGACTTGAAGAGTGCGCGTCAGGTGAGCCTTATTTCTGTGTGAGAGATATAGTGCGGTGTCGTCCGCATATAGGGCTAGTTGCACCCTGTCCGAACGAGGGATGTCGTTCGTGAACAGGCTGAACAGGAGTGGAGAGAGCACAGAGCTTTGAGGGACTCCGGCCTGAATAGGGTGGGGAGTGGATCGCGTACCTTCGACTCGATATCGAAAAGTACGAATTCTGAGAAAATCTCGTATGATGAGAACGAGACGGTCTGGCACGCCCATGAGGTAGAGCTTGTGAAGCAAGCCATTGTGCCAGACCTTATCGAATGCCTTGGCGACATCGAAGAATAAGGCTCCGGTGTATATAGGTCTGGGCTGGTTGAGCCCGGAGAGGACATGCTTCGTGATGCAGTGCACTTGATGGACGCAAGAGTGTCCAGCTCGAAAGCCGAACTGCTCGTGTATGAGAATGCCCTTCGAGATGACAAATTCTTTGAGTCTTGCGAGAAGCAAGCGCTCGTAGAGTTTGCCCAGGGCGCTAAGGAGACTTATGGGGCGGTAGCTCGTGGGATCGTCACGTGGCTTACCGGGTTTGTGAATGCCGATGACGTCTGCTTCTTTCCACTCCGAAGGGAAGATAGCGTGCGTCATGGCGGCATTGAAGATGGCTACCAAGAGATAGATCAAGTGGTAGGGAAGGATTTTTAGTACGCGGTTCGGGATGCGGGCGGTAGCGCTTCTTGGAACACTACGCTAACACCACCTAAATAACCCAACTTAATGTCATAGTCTTCTAAGGGCTATGTCAGGATGGACATGGTAAAATAGGCTTTAAGCTGTGCGTGGTTTAAACCTTCATGGCGCGAGGCACCAAAGCTACAGCTCAGAGGGTTCATTCCCAGTAGTTCCATACTGTTTTTTTTTTATACTACCAAGGTGGCAAGAAAGCGTACGACCCACCTGATGGTAAGCAGTCACCGCAGCCTATAGACGCTAGCAACACCAGAAGAGTCACTAGCGCGTTGCCGACCCCTAAGACATTAGATATTGAGTCTTTGTGTCCGATAATTTCATCAGATACAGTGCCCTTCATGCCCGAAATCAGCATGTTTGCACATAGCTGCTTGGCGGCAGAATACCCGACACTGCGGTGGTAACCTACCTGGACGGTTCCTTGCACAAGGGACCTACCACACAGTAAATATGTTCAATAGTCCCATTATCCGGAGCATTGGAACTACTGAGACTTTTCATTCACACTAGTTCTATTGCTGGTAGCGAGGGCTTCTAACTGCATGTCAGGATCCGCGTGAATATAACTCTGTCCAAATGGAGGTTAGAGCATACATGGAGGCACGGAGACAGAATGTCTATACCGGTACAAAGTCTGATTTTTTGGTCCACCACTGTTTAACTGTGATATTACTGTGAGTTTTTAATGTCCCTATGGAGTTTATTATATGGGTAACCTCGATGTTTTAATCGATAGAATTCAGCAATTTTTGATAAAACGAACCCAACCACAGGAACAAAACGCCACTTCGGAGTTGCTTGATCTATAGGGTGTCCATTGAGTACGGCGGCGACTCCGAGGAGGACGATTGCGGGGTTGTGAACCTCGTCCCCGTGAACATCGTGTCGGTTCCCGTTGATCTCTAATGCGCTTCCCGGTACCTGATGCGTGAGGGATCGCGTGAACCTCATAAGCTAATTCCTTTGGAATGCGTACAAGTCATCATACTAAAGATTTCTAGACATGATCCGGCGACGACGCCTATCTTTCGGCACATCGGGTTTGATAGACAACTATGGCAAATATGTGTAGAAAGTCAATTCAAAGGACTGGAATATTTACCTGTTTAAAAACGTTGACTGACGTATTTTTAAATGATCAGCACTTAGCCTTATCCGGATATCTGATCCACGATTCAATAAATAAGGAGGATCGTGATTTCCTGACCTTCTGTACTCCGTGATGCTCGTGGTTAGCGACGCATGGAATAGGAATCTTCGGTATTAAGTTAAAACTTGCTTTCAACTTGCATTTTGAAAACGAAACTTTAGACTTTGGCTGGCAGTTTATTTGAATAATCTTATTACGATAAGTATATGAAGTCAAAATAGTATGTAGGTAATAGGTATGATTATAATATCTCTACTAAGAACTAACACTTCATACTTGAAGTACTTGCAACTATTAGCCACTTAATGTATTGAATGAACGAATATGTTACCCAAAACTAGCGATAATTTCCATAATTCAGTGTTTTTATACTAAGTTCTTATTAAAAATAATAGCGTCTATCGTTTATTGATGACTTCGACAGCATCACTTAACTAGTACACACAATTTACATTTCACGACATATTTTCTGTGTTTATTTGTTCACATCCGAATACCAATTGTCTATAGCTCTTGTTTACCAAACATGGCCGCTCCGAACACTGCAGACGCACCCGTGACGTCATCGAGTGACGTCACGGTCACTGCATATTTTCATGTGCCGAAGCGTCGCGTGCGCAGCTGAAAGATGAACGTTTTGTTATTTTTGGATTTAAAAAAATGATTCTGTTAATTGATTCATTATTAGAACTTGTAAGTAATGGTATGTCAAAGACGTGGTACATTGAAATGAGGAATATTAATACAGATTAGGAAGTATACTATAGGGGTAGATATTTTCAAGTTAACATCTGTAAACTTTTTTCCCTCCGTTTAGAAATAAAATAATCATAGTAAGAAGTAAAGCTGGGCCACTGTAGCTGGCGAAACTATTGGACTCAAGAGACTCAATAAGCCGAATGATGTCCACTACTGAACAAAGCTCCCCCTGAGACGGGTTGCCATAATACCCACGCTTGGCGTTTTGGGGATCGCAGTAAAGGTTAGGTTAAAAAAAAAGAAAAAAAAAAGGTAGATAATCAATTCTTCGGAGTCGCTGGACGCTCGGGGTGTGGGCCCTTTGAGCGTCCATTGAGTACGGCGGCGACTCTGAGGACGGCGGCGGGGTTGCGACCCCCGTCCCCGTGAGCACCGTGACTGGTTCCCGGGGGGCTACAATGCGCCCCCCGGCGGCGGGCTCAAAGGCAAGGCACTGAGTGCCCTGGTGCAGATCCCACCGGAGAGCCCTGGGGTCCCCCCTCTCATGTGCCGATGCGACAGCTGCGGGGGTTTTAGTGGGTAAGAATCCCACATACCCCGGTCGAGCCCCACAGCTCCCGGGGATCTTTCGAAGATTTCCCCCGCGACAAAAAAAAAAGGTAGATAATCAATAGAAAGACTCTGCGGCCCCAGATCCCCCAGACCCAATGTCGGCCCTATTGGACCATGACATTGAGCCTGCCTCCTCCTTGACAACCGTATGCTACACTATCAAACAGACACTGGTCTCGCCGGAGAGGCCGAAGGGTCGTACGTACGCGACCTAAACGACGAGCATCACCGAGAGGGGTGACGTGGTAAGTGACAACCCAAGCTGAGGCCGTGCCACCCGGAGGTGCCTTTGAGCTCTTCGCTCCCCTGCCTTTCTGGCTGGAGTGATTTGCTTGGAGTGAAGCTGTCATGGCCATCTGCAGCCAACAGCGACTGTCCTCCCAAAAAGAAACGCTGTTCTTGTTTTCCCTTAGTCACCTCTTACGCACACCAACGGGAGGAGATGGGGCTATTCTTACCCGGACACCCCACGGGTATCGAATGCGAATCGAATCTTAACTGTCCATAATGAGAAAGCGTGTTACTGCCCGTCGCGGCCGTCTCATCATTATCTATATCTATACTTATAATAAAACTGTAACAGGTCCAATTCTGTACATTGAAGATATTTTGAAAATTATATTTGGAGGGCATTCTATAACCGATACTGAGGCCGAAAATGTAATTTTTTTAATTTTTGTCTGTGTGTCTGTCTGTCTGTCTGTATCACGGCTGAGCATCACGCCGAAACTACTGAATGGATTCAAATGAAACTTGGCATCTTTTGATATCTTACTACGAGGTAGGACATTGGATACTTTTTATCCCGTAATCTAGCACGGTTCTTTTGGGAGAGGGGATTAAAGGCAAAATGGGTACTTGGTTATACGCTTGGTCCGATTTTATAAATTTTTCTTTATAATATAATAAATATTAGTAAGGGAACACTCATAGAGAGTTGTTATCAAGGTTTTGTAATCGATCGGGTTAAGCAACGTAAGGTAATAGATGGGTGACCGTTTAACGCCATTTGAACTAAACGGGTCCGTGCTTCGGAGAGCAAGCAAAAAGTGGGTCCCAGTTTTTAACCGACTATAAAAAAGGAGGTTATGTATTCGATGCGAATGTCTGTTATTAAAAGTTTAGTTAACGTAAACATAGCGCAGGCGGAGCTGCGTGGGTCAGCTAGTGTTACATAAAAACGTTATTAGTTTTGAAATGATTATGTTATATGTCATGAAGTCACTTATCAAAGTATTGTTCGCGATGACAGATTAATGGTTAAGCAATACTTAGGTTGAAAAAATCTCCATTAATTCTCGTCAAATTTGCTATTTCACAAACTTCAATAGCTCAATTACATATTTCATTTGATTGTAAACATATTTTTTTGTACTTAGATGATATTTTAAGCAAGATGATCTTTTGATTTCTCCATTGAGTTATTTTTAACCACTTTGAACAAGTTTATAACATGATAAATACCATTAATAAATCATTCACAATATAGTATGAATTCAAACAGACGACCCGACTGAAATCTTTTGCAATGTAAATAGCTAACAAGGATATTCACACAACTGTAAATTGTAATTTGTAAAAATAAAATGGTTCTTAAAATTTTCCGTATATCTTCAGGAAGGTTAATGAGAAGAGTTCTAGTTAAAGAGGGTGTTACAGGTTTGAATAACCTGGGAAGACACAACAACGTCAGCCTTATCTTGGGTACCTGGACACAAAGGTGTCGAGGGTAATGAGAAGGCGGACAGACTAGCAAGGGCCGGCTCACAAAGACATTTGGTGAGTCCTGAACCATTTGTGGGGATTCCGTATTTCTATAGCATTATATGCGCATACTAGGATCATTCCTATTTCCTTTATTTGTTCATACACAAAATGGAATGGAGGGACGCGTCAGGCCTAAACCACTCCAAAACTTTCTCTAGAACAAGGGTGGACTGTGGGCCCGATTTTTAGCCAGCAATAATAGAATAGAATAGAATAGAATAGAATAGAATAGAATGGAATAGAATGGAATAGAATGGAATAGAATGGAATAGAATGGAATAGAATGGAATAGAATGGAATAGAATGGAATAGAATGGAATAGAATGGAATAGAATGGAATAGAATGGAATAGAATGGAATAGAATGTAATAGAATGGAATAGAATGGAATAGAACGGAATAGAACGGAATAGAACGGAATAGAATGGAATAGAATGGAATAGAATGGAATAGAATGGAATAGAATGGAATAGAATGGAATAGAATGGAATAGAATGGAATAGAATGGAATAGAATGGAATAGAATGGAATAGAATGGAATAGAATGGAATAGAATGGAATAGAATGGAATAGAATGGAATAGAGTGGAATAGAGTGGAATAGAGTGGAATAGAGTGGAATAGAGTGGAATAGAGTGGAATAGAGTGGAATAGAGTGGAATAGAGTGGAATAGAGTGGAATAGAGTGGAATAGAGTGGAATAGAGTGGAATAGAGTGGAATAGAGTGGAATAGAGTGGAATAGAGTGGAATAGAGTGGAATAGAGTGGAATAGAGTGGAATAGAGTGGAATAGAGTGGAATAGAGTGGAATAGAGTGGAATAGAGTGGAATAGAGTGGAATAGAATGGAATAGAATGGAATAGAATGGAATAGAATGGAATAGAATGGAATAGAATGGAATAGAATGGAATAGAATGGAATAGAATGGAATAGAATGGAATAGAATGGAATAGAATGGAATAGAATGGAATAGAATGGAATAGAATGGAATAGAATGGAATAGAATGGAATAGAATGGAATAGAATGGAATAGAATGGAATAGAATGGAATAGAATGGAATAGAATGGAATAGAATGGAATAGAATGGAATAGAATGGAATAGAATGGAATAGAATGGAATAGAATGGAATAGAATGGAATAGAATGGAATAGAATGGAATAGAATGGAATAGAATAGAATAGAATAGAATAGAATAGAATAGAATAGAATGAGTGAAAACTAGTGTTGTAAAAATAAACGAGTCGATGCTTAAACTATCAAATCGGCGCTTGAGCAGTGTTTAATTGCTCGATTATTGAATCGAGCTGTTCTAGAACGCTCAAGTAGTGGCTTAAGCGTTTTAGTTCGATGCTCGACTCGAGCGTTAAGCATACGGGTCACTGTTTTATAGTAAAAATTAAAATGCTGTAATGCGTTGAGCATGAAAAGCAAGCGTTATATAGTCTAAGTTTTCAACGCGTGTTAGTCTTAACCATTCGAGTCTGTAACGCTCACAAGTGTTGATTCAGCAAGCGCTGGCGCTCATAGCTTATTTTTATAACACTTGTGCAAACAAACACACACACACACACGCAAACACACACGCACACGCGCACACACACACGCACACGCGCACGCACACACGCGGATTCTATAGAGTTTATCTGATACAGACCAGTGTTTTAGTCTACGTCACCAGTAACTAAATGTCCATAAATTAATAAAATAGAAATTCTTATACATTTTTCGTAATTAATAAAATTCTTTAGCTTCTTTACAAAGCCATTATAATTACTCTGAAATTTAATTCCTGCATATGATTTTTTGGCCAATTTGGTATCACAAATTGCTGTCACCACATGGTGGGTAAAAGCTATAAAACTGACCTTATCTGCTCAAATACAGACGTCAACAGCTGCCCATAACAACTTTTATTCTCTTATAAAGGTGTTTGCAGACAAAAGTGATGTTGGCAGTGGTTTGACACTATCAAATTGTACCATCTTTTTATCCGTTTTGTTATCCCGATATCGAATTAAATTCATTGCCTATTGTGGTTTGGACAGTTACTGACAGAAGTGTTTGACTTTTAATAGAAAAATAATTCTTCCTTCCTTGTTGTATTTTTTGAGACACGATATTTTTGTATTCAATTTACTCACTCACTCACTTAAAGTGAACTTCACTTTAAGTGAACTTTTAAAAGTGAACTTTTGCGTAACATGACGCAGTTACGTTCTATTGGTGCTGTCAAAAAGAAAATAAACGGTTGGATCTATTATAACAAGACGAGCAGTGGGCGGAAAATTTAATATTACTTTACGGAAATTAAATATTTAACAAACACTATTTAATAGTAATATGTTTCTGGAGCAATCCACACACGTCCGTTGATCCCAAACTAGGCAAACCCTGTACTATAGTAACTAACGTAGACTACTGATAAATATTTATTTTCTTTTGTAAATACATAGTAGAGAAAACATACATGTTCATGCAAACAAATGTTTGTCCTGTGTAGAAATCGAATCCACGACCGGGTACGGGTAGCGGCCAGGGTCAACCACTAGGCCAACAGGCTCGTCATTTGTACTCCAAATCTTTATTTTCTAATAGGATATAATTTCTTTGATGTTGAAGATCTGTCGCTTATTTATTTAAATACAAATCGGTTCACTCGTTCAAAGCTTGCTGTACGCAACTGTACTTATCGACGTTTAATACAGATGTCTCACTTTAGAAACACCTCATGATTTGCGATACGCTCCCATCTTTACAACACATTTTATATTGCATTAACTACTTTTCGTTAATAAAGCCGTTAAAATTACCAAAAAAAAAGTATCTGATCTATCGATCGATCATAAATCAAGATACTTTGACGGGCGGTAATAGGATGTCAGCGTTATTCTGTAGCACATTAAAAAAAAAGAATATTGATGTTTTACTTACCTACATTTTTTTTACATTTGGTAAATTTTAAAGTACTCTCGCGGTCACAAGCGGATCACCTTTAAGACGATAATCGCTTGCACGAGCCGGCCAGAAATACGTGCGGAAAGGGTAAGCGCACATAACGATGTACAAACGATTTTGATTGAAAACTGGTACACCGTTCGTGTCCGCGATAGGACATCTTTGATTTAAAATCAGTTGAATTGAGTATGTTGGTATATCATAACGATAATCTTATAATGTAGGTATTTAAAATGCTCGTGTGTTACCCAACCTTAACGCAAATGAAAATTAAATATTTCTTTCTTTTTTTTATTAATGGAGGTCGAAATGGGTCATTAAAATTTCAAAGTGAGACCACTATATCCAGTGAGGTATGAAAGGGCTCCATTTGTACATCTCAAAACAGATTTTTATTTTGATTTTTGTCACGCAGTTTTTGGCTGATAATTAAAAATGTCAAAAAGAATACCGATAGATGTAGGAACCCTCGGTGCGCGAGTCCGGCTCGCACTTGACCGGTTTTTTTTAAATATACATATGGTAGTATGAGAATAAGTCGTAAAGCATATTTCATCCCGCTAGATGATATAAAAAAGCGCCTTGGACGTCCCTTGGACTTACCACCTCTAAGTACTTGTCTTTATGTTGATCTAACGGCACTTTGTGTAGTCTCATATAGCTTCTGCTTACGTCATTATAATTCAGGATAATATTATGTCTTCAAGGAGGTGAAGAAGTGTAGGGAGGATGGCGGGAGGGGGCTGTTCCCATAAAGCACATCGTTAGTAGAGGCACCCGCCAGAACGCGATGTAGGAAGTCACCGCTTAGCTGCGGACGGGTACTGGCGAGCGGACCGGACTTTTAGTGATAGTTGTTAAAATATAACTTTTTGACGGGCATGTTGGTTAGACATACTGGCCGCTACCCGATAGGTCGTGGGTTCGATTACTTTCCAAATGTCTGGGTGTTATTTATCTATTTAAGTATGTATTTACAAAAAAATATAGTATCAGTTGTCTGGTTTCCATAGTACAGGCTACGCCTAGTTTGGGATCGGATGACCGTGTGTGAATTGTCCTAGAATATTATTATTATAGAACTGGTTTGTTACTATAAATAACTGCCGCACTCATAAACGTCAGTTTTCGTATTTCTAATTAATCCATTGTTTAACTTATTACATCGAATCTAGGAGCCGTGTATGCTTATTTTCCGTTGTGGAGTACGAGCTAATCAATATCTCTACTCACTGTTAGAATAAAAAGTATTGGCTGCGATCTAAATAATCTGGTTTGAAGAGTTCGAATTCTTATTATTAACTCTAATTGACGTTTGTGAGTGCGATAGTAAGTAACTGTAGATTATCAGTGTTTAAATAAAACAATGACATTGTGGACGAAAAGAATACACGTAGCGACGCGTATCGTAGTTCACTCAAAATCTACATAGATTTGTTAATTCAATTAAACAGATTATCATTAAAAGGACACTACATTTACTTTTAAAAATGACTACCACAATATTTATTAGGGTTTAAAATACTCTCTATAACTTATTTTTACATGGATTCTCTCGAATGCACTATTCTAAGTCACTGTTTCAATACGTATTGCATTATCGTCGATTTAGTGAAGTAAGTAAGTAGTATGTATCGGTAATTAATTATCCTCTTAACTCATTGTTATCGAGGATATACCAAAATATTTTTTTGTAATTTTCTATAGACAGGAAATCAAATTCACATTTCTCTGATCTACTTTTTACCAGTAAGGTACACGATAGTTAAAAACTACTGCCTTAGTACATTTTTTAGTATTTTAAAGACTCCTATCTCATACAAACACACAGACACACACATACATTTTCTCTCTATTATAAACAATTACAGATCCTCTCCATCCAAAGGTTGCCTGGAAGAGATCACTACAAGTGATAACGCCGTCCATTGTACATATGTTGTATTGCTCTATTTTTTCTTGTTTTGTTATGTTTTAAATTTGATTGTACAATAAAGTATTGTCTATCTATCCCTCTCTGTGTCTCTCATGTCCGCTTCACTCTCGTGTGAACACGGTCACGGCTGGCGTCTCAACTCGTGCATGCTCCAAGAAACAGCGCATCGTCTCCGCGTCCACTGCCCACCGCCTCGTAACATGTTACACAATCATCACTGATACCAAATACTGTTAACTATTACTAGCCTTACGAGTATTCCCAGCTGTTATAGAAACGTTACTGACCTCCCCACTAATACTCGTCTAACGATGCTAAGATGACCAGTAAGTTTCCACGTGGTGTGGGCTAGGCAGCACCAACTGTATAGATTATAGTAAGTTTGCTTCCGTAATAAAGCAAAGATCATCGTTTGCAGACTCTCGCGTCGATTCCCAGAACAAATTTTTCGTGGCACTTTTGCGGGGTGCGGGAGGCGAAGTAAACACACACAGATACAATTTCACGCATACCCACACTATAGTAAACTCGCAACACATTCAAAAATATACGCACACAAATAAAGAATGACCTGAACATATGAACAAAAATTTGGCAGAGGGGTTAGCGCATCATGCTCTCTCCAGTGGTATCTCCTCTAAGTTTGCAGACGACGGTCACCGAAGCAAGAGTCTGCACAACTACCTTTTGAATCTTTGTTCGGGCATCAGCAATTCTGACTTCTTCACCAGCCACTGTTGTACATGGGCTTCCCTCTTGGAACACCACAATGCATAACAATACATCCACTGTTTTTCTGTAAGTCGCACAATATCGTCACATCAACTAGTAGGACGCCTACGAGTACCTACGCTGAGTTTTCCAGTTTGTGGTCAAGCAAAGATACCCTAGAAGTGGATATATTTAAACAGTCTTTAACACAGACCCCCCAGCCTTGCTTGGTGCTGTTGTAGGCTTCCTTTTTGAGGTTGTTTGTATTCACCTGTGTAATTTTTTGCAAGTGGCGTTAAGTGGAATTTATATATTTCTAACTCCTCCTATAACGTTTCTAATTAAACTATCTGTGGGTTCCACATTTTAGCGCTTTCCCGGGACTAGCCGATGGTAATATACCTATACTAGGTATGTATATTTCAATGGTGCCAATAATAGCTGACGTTCGAAATTCGAATTGATCTCCAAACAACGTGATAAAAAAAGAAACAAATATTATGCGATTTTTTTTAAATTTTATTTCTTTACTTATGAGCACGAGCCTATAGCCGGGATAAAAATATAGTATCTTTTTTATTGGTGTCAGTGTCCAGTCGTCATTGCCTTTATTGGGGGAGTCGCGAGGGTCCCGGTCATTATCTCTGGCATGAGGTGTGAGCGTGGCGCGTGCGCAACTCACGTGGACACATCACTTGATAGTGATGTACGACATGTGTAAATTACTGTGGTACACATTCATGTTGTTTTTTTTTAGACTGTTGAATTATGTTGTAGTAAAATCACAAATACAAATTGAATGTCCCAATATTCCTCTTTTATGGGCTTAATAAACAATGCTGTTAACATGCTGTCAACAATGCGAACTTTTTTAAAAGTCGTTTCTTGAATCATCATCTCATCTGTTTTTTTTTCTTCATTACAAGCTAGTGCTTGATTGCAGAGCCACCTGATGAAAAGTGGCGACGCAATCGAAGATGGTAAAGCACACTAGCTTATTAAAAGCCTATTCACTCTAGCCTTGAAGACACCCACATTATAATCGGGCGGGAAAACCGACGCAGTATTCTAGATATCTTTAAACTAATTATTTATAAAGAGGAATAATTTTATAGAGCCATTTCATACTTGTAATCGTATTACTAGGTACGTATTACGATGCTACGAGTATCTAACAACTTAATAAACGCGTTAACATAGTGAACACAGGGAGCTTATAAAAAATAATTGCCTTTTTTAAGTTTACTATGTAAAACTACTAAGCGATTTGCTGCTTCATTTATAATAAGGACAGCTAAGGACTGGAACAGCTTGACTGCGTTGGTTTCCCGCCCGATTATAATGTGGTCGTCTTCATTACTAGAGTGAATAGGCTTTTAATAAGCTAGTGTGCTTTACCATCCACGATTGCGTCGCCGCTTTCCATCAGGTAGGACTGCAATCAAGTACTAGCTTATTATATAGTAGAAAAATGATATCAATTAAAATAGTATAAAAATTTAAATATAATAAACTATAGCACCTTTATAAAAAATAAAAATAAATATTATGTGGTAAAAATGCAATAAAATCGCCGATCGCTACTAACGAACTACTTGCAAGTTCTATTTTTAAAAAGGATATTAAAAATTGTATTAGCCTATCACCTTTATAAAAATAAATATTATGTGGTAAAAATGCAATAAAATCGCCGATCGCTACTAACGAACTAATTGCAAGTTCTATTTTTAAAAATATATGTACTTATTAAAAATTATACTTACCTCACTGAAACGCGTAAAACGCGAGTACTCATATCCCACCACTATCAGTTATCGATTCGCCGGGGGATCGAGTAAACAAGCGGGGAGGGGCAACCTTGGATGCGCGGGCGCGCAGCTGCGCACTGATCACCTGCCTCCAGTCGCCATATTGACTTCCAGCGAGCAAACAAGTACAGCATACAACGCGAAACATTCAATATACACTTTTTATAATAATAAAAATTTCGACAATTGCGTCTTAAAGTTCAATTTATGACATTTATTTATCGTTTATATTCTTTATTTTTGTCTGTGGATTGTGTTAATCTCCCGTCATACCTATCTCTTGGCACCATATCGAATTAATGACTGTATTTATTTTATGCTTTATTACAATGAAAGCTATTTAAGTTATAGATGCTATTATGAATAGCTATAGATTCACATTAACCTATGCGGAGTTAGATATATCAAGCGTGATAGTAGTAGATAGTCTATGCAGACAAGAGCCGTTGCAACAATGATGACGTTATCGATTGCTCTTTCATTATTATGATGAAGGTACTTCCCTAGTTTGCTATCTCCTATTATGGCGAAGGTACTTCCCTAGTAGTCTGCACCAATTATGAGCTGACTTTACGACTTTGCCATACCGCTCATAAATAATATCTTGGGACAATTAACACACAGTTATTTGATACCAAACTAGGCCAAACTATTGTAATATAATAAGACAACTGATACTAATACTTATTTACAGGGTTTTTTTTGGAAAACACAAATGGGAATCGAATCCACGACCTACTGGGTAGCAGCTAGGGTGTATAATCGCTAGACCAAAGGGCCTGGAATACTTTTTAATTCCATGTGTTGACCTCATGTTTTTTGGAATGTGTCCGGAATCCCACAACCCGCATTATATCTATGGCAATGGTGATCCATGGCCCACATTCACCTTCGTCCCGTATCGAGAACATCGTGAATAGTTCTTGCAGCCCAACAAACTTATGTTCATAGGAGATTACATAATATATATGTGCAATTGAAAATTTGGTGAGTTGCACCTTGCTAGTTTGTTATCTATGCCACTTACGTAAACTTTTTTTTCTATTAATTAATATCTCAACCTCTGGGTGGTAGTGTCAAAATATCTAATGTTCCAAATTCAAATTGAACGCAAGAAACACCTTGCCAACACAAAAAAAAACGTGGCTAATGCAAAAGGCAGGTGCGTCGTTAATAACACAAGCCACGATTTGGACATTCAAATTAAGAATCCAAAAAAAAATTGAATATCGCTCGAATGTCAAAAAGCTATATTAAAAGCAATAAAAGACTGGTCATAATCATTATCACATGTGACTTTTTCTACAATGATAATGAATGATGAAATCATGGAAACAAGTTGAATAGGATAATAATTTTGTTTCACTTAATTGTAACAAATGTTGTACTTTTTTTGTTTGTTCTTGTTTTAACTTTTTTCCTTTTCTTGTTATGGCGTCAGCGTCACAGTTCACACTTGTGTATATTGCCAATGTGTTACAAGAGTTCCCGCGGTTTCCACAACTTCTTCTTCTTTATAAATATATGGCTTCCATCAATAAATTATCGACGAATTACAATATTAATTAAATTATCAAGTTTATAGAGAAAATGAAAATCGTAGAATTTGTGTTCGCGGTCGTTACCACCAAGATGCCGGCCGCGAATTAAACCCCGTAATAACCCTTGCAAGTTTATCAATATGCGTTTTTTGTTTTGTCAATATTAAAAAAGAAAGTTCTAGGTAAAAAGGATACTCATGTAAGTTTACAAAAAATAATATCTTGGGATAATAAAGATATCAGAATAATCTAAAATACTACTTATTCCTGTAAAGAAAATGACAACACGAGCGATAATGTATCCAAAAACGAGAAGATTTTTACTTTAAACGATTAAATAACTGTTGATGCCTGCTAATAATGAGTAGGTACAATAAAATTGTCAGTTAATTATTTCGGCATTGTTGTGACTGCCGTTTTGGAAATTTTCAACTAATATTTAAAACACATAAGAAATTTTATGTATGCTGCAATAAAACACTGACTATCAATTTGAATTTCATGTAAGCTATCCGTTTCCCAAGCAGTTTAGTTTTCCGGAAATTCCTATAAAGAAATATATCTATGAACGTGGAATGAAATATTTTCGATCGGTATTTCCGTAACGAGCATCGAACATCGAAATCGAATGGTGATTAATCGAGATTCTTGTTATAATGATTAATGATTACTGTAATATTATTTTTGTACTTACATTATAAACGAGGATATTAGGCATAAAAAGTAAGATGATAAATAGAAAACATTTCTAAGAATAATTGAGATATTTGTACGCATTTATTTTTTTTATTACTTTGTAGTGGAAATAAGTGAAGAGGTCTTGTCCGGTGAAGCTGTAATGGCCATCTGCGGCCAACAGTACTACTCATACAAAAAAAAAAAAAAAGAAATAAGTGAAGAAGATTTATTTTCATAGTAATATTATTTAAGTAGATTTTAAGGTCGAAATGGCATCAAAATGTCACAGGGGCTAATCCTGAAAAATCTTTAAAAAAAAAAATTGAACTGACTTCAATATCACTGAAAAGTATAAAATAATTTAAATATTATAGAAGTTGGTTTTAGCGTACCTGCTGTGTATAATTGGCACCAACTTCAATAATATTTAAATTATTTTATACTTTTCAGTGATATTGCAGTCGGTTCAATTTTGTTTTAAAGATTTTTTTTTATTCTTTTTAGTGATATTTTCATAAATAATGATTGAACCATCGAAGACGGTAAAATGATCTAGGTAGGTTATGATCACATTATCGTCTACATAGTTTTACATAATTCATGTTTCTTCAGAAAAAAATACCCGGTCGTAATGAAATTTACATGGAATCATCATAGTAGTTACTCTCTCGAATAAAAAAAGAATCATCGAAATCGGTTTATATTTGTTTTGAGTTTTTCTTTAAATAAGTAATGTTTTTGTTTAAACAGTTGAAGACTTTGCTACCATCTCCTTTCTTATAACTAAAGCTGATATATTAATAAACAACCTTATACGTTGAAAACCAACCGTTTCTTAAGACTCAAGCCTGAATAACTTCAAATGCGGATTTAAAAAAATCGTTACACTCAATACTTAAGCTTTTTTCTTGAAAAACTTTTTTTAAGAAAGGGTTGCTCAAGGCAGATGTCTTGCCGCAGATGCGTAGCCAAAATTAATGATTTTACTCCCTGGTATAAGCACTTGGCTCTTTGTGGAGTAACAATATCCTTAATACTGTAACTTTTTAAATAAACACGTTCGAAAATAGAACATTTTATTTTTTAAAGTGCCATGTAACTTTCGTGGACTGTCCAAATTTCTGAACTACACCACACTATGCAAGCACGGAAAAGAAATGACGAGGACGCAAACAATATATAACTGTCCTCCTAGCCGATACGATAGCAACGGCCAATATTTCACAAGATCAGCCATCTATGCAGACGAAATTATAGTGCACAAATAAGCATCTGACCGTAGAATTTGACTTAGAGACACAAGTCAAGTGCACTCCCTTCGCCTCTCACAATCCGATAGGACGGAAGACCGACATGACTAGGGATAGGTCAGGCTCATGACCACCTTCGGAGTCGCTGGACGCTCGGGGTGTGGGCCCTTTGAGCGTCCATTGAGTACGGCGGCGACTCCGCGGAGGACGGCGGCGGGGTTGCGACCCCCGTCCCCGTGAGCACCGTGACTGGTTCCCGGGGGGCTACAATGCGCCCCCCGGCGGCGGGCTCTAAGGCAAGGCACTGAAGGGCCCCTGGTGCAGATCCCACCGGAGAGCCCTGGGGTCTCCCCTCTCATGTGCCGATGCGACAGCCGCGGGGGTTTTAGTGGGTAAGAATCCCACATACCCCGGTCGAGCCCCACAGCTCCCGGGGATCTTTCGAAGATTTCCCCCGCGTCAAAAAAAAAAAAGGCTCATGACCGACTTTTTACATGCCCATCCGGCGCATGGATCATCTTACTTTACAGATAGTCAGGTAATCGGCCTGCTTTGTCCTAGCCTCACGAATGCTGTTCATACATTATAGTGTTCCATTTTTGGTCTTTTAAAGAATAACAGGGTGAGTTTGCGAACAAACATGCTTGATGACAAAATTTGTTTTATAATAAGATATATAGCTGGCGTCAGTTGACCAAGCATGCTTGTCAAGCAATGTATCAGACACATAAATAATACATATAAAATAATTATTTGCTGTCGGTATGCGGTAGTCGTTCTATATTTTTCATACAAGAAGCATTTGTTACTGTACAATACCTTAAACAGTCATTTTAACTTGCGTACATTTATTAGTTCATTACAAATGTATTGAAGCAGTCTCGCGTAATTACATACGACAATATGTTATACAATGTAATGGTGTTGCAATGTTGAAAAATAAGTATTCATTTCAATAAAGGTAATGAGAGTCATATCGGCTGTTTGTAGCAATTTGTCCCACATACATACCATTATGCTTCGTCTCATGTAACTCAACCCCAGGCGAAGTGGGGTCTCGATCTTCTAAAGTGTATAAAATATAAACTCCTTAAGGTATATACTCAGGCGCGGTCACAGCCAATTTGGGGGGGGGGGGGGTGTCATAGTTGACGGGCCCGTTGGTCTAGTGTCCTGACCGCCAGCCAGTACGTCGTGGGTTCGAATGCGTGTGTGTTTCAAGTGCGTAACCAATTTTGGATAACATTGTTTAGACGTTTTAAAGCAAGAATTTAAGTTTGTCAATTTGACGTGAATGAGTTTGAGATTTTGGGGAGGATCATGAATGACAATATGACTCTCGGACCGCCAATGGGTATAATAACATATTTTTATTAGAAATAAGCTACTGCTTGACTGCAGTCCCACTTAATGGACAGTGGCGACAAAATCGAAGATGGTAAGGCATACTAGCCTATTAAAAGCCTATTCACTCTTGCCTGGAATACACTTACATTATAACAGGGCAGGAAAACCGGCGCAGGCAATCTGTTCCAGGCGCATTATAAACGAAGAAGCAAGTCGCTTAGGACTGGACTGAAGGAACGTTCACCAGATAAGGATGCATACCACCACCATCAATTATCTTATCATATCACCAATTAGCACCAATTATCTTTGGCTGGTCAGCCATCACTCCTGTACTTATTAATACATTTATTGTTAAGATTTTGATCTTAACAAAACGGCAACGGCAACGACATTCAACGCCGCCGACGCCTTTCAACGGCAATCTTATCAGTAGTTTAAGTGTAGTAGGCTAGTTATATGTCGTTGAATAAATGTTTTTCTTTCTTTCTTTCTTTCTTTCTTTAACAGGATATACATAAATTTGGTTTGTTTAGATGCCCACATAGACCAACATATGTGAATATTACGTGTAATATACATACATATGCTTCAAACAAAAAACCTAATTTTGAAGTCGGTTAATAAAATGAGGAGATGAAGTGTTGAGTTGACGTAGAGCCATGAGTCGCTGGAGTGGGTTTGGGAAGTGGGCCCTGGATGTCCATCGAGTATGGTGACATGGCTGCTTGGGGGGACTGGTCCGACTACTATCCCTTTGGCTTTTTAGTTTATTGTACTATGTATTTTTTTATTTTTTTCTGTCTTATTTGATATTTTGAACGGCAAGACACACTGTCGCTCTGATCTAATTGTAACATGACACACTGTTTAAAAAAAAGTGATAAAATGACAAGCCCGCTGAGTTTCTTGCCGGATCTTCTCAGTTGAGGCCACGTTGTGATCCGGTGGAAGATTCTTTTTAAAAAAAAAACATGACCTTTCAAAAGTGCTAGCGTTAACCCTATTTGAAATAAACTATTTTTGAGTTTGAGTTTGAGTTTGACATCTCCAAGGAGAGTGGCGGAGTCTAAAGTGCCGGCGACGGGCTCAAATGCAAAGCATTGTGGGGTAGCTGGTGCAGGTCCCACTGGAGAATCCAGGTTACCCTCCCATGTTCCGATGCGACAGCCGCGGGGGTTTTAGTGGGTAAGAATCCCACGTACCCGGGTTGACCCCCACAGGTTCCGAAGCCCTTTTGAAAGTTTCCCCTACCAAAAAAAAGACCTTGCTAAAACTCAACTGCTCATTTGCACTCGATGATAAAGTATGATTATCCAATTGCGTATGTCAAAAGCCGTAATGGTCACGGCTCGCGCATGCGCGGCCCCGAATGTTACACCTACCGTGCGCCCGCGCACCTGTACGCTATATAACGGGACGTGTTTTTGCTGATGTTACGTCCAGTAATTAAGCGAGAGTAAAAGAAACATGTTGGAGAATTCCTGTTTAATTAATCAGGTACTAAATGATATGAGTTTGGCAAAAGGTGAGCTGATTAACAAGCGTTTATGTATCCCCTGTTTTTCTTTTCAAGATCAAAATTGTAGCAATAAATGTAAGAACACAAGAGTGATGATCGACTGGTGGCCAGCCAAAGGGTGATAGGGTTGAATATGACATCTTGAATTGACCCTACCAATTATCTTTGGCTAGCCATAGGTCAGACATCACTTCTGCGTTCATAATTTATTGCTACGATTTTGATCTTATAAAGAAGACAGGGTATATACCAATGATATTATATCATTGGTATATACCTTGTCTTCTATAATATAATATCATCACATATATTATCATCACCTACAACTTCAAAGAAGAAAAATTATTTTGTCTCATTAACAAGTTGATAAATCGAATACATATATTTTTTTTATTAATCTGATTGAGTCAGGAGATGAGATGACGTTTTCCAGGCGGCAAGCTTCACGCCTACCAATAGACAATGGTCTCAATTTCTTATCTTTTACTGTCCCCGTTTTATGCAACTTGGCACGACTTGACGGGGCAAGCGGGATCTTCGCCTGCGATACGTCTGCCCATGACCTCAAGCTGTAATGCACTGCTGCTCGTCACTTGAGCCTTTTGAGCCGGGAACTTTGTGCGGCCCAATTAAAAAAACTGCTATGTCAACAGTTTAAACAAAGTCGTGATCCACCGACTGTTAAAATACTTTTTGTTGTTTACAAGAACCAGCAGACGGTTCTTATAAACAACAAAAAATATTTTAATTATCTTTTTACCTTAATTTATAAAATTTTGGAAAATATAATGTCAATATGATAGATAGACCGGGCGAAGCTTCAGCTGATAGCTAGTAATTATGTTTCATTATTATTATTTTTAACTGCTTCGGTATTTAACCAACAAATGTATGCAAAACTTAGATGGTGTTGTGAATCATAAATAACTCCGATATTTATTGGCGTCTATAATATTTTTTCGTTGCCATACTATTCAGGCAACTGCGTTGAGAACACATTTAGCATCCGTTAAGTAAAATTTCTAGTTTAGTTTATTGGCTTTTTTTTTTATTGGGACTAATCCCACCACTCATTCCCACCACTGTGACTCCTGTAAGCCAGGATCTACAGTGGTCACCAGTGAAGACACCGAGGTTTGACCCTCGGCGAGTCCCGGGAAACGCTAAATTGTCTTGGAACCCGCATCGAATTTAATCAGAAAAGTGAACAGGAGGAGTAGGAAAGACAAATTCCACTTCCCTCCTTGGCAAAGCGGGAGACAAACAACAAATTTATAAGCCGGTTTAACCGCAGAAATGAAGACTCTAACAGACTGACTAACGACTTAGTCCATCTGCAAGGCACCACGGATTGTACTAAAACTTAAGGGACCTATTTGAGCTTTATACTTGGTTATGATAATAGGTATTGCAGAATTGCTTGAAAGCACGGAAATGTTCCTTCGACGACACAAGGTCCGAATAATAAATAGCTCCAGTTGATGTGATTTCCAGATTATTTAACATGGTGCGACGTTCGTTTTGCCAGAGACTACACTCCCAAAGTATATGATGAGCAGATTGTTCGTATTCATTATTCGCCGTGGAACATTGGCACAAAGGTGAATTTACTAATTTGAGTTTATAGTCTATTTTCTAATATAGATAATCACTATTGCATATTTTAGGAAATTCTATAATCTTTATACATGTATGGAATTACTTATATATTAAAACTATTAAATAAATACATTTCCCACTCTATCAGGCAAATGCGCAACGTCAAGTGCGTGATATTTTTTAATTAAGTACATAATGTTAGATTTCCTTACGACTTTTTTCCGTTAGGTAATGGGTATACCATTGTTTTCTGTAAATATATTATATGAATTATATAAATAGGAAATCGTGATAACAATGCCAGACTATGTGAGATTAAGCCAGGTGTGCCTTGTAGGGTTTTTAGTCACAGACATTGCAATTTAAAATGAAGTCTGTTACAAAAAACATAATGGTATTTTATACAATTTTTTACTATTTAATCCTTGCGACACAGACCTAAATGCTTAGTGCAGTGATCGCAGCTGAAATGTACTAGGTCATTATTTTTTATAAATAAAAACTTACAAATTAACACTTTGTAACATACGTACAGAGCACACAGAGCTATTTCATTAAATTATGGATTGTCGTGACATAATCTATGTATGTCACTGATCATAACATAGGTAGATTGCTTATTGATATTTTTATAGTGTTGTTATACTTCTAATGATCACGAGACTGTTGACAGTCCTGATTTAGTGGCAAAAACATTTACATCATGTCGATAGCGATGGGGTGGTTCATAGGAGTCACAAACCTCAACAACGGAGTACTGAATCACGGAGAAGGTATACCAAAGGGCCTGTCCCCGTCCCTCATCACTCTCAAAAAGCCGGATTTACCCACTCAAAGTTATCACGATACTACCCGTATGACGTCAAACATTGCACTATTGTTTATAAACATCGTGATACGATCGGTTATGTGGGTGGTCTGACACGTGCGAACCTACCCTTATGGGTGGGACCACTTCCGGGTGTCGACTGGATTATTAGCAGTTAAGAATTCCAGCAACCTACTAGCCAGTAGGTCTCTCGTGCAACATTCCTTAAATACTCGGCCATAAATACCTCATCATCATTAGTAGATTGTCCGGTGAAGCTGTAATGGCCATCTGCGGCCAACAGCGTCTATCAGTCCCAAATACTTCCATCATTAGCAGCCGAAAGAAGTCAACTGCTGAACAGACACCTCCCCCTTAAAAAGTCAAAAGTCAAAAAGTCAAAAAGTCAAAAAGTCAAAAAGTCAAAAAGTCAAAAAGTCAAAAAGTCAAAAAGTCAAAAAGTCAAAAAGTCAAAAAGTCAAAAAGTCAAAAAGTCAAAAAGTCAAAAAGTCAAAAAGTCAAAAAGTCAAAAAGTCAAAAAGTCAAAAAGTCAAAAAGTCAAAAAGTCAAAAAGTCAAAAAGTCAAAAAGTCAAAAGTCAAAAATTATTCATTCCAAGTACATATGCTTAACGCACCACTACTACTACACTAACTAGCACTTTTAAAAGGTCATGTTTTAAAAAAAAAAAGCTACCACCGGATCACAACGCGGCCTCAACTGAGAAGGTCCGGCAAGAAACTCAGCGGGCTTGTCAGTTTTTCACTTTTTTTTAAACAGTGTGTCATGTTACAATTAGATCAGAGCGACAGTGTGTCTTGCCGTTCAAAAGAACAAATAAGACAGAAAAAAATACGACGAAAGTACAACAAACTAAAAGGCCAAAGGAATAGTAGTCGGACCAGGACCCCAAGCAGCACCCGCGCACGAGTTGACTCGAGCAGCAGTCATCACTCCCCTCAACCATATTGGAGGGAAGGGGGTGACCCGCCACACGAAACCGCCACAAGCAAAGACTTTTCGATGGCGAGCATGACCGATCTAAAATCACAGTGTCTCACGTCTAACATTTAACTTCTGCTGTTAAGCAGTGCCTCGTCAGGCAAGACACAAAGCACTTTAACGTATTATTGATGTCATCAATTAATTGAAAGGAAGGGGTTACCATAATCCCCACGTTTGGCAGGCATCGTGGGGAACGCAGTATACCTAGGTGGTAGATTCAGTAGACCCTGCTGGGCAGTCTTATTGTACCCCATTCTAATCGGGAATTAATTGAGTCTGCTTGTGACCACGGCTGGTGCAACCCGGCCGAAACGTCAAGCCAAAATATAAGGTAAATCGCGTTAATTCCCGATTAGAATGGGGTTTGATAATGGAACGCGAAAGTCTAAAAGTATAGGTATAATCTTATTGTACTCTATTAGTCGCCTATTACAGACACCCAACGGGGGGAAGATGGGTGGGTGCTATTCTTACCTGGATACCCCACGAGTCCATATACCTAAACTCAAAAAATCTGCCCTAGTATCGGGTGCTTACTGGGTATTTTCTGTGATAACAGCAGATTGCCTGAGTTGAGAATGGAACCCAGGACGTTGGGATCAGCTGCCTTTATGGCCATGTACAGTAGCTGGATTGGTTGATTCAGTCTCCAGGCTGCAACGTGACTAAAAACATTCATTTATCTAACCTCATATCATAATATTCAAATTACGAACTCAAAACCAGTACTCTAATGACAAAGTTTATACATATGCCTCTTTAAAAAAAATTAAAAAGGTTTTTGATGTACAGGTCTCCTGAAAAAAAAAACTGAAGCTTTAAAATCACTTGTTTTCTAATAACTAACACTTTAGTTTCTCATTATTTTACCGACCAAAGAGATTAGCTATAATTAAAATTTTTAAGCCGATCTAGTAGGCCGCAACTAATCTAGTAGGCCACGATACAATCGTCATTCGTGGGACGCAGTTGTACGCATGAGCATAGGAGTTATTTGAATGAATTGAGCTCAATAGTATTATCTGTTTTGTATTGTAGTTTGGTGGTTTAAAATTATATTTCATGAGTTTAGATAGTGTATGCAACTGCACATAGCACTCGCCTTCGCACACGTGTATTGATGATCACTAACAGGCAGCAGTTTCATAAACTACTATTATTTTATAATGTTTTCTTTTACATACACCCCGAATCAGTATTTGAACTCTGTACTGGCTAAAGTGACCATTAATTAACCACAGAGGCTGCTACATTCAAACTTTAAACTAGTATTTAAATATTACAACTCTTTATCATTTATTTAATGCTCTAGTCATAAAAAACATTTGGTAAGTAGGTATCTAAAATATTGATGACGATATTTTTTTTAAATTTAGAACAAAAAAAATAATAGCAATATCTTTATTTGAAATGCCCGCATAATTATATTCATAATATGTGCATCTGCCTTTAAATTCATCGCCAATAACATAATTCCACCGCGTTCTCGGAAATCACGTGTTACGGCCAACATACTTTTTTCTTCTAAAGGTGTCATATGTCTACTTGTGCCTGCATGCGATTTTTTTCAAACCAGCACGTGCTGGTTTTTTGTTTGGCTTCGCTGGTGCATCTGTCGGGCAAGCTGTGGTTTCGGCATAGCCCGAAACATTTCAGAAGCGACGTAACTTTCCTGTTCCCGTTTTGTAGTGCACCTTTTGAATTTGGTCGAGTTGTTTAATTCGCAACATGATGCTGTTTCTTGTACCTGCTGCCTGCATCTGGTGCATTTCGGTGTATTAAATATAGAACGCTAATGTTCCGAAAGATGGTTTGCAGCCGTCTCAGACATTTGGGCTTTCTTGAGGTTATTAAGGTTTTGGCGTGCATTTCCGCATTCGAATTAGTTGAGTCTTCGAAATTCGCATTAAAACTTAGATTAGATGTCGCTGAATAAATGTTTTTCTTTCTTTCTTTCTTCTTAAAACATTTGATGATGATTTGACTATTGTATTGAACCACTGTTGCCCAAGATAAAGGTTTTCCTAGTTTAGGTACAGAAATAGGTACATATAATCTGATCCTATGAAACATACGTACTAGCAGTGTTTTCTTTTTGGATAGTAAAATTATTTTTATTAAGTACCTACTATTGTTTTTAGCGATAAGGCCGCCCATTGTTGCATGTTTTATTAATTTGTGTCTTATTCTTTTTGTATCTGTTTGTTTGTGTGCGCACAAACAAACAGATATATAAAGAATTGTCTATCTATCTATCTATTGATTTTTTACAGAATCCATAATGAAGTGATTCGCCGAAGAACCAAGGTCAATGACATAGCTCTTACAATCTGCAAGATGAAGGGGCAATGGGCAGGCCTCATCCCTCGGAGAACCGATAACCATTGGGGAAGAAAGGTTCTCGAGTGGCAACCCTGACCCGAAGACGCAGCGTAGGCAGGTCTCCCACTAGGTGGACAGACGACATTGTGCGCGTCGCAGGTAACCGGTGGATGCAAATAGCCAATTGTCGTTTATTGTAGCGTTCGTCTTCCAGCTAGTGATGATGATGATTGTTTTTTTACTACGTGATAGATCACATAAGGAAGGGACAGTCCATATAGATACCAACGCAGTGTCAGATATTCTGTTGTGTCATCATTCCTGAGTTCCAGTGTGAAGGGCACAGTAGCTGGTTAAATTATGTTCTCAAAGTCATTTGACTACTTCGGTTTATTCCCATCGTCCACCCCCTGCTCGGCCACCCGGGGTGGACATTGCCACAACTTTAAAAAAAAGATCTCATCATCAGAATCATTATTAAAATGATTCACTGCAGCCACCCCGGGTGGACACGGCTACAACTTTTTCAAACATTTACAATGGCCACCTCTGGTAAACAGCGTCACTATTATAACAAAACATTCTCTTTGTCCACCCCTGGCGCAGAGTTCAATAGTACCAGTAGTAACATGACAGTATGTACAATAGGTCGTTGTGGCAGTTCTTGGGGGAGGCCTATGACCAGCAGTGGACGCATTTCTGCTAAATTGATGATCATGTGGCTGTATACCACAGTTACAAATAAAACACATTTATAGTAAGTTTAAAAATCATTTTTTTTTAATTTAGAATTTATACATATTCATTAAAACAAAAACATAGATTCAGTTTGTTATCTCGGGTTAATATTAGAGCGCAATTTTACATTCATTGAGAATATTAAACTGTCTGAAAAAGCTAAACGCAATTTCTATGCTCTTACCAGAATATCAACTTCGACTTGAGGACTTTCGTTTAGTGGATTTCGATTATGGAGTCACTTACCTGGGTTGCGTGTATTACGGCGCCCCAGTATAGGCAGACAAGGCCACGATAGGGGCCGCACCACGTAAATTGCTACAAAGTCAGCGTCTGGCGTTGATATTCTTGTGTAAAGCATAGAACGGTCAGTACTGAAGCTTTATCGTTACTAGCGGGTGTACCTACTTCCTCTCGACTTAGAAGTACAAAGACGTGTGGCTATTAATTACTCCGCCCATGAAATCTTAAACGCTGAATTCTTACAAATTCGTGGCCGTACTAAAATCTTGCGATTATTACTCTCGAGTGGTTGTTTATGAAGACTTCTTAACAGAATGGCAAGCCGGATGGGATGCCTCTTCAAATGGCCGACACCTTTATTATTTTTTTTCGGATGTCTGTGAACATCTTGATAGACCATGGATAGAAGTAGAAGTTAAAGTTGCCATGTCCCGTCATTAATTGTGCAACGCAGTGGTTGCACAATTAATGACGGGACATGGCAACTTTAAAAGCAAATTATTACCTTATGAATTGGTGTATTCACCGCTCTGTCAGTGTTCAACGGTGTATAATGAGTTCGAACAAACTGCGCATCCTATACTTTAGGAGTGTGATGTCTGGCACAACAATGTTATGTTGAATAGTTTGGAAATAACATACGGATATGTTACTCGGACCTTGTGGTGACTACGGAAAATTTCCGTGCTTGAAAATTTTTGACATAGAAACCTTGATTTTTTATAGCTAAAATAAATAAATGTCTATCAGCCACCAAGATCAGCCAGGGGTGGACAAAGAGAATGTTTTGTTTAATTAAATAGTGACGCTGTTCACCAGAGGTGGCCATTGTAAATGTTTGAAAAAGTTGTAGCCGTGTCCACCCGGGGTGGCTACAGTGAATCATTTTAATAATGATTCCCACTGTCCACCCGAGGGTGGCCAGTGGGAACTTTTTTAAAAAGTTGTGGCAATGTCCACCCCGGGTAGCCGAGCAGGGGGTGGACGATGGAAATAAACCGACTACTTCTTTATACTTAATCGCTTTGGCCTTAAGTTGCAGTGCAGCAAGCGGAAGTGCAGTAAAAAGCATATTACTTATCGCCAGGCAAATTTCATGCGTATCTGTTTAGTCATTTAATAACATATAAGTCAAATATTTTTTAAGACTCTCCCAAACAAATTATTAAATTTACTACCAATCTATAACGATCTTAGTCGTTTTCGTATTACTCTTGAATCGATTCATTTTTTTCTCGATACATCGATAGATATCTAGAGATGCGACCACAATGCAGTCCACAAACGATTGTTGACCCAAGATCATATCGTTTTCAACGTGATCTTTATTAACCATTGTGGTTAGCGGCAGGATGCGTCTTTAGAGGCAAAAAAAAGCTATTGAAGATAATGGCGTAACGGTGGTTCTCAATATTGTTAGGGGTATTGTCCGCCGATCGTTTTGTTTGGAATATGGTAGGTAATGAGGTTGGCTGAACTTAGGGTAGCCAAGTACAAAAGAAAATAATTTAAAGAATGATCACTGAACAAAAGTATTCTTATTCACTTTGGCAGTTTCCCCTTCGGAGTCGCTGGACGTTCGGGGTATGGGCCCTTTGAACGTCCATTGAGTACGGCGGCGAATCCGAGGAGGACGGCGGCGGGGTTGTGACCCCGTCCCCGTGAGCACCGTGACAGGTTCCCGAGGGGCTACAATGCGCCCCCGACGGTGGGCTCAAAGGCAAGGCACTGAGGGGCCCATGGTGCAGATCCCACCGGAGAGCCCTGGGGTCCCCCTCTCTCATGTGCCGATGCGACAGCCGCGGGGGTTTTAGTGGGTAAGAATACCACATACCTCGGTCGAGCCCCACAGCTCCCGGGGATCCTTGGAAGATTTGGAAGATTTTGGCTTGAAAAGGAATAGCGACACAAGGGCGCTATTCCTGTGTGCCACTTTTCGGACCGTAACTAAATATTATAATATCGATCGCGAGACAAAATCGAAGGAGAATCTTATTCTTTTGGTCTGAGAGCAAGATTTTTGTCTTGCAAGTTTGCCTTGAGGTAAGAAGCACGCGTATCCTTGAACAGTTGCATTGGACGTCCACTCTTCACCCAACGTAGTTACTATTAAGTCTCTTGATTCCAGTTATTTTCTCAGCTAGAGTGCCCTGGTAAGAATAAGAAGAAAGGTGTTGTGGAGAAAGGAAAGGATACTGTACCTTAACTAAATATGATATTTTAATTACATGAGTCACAATTTTTGGCACGCATTAGTAGGGATATATAACATATATATGGTTTATAATATCATTGCCACACATAGAAGCAGAATATAAATTAAATTAAAAAAAGACTTCCTATAAATATAATTCAGTTATGTTATACGCAAATAAGTAGTATTGTCCCAGCTTTAACTAAATGGGTCCCACAATGCTTTTGGTAGCTGTCATTTTACCAACATAAGTTTGCGCTTTTTAAATTTAGTGTTAAAGTATTTTAGCATCTATACACCTTCAAATTAAGGTTTCCAAAATCAGGTTTAACGGTAAACATAAGTATGTGAAGCCGTAACAGCGTTTTAATATGAAGTAAAGTCGTCCTTGCATTGTCCTATTGTGTGCAATGATAGCAATACAAAAGAGATTGCATTCTACTTCACAAACATTTGTTTGTTCGATGTCTTTAATATATCATAGTTCTACCACCTGGAGGAAATAAGACGTATTATGTTTGCGTTTGAAAGCTCTGCAGCTTGAAATCAGTTATCATTAGGATGTTATACAAATCAGTTTTCATTAGGATATTAAATCAGTTATGATATTAAATATAATTGAAATAATTTATCGTTAGGATATTAAATGATAACCCATTAAGATATTAAAGGAGGCTGATATTTCTGGGCTAACGCCGAATAAGATGAGTTATGGTTTAAAAAAATGGTTATATTTTTATGTAAAAATGTGCACAAATATCAGCCTCCTAATCAATCTTGGGAAAGAAAATAGGAAAAGGTTTAGGTAACAAATACAATAGAATCGATTATCGATTATCGTGGATGTATTCAAGCAAAAGTATAAAATCTCCATTTTGAAGTCTGTTGAAATCAGACCGTTTTTTACCTTTGTTACAATACGTGACAGATGGCAACTCTATTAATCTATGAAAAATCACTCGTTCATGTCGTATCGTTTTGTGCGTTTGTGTTTTATTGATTTGTTATTCCTCGACTTTATAACTACGGTCTGCTGATCTTGCTTAACTTGATCTAGTATTTATACCGGACACGCGACGACGAAGCTCGCATAGCCAACTGAATTGGATTTTTTTACCGGCCGGCTTAACGACTGAATTGTTGTTAAGGATCGATGTGTAAATTGATATAAAAATTATAATACTAGTCGCTACATTAGGCCGACGTGCCTTAGATGACGAAAGGGTACTTTCAGTGATTCGTCAATGGCTTGCACCACAACCTGTAAGTATACACACCTCCGTCATATATTACCTGAAACCAAACCAAACCAAAGAACTACCCGCTTATTTGGCCTATATATTGCATCTCTAAGTTAGATCAGTTTTTATGTGTACTACATATTACTGGTATACTATTTTTAAACTGTAGCTGTACATTTTTATTGTAAACTATTTTACTCACTATGTATTTTTGTTGCAGATAGTAGCAGCAAATCATATATGCTGTACATATGGTCTCTAATCCAAAAACTTCGTCCCGAGTAAGGAGCACTGTAAGCTGCTGCGGCCATATAATGTCTATAATATGGTACCTTAGTTTAGCCAGGTATCAGGTTTTAGGTGATATATTAATCATTAATTCATTATTTAATAATAAGATTAATAAAAAAGTTATATATCATAGTGTCTTTTACTTAAAACCAGTAAAAATAAAAACTATTTACCTAAAAGCCCGATTGCAAACAAAATAGATTTAAACTTAACGTATGTATGTATTTATTTGAAGTAGTCTATTTAAACCACAGATATAGATATACATATATGTATATCTATATCTGTGATTTAAACCGTGGCTAAGTGGAAGTGGGCGGGCCACATATGCCGTAGACAGGACGAGAGGGCAAGAAAGGTACTGGAGTGAATACCGCGCACGGGTCACAGAAGCGTCGGCAGACCACTAGCCAGATAGTCTGATGACCTAGTTATAGTAGCCGGACGAAGCTGGATGAGGAAAGCTCAAGACCGAGAAGGGTGGCATGCATTGGAGGAGGCTTTCACTCAGCATTGGGTGGCAACAGGTTGAAAAAAGAAGTCTATTTAGACCCTTATTAGATATTTTTACTGTATGAGAGGACTTGTTGTTGTTGTGACCAACCACTGGAGTGGTTGGTCACTCAGGCCCAATAGGTCGTGGGTTCGCTTCCCACTTTCTGTCTGGGTGTTATTTATCTATATACTTACTTTTTTACTTGGTGGTAGGTTCCTTGTGCAAGGAACCGTCCAGGTAGGTACCACCGCAGTTTCAGATATTCTGCCGCCAAGCACCAGTGTGTAAGCATTGTTGTGTTCCGGCGTGAAGGGCACTGTAGCTGGTGAAATTACAGGACACAAAGACTTAATATCTAATGTCTTAAGGATCTGCAACGCGCTAGCGATTCTTCTGGTGTTGCTAGCGTCTATAGGCTGCAGTGACTGCTTACCATCAGGCTTGCTTGCCACCTTGGTGGTATAAAAAAAAGATTGTATTTGTGCACATCATGTATTGTATCACTTGTCTGGTTACCATTGTACAGGGTCTGTCTGGTCAGTAATCAGATGACCATGTGAATTATGGACATTATTATTATACAGCCATGTCCCTTGCACAATTAAGAGCAATCTAACGACTGAGCATAAGTTAAACCGCTAAGCTTAGTAGGTGGTTCCAAAGAAATAAACATTGCGTGTGTACGCTAGAAAAACATAACCTTCCTTCTGGCGCAGTTGAGTTAAAATCCCTTTATGGCCAATATCTGAAATATCCTACTATTGTATACAATGAAATACATAAAAATATCCACATCACATAAAAATCAGGTGATAAACTATAAGCCAAATAAGATTTTCATATCATAACCTCACTTTTGCTTAGTGGCTTATAACTCTGTTCTCAGATTGTCCAATTCTTCAGAATTTTTAGAGATTGTCTGGTATTATGTTAGCTATAGATTGACACCATTTTCATCTTTTTCGATGCATGAAACTGTGTAGCCCGAGAATGTATGAAACTGTATCTTTCTCCTTTATTCTATTTAATTCTTATTTTATTTATTTAAAAGGTAAACAGACTAAAGTAGGGCCATTTCACACTTCATCAAAATTTAACAACGTAACCTTGTAACAGCGGGCATAAAAAACTATTATTTTTTTCTAAGTTAGAACTGCGGAATTCCTTAACTTTTTAAATTACGATTACATAATTATTATAAAAATGAAAAAAAAAACAGACAGATGCCAAATGTGATCTATTATTGGCCCTAAATTAGTTACTGCATCTCATAACATACGTCCTCAACACTGGTATTTTCATAGTATTAATTAGGTACTCATATATATACATATATTCAATTTACTCAAAAGTAGGTAGTTAGTAAGTATAAACTTACTACCTACTTCTGAGTAAATTGACTATTTGGTGCATTCAATAATTTGTTTAAACAGTTATCATTAGGATGTTATTTAAAACAGTTATCATTAGGCTATTAAATCAGTCATCATTAGAGCTCTTTAAACTTAACTGCCGAACTTAGAGTTAGGTAATGCAATAAGTCAATATCTATTAGTAGGCGGTAGAATCCTTAATCCGTCCTAGTAGTACCACCGCAATATCAGATATTTTACCACCAAGCAGTAGTGTGTAAAGGTTCTTGTGTTCCGCTGTGAAGTGCACTGCATCTGGAAAAATTACCGGACAGACACAAGATACCTAATAACTATAATGTCTTGGGTGACTACCGACAGTACAAAACAGCTGTGTATAGGCTGTCATGTCGCTTACCATTAGGAGAACATCGTGCTTGTCCCGTTATATATAAAAAAACAAGACACGTGTAATGAATGAATTAAAGAAACCACGAATAAAATTAATATATCTGACCACGACACTATACGAAATATTATAACGATGCGGCTCTACGGATTAATTACGAGTCAGTACATATCGTGACAAAGGTCATTTTTCAACACTGATTTCATCGTTTTAACGTTATAATATAACGCTATTTACCGATCTTACGTACAATGCCATGTTATCGATTTGAGCACGCGACACAGCATTGGTGAACCGAATTTTAGGGTACCTCATTATTTTAACCCGTGGAGTGTCTGAGTAATAAATTCATAGTTTAAAAAACTAAAAATACACGCTTTTATAAAGTACCTATACTGCACTAAAAAGTAATAAATAATTTATGGAACTCGTTCTTTCTTTCTACCCCGCACGAACGGAGTGCGTATGAGACTCTAAAAATATAGTCATAGGTTTTTTTTTTGTTTTAATTAGTTCGAGTGTCGGCAAGGTTAGTTAGTTTTCGTATTGCTAAGGTTGATAACTTCAATAATATTTAATGTTTCTTTCCTCCATTTCCTGATAGTTAGGTTAGGTTTTAATATTACTTCGGAGTCGCGGGACGTTCGGGGTGTGGGCCCTTTGAACGTCCATTGAGTACGGCGGCGACTCGGGGGAGGACGGCGGCGGGGTTGCGACCCCCGTCCCCGTGTCAGGTTCCCGGGGCTACGATGCGCCCCCCGGCGGCGGGCTCAAAGGCAAGGCACTGAGGGGCCCCTGGTGCAGATCGCACCGGAGAGCCCTGGGGTTCTTCCTCTCATGTGCCGATGCGACAGCCGCGGGGGTTTTAGTGGGTAAGAATTCCACATACCCCGGTCGAGCCCCACAGCTCCCGGGGATCTTTGGAAGATGTCCCCCGCGTCAAAAAAAAAAATAATAATATTAACAGTAAAAAATTATATACAAGTTTTTCCGACGCGCTACAGAAACAAGTCGGTAAATTCTTACAGCATCCTGAATAGATAGATAGAGAACTCTTTATTGCACACCAAAAAGTACAGAAAAAAGAAGTACAAAAAGAATATACAACGGTATACATTGGGCGGTCTTATCGCACATTGCGATTTCTTCCAGACAACCTTAGGATGGAAAGGAACGATCAGTTAGCAAAAGAATGAATGTACAATTTTTCAACTAAATGTAGCACGGAACCCACGTCGACATACATAATATCGCTCTTACTTAGTTGTCTTCGATACAGATTCGTTGCGCTGATTGTTATAGTTTTTAATAACATTTTTTTAACGGTCAAATATATGTAACGTTACTTCACAATAATTTTATTAATATCTTTCCTTGTTGCAACATTTTTTTAATAGTTTACTTCGTTGTACTAATTTTTTTTACTAAATATAACCTGTATTGCTATATGTAGCCTAGCGCTGATTGCCTACTGTAACCACTGTTTAGTAAATGATCAGTTGGCTAAGCAGCGTTAGACAAGGACAGTCCATAGATGGGTGACCATAGTAGCATTTGAACTGAAGGTAAAAAATCAAATTCAAATTATTTATCTCACAAAGGCTTCGCGCTTAGAACTTTTGAACAGGCAATATTTTTAAAAGCTGCGGCAAACATCCGGCAAGAAACTCAGCGGGCTTGTCATTTTTTACTTATTTAAGCAGTTGGTTTTCTAGTAGGTCCCAATTGTTATGCTATACCAGATAGCAGCCGATAAGTCAATTCAGAGGTGTAAGCAGTTTGAACTAATCAGACGCATGAACTTTGAAAATTCAACATGATAAAAAAAAACCAGATCCTATCTCATAGTTGATGCAACCATGGACAAAAGCGTAATCAGGAATAAGAGAGGAATTGACGGACCTGTTGGTCTAAGTCAAAGTCAAAAATTGTTTATTTCAAATAGGCTTAACGCTCATCATCATCACCAGCCGGAAGATGTCCTCTGCTGAACATAGGCCTCCCCCTTCGAACGCCACAATGACCGACAATTGCCTATTTGGTGCCTATTTGCATCCACCGGTTACCTGCGACGCGCACAATGTCGTCTGTCCACCTAGTGGGAGGCCTACCTACGCTGCATCTTCCGTTTCGTGGTCGCCACTCGAGAACCTTTCTTCCCCAACGGTTATCTGTTCGCCGAGCGATGTGGCCTGCCCATTGCCACTTCAACTTGCAGATTTTAAGAGCTATGTCGGTGACCTTGGTTCTTCGGCGAATCTCCTCATTCCGGATTCTGCCGCGCAAAGAAACTCCGAGCATCGCTCCCTCCATAGCTCGTTGTGTGACTCTGAGCTTATCCAAAAGGCCAACAGTTATATATTAAAGTATAGCCTAAGGTCTATTTAATACATACTGTATTTACAAAAATAAATATATTCTTGAGTATAATTAGTATCATCAGTAATCTGATTGCAAGAGTACAGGCTCTGCCAAGTTTGGGATCAGATGACAGTGTGTGGATTGTCCCAGAATAAAAAAAAAGAATCAAAACAAGCACAGTATTACCTTCTTGTTTGTTATATTTCCCTCAACTTTTTTTCGTTTTATCTTACGAATGGCAAAACACACTGTCACTGATAGTATTCGACATGGCAAAAATATGCAATTTTATCAAAAATACATGTATACGTATGTAAGTGACGCAAAGGTGTGTAAGTAGGTATTTATGTAACCCTAGTTTCCGGCTATAGGTAAAAGTAGTATAGTTTAATTGCCTTGATTGTAATTTATCTAGTTTGGCGGATGAATCTCATGTTATTTTATTTATTTTTCGAGAGATACCACTAAGTTGACCGTTTTGTATGTCTCTGTGCATGTTATATATCTTGCTTTCTCAGCGGGGCATCTATCCTGAACATAATTTACATGGATTATACAATTATCCCCTATATGGTATAGATGCCCAAAATATAGAGGTTCGCAAAAATCGCCAATACTCTGGAAATATCAATAGATCAAGATCAAGATAATAGTTTTTCCTTTCATAAGTTTGAATATAATAAACCAAAGTACCTACCCGTATTACAAATAAAGAATTTTGCCTTTTTTACTGAGAGATATACGTACCTACCTAAAGCAATTTCAAAATGTGTAGCAACTATCCCACTTTTACTCTATATTCACGCCCTTTGCGTTGGAGAACATAGAGCCTTGGTTAATAATCCTGTGCCTTGGTATCATAAGACGCACGGTTTGGTCAAAGAAATTTCATCCAAACTTATCGAAGTCTCAAGGAACAGTCGGAGTCGGAGTTGTTGATAGCTTTTTCTGCCAGCGTAGAAGCTTGGTCAATAGACTTGAAGTAAACATTATTTGTATATAAACAGTATTTTTGTACTATTGCGTAAATAAATTTAGTACATAAGTTCAATAAGCTGACTGTTAGGTGCCAATCAAATAAATGCAACTTTCAAAAATTTGACAAAACATGAATTGTAGTTGCAATCAATGGTTATACAATCTAGCGTGCATCCTTCGAAACTGCGATTTGCCTTTCCAAAAAACATTTTTTGCGTAACTCAGGTACGTCTTAAGCACGTGTTACGAAGGCTTCGCTCCCACGACCGTTGCGCAAACGCAAGAAAAGATTTTTTTTAAGATTATCTTCGTGGAAAAAAATCGCAAATACGACCTGAACACGTGTGTATGGGAATCAGCTGATTCTGACAGCGACCGTCAATAATAGAACTTAAACCTTATCGGTTCGAGTTACGGTTGTATTTGGTAGAGATGGTGAGTTAAAATAGCTAATATTGATATACTAAATCAAACTTTATATTGAAAGCAGTATGGTATATTTTTCATTGTATCAAGGACACAGAGAATAATGTCGTGCGAAGATATTTCTTTGATAAATGTTCTAAAGCACGCATTCAGATTCACGTGCAAATAGTGTCTCCAAAGGCCTCGTTATTTCTATTCACATTATTTATCTAAAAAAATTGATTTGGAGCAGAAATTGTACAGAATGTTGTGATTTCTTTCTTCCAAATTTCAATTTCCTTCCTTCTAATAATATCATTGATTGAAAACCAAACCCGTTTAAAGTACTCCTCATTAGTATTAAATTTAATATATAGAAATAAACGTTCCATTAGAAATTAGAATTTATTAGATCATCTTATAACTTGTAAGATTCGGGACGTCCGTTTGCCCTGGAAAATTGAATCCAATATAATAAATAAGCTCTTCGTTCTGAGGCCAGTTTTTTCGTCTACTTTCCCTTCATCGTGAGCCTCAAAGTTTGTATGTCGTACTAATTAGCGAAAGTGTAATCACGAAAGGACTACAAAGTATAAATAGATAAATGAAATAAATAAATAAGACGTGCAGAACCCTCACCTTGTGCTTCCGCTATCAAGAGCTGCTCTTCGATAGCGGAAGCCCGGTGATTATCTGGGTAAATCTGAAGGTCATTCGTACACCTTTCCGTCCCAGCCAGGCTTCGAAGACCGGCAGGATAGCACCGACAAAAAACGTTACTATAACTAATAGTACTATGTGATTAGATGAACATAAAAAATATTTTATACAAATATATCATACAATAATTGTGTTATATAGGGTGTACCAACTTTAAGTTTAGTTTAGATAGAAACTGAACAAGCATTTAACACAATAAAGAGTGTCTTTCAAGATCCAGCCGCGAGTCAGCTGTTTCTTATTTTTTTCGATGTCATCTTATCTAGAGAGAGACAGCCTTGGTTTGTTTAGAGTTAGAGAAGGACAGAAATAAGATCGATTTAAGTGCAGCTGGTCTTCTTAGCCAGGTAGCGAAGCCTCTTCGCTGGGAACATAAGCCTATTTTGTTTTTCAAATACTTTTTTTTATATTCTGTCTGTTTTAAAGCTTGTTTAAGAAACAGAAGAAATAATATTTTTGCAGAGAACTTAGCTTAGAACGGAATACAATTCCAAATACAATATATTACATCCGTTATTTCAATTTTCTAGGTCGTCTACTTATCAATAATCATTTCACGAAGTCTTCAATTTCCTAAATCTAAAAACCTTGATTTAAACTAAATTAATTGACACCTTTCAAATAATTCTATTCATTTACCATACATACTTAGGTTCTTACATAAAACAGGTTACTAATAACTAAAATTAGGCATTTTTATAAATCGATGTTCTTAGCTTTCAGTGAAGGAAAACATCGTGAGGAAACCTGCATGTCTGAGAAAGTTTTCGAATGACGTGTAAAGTTCGCCAACCTGCACTTGGCCAGCGTGGTGGACTATGGCCTAAGCCCCTTCATCTTGAAGGGAGGCCCGCGCCCAACAGTGGGACAAACAAGGGCTAGTATTTTTTTTTATATATCGATGTTCAATTTAGCACTTAAAAATGCCAATTTCCCACAATCGTGTCGGTCTTCCATCGGATTGTAAAATAAAATAAAAAAAATCACAGAGCTGCGTCAGCGTAAGCACTTGTGTTATGATTTGCGCAATTGGCTGATCTTAAAAAAAACTGGCCTCTGTGGTTGACATGATCCCCGAAAAAATTATCAATCTTAGTTCATCATTCGTTCGTAAAGCGAATTCAGTAATACGATACCTCGGTGCATTTTAAAAACTAAACCAAAAACAATTCTTGCAAAACTTAATCGAAATACTTCACAAAGACCGTGGGAGCAGCTGCACAATCCAAGTAACAAATTGTTATTACCCTGATTAACACTATCATTATCGTATAAAACGTTATCAATTATAGTCTATTAAACCATGAGAAACATATAAAAGGAGTCGGAAATAATAATGAATGATTGATATATAGAAAGTAGAAATCATTGGAGATCAATCGCATACTTTCTAAGATCATTGGACGTTGAAAGAAATTGCTTTAAACGCGTCAATTGTTGTCTTACATTCATGTAACGACATTAATAATTGCAAATGGCTACTCAGGAAGAATGAAGAATAAATCAAATTTTGGCTGTCTCGGTTAAGACACCGGCCGCAGTGACCATGGATTCGGTGATGAAAATGAGACATGTGTATTTTTGCTAATTGTAATTTGTAATTCCGTGACCCGTGGGGTGTCCGGGTAAGAATACTCGTAACACCCTCCCGTCTCCTCCCGTCGGGTGTCCGTAAGAGGCGACTATGGGAGTTTTCCCAGCCAAACAGCAACAGCATCTTTCTATTGGATTACCTACCACCTAGATATACTGCGATCCCCAAGCCAATTGCCAAGCGTCGGGATTATGTCAACCCCTTTCTTCTAAGGGGGAGACCTTTGTTCTGCAGTGGGCATCGATATATTATTTATACTAAATAATATATCGATGGCAGTGGGCGTTTTTTGGCTGATGATTATATTACTGCCGTGTTTTAATATGTTGATAGTATCTATAGCAATCAATAAAATTGTTACAATTACTGCACTCAACAGTCTTAGTACTGTAGACTCAGGAACATGGCAATTTCCTATTTAATTAATCAAATTTATAACGCAATAATAAAATATGTATATTTATATTTAAACCGTCAAACTGTGTCACCGTATAATTTTACATAGCGCTGAGGCAGAATAGTGTTATTTGACTAACTAAAGTGTTGCTGGATTGTCCCTAAGATTACGCACTGAGTGGGAACACTAGTCATAAGTCATATTCCTTATCAAACTATTGTGCGGAAGTTCGGAATTCAAACACCGTCGACCAATCACACCGGAACATCTGCCACTGCGCACGCGCCGATCGGACACGCACGCTTCTGTGTGCTGCGTCGCACACACACACACACACGAACACACGAATCTATAATCTATCCCTTTGTGCGAGAGCTCCTTAGATTTGGCAGATGGCACGTGCGTCTAAACTTCTTTCGGTACATCTGTCGTTTCTTAAACCTTTTTTTTACTCCATCTTTGATTTTTTTTGTTATATCTCCCGCCATGTGTCGCTAGACTATAGGATGCAAATATGACGTTTCAAACGAAATAAAATCTTTTTAAAAAAAAATTGAACCGACTTCAATATAACTGAAAAGTATAAAATAATTTAAATATTATTGAAGTTGGTGTTAGCGTACCTGCTGTGTATATTTGGCACCAACTTCAATAATATTTAAATTATTTTATACTTTTCAGTTATATTGAAGTCGGTTCAATTTTTTTTTAAAAAGATTTTATTTTAACCTTTTTAGTGATATTTTCATATATAAAGATTGAACCATCGAAAACCGAAACATTATCTAGGTAGGTTATGATCACATTATCGTCTACATAGTTTTACATAATTCATGTTTCTTCAGAAAATAATATCCGGTCGTAATGAAATTTGCATGGAAACATCATAGTAGTTTACTCTCTCGAATAAAAAAAGAATCATCGAAATCGGTTCATAATTGTCAGAGCAATGTAATGGAGAACATCAGTTTTATGGTTTTTACCAGATAAATTCCTCCACATCGTTCATGGTCCTCCAGGAAGTTCTGATCCGGTTATAATAAAATTCATACAGATTCAATACAGTGGTTTCTTCTTTCGAATAAAAAAAGAATCATTGAAATTGGTAAATATTTGCCAGAGTTATGACCATTTTTGTCCGACCGAGCGAGTCCGAGCGACTAAAACGTCATCTATATAGGCTTTCTTGCAACTCTCAGTGCGCAGTCACCATTCTTGTTTTTTTAGGAACTACTTATTACTAAGCAATAATTTTTTTATGGGACCCAATCAATGGATTGAAGAATGGATGGAAGAAAGATTTTTTCAAATCGGTTAATAATTGCCAGAGTTATGCGCGAACATACATAAAAAAAAAAAAAAAAAAAAAAATATATACAGACGAATTGAGAACCTCCTCCTTTTTTGAAGTCGGTTAAAAAGTGGATTTAATTCGGGCGCACATGGTGTCTGAAAAAATAAATCGTTCGGCACAAGTGCTTTGTTGTGTAGTTGGCCATCTGCTTGCACCTTATTGTGCGCCTGTAATACGCATTGATTCCTCAAGGACTTGTTTAGAATTTGAGAATAAAATATGCTGATCTGATCTTGATTTCACGTGTCTTCTATGAACGGAGTAGAGAATATCTCCTGCTAGCGCTGCCAGCGCGGACGTAGTGGCGTGAGGACAGAGCGATCTCGAATGGCGAAAATACTACATATTATACAACAAAGTCCTCTGTCGCGTCTGTCTTTCTGGTCGCGATAAATTCAAAAACTACTTAACGGATTTTCATACGGTTTTCATCAACAGATAGAGTGATTCATGAGGAAGGTTTAGGTATATAATTTGTCAGGGTTTGGTGTAGATTGCTTGAAATATAACCCTAAATGTTGGATGTGTTGGAAAAAGGCGGGCGAAGCTGTGCGCGACAGCTACAGCAGATAGGCCGACCGTTTAACTCGCGTATCGCCTGCTTGGTAAGAAGGGAGCGGGGGCGGGTAACACTACACACGGAGTCAATAATCCAAAGATTTATCTCGAGATAGACATTGTTGGTATAGAATAAAATAATAAGTATCTTTTTTTTAAGTATTTATTTTTAAGTTTTACAAATATTTTATAATAGCTTCATAGGTACAAAATCATAAAACAATAATTAACTCCGTTTAAGAAATATTTAACCACAGATAAAAAATTTATAGGACTATTCGTCACTAATATTCATATCGCTTGAATCATCATCACTGTCTGTGTAGCTTGAGGAGTCAGAATCTTGCAAATTAATAATAAATCGGTCCATCTCTTCATCAACGATGCGATCGTGCAGACAATATTCATCTTCAATAGTTTGTACATGTTTATCGCAGTTAACCCATTTTTCTACAGAGAATTCGGCAAATAACTGTTCCAGTGAATTTTTCTTTTTGTCTAAATTAGAATAAATTTCAATTTTTGCGAGCTGTCCTTTGATATCCCCCCAAACCAATTCGATTGGGTTCAGGTCTGGGTGATATGGAGGCAGTCGTAAGACTTCATGACCTGCCGCCTTTAAAATTTCATCTATTTTGTAAATATTTTCTGTCGCGTGTTGTTTGATTAAATTCAATAAATCACATTTTCTTAGTGACGTATCAAATTCAACATTGTGTCTTTGCAGCCAGGTTTGCATGGTGGCTTTTGTGGATGTCATTGTAGGCTTTTTGTCCTCTTGTACCGAGTGGTATGCGGCATTATCCATAACAATAACTGAGCTTGGCGGTAAATTTGGCAATAGCTTTTCTTTAGTCCATTTGCTGAAGTTTACAAAATTCATATCGCTATGATAATCTCCGGTTTTGCTTTTGGATTTAAAAATTAAAAGAGCTCCATCGATAAATCCGGCTTGTCCACCAGCATGTACAATAATTAAACGTGGCCCTTTGCCAATATGCGACAGCACCCCTCGTTCTTCATTGGATTGCCAACACGCCGGTACATTTAATGACGAATTAACATATGTTTCATCGAGGTAAACAATGTTTCTTTGATCTCTTCTGTGCTTCTTTATCGCATTAATATAACGCCACCGCTACGATACGATGTTTGGTTGTTCAATCAGTAATTTTCTTTTTGATTGACATTTCTTAAATCGAAAGCCAAGTTTATGAATCAATGTTCTCAAATATTCTCGGCCACAATTTAAAATTCCTTCTTCTCTGAGTTTCGCATTCAAAATTTTTAATGTAGGAACCTTCTTATAAACCGTATAAAATTGAGTTATTTTCTTCTAACAACGCCCTCTGTAAAACTGTCAACTTCAATTATTTTCTTTCGGATTTGTTTAATTTTTTTTGGTGATTTAAAATTTACATTATTTTGTTCATCTTTCAGTTCATTTCCTTCTTTTATTATTTTACATATGGTAGTCACCGAAAGTCCTGTAGCTTTAGCAACAAGTTTGTTTAGGTTTACGTCTTCAAGATACTCTGTAGAATTATGATCTTGTTTTCTGGCTTTAAAAAAGGAATATACATTGTATGCTATTTGTTTAGCTTGCTTGTTAATTTTGTTCGCAAAACTGGAAGAGCGATTCATCTTGAGATTTATCTTGGCAGTCGTATACCTTGTGCGTTTATCTTCAAGTGTCCGTAACAAAAACACCAACCGCGCGCTGCGAGCACAGCCAGCGCACTGCCGCACTTGACGTAAGCTCTCTGCTCCGCACCCCTTTCACCCATCCGCTAACATCTCCCCTCGCTCCCTTCTACCCCCTCAGGCGATACGCGTATTAAATGGTCGGCCTATAGTAATAAATTTAAAAAATAAAATAAACGCGTCGCCATCTGGTATCGTGACTAAACGCGTTATCGCTGATTTTGAGTCACTCCCATCTTCCATAGGAGTCAGAAACAAAACAATCGACCTTAGACTAACTTAGAAAACTTTTTTAGTCGACCAATATTTCCTTTCCGTGGCGTGTTTTGCAAATCGGAGCTGCAGTGACCTAAAACTTTGTGTTTTTATTCCTTACTGGTTTTAACAATGCAAGATCACCTGATTATCTGGAAAGTACGGCTATCCATGTGTCAGATGGCTATGTAAAAATTTGGTGCTACGCCTGACCTCTTCCTGGTCGTGTCAATCTTTCGTCCCATCTGATTGTGAGAGAAAAGATAGCTAGAATAGCTATAATGGCGCAGCAAAATGCTGAGACAGAGCCTTTTTTGGCCCCACACATTTTTTGTAGCTTAGATAATCTTAGTTTTGTTTTAAGTTGTGTGGTTTTTCTTCTCTTCTTCTTTTGCCCTATAATATTTCTCGCATAGTATACTGATCTTTTTAAATGCCACTGTGGTCATTTCGGATACTATTAGACATATTAGTGCTGGTATTGCCAGACTTCCGGATTTTTGCGAGATATCCCGGCTTCACGCTCACCGATGTACCCTTTCCCTGGACATCAAATTTTCCATTTTTAGCCTATCAGTCGTTTGCGCACATATAACTCTATACGTACTTTTTTTATACCAGCCAGCTATAGACAAAACGTGAAGGTAATATCCATACCATAATTGGAGTCCCAGCCTGTACCTCACACGTTATCGGTGCTCATCAAATTGGCATATTATACGATACTGATGCATCTTATCAAAGGCAGGTTCAAACACAAGTTATTTGATTTTCGTTAGAGGACCTCCTCATCATCGTTATCATCAGCCCACGTCAGTCCACTGCTGGACATAGCACGCTATTGAGCCCACATAACCTCGTGCTCATCAGTGCGTCTGATTTCAAGATGACTTTTTTTTTAATTTTCCCAACACAGTTTCCACTCAAACGTAGATAATGATTTCTGAAATTTACGCGAATGATACTAATACCACAGTATATAAACTAGTACAGTAGTTCGACGCCTTTGATGTTTGAGTAAAAGCCGACACCGCATGGCGCACTCCGTAGCACGTAGGGTTGTCACAGTTTGTTTTTATAATTTACTTAAAATATTATTTTATTACTTATTTGGTCATAGTAAAATACTAACTACCGCACTCACAAACGTCAATTAACTTTAATTACACTTAAGTATTTTTGTAATCTATTTATTTCGACTCGCCGAGCCACTTATGATTATTTTTTATTAGTAATTACGAAATTATTGATATCTCTACTCACAATCAGCGTATATAGTATTAATTGGCTTCAAGTGTCGAAATAATACAATTTCAAAATGAATGACTTAATTGTAATTAAATTTAATTGAGGTTTGTATGTGCGGCAGTAAGTAAAGTATTATTCTATTAGCGGATGGTAATGATTTCTTTTTTATATTTACTTTATTCATTGAAGTTCTTCATAGTAAGAAATACAAAAAGGCATTTCGTGGAGACACATTCAAATAGAGTTTTACAATGTTATGTAATATATTGTAATTAATTAATAAATTTCCAAATCGTTTAAAACACCATTGGCCAACTGAAAAATATTGTCGGTTTGTATATTTACTAGATTTCAAATTTCTGTTAATGAAATGTATAAAATATGTCAGTCATTTTCGATTTGAAAATGGAAGTCATTTTCGTTACCAGCACCCCGAGAAACCTTAAAAATGACACCAATAACATTTAAAAAGAAAAACGCCATTTTGACTTTGAAAATGGATGCTATTTTCGTAATCAGTACCCCGAGAAACCTCGAAAATGACACCAGTAACATATTTTTGAAAAAAGAAAACATCCTCCATTTTGGATTTGAAAATGGATCCCATTTTCGTAATCAACACCCCGAGAAACCTCGAAAATGACACCAATAACATTTTTTTGAAAAAAGAAAAAATCCGGCATTTTGGATTTGAAAATGGATGCCATTTTCGTAATCAGCACCCCGAGAAACCTCGAAAATGACACCAATAAAATATTTTTGAAAAAAGAAAACATCCGCCATTTTGGATTTGAAAATGGATGCCATTTTCGTAATCAGCACCCCGAGAAACCTCGAAAATGACAGCAATAACATATTTTTGAAAAAAGAAAACATCCGCCATTTTGGATTTGAAAATGGATGCCATTTTCGTAATCAGCACCCCGAGAAACCTCGAAAATGACATCAATAACATATTTTTGAAAAAAGAAAACATCCGCCATTTTGGATTTGAAAATGGATGCCATTTTCGTAATCAGCACCCCGAGAAACCTCGAAAATGACACCAATAACATATTTTTGAAAAAAGAAAACATCCGCCATTTTGGATTTGAAAATGGATGCCATTTTCGTAATCAGCACCCCGAGAAACCTCGAAAATGACATCAATAACATTTTTTGGAAAAAAAAAACATCCGCCATTTTGGATTTGAAAATGGATGCCATTTTCGTAATCAGCACCCCGAGAAACCTCGAAAATGACACTAATATCATTTTTATGGAAAAAAAAATTCGCCATTTTGGATAATGTTGTCTTTTACTTACGCGAATATTACACATTGAAATTAAACTACTTTTACGGATTTTATCGCGCACGGCCTCAAGATACTGTAAGCTCTTACTGCGTAGATCGGACCAACAATAATAACTAAGAAGACCTGAGGGTACACCGGCATAATTGTGACTTATGGACGTTTAACATCTCAGTCCTCCCGTGACCATGGGTGCTGCAAAGCATTCGAAACGTCGGGATAGTAAAATCAATAAATAAACCGCGATAAAATCCGTAAAAGTAGTTTAATTTCAATGTCGCCATTTTGGATTTGAAAATGGATGCCATTTTCGTAATCAGCACCCCGAGAAACCTCGAAAATGACACCAATAACATTTTTTTTTAAAAAGAAAATCCATCGTTTTGGAATTGAAAATATGTAAAATACACCACTATAACTGATTACAAAAAAAAAATACATACACGACGAATTGAGAACCTCCTCCTTTTTTGAAGTCGGTTAATTAAAACAAATACGCGTAAGCCCTGAAAGTTATGTCCCGAGCTACTAACTAATTCGGGCGGCAGCAGCGTACGCAGCTCGGGCGCGCCTACCCGCGTCTCACCCCTCACACCCCGCACGATTGCCCTGACTAGACGGCGTCGACGGACGACTGTATTGGTTTATAGACTGTGCTAATACTAAATATCTTTATATAAACTAAAATATCTTTACATATAAAATACCGAAAAATGTAACAGATATTTACAGGAAATGACTATTTTTTTAAATAAAATATTTTCAAATAGAACATACCGGAAAAATCTATTTCAACTCTCGGCCGGAAACTCTCATCCCATTTCATCCCCTACGAAATACGAGACCAAGGTCACAATGCACCTTCTACCTGAACGAACCGGAAACAGGACAAAGCGGGGATTGCGCAAAAACCCCACCGAATCTCGTCTGCACACATCCGCCGGATGCGGAAACGCCTGCGTGCGCCAGGAAGCGCGCAAAAACTTCGCGAGCGCGCCTGCGCAGGTTGTTTCGACCCTTTGTTTATGAGTTTGAATGCATGATGTATAATGAAACTGCAGGTGATGGTAGTGCCTGTCTGTCTAAATAATAAATATCTAGGGACAATCTACACGCGGCCATCTGATAGCGAACTAGACAGAACCTGTACTAAGACAGCTAGACAACTGACACAAATTATTGAGCCGAGGGTGAAATAAACTACAGTGATCAATTTTCGTACATGGTCTGAGATGTGTCTTTCCAGAGACCAGACCAGGAGCGTTACTTATAATATCTTAAATGTATTTTGACACGCCTATTGTTCTAGACGGGCAGCAGCGTCTTTCTATTGGATTAACCGGTAATGGTTTGAGATTCCCAAACCGCCTGCCAAGTTTGGGATTATGGCATCCCATCCTTTATAAGGGAGGCCTTTGTTCATCAGTGGACGTATTTTGGCTGCTGCTGATGATGATGATGATGATTGATCTAGTAGTCAGACACCCTGGCCGCTACCCATTAGGTCGAAGATTCGATTCCCACCCTCTGTTGGTGCATCGTTAACAAAAGCCGAAAGACATCAAGGGCACTGTGAAAAGTGATAATAACGTTTCGTGTGACGAGTGGTAGTGCAATGCGTAATATTAAATCTTCTTTGTGCAATGAAGATGATAGTCTTGCTTATCTCATTACTATTTTGAATAAAATATATAAAAATAAACCTTACTCAGATAGCAGCTTATAATGCCTCCAAATAATATAGGTATTTAACGTATCCGAGGTAGTCCTCAGAACGACATAATTATATAGATTAATTTTATCAAGTATATAATGATCCTGTCCTGTCAGTCAAAAGAAACTCTTTGGACTGTCATCCGAGTATAATAATAAGCAGAAACTACGACCGATTGTTCACATACAAAATGTCACAAACATTACCCATATATAACCGTGCGTCCTTGTTGCCAGACTAAAAAAGAGTGCAGCGCGGTCGTTTACATTAAATTCCAATTTTAAAAATGACAATATCATGCGAATTGGACCGGTAACGCAAAGGTTCTGCTGATTATTTTTGCATTCATTATAGGAATACAAAACAAATCGTAAAATAGAATAGATAGGATATAAATGGCAACATAATATGACCATAAAAATGCTTAATGCGAACTGGCAAAAAGTGCAACGACTCACGAACTTCCATCATTTTTTTAAATACTGGCAAGTAAATTATTTATGGTTGGTGCTGATAATTTATATTGCCATAAGGAATAATATGGAGATGCGTTTAAATGGACTTATACTCTTATTTAATACTAAGAATTGTAATTAGGTGACCTAGCCGTTGCAGTTTTTCTCGGCTTTTTAAGTTGCTATCTCTGAACTTGTATACTCCAAAAATTAAAATAAAAGTCTCAATGATTGTGATAACCACATAGAAATACATCGTTTAGTTACGAAGTTTTTTTTTTGTTTTTTTTTTTTTGTACGAGTAGTACTGTTGGCTGCAGTTGGCCATTACAGCTTCACCGGACAAGACAGTTACGAAGAAGTAACTGAACCAACAAACAGACAGATAGGAATAAATTTCTATAAGTAGGTACTTACTTTATTTTATAATGTTTAGAATTGTCCCAACACTACAAGACCCTGGGCGCCTCAAAAAAATCTTATCAATTCGTGTATGTAACAAAATGTAAGCATTAATATATAAAATTTAAATTAGTCGCCTCCATTCAACAGCTATACCATCAACTGTATCGGAGTCATCAAATACGGAATTCTAAAAAGCGGAATGCTGTCGTCAGGCCGTAATGGCGGCCGGTGTGCGCACGCGCATCGCCATATAGGGACGAATGGATTGTCGTAAATATTCGACACCTAATTCTTATTGCCGTGCTTACCCAATATTCATAAAATATAAGCAACTGTATTGGCCCATAGATCGATATCTTTTAATACGGTTGGGTTGTCTATACCCAATCGATAAGCTCGTTCATTCGATCGAACGACCAATGCGTCTGATCGTTTTATGTTCCTGAATTAAATCAATAAATTTTAATTTCATTATTCAATGTTTGTTTATTTAGTGTTGCCAAGTTTTTTAACTAAATCCTCAAAAATTATAAAATCTAATTTGACACTGTTTTAAACTTTCATGGCGATTGACAGTAAACCCGTGAGTCAAAACATAATTATAATTTGAATCTAATAAATTCTAATTTGATCATAACTTAGAAATCATGCGTTATCTCTAACGTCATGAATATTGAAATCTAATAAAAATAAATCTAAATCATTGTTATTGGATTTTTGTCTTGATTCTTGATAGATTTTATTGATATTTTTAATATTACAATTTTGTATGTTTTATATAGGTACTTATTTCTAATTTCTCAAAATGTTTTTCTATAATCACGTAAAAAATAAATTAACAGTTTGGAGTATACTATCAGAACCCGATGATTGTAGACAATCATCGGGTTCTGATAGTATACTCGTTTTGAGGTAATAAAGATCTCGTTTAGGTGCATTTTATAATGTAAATTAATTATTAAATTATCTATAAAAAAAAAAACAATTCGTGACATCCTTGCGATGAAACTATCGTTCTAAAATTAAACATTTAAATAGCTGTCATCGCGCAGTCAATTTAAAAAAAGAATTGAACGGATGTACAGGTGATTGTTTTCTTTTTTACTTAGAATCAAGTAACACGTAGAACAGATTCATCGGTGGTCGGCCACTCTATAATTCTGTTAAATATAAAAGCGACAAAATCCACTGCGATGGCTATCAACGACTCGAATATTCAAAATAACAGGTTAGTTTTGAAGTTTTTTTTTCATGTTGTACTCAATCGTGTAGTACGTGACAGCGTTAAGGTTAATTTGACTGAATTACGAAGTGTGATTTTTTATCGATATTCCGCTGAATCGAGACGTTTTTGTGAGCATTATACGATTTTATGCACGCGGTAGGTTGTTTTTGTACTAACATTCAGTTAGACTGGCTGCGTTGAAAATTATACGTCCGATTTAATTTGAGAAATAAACTTAATAAGTTTGTTAAGAAAAAAACGAGGCATCGAAGTTATGATAGATATAATGATGAATAACCCTTCATTGATCGTGATGCATTCGAGTAAAATAAAAAAACACCGCATCGTGATTCTACCACTTCATAATCGTAGCATACCCAATATCTCACGACTACCTAAAAAAAAAGTGGTGGATGCACTAGTTATTGGTTCACTATGTGTTTTGATACTAAAACTTTGAAATACTTATAGTACTTGATAATTTCAACCATGTGCTTTTCACGGTAAATATTAACTAAATTGTTGTTATAAAAAAACGTTTTTATTTATTTAGATACATCATAAAACGTAATCAATCAATAAATCGATAAAGTTTTCCTAATATTCAATTTATTATTTTTTAGCATTTGCCTTCGCTTCGTACTGGCAGGTACACCCTGCCAAGAAAGAATACCGAGCAAACGATTGGTCCATTCGAAAAAAGAGCGCAGTGATTTTTTATTGAAAGCTGCGAACGGCCAGCAGGTGTAATCCACAATGAGTATTTGAAAAAAAAAGAGCTACGAACAGAAGGCCTTTTTCCCACGCCCCTGTCGGATGATTTCGAATTTCGAACACGGAATAGTTTATATTTTAATACTTAATTAGTTTATTAGTATGTATAATTATTCTGAATTGTAAATCGATCAATAAAAGTGTTGTCTGTCAAAAGAATGCATGGGTAAGTACTTAATTTTTAGAAAATAAAACTCGTGTAAATTTAAATTTGTATCCGACTGGAATAGCGTTTTGAATGTTGCCTTCTGTCGTTTGGTTGCTATTGGCCAAAAAGTAGTAGTAGTAGTACCGGAGAACCCTACTGTCTCCTCTCATGTGCCGATGCGGCAGCCGCGGGGATTTTAGTGGGTACCTAAGAATCCCACATACCTCGGTTGACCCCCACAGGTCCCGGTGACCTTTTGAAGGTTCCCCGCAAAAACAAAAAAAGAAATACTTAAATAAATAATAAATATTTCCGTCCCCAGATGTACTTCCTTCTGCAGTCTTCCTTGTGAAGGGCACTGTAGCTGGTGAAATTACTGGACACAAAAGAGTTAATATCTAATGTCTTAAGGGTCGGCAACGCGCTAGTGATTCTTCTGGTGTCGTTAACGTCTATAGGCTGCAATGACTGCTTACCATCAGGCTGGTCGCATGCTTGCTTGTCACTAGTATAAAAAAAATAAAATAAAAAAGTCTGACTAGGGATGTATTTGTTCCTCAGTCAGACTAGTCAAATTATTTGTACGGGGTTGTCTTTTATTTACGGGAATAGTATACATTGAAAAAACGACTTTTACGGATTATATCGCGGTTTATTTTAGATTTTACTATCCCGACGTTTGCTTTGCAGCACCCAGTCACGGGAGGACTGAGATGTTGTGAAATCTAAAATAAACTGCGATATAATGCGTAAAAGTAGATTGATTTCAATATTTGAACGCGGGTTGAAAAAAATACTGTATGGTTTTGTTAAATGAATATAATTAACTAGCTTAAACTAATTCCCTGCGGCTTGCCCGCTATTTTTTTTTTTCATACAACCAACCCCTAGCGTGTTAATGTTGTTTTTGAAAATTCGCAAAACACGTATTTATTTATTTTATTTACAGAATCTTTTGAGTAAATTTCAAGTCAATCAAACTATAAAATAAAGAGTTTCATACAAAAGAAAACACCCCATTTAACCCCTTTAAGAGTAGAATTTTCAAAAACCCTTTTTTGTGGATGCTTACGTCTTGATAAGAACCTACTGTCCAAATTTCAGCTTTCTAGGTCCAGTGGTTTGGTCAACAACGCACAGGGTTGATGAATCAGTCAGTCATTCAGGACAAGTGATTTTATATGTGTATAGATAGATAGATTATGAGTGGCCATAGATGCATCGTTGGCACAGTAACCGCGAGTTTATTATCTCTTACTGCCTTATGACCATGCGTATCATTGCACTAAGGCAGGCCCATATAGGTAATTATATACCGTTACAATGTATTTATTCTATCGCCATATATGTACCTCCATCCCTAGCCCATATTATTAATATAAATGCACGCTATTTTGTTAATTTTAACATAATTCCTTTGCCGCGCCATATTGGATTCAGGATGAATGATAAACAATTTTTAACTTTCGTTAATGTTTGGTTGTTAATGAAAACATGTTATTTACAATGTCCGTGAGCGAAGGCGTCGTGGATATCTCGCGATAGGTCCGCGCCATCTGCCGGAGAGTCCCGTTACTTCTCAGGGACGATGCGCACGCGCTGTTTTTGAGGTTACCATGAGTTTGCGAAGCGAAAGGATACTTATTACAAAATGTATACGGACAGAAGTAGATCACGGATCAAGGATTGTAGAATATTTTGATAATAACAGTGAGGATATTTATACAGACTACAAACTAAAGATACATGTATTATTTTACTCTGTGTTCCACAAAATAATTTCACGAATACTATCAACACATTGAAATGAAACCATATTTGTTACGGATTATATTACGGTGCTCGTTCAATACATCAATCCTCCTTTGACTCAGCATTAGAACGTCGAATGAAGGAAGCAAGGACACTGAGTATAAATCAAAATAAACCGCGATGTAATTCACAAAGATTGTTTAGTTTCAATATTTTTCTTCTTTAATTTTATTAAATCCCTTTGATTAGATCTATTAAATCAGGTCTAAACCTTACGCCCCCTGAACCATAACTGAAAATCTTCACGCTCCCTGACAGTTTATGCCAATATATCTTTGTGCCCAACTTACGAATTTTTGCGTTTAGTGACTAGCATTTATGAATATGGATTTTTCTTATGAATCCGACAATCGTCCCACCCTGCGATCTTACTGCCCCCAGATTCGGAAATTCTGTATTAAATAATCGATTGATCGAATATTAAATCGATTTGGCTCCAGAAGACGCTTGCCAGCAGTTAGATACTCATTGATTATTGCTCAACTGATTACTGATCTACATCAATTGTTTTTATCTATTTAGCCTGAATGCCTATTTGTCTTGCTGAATATGAAAAATATGGTCATATCAGCAACGTATTCACAACAATGTATTGGGTAAAAAATAAGGCATATCGACACAATATTAATAACTAAAGTATATCTTTTAAGATATCTAACGTATAATTAAAGAATTTGCGAATGCTTTAAATGGACTTGCGCGCGCCTGCTGATCTGAACTGCAGCCCATATATAAAAATTCTGTAGAAGGTAAAAGTCGTAAAATGGCCGTTTCTTATTACTGATAAAAAAATAGGTTCTGCGGAGATTTTCTTTCGTTAGATCGTAAAGGATTAGCTCGCTGTAAAACAACCGTGACTTCTAAATGGCAAGTAATCCACTTTTTCTCAACAACTCTTGTCTACTTACAAATAATAATAATCCTTTATTTCAAGCATCGATATAGTATATCGATGATATTTCAAGCATCCATGGCCCATGAAACAAATACCTTATAGACTAACATACTTACATATTATTATTATATTATAATAATACAAAACACCGTCTTAAAATTGTAGAAGCTTGGACTGGAAACTCTCCGACACCCACCGTACTACAGACTTATCAAAAATTGATATCCACTTTTCAAAACGATAAGGGTTTTCGATTAGAAGCTCTCATTCAACACAATCACCAGACTGCGCCAAAGAATTAAAATATTTATTATTTTAATTATGGGGACTTTCAACTGGAAATCCTTCGCGAGATTCCAGATCTACTACTGGTTTGATATGAAACCTTCGCCAAACTATGCGACAACTGGTATAGGAATTAAGAGATGGCCGTGATCCATACTAAGTAGCTATAGGAAGTATTTCTTCAAACTGCAGTATTAATTCGTTTTAGTTAAAATGAAAACCACTTTTACGGATTATATCGCGGTTTATTTTAGATTGTTTTAACATAACTAAGAAGACTCGAATACACCGGCATAGTTGCGACATAATGACGTTCAACATCTCAGTCCTCCCGTGACCATGGGTGCTGTAAAGCATTCGAAACGTCGGTATCTAAAATAAACCTCGACATAATCCGTAAAAATAGTTTCATTTTACTGTATAGTATTCGCGTAAATACAAAACAAGTGTTATACTTAGTTCATGAATACTATTTTTACTAACTTAATGCTACTTATCTCTTTCTATAATTCAGCTTTAAATGATTCCAGTATCAAAGTCTGTGAATTGATAGATTATCTATGTTTTCAGGTAGACTCTCTCTACCACTATAGCCACCAGGCAATGCTAGGCAAGGCAGTCTTTGTTGACAGGTTTTTCATCTGTGGGTTTCTCGGAGGTGACGCCCATGTGACGCCTACATGGAAGTAATAAGAAGTAATAAGTACGTAGTACTTATTACTTCCATGGACGCCTGTGACGCCAAGCTTCTTGGGTGACGCTCATGTTTGACGTAACATACCATAGATAAATGTCTAGAAGCTGATGGAAGCATGAAGTGTAAGATTTTGGCGGGACCGCGCAAGTATGCGCGCACCTAGTATGGCGTTCACCTGCGCCCTGCACCTGCCGAACATCTGACACAGATGCGGTCTAGAGACGTGACACTGGCTCCTGTCGATGTGTTCCGGAATAATAATTTAAATATACTTTTATTATAATAATTTACGTTATTACTTATTTTAAAAAATAATCTGAAAATATTAAAATTAGAATTTTTTAAATATACTTACTATATTTTTTGTAATAGGTATACATATACAAATTATATCATTTGTAAGTTGTAAGATGTTTATTATTTTACTATATCATATAGACTACGATATCATAAGTATTAAAAATTGGGAGAAGCCACTGACTCCCGACACACAGTTTATAACTAGTTCGGGAGGCTATGGATTCATATTAACTCATGTCAATTTATTATGTCACAATAAATCATTCTTATTCTTATAAATGCTTTAAATGTGGGATTCCAAAGAACATATTGTATCAAAAGATAACAACCAATATTAAAATAGGTAAGTATATTTATAAACGTTTGTTGGCAAAAAGATTTTAACTCTCTATCCTTTCATTCGTTTCAGTTAATTCAATATTAATTCTGGTTTACTTTAAATTAGTTGCAAACAAAAAGGTGATCGCCCGAACAGGGACTTGAACCCTGGACCCTTGGATTAAAAGTCCAATGCTCTACCGACTGAGCTATCCGGGCCGTGCGGTTGATGCCGAAATGAAGGTCAACACGGAATAATAAAATTCCGCGCTAATTTTAACATTACAAATTATGGTGAAATAAATATTATAGTATTTATTTTATCTGACATACTATTAGTGGAATAAATAAGTGTTAATGAGAATGTTTAAAAGATAAATACACAGGTATTAATTGATCAAACGTTAAGCTTTTCACAAAATAAAATGCCTATTTTTAAATTTAGACCTTCAATATCGACAAGCATTATCGATAGTGGCCAGCCATTGAACGTCTCTGTACACATCTCAGCGCACTTGATGAATGCGCTTTACGCTGCACAAAATGGTCTAATTATTATGTTCTGAACATAAACCTGTTGTCGTCCACCGCTGGAATCGCTGAGTGGTCACACACCATGCACGATTGACTAATTGCATTAAGAATATGCAAACGGTAATTGTTTTAAGATCCTACCTTTAAGGTGCTTGTATTAAAATTAAATGCGTTTCCTATTTTATTAGTTGACTAACTAGTAAGCGCGGAATCGCGTACTCGTCGAAACCCACGTAAAATTGCACACCTTGCGGATAGAACGTTGTTTGTTAATTGGCTATAAACAATACTAAGTATATACTAAACTCCAGATTATTAAAATCTTTTTTACATACAGAATGTGAAATAAAATTTCCCTTTTGTTGTCTAACTAACAAAAGGGAATTTTTAAGTAGATAGTAATCTACTTAGACTGCATTTCGAAATAATCGATTTTGACCTGAAACCATATCGCAAATATAAGAGTACAGCTTCGATTTTCAATATGCGCAAAATGATCATATTAATAGTAATGCCCTACTGTCCGATCCGGCCATAGCGGCCAATCTTTCGCAGGAAATGTTATAGCTCATCAGTTCAAGTGCACAAGTGCTCTCATCCGTCACTGCCACAATCCGATGGAATAGGAGACACACCATAGAGAGGTTATGCGCAGGACTTACTATTAACATGACAATCTGACGCATGGATCTTCTTTCTTTCAAGACAATTAGGTGATCAGCCTTTATTTTTGGTTCTCACAGGGGATTTCTTACCCACTAAAACCCCTGCGGCTGTCACATCGGCACATGATAGAGGAGAACTGTCTGTGGTAGAATCTGGACTAGGAACCCCTCAGTGCCTTTGAGCCGGAAGGCGCATTATATTATTATTACCTACCATAAAATATTTCCTCACTACCCAAAGGTAGTCTACCTTTGGGGACCCACTAAGGAAATATTTCATTTAGAAAATGCATAAGGCATTAAGTCCGCCGTGTACTTTATGTGCATGAAGATATATAAATAATATAAAATATAGCCCCCTGAGAACCAGTCACGGTGCTCGCTCACGGAGACGGGGGTCGCAACTTCACCGTCCTCCCCCTCACAATCACTGCCGAACTCAATGGACGTTTAAAGCCCACACCACAAACATCCAGCGACTCCGAAGGAACAACTCACAACCTCGGTATTGTAAAGCAAGCAATTTCTCGCTGCGGCAGAGAGGCTACTAAAAAACGCTAATTATTATGGCAAAATGCCTGAAGACTAAAGAACATTAAAGCTTAATTCTTAGTTCTAGATACACGGTGTAACATTCAATAGGTTTTTTTTATCAATTGCAAGTTTATGTATACTTTGTACGCGTTAAAGTTTTTATTTTAATATGGAAGGCGAGCATCCGAGCAATAGATGACGCGCGATGCATCGTAATAGCTTTGGTGTTACCAGCTACAATTATTAAGACAAAATATTTTATGAATACAGTAAGTACCTATATTTAAATAAAAACTGATTCACTTTATTTAAATAACAACTACATATTTACAGTTTATTTACAAATATACTTAAACTAAGTCAAAAAACTTCCTCAAAGTTGTCGCCGCCCTGGGAGTGAAGGGTACATAAAAGACTGGCGGCGTTGCCTTTTCGTATGGCTAAGCTTATACGTTGGCAGAAAAAGCTACCAGCATGACGGGTTCCTAGACTTCGATTAGATTGGATAAAAAAGGAGTTGTTCCAGAAATGTATGGAGCCTGGGCCAACACCATGTACACTATATGTATATATAACTATTCAATATAGTAACTGTTTTGTAATGTTATCTTTTTTAATATTGCTTCGTTTTATTGTACATTTAAGATATCTTGGTCAAGGAGAGCAACACCAAAGAGAATATAATACTACTGTAGCAACACCCCACAATAATATGATGGATCGGAAATACGTAACTAAAATGTCATTTTGACAACTGACTATACCTGCGATTGAACTTGTATCGGATTCCAATCCAAATCACAGGCGATAATCAATACGGTAAAGCCCCAGGTCAAGAAAGAAACGGTCAATGAATGTCCGCAAACATAAATAATCACTAAAAACTAAGAAATACATTATGTACTCCACGCGTAAACAATCTATTACGAAACGTCAACTATAGCATTAACTTTCAAGTAGTAAACCAACGTCAAACGCAACTGTCATGGCTGCCCTAAAAAGATGGGTGGACATACTAAATAACTGCAAAAGTAATAATTTTTGTCCAATTGTACTCTGCTTCAAATTAATTTATAAGTATTTTTATGAAACTCTCCTATGTTTTTCCTATTTTTCCATGTAGTGTACGTGTGTTGGCCCAAAATGGAACATCTCCTTTACTAAATAAATAAATTGAATTGATGAATCGAAGCTAATGTCCTTCAGAAACTTCTCCTAGAGCTCTGGAAACTTTACTTACTCTAAGTATAGACCGACACTTGAGGGTAGTTTTACCTGAGTGTCATTTCCTACATAGTAGTTCACGTAGACAGAATTATGACGACACCTAGCTAGCGTGCCGCTGAAAAGGACTTAAAATTAACATTCTTACGAAACACACTTTATGAATATTTATTTAAATAGGGATAAAATTTAGTTTTTACAATATATGTATGTTATAATACCGCTTATATATTACTGTTCTGTACCGCTGGTCTTCATCACTGTTATTTCTTATCTCTATGTGCGAAAACTTTTAATTGGCCTTCTGTTACTTTTCACTCTGTATACCTTGTACTGTGTATGCTGAGGATACCTTGGACGGCTTTTCGTACGAACATCTCGATACTACAGGAGCTATGCCTTGAACATACCCCAAGATTGTCAACAATATGCGAGTCTAGAATTCTGCAATATTTTGGACATGTTGCACGAAGAGATCCATCTAATTTAGAAAAATTAGTGTTGACAGGAAAAATTGAAGGAAAGCGGCCCAGAGGACGTTGTGTAAAGCGGTGGTCGAACCAGATCTCCGAGATACTGGAGCGATCTGTCAGCTCTGCCCTTCACCTGGCAGAAGATCGGGCTCAATGGAGGCGGATCACAGCTAATATACATGAGTGTGCACAGCGGAGTCACGATCCTCAGTAATGTGGGACCGACTGGCAGAGAGAGAGAGAGAGAGAGAGATACCTTGTACTAGCTGTAAGTTTTCTGAATTTAAAAATAAAAGAAATACTTATGACGACACCTAGCTAGCGTGCCGCTGAAAAGGACTCAAAATTAACATTCTTACGAAACACACGTTATGAATATTTATTTAAATACGGATAAAATGTAGTTTTTACAATATATGTATGTTATAATACCGCTTTTATATTACTGTTCTGTACCGCTGTTAGTAGTCTTCATCACTGTTATTTCTTATCTCTATGTGCGAAAACTTTTAATTGGCCTTCTGTTACTTTCCACTCTGTATACCTTGTAAGTACTAGCTTTAAGTTTTCTGAATTTAAAAATAAAATAAATACTTAATGCAAACCAATTTAAAAAACACCAAAGCTAGATTGCGCTCGAAAAAACTTCGAAAGTATAAAGCACCACTGGTGCTTTTTCTTCAAGTCCGTGACAGATGCTAAACACACACTGAAGGACAAAACATCATATTTTCTTTTCTTTCTAAAGAAAGTGTCCATGTCGGTTGAGATCTTTCCTCTAATGTAGTAACGTCACTTTCCCATTGGAATTGGTACAAATGTATTAGGTAAATCGCCCATTACTACTTCCTTATATCTACTTGCTACCATATGGATTTAAAATCTAGATCATCAATAATTTAATCAAACCGCGCAATCCGGGATGCGTACGCATGCCAGTAATAATTCCGGCTAAAACTAGAACAAACTAACCTTCACTTAAATGTTAAGTTTAATACGGATTTAACTTCGAAAGGATCCGTCTTTGTATTAAGTAAAAATGGAGATTGAAGGTCTGCAAACCGGACCTATTAGGTTGTCAGGAAATATCTAGCTATGTACTCTTGTGTCTATTTTTATTGGACAGAAGCTAATGCTTGACTGCAGTCCCACTTGATGGAAAACGGGAACGCAATCAAATATGATAAAGAACACTAGCCTATTATAAGCCTATTCACTCTTGCCTTAAATACACCTACATTATAAACGGGCGGGAAAACCGACGCAGGAAACCTATTCCAGTTCTTAGCTGTCCTCGTTATAAACGAAAGAAGTAGATCGCTTGGACGACACGTTCACCACATAAGGGTTGCGCTGTGCGTTTCGTCGTTCAATGATAAAATGGGGATGGTGGAATCAAGTCATGCAACTCCTGCGCACACTGTCCAAAATGCATCCTAAAAAGTTATTAGTAAGTATATAACGTCAACTATTTCTTAGTCAGTCAATAGTAAAAGAAAACCCAAAATCTGGAAGTATTACCACAGTCTATTTACACTGTGGTATTACTACCTATGTAACTATTAAAAATTACTAAATTTTAAGCTGAAAAGTATTCATAACAAAAAGTAATGAATAGCTTAGGCAATATGTGCTAAAAATATTATACCGTTTTACTCGATATGACCATATTAATATCTTAATTGAATATTGTTAATAACACTTCCTTTTACTAAACGATTTAAAAAAAATAACATCTTTTAATTTAATAACCTGGCAACACTTTCGCCATATTATCAAGCGTGTACTTACATGGCAAGTCGTAATTAAAAGCGACAAGAGGGGTCATAGTTGTAAAAACATCTGATAACTAATGTTCGATTCCTGTATCGATAATTTGTACCGAGTTACGATGCCTATAGACACCGAATCGCTTTCAGAATACATAATCAGCTGATAATCCAGAGAGCAGTCTAACGTGGATCTTTAAAATGGCTTAGAAATTTTAGAGTACTTATACGTGTAAATGAACCATTTGTGGGAATTCCGTATGGAACGTACCACTAAGAATTATAATTCTAGGATGCGCATGCTAGGAATGAACACATAAAGGAATGGAGGGAAGCGTCAGGCCTAAACCACTCCAAAACTTTTTCTAGCACAAAGGTGGACTGTAGGGTCAAATTGTTGAAACTTAACAGATCACAAATAAGGCACCTGATAGGTGCACTCACGGGACATTTTGGTACCAATGAGCACCTTCATAGAATGAGGATAAGTAGTACTGATACTTGCAGATTTTGTAAAGGTGAAAAAGAGTCAATGCGACACATATTGTGTGGCTGCGACGCTCTTGCGAGACGTAGGTTCGGTCATCTGGGAGTAGCTTATCCTACACCAGATGATTATGTACAGCTCCAAGCTGGCGCAATCGTTGCGTATCTGAGGGAACTCTTCGACACTCCAGAAACAGAGTAAGGGCTAGGGCATGCACAATGGATCCAACTGGGTCGAAGTGCGTTCCGGTGGTTACCGGGCCCGTCTCATAGCCACCAACAATAGAATAGAATATACGTGTAACAATAAAACTTAATATGATGACACAACATTTGAACAGCTGCGATGGGTTTTCCTACTACCTGTGTGAGCCGTCCCGATTTATAAGGGACAATTAGTATTCATTGACAATGTTTTAATTTCCATTAATTACTATTTGGATTTGATACCTATGTTGTAATTATTACTGATTAAGTAATTTATAGTAGGCAGTGATAGCTCAGTGGGCGAGCTTTTGCATTGGAAAACAAGGAGCTCAGGTACGAACCCGAAAGCTCACACCTTTGATTTCCTTAATAAATCATGTCCGAACCGTTATTGTGCGATTGTTACTAGCTTTCGGCGAAGGAAAACATCGTGAGGAAAAACCTGCATGTCTGAGAAAGTCTTACTAGTTTTCAAATGACGTGTAAAGTCCGCCAACCCGCACTTGGCCAGCGCGATGGACTACGGCCTAAGCTGGCTTCATTTTGAGGGGAGGCCCGTGCCCAACAGTGGGATATGTCCCACTGTTGGGCACGGGCTTGTTTATGACCAAGGGATGTTATTATTATCATTGTTAGAGTTCTTTATTCGAATTAATTATTTTCCAAGACCAGTGGTTATGTGGTTTATCAGCCAGTAGCAATTAGGATTTTATTTATTATATATTTTAGACAATCAAATCATTTCATTAGTATTTTCTGGGAATTTAAACAGGTGTACTAAACCATAGATGATTGTACTAAACTCTCGGAGTAATTAGAATGGAGCTAGTATCGCGTCGATTCCCCAAACAATTTTTTCGTGGCACTTTTGCGGGGTGCGGGAGGCGAACTAAACACACACAGATACAATTTCACGCATACCCACACTATAATAAACTCGCAACACATTCAAAAAGTTACGCACACAAATAAAGAATGACCTGAACATATGAACAAAAATTTGGCACAGGGGTTAGCGCATCATGCTCTCTCCAGTGCTATCTCCTCTTAGACTAAACTATATGCCACAGACTAAAATAATATCGTGTAGGTGCAAGTAAACACAAATGATAAGACGGCGCCGTGCTGTAATGGCCTAATTTAATTATTAATCGCAAATAATTTCATGACACCGGAAGTGACGTAACTGATAAGCTGTTCAAATAGAACGTGTCCATGCTAATACGTTGAATAACCTCTGAACAGTAAATTATCTTTTCACAGAAGATGGCGAACAGATGTTTTTTTTTTAAATTCAGTCATTTGCAAACTTTTAGAATTTTCTCTGGTGTAGTGGTTAAATGAAAGAAATAAGATGTCCACTCTCGCCCTAAAAAACAGACATGTTAATTTTAAGGTATTTTTTATATAATGATTTCTGATATTTACGCGAATATTACACATTGAAATGAAACTAATTGTACAGATTATATCGCGGTTTATTTTTTATATTTATTACCCGATGTTTCGAATAATTTACAACATTCATGGTCACGGGCCGACTGAGGTGGTAGCTGTCCATATATCATAGTTGTCTTAGAGTACTCTCAGGTCTTCTAATTATTATTGTTAGTCCGATCTATGCAGAAAGAGCTTACAGTATCTTGAGGTCTTGCAGTGGATTCCGCGATATAATCCGTACAATTAGATTCATTTCAATGTATTTTTTATATACTTAATGTTGTCTTTTATTTACGCGAATACTAGACATTGTAATTAATCTATTCTTACGGATTATATCGCGATTTATTTTAATTTTCCCGACGTTTCGAATGCTTTGCAGCACCCATGGTCACGGGCGGGATATAATCCGTAAGAATAGATTAATTAATTACAATATTTTTTATATAGGTAGGTACTACAAAGTTGTCAAGCAAGCATGCCCGCCTGAAAGTAAGCAGTCACCGCAGCCTATGTATACCTACAGGCTAACAACAGCCTATAGACGACAACAACACCAGAAGAATCACTAGCGCGTTGCCGACCCTTAAGGCATTAGATAGTCTTTTGTGTCCGGTAATTTCACCAGCTACAGTGCCCTTTAGACCGGCACACAGCAATGTTTACACACTGCTGCTTGGACAGAAAATACCTGACACTGTGATGTTACCTATCTGGATGGTTCCTTGCAAAAGGAACCGAGTATAGTAAGGTCACCAAGTATAAGGTAGGTATAATTGTATTGGAACACAAACACTATTTAAAAAAAAATAGAATAATTAATAATTAATTTTAAGTACTTATGTACATAATGTATATAAGTAAAATGTATATAAGTATTAGTATCAGTTGTCTGGATTCCATAGAACAGGCTCTGCCTAGTTTGGGATCAGATGACCGTGTGTGAATTGTCCCAAGATATTATTATTATAATGTGTTTCTGGTTACTTCGCCTTCATTTTATAGCGTTCTTTGGTAGCCTCCGATAATACCATTGTTTTTAAAAAACAACATTTTTGCGGAGGGCGGGTTAATTTTAAAATGTTTGTGTATTTATATATTATTATTATTATTATTTAGATATTATTATTATTATTATTATTATTATCGTTTATTTAAATATTTATCACGGGTTATATACCCGGTCATTTTAGAGGCTTGCGTGGGGACGGATCCAACACGTAGAGGCCCTTTTTAAGAAATAAATGGTGTGTAGAATACCTGCCGGGATCAACTGCTAATATGGTGAAAAAATGGCAGTTGACCTCGACAGGTGTAGGAACTATTGTAAGTATATGGAAAGCTTATATAAGTCTATGTTGTTGAACATTTGATGGGCTAGAAGCTAGGCTATTGCAAAGGCCGGGGTCACTTGCCATAATTACATTCATAATTATGTTGTGGCAAGTGGTGGCTTGCCACCCACTAGATGGGCTCCCCAAATAATCGTCCGATGACGACAGAGAGCAACACCGGTGTGAGTGACTCAGGGGTGTAGAGAGGTGTGCTGCGCTTTCTCCGAAGTTACTCGCGGCGTTATGCCCTTTAACACTTCCACCCCTGGAGCATTTAGCTCTAGCAACTCCTCTCTGGACGGCCAATTAAGGCAAGCCAGAGCTGAGAGTCCTGCGGGTCCCCTTGGGTTCCACTCGGCCGACGAAGACACGCCGAGGTGGGGGCCCTGACCGACTCTCTGGAGCACTCGGGTCCGTGGTGTCGCTACGCACCAACAGCTCGCCACAAGCTGCCCTGCGGGCTTATTATTATTATTATTATTTTGGTGCAAATTTTAGTTTTCTTCTACTTATAGAAAAAATGTTTCTGCCATCGATTTAAGCGAATATTGTTACTTTTACTTTTCATTGAAGGACAAGGTAGTCCATGCTACAGTCTTTTAATGAAACCTTGAATGTATTTAACTAACTACAGCTGTTTATCTTTACGACCCAATCATTAAATTGGTTCCTACATCGCCATTTTTATTTGAATGCAGATTAATAGGTATTGCAAATAAACGCCTGAGGGATTTTATGTTCAATGTAGGTAGGTACCTAGTTAAGTGTAGCTTAATGAGACACCTGTATGTAGTCATAAAATTAATTTCGTGAACATTAACTGTAGTTAATAATTCTTTCAAAAAGCCTCTATGGCGCAGCGAGAAACCTCTATTGCAAACGGGTTCAATACCAGCAAGGAACAATAACTTTGTGCCATACTGACTAGGATAATGCAGGGCGATCAACTGATTGTCTATATAGTAAGATGATCCATGCGTCGAATCATCATTATCACCAACTGGAAGACGTCCACTGCTGAACAAACACCTACACCCCCCCCCCCCCCTACTAGACCGCCACAATGAACGACAGTTAGCCACCTTGCCTGCGACGCGAATAATTTCGTTGGTCCACCTGGGAGGCCTGACTACGCTGCATCTTCCGGTTCGTTGTCTCCAGTCGATTCTTCCCCTTCGGTTATCGGTTCTTCGAGAGATGTGGTCTGCCCACTGCCACTTCAACTTGCAGACTCTTAGAGCTATGTCGGTGATTTGGTTCTTCGGCGAATCATTACGGATTCTGTCGTGCAAAGAAACTCCGAGAATAGCTCTCTGCATGCGTCGAATGGACAGTAAAATTTTGGTCCTGCGACTGACCTGTAACCCGGTCGTGTCGGTCTTCCGTCCACGTCCGAAATGAGAGTGCACGTGTCTACGCAAGCAAGCACTTCTATATAGGTGTAAGAAGTGACATACAATTGGCAACCATTTCAAAATAATAATCGCATTTCATTTGACTTCAAAGATCTTTATCCGTTACCTCGGATCTCATGAGACAGTTCAGTAAATTCAACAAAATAACCTTTGCAAATATCACCGTGACATTAAGAATCGCATCAAAATTGGTCCGGTTATCACCGAGCTTAACGCTGACAGATTGTCATACGAGTTAAGTCCACGTAAAATTACAAATTCCGTTTCGAAATAATTCCGTTGTTATGCAGGATGCATTTCATTTAATTAATTATGTCATTGATCGTCACGCATCGAGTACGATAACGTTTAGTCGTGTATACGAGTATGATAAGTATAATTTCTTTTTGCTCTCGTGGGGTATGCTTTAATAGGTAGGTACCCGGGGCGTTGTCGCATCAGTACATGAGATGAGGCACTTTTACCTTTACAAATATTTTTCTTTGGTGGGTAGCGGCCAGAGTTACTAGCCTCTAGGTTTTCTTACAACGTTATAAATCTTAAATCCAATCTTAAAGTTGCAACTAACATTATAACAAAATCGGTCACAAACCTGGAGTGAACTCGGAATTTCCGACTAATTGTTACCGCTACATGTAGATCGATTAAAGTAAAGATGCGCGTGCGCACGCGATCGCCAGCCAGCCGCGCGGGCGCTGCGATTATCGCGACATCTACTGGGAACCGCGCGATTCACACACACCAACAAATTATGGACAGAATATGACTCTACAGACACGCTAGTGAAAGGTGATTTTATTTAACAATACTAATTAAAACTATAAAAAAATGAACTATTTGTCATAGACTTTTATGAGATATTATTTTTTCTCATCATCATCATCCTCATCAGCCGGAAGACGTCCACTGCTGAACATTGGCCTCCCCCTTAGAACGCCATAATGAACGACAATTGGCTATTTGCTTCCACCGGTTGCCTGCGACGCGCACAAAGTCTTATGTCCACTTAGTGGGAGGCCTGCCTGCTCTGCGTCTTCCGGTTCGTGGTCGCCACTCGAGAACCTTTCTTCCCATCGGTTATCGGTTCTTCTAGCGATGTGGCCTACCCAATTGCCACTTCAACTTGCATATTCTGATAGCAATGTCGGTGACCTTGGTTCTTCGGCGAATCTTTTCATTACGAATTCTGTCGCGCAACGAAACTCCAAGCATAGCTCTCTCCATAGCTGGCTGTGTGACTCTGAGCTTCTCGAAAAGGCCAGCTGTTAAAGACCTGTTGAATATGTATAAGTAATATATAGAAAACTAGCTGACTCGCGTAGCTCCGCTCGCGCTCTTTCACTTGTGAATCTAAACCATTCTCGAAACCCCTTGAACACACACATACAATTTCATCAACATCGGTCCAGCCGGAGGAGTTCAGTGACATACACACGTACAGTAGAATCTATACTTATAATAAAACTGTAACAGGTCCAATTCTGTACATTGAAGATATTTTGAAAATTATTTTTGGAGGGCATTCTGTAACCGACACTGAGGTCGAAAATGTAATTTTTTTAATTATTGTCTGTCTGTCTGTATCACGGCTGCGCATCACGCCGAAACTACTGAATGGATTCAAATGAAACTTGGCATGATTTGAGATCTTACTACGAGGTAGGACATAGGATACTTTTTATCCCGTAATCTAGCACGGTTCTTTCGGGAGAGGGGATTAAAGTTAAAATGGGTACTTGGTTATACGCTTGGTCAGATTTTATCAATTTTTCTTTATAATATAATAAATATTAGTAAGGGAACACTCATAGAGAGTTGTTATCAAGGTTTTGTAATCGATCGGGTTAAGCAACGTTAGGTAAGGTCATTAAATAGATGGGTGACCGTTTAACGCCATTTGAACTAAACGGGTCCGTGCTTCGGAGAGCAAGTAAAAAGTAGGTCCCAGTTTTTAACCGACTATAAAAAAGGAGGTTATGTATTCTATGCTAATGTCTGTTATTAAAAGTTTAGTTAACGTAAAAATAGCGCAGCCGGAGCTGCGTGGGTCAGCTAGTTATATATATATAAAGATAATCCACGACTGATCGCCTCCACTGGTGACAAGAGGGGCTCTTTTCTCGCTCAAAGAATCAGCATTGCAATTCAGCGAGGAAATCCAGCCATCTTTCTTGCCACCATTCCGCGCAGTCACGATTTATTTGATAATTTGTAAATAGTTTGGTATCTTTGTAATATGATAACTGTACATATTTATTATTAAGAAAATAATAATTTCATTGCCAAAATTAGCAGGTTGACGGTCAAGGGATATCTATGGTGTTTATCAGTCGCCCCTGTGCCCACAGAACGACAGACAAATAACATTATCAGTGTTCAAATATACGTGTTTACAGACACGCTACCGCTTGCATGTTTTGACAATTTACCTGAGGTAAACTATTCAAAAAGATTCTTATTACCAGTAATACCAATTTGATGATAGAATAAAAAATATCGTGTTCAAATGAATCAATCCCTCGGCGGTCGATGCGTGATCGCGTTTATGCGGTTCGCGTGTTAAACTTATGCAGAACGGAACCACCGGCCGTTGAGAGGTCAATAATATTCTTCGAGTAAAGAAGAAGCTTCGGTAAGAATAGCGACTAAGGGAAAACAAGAAGACGGGCAGCAGCGTCTTTCTATTGAATTAATCTACCATCTATACCTACTGCTATCTCCAAGCCGCCTGCCAAGCGTGGGGATTATGGCAGACCCCCCCCCCCCCCCCTTAGAGGGGAGGGAGCTTATATCGGCTGCCGATTATGATTCTCCAGGACATCTCTAACAACATTAGCAAAGGACGCGGAATACATTATAGTGCACAAGTGCTTGCGCAGGCACAGATGCGCTCTCTCTTTCTTTATCGAAAAGAACAACAGAGACGACACGACCGGGGAGATAGGTCAGGCGCAAGACTGACTTTTACAGATGTGTGTATGGATTGTCCCAAGATATTTATTATTATTATTTGCAAACTAAACGTCTTCCTGCTGCATTTTAAATACAACATGGTGCTAATTGTAAAACAAATATATTTTCTTTAATAAACGGATGCAGGGCAATATAAATTGAGTCGGTTGACTTTAAAAGGTTGAAATTGTGATTGATCGAGCGCCGAGGCGGCGAGATGAAAGCGAAAGTTTGCTTTTTATGTGAAACGATGAATTAATTAACAATAAAGTCTTAACGAAATTAATAAGGCCGTCATGAAGATCTATTTTATGTCAGAATCAAGAATGTACTTTTAAAACTTATATTTGCAAGTGGTGTGTGTTTTTTTTTCGGCTTACTGACATGATTTGGGGGGGGGGGGGTCATATGTGACGGTCCCGTTGGTCTTGTAGACAACCTAGCCGCTACACAATTTTGCTGTGTACGAATATGGATTTTGGGGGGGTCATGACCCCTACGACCCCCCCTCTCGGACCGCCACTGAGCAATACGCTTGCCTATAAACAGCTGCACTGCACTGACGCTTGTCACACGAAATATTAGCTATTAAGACTCTTAAGCCCAGTAATTTTAAGGGGTATATTCTCTCACACACTTACTCTCTCTCTCCCTTCCGTGGGGTGCCGGGTTAGAATTGCATCCCCCCATCTCCTTTCGTTGGGTGTCGTAAGAGGCGACTAAGCGAGAACAACAGGTAGACGGGCAGCAGCGTCTTTCATTTGGATTCATCTTCCACCTATACTGCGATCCCCAAGCCGCCTGCCAAGCGTGGGGATTATGGCAACCCCTCCCTTCTAAGGAGGAGGTCTTTGTTCAGCAGTGGACGTCTATTGGCTGCTAATGAAGATTGATGATGATATTCTCTTAGATAACGAGTTCTGAATAATGCTGAATTTTGTGTAAAACAGTCCTAAAATAAACCGCGATATAATCCGTAAAAGTAGTTTGATTTCAATTCGCGTAAGTAAAAGACAACATTATGTAAAACAGTCCTGTCAAATATCCTGCCGCTAAGTGTGTAATTGCTGTGTTCCGATGTGAAGGACACTGAGCTGGTGAAATTACTTATCGGGCTCAAAAGACTCAACTAACATTTCTGGCTGATGAGCGGAAATTCAGCAGTCCATAAGGTGTGTCGTCTGGGACTCTAAATAGTGGGCTAACTTTGGCTGGACGTTTGGAGTGTGGGCCCGGACGTTTACCAAGTACGGCGGTAACTCCGAGTAGGATGGCAGCGGGGTTGTGATCTCCATCTCCTACTTTCTTCGGTGGCGGGCAAGGTAAGGTACTGAGGGGTTCATAGTGTAGATTCCATCGGCCTAAGTCCCTCTCATGTGCCGATGCGACAACTGCGGGGGTTTTGGTGGGTAAGAATCCCACATACCCTAGTCGAACCATACAGCTCCCGGAGACCTTTTGTATGTATCCCCCGTGAAAAAAGACTTGCAAAGGTTTCCCGAGGGCTTTTAGAGGGAGAGCTTTACTCCCTCCGGCTGGCGGGGTTGAAAGCAAGGCACTGATGGGTTCCTGGCGCAGTCCCCACAGGAGAGATTTTGGTGGGTAAGAATCCCACATACCCCCGTTAGACTCCACAGATCCCTGGAACCTACTCAAGCTTTCCACCGTAAGAAAAAAAGTAGAAGGCGTGTTGATTATCATCCGGCCAACGTCTTATTACTAAGTTAAAAAAGCAAACAAAACTAATTCCTTTCACACAGGAAAAACAATTTAAAAAATCATAAAATCTCAATTATAGATCATAAAATGTGACCGGTAGTGGTTAATTATGGCGTGCATGGCAGATTTTTATCTAATGTTTAATAAAAAATTATAAGAATTCTTAACAGTGTGACCTTTGAAAGCCTAGCGCCGAGACGGGAGGCGTGATTGCATCCGTCGCGTTATCACTTCCGGTAGGAACCCGGTGTTTAATTATTAATATATCGGGAGAGTGATAAGGTTTTTTCTACATTTCAAACTTTTAAAGTAGTAGTTAATCTTGTTCGTATTCCACCTAAACGACGGGTCGACGATACGAGACGGTTTATCGTTCGTGATAAACCGTCTCACAACGTCAAACAGTCTAAAGTTAGATTATTTTATATGGACCGGTAGTAGCCACGAGGTAGAGACGAGGTATACTTAGTGTATAGCTCTGTCACTATCCATCGAGAAAGTAAGGTGAAAATAATATTCCTATTAGGTTGTGATAGGGCTCAGTTGTCCCCCTGGTGCAGATCCCACCGGAGAGCCCTGGGGTCTCCCCTCTCATGTGCCGATGCGACAGCCGCGGGGGTTTTAGTGGGTAAAAATCCCACATACCCCGGTCGAGCCCCACAGCTCCCGGGGATCTTTCTAAGATTTCCCCCGCGTCAAAAAAAAAGAAAAAGGGCTCAGTTGTCCGGGGCTATAAACAACGGGCAACCTTCGAAGTCGCTGGACGTTCGGGGTGTGGGCCCTTTGAACGTCCATTGAGTACGGCGGCGACTCCGAGGGGGGCGGCGGGGTTGCGACCCCCGTCCCCGTGAGTACCGTGACAGGTTCCCGGGGGCTACAATGCGCCCCCCGGCGGCGGGCTCAAAGGTAAGGCACTGAGGGGCCCCTGGTACAGATCCCATCGGAGAGCCCTGGGGTCCCCGGTTGAGCCCCACAGCTCCCTGGGATCTTTGGAAGATTTCCCTGGCGTCAACGAAAAAAAAAGGGCCTCAGTTGTAGAATGGTTGACGTTGGACGTCGAATGTTGTTTACGATTATAGTTCACCGATAAACTAGTCTATCATTAGACTAGTTTATCAGTGGTCTGTAAACTAGTTTATTAGTTTACGTTTAGAACAGTTGAATCAAACAGTTTGTTCATTTAATGCCCACTCTTACTAAACGGAAACAAAGCTACAGTTTTATCGTTGCCTTGTTATGCTTGACTTGATGCGATACATTGTATGCGTAAACGTTTTCGCTATGATATAGGAGGCCCTCATAGCCACTGTACTCGTAAATAGATAATTGTTTATTGCGCACAAAAAACGGATACTAAAAGATAAGGTACAAATTAATAAGACATGCAACAATGAGCGACCTAATCGCTGAAAGCGATCTCTTCCAGGCAACCTTTGGATGGAGAGGAAAATAATGAAGGTACAAAGAGCGGAAGGTGTGCGCACTAGATAAATATAACTTTAACACATAAAAACTAATATAAATAAACTATATTAATATCTATACTTATAATAAAACTGTAACATGTCCAATTCTGTAAATTGATGATATTTTGAAAATTATGTTTGGAGGGCATTCTATAACCGATACTAAAGCCAAAAATGTAATTTTTTTTATTTTTGTCTGTCTGTCTGCCTGTCTGTCTGTATCTCGGCTGAGCATCACACCGAAACTACTGGGTGGATTGAAACGAAACTTCGCATGATTTGAGTTAATACTCCGAGGTAGGACATAGGATACTTTTTATCCCGACATTCCGCACGGTTCCCTTGGGAGAGGGGACTAAAGTCAAAATGTGTACTTGGTTATACGCTTGCTCCGATTTTAACAATTTTTCATTATAATTATAATAAATATTTGTAAGGAAACACTCATAGACAGTTGTTAACAATGTTTGGAAATCGATCAGGTTAAGCAACGTTAGGTAAGGTCATTAAATAGATGGGTGACCGTTTAACGCCATTTGAACTAAACGTCTCCGTGCTTCGGAGGGCAAGTACAAAGTGGGTCCAAGTTTTTAACCGACTTTAAAAAAGGAGGTTTTGTATTCTATGCGAATGTATATTATTGAAAGTTTAGTTAACGTAAACACAGCGCGGGCGGAGCTGCGTGGGTCAGCTAGTATATTCATATAATCATTGTTCGATGGATAGCCAGTTGGTAAAGCAACGAGAACCATAATCCGATCATAGATGGGTGACCATTTAGTGGCTTTTACATAAATATATACTTACATACATCCTCTCCTTCTGCGTAAAAAGTATCAACACTTATACAAACACTTCGCTCCAATTTAATTATAAACACAGATAACATTACGCTTAATAATTAGTTTTAGCTGATAATGCGTTTGGAAGGTGAAAGGAGTGAAGGGCGATATTAAATTCCCACGAATAAAAAGACGAGCTTTGGGCTTGGGAATGCCAGTGACTTTATTAGTTGCCTAGCCACTGCTTGGCTTTAAGGAATACCAGTTTTAAAGGAGGTTTCTCTTGGCGTTTGGCTTTGAAATAAAAAATGTGGTATGTATTTGATGAAGGAACTGTTCAAGGCCCTAAGTCTGCTAAAGAATTACAATTGAAAAATACGCCCGTGGGGTGTCCGGGTAAGAATACCACCCTCCCATCTCCTCCAGTTGGGTGTACGTAAGAGGCGACTAAGGGAAAGCAAGAAGACGGGCAGCAGCGTCTTTCTATTGGATTACCTACCACCTATACTGCGATCCCCAAGACGCCTGCCAACCGTGGGGATTATGGCAACCCCCCCCCCCCCCTTCTAGGGGGAGGCCTTTTGTTCAACAGTGGACATCTTTGGGCTGCTAATGATAATGAATGAAATACAATTGCCATTCCAGCGACACATTATTGACAGTCCATTACAATTGTGACTAATTCGGTTTTCTGCTAAAATCACTACAGCCAGTTGTATCACACCACTGAGACGCCATTATCGTTCTAGGTCTAGGTCTCAATAGTGTGCAGTCTCGATCGAACAAATGCATCAACCGGGACCAAATTTTTACGTGCTCTCCGAAGACACACAGCTCAAATGCCACTAAACCGCCACCCATTTAACATTGCTTAACCAAGTTCAGAGTCACACAACGAGCCATGGAGAGAGCTATGCTCGGAGTTTCTTTGCGCGACAGAATCCGAAATGTGGAGATTCGCCGAAGAACCAAGGTCACCGACATAGCTCTCAGAATCGGCAAGTTGAAGTGGCAATGGGCAGGCCACATCGCTCGAAGAACCGATAACCGTTGGGGAAGAAAGGTTCTCGAGTGGCGACCACGAACCGGAAGACGCAGCGTAGGCAGGCCTCCCACTAGGTGGACCGACGACATTGTGCGCGTCGCAGGTAACCGGTGGATGCAAATAGCCAATTGTCGTTCATTGTGGCGTTCTAAGGGGGAGGCCTATGTTCAGCAGTGGACGTCTTCCGGCTGATGATGATGATGAACCAAGTGACGGTTTTCTGAACAGTGGTTACAACTGGCTATGACTGCCTCACTGAAGCTGGTGAGATTAACGGACACAAGAGACTTATTAAGGAATGTCCCGGGTGACGAGCGGCAGTGTACTGCGGCTGTCTTAGGTAGGCGTGTCGCTTTCCATCAGGTAAACAGGTCTTAGTTATTACTATGTTGAAGCAGGTGCGTGAAAACTTCTTCGGAATCGCGGGCTCTAGGATGTCCATTAAGTACGGCGGCGATACCAATGAGGACAGCGGCGAGGTTGCGACCCCCGTCCCCTTGAGCACCGTGTCTGGTTCCCGGGGGCTATGATGCGCCTCCGGTGGCGGGCTCAAAGGCAAGGCACTGAGGGGCCCCTGGTGCAGATCCCACCGGAGAGCCCTGGGGTCTCCCCTCTCATGTGCCGATGCGACAGCCGCGGGGGTTTTAGTGGGTAAGAATCCCACATACCCCGGTCGAGCCCCACAGCTCCCGGGGATCTTTGGAAGATTTCCCCCGCGTCAAAAAAAAAAAAAAACAAAAAAAAAAAAAAAAAGGGTTCCTGGTGCAGCTCCCACCGGAGAGCCAAGGTCTCTCGTGTACCGATGTGACAACCACTGGGGTTTCAGTGGGTAAGCTACAGGACATAAAAAAGGGTGAGGGTGTGGGCATTGTTTAAATGCATGCATACTATGCAGATCATTATGCCTAAATACATACATACATACATACATTCTTGTTAAAATCATAACCCTCCCTCCGTTTCGTAGTCGGGTAAAAAAGTACCACTTAGATTTTTTTGTTGACCCCATCAACGCATCGTATGGAAACTCGTTACAATAAAACCAGGATATAACTCCTCAATAATAATGTAAAAAAAACTAGATCTGATGCGTGATAAGATAGCGAACATTTATAAATCACAGAATATAAAAAAATCCTCACTCTGTGTACAGTTGCGATTATTATTATCTGTACATTCAACAACATTAACAACAATTTTAAAATTAGAATTTTTGAGCGCCATAAGGCAAGTGTATAAACACCTGTACGTTTAAATTAACAAAGGTATTAAATTACTAAATGCATGCTACCTCGCGGTGGCTACATAATTCCAACAGCAACATTATTGAAAATTATTAATTTAAATTGTTAACAAAAAATAACTTTAACACTTTTTACTGCAAATGCCATAAAATCACAGATGTTAACATATTAATGGAAGTGACTGTACCTACTTAGTACTCAACGCATATCGCTCGTATAATCCTTGAACTTTGTGATTTAAGGTCTAATGGTAGCATATTTTTTATGAACAATTGTTCTACGAGTTCAGTGTTTTGACTTGTATTCTAGACAATATTGTTTAACACGACATAACACTACCTACCAGCCTGTATTTACAGTTATCTACATTTTAAGAAACAACAACTAGGATAATCATTTATAGACAAAAAAAAAACAGGTTATTTTAATAATTGAATCTGATCTCTACTCATCTTCAGTCTTGAGACGCTCATAGCCAGTTGTAACCACTGTTCGGTAAACGATCAGTTGAGTATGCAACGTTAGGCAAGGTCAGTCCTTAGATGGGTGACCGCTTAGTGGCACTGAAGCGCCTTCGTGCTTCGGAGGGTACGTAAAGGTCCCGGCTATCGTCATCCAGACAGCAGTCGTTAAGCTAAGTCAGAGGCCTAAGGGCAGCTTGAAAACCCTGACACCAGTTTGGCTACTAACCATATGACAAAAAAAAAGCTAAAAAAAAGCGTAATTTAAAACTGCTTGGCAAGTATGTCCATGGACTGTTGAAATTCCATTGTCTTTTCAGTAGGAAATAAAGTGTTTCGTTAGCTGTTATCCTCTAACAAAAAGATCTTTGAATAGTATTAAATTACTCATCCAATTTTTAGACATAATAGAAACGTGAGTCGACGTATTTAGTAAAACAAAAAATGTATGCTATCACCTATTTCAGAATCTATACTTATAATAAAACTGTAACAGGTCCAATTCTGTACATTGAAGATATTTTGAAAATTATATTTGGAGGGCATTCTATAACCGATACTGAGGCCGAAAATGTATTTTTTTTAATTTTTGTCTGTCTGTCTGTCTGTATCACGGCTGCGCATCACGCCGAAACTACCGAATGGATTCAAATGAAACTTGGCATGATTTGAGATCTTACTACGAGGTAGGACATAGGATACTTTTTATCGTGTAATCTAGCACGGTTCTTTTGGGAGAGGGGATTAAAGTCAAAATGGGTACTTGGTTATACGCTTGGTCCGATTTTATAAACTTTTCTTTATAATATAATAAATATTAGTAAGGGAACACTCATAGAGAGTTGTTATCAAGGTTTTGTAATCGATCGGGTTAAGCAACGTTAGGTAAGGTCATTAAATAGATGGGTGACCGTTTAACGCCATTTGAACTAAACGGGTCCGTGCTTCGGAGAGCAAGTAAAAAGTGGGTCCCAGTTTTTAACCGACTATAAAAAAGGAGGTTATGTATTCGATGCGAATGTCTGTTATTAAATGTGTAGTTAACGTAAAAATAGCGCATGCGGAGCTGCGTGGGTCAGCTAGTACACAATAAAAGCAATATAATAAATTAATGGACAAAATACAAACTTTCAATGTTTTAATATGACTAAGTTCATACTGTGTCATAGCAAACTGTCGTTATTGGTATTATTATAATACTGTGTTGTCTGTGTATAATACGATGATAATAATATTAATTAAATAAAGTGTAAGTAGTAATAATAACATAAATAAAAAACACAAGTTTGCGGTTTGATTATTCCAATATTCCATCAACTAGCGCCACCTATCATCGAGTAGAGGAAACAGTACCTGCTACGTCCACGTGATAGGTAATGAAGCCGGTTCTTCTCAGTGGGGGCGCGTTGTGAACCGGTGGTAAACTCAGCCCTCTCTTAAGCGACAGCCCAAGCCGAGGCCGTGCCTCCCTGAGGTGCCCTTGAGCTCGTCGCTACTTCTGCCGTTAAGGCTAGAGCGCTTTAAGCGCTCGCCTCCTATTGTCCGGTGAAGCTGTAATGGCCATCTGCGGCCAACAGCGTCTATCATTCCCAAAAAAAAAGAGACGAAGTTCTTTTTAATTTAATATTGATTTAAAAATAAGCAACAGAGCTTTTATTAATATTGGTTAGAACAAAAGCTAATTCAGCCTGTTAAGCCTATTCGAAATAAATATTTTTGAATTTGAATGTTCGCTGTTTTGGGCATGTACGGCACCTAAGCCACTAGCAGCTTTTTATGGCAACCCCTCCCTTCTAAGGGAGAGGCTATTTTGGACATATTAGGGCACTTAAACAGCTTTTCGTCTCTGAATAGCTTAAACCCCACTCGTTCAACGATCACGTCTGCTCCTTTTGCGATATTGATGTTCTTCGATCATCATCATTGATTATGGCAACCCCCCCCCCCCCCCCAAACAATGATAGACGCAAATTGCATACAGCCCCCAGTCCCCGGCGGCTCCTCTATTCCTCGCCTTGGTAGCAGGCGGGGTAACGGTCAAGCAGGGGGTGCTAAGAATCTCCGGCAGATGCCCCGCTACCACCCCCACCGAACTTTGGCCCTGGCAACACACAACATCCGCACGATGAGGACCGATGAGAAGATTGTCGAGCTGGAGGAAGAATTGAGCAAGTTGCGTTGGGACATCTTGGGATTATCTGAAATCCGGCGAGAGGGACAGGATACGATAACCCTTGATTCTGGCAACATGCTCTTCTTCGGGGAAGGAGACCGGAAATCCCAGGGTGGTGTCGGGTTTCTCGTCCGTAAGTCCCTTATTAACAACGTGGTAAAGGTCGATAGTGTGTCGAGTAGGGTAGCGTACCTTATACTCCGAATAACCAGTCGGTATTCGTTGAAGGTTATACAGGTTTACGCGCCGACCTCGGCACACCCTGACGATGAAGTAGAGGCTATGTATGAGGAGATAGCAGAAGCCATACATACCTCCAAAACACACTTCACCGTTATTATGGGGGACTTCAACGCGAAGGTGGGCACACGGAATGGCGATGAGTTGAGAGTGGGGTCATATGGGTACGGGCAGCGGAACCAAAGGGGCCAGCGGCTGGTCGACTTCATGGAGAAGGAGGGACTCTTTGCGATGAACTCCTTCTTCAAGAAGCGACCATCCAGGAAGTGGACGTGGATAAGCCCCGATGGTTTAACCAAAAATGAGATAGACTTCATCATGACGACCAAGAAGCATATATTCGATGATGTCTCCGTGATCGGCAGGGTGAAAACCGGGAGTGATCACCGTATTGTTAGAGGCACATTGAATATCAATGTTAAGCTCGAAAGGTCTCGTCTGATGAAGTCCACGCTCCGTCCAGGATCCGCCCAAATCCAGAACCCCGAAGACTTTCAACTCGAACTGCATAATCGCTTCCAGTGCCTCGCCGAATGCGAAACTGCGGACGAGATAAACAATGGGTTGGTGCAAACTGTCCACGCAGTGGGGTCCAAATTCTATAAGACCTCACGCCGTACAAAACCTCAAAAGCTCTCCAATACAACCATTAAGCTAATGGAAAACCGGACTGAGATGAGACTGCAATCTTCAGCTGATATGTCGGAATATGCCGAACTCAATAGACGAATCTCGAAATCCATGCGACACGACTTGCGTTCCTATAATACAGCATGTATTAAGGACGCAATTGAGCGGAACCAAGGCTCTAAAGTGTTCGCAAAGAATTCGTCTATTGGGCGCAGCCAAATGACCAGGCTGAAGATCGACAACGGCAGTGTCATCTCATCGAAACCGGAGATATTGAGAGAGCTCGAGAGGTTTTACGGACAGTTATACACCTCAACACAGGAACCCATTGCCAGAACAGCTCAGGACACCCGAGCCAAACTAACCCGACACTACACTGAGGACATCCCAGACATCAGCCTGTACGAGATTAGAATGGCTCTCAAACAGCTTAAGAACAACAAGGCGCCGGGTGAAGACGGAATCACAACAGAACTTCTGAGAGCGGGTGGTAAACCGTTACTTTTAGTCCTCCAGAAGTTATTTAATTCCGTCTTACTCGAGGGTACTACGCCAGAAGCATGGCATGGGAGTGTGGTGGTTCTTTTCTTCAAAAAAGGTGATAACACCTTGTTGAAGAACTATAGACCCATCTCACTCCTGAGCCATGTATACAAGCTGTTTTCGAGAGTCATTACGAACCGTCTCGAACGCAGGTTTGATGACTTCCAGCCTCCCGAACAAGCCGGGTTCCGAAAAGGCTTTAGCACCGTAGACCACATACATACGCTCCGCCAGATTATACAGAAGACCGAGGAGTATAATCGGCCATTATGTCTAGCATTTGTGGACTACGAAAAAGCCTTCGATTCAATCGAGACCTGGGCGGTATTGCAGTCCCTCCAGCGGTGCCATATTGACTATAGGTACATCGAAGTGTTGAAGTGTTTGTACAGCAGCGCCACCATGTCGATCCGACTACAGGACGAGAGCACGAAACCAATCCCATTGCAGCGAGGTGTGAGACAGGGAGACGTTATTTCTCCGAAACTGTTCACAAACGCATTGGAGGACGTTTTCAAGCTCTTGGACTGGTACGGATTCGGCATCAACATCAATGGCGAATACATCACGCACCTTCGTTTTGCCGATGATATAGTCATTATGGCAGAGTCGCTGGAGGACCTCAATACGATGCTCAGCGGCCTCAGTAGCGTTTCCCAACAGGTGGGTCTTAAAATGAACATGGACAAGACGAAGATCATGTCTAATGTCCATGTTGCACCCGTACCGGTAGTTGTTGGGAACGATACAGTCGAAGTTGTTGACCACTACGTATACCTAGGACAAACTATCCAGTTAGGTCGGTCCAACTTCGACAAAGAGGTTGCCCGAAGAATCCAACTCGGATGGGCAGCGTTCGGGAAACTACGTGACATCTTCTCATCAGAAATTCCGCAGTGCCTGAAGACAAAGGTTTTTAACCAGTGTGTGTTGCCAGTGATGACATATGGTACTGAGACGTGGTCTTTAACAGCTGGCCTTTTGGAGAAGCTCAGAGTCACACAACGAGCTATGGAGAGAGCTATGCTCGGAGTTTCTTTGCGCGACAGAATCCGGAATGAGGAGATTCGCCGAAGAACCAAGGTCACCGACATAGCTCGTAGAATATGCAAGTTGAAGTGGCAGTGGGCAGGCCACATCGCTCGAAGAACCGATAACCGTTGGGGAAGAAAGTTTCTCGAGTGGCGACCACGAACCGGAAGACGCAGCGTAGGCAGGCCTCCCACTAGGTGGACCGACGACATTGTTCGCGTCGCAGGCAACCGGTGGATGCAAATAGCAAATTGTCGTTCATTGTGGCGGTCTAAGGGGGAGGCCTTTGTTCAGCAGTGGACGTCTTCCGGCTGGTGATGATGATGATGATGAATCCAATAGTAAGACGCTGCTGCCCGTCTTCTTGTTTTCCCCTAGTCGCTTCTTACGTACACCCAACGGGGGGAGATGGGTGGGTGCTGTATACCCGGACACCCCACGGGGATTCGACACAAAGCGTATTTTTTTGTTTTAATATAGATAGATAGATAGATGGAGAACTCTTTATTGCACACCAAGAAGTACAGAAAACAAAGAAGTACAAAGAAAATATACAATGGTATACATTGGGCGGTCTTATCGCAAGTTGCGATTTCTTCCAGACAACCTTACCTAATATAATGTAATTTACTTCTGTTTCTTTATCAATTCGATAGACCCAGTAGGTAAGGCAAATTAAATTAGATGGGAAATGTTGTGGGCGGATAATTTGTTAGTTTGCCGAGTGACGGTGAGCAGGATAGTGAATACCATAGATAAGTAATTGGACACGCAATTTATTGACGTCTAGACATATTATAAATAGAAACGTAAATTGAATCATACAATTATTTGTGTTTATGTGTCTAATTTCGATGGTTTTGGTAACGATATTTAGTTTTAAAATCAGTTATGACGTTGTCGTTTTTTCTATCGTGACATAAACCACCAATTAGTTTAGTTGAGGGCCAGTTTTATAAATGAAAAGAAAATATTATACCGCAATAATGTACGGAAGTTAATACGATGATGTCCATATACAGGACAGGCGAAGGAATTTCTCCATACTGCCAAATCTTTTATAGAATATTCGTTAATCCGTATTGTTATTCCATGCAGTAATTGGAAGTTAATACGTCTTATGGCATGGCGACTATTTTTAAAGTTAGAATTTGCCCTCATTTTTAAATGCTTGCGCTTAGAAAAGAGGTGTTTATAAGTTGGCACCAATTTGTCTGTGGCATCATAGAGATATTATATCTAAACGAAAGAACGAATGATTTGTTTTTAAATAAAAGTTCCTTTATGCCGATGGCCTTTTGCTAGAAGCTTCTTGTGTCGAGGCTTTTTTTACTATTTTTATTAATAATACAATATTGCGTTACATCGACATGTTGGTTGCGTTACAATTGCGCGAGAAGGCACGCGATTTGGCACACATTACGCACGCACCTGCGTGCAATCTGGACGCCAGGTGACGTGGAAGTTGTGTAGCCCGTAAAATGTTACTAATGGAGAATGAATCAGTTAATAATAGACGCAAAACTTTATTTGAAACATAAATGCAATAATTTAGAGATAAATATTTCATTAAAATACAAGTCATTTAGTTATTATTATGCATAGGACAGCCTATTTTATCAGTTTAAAAATACGTATATATAGTCGAATTGAGAACCTCCTCCTTTTTTAAAGTCGGATAAAAAAATATACCTATTAATCAAAGATATAAAAAGTTTTTTGAACGTTAGGACCGCCATCTATTAAGTTCAATTACTATTTACAGCAGATAAAGAATATTTTAAAAAAGTTACGACAATATTATAATATGTTTTTATTTTATTTTACACTAATATGTAGTACCTAAACTTCGCTAAATTAATTTATGTGTTAATGAAAGTTAGTAAGCCATTAAAATGGCTAAAATATATAATAATAATGGCTAATGGTTAAAATTGCTATTAAGTTAATAATAATAATAATATCTTGGAACAATCCACACACGGTCATCCGATCCCAAACTAGATGGAGCCTGTACTATGGAAACCAGACAACTGATACTAATACTTATATACTTTTTTTTTAATACATACTTAAATAGATAAACAACACCCAGACACTTGGCGGGAATCGAACCCACGACCCATCGGTTAGCAGGCAGGGTGTCTGACCACTAGACCAATGGGCCCGTCAATAAAATAAATATATTTCATTAATTTAAATATAACTTAAACTCAATAATATTATGTATCTTTAAAATACCTCATTAAAGGGCACAATATCATTTTCACAGCTGTTTTGTTTTATATTTTCAAAACGTTGATTATTCCTTTCATAAAATCAAATTTTATAAAACCTAGGATTAACGTAATAATATAAAATATACCTACCAGTAAAACGACTCGTGTAAGTCTAACAATCTTAAATAAGGTTTCTGCCACATCAATTCTACCCTTTCTCATTATAAAATATAGTCCACACTCCTTCGCGCTACCCTGTCTTGGGCGTTCAAACACCCCTTATTGGGCTGATACATTAAAAAATCATAAAATTATCTGACCATTACCAACGGACTTTATTTTTTTTTGGACAAATTATTTATTTGGTCGTTACGTCGCGCAAAGACCGGTGAAGGGTTGAACGGTGCCCGAATTACCCACACTCGCATCATGTCATGAGGTAAATAAATTTTGGATGGGTTTACGAAGAAAGGTGCAATCTTTAAATAGATACCTTTTTCCTTAATAAATAAAATCTTCTTCGTTATTATTTTTACTGTAGACACTTTGTACTAATTGACATTGTATTTATAATTTCTTACACTAAAAGGCCTTTTTAAGTGTCGTATTTAATTCATTATTTATTCCAAATAAATGGTACTTATTATTTTGCGTGTTACATAACGTATATACATGCGTAACAGTCACAGGTAATATACGTGCATGTGTAGTTTATGTAAAATGATTTATGTAAAATATCATAGGTACACGAAAACATTTAAAATGAATTTGAAAAGCAGGATTACGATACTAAAATTCTAGAACTAAAGAGCCAAAAATAACGCAATCCTATGATTTTAGTCTAATGGCTTTTTATAGTTAAGTACAACTAACTTATTTATATTTTAGTGTCTCTAATTTCTAAATACTAGCAATCGTATAGTCTATCTAAAATCATCTATCAATCTATCTATCATTCTCTTACAACTGTATTTAAGTATAGATTAGGGGAATATTAAAATTAAACTATTGTATTATTTCGTGACAAACTATGAATTAACTACATATTTATTATTTACCAGGTTTGTCAAAATAGTTTTATACTAAATTTAGTAAATTATACATGTATTCTACAACAACAATAAAAGACATTAGTAAAAATTACTTAATACGCTTCTTTCAATTTTAAACTGTTTGGCTTTATTTTCATTACACCATATTACATAAACCCCTTCAGTTTGCGATCAAAATCTTTTGTTTTTGTCACCCAACGGTCATTCGGACGAAAGGATATAATCAGATATTTTTAGTAGACAGAACTAACGTAAGTCTTTTATAAGGGGTAACTTTAATACAATCGGCAGGATGTCTCTAGACCGCGGTAATTTCAAAGATTTAAAGAATATTTACTTAAAAAATAAACAATAAATCGCGATAGACTCCTTAAAAGTAATTTCATTTTAATTCATGATGATGGGTTACCCGTAGGATGTCCGGGTAAAAATAGCACCCTCCCATCTCCTACCGTTGGGTGTTCGTAAGAGGCAACTTAGGGAAAATTAGAAGACGGGCAGCAGCGTCTTTCTATTGGATTACCTACCACCTATACTGCGATCCCCAGACCGCCTGCTAAGCGTGGGGAATTTTTTTTTTTTTTTTTTGCGGGGGAATCTTCCAAAGATCCACGGGAGCTGTGGGGCTCGACCGGGGTATGTGGGATTCTTACCCACTAAAACCCCCGCGGCTGTCGCATCGGCACATGAGAGGGGGACCCCAGGGCTCACCGGTGGGATATGCACCAGGGGCCCCTCAGTGCCTTGCCTTTGAGCCCGCCGCCGGGGGGCGCATTGTAGCCCCCCGGGAACCTGTCACGGTGCTCACGGGGACGGGGGTCGCAACCCCGCCGCCGTCCTCCTCGGAGTCGCCGCCGTACTCAATGGACGCTCAAGGGGCCCACACCCCGAGCGTCCAGCGACTCCGAAGAAGCGTGGGGACTATGGCAACCCTTCTCTTCTAAGGGGAGGCCTTTGCTCAGCAGTGGACCTATTTTGGCTGATGATCATGATGATGACTAATAAATATTATTTAGTCCGAAACTACTCGTACAACTGTCGACAGGCCCGTTGGTCTCCTTCGGAGTCACTGGACGCTCGGGGTGTGGGTTCTTTGAGCGTCCATTGAGTACGGCAGCGACTCCGAGGAGGACGGCGGCGGGGTTGCGACCCCCGTCCCCGTGAGTACCGTGTCAGGTTCCCGGGGGGCTACAATGCGCCCCCCGGCGGCGGGCTCAAAGGCAAGGCACTGAGGGGCCCCTGGTGCAGATCCCACCAGAGAGCCCTGGGGTCCCCCCCCTCATGTGCCGATGCGACAGCCGCGGGGGTTTTAGTGGGTAAGAATCCCACATACCCCGGTCGAGCCCCACAGCTCCCGGGGATCTTAAGAAGACTTCCCCCGCGTCAAAAAAAAAAGCCCCGTTGGTCTAATGGTTACAATCCTCGTCTACGTTTTATTCGGTTATTAATTTAGCAGCTACTATCCCGGGGGCATCCCTTTCCACTGTTCCCTATCAAAGCAATTTGTGCCCAGTCCTTCCTATAAGATTCTAGCTCATCCCACCATCTCCGTCTAGGCCTACCGCGTCGCCGTGTCCCAGTGCGTGGCACCCATAGTGTGGTCGTTTTCGCCCATGCAGTATCCGGCATGCGGCAGATATGCCCAGCCCAGTTCCACTTCAGTTCTGCAGCTGTGCGACCCACATCAGCAATTTGCGTTACAGAGCCCAATATAGAGCTCCTTACTCCGGTAATCTTTACTCCCAATATACTGCGCTCCAATGCTCGTTGACACACTGCGAGTGCGGACTTTTGGAGATCTGTTAATGACCAAGTCTGTGCACCATAGGTGAGAATGGGGAGAATACACATGTTCGGTTACTTCTTCCAAACAACATAATTGATTTTAATGTAGCGTTTTCACCACCGTTTAGAGAATTCCTTTCGAAAAGTTAATTTATGCCTAATTAGAAATTCCCTGCTGCTACGCCCGCTATTATTTATTCCCACCCCATTTAACCCCTTTAGGAGTGGATCTTCGAAAACCCTTTCTTAGTGGATGCTTACAACATAAGAAGAATCTACTGTCCAAATTTCAGCTTTCTAGGTCCAGCGGTTTGGCGTGTGCGTTGATGAATCAGTCAGTCATCATCACCAGCCGGAAGACGTCCACTGCCGAACATAGGCCTCCCCCTTGGGACGACACAATGAACGACAATTGGCGATTTGCATCCACCGGTTACCTGCGACGCGCACAATGTCGTCTGTGCACAATGTGTGTCAGTCAGTCAGGACAAGTAATTTTATATGTATAGATAGATAGATAGATTATAGTTTAGAATGCCGGGCAAAGCCGCAAAATATCGCTAGTATTGTTACAAATACAGATCAACTGTACAATTTACAATTAAAGCATAACACCATCCCTTGCACCAAATTGCCGTGGCAGTCACCAATACATATGTTGCGTTGAATACGCAACGACATCGTGCGGAGGTGCGCACGCGCCGGCTCACTCGAATTAACATGCACCGTGACATAATAATAAAATAATAATACAGCGTGTCCGCATGGAACTGTGTGCCAGCACTAGCCTGCACAGATACGCATTTGAAGACAAATTATTTTTTTAACGACAACGATAATATTGTGAATATATTTTTTTAACAATTATTCAACTAGAATATCGCTAATTACATATTTATGGAAGAATCGATAAATAAAACATTGTTTATGTTATAATGTAAATTGCTTGTTTATGATGCTAGATAATCAAGCAGAGATTTTGCTAAACAAAAAATCTTTCTATTACAACAGGAATAATCTCACGTTATTTACATCGACACGGGGAGTTTGATGGTTTATTTAAAAGTAGTTATTTTTTATTCCTCCCCCTTTGAAGGGAGGGGTTTTATTCCTCATTTACTTTTATTTACTTATGCTTATTTAATGTGTGTACAATAAATTAATAAATAAATATCAGTTATTTCTTTTTAATTAATCATTTCACTAAATAGTTTTTACCTTTACCGTTATTGTGTGTGGTTTTTAACTCTCAAATCTCATAAGAAAATAAAACGATACCATAAAATAAGGAAAAATAATTGTATATTGTAAGCGATCCTTATTGAATCCCTACTACACCAGCTTAATTAACTTAATTTTAGATTTTATAAATCTAAACATATAAGTACTTAGAGAATACTATAAAATATTAAAACAATCGTAATTCGTTCGTTCAAGTATTAATTTTATTCTACACCACCAAATCCGTCCCATGGCCTATCGACCGCAGCGGGCGTCCCGCGTTTTTTCCACAAATTGTGGCGCACAATGGAACGGAACTGGAAGGTGCTAAACACACAACCCTTTATCTAGCCGACAACGACACATGCCGCCGATGCATTTCCTATCGACACATAACCAACCGTGGAAGGAAGTGGGACAATCGAATACAATTTATGGCTAATTTTAGCTAGATGTTAAAATTAAGTATAAAGTATTCCGAGTGCTCCAAAAGGATGGTTAGGTTCTGCGCAAACGTACAGTTGTACAATACCACAGCGGGACATTCTGTCTGTTGTAGTATATTAGTATTAGGCAGATAATTTTCGAGGTTTGTCAATACAGGGGCTTGAGTCAATTTAAGTTACTGGTTTCAACTCGCTGTATGACAGAGACGGTTAAGAGGTTTTTTGCCCGAATGCCCCAGTTTTTTGAGTAAGTATATATGTAAGTCATTTCATCCCTCATATATCAACCTCCATTTTCATACCTCATTATTTTCTTAAGATTTTTATATTTTAAATTTAGAGAGAACCCGAGCTGTAAAGTTTGGCAACGAAAAATTTACGTCAGACTACGACGGGCGCTGCTGTGGATACCAGTTGACGCGGAAGTAATTGCTGTTGGACCTGGCTGGCGACGCCATGGTATGGTATTTTAGAAGAAATGGAAAAAGCTACCAGTAGCACCCTCATGCGGCGTGATTTGCAACTTTTCTCTGTTCGGAATGAAACTAAGATAGTAGATCAGTATTTTGCAACTGACGTCTTAAGACTTACAGCGGTAGCGGTTAATAGGTTGGAATCAAATTAATACGAAGTCTAGGGGGCGCAGGTTCGAACCCCAACCCGTATGAACTCATTTTTGTTATTTTTATTTCATTCCTTTATTACTTGTGCATATACTATTGACGTCCGCGTACTTTATATCGAATACTACAAAGTTTTAGGTTTTTTTTTTATTAAAAATGCTCGAGGCTATTAGAGTTTCAAATCACACCGCTGGAGGCGCTGGTGTTAGGGGGCACGTTTTGACGTGGGAGTTACCTATCTATTTCTAAGTAATATACTCTTATCTATGGGCGACGCGTGGACAACTGGCTATAGCGTGCTGACGCCTGAACTGCCTTGCGTCGGACGGCTTTTGTGGCCGGCGCTGTATCTGCCCGGTGTCTGACGGCCTAGCTGCTGCTAATTCGGCTGTGCCATCGCCTCTGAGGCGAACTAGGCACGCCGCCTCGTTCCTGCATGCTCCAGGGCGCGAGCGCCGTACTCTGCGCCAAAGGAACCTATTTACATTCAAGTTACGTATTTTACTTCGATTACTTTTATAAGTGCCCGCGGTATTGTCTCAAATTACGGTGAACGAACTCCAGTGAACTCTATAGTAACACGTTCTGCTGTGAAGATGAAAATATTTACCATGATTTTATTTAACAATATTGATTTTAACATAGTCTACATAACAAGAGCACCTTTATTTAATTACACAGAAGAATGTCCCGCTGTGGCCATTGTACAACTGTGCGTTTGCGCAGTTGCAGAAGGCACAGTGACGTCACTTGCGCACGCGCCGCAATCTGTGTGTATGCACATTTTACTTGACAGTCGCATGTATTGTTCACTTTCAATTGGAAGTACAGGAAATTGCGGTCATAAAGATTGTGATTGATGGGATAACAAATTCAGCCAATGGCTTTGTCGTCCGGAGAGAAATAATTATTACATACCTACATATGGTATACCTGAATAATTATTGCAACATACTTTGAATGATGGTTCGAAAGAATAAAAAGCTTTTTTTATACTACTAACTGCCGAACCTACAAACGTCAATTAAAGTTAATGATCATTCATTCATTTTTTGAAATCGGATTATTTCGACACTCGAAGCCCATTAATACTTAATACGCAGATAGTGAGTAGAGATAACAATTATCTCGTGTTCAATAATGAAAATTAATCATAAACGGTGCCGACAGTCGAAATAAATAGATTTTAAAAAGTGACTTATTTAGAATTAAAGTTAAATGGGGTTTGTAAGTGCGGCAGTAATTTACCTAGTGAGTAAGCGTACGGACAGTTTACTTTTTGAGGATTTGCTGCGTTTGCATTAAATACTGAAATACATAATATCCAACATACATAATTATCAGAAGCCGACACACGTCCACTGCTGAACAAAGACCTCCCGCTTAGAAAGGGGTTGCCATAATCCCACGCTTGGCGGGCGTCTTGAGGGTCGCAGTATAGGTAGGTAATCCAATAGAATGACGCTGCTGCCCGTCTTCTTGTTTTCCCTTAGTCGCCTCTTACACACACAACGGGAGGAGATGGGAGGGTGCTACTCTTACCCGGACACCCCACGGGTAAAATAACTAAATAATGGCTCGAAAATAAACAATGGGTAATAACGACAAATTAAAAATTCGTTTATAATACATATTCTTTAATTCTTTACTGTTCACACAAAAACAAAAGGTTTGCATGATTTGAAAATGAAAATGAAAATTAATTTTACAGTTTTGAAATTTTGTAGATTTTTTTTAAGTTTTTCTTCTGTTAAAAAGTTATCTCCAAATAAGAACTAACTGTTTTTATTATACCTGACCAAAGCCGAAGTTAGATGTTAGTCAATAGAAACTATAAATAAAGGTACAATGTGCTAGCTAGGTACTACTTACTTACGTAGAGATAAATTCTCAAGTAAAGTTGGTCTTCAAACTATATCTATTCTATATACATATTATAAAACAAAGTCCTCCGCCGCGTCTGTCTGTCCCTATGTATGCTTAGATCTTTTAAACTACGCAGCGGATTTTGATTTTATTAATAGATAGAGTGATTCAAGAGGAAGGTTTATATGTATAATACATGCATAATATGGTAGAGAAACACTGATAATTTTAGAGGTTTCTGATGTGATGTCGTAATTAAACACATTTTTTTCCGCTTACATTGCAAACGCTGGCTGAACCCTACTAGGTAGATCAAAATAATGTATTACAGTATTGTGCACCATAGCAAGGTCTACAGAAAAGTTGGCGATGGTATAATTATGTTTTCACACCACCTGCTCGATAATGTTCCATTATTTGTCATATAAACTTGACATAAAGTAGGTCATTATATCCCTATAGTCTAGCCGGGTACTAATGTTGTTCTAAACTCCCTTGGGTAATAATGTGATTTGTTTTTTTTTGTCCTTTAGTTCTCCCTAATTGGGAAGGCAAAAGGTTCTAGCTCATACAGCCTCGTCATAAGTAATATCGCAATAAATCAATTTGTAGCTTGGCCTAAGCCAATTCATCATTAAATTGCTGTCATTTTCCATTTATGTTTTCTTCATTACAATGTAATTTGGATTACGAACGTCAAATATTTTTTTACCACGGAGACTCTTTACAGTAGGTATAATATACCACTCTCTATAAGCAGAGACTTGCACGAAAAAATACATTTGAAAATCGAACCGAGCGCCAGGAGCCGAATTGGAGCCGAACCTTGTTCTAGGTTCTAGAAAAGAAAAAAAAATAGATAAAAAGAAGGCGCTAACGCTGTTGATATTATTTTACTTAGTTATTTTAATTCTAGCAGTTTTGTATTTTACTGTCTCGCCTCGCAGTAGGTGTGGGCGCGAACGCTAGAAATCGGTGTGTTGATATTCGTTTATTTCTAGCAGTAAGTATTAAATAATAATAATAAATACAATTCATTGAGATTTTACACAAAATTAAATGTAAATTGAACAATACGTTGATGATGTAAAAAGGTGGCCCTAACGCTAAAAAGCAATTTCTTCCTGATAACCTAAGCAATCTCTTGCTTGTATTTGTATTTCATTACCTCGCAGTAGGTGTGAAAAGTAGTATATTCTCCTCGGGGATAAAGGTGTCTTTGTCTTGGGCGAGCTTGAATCTCTCGCTGTACTCAGGATTCTAGTATTAACTCCCTCGCTTTGCTCGGGAGTTAACTCTATACTCCCTCGCTACGCTCGGGAGTTACTAGAATCCTTCGTTATGCTCGCGATTCAATTTCACGCCCGTGACATAAGACACTGCTTTATCCCCTTGGTGCATAAACTACTATTATCTCTTAGGGATAACACACAATAACTATTTTCTATCCTTAACTTTTTATGATAAATAATTAACTATTAATAAATTGTTGTTAGCATGAATTTGTCCCTTCGTCTATGTATCGTGAACTTCACTAATATTTACACCAATGACAAAAAAGCTGTGAACGTTGTTCGTACCGCTAAGTTAAGGTTAAGCAACATAAGGCAAGGTCATTAAATAGATGGGTGAACCGATTTGTATGAAATTTTGTGCGAATATCGGGTAGAATGAAAATAAGTTGTAAAGTATATTTCATGCCGCTAGGTTAAGCAACGTTAGGCAAGGTCATTACATAGATGGGTGACGGCGGCGACTCCAAGGAAGACGGTGACGGGATTGCAAGCCCCGTCCCCGTGATCACAATGCCAGGTTTCCGGGGGCTATAATGCGCACTGAGATCCCACTGGATCTTGGTCCCCCCTCTTACGTGGCGATGCGACAACAGTTTAAGTGGGTAAGAATCCCAGATACCATGATTGACGAGGATATATAGAACGAGAGGAGGGTGCAAGGGAGGAGAGAGAGGGAGAGGGGGTCGAAGAGGGGGTGATGGTGAGGGATAGGGGGATTAAGGTGAAGCAATATGGGAGTGAGGGGGAGAAAGGTGGGAGAAGAGAGAGGGGGAGGGGGTTCAGAGAGGGGGCAACAACGGAGAGAGGAAGTGGGGGAGTATGATGGGGACCGAAGCGGGAAGGGGAGAGAGAGAGCATAGAATTAGACTTTTTTAGAGAGAGATGGAGTGAGAAATAAATCAAGGGAGGAGGGAGAAAAGGGGAGCAAAATGTAATAATAGTGCGGGCGGAGCTGCGCGGGTCAGCTAGTAGATAATAAAATGTGTCTAAGAATTGAACATTACTACTATTAAACTATGCAAATCATGGCTATAGTAGTTTTTAGTCCTTATTCAAAATTCTAAATCACACACATTTTATAATTCCCAAATGTTTTCGGCGCTCTTTTGATTTAAAAATAAATCGGTTTTTTTTTCTAAATTAACTCTGTTCCCATAGAGTTCGTACCTAAGAACGTTATAGCTATAAAGGCCATTACACACGAAAAGTCAAATGACATTAGGGCAGTAACGCACCGCCTAATGAGCAAACTCGTTACAGCGAGCCTTAATTATAAAGCTGAATGCACATCGCATGCTATACTATAAAATAGCAGTAATCTTAGAGTAAAAGTCTGTGATGGATGGGTATTTGTACCGGTAAAGAGGAAACACTAAAAATAATAATCATCATCATCAGCAGCCAAAATACGTCCACTACTGAACAAAGGGCCTCCCCCTTAGAAGGGAGGGGTTGCCATAATCCCCACGCTTGGCAGACGTCTTGGGGATCGCAGTATAGGTGGAAGTTAAATCCAAAAGGAAGACGCTGCTGCCCGTCTTCTTGTTCTCTCTTAGTCACCTCTTACGACACCCAACGAGAGGAGGTGGGGGGATGCGATTATAAACCGGCATCCCACGGGGCAAAAATAATACAGGAATGGAATACTCGTTTAGATTTCTTTCCAGTACTTGTCAGTACTGGAATACTCGTTTAGATTTCATTCCAGTACTAGTCAATAATTTACAGGATACTTAAATAAACAACAAAATTATCACTTAATTTTTTTTTTAATAAAATAATTATCCAAAAGATAGAAATAGTCAATTATCAATAGGTATTTACCGCAAAAAAAAAACAATTATGAAACTTGAACATTAATATTTAACATTCCATTTTATTGATAACTTTACATATATAACAGATGTAAGAAAAACAAAAAAAAAACGCTTTCTTTAATAAACAATACATAGCTTTCTCTACAACATCAACATAATATTACCTACAGGACAAGGATGACCAAGAGCACGCAATCGATTATTCATATCGATATAACGATATTTATAGATATGTAAGAATCTATGAATACGAATAAGACGCCATTCTAAGAAATATGTAAACATGCAATAAAATCGTCAAAGTACACAAGGTTATGATTCTATGCATTTTTATGTGTCTTTGGTACCCCTAATGACGATGAAAATAAAACATCATAGTAAGTAATTTATTTTGTATTGTAATTAAGTAGTTTTTGTTTCATATTTCATTTACACAGTGAACGATAAAAGAGATCGATGCATTGACTTACATCATTGGATTACCTGGAGGATAAAGCTGCGTGGGCTTAAACTGCGATACTCATGAAAGCCTATAACTTTATATATATTTATTGTCAAAATTATTAAAAAAAAATACATATTATTATATTAAAAAATGATGACCCGTGAGGTGCCGGGTTAGAATTGCATTCCCCCATCTCCTCTCGTTGGATGTCATAAGAGGCGACTAAGCGAGAACAGGAAGACGGGCAGCAGCGTCTTTCTTTTCGTAAGAGGCAACTGAGGGAGAACAAGAACTGCCCGTGTTTCTGCGTCTCTCTATTGGATTACCTACCACCTATACTGCGATCCTCAAGCCGCCTGCCAAGTGTGGGGATTATGTCATCCCCTCCATTCTAAGGGGGTATTTGTTCAGCAGTGGAAGTCCTTCATCTGCTGATGATGATGACGATGTATACGTATTATGTAAGTATATAATTTAAGAGCGAGCTTTTTGTGCTTTTAAAATTTATATCTGTTTTAGTTTTTTAAGTATTCGCGGTCAAGCCGTTGCGTTTTTTGTAAAAAAATAACAACCAAAATTCCGGGTTATTTAGTACAACTTAATCGAGCGTCCAGAGTTATAATTACAAGCAGGTAATTAATATGCAGGCGCAGTGGAGCGGCCGCGGGCGAGCGCGGCGCGTGCTACGACAGGCGCACGTGGATACCGACATGCGCACGCGCAGCTTACATGTCCGTCATTAAATTTAAACAAGAAAAGACACAAACTATATTTTAATCGGTAATTAACGCGATTTACACGCGAGTCACAAGTATCCTGATTGTGACCACGGCTGGTGCAACCCGGCCGAAACGTCCAGCCAAAATATAAGGTAAATCGCGTTAATTCTCGATTAAAATAAAGTTTGTTAATGGAACGCGAAAGTTTAAAAGTAAGTATATATAAGAAAAGAAACAGTATTAAAATATGTAGCTCGGGGTACGGAAAAATATTATAAAGTGATCCCCACTTTTTTCTTCTTTTGGATTGACATCCGTGAAAATTAGATCTCTATAAAATAGCCTGTGTTGCTGAGACAATAATAAGCATAAAATAAAGTAGCTTTCCATGTCTGTCTGTAGGTACGACTATATTCGCTAACTCCTCCTAAACTATGCAACGGATTTTAAAGCGGTTTTTACCATTTGTTCGATAATTTTTCACTGAAGGTTTATGTATATAAATAACTAAATGTAGACCCGTGGCGAAGCCGGAGCGGGTCGCTAGTTCAAACATAAATACTGCTAAAATTTAACCCTTTCGTTTGACTTTGCTGTAGCTGGGTAATAAATAAACCAACGCCCAAAATTAATAGTAAAAAAAAGTCTTGAGCTACGACTGCGTCTGAATGTACGCCATATAAACCAACCAAGTCCCATCACGTCCCACCATACCACCATCGAGAACACTTCTTATTTAAATAAAACACATGCCATTTACATTTTTATATCCTGCCCGGTGGGACCATCTGAAAGGGCCCGTCACGACAGACGCGGTGCGATATAGCACGCGACAACGACCACGGCGACACACGAGCGTGTGCGCGTGCCCTTATGTCACGACATAAGGGCACGCGTGGCAGGGCGCGTGAGTCGATCGCCGATTGTTCGTAATAAATTGATTTAGAATTAAATGTAATTGAAAGTTGTTATGTTCTTGGAAAATTAAGGTGTTGAACTATTTACTTTCAATAGGAATTATTAATAAGTTCTTTCTCAAAAGGGCGCAGGCCTAAACGATGGTTGTACCTACCAAAAGTGTCAAAAAACCACAATCAAAGGACCTCTAACGCGATGCACATAGTGTCATACGGTCTTATATAAAAAACTGCAGAGCTATTGCGTATGATTAGCTATCCAAGTGACTGAAGCTTCACCACCATCAAATTCCGCTATGAACATAGTGTCACACGATCATAAAAAAAACTGCAGAGCTATTAGCCAGGGTGGTGGACTATGGCCTAAGCCCGCTAATCTTAAGGGGAGGCCCGTGGCCAATAATGGGACGTAAACAAGGTCTGATATTATTCGGGCTTATTGGGTACCATTAGCCACCCAAGTGACTATCAAGCTTCACCGAACTTTGATGGCAACTAAAAGTATGTTAACAGTATTTATTGGTCACTCAAGTTTAGCAATACCGAATGAAACATTTGACAGTTATTTGATGGTCACTTTGCTATAGTGATCATCACTGTAGTTCTCAAATGAGATACCTACGCAATAGCCCCGCTATATCACGGTGTTATAACTGAAATAAAAGGACAGCAGTTTAGAGAAAATTATTATTTTGGACATTTTTTGATAAAATCACAGTATTATTTGTTTTGTTGACATGACAAACTTTTGAAGCCCGCAACTTACCTATATAGTATATAAGTTGCGGGCTTATGCGCACTTATAGATAGCACTAGCAACACACTAGTGCCAATACTTCTAGTCTATAGCAAAAATAAATCCGTTTTTATCCTTCGTGGCGCAACGGAAATCCGTATGCATTGCAAACTGGAGGATGCAGGTTTAAATCATGCGGGGATCAGCAAATTTGTGTTGTTCCTCACTAGAACCACGCACGCCAATAAAATACTGAAAGCGACGGTCACTTTCAGTAATTTATTATAGTGAGATTGTAATATCGCTACACGAAATTAAACATATCTCTTTCAAAAATATTATGTGGCAGCTTAGTTAGATCATAGTACGCACGTTTCTACTGACTTATTACACGTGTAACAAGTATTTGATGAAAGTTTTGCTCACCAAGTACTAGTATTTAATTACTCTAGTACTAGTATTTGGTAGGTGACTCCCCCAGTCGTCAATTTGCGCGTTTAAGTAGAAGTTCTCGCTTTGCCCTAGGCAAACTAGGCCACTTTTTATAGGCAGGGGCGTATATACAGTACAACGTATTACGTATCTTGTTTGACAACTAAAGTGATGATCACTATAGCAAAGTGACCATCAAACAACTGTCAAATGATTCATTCGGTATTGCCTACCTTTAGGGACTAACTTGAATGCTAACATACTTTCAGTTGTCATCAAGGTTTGCTGGAGAACTGAAGATTGATAGTCACTTGCCCTGCTGGTTAAGCCAAAATTATATATACTGTTACGACCGCGACATAAAAGTGTTAATTACTCCGTTGATTATTACTTAATTGCAATGATCTCAAAACGCATTGTTAGTCTATAGGTCTACTATCGATCCGTACCGAAAAAACTAGACTTCTCAATAGAAACTAGTTCCCTCCAATTCAGCAAGTACTTAGGTTATGTACCTACCGCTCGCTCTCGGTTCTCTGCCCCCGCCTATTGTTCGGTTTCTCGAACTATTGCCTCTATTGTATCGGCTCGCGAAAACGCTAGACTAAGTACCTACTAGTACATTCGAGAGACTTCCACCCCTCTGTTAATTTAGCTATATAAGCCGACGCATAGAGGCGTCCGCACAGTTTATTGTCGGGTGAAGCTGTAATGGCCATCTGCACCCAACAGCATCTATCAGTCCCAAAAAAAAAAGTCCACACAGTTTGTGTTTACAAGCGACAGCGGAAACATCTTAAGGAAGCGATCGAAGAGAATTGTACCAGCGACCCTTGAGACGACTTTGGACTATTGTGAAGTACTGTGTGACTCTGACTACTGTGCCTTGTGGGTATACAGCGTGAGTGTACGTGGAATAAAATCTTCTTTTACGTTAATCGGCATTTTAATACCCACCCGCGCGTAACAATACATTACTTACTTCCTAAAGAAAGTCCAAATGTGTTAGTCCAAAATCTATGTTCACATATTTATAAATACACAGGAAACAATCCACTCCAAGTTATTTCCACTCATCCGGGAGACATCTTAAATCTTAACCCCGAAAGAAAAGGGGATGAAATATTACCAATTGTGGTTTTCATTTCCTAAAATTAGAACCATTGGACTTACAACTCTATCTTTAATGTAATAAAGATTGCAAGAGAAACTTGATCGGTCTATGAGATGCAAGTTTAACTTGGTCGATGTACATGTAAGATTTCAAACATAATTAGGTGTAACATTTATCACCGTCTATCACATTAAGGAACACGACCCTACTGTTAGCATATTTTAAAGTGTAGGTTTTTTTAATTTTCACGCTGATTACAGTTTAAAAATATATATATAGATATTCCAACCCAACCTCATCGCAAATGAAAAAAAAAACCTATTTTTTTGTTTTACTTTTTTTTAATATGGTGGTCGAATTAGGTCATCAAAATTTCAAAGTAAGACTACTATATCGAGTGGGGAATCATATGAAAGGGCTTCATTTGCACATCACGGAACTGAGGTTTATTTCGGTTTAAGTCCCGTAGTTTTCGGCCGATAATCAAAAATGTGAAAAAAATACCGTGATGATTTTTCTAAGTAGTAGGTACAGTTTTTATTAATCCTAAAATAACCTCGACAAACGAACTTAGTTATGCTGTTTGGTTTCTTTTGTTACATGAATAGTAAAATTACTTAAATACGTCCAAATATGGTATGGAACCCTCAGTGCGCGAGCCCGACTCGCACTTGACCGGTTTTTTTTTTACTTTTCATGCACTACTGGCATACCTATCTATTGTATAAAATATCATTGCCTGAAACTTAATTGTCTTGCAGAACTGCATAGTACGGCCCCATAACACCACATAAACTACGATCATAATTGGTTCAGCATTAACACCTTGTTTGACAGTTACGATCAATAAACAGTTCACACGTCGTAATTATTTAGGTCAGGAAGCAATTATGGGACATTCGCGCAAAATATGGGACACAGTCGACGGCAAATCGCTTTCACATTGACTTGCGCCCGCGACATAAAAGGAATTGAACTATGATCCATTTATCCATGTTTTATGCAAGTTCGAAGCCATTTTGAAAATTTTATAACAGCGCAGGGGCGCTGTAATAAAATTTTCAAATTATTTTTTGTTCGTATTCTTTCTTGTTCTAACTAAACATTTTGTGTAAGGTAGGTAATATATAATCAAAAAAACGTTCCACGTACTTAAGTAGGTACATTCATATTAAATGGAAAACAAAATTACAAAATACAATGAATAGCTTTAACTACTTAAAAAATTCAATGAATTTTAGTAAATACTCTGTACCTAAGTATATGTAAAATTAATTAGTAAGTACATTCATTCATACAGAAATAATTAGGTAGGTAAGTAAGTACGTAAATTTTTTTGCCATTTAGGAATTTATTATAGACTAGCTGACCCACGCAGCTCCGCCTGCGCTATTTTTACGTTAACTAAACTTTTAATAACAGACATTCGCATCGAATACATAACCTCCTTTTTTATAGTCGGTTAAAAACTGGGACCCACTTTTTACTTGCTCTCCGAAGCACGGACCCTAAACGGGTCCGTGCGCCGTTCAAATGGCGTTAAACGGTCACCCATCTATTTAATGACCTTACCTAACGTTGCTTTACCCGATCGATTACAAAACCTTGATAACAACTCTCTATGAGTGTTCCCTTACTAATATTTATTATATTATAAAGAAAATTGATAAAATCGGACCAAGCGTATAACCAAGTACCCATTTTGACTTTAATCCCCTCTCCCAAAAGAACCGTGCTAGATTACGGGATAAAAAGTATCCTATGTCCTACCTCGTAGTAAGATCTCAAATCATGCCAAGTTTCATTTGAATCCATTCAGTAGTTTAGGCGTGATGCTCAGCCGTGATACAGACAGACAGACAGACAGACAGACAAAAATTTAAAATATTACATTTTCGTCCTCAGTGTCGGTTATAGAATGCCCTCCAAAAATAATTTTCAAAATATCTTCAATGTACAGAATTGGACCTGTTACAGTTTTATTATAAGTATAGACTAGCGACCCGCCCCGGCTCCGCACGGGTGTAATTGAGAAAGAAAAGAAGTGAATAATTTAAAGTTACTGCCTTTGATTATAGAATTTCTTCATAAATAATGTTTGTAGCTGACTTTTCGTAACGCAATATGAACAAATTTTGTTTAGAAGTGACGCGTGATAGGGCTACGTATAGCTGTCTGTCCATGGGAAAAGCACTCGACGCTTAGGTTTAAGCCTGCAACGTTGAATCTCTGGGCTTGTGATTTGTTAATTGTATTTATAATTTTATTAGAAACTGCAGACTTGTACCGGTGCACAATTTGGGTGGATTAAGGACAGGAACAGGACACCATTTATTTAAAACCAATTTATGGAAGCAATACGGGCTTCCTTATTCGGTTTCATCGTTAAAAGAGTGGCTACACAGTTACTAACCAGCCTCCAACAAAGGTCAAGTGGTCGGGACGTCCACCGTTGGCGTGCTGGCTACACGGTTATAAACCACAGGCACTAACTTGATAGAGTGGCTATGATTCCAGGAAAAATATCGGTATGTCGATATTTTATGTTTAGATAGAGGGATATTTTTTCCGAGATATTTAATATTTCGATATCTCCTTCGATCGACATACTTGATATTTTACCTAGATATATCGATAAAAAAAATGATTTATCGAAAAATAATATTAAAATAAATATTTTTTGTCTAGATTACAATATCTTTGTCTTCAGCGAGGGATATAAAGAGTTGGGGCACCCACCACCCAAGTGTCTTTTCTATTTTGACAATGTTTGGACGGATAAAATTGATATTCTTGTGATACTTAAGTAGATAACTAAAACTTGAAACCGCCAATATTCTTTTAAATAATAACGACATTTTTCATTTAATAATCTTACCCGACATATGTTTTAAAAATGTCGATACGATGTTATGTCGACGCCTTATTTTTGCTCTTGCACATCTCTAACGTTACACGTGCCGCTGGCGTCCGACCAAGGCCGTTGCAGCTCTAACACCCTTGGATTTCGTTTGACCTTCATAGCTCTAACGGTCTCGGTTGGGAAGCGTCGTTGGCAACGGCAGCTCTAACCAATACGAGATGTAGCAAAAGCAAAGATAAGGTATCGATATAACATCGTATCGATATTTAAATGAAAAATAGTTTAATATTTTTACGGATTATATCGCGGTTTATTTTTTATTTTAATTATATTGTATTGATATTTTTAACCACCGATCAAAAAGGAGGGGTCTTATAAGTTCGACGTAGTCTGTCTGTGGCATCATAGCGCTCCAACGAGTGGACGGGTTTCAATGCGCGTTTTTTTATGTGAAAGCTAGTTAAAGGGATAGGGTTCATAGCCATGTATCATGAAAATCAGTCCTATGTATCATGAAAATCAGTCCAGCTGTTTAAAGATCAGCTCTTTTCCAAATAGATGTAGGGATACATAGATAGTAACATACATTTTCTAGTACTTCCATTCGTCCAAAAGTCACGAAATGTACACGTGTTTATCCAGTGCTACTAAAGAATACGTGGTAATCTTGGCCAGGGTTTAATGACACAATCACTGATCCAATAAACGTAGACATACTAAATTTATACTCTCTGGACAGGACATGACGAGTAGGTGGTAGAAATATTGTGAACAGGATCCGATGATGGACGAAGATATTTCTTCAATAAACCTAGACAATACTTCTCAGTGCCAGTCAGTCAGCAGTCTTGTGCGCCTGCTCGTTGATTTGAAAGATCGTTCCGTACTAGTACAGTTTCGGAAGTGAACGAGTTCACACTAACCGTACGGTACTACGGTACTTAATAGGTAGTTTACAAATGTTTCAGAACGATTGCACCTGTTTACTAACTTCTGTCTTGTAATTTTATTTTAATCTACAACATACAGTATAATTAGGTATTATCAAATGTATGCAATATATGGAATCTCGAAAGTTCTTTTTGTACCACAACAAGACCCATGTGTACACAATACACCGCCCAACTGAAGTAGAACTACTATTAACTAATGATATGATAGGTACGTACGTTAACTCCTTTGGAGTGTGTCCGATGTACGATTAAGATTAGCGAATCTATTTGGTGAGCACTGCGCAACGGTTCCTAACCGTTCACCGTTCCTGTAGTACACAAGACTACTAAACATAAAATATCGACATATCGATATTTTTCCTGGAATCATAGCCACTTTATCAAGTTAGTGCCTGTGGTTTATAACCGTGTAGCCAGCACGCCAACGGTGGATGTCCCAACCTCTTGACCTTGGTTGGAGGCTGGTTTATAACCGTGTGGCCACGGTGTAAGACGTAAACGGGGGTCAACCGAGGAATTCATACCCACCAAAACCCCCGCCGCTATCACGTCGGCACATTAGAGGGCGGACCTGGGCTATCTGTCGGGATCTGCACCAGCTGATACCACTCAGTGCCTTGACTTTGAACCCGCCGCCCGAGAGGCACATTATAGTTCCCCGGGAACCTGTCACGGTGCTCACGGTTACAGGGGTCACGGGGGAAGCATTTAATGGGATTTACGGGACCCTGTTGATGGTCAACCGGGTATGTAGGATTCTTATACACTAAACCCCCAACGGCCGTGCAATCAGCACATAAGAACCCCTTCTTGGGCTATCCGGTGGGATCTGCACCATGATACCCTCTGTGGCTTGCCTGTGACCCCGCCACCGGGGGGCACAATAAAGCCACCCGGGAACCTGTTACCGTGCTCACGGTTACAGGGGTCACGGGGGAAGCCTTCAATAGGTCCCCGGGACGCTGTTGGCGGTCAACCGAGTTATGTAGGATTCTTATACACTAAACCCCCAACGGCCGTTAAATCAGTACATAAGAACCGGCCCGCTGCCGGGGGCGCATTATAGCCCCTCGGGAATCTGTCACCGTTGTCACAGTTAAGGGGTGGCGGGGGAAACATCCAATATGCCCCCGGGATCCCGTGGGGAAGTCAACCTGGGTATTTGGAATTCTTACCCACTAAAACTCCCGTGGCTGTCACATCGGCACATGAGAGGGAAACCTGGGTTCTCGGGTGGGATCTGCACCAGGTGTTCCTCAGTGCCTAGCCTTTGAGTCCGCCGCCGGGGGGCAAGCATATTATATCCCAGATTTAAATTATATTATACGGAATGAATGATATATAGAATGAACTTCTATAATACTCGATTGTTAAGTACATATGTACCTCTTTAGGTTTAGTCAACGTAAGCTAATTAAATTTATTTACTTTGATAAAACTTCTAAATAAATTCAGTTAATATAAAAACCTTCAGTGAAAAAAAAAAAAAAAAAAAATTATCAAAAATAAAAAGTTTAAAAGTACACAAAAAAAATCCTAAAGAGATTTGAACCCGGACCCTGCTGCTTTTAGAAGACGCTTCCGTAACCTCCAGACCACGGCTACTCTCATTATATTATTCGAATTACTTGATCATATTCTTGTTATATGTCTGTTCTTGTTGTATGTATAATGCATATAGTGTGATATTTTACCTTTTGTATTAAAGTTATCCGTGTACACTACCTAATTTACGTACTAAGCAAATCTAAGTGAGAATATTTGTTCCGCCATCGGTTGAGTAATAATACTGCTTTTTAACCCTGTTAAGGGATAAATTAAAAAAAATCCCCTCAGTGGCTTACCTTTGAAGCCGCCACCAGGGGAGCACGAAAAAAATAAGACACCTGTCATCGTGCTCAGTTGGGGAGTTATGTAAGTTATGGGGATCACGGGGGAAACCTCCAATAGGCTCCCAGGATCCTGCGGGCGGTCGAGCGCGGTATGTGGGATTCTTACCCTGTAAACCCCCCACTGGTGTCCGCACAAAATTGGGGGGGCTGCACCGGGTACCCCTCAGTGCAAGGCAAGGGCCTTTGAAGCCGCTGCCGGGGGCGCATTAAAGCCCCCCGGGAATCTGTCACCATTGTCACAGTTAAAGGGGTGGCGGGGGGCACGTTTAATATGTCCCCGGGATCCTGTGGGGGATTCTTACCCACTAAAACTCCCGTGGCTGTCACATCAGCACATGAGAGGGGTTTTCCGGTGGGATCTGCATCAGCTGTCCCTCAGTGCATTGTCTTTAAGTTCGCCGCCGGGGACGGGGTATATTATATCCCGGATATTTACCTACCTTATAATATAAAATATGGAATTAATGAAATTCTCGAGTAGATACTTGATTGTTAACTATGTATCTCTTTAGGCTTATTGAACGTAAGCTATGTAAGTTTATTTACTTAGATAAAACTTAAAACCTTCAATGAAAAATTATCTAACCGATGGTGAAAACCGCTGCGTGGTTGCTATCGGATATAGACAGACTCGGATAGCGACTTTGTTTCACACTATGTAAAGATACTTTGTCGTTGATAGGGGACAACACCAGCCAACCTGTAGAAAAAACCCTGACAGACAGACAATAAGTAATTCCAATAAAGTTTTGGCTTTTATATCATACGTACAATACATGCATATTGTATTCCTACCGAAACAGACATTTTGGAAATATAATATATATTTTCATTATTTTATTTTTATTTTATTATATTTGGGAAACAAACAAATGATACCACTTATTACTAATACCTATAAGATCCAATAGTACTAATATAAATTAAGTTTCCACTAATAAATCATAACATTAGAGAGAAGCTAACCACGTATATGCATGATTTTAAATTTAAAAAAAGTTTTAAAAATATATTAGAGATAAATGTGCTGGAGTTAATATGAGTTAAATATTTAAAACATCGAATCTTAATAAACGGGTAGCGAACCCGGACAATCCGTGCTTAGAGGACGCTTCCGTAACCACTTGGCCAAGGACCTTTTGTTCAATGTTTCGAAATATCTTATGTTATTTGTACCGCCATCGGTTGAGTAATAATACTCCTTTTTTTACCCTGTTAAGGGATAAATTAAAAAAAATATGAAATAGAAATTAAATTAATTTTCTTAACGAATGTATGTGCAAAATTTCAAGTCAATAGGAGCAAGGAATCGCGTTCTCCCATACAAACTTTGCCCCCCTATTTCACCCCCTTAGAGGTTGAATTTCGTCCCGTCTTAGTGAGCACCTACGTTCTATAAGGAACCCCCATGCAAAGTTTCAAACTCCTAGCACTTGTAGTTTCTGAGATTTCGTGATGAGTGGGTTTTTGTCTACTCTTTTATATAATAAGATTTAATTTATTATAACATATCTCTAGATCGTTAGGTATACCTACCAAAAATCCACAACTGCATGCTTTTCAGGTTTTCATATTTTCTTATTTTTCAGTATATTAAGTGTACCTACGAACTCTAAATTGAACATGTATTATTACTATTAAGTATCAAAATTAAATAAAAACAAAAGATGTGGCAGAGTCAGCATCTCTTCCCTTATATTTTTTTTAGCATTAAATCCTTAAAAAACATAAAGCTTTATTTCAAAACACCAACATTCATACACATTTCAGCTTGCACAAACACATTTTTTAAGTACACAATTTGTTCTACTAAATTATTACAAAACCAAAATCATGTGTTCTACACAGCTGCATATTTGCCAGAAACGAGGGAATTACTCACGGTTAATACTAAAACATTCGTAATACTTAAAAATGCCACCGCAAACCGTCGAAAAACTCGATTTTTCACACTAAAAACAAATAGGTTGTGCGTGCATAATCTGTTACTTTTTTTCCCGCGCGGTGACTTGTGAACACAGCTATTAATTCATATTAGCGTTGTTCTATTTTTAAACCAAAACGGTCTATCGCAATGTCTTGACATTTTAAGCAAGATATTTTAAATTCAGAATTCAGAATTATCATGTAGTTTTTTATATGTAATGAAATCAATACTTTTAGTCATGCTAATTTGGTTTTGATTGCCGAAATAATGATGTCATTCTTGCAAATTTAAACAATTGATCAATAATCGATTTAACATAATCTAGCCACGCTGGCTGGTTAACGTACCCCCGTAGCAGTAATAAATTAGAGTTGCATGAACAAAAAACTTGAATAATGTTTCTTCATTCAATGTTATTGTGAATATTATTCTAAGGTGGTAATCATAGGTTCTTTAAAATTTTAACTATTATCTTTTCTACAAATTTTAATACTAGGTAGACAAATTAGACTTTAAACTTAGAATATGAATCAGTACAAGTAGGTACTATAGAATGCTTAATTCAAGTAAGAACATGTAGCCACGAGTAATAACATCAAAATACATAAATATCAGGTACACGACAATAGGGTACTATACTGTCAGCTGTATTTATCGACATTTGCACTTGTGACTAGGGTTGCCACCTTTTTTTGAAGAAAAATAGTATTTTTCTTTTTAAGATAAAAAAATATAGTAGATACATTTGGGATATTTGGCCAAAAAAAATAGTACAAATTAGTTTATCATTATTTATTTTATACATTACTAGTTGACCCGCGCAGCTCCGCCCGCGCTTTTGTTACTATTTACTCCCCTTTTCTCCCTCCTCCCTTGATTTATTTCTCTCTCCATCTCTCTATTATAAGAAAAATCTAATTCTATGCTGTCTCTTTCCCCCTCCCGCTTCGGTCCCCGTCACACTCCCCCCCCCTTCCTCTCCCCGTCGTCCCCTCTCTGAACTCCCTCCCCCTTTCTCTTCTCCCACCTTGCTCCCCCTCACTCCCCCCTTGCTACATCTTAATCCCCCTATCCCTCACCCCATCACCTCCTCCTCGAATCCCCTCTCCCTCTCTCTGCTCTCTTGCACCCTCCTCTCGTTCTATATATCCTCGTCATTCATGGTCTGGGATACTAACCCACGTAAACTTCTGCAGCTGTCGCATCGCCACATGAGAGGGCCTGGGCCTGGGCCCTCCAGTGGAATCTGCATCAAATACCCCTCAGTGCGCATTATGGCCCCCTTAAACCTGGCACTATGATCACGGGGACGTGGCTTGCAAACCCGTCATCGTCCTCCTCGGAGTCGCCGCCGTCACCCATCTATGTAATGACCTTGCCTAACTTTGCTTAACCTAGTTGCATGAAATATACTTTACGAACTATTCTCAGACCTACCCGATATGCACACAAAATTTCATACAAATCGGTTCACCCATCTATGTAATGACCTTGCCTTATGTTGCTTAACCTTAACCTAGCGGTATGAACAACGTTCACAGCTATTTTTTCATTGGTGTAAATATTAGTGAAGTTTACGTTATATTGAAGAAGGCACAAATTCATGCTAACAATAATTTATGAATAGTTAATTATTTCTCATAAAAAGTAAGGATAAAACAATGTTTATTGTGGGTTATCCCTAAGAGATAAACATATACCATCATCGACTTTTTTGTAGACCGTGTTAAGGTGTACAATACTGTAGTACATTATTTTGATCTATCTCGTAGGGTTCAGCCAGCGTTTGCAATGTAAGCGCAAAAAAATGTGTTTATTTACGACATCACATTAGAAACCTCTAAAATCCCGATATCAGTGTTTCCCTACTATATTATACATGTATTATACATATAAACCTTCCTCTTGAATCACTCTATCTACTAAGAAAACCGCATCAAAATCCGTTGCGTAGTTTTAAAGATCTAAGCATACATAGGGACAGACAGACAGCGGGAGCGACTTTGTTTTATAATATGTATAGATAGATATAGAAGATGTATAGATTTACCTTCCATAAATATTTATTATTACTCTTTGCTTTGGCCAACAAAGTTTTATTATTTTTGAAATAATCATCATAATATGAATCTAATCAAGTCGGATCCATATTTTGTATTCAGCTAATAATTACCCATTTTAGTTCTGAATACAAAATATTGAGATTAATGTTTAATTTACTAATTAAATTCAAATAATTTAATATGCTGTCGAGTTGATTAAATTCCTATTTTAGCAATGAAAATATAGTACATTGCGTACTATATTATTTTTCTATATTATATAGTATAAGTGTCTAAAATATAGTACGATATTATATAATATAGTACAGGTGGCAACCCTACTTGTGACAGATCAAATCCATCACTACTTATCACTTACTTATCACTATAACTTATAATCACAGAACAATAATCAGTACAAGTACTATAGAATGCTCAAATGCAAGTAAGAACCGTAGGCACAGGTAAGAACATCAAAATACATAAATATCAGGTACACGACAATAGGTACTATACCGTCAGCTGTATTTATCCACATTTGCGCTCGTAACAGATCAAACCTATTACTAATTATCATTTACATATCAATATAACTCTTGTAATATAACTTTAAATAGTTCAATTCACCTACCCCGTAGAGGAAAATCTGCCTACGCTTTGTGTAATGGGACCATAGACAAACGCGTACTCTATTCCTAATACTTAACTCTATGCTTATAATATATCTTTAAATAGTTCAATTCTCCTACCTCTTAGAGGAAAATCTCTACGCTTTGTTTAAGGGGACCATAGACAAACGCATACTCTATTTTTAATCTTATATAAACTCTGACTCTAAAGGATTTGAATAATTTAGAGACTATTTAATGCTCGTATAAACAATTTGCCTATTTAATAATAAAAAAAAAGCATAAAAAAACAACAAAAATAGAAACTGGGTATGATGTTTAAAAAAGAAATGCGGTGAAATCCGATAGCGGGGATATTTTTTGAGTTCTTTGAAATCCGAACGCGTTTACTAATGAACGATATTATGCAAGTTCCAAAATAAATCATCAACATTCTGTCAGATTTGTTTCCAAATATAATCAAGTAGGTACCGTAAAAGTACATACTCACGGTAACAAATAGTTCCTCAATAAGTTATATAAACTTATCAATCAAATTAAGCGATATTACACTAAGTACACACATATGCACATTCAGTATTAAAGACTAGTGTTTATTTCTCAAATGAAAGCGACATTTGAGAAAAAAACACTAGTCTTTTCAACCTTGGGTATTAGAGTTTTAACAATAATAATAATTTCTAGGACAATTTATACACTACTACTACACTACTATTCTTAATATATAAACTCTATGGTCTAAAAGTATTTGGTTGTCTAGAGAGTAAGAATGGGGGATTCTTATTGTACTTAATGAAAAATATTTTTTAATCCATTTCTTTTTCGGTTAATCCTCTTACATTAACTCTTACAGTTATATCAAGACTAGATACCGGCAATATAATAACATTTAAAGATAGGGACCCACAATTAAGACATAAGAATAAAATTAAGTAGACATCTCGCGTAAAAGTTAGGTATTATACGCTAGTAGAGTGAAAACACCTATTACCGTCCTAGCACGATGCATTATGCAGATGCGGCGCGCGGCGCGTGACTATCCGCGCCCTGGGAGCAGGCGAGGTATCGCGCCGGTTGTCGGCCGAGCGGTGTTAGCGCTGCGCTACGCCCGACCTATAAACAATTTAGCAAAATAAATCCTGCACTTCGTATGAAATGTTGTGGGTGCGATGAGAATTGGCACAACGTAAAAAAAAAATAATGCTGTAGATTTTAAACGATGCGATAGTACCTAAAGCTGTACAATACATAGTGTGGTATCCATACTAAGTTCTTAAACTAAGTGGATACCATAAGACATTCTCTTTGTTTATCACTCAGCAAATTATATTATAACTAGTGTAGGCCTACCTAATCATCTGCTGTTTTTGCTGAAATATTTTCTTTCAAAAGCATTTTCAAATATCATAGGATCTGGGATCAACACTCTATATCTAATATTTAGGTAACAAGATAGTTTCATTTAAAATCAAACCAACCAGAAGCGTAGGTCTAATAAACAGATTAATCTGTGGCCTAAAATTTCCTCGGAGTGCCCAGTCCCTCCATCGCGTATAAAAAAAGTATAATATTCTCATTTTATTTATCAAACTATTGAAGTTGAAAAATTAACATCACGTCATCACAGATGTTTCTCTTATTTTTTTACAATAAGATGGTCGACATTCCACTGAAGTAAGATAATGTTAATTATTGTAATATGCCAATTCTGTCTAGTTGTAGTACAGTGGAATCCCGGAGTTGGAGATAGCATCGACACTGGCGTCTCCGATGCGACACGAGCTCTGTTACATTGTACACCTTACCAACATGTACCTGCTAGTAATTGGTATATACAGTACAGTTATGTAAATATATAAAGCCAGACCAATAATTATATGGTCGATGTCGATATTAACGTACCAAACTTGGCAACACGGGACGAGAGCAACGCAAGATATGGCTACAGTATAGATGTAAGTAAATTAAAATTAATTTCGTTTACAAGTAAATAGTCTTAAATGTTTTTCATCGTCTATCAAAATAATTTAAATACTTAGGAGCCGACATTAAATGTTACAAGTCATTAGAAACGTGTGTGTACACACACGTTCGCGACGACGCGACGCGACGTTCGTTCACCAGAGCGTACGCTCTATACATTTTTTTTAAATTGTTTTAATTAAAAAAAAGTGTGCCTAAAGCCCGTCACATACCTAGCTATAATTACTAACATAAATTATAGCAAGGTATATTACGATATATTTTGTACACTAATTAAACGCAGCTATAATAGGTATAAGCGGTAACAGCTCAGTGGGCGAGCGCTTGCCTTGGAAACAAGGTGCGCAGGTTCGAAACCCGGCTCGCACCTCTGATTTCTTCAATGAATCATTCGCGAATCGTCTTTATGCGATTGTTAGCTTCAACTAGTTAGCGAAAACATCGTGAGGAAACCTGCATGTCTGAGAAAGCCTAACTAGCTCTCGAATGACGTGTGAAGTCCGCCAACCCGCACTTGACCGTGCTTTCCTCTTGAACCCCCTATCTGAACCCCCTAGGGGTACCAACGCCACTCGCAATAGCAAATTTTATATTCCTCTTGAGCCTGAGTCAAAACTGAAATATTATGTAATAAATAAAAAGAAAATTGGACTGTTTAACCAACAATGAATGCGGATTTTAAAAGTACCAGGAATGCATAGTACACAAGAAAGAGGCAATGTTACAATCTAAGGGCCAGTCCATACTACAGAAAATAAACTGAGCGTCTTTATAACACGCTTTTATTAGCTTGACAGGTACGTACCTAAGTATATACGAGTATGTATATTGGTAATGGAATCTTGCGATTCGATTTGGTTGACAACGACTGGTTGTAGTGTGGCATTTATTTTATTTTTGTTTATTACTAGCTGACGCACGCAGCTCCGCCTGCGCTATTTTTACGTTAACTAAACTTTGAATAACAGACATTCGCATCGAATACATAACCTCATTTTTTATAGTCGGTTAAAAACTGGGACCCACTTTTTACTTGCTCTCCGAAGCACGGACCCGTTTAGTTAAAATGGCGTTAAGCGGTCATCCATCTATTTAATGACCTTACCTAACGTTGCTTAACCAGATCGATTACAAAACCTTGATAACAACTCTCTATGAGTGTTCCCTTACTAATATTAATTATATTATAAAGAAAATTTGATAAAATCGGACCAAGCGTATAACCAAGTAGGTACCCGTTTTAATTTTAACCCCTCTCCCAAAAGAACCGTGCTAGATTACGGGATAAAAAGTATCCTATGTCCTACCTCGTAGTAAGATCTCAAATCATGCCAAGTTTCATTTGAATCCATTCAGTAGTTTCGGCGTGATGCTCAGCCGTGATACAGACAGACAGACAGACAGACAAAAATAAAAAAAATTACATTTTCGGCCTCAGTATCGGTTATAGAATGCCCTCCAAATATAATTTTCAAAATATCTTCAATGTACAGAATTGGACCTGTTACAGTTTTATTATAAGTATAGAAGATAGATGATAGATTTTGTTGTGCCATGCACTGAGAATGTCGTTTACCGTAAATATTTAAACCAGAAGTACTTACTTACCTACTAGGGCAAGAAGGCTTCCCCTCTTTTGTGATATCCAGCAGTGTGTCAGCCATTAGGCTTCTGTCTCGAATTATGCGGGCAGCGGGGCGGTGCCGTTGCTACGCCGCTGTTTTCGAGAACCGGTCCATTTGATGTTACGTATAAGATCCTGTCGCTCCCGCGCCACCGCCGCCGCCATCCCGCTGCCCGCAAAATTCGTGGAAGAGGCCTTAGGATTGGATTAGGCTTTACTTACCTCTCGTATGACATCTAGTGTCTGTGTGTGATAACTGCTTCATCACCAGCCGAACATAGGCCTCCCCCTTGGAACGCCACAATGAACGACAATTGATGACTTGCATCCACCGGTTAACTGCGACGCGCACAATGTCATCTGTCCACATAGAGGGAGGCCTACCTACGCTGCGTCTTCCGGTTCGTGGTCGCTACTCGAGAACCTTTCTTCCCCAACGGTTATCGGTTCTTCGAGCGATGTGGCCTGCCCATTGCCACTTCAACTTGCTGATTCTGAGAGCTATGTCGGTGACGTTGGTTCTTCGGCGAATCTCCTCATTGCGGATTTTGATAACTGCTTAGCTTCACTATTTACCGAAAGTACCAGGGTAGCATAAGAAATAAGATGGTGTCATAATTTATTTATTTATGACTAAAGAATTTACACCAATCTGGACTTTGTGATGAGTCGGCGACGCATTTACCATCGAACGAAATAAGACCGTTTATCCTCCACGATAAACTACATAATAAACACTCTAAAGTTAGACTTATATAATATACCGTTGATGAAAAATACGCCCAACATATAGTGTCCGTGGAACCCCTAGGGGGTTCAAGAGGAATTGCGAGTGGCCGTGGAACCACTAGGGGGTTCAAGAGGAATTGCGAGTGGCCGTGGAACCCCTAGGGGGTTCAAGAGGAATTGCGAGTGGACGTGGAACCCCTAGGGGGTTCAAGAGGAATTGCGAGTGGCCGTGGAACCCCTAGGGGGTTCAAGAGGAATTGCGACAGGCCGTGGAACCCCTAGGGGGTTCAAGAGGAATTGCGAGTGGCCGTGGAACCCCTAGTGGGTTCAAGAGGAATTGCGAGTGGCCGTGGAACCCCTAGGGGGTTCAAGAGGAATTGCGACTGGCCGTGGAACCCCTAGGGGGTTCAAGAGGAATTGCGAGTGGCCGTGGAACCCCTAGGGGGTTCAAGAGGAATTGCGAGTGGCCGTGGAACCCCTAGGGGGTTCAAGAGGAATTGCGAGTGGCCGTGGAACCCCTAGGGGGTTCAAGAGGAATTGCGACTGGCCGTGGAACCCCTAGGGGGTTCAAGAGGAATTGCGACTGGCCGTGGAACCCCTAGGGGGTTCAAGAGGAATTGCGACTGGCCGTGGAACCCCTAGGGGGTTCAAGAGGAATTGCGACTGGCCGTGGAACCCCTAGGGGGTTCAAGAGGAATTGCGACTGGCCGTGGAACCCCTAGGGGGTTCAAGAGGAATTGCGAGTGGCCGTGGAACCCCTAAGGGGTTCAAGAGGAATTGCGACTGGCCGTGGAACCCCTAGGGGGTTCAAGAGGAATTGCGACTGGCCGTGGAACCCCTAGGGGGTTCAAGAGGAATTGCGAGTGGCCGTGGAACCCCTAGGGGGTTCAAGAGGAATTGCGAGTGGCCGTGGAACCCCTAGGAGCTTCAAGAGGAATTGCGATTGGCCGTGGAACCCCTAGGGGGTTCAAGAGGAATTGCAACTGGCCGTGGAACCCCTAGGGGGTTCAAGAGGAATTGCGACTGGCCGTGGAACCCCTAGGGGGTTCAAGAGGAATTGCGAGTGGCCGTGGAACCCCTAGGGGGTTCAAGAGGAATTGCGACTGGCCGTGGAACCCCTAGGGGGTTCAAGAGGAATTGCGAGTGGCGTTGGTACCCCTAGGGGGTTCAGATAGGGGGTTCAAGAGGAAAGCACGCACTTGACCAGCGTGTTGGAGTATGGCCTAAGCCCACCTCATCTTGAGGGAAGGCCCGTGCCCAGCAGTGGGACATAAACAAGGACTGGTATTACTTATTATATTTAAATTTATTGTAAAATATATAAAGCCAGACGAATAATAATATGGTCTATATATTGGCCCCTAACTGAGCTACGCGAGATATGGCTACTTCTGAATAGAAATGTAAATGAATTAGAGTTTCGTTTACAAGTAAATCAGTCTAATTGTTTATATACTTAGTAGCAAGCTCATCATCTATACATATAATAAAATCGTAGAAAAGTAAAAACTGTACATTGAATATTTTTTGAAAATTTTTATTGCTTCGTGTTCTAGGAACGATACTGATTCCGAATATATGATTTTTAGAATTTTTGTCTGACTGTATGTCTGTGGCTTTGTGTAGACATGACGTCAAAACCGCTGAACAGATTTAGTTGCTATTTGTCAAAAATATTTATTGATAACCTAGAAAAATTATAGGATATAAATTATCTCGCTATTTGTTACGGGGAATGAGCAGTGTCGAAATATGTACTTTTACATCTACAATCTACAATTATAATAAAATCGTAGAAAAGTAAAAACTGTACATTGAATATTTTTTGAAAATTTTTATTGCTTCGTGTTCTAGGAACGATACTGATTCCGAATATATGATTTTTAGAATTTTTGTCTGTCTGTATGTCTGTGGCTTTGTGTAGACTTGACGTCAAAACCGCTGAACAGATTTAGTTGCTATTTGTCAAAAATATTTATTGATAACCTAGAAAAATTATAGGATATAAATTATCTCGCTATTTGTTACGGGGAATGAGCAGTGTCGAAATATGTACTTTTACATCTACAATTTGCCGTGAAATTATTTTGTGTTGAAGATTTGTGCACATACTGTTCAACAGATTTAGTTGATATTTTACGGACATGTTTACTATAGACCTGATCAGACTTAAATATAAGTAATATCAAGCTATTTGTTACAGGGAATGAGCAATATTGTAATAAGCACTTCTTCATCTTAATTTTTCCGCGAAATTGTAAAAAAAACTAGAGTAATGTTACAATATAACAGAATAATTGTGGATTTAAACTCCAAAATTAAAATCATTACGCTATATTAACATAAGGAGCTAAGCAGTAACTATCTATAATGCTACATAAGGAAGGGAATTTCGAGATGTATCCTAACGGCTGATACAGCGTAGCGGTTGAAGGGTCTTCCGACATTTTTGTGTTTCCGGGTTCGATCCCGGATGAACTCTTCTTTTTTTTCCTTTTTATTTTACTTTTCATAGTACTATTACGACATATCAGTACATTACGAGGTACTTCTACAACTTAAATCGATAGGTATTGCTTTAAATTTTTAATAAAATAAATTAAAATGTTCATTTTTTGAAAAGTCTCAGTTAGATTATAAAATATGAGTTCCCACTGCTGCATCTCGATTTAAAGAAAGTAAGTAACCAAGTAAGGAAATTGTAAGTTATAAGCGATTGGGAACGCTACAGTGAAGCTTGCGCCTGTAACATCTCCTCACAAGCACAAGCACCTTCTGTTGTGCTAAGCGGTACACACTGTGTACCTACTTATCGATTCCTTGGTAACAGTGGCGAGTGTGAAGCTTAACTCAGTTATGATCGAAAGCGCCACGGTCAATTGCATGTCTTAGTGAAAGGAATGGTCAATCACCAAAATATCTTAGATTGTTGGCCAGGTTGCGCCCGTTAAACTGAATATAATATTTTGCCATTTGAAGAGGCTCTTTCCGCGCACTTCAGTTCATAGTTTTCCCTGTCAACGTGAGCACCATAGTGCCGCAGCATAGCATTATTATCGCCATACGCGTGTCAGTCGACGCTACTGGGGTTCTATCTGTTAGAAGAACGTGACAATGACGTGTCCAGTTCAAATGGTCTAAGGCCCTCTGCGTTATACTCAGTCTAAACAGAATACGTTGCAGATTATATACCTACTGCCAATGTCTATAGTATAGACATAGGCAGTAGTCATCTGATGTGCACAGTATTAGACTCTTTACCGTGGACATCATATGATGAATCCAAGTATCGTCGTTCGGATGGCTAACCTTAGTCAAAGTTGAAGAAAAGAAGTGGTCGAGAAAGTTAGGAGTGGGTTTTTATCTACATACATAGGTATGTTACTTATTAACTTCACTGACCATGAAAAACGAGAGAGGAGCCAAAAAGCATGAGTTATACGTTTCGCTAACGTATACAAGAACATAAGGAAATTTCAAAAGTCTGTAGTGTTTTAAGAGGTCAGCATCCCAATTTATTAATTCACCTTTCAAATGACACACACGCAAAGTTTAATTAAAAGTTCAAGCTACCCTTAGGCATCTGACCTGGCTTATCGACTGCTGTCTAGCTGACAACTTGGACTGACTTTTTACTTAGGTACCCGCCGAACCATGAAAATGCTCAGTTCAAATGATACCTTAACGGTCACCCATCTAAGGAATGACGTTTCTTAACCAACTGATCGTTTGCGAACAGTGATAATAACTGGCTACGAACATGCCAATTTTTCTGTAAGCGTATGGTTCTCAAATCAAAAAGTTGCAGGGACAGACACTGAAGGCTGCATGTCGGTCGAACTGGGTTGAATGGCTCCAGTTACGCTTAGTAGTCGCTGGATGTTTGGGATGTGGACCTTAGACGTTCATCGAGTACGGCGGCGGTGACTCGGAGGACGGCGGCGAGGTTGCGAATCCTGTCCCCGTGAACACTTTGACAGGTACCCGGGGGTAATATGCTCCCCGGTAGCAAGCTCAAAGGCAAGGTACTGAGGGCACCTTGTACAAATCTCATCGATTGATCCCCCACAGTATCTCAGGGACCTTTAAAGGTTTGAGGTTTTGAAGGAAAAAAGGCAGCTCGAACTTCATGTAACAGAGCGGATCATAGCAAGAGGCCCGGGCGCAGAAGGCGGACCATTTTATTTTTTGACGCGGGTAAACTTTCAAAAGGTTCACGGGAGCTGTAGGGCTCGACCGGCGTATATGGGATTCTTACCCACTAAAACCCCCGCTGTTGTCGCATCGGCACATGAGAGGGGCCCCAGGGCTCTCCGGTGTGATCTGCTCCAGGGTAACCCCTCAGTGCCTTGCCTTGCACCAGCCCGCCGCCGGGTTCGCATTGTAGCCCCCGGAACCTGTCACGGTGCTCAGGAGGACGAGGGACGCAACCCCGCTGCCTTCCGCCTCGGAGTCGCCGCCGTACTCAATGGACGTCCTGGGGCCCACACCCCGAACGTTCCGCGACTCTGAAGGGCAAAAGGCGGACCAAAGCCAACCTTATGCCCCCGTATCGAGAATGTGCAGAAAGCAGGAACGAGGGGGAACTGCTGCCTGTGCACCACTATATTACACTCTCGCTAATATGGCGTGCTAAAGTATTCCGGCATGCCACCTGATGAAATTCTGCGGGCCTTTTATAGCGACAGGCAGGTCCGTGGGCTTTACTTACACCCACGGAAGATGATGGGCTGGCCAGCCTCTGGTGGGACTCGAAATTGTATACAGATAGACACATTTCCGGTGCCCATGAACATAGCGGAATTTGGACACGAAGGGTTTGAGTCAGTAGGTAGGAGTCATACTGAACCCACACTGTCACTCCCGTGATGGTATGGGCAACCCTTGGGATTTCTCCACGTTAAAAAAAGGAATGGCTTAAGTTGAATCAAGCCAAGGCCTTGGCTCACCCCAAGGTGAGGTTTAAACGAGCGCCTTACGGTGTACCACTTGCTTGCTTGGCAATGATGATAACATTGCTTGAGCTCATCAAAAATACAGGCTGCGGGCAAAGCCGCGGGTACTGCTAGTATATTATATAAATTTAAATACTAAGAAATAGATCCACTTTAGTGAACAAAATTGTCGTCGAAAACTTTGTTACATAAGTCAATAGAAACGGGCATACGCTCGAACGCTCTAAACCACTTCTGAACAAAGGCCTCCAAATGGGGGGGGGAGTATGGCAACCCCTCCTCTCCTTAGAAGGGAGGGGTTGCCATACTCTCCACGCTTGGCAGGCGTCTTGAGGATCGCAGTAGGTAATCTAATAGATAGACGCTGCTGGCCGTCTTGTGGTTTTCTCTTAGTCGTCTCTTACGGACACCCATCGTGAGGAGATGGTGCTGTTCTTACCCGGACACCCCACGGTTGAAAAAATATAGGTAAGTATGTGTAAGCGTGTTGCGAAATTGTAAATCTCACTATGATAAAATGACTGATAAGATTACAATAAATACTTATATTTTTATAAGTAAGTATATTTACTGAAATATTAATATGGGTGGCTTTGTAAAAAGTGATTAAGTACGGATTTTTTCTTTAAATCTAAGACCGTTCTATGATGGGTGTATGCGTGTGTATTCTCTTTCTAGTCTACTTATTAAAATTCACAAATAATTTAAATACGTTTTGAAAAAATGCAATTAAGAAAAAACATCTAATTCAATCGCTCAGCATGCACCACTGTTAAGCAACAAAACATGAAATTAATTGTCTGTGCGCGATAAATAAACACCACAGACACTAGAGCGTCGGTGTTACCAACATTATTAATGGTCCGATAGCCAGCATTTGTGTAATATTCAATAAATAAACATTTAATAAATAAGGAGGAGGCTATGTTATTGAAAACACCAGCGCCGGCGCATATGACAAATGAATTAATAAACTATAATGTAAGATACCCCGGTGTTATGTGGATTGCGTAATGTTGGAGACAATTTATTATCAATTGCCTCATTAAAATTAAATACATTTATTTCGACTATAAAGTTACCCACCTAAATAAATACATTCATTTTATTAATTTTACTAGTGTGCAACACTTATGTAAACGTACTGTTCCTCATAATGTATTGCAATATAAATCATACAGAAGATTTCAAATAACCAGAATTTTCATGTGACAAAATAAACTTTAAATAACCGTAGGTGTATACTTACATATGTGGAGTTTATGTCTTTCTAACTCCTCCTAACTACCTTTGTAATAAAATTAGTTGCGGGTTCCTAGACAAATTAGGCTTTCCTCGGGACTTGCCGAGGGTCAAACCTCAGTGTCTTCAGTGGTGACCACTGTAGATCCTGGCTTACAGGAGTAACAGTGGTGGGAATGAGTGGTGGAATTAGTCCCAAAAAAACGGTACGTACCCTATAAAGCCGTATGCTACAACCTTAGAGGAGATACCACTGGAGATAGCATGATGCGCTAACCCCTCTGCCAAATTTTGTACATATGGTCAGGTCATTCTTTATTTGTGTGCGTATCTTTTTGAATGTGTTGCGAGTTTATTATAGTATGGGTATGCGTGAAATTGTATCTGTGTGTGTTTACTTCGCCTCCCGCACCCCGCAAAAGTGCCACGAAAAATTTGTACGGTGAATCGACGCGATACTAGCTCCATTCTAATTACTCTGAGGCTACAACGTAAAGAAAGCCAGCTTATAACTAAAGCAACCCACAGTGTTGCCAACCCGAGTCGCTAGGTTCAATGTCAAAAGTCGCTAAAACTGATTCTACAAGTAGAGGACTCAGGATTTTGTTCCGGGGGGCGGGAGGGGAAAAGCGATCATTGGCGATCTGAAGGGTGGTATTGTCACCATTACATTTTTTCAGCGCTTAAGCAACGTCGTCATTTTTAGCGACAAACTCGCTGAATTGGCAACACTGGCAGCCCGTTTGGCATATCTGACCCCCTATTACGCATCTCGTTTGACAACTAAAGTGATAATTACTTTATCAAGTGACTATCAAATAATGATTCCGTATTCATTTATATTCATTCCGTATTGCCTAACTTGAGTAACCAATAAATACCAATACTAAAAAACTTTCAGTTGACATCAAAGTTCTGTGGACAACTGAAGCTTGATAGTCACTTGGGTGGCTAAAGATACGCAGTCGCCCTGCTGATCCCAGACTAGGCAGAGCCTTTATTATGGTAAGGTAACCAGACATCTGATACAAATTATAAAGGCAAGTACTTTTTTTTTGTAAATACAAAAATATAGATCAATTATCGACCCCCCTCAACCCTCGACCAAGGTGTCTCTAACCACTAGACCAGTCATACTCAAGCTGCAACCCGCTAGCCTTTTCTATGCGGCTCGAAGTCTAGTACAGTATTTTTATATTAACAGTAGTATTTTATTGATATGTGTACAAAAGTAATGCAAAAAATGTCGTCCGAATAAGGTTCGAATGAATAAATGTTCATTTCACTCGCTTTCTCTCATAAAATAGCGCGCACACAGAATTTAAGTAAAGAAATGTCTTCAATTAGTGAAAAATCCCTTAATTTTTAAATAATTGCTATAATATTTCATATACGAGTATGCGATTTATTGTAATTTAATATACTTAGGGTAGTTATAATTAAACATACAATTTAGGCTAGATTATTGCGGCCCGCAGACTAAAGCAGAAGCGACTATCCGGCCCGCAGGGTAAAGCAGATGCGACTATGTAAACGCCATCTATACGTACTCAACTCACACGCAATACATCAAAAACACCTGTCACTCATCATCACACATGTCATTTTGACATTCTTTTTCATCGGTTTTATTTAGCCGTTACAAAATCAAATAAAAGAGCTCGTCTCTCACCGCTTGTTCGTCGCGCACGCAACACGCATTTTACACTAACTCAATTTCAATTAATTCCTACCCTTTATTATCGCCTTCCTTACGGCGCTAAAGCCATCGAAGTGCTGTTATATTTCAATCAAACGCTGGGAGCTCCCAAAGAGAAGCTAAAACAAAGTGCCGGGTGTTGTGGAAGACATCGAGCCAGCGCCTTCCTGTTACTGTAAGTCTTTTACTTCCATATTTTCCCACAACCCCCTTTTTTGGTCCCTCTCCCCGATCCTTTCGTTTGTTATCTGGACGTGACAGAGGATCAATTGAATAAGCTAGAGCGATTGCAAAATTTGTCCATTAGGTTTATATTTGGCTTGCGTAAATTTGACCATATTTCCCAATTCCGTGCAAAACTCAAATGGTTACCCATTCGTCTCCGACGAAATCTTCACATTTTATCTCTTCTCTATAATATATTGTTTAACCCCTCCACCCCCTCTTATCTTAGGGAACGTTTCGATTATTTGTCGAATTCTAGCACCTATAGTCTTAGGTCCTCGGAAAACCTTTGTCTTACGATGCCCTTACATAGCAGTTCCTTCTATGACAAATCCTTCACGGTGCAGGCGGTTCGCCTGTGGAATTCCTTGCCCGTTTCTATAAGGCGTGCTTCGTCACTGCCAATTTTCAAAGATCTAGTGAAGAAGTTTTATTTGGCCGAATAAGTTAATCGGTATTTGTGTAATTTTCTTGTTATATTAATACGTACTGATTTATGTATGTTTATAATAGTATTATTTGATGTATGTTTATATATTATACTCATATGAATATATATTATAGTTTACAACATATGTGTTTTTATGTGTCTTTGTGTTAATGTTACCTATTCATGTCGAGTGCGCGCACCCTCTGCTCTTTGTAACTTCTTTATTTTCCTCTCCATCCAAAGGTTGCCTGGAAGAGATCGCTTTTAGCGATAAGGCCGCCCATTGTTGCATTTTTTATTAATTTGTGTCTTATTCTTTTTGTATCTGTTTGTTTGTGCGCAATAAAGAATTGTCTATCTATCTATCTATCTAACAATCCATAATTGTATCTACGCACACTATACTCTTTTACTCGTACTTACTCTTACTTATTTTCACCTTTCTATATACCATAACTCACTCATATTACGTACCCCGTGGGGTGTCAGGTAAGAATAGCACCCCCCCCAACTCTTCCCTTTGGGTGTACGTAGAAGGCGACTACGGGAAAAAGAAGAAGACAGACAGCAACGTCTTCTTATTGGATTACCTACCACCTATACTGTAATCCCCAAGACACAATCACTCATTAATACACTCATAACACATTAAACCATACACCACAACAATTTTAACGTCCATATTTTTCGCTCACAACTTATTATATTAATCATTTATCGCATTTAAACGCTTACATATACGCAAAACTAACGATATATCGTAAATTTGTTTACTCAAACATATTTGTTAAAGTTTCCGCTTATTTTATAATACGACTAAGTCTCGTTCATTTTACAAAAATAAAGTAGGTAGTTTCAAGTCATTCGTGTCCCATGTGCCCCAGGGGTAAAAAAGGTTGAGTACGGCTGCACTAGACCAACGGGCCTGTCATAGTACATAAGGGGTCGTCCATTAATCACGTGATGTTTTTTAGCAACCTTTTAACCCCTCCCCCCCTCCTGGTGATATGTGGTGAGGTTTTAAACTAACCCCCCCCCCCCCCCCCCCCATCCAAATCACGTGTATTTTTTTGTACAATTTTTCAATCTTAGTTTATATTGATATTTTCGGAATATTATCTTTAAATACAGGTACTTAACTGAATGTTGAAGGGGAAGTCGGTGCCGGCAACGGTGAGTCAAGGCCACGTGGCGCTGTTTGGTTTAGAAATCGTGCATTCAACGAAAAATAAATACACGTGATGTCTCATTATACCCCTCCTGGTGATATTTCGACATTTTTTCGGAACCCCTCCTCCCCCCCCCCCCTTTCGAGCCTCACGTGATTAATGTACGACCCCTAATCTATGGTATTGATATTGAAGCCTCCCACAGACGTCATTACAGTTCGTTATGCGCGTGCCCAAGCGAGTGAAACCGTGCGACTATGCCTATATTCAAACAGTAATTATACCATTAATCAATACGATGGTTAATTAGGCATCTTTACTCGAGCTTAATTGAAATTACTTGAGTGTTTTATTGAAATATTATTCATTTATTCTGTCTTATATTTAACATAATATTAACATTAGTAAAGTTTTGATTTTGTTCAATAATAATATTCAGGGACTTAGAGGAGATACCACTGGAGAGATCATGATGCGCTAACCCCTCTGCCAAATTCTGTTCATATGTTCAGGTCATTCTTTATTTGTGTGCGTATCTTTTTGAATGTGTTGCGAGTTTATTATAGTGTATGCGTGAAATTGTATCTGTGTGTGTTTACTTCGCCTCCCGCACCCCGCAAAAGTGCCACGAAAAATTTGTTCGGGGAATCGACGCGATACTAGCTCCATTCTAATTACTCTGAGTTCAGAGATAATTACATTCAGCCATCTAATTTCAAACTAATCAAAGCCATACTATGACAACTAGACAAATGATACGCATACGTATTTATATTTTTTTAAATGTAAGTTTAAGCTAAAGACTAAAGACAGACGGGTTTACACGAATGTTTTTCCTGGGTTGGAATTGACTCCACTATAACTCTTGTTTAGCTGCCCATATACGGGGGAAAAAACTGACAGTTTGATCGAACTCGTACCCTGCTTCGACTACCGCAGCTCGGTTCCCCTCTAGTTTCCCTTCTGTTGAAGAGGTCATGTGATGTCGCTGGCTATGCCCACTTGTAGTTGTTATATTACAACCATCGATATAATATTTATATTAGATTAGGTGTTACGGTCCGAAAAGTGGCACACAGATATAGTACCCTTGTGTCGCTGTTTCTTTTCAAGGCACAGGCTGCCAAAATTAATCTTGCCGATAGGAGTGTCGCTACTGTCTATATGAAACTGTCAAACTACACGTCATTAATAAAACCGTTAGTTCACGTTTCCGCCACCAGCACCACAGAACAAAAATCAGTACAAGTACTATAGAACGCTTAATTCAAGTAAGAACTTGTAGGCGCGGGTAAGAACATCAAAATACATAAATATCAGATAAACGACAGTAGGTACCATACCGTCAGCTATATTTATCGACATTTGTGCTTGTGACAGATCAAACTCATCACTACATATCACTTACATAACAATATAACTCTCATAATATAACCTTAAATAGTTCTAATTACCTGCCTCGTAGAGGAAAATCTGCCTACGCTTTGTTTAAAGGGACCATAGACTAACGCGTACTCTATTCTTAATATATAAACCCTATGACCAGCACAGATAAGTCGGTGACCCCCGTGCCTACTTTTTAGATGACATTTTGTTAGTGAATGTTTATCTAGTCTATATATATATCGATGACTACAACAGCTGGTTTATATTTGTCCCAAAATTACTATTTATTTATAAATACTTACACCTCCAGTGTAAATTGTCTATGGCTCCTTTACTTACAGGAGGCCATGCGCAAAATAAAAATTAACTACCGTAGTTACAAAGAGCTTCTACATGAAATAAAGTATAAAATGTTTTATAACCAATAAAATTCACGCGACAGAGGGCGCATACGTGACATTGCGTAAAACGCGCAGATTACGGGCTTTGCGTAATAGCGCACATTCGTTGACAGATACGATTTAACGTATGAGGGATGGAAATAAGAAGGGTATGACTATAATATAAGCACAATAGCCGTAGTCTCCATGGCGCAGTGCAACAGGACGTCGTTCGCTTTACACACCGGGTGGCAGGTCCTGCAGGACATGGTTCCAGTAATGCAGGGAGCAAATTTGTTGTATTTTTTTACTGGTTAGGATTTTGCAGGCCGATATAAAAAGACTGTCTTGCGTTTGATCTTCACATTCGTCCCATCGGATTGTGAGAGTAAAGGAATAGAGAGTGCACCTGTGTTTACGCAAACACTTCTGTACTATAATATCTCCTGAGTAGATAAGTAATGTCTTTAAAGACAGGCCTTCGTGGCCTCATTAGCTAGATAATGTTATTTTTATTGCAGTAATAATGTTTTTCATAGAAATATGTCTATATCTGTCCCCTGACCCTGTGCTGGCGGCTAAAGGATCATCGTTCGTTACTTTTGTCACCATCTTAATGAACATCACCATTTTACTTACTACACCTCAAGCACTAAACGATCTTATATTATTACGAAAAAAAAAGGAAATATAGTAATTTAAGCGTGCTTTCTAGGCAAACGCAAAAAGTTATTGCCGCGTTTGCAAAAAAAAAAACAATATGGCTACACTGACATCATATTGTTCTTTTTTGCAAAATTCAAACCTTACAAAAACACGCATATTTAACAGCACATTGGTTATCTGATTTTATGTTCTCAATGTGTCATAAATATTCCAAAATAGCGATGAAATCGAGTCTCAAATAAAATATCCCATAACACGTGATTAAATTTATTTCAATCTAGCAACATTCTGTTAATTCGCTAATATAGCGATCGTACGTGTCCCACAATGGACCTCTGTGTCTTACATTTTGCACCCTCAAATATGGCATCATATGTTTCTATGCAACACTGTATTTAAGATTTATTGCACAATAAACGGCAGATGTGGTGCCTATACTTAATTATAAATACACAATATGCATTATTTATATGTTACATGTCGCATGTGCGGCCCAAACATTTTTCTACACGATTTACGAGACTTTGGATCAGACAACAATGTGTGGATTGTCCTAGTACCTTGTATGTATCATCAACAGCCGAACGTCCACTGCTGAACAAAGGCCTCCCCCTTAGAAGGGAGGGGTTGCCATAATCACCACGCTTGGCAGGCGGCTTGGGGATCATTTAGGGACCACCATACTGCTATACTATATATTCCTCTCCATACAATGATGGCCTGAAAGAGATCACTAGACTAATAATAAGGTCGCCAGTTTTACATATACTTCATTACTGTGTTTTTTGACAAAGAGGTCGCCCGAAGAATCCAAGTCAGTTGGGCAGCGTTCGAGAAACTACGCGATATCTTCTTGTCTGAAATACCGCAGTGACGAAGGTTTTTAACCAGTATGTGTTGCCAGTGGTACTGAGAGAGATGTGGTCTCTAACTGTTGGCCTTTTAAATAAGCTCAGAGTCACACAACGAGCTATGCACGGAGTTTTTTGCACAGCTGTATCCGTAATGAGGAGAATTGCCGAAGAACCAAGGTCACCGACATAGCTCTCAACATCTCCAAGCTGAAGTGGCAATGGCCAGGCCACATCGTCGAAGAACCGATAACCGATGAGGAAAAAAGGTTCTCGAGTGGCGACCACGAACCGGAAGACGCAGCGTAGGCAGGCATCCCACTAGGTGGACAGACGACATTGTGCGCGTCGCAGGTAACCGGTGGATGCAAATAGCCAACTGTCGTGCATTGTGGCGTTCGAAGGAAGAGGCCTATGTGCAGCAGTGGACGTCATCCGGCTGGTGATGATGATGGACTTTGTTTTTTCCGTCTATCTATCGAACGTTTTTTTCTCTTTTTCTCTCTCACTCTCTTCTTTTTTTCTGTACCGGATCCTGTTCATCCCGTCCTGGGCGGCAGTTTCCGGGGACGCCAAAATCATAATATGATTAAAAATCACAAACTTGCTTCTTAAACTTTTTTTTTTTTGACGCGGGGGAATTCTTCCAAAGATCCCCTGGAGCTGTGGGGCTCGACCGGGGTATGTGGGATTCTTACCCACTAAAACCCCCGAGGCTGTCGCATCGGCACATGAGAGGGGGGACCCTAGGGCTCTCCTGTGGGATCTGCAGTGCCTTACCTTTGAACCCGCCACCGGGGGGCGCATTGTAGCCCCCCGGGAACCTGACACGGTGGTCACGGGGACGGGAAGGCGCCACACCACCAGTGAACTTGTGGACTTATTTGTCTTATTTGATATTTTGGACGGCAAGACACACTGTCGCTCTGATCTAATTGTAACATGACACATGTTTAAAAAAAAAGTGATAAAAAGCCCGCTGAGTTTCTTGCCGGATCTTCTCAGTTGAGGCCGCGTTGTGATCCGGTGGTAGATACTTTTAAAAAAAAAACATGACCTTTCTAAAGTGCTAGCTTTAAGCCTATTTGAAATAAACTATTTTTGAGTTTTGAGTTTTTTGAGGACTCGAGAAACCGATTTGAAATTTTTGAGTTTCTTAAGTAATCTATCTCAAACGCTAGAGAGAGCAGCGCCATTATCAAGTTTCTACCCCGGTTCGAAAAAATCGTAGATACGAGGCTGATTGTTTTATAAAGATAAGTACCTACTTACTTAAACACGTTCAAAAGAACATCAATTATCGGCGCGCCGTACCTCAAAGCGGAGCACATGTGTAGAGTTTGTGTGACATCGGTCGTCGGTCGTGTCGTCATCGCTCGGCGGTCGTGTCGGTCCGCCCCATGGAGGTCATTAAACCCGCCTGGAATTGGCAAACTTGACCGCTAACTGCTCCGTTTACCCTACTGTTTGCGTTATTACTACCGCAATCAGAGTCAATTAAGGAATCATGAAATTCAGTTCTAAATGTATACTAATGCGACGATATCTCATTAAGGGACGAACGTCAGTAAGGGGCCTTCCATAAATTACGTCACACCAATTTCATGATTTTTGGACCCTCCCCCGTCCTTGTCACAGGCGAGTAAGGGAATAAAAGAAGACGAGCAGCAGCGTCTTTCTATTGGATTACCTACCACCTATACTGCGATCTCCAAGACGCCTGCCAATCGTAGGGATTATGGCAACCCCTCCCTTATAGAGAGGAGGCCTTTGTTCAGCAGTGGTAGTCTTTTGACTGCTTGATGTTGTACAAGTATCAAAAGAAAGGACAAGATGAGTCAATTCATATAAATATGTATGTACTCTCGCGGTCACGAATGGTGTACCACCTTTAGAACAATGATTGCTTGCACGAGCCGGCCCAAAATAAAATTCACATTCAAAACCATTATTTCAAATAGGCATAACGCTTTTGAACGGTCAATTTTACATGCAGGAGGGGTGCGCGCACGTAGCGTTCGTTCAAACGATTTTGATTGAAAACTGGTACACCGCTCGTGTCCGCGATAGTGCATATGTAAGAAAGTAACACGAAGATTGAATTTATTTGCAGTGGTGGATAAAATTGATACTAGTTAAATAACCTCATTTGTACATGCGTGGATTTATATTTGCGCATGTTCGTTGCATCGCGCGTCCAGACGGCGCCAGCGCAACTCCTTTGGCACGGGCCCGATTTGCACGAGAGTTTGCCTATTGCCGTATAAAGTATATTTTTTATTACAATATAGGTTATAATATATGCTGCAAGCGACCGGGGAGTGATCAGGCGTAGTACCGTCTTTTTACATTCCTATCCAACGCATAGATCATCTTACTATTCAAATAATCAGGTAATCATTAGCAGCCAAAAGACGTCCAATGCTGAACAAAGGCCTCCCCCTTAGTAGGGAGGGGTTGCCATAATCCCCACGCTTAGCAGGCGGCTTGCGGGTCGCAGTATAGGTGGAAGATAAATCCAAAAGAAAGACGCTGCTGCCAGTCTTCCCGTTCTCGCTTAGTCGCCTCTTACGACAACGAGGGGAGATAGGGGGGGTGCAATTCTAACCCGGGACCCCACGGGTCAAGTAATAAGTCAGTATTATCCTAACCAGTACGTCCTACACAAAGTTATTGCTCTGGGCAAGATTCGAAACTGCAACCTCCGGACTAAAGAGATCCCCGATGCTTCATGGAGGCTACACTCCTTACATATATGTAGCAGCTAGTAATCAATACAATATTAAAGGGTCAATCACTCCAAATGAAAACAAAAACATGTTTTGTTTTGGCACAATAGGACGTGACTAGGAATAGGGCTGTCATTGTCGTCTTAACGCTATAAAATCTTTTAAAAAAAAATGAACCGACTTCAATATCACTGAAAAGTATAAAATAATTTAAATATTATTGAAGTTGGTGTTAGCTTACGTGCTGTATATATTTGGTACCAACTTCAATAATATTAAAATTATTTTATACGTTTCAGTGATATTGAAGTCGCTCCATTTTTTTTTAAAAGATTGTATTTTAAACTTTTTAGTGATATTTTCATACATAAAGATTGAACCATCGAAGACGGTAAAATGATCTAGGTAGATTATGATCACATTATCGTCTACATAGTTTTACATAATTCATGTTTCTTCAGAAAAAAAATATCCGGTCGTATTAAAATTTGCATTGAATCATCATAGTAGTTTACTCTCTCGAATAAAAAAAGAATCATCGAAATCGGTTCATATTTGTCAGACTAATGTAATGGAGAACATCAGTTTTATGGTTTTTACCAGATAAATTCCTCCATATCGTTCATAGTCCTCCAGGAAGTTCTTATCCGGATGTGATAAAATTCATACAGATTCATCATAGTAGTTTATTCTTTCGAATAAAAAAAGAATCATTGAAATTGGTAAATATTTGCCAGAGTTATGACCATTTTTGTCCTTAAAAAGCGACATAAAGTCATCGTATAGGCATTCCTGCAAGTTTCCTGCGCAGTCGCCAGTCTTATTTTTTTAGGAACTATGTACTTATTCGTAAGCGATAATTTTTTATGGGACCCCCCCAATCAATGGTTTGAAGAATGGATGGAAGAAAGATTTTTTCAAATCGGTTCATAATTGCCAGAGTTATGCGCGAACATACATAAAAAAAAACTATATATACAGAACAATCTTTTTTATCTGACTTAAAAAAAGGAGGAGGTTCTCAAACCTCCTCCTTTTTTTAAGTCAGATAAAAAGACACAGTATTCCATAATACTCATAAAATATACACATATGCCCCGTGCCCATGGGGTGACCTGGTAGGAATAGCACCTACCCATCTCTCCCGTAAGGGGCGAATAAGGGAAAAAAAGAAGACGGGCACCAGCGTCTTTCTATTGGATTACCTACCACCTATACTACGATCTCCAAGCCGCCTGCCAAGCGTGGGGATTATGGCAACCCCTCCATTCTATGGGGGATGCCTTTGTTCAGCAGTGGACGCATTTAGACTGCTGGTGATACAAATATGACTAAGTGAGGAATTAAAAAAAATACATCACCTAAGAGAGCTGTGCCCAAAGCAAATACCAACAAAAACAAGGGGATAAAGTACTTTGTTGATAATATTTCAATGTCGGAACTCGCTACTGGGCTAGTATACTACCTATTCCAGTATATAAGTCCCAGATTGGGCAGTTTTCAATAGGAGTTTGGACTTTAGAACACGCTTGTTCCTTCTTTTTAGATAGATTTCATAGCAAAGAGGAGGCTCAGGCCTTCTGATCTCAAAACTAATCTTATTCAGTAAGATCTGTCAGTTTTAACTCTCACCTTTTCCCGTTCCGTATCAGAGAATCCGTCTCAAAGCGGCACCGTGCAAAAATGCAGCTCCGGTGCTAAGAAAGTTTTAACTAGAAAACTTACTGAACTCAAATGATTTAATAATTATTTTATACAGGTAACAACAGCAGTGCATTGATAAAAGCTACCAGCCTGATGTTGTACTGAAAGTTTTTTTCTTTTATTAACCAGATTCAAAAAAGAGTTTCTGCAGTCTTAGCACGATTTGCCAAGACTTCGTAATCTTGACAGTTCGGTGTGGAGTATGACGTAGTTATCGACATAGAAACGTCATTTTCGGTATTAGCTAGGTCGATAACTACATCATACTCCACACCGAACTGTCAAGATTACGAAGTCTTGGCAAATCATGCTAAGCCTGCTGTATTCAAGTTCGTGACGAGACAACTGAGACGTTCACCTAATGGTAAGCGTCACTCCTGCCTATAGACAGTTGCACTGCACTGCTACTCGTCACCCGTGTCCTTCGTAACTAAGTATCTTGAGCCCGGTAATTTCTTCAGCTACAGTGCCCAATAATGTTATACACTTTTAGCCTCCATCGCAACTATGTTTCGCACACAGATATAGATTTACATAGATAACGCAAATGCATGTACTTCGCGTGTCCGAACCCCGATGAATCGTCGGGGTTGGTCGCCGCTAACTTGCAGTCCGCGCGCGTCTGTTGTTGCAGCCTTGAAGCCGGTCGGCCGCAATAACTAAAGAAAATCGGCAGGGCATTGGCGGGGCATCGGCGGCATCGGTGTCTTTGAATCATTTTGGACTTCCCGTCACTAAATTCGGCTGTGACGTCACAGAAGGTGTTAAAAACTTAGTACAAAAGTTGGCACACTTGGTTTCAATACAAATCGTGACACTTGCGTTATTTCAGTAAATCTATATCTGTGGTTTCGCAATTAGTTGATATTGCTTGGCACAAGACTACTCCTAAAGTGAGACTTCATAAGCTATGTATGTATGATACACCTCGTTACCGGCAGCCCTATACAATATCTGGAGCAGATTCGCGATCGTGTCGGGACTTGCGCGCGCGCAGGGCCGCGGTGGTCGCACGTGGCGCCGCTCCCACGGTCCGCGGGGGGCGCCACTGAGCCAACGACGACGCTGTGCCCAATCAAAGCGCTCGGCGTTTTTTTTACCTTCGCGACCTCCACTAATTTTGGATGTAACAATAAACAATGCCTGAAAAATATAGTAAACATTAACCCCGTGACCGTGACTCACTTCATACATTTCACACTAGCCCCCTTCATTTTCTTATTTTTTCTTTCACGTGGGGATATCCTAATGGATAACTGCACTGCTACAGGAGTAGCATTGCGGGTTATGTCGGACTCTTAACGACTAAAACCCGACGGTGTCCTCAACCCGCTGTGTTGACAAGCCCCGGGAACGTACCTACCTTTGTACTCTTCCGGATCCCTTCAGCGGCCGCTCGCCTTTGGGTGTAAAATGCCCGCAGACTCACAATCGGTGGCGTGCTGGGACACACCGCGAGGGCGATTCATCGCAGTGCGCAGGCAGCAGTTTTACACTAGCCCCCTTAGTCAAATTGTCAACCTACAGTACGGAACGCTACAGAACAGAATAGAACAAAAATGTATGGTAATGACATAGCTCTTCGTGTGACTAGCGAAGAGATGTCATTCCCATACATTTGGCTGCGGCCCCAGTGCCTCTAGTGAAAAAGTATGGTATTTTGTGATAATGATCGAGATCTTAACTTGACATTGGCATAATGTTCAAAACAATTGACATTAAAAAAAAAAAAATGTTTGAGATGGCCATGGCAGCTCTACCAAAAAAAGGGCGCAAGCTTATAGTGCTCCAGTTCGAAGGGCGGAGGAGCGACGAGCACACAAGTACCATGGGAACCCAGCTTCGGCTTGTGCTGTCGCTTTAAAGAGAACGGGCTCTATCCCCGGATCAAAACGCGCTCCCACTGAGAAGATCTGGCAATCTAAGTGAGAATGCTCGCTGTCGACGAAGAATCGTACGCATACGGCTTACGAAAACATGTTACCTAGAAAGTAAGAATGTTTTAAACACTCTGTTGCATTACAAATTAGTTATCTCCATTACCATGTTCTCTCTAACAATCCAAGAACAATAAGTGCAATTCCAATTTGCATTGAAGTATGTAAGTACAAATGTATGGTATTCGAATACATTTCACTGAATACCGTGCGGTTGTTCCTTGAAATATACCCACTAATACAGGAAGCATTTATTGTACTAAGTATTCAAATAAGCCCTACTATTCAGTGCCATGAATCCACTGAATAAGCACCTATCTACAAATAGGTCATCTGTAATACGCTTATTGAAACAAAACAGATACAAAATGAGGAAACTTACTTAGTATCATTCTAAATATAATTGTACTCTAAATCCCTATTCCCTGTCAAAATATTATGCAAATTTGATTTACTGCTAACACTTAGCTGTATAACAACAATCATGAAATACTAAAGCATGTGAAGTATAGTGGATAGTCGCGCCATCTAGTATCGAATAGATTAACTATTTCCTTAAAATAGGCAAACTTTGCATCCGCTTCATTCATTCAAGTTTTGACTACGCGGCCTGTAGTTAGTCGCGTTTTTAGATAATTACCTATAGTAAATGATCCTTTGATTATGTTATACATGCCGATTTTTTTAAGTGGGCTGTAATAATACAGGTTGATGTTTGTTTTTCAAAATCAACAGGCTCAGCGGCTCTAAAAAGGCCACTTTAAGCAGTTCACCTAAAAGCAATTCATGTTTTGAAATTCAAGCAAATCCTTAAAAATTCTACTAGTTTTTGAAAAATTGTCACACATTTTAGGTGAATTATACTCAATTCATTTACTAGTACTAATTAGTAGACTCATATTTGGTGTTAATACTGCCATACGAAGAAAAATTAAACCGCAACTTACGCATATTACGATTCACCGAAAGTGGCCTTTTTAGACCCGCAGTACCTGGATAGGAATATTAATTTTACAAAAATCCAATGCTGCAGTTTTAGTTTTCATCAAAATCAGGCCCGTAACTCCTTAGGGTATTTTTCGCTATTCCTTATAGTTTTGGATTTGGCCATCCACGGCCGGCCAGGGTGCTGGCCCGTCTCCTCCCGGGACGTCGGGTGTCCTTAAAACCGTGGAAAAGAAGAAGACGGGCAGCAGCGTCTTTCAATTGGATTCATTAGCAGCTGTAAGAGGTCCACTGCTGAACAAAGGCCTCCCCCTGTGAAAGGAAGGGTTTTCATAATCCCCAGAGTTAGCAGGCGGCTTGGGGATCGCAGTATAGGTGGAAGATACATCCAAACGAAAGACGCTGCTGCCCGTCTACCTGTTCTCGTTTAGGCGCCTCTTACGATACCCAACGAGAGGAGATGGGGGGACGCCATTCTAACCCGGCGTACGGTTTCTATTAGATTACCTTTTTTTTTCTTTTTTTTTTTTGTGACGCGGGGGAAATCTTCGAAAGATTCCCGGGAGCTGTGGGGCTCGACCGGGGTATGTGGGATTCTTACACACTAAAACCCCCGCGGCTGTCGCATCGGCACATGAGAGGGGGGACCCCAGGGCTCTCCGGTGGGATCTGCACCAGGGGCTCCTCAGTGCCTTGCCTTTGAGCCCGCCGCCGGGGGGCGCATTGTAGCCCCCCGGGAACCAGTCACGGTGCTCACGGGGACGGGGGTCGCAACCCCGCCGCCGTCCTCCTCGGAGTCGCCGCCGTACTCAATGGACGCTCAAAGGGCCCACACCCCGAGCGTCCAGCGACTCCGAAGTTCTATTAGATTACCTACCACCTATAGGTACTGCGATTCCCTCGAAGCCTGCCAAGCGTGGCGATTATGGCAACTAAGGGGAGGCCTTTGTTTACACTGGTAAACAAAGGCCTTGCCTAAGAAGGGAGGCAGGGTCGGTTTCTGCTACTGCTGATAGTGTACTATCGCGGACACGAACGGTGTACCAGTTTTCCATCAAAATCGTTTTAACGACGTTACGTGCGCTTACCCCGTCCGTACATATTTTGTTTGGGCACGGGCGTCCCCTCAAGATGAAGGGGCTTAGGCCATAGTCCACCACGCTGGCCAAGTGCGGGTTGAAGGACTTCACACGTCATTCAAAAGCTAGTTAGGCTATCTAGTTAGGTTTCCTCATATACGTTTATTCAAATAACAAGTCGCAAATTGCCCTTTTTTTTAAATTTGTTAATGCAACGTTATACCTATTTTGACTGACTTGTTAAAATCTATATCTCTAGGAAATATTTAAAGTTCATGTAAATCATTCAAGAACTTGCAAGAAAACAACAAAAGCTACAATTTCAACTTCAACTGCTCGCTGCTTCCATATTATTTCCAATAAGTACAATCAAAAACATTAATGGCCGCACTTAAGCTATTTATAAGCTAAGTATCATCACTACACAACCCGAAATAACTCTGCATCTATATTCGAATCTGTCTGTACAAATCGACCAACTTATGTATGCTGGTGGTGAAAACACGAACTAACATTATCTTTAAGAAAACTAATAAAAAAGGTAATTTTTCCTTAGACAGTAGCGACACTGCCACTTGTACAAATAATTTTGTAGAGCAAAGCATCGCTGGGCGCCGCGCCGTTTAGCGCGCGTCTATTCTATGTTTGGCACCAATCATCATGGTTTTGTTTTTTTTTTTATACGGGCACAGACATTTCATGTTCTGCCTTTCTTTTGTAGTTCTAAAATATATAGGCCGCACAAAAAAAGTTAGTGGAAGAATTGTTCCATTTTCAAAATTATAGATCTTGTGTGCATTGGATTCTTCAGGATTTTTCAAACCAATGTGGAACCGTAGTGTTTACATCCTCTTTGCGGTTTAGGTTTTCTTTATGATTTCACTCCATTTGACCTGTTCGGTTTGTGTAAGAGGTCAAATGGAGTTTCCAAGATTCAAGTGTTTAAACAAATTTAATAATCGGTTACCTATTTTAACGATAGCGATACATTTCCACCAATTACACAAAAATATACTTTAATTTTCTTCTATATATTAAACTGTGGCAAGTATGGACTCATCTTCGCAACTGATATCGTGTCCAACATGCTTGCAATATCCGTACGTCGACCCACCATTGAAGGCCACAGTTACATAATACTAAACAGAGAATTCTAATTTACGCAAATCGTTCAAGTTATAAATATTTTATAATTTAAACATTTGCAAGATTGCGCAGTTTTTTGTTCCACTTTTTCGTTCATGGTCTCTTAAGAGCACCTTCCCACCCTCCTTCAGTTGGGTGTTCGTAAGAGGCAACTAAGGGAAAACAAGTAGACGTGCAGTAGCGTCTTTTTACTAGATTACCTACCACCTATACTGCGATCCCCAAGCCGTCTGTCAAGCGTGGGGATTATGGCAACCCCTCCCTTCTAAGGGGGAGGCTGTTAAGCAATGGACGTCCAACGGCTGCTATGCTAATGAATATACTGCGATCCCCATGAGGTCTATCAAGCGTGGGGATTATGGCAACCCCTTCCTTTTACGGGACGTCTGATGATATATCATCATCAATATATATAAAAGATGTCCTGACTGACTGATTGACTGACTGACAGACAACGCACAGCCTAAACTGCTGGCTCTAGAGACTTGAAATTTGGGCGGTGTATTCTTCATAATACGTAAACGCACACTAAGAACGGAATTTTCAAAATTCGCATCCTAAGGGGTCCAAATAGGGGGTTTTATGTTTTTATAAAAAAGCGTTATAATTCATGAACGGTTGGTACTAGAGCCTTGAATTTTCACACGCAGACGCCTCAAAGAAAATAAACAATTACGTATTTTTGCATATCTCAAAATTTTCTAAGTAGAAGTCACAGGATCTCAATTTTTGTAAAAAGTAATTATTTTACTATTTCTTAACACATTTCACTGTTTTCCGATACAATATGATACGACAGGATTAGGACGAAGTCAGTTTTAAGAAATGTTTCATAAAAAACAGAAGACGTATTCGTGAGTTACTAAGGCAATAGTCGGTGCCCTCGAGTTTCTCTTATGAAATATGACAAATCTCCATAATTCACAACCGCTATTATACTTTCAAGTCATGTAACACAGAGTAAAAATCGCGACAGCAATATGACTACAGTTAAATCATGTAAGAATGTCTGTTTCGCAACTCGGTGTTGTTTTGGTTGAAGCTTTCCACCATTATTTTTATTAATACACATAACCCGTACGTCCCCACTTCGTTTAGATAATTGTGCGTTTCCATTGCACAAACTTCACGATCACGGAATACATTTTAATTTTAATATTCTGTGTCATCTGTGTGCACGGCCGTTAAACTGGAGCTAACGGCTCCTCACTCTTCTTTTTTCCATCGTCCTACATAATATATACTTCAAAAACATGGATAGATGTTGGATGCTAGAGAGCCAAGATTAACGCCTTTGAAATGTAGTGTTAGCGGAAAATGTTGGCAGTAAGCCAAGGAAAAACTTGCTGATAGACTAATATTCTCACTGCGTTCTGAATACCCTTTAGTGTTCACGTCGTCACGAAAAAAATAATAGAATGGAAGATGTAGTAAGAACTAACGTATAAATTGCAAATTATAAATAAAGAAATAACAGTTGGTCATGGATTAGAAAAATTACGTACATAACTAATATAAAAAAAAAATTACGTAAGTACATAAATGAGATTGTTATTAAAAGTGATTTCAAATAGTAGTTATACAACACTATTAGCTATGGGTATCGTTTAACTTGAAAAGACCCACCAGAGCCCCCCCCCCCCCCTGGGGTATGGCCAGGGGTACGGTGGGTCTGAAATGAATTTTTGAAGCATGTCCTTCGATCATTATAGTCTAAGAGCGGTCATCTTTATCTTTAAAAAGTTTAACGAAATGTCGCTACCTACCTGTGTCTGTCTATTTGTTTATTGACCAAACACATTAATGCGTGTAAACTCCGTAATAATATACATATATCTTTTTCACCACCGCTAGTCGTCATCTTTTAGAGAATTTCTTTTAAACAACCTAGCAACTTTTTAAAATAGTTCAAATACATCGCGAACGACCGCTAGTTTCAATCGATAAGTATAACTAATACCCGTGGTTTCGCTTCTAATGCATTTTCTTTCAAATTCAATATTAAAAAAAGCCTTTGTTATTTGATTTTAAAATCACATCAATACATTACTTCGATAAAATGGCACCCACACCACATTTCCTATATTGGCGAGGATTGACTTCTGTAGATATTTTGGTAAGATAATACAGTCCAAATTATTACTAAGTACGATTTTAATGTTCAAGAAATTCTCGTACAGTAGAATGGGAACGCGCACCAATGCATTAGTATGCTAGAGGCGGCTGGCGGGCTCACGACCAGGATTTACTGTTACGGAGCTGTGCATCTACCAGCCACATCTCTGCACTGAGACACTCCAACATGATAGTATATGGCTAAGCAGATACACTTTGTATTAATTACTTAGCTGAAACCATTGAGGTAATATTACTAGAGAAACCATCACAACTTTATATTTCTTGAAACAAGTAATATTTTACAATTTATTTATAAACTTCTTTAGCAGCCGATAGACGTCCACTGCTGAACAAAGGGGGGGGGCCTTAGAAGGGAGGAGTGGCCATAATCCCCACGCTTTGCAGGTGGCTTGGGGATCGCAGTAAGTATAGGTGGAAGATAAATCCAAAAGAAAGACGCTACTGCCCGTCTTCACAGGAAGAACGAGTCAGCCACAGCGAGAACAGTCTCGCTTAGTCGCCTCTTACGACACCCAACGAGAGGAGATGGGGGGATGCTTAAGACACCCAACGAGAGGAGATGGGGGGATGCTTACGACACCCAACGAGAGGAGATGGGGGGCCAAACTTAAACTACGAAAAAAACTTCCTCTAAATTGTCGCCGCCCTAGGAGGGAAGGGTACCTAAAAGACTGTCGGCGTTTACTCTTTGTATGGCCAAGCTTATACGTTGGCAGAAAAAGCTACCAGCCCGTCGGTCCCCTGAGACTTTAATAAGTTTGGTTGAAATTTCTTTCACTAAACCGTGCGTTTTATGAGAACAAAGACCCATGGACTCCACCGCAAAGGGTGCAAATATATAGCTGAAACCTAGGTCTGCATACTATAGTAATAATTAATATTACGAGTATTGTTCTCCAGATCTCACTCTCACTTCCTTTACTCTCACATTCCGATGGGACGGAAGACCAACACGGCCGGGCGGAGGACCGAATTTTACATGCCCATTTTTACATGGATCGTCTCATTTTCCAGACAATCAGGTGATTGTATTGTCCTAGCCAGTAAGGAAGAACAGCCAGTAATACAAAGTTGTTGCTCCCCGCGGGATTCGAACCCGCGAACTACTGTTTGCAAAGCCAGCTGTTTTCCGCTGCGACACGGAGGGTACAATTGAATCTTGATCTTGAAACAAGTTTTGAAGTACCGTTGCACGAACTCTGCCTCTTCTTTATCCAAGGTGGCAATTAAACATGCGGTGAGCCTGATGGTAAGCAGTTATGAATCAGTAGCGAGTTGCCGACCCTAAGGACATTAGATATTAAGTCACTTGTGTTGGGTCATTTCACCGGCTACAGAGCCGTTCACACCGGAACACAGCAATGTATATACACTGCTGCTTGGCGGCAGAATATCTGACCTACCTGATCCTACCTGGACGGTACCTTGCACGAATGACCTACTCTCTCTCTCCAATTTAAGAGCTGTGCTCTTGTCGATGAAGCAATTTCCAATCTGATCTATTATATGCCTTCATTTTGACGTCCTGGTACAACACTCCACCCACTTTTTCTACTACCTGCTTCATGAAACTACGCCTTGGTCTTCCTTTTCCCCTTTTCCCTTCTACTTTACCTTCCACTATCGTTTTAAAGAAGGTGTCGTGTCGTATCAAGTGGCCAACAATTGATCTTATTTCTCTTTCTTCATCAACCAATTCCAAAACTTCCTCATTCGTCTTACTTTCTGTCCAACTTATTCCCTCCGTTCTTCTCCAAGCACATCTCAAATGCTTCAAACCTTTCTCTATCCCTCTGTGACCTACTAAATAATATGTACGTATTCTATCTGAAACTGGCTCGCCCACTGATAAAGTTCCAATTTTCTAATGCGTCATCGTGTAGAACTACATGAGTTTAGAACTAGTAGGATTCTTTTCCCTACTAGTCATACATGTAGAACAAAATGTAAAACTACTGGGATAGGCCTTCCAATTAACGTCATATTTCCGTGAAGCCAAATTTTGACGACAATGGCCGTATGACGAGCAAATTGAGCGTGTCACGTAATGTTAACTCAATTGAGCCATTTGTGACGGACAACCTGACACGCCCGTCGCCGGTGTCACCAGGGCTGACACGCAGTTATTTATAACTATAACAATAACAAGTAGTTTACATAGTTACATTATGTATATTCAACACGAATATCAGAATTGGAGGGTTGCCATAATCCCTAAGCTTGGGAAGAGTCCTGGGGATCGCAGTATAGTTGATAGGTAATCTCACAGATATAGATTTACATAGATAACGCAAATGCATGTATTTCGCGTGTCCGAACCCCGACCAAACGTCAAGGTTGGTCGCCGCTAACTTACAGTCCGCGCGCGTCTGTTGTTGCAACCTTACAGCCGGTCTTCCGCAAAAACTAAAAAAAATCGGCGGGGCATCGGTGGCATCGGTGTCTTTGAATCGGTTTGGATTTCCCGTCACTAAATTTCGGCCGTGACGTCATAGAAGGTGTTAAAAATTCGGCACGCTTGGTTTCAATACAAATCGTGATACTTGCGTTATCTATCTAAATCTATATCTGTGTGTAATCTAATAGAGAGACGCTGCTGCCGTCTTCTTGTTGCTTACAAAATATAATAATAATAACAATAATATCTTGGGACAATCCACACACGGTCATCCGATCCCAAACTAGGCAGAGCCTGTACTATGGAAACCAGACAACTGATACTAATACTTATATACTTTTTTTTGTAAATACATACTTAAATAGATAAACCACACCCAGACACTTGGCGGGAATCGAACCCACGACCCATCGGTTAACAGGCAGGGTTTCTGACTAGACCAACGGGCCCGTCACTACTATCACTACGGGATCAACCTCAGACTGGAATCACGCTAGCCGCCGCATATAACTGTGTATGGTTCAATTTACAAAACATTTTTCTTGTATTGCTACTTAGTAGTCCGGAGTTTCGACAGCCCTGGTGGGAACCACTTAGGCCCAGTTCACACGATGAACCATTAGGTATCATATCTGTCGCATTGTGCGCCCCTACTGACCCATTGTGGCCAAACAGTAATCTTTTATTGTCTGCTGCATACATGTCTAAAACCTTTTACTGTACAGTATTTTTTATTTGGGAGTAACCCCACCACTCATTCCCACCACTGTTACTCCTGTAAGCCAGGATCTACAGTGGTCACCACTGAAGACACCGAGGTTTGACCCTCGGCGAGTCCCAGGGGAACGCTAAATTGTCTTGGAACCTGCAACAAATTTAATTAAAAAGGTAGATGGAGGAGTTTGAAGACATCAATTCCACTTCCCTCCTTTGCAAAGAGGGAGACAGGATATGGCTTAACTAAATAACTCTACACTACTTTACATCATTGTGTGTGCAATACAGGGGGGGTCGTAGGGGTCATGACACCCCCCCCCCCCCCTCCTCAAAAATCTATATACGTACACGGCAAAATTGGGTAGCGGCTAGGGTGTCTAGGTACAAGACCAACGGGACCGTCATATATGATCCCCCCCCCCCCAAAATCGTTGGCTGCGACCGTACCTGGTGCAATACTATACTATGACGGCCCTTACATAAGTGACCTGTATCGTTAATACTTAATTAAATTTATTTGGATGCAGCCGATAGTATTCACTAAAACCCCCGCAGCTGTCACATCGGCACATGAGAGGGGAGACCTTGGCTCTTTGGGGGTTCTGCACCAGAAACCCCTCAGTGTCTTGCTTTGAAGTCTGCCGCCGGGGGGCGCATTGTAGCCCCCCGGCAACCAGACACGGTGCTCACGGTTACGGGGGCCGCAACCCCGCTGCCGTCCTCCTCGGAGTCGCAGCAGCAGTCAATGGACGTCCCATGGCCCACACTCCGAAGCCTGCATTATCATTATCCTAGCCAGTAAGGAACAACTACACAGAAGTTCCTTACTGGCTAGGATAAGTTGACGCTCTCCTTGGAATTGAACCTGCTTCCTCCGATTTCGCACCAAGGATGCTTTAAAACAGTAATAGTTACTTTCGAAATCAACTCAAACGTTCCTATATGAAAACGAAACTTTCAATAGAATTGTATCCACAATGGCTAACAAATTCGCACGGTGTTCAACAAGCGAAAAAATCGGGACAAAAGTAAAAAGCCAATACACTGTTCTATTGTGCCAGTGTTTGCGAATTACCGACATTCTGCACGCAATAGCCCTTTATTTACATTGTGAATGCCCAATGGTCTGTCAAATAAGTCTGGCTGGACAAAGTTTTGTGCAAATAGAATGGAAACACCATCGACATAAATAATAATCAAGATAAACATTCACTAACAAAATAACATCTATAATGTAGTCGCTGGGGTCGCAGACTTATCTATGCTGGTGGCGGAAATGTGAACTACCGGTTATATTATGATAATGACGTGTATTTTGACAGTTTTATGTAGACACTAGCGACACTCCTATCGGCAAAAATAATTTTGTCAGCCTGTGGCTTGTAAAGAAATAGCGACACAATGTGCCACTTTTCGGACCGTAACACCTAATTTAGTTTAAATATTATATCGATGGGAAACACATTTGATTTAATGGAATATGCATGCATATTAATTTGCATATTAATGGATATATTTTCAATGTAAAGGTTATTATATTAATTAGTGCCAAGGTTGCAGAAGACGAACCTACTTATAAGGACAGTTGAATAACATTTTTTGTTTCAAGTCTGTCTAGTCTATTCTTTTTTAATGGTTGAGACTAAAAAGTATTCGGCTTACGAAGCGGCGTGCATTTACCAGTAATGATATAACAAGCGTGGGGATTATGGCAACCCCTCCCTTCTAGGGGGGGGGGGGAGGATTATTCAGTAGTGGACGTTTATCGACTGCTAATGATGAATGGTGATGATGATTTGTAGTTTGTAGATTCCAAAATACTCAGCCCTTTATGATATGGCTATGTCTTACCCATCAGTAGCTAAGCCCTGATACTATTTACTATTAGGTACTTACTCAAAAATCGAATATCATTTAATATCTCATGTTATTAGGGTTCCGCACCTAAAAGTTAAAAAACCTAATAGTAAGACTTTGTTGTGTATATTTCAGCATTAGTATCGATTTAGTCAACCCAATTGCAAATTAATTAAAAAATTGTTTTCATTTATTTTTATTTTTCTGAAGGAGACGCTTGGGTGCGTCACAATCGCAAAGTGGGATTATACTATACGAAGTGGGGTATCATATGAACAGACAGACATATGTACATACACATACAGATATATAGACATTCTAAGCACATTTCAAAACAATTTTTATTTATTATCGTGTTACGTTGCTTTTGACTATTAATTAAAAATGTAAAAAAATACTGTTAGCAGTAGGCAGTAATGTACAGTGCCCGGGTATATTTTCAAAAAGTGGGAATATTGCCGGCAATGTTCCTGGTAAACTTCCATAGGTATTTTGTGTAAATTGCCGGTAATATTCCCAATGTGGATAGAAATTTACCCAAAATATGATAATTTACCGGGGGTATTTCCAGTAGGATTATTCTCGGGAGTGGGTATATTTCCAGACATACTATCGCGGACACGAACGATGTACCTACCAGTTTTCACTCAAAATCGTTTGAACGTTAGGTGCAGATCCCACCGGAGAGCTCTGGGGTCCCCCCTCTCATGTGCCGATGCGACAGCGGCGGGGGTTTTAGTGGGTAAGAATCCCACATACCCCGGTCGAGCCCCACAGCTCCCGGAGAGCTTTGGAAGATTTCCCCGCGTCAAAAAAAAAGAAAAAGGTGCTTTAGGTGCGCTTACCCCGTCCGAACGTATTTTGGGCAGGTTCGTGCAAGCCATTATCGTTCTAAATGTGTTACACCGCTTGTGACCGCGAGAGTATCATACCATCACTGAGTCATCATCATCACTGGTAGTTAGGTACGGATCCCTCGGTGCGCGAGTCTTACCCGCACTTGACCGTTTTTTTAAATCTAGCAAGTACCTATTATTTATTTTTCGAATACTTATAAATCAATGTTTTCGTACAATGCAAATGTGAAGGTTGATTATTATATTTGCCGTGTTGTGTAAAAACAAAAACTATGATTCATAGAATCTTTATCACTGTCAAATTCCCTCATATTTTTAGTTTGTCATTGAACGTCACTCAATCGGCACTCAAATAATATTACGTAAAATCAAAGAGATTAAATACATATCATTATTATCAGCGGCTGCCGTAAGACGTCCACAGCTGAACAAAGGCCTCCCTCATAGAAGGGAAGAGTTGCCCCCGACCCGATGTCCATCCTCCTGGACCATGACACAACACCAACACCGACAACGACGTCACGAGTCGTACACACACCTACACACAGACACCGGTCTCGCCGGCGAGGCCGAAGGGTCGTACGCATGCGACCTCGACATGCATCCCCTCGCTGAGTTTCTTGCCGGTTCTTCTCAGCGGGGGCGCGTTGTGAACCGGTGGTAAACTCACAACTCACACTCTCTAAGCGGCAGCCCAAGCCGAGGCCGTGGAGGTGCCCTTGAGCTAGTCGCTACCTACCTTTCCGGGCTGGAGCGCTCAAAGCGCTCGCCCTCTTGTCCGGTGAAGCTGTAATGGCCATCTGCGGCCAACAGTACTACTCATACAAAAAAAAAAAAGAAAAAAAAAAAAAAAAAAAAAAAAAGGAAGAGTTGCCATAATCCCCACGCTTGGCTGGCGTTTTGGGGATCGCAATGTAGGTGGCAGGTAATCCAATAGAAAGACGCTGCTGCCCGTCTTCTTGTTTTCCCTTACTCGCCTCTTACAGACACCCAACGGGAGGAGATGGGAGGGTGCTATTCTTACCCGGACACCCCACGGGTGACATACATATACTGAAATGTCACTGTATTATGACTAAGTGATAGGTTTCTTGGGCATGGACTCAAAGGGGTTGCCACCGTAGCGCAGCGGGAAACCGCTTGGCAAGCTGGAGTCGCAGGTTCATTTCCGCGGAGAGTCACAACTTTGTAGGCTACTACTGGTAAGGCAATGCAGGCTGATTACCTAAATGTCTTGATTGGAAAATAAGATGATCCAAGCGTCGGATAATAATAATAATTATTAATCTACGACCACAGCGGCCAATCTTTCACAAGATCAGCCATGTACGCGGGTAGGTATTATAGTGCACAAGCGCTTGAATCAGACACCGGTCTCGCCGCCGAAGGGTCGTACGTATGCGACCTCAACGACGTGCATCACCCCACTGAGTTTCTTGCCGGTTCTTCTCAGTGGGGGCGCGTTGTGAACCGGTGGTAAACTCAGCCCTTTCTTAAGCGACAGCCCAAGCCGAGGCCGTGCCTCCCTGAGGTGCCCTTGAGCTCGTCGCTTCTTCTGCCGTAAAGGCTAGAGCGCTTCAAGCGCTCGCCTCCTATTATCCGGTGAAGCTGTAATGGCCATCTGCGGCCAACAGCGTCTATCATTCCCAAAAAAAAAAAAAACAAGCGCTTGCGTAGACACAAGTGCAATGTCTCTTCTTTTAAACCTCTCACAATCCGATGGGACGAAAGACCGACACGACCGGGGGAGAGGTTAGGAGCAGGGCCGACTTTATATATACCCATCCGACGCATGGATCATCTTACTTTACGGACAATCAGGTAATCGGTCTATATTGTCCTAGCCAGTAAGGAACAACTACATAATGTTATTGCCCCTCGCGGGATTCGAACCCGCGACCCGCGACTTAATAATAAATATTACAGTGACAATTTATATTATTATTTGTAATTTCATAATTATAATCAAAAAAGTAACTTATTGACAACAGCTTAGTAATAAATTCTGACGGAATGATTTTCGTTTAAACATTTATGACTTAAGGTGTGGTTTTCATGTAACGATTTAAATATCCTAATTAAAAAATATATTAGAGTATTAACTTTTATTTGCTGAAAGCGGCTAATTTTTAGCCGACTGGGGCAGTCGGGTAAAAAGGAGGAGTGCTTTTTTTAACAGTAAGTGCTAGTTTCTTGACTGTAAATACTTAATAAGCGAAACTGTTTTTGCTTTGTGGATAAAAGTATTTAAATTACAAACGTCGGATAGGTTTTTATACAACTTCAAAAAAAGAATAAGGTTGTCAATTTATCGCGTAGCAATTTTTAGAATATCTTTAGAGAACTTTATTTGATACCCATATGATAATTCATGCATTAATAATAATGAACGATTGCGATCACAACATAGGCAGGGCAGTAAGAGGTGCGTGGTGGTGTAGCTGTATACCTACTCTGTACATACCGGCGCGACGACCCTAATAGAAATAAACACGATGCTACCTTTTAGCAATTTTTAACCGACTTCAAAAATGAGATTCTGTATTCGACGTGTACTTATGTCTACACCCGTGGGATGCCGGGTTAAAACCTGTGGGGTGCCGGGTTAGATCCCCCCATCTTCTCTCGTTGGGTGTCGTAAGAGGCGACTAAGCGATAACGGGAACGCGGGCAGCAGCATCTTTCTTTTGGATTTATCTTCCACCTATACTGCGATCCCAAAGCCGCCTACCAATTGTGGGGATTATGGCAACCCCTCCCTTCTAAGGGGGAGGCCTTTGTTCAGCAGTGGACTTCTTCGGGCTACTAATGAATAATTAAAAAAAATTATATAAAAATGCGTACATTCTATTCATATATGTTAGTCTATGTGTGTTTCTCAACAAATGTACGAAATTTCACGAGTGTATGTATGTATGTTTGTCCGCGGATTTCTCAGAAACTACAAATCCGATCGCTATAATTATTTTTGCAATAGTTTGAGTAGTTTGAGTATTTTTTAACTTAGGGAACAAGTTTCATCAAAATCGGTTCAGTAGTATAACGAAATCGGTTCAGTAGTACTCTTTCGAAATGCGTGATAGTGCTGGTTACCTATCTCGGTAAAATAAGTCACTATAATAATAATAATAAAAGTACTTTATTCAGACCATTGTGTTTAGCATGTAATCCTTAAATCTAAAATAATAAAAATATATGAGATGAATGTTTCTTTTTTGACACCGGCAAAGGCCTCCTCCAATTCCTCCTTTCCATTGTTGTCTATCACAAGCTAATCTTGTCCACTGTTTCCCAACTAATTTTTCAATTTCGTCACTCCATCTTATCTTCTGCCTTCCTCTTTTCCTTTTGCTATATCACGGATACCAAACTGTGATTACTTTACTCCATTTTTCGATTCCCCGTAGTGTGTGTCCAGTCATTTCCATTTTAATTTTCTTGTTTTAGCTATCACGTCGGTTGCCCTTGTTTTTTGCCGTATGTCGATATTCCTTTTCCGGTCTTTTCTTTTTAATCCCAACATGCTTCTTTCCATAGCTCGTTGGCAAACGGCTATTTTACTTTGCTTGCCCCTTTGTGAAAAAAAAAGAGTCACTACAAAGTGTTAAATAAAGTATTAAAAAAATAAACAGAAAACCAAAGTTTATTTTTTTCTTCAGTCATTATAAGCTAACTGTAATACCACCTGGTAGACAGCGGCGATGCATATTTTCTGCAAACTCATAGATACCGGGTATCATCAGCAGATCATTAATATGCGTCAGGAAGAGGTTTTGCGAGATCTGACCCCTGAGAGACTCTGGCATTACTCATCTTTGGTTCCGATAAACAACCGTCAACAACAACCCGGAGAGAATGTTCACACAGAAACTCGTTTACCCAGCCGATCAGACCTGGGGATATGCCGTACGCTGAAATCTTGCTTGGGCTAGCGTGCCAGACTCTATCGAAAGCCTTCGAAACATCCAGGGAGACAGCGAGCGCCTCCCTGTTTTACGCAAGGGCCTCGACCCATAAATGCGTGGCATACACTAGAAAGACCCCAGTCGACCGATTTTGGCGAAATCCACGGTGAGGAGATCATTCTGATCTAGGTATGCCATGAGGCGCTAGTTCAACGTCTTAAGCGACAGCCCAAGCCGAGGCCGTGCCTCCCTGAGGCGCCCTTGAGCTCGTCGCTACTTATAGCGCTCTAGCCTCCTATTGTCCGGTGAAGCTGTAATGGCCATCTGCGGCCAACAGCGTCTATCATTCCCAAAAAATATAAAAAAAAAAATAAAAAAAAAGCGCTGGTTCAATATACGCACCATAATCTTGCAGAGTATGGAGATGTTTGAAATTGGCCGATAGTTAGCTGGATCAGCACGGCTGCCTTTTTTGGGCACGATGCACGCTAGCAGGCTTCCAGGATTTGAGCACTATCTTGAGTACTATCGCCGGTACACCATCTGGTCCACCAGATTTGTTTACGTCCAGATGACACAGTACACTCGATATCTCCTTGATCTCAATGTGAACCTCGGTCATTGATGGGTTATCTTGAAGCAGTTGTGCTGGAGCAGTAATGCCAGTGTCTAGACCTGAATTACGAGCAAAGAGAGAAGCAAATAGTCCTGCTATCTCTCTTGCCGTAGGAGCTAGAGTCCCTCCAGGTTAGAAAAATAAACACGCTAAGGTGTCTGTTCAAAATAAACAGTGTTTTAATAAGGTATGAAGTGCGTATATCTCATTGTTTTCTTGGAAGTTCGCTTTACGAAATCCTTATTACAGATCCAACTAGAATTAACTTAATTGCTTCATACATTGTTCTTCACTGACTTTTAATGATTGCCATCCGGTAACATATCACATTTATTACGAACACAAAATGAATAGCTGAGTGTGATTCAACTTCTGTTATTCCATAGTTAATGGCGTAAAGGTTGTGCCGTTAAGTGTTGGTCTCAATACAAAAGACATAAATTCTTAAATATTTATCCGTCTGAAATAGCATACACAAAACACGAATCTTATGATGAGGTGATCTATAATGAGGTATCTAATGGTTACCTATTTGAACACTTTTTTGACATATGAGGACATATTAAAAGTGGTACGATAACTATCGAGATCTAAAAAAATATAAAATATTTATTGATTTATTTATACTCTTTGTTGTGCACACAATAAGTAGATTTAACAAGGAATAGAAGAAATTTGTACAGGGCGGCCTTATCGCGGGTAGCGATCCGCGATTTCGTCCAGTAAATCTTGGGATTGGGATATAAGAACATATATAAGTGTATTATATATATAAATGAATTGTTATTTATTGATAGCACTCTGAAATCATAATAAAGGCCGCAAAATAACAATGAGCTCTCGAGAAAAAAAATATGTGCAAAAAAAATAAACATTAAACATTTATTGTAAACTAGCTGACCCACGCAGCTCCGCCTGCGCTATGTTTACGTTAACTAAACTTTTAATAACAGACATTCGCATCGAATACATAACCTCCTTTTTTATAGTCGGTTAAAAACTGGGACCCACTTTTTACTTGCTCTCCGAAGTACGGACCCGTTTAGTTCAAATGGCGTTAAACGGTCACCCATCTATTTAATGACCTTACCTAACGTTGCTTAACCCGATCGATTACAAAACCTTGATAACAACTCTCTATGAGTGTTCCCTTACTAATATTTATTATATTATAAAGGAAAATTGATAAAATCGGACCAAGCGTATAACCAAGTACCCATTTTGACTTTAATCCCCTCTCCCAAAAGAACCGTGCTAGATTACGGGATAAAAAGTATCCTATGTCCTACCTCGTAGTAAGATCTCAAATCATGCCAAGTTTCATTTGAATCCATTCAGTAGTTTCGGCGTGATGCTCAGCCGTGATACAGACAGACAGACAGACAGACAAAAATTAAAAAAAATACATTTTCGGCCTCAGTATCGGTTATAGAATGCCCTCCAAATATAATTTTCAAAATATCTTCAATGTACAGAATTGGACCTGTTACAGTTTTATTATAAGTATAGATAACTTAAATTCTAATAATTTTTAAGTCTTATTGGGATGACAATACGTTAAATAACCACTTAGGTAGGATATTACAGTAATGTGTACGTAATGTCGTAAGAAGTTCATTGCAAAACCTAACCACAGGCTAGTCGGGCGAAATACTGCAGTTGCAACTGACGATCGAGCTAAAGAATAATCGTGCCAACGAAAACTCACATTAAATCCTTGAAGTGTGGTTTAATCACCACAAAATTAAAGATCTCTATACAAGCTTCGAACATTCGTGTTAGATATCTCGTATGCAACAGTTCTGTGCAAAAATAGACAATTAAAATAGTTTTTTTTTTCTTACAAAAATGTCAAAGTACGGACATTATGTGTTTGTTGTGCTATGTGTGTGTATATACGGCAGTTTACAATTGGTGCCTTTGCGTGAGTTTTTTTTTCTTTAAGTTAAGAACGGGCGAGGTAAATCTTATTATTTAAAATCGAGTTTTTTTATTATAAAATAAAAATTTAGATAGATTTTTTGTTTAAACATTTATTTCTGATGCCGCCTACTTACCATACAATATTTTCTACGTTATTTTTTCATTCAAAAGTTTAACCCTTCGCCGTCGGCAGCTTTTGCGCAGAACTGACAGTTTGATCGAGCTCGTAAACTATCAGAACTCATAGTAGTAGAGAGCAACAATTTTGTGTCATCATCATCAGCAGCTGAACGACGTCCACTGCTGAACAAAGGCCTCCCCCTTAGAAAGGAGGGGTTGCCATAATCCCCACGTTTGGCAGGCGGCTTGAGGATCGCAGTATGGGTGGTAGGTAATCCCTTTGATTATATATACGTCTAGATAGCGTGTTCGATGTTCAAACACTTGACAATATCAAGTACACCAAAACATCAAATTGGTATACTTGGTTGTTTAGTATCACTTGAACTCTACCGATGGTTTGTGCTCGCAAAAAAAAAACTTTTTGCCGAATTGTGTAATCAAATCGTGAAAATATTAACTAAGTAAAATTGATAAAGATCCTAACTTAATTTTCCATTCATAAGTCTTAAGATTCTGTGAGGGATTATTATAAAAACTCGATTGTTTTTTACGATAATTTGTACATTGTCCGACTAGACTGGTGTGGCTAGGTAATAATGGGGGAATATATCTTAAGTCTGGGGTAATTTTTCTTTTGACAAAAATGAATTCAATGAAACTTAATACGTGACCAAAACATGAAATAAATGAATTATAATAATTTTAATTTATTTTTTTGATAAATTAATTACTTAGAAGTATTTTTTCTTCCTGGTCATGAGGCAAATAAGACGTTCACCTGATGGTAAGGGACACGCCATTTAATTTAATTTCAATTCAATTCAATTCTTTTCAAATCAAATCAACTCAAATCAAATTTAATTCAATTGAATCAAATTTTATTAAATTTTATTTTATTTCATTTCATTTCATTTCGTTTCGTTTCGTTTCGTTTCGTTTCGTTTCGTTTCGTTTCGTTTCGTTTCGTTTCGTTTCGTTTCGTTTCGTTTCGTTTCGTTTCGTTTCGTTTCGTTTCGTTTCGTTTCGTTTCGTTTCGTTTCAGTTTCAGTTTCGTTTCGTTTCGTTTCGTTTCGTTTCGTTTCGTTTCGTTTCGTTTCGTTTCGTTTCGTTTCGTTTCGTTTCGTTTCGTTTCATTTCATTTCATTTCATTTCATTTCATTTTATTTTATTTTACTTATTTTATTTCCATAACGCTATATAAGGGAAAAATATTTATAACTGGAGATCCCCAAACACGCACACAACCACAGATGACGCGAGTGTACAACGAGGCCTGCACGCACACACGAATAATGAGGTTGTTATGCATAAGCATAACAACCTCATTATTCGTGTACAATAATAATATTGTAAGGTTACAAGACTAATAGGTATCTAGACGTATATATAATCAAAGGGTAATCCAATAGAAAGACGCTGCTGCCCGTCTTCCTGTATTCCCTTAGTCGCCTCTTACGAACACCCAACGGGAGGAGATGGGAGGGTGCTCTTCTTAACCCGACGCCCTACGTGTAGTTTTGTGTAGTTGTTCCTTAATGGGTAGGACAATGCAGGCCGATCAGTTGATCGTCTGAAAAGTAAGATCAAACTTTATTCTAATCGGGAATTAACGCGATTTACCTTATATTTTGGCTTGACGTTTCGGCCGGGTTGCACCAGTCGCGGTCACAAGCAGACTGGTTCAGCGAGACGGTTCTGCGAGGCAGAAATATCTTCGTCTACCCCCGTTCTTTCACTTGTAACGTTAAGCCCACTACACACTACACTCACAGTATCTGTATAATTCACCGCCGGCAAATAGCGAGGTTTTGTTTTGTTTTGTTTTGAATAAAGTTTGATAATGGAACGCGAAAGTCTAAAAGTATATATTGAAAAGTAAGATGTTTCATACCTCGGATGGGCATGTAAAAAGACAGCCCTGATCTCAACCCGATCGTGTCGGTGTTCCGTCCCTCATCGGTTTGTGAGAGTGCGCCTGTGCATGCAAGCACTAGTGCATTATACTATCTCCTACGTATTTGGTTAATCTTATTAAACACTAGCTGTCCCGCGCAGCTCCGCCCGCGTTTATTCTAATTTTCTGCGCAACTTTCTTAATTTTTTTTCCGTAAGTACCTTCTCCTGATAATAACGAACACAAAAAGAAGAATTATCCAATTTGGTGCAGTCGTTCGGAATTAAGCGCGTGCATATATTTCGGCGATTAATTTTTATTTATAAAGATAGATTGGCTAATCTTATTAAGAATTAACACCTAGACATGAATCGAACTCTACCTCTAACTACTCTAAATCTCTAATTATAGGCAAGCTTCGATTCCATCCTTTTTTTCTTGTTCTCTTTTGGAGATTTACAATAGGTCGCTGAGATCCTGTAACGAGTCTACCGATGTACGTGGGATTATTACCCGCTTAAACCCCAGCAGCCGTCGCATTGACACGTGAGAGGACCTGGGATCTCCGGTGGGATCCCACTAGGTGCCCTTCAATGCCTTGCTTTTGAGCCCACCGTCAGGGGGCGCATTGTAGCTCCCCGTCACGGTGCTCACGGGGACGGGGGTCGCAACCCCGCCGCCATCCTCCTCGGAGTCGTCGCCGTACTCAATGGACGTCCTGGGGTCCACACCCCGCAACCCAATCACCCGGCGACTCTGAAGGACCTGCCGTTACCTAGAGTTACCTACGGTCTAGTAATCGCTACCACTTAGTACTAGTCCACATCAATATTACTGGTTGAATTTTTTCTAATATATAACATTCTCGTGTCGCAGTGTTTGTTACCAAGCTCCTCCGAAACGGCTGAATCGATTTGTATGAAATTTTGTGTGCATATCGGGAAGGTCTGACAATAGGTCGTAAAGTATATTTCATACCGCTTAGCCGTTAAGCAACGTTAGGCAAGGTCATTACATAGATGGGTGACCATTTACTGCTCATATCATAGTATGTGTAGAAAATGGTTTGTATAGAAAATACCATTTATACCACATATTGTGTAATTGTGTACTACTTACCAATCGAATCCTACCAAGTATTGGTAGAGTTTGATTCCATCCTAACATATCCACTTCACCCACCCGAATTTATTTTAAACGTAGTTTTTTTAGTAATACTAACCTAGCCACATTTCGAAATCCCGAAATTCTTGAACTTTTGAAATATGGCATCTATTAAAACTGACATCTTCCACAGCGGATTACATCCACCCATGTTCGGAGTTGAGCGACGAATGCTTCACAAAAGCCACTATGGACGCGATCCCGGGAATGGTGAAGGGCATCCCGGAGGCCGGGATCCCGCCACTAGATCCATTGTACCTGGACCGAAACATCAGCATGGAACTCCCCGGGAACTTGAAGATGACATTTCACAACGCTAAGTTAACTGGACTGAGATCTTGTATACCGGATAAAGTTTCGTAAGTAAGGTTTTCAATTCTTTTGGAATACTGGAACTCTATATTTGCCACAGCTTCAGCCATTATCATCATCAGCTAGAAGACGTCCACTGCCGAACAGGACAACACAACCTCACGCTGGTTAGGTGTCTTGGGGATCGCAGTAAGTATAGATAGTAGATGATGCAATAGAAAGACTCTGCTGCCCGTCTTCTTGTGTTCCCTTAGTCACCTCTTACGGACAGCCAACAGGAGGAGATGGGTGGGTGCTATGCTTTCTTACCCGGACATTCAACGGGCAACAGATACGGGCTATAGGTAAACACGTATATTTACGTCTGTACCTATTTAGGGTTCCATACCTAAAAGGTAAAAAAGGAATCCTAATGGTCTGACTTCGTCTGTCTGTCACACCTATATATTTCAGAAACCACTGATGCTATGCTTTGAAACTTGGTATAGTTTTAGATATTAGTATTACTTACCAACCGCATCGCAAATGAAAAAAAAAATCTTAATTATAATGGGGATCGAAATGGGTCATCAAAATTTCAATGTGAGACTACTATATCATATGAAAATGCTTCATTTTCACATCTCAAAACAGATTTTTATTTTGGTTTATGTCACACTTTTTGGCTGATAATTAAAAAAGTCCAAAACATACCGTCCCGTAGGGGGGGGGGGGGGCTATCTCCGAAGTCTGTGGAGAGAAAAATCTGAAATAATTATGGGTAATAATACCTACATGTCTATTTATATTTAACAGGAAAAATAAAATGATCTCTCTAAATAGCATAGTTTTTTAGTAATCCAAAAAACTCAACAAACAAACTTTTGCTACCTGAGGTGTTACATGAATAGTAATATTACTTTAATACGTCCAAAGATGGTATGGAACCCTCGGTGCGCGAGCCCGACTCGCACTTGACCGGTATTTTTTTTCAACAAGTCCTTATTCTGCTAGTGCTTGTGAGTGACCCGATAGAAAGTGGCGACGCAATCGATGGTAGTAAAGTATATTAGAATGTTAAAAACCTATGCACCGCCCATACTGTGATCCCAAGACGACTCCCAAGCGCGGGGATTATGGTGATTTCTTCTAAGGGGGAGGCCTTTGTTCAGCGGTGGACGTCTTTCGACTACTGATGAAGATAGCTCTGACGCTTTCTATTGAGAAAGTAAGATTACAATAATAATGTCCCTCCTCCTGGCCGAAACGACCACAGCGGCCAATCTTTCACAAGATCAGCCATGTACGCAGGAGATATTATAGTGCACAAGCGCTTGCGTAGACACAAGTGCACTCTCTCTTCTTCTATCTTCTATACTATAATAAAACTCGAAGAGTACTTTTTCTGTACATTGAATATTTTTCCAAAATTTCTATGTGGTCATACTATATTATCAACAAAGAGGCCAAAACAAATTTTTTTGGAATTATTGTCTGTCTGTCTGTCTGTCTGCCTGTCGTTCTGTTTGTCCAGGTATCATTTGAAAACCCGTGGATGGATTTTGATAGGACTTTCACTGATGTGTTGTGTAGAAGTCTAGGTATAAATTGGTATATAAAACATCACGCTATGTTTCATAGGGGCTAAGCAGTGAAACATTACTTGCACATATTACCACGTAATTTCCTTTGTATGTGAATAGGGTAATTATAGACTGATCAGTTAATCATTAAGATATGTATTATTACGCTATATACAATAGGGACTGAGCAGACATTTAGTTTGCATAAGATATGGCAGTGGCGAAGGGTAAATTTTTGTAAGGGGTAAGCCGGTCCGGTACATCCAGGAAATTTTCATTAGATTTCTGTATTGTTCTAAGTACTTTGCTGATAGCAATATGACATTATATCTTTGAAAAGTTAAAATCTGTAAAATCTGTCGTTCATGAAATTTTAATGAAACTCCCCAAGTCCAGGTAGTGTATAGGTATTGTATCACAGTCGCAACAATAAAAGATGCGAAACATTAAGATCTTTCATTATCGAATATCATTAGACAGTAATTTACGATGTTAGCGTGATTTACAATTATGAACAGCGCCATCTATCGGTGAAATTGAACATACAATCACTATAGAACTTTAATCTAGCTAAATAAAAGAAAGTCGTGTTAGTTACACTATTTATAACTCGGGAACGGCCTAACCGATTCGGCTGAAAATTGGTGGGAGGTAGCTTAGAACCAGGAAACGGACATAGGATTTTTTATCCCGGTAGGTTAAGGTTAAGCAACGTTAGGTAAGGTCATTAAATAGATGGGTGAACCGATTTGTATGAAAAGTGCATATCGGGTAGGTCTGAGAATAGGTCATACAGTATATTTCATACCGCTAGGTTAAGGTTAAGCAACATAAGGCAAGGTCATCAAATAGATGGGTGAACCGATTTGTATGAAATTTTGTGTGCATATCGGGGAGGTCTGAGAATAGGTCATAAAGTATATTTAATGCCGCTGATACCATGATTCACGAGGATATATAGAACGAGAGGAGGGTGCAAGAGAGGAGAAAGAGGGAGAGGGGATTCGAGGAGGGGGTGATGGGGTGAGGGATCGGGGGAGTTAGGTGGAGTAAGGGGGGAGTGAGAAGGAGCCAGTTCGTAGAAGAGAGAGGGGATGAGGGTTCAGAGAGAGGACAACAGGGAGAGGAAGTGGGGGAGTGTGACGGAAACCGAAGCGGGAGGGGAAAGAGAGAGGAGAGAAAGAGCATATAATTAGTTTTTTTTTTATAAGTGAGAGAGATATGGAGAGAGATAAATCTAGGGAGGAGGGAGAAAATGGGAGCAAAATGTAATAAAAGCGCGGGCGGAGCTACGCGGGTCAGCTAGTCCTTTATATAATACCTCTCATAATCCGACGGGACGGAAGACCGACACGACCGGGGAGAGGTTAGGCGTCTTTTTACATGCCCATCCGACGCATGGATCATCTTACTTTACAGACAATCAGGTGATCGGCCTGCATTGTCCTAGCCAGTAAGGAACAACTACTCAAATTTGTTGTCCCCCGCAGGATTCGAACCCGCGACCTCCGGTTTACAAAGCAAGCGGTTCCCACTGCGCCACGGAGGCTACAAAGGCTTTGGTTTACAATAATACTCTAATAGGATAGGATAGGTGGCGCTAGTGCCACTAGTCCGGAGAAAATGTCACATATTATACTGAGTGATAGACACTAGCCAATGATCTCCCTACGAGTATTTAGCGCGATGAGTATCGATAACGATTATAATATTGGGAGGTAGGTCCCCCGTGCAAGGGACTTCAGGCTACCACCTCTCCGAAGAAGACGGCGGCCGGTTGCGACCCCCGTCCCCGTGAGCACCGTGTTTGGGTCCCAGGGGGATGTATTGCGCCCCACAGCGGCGGGCTCAAAGGCAAGGCACTGAGAGACTCTTGGTGCAGATCCTACCGCAGAGCCCAGGTCTACCCTCTCATGCCGATGCGACAGCCAGAGGTCCAGGGGAGCTTTCAAAGGTTTACCCCGCGAAAAAAAGGGTACCACCGCAGTGTCAGAAATTCTACTGCCAAGCAGCAGTGTGTAACCCTTACTTTGTTCAAGTAAGAAGGGAACAGTAGCTGGTGACGAGTACCTTAATAATTTGTCTTGGGTCGAGCAATGTATATAGCGGCATTGCTTGCGATCAGGCGAAGGTCTTGCATTTCTTGTCACTAGATTGAATAAGAGTAGATGACAGGAAACCAGATCATACTTCTTGAACCATAATAATTAGCAGTAGTGGTATGAGAAGTTGCAACTTAAATACAACAAATCAGTGATGCAGTTTCCGTGAAAGTTAAACAATCTGTAACGTTACGGTATAGGTAGCTAGAGGTGAGCAGGGGTAAGATATTCACCCGGGGACCGCTACGTTGACAAGCCTAAGGGGAAGTGGTAATTTTAAGGAATGAGAACACGTTAGAACGTTTTATAAACAATATATTTTAAAGTCTCTACAAAGTTCAATGAAGTTCACTGGTAACAGTAATTTAAAATGACAAACCAACGGGCAGTTATAAAAGTAATCGTTTAAATACGTAACTTTGACGAAGTAGTTTTCTTGGGCGCTGAGAACGGCGCCCTGGCACCTGCAGAGGCAATGGTGATAGCCTCAGAGGCAATGGCAACAGCCGTATACGACATAATGGAGGTTTGATATGAAACATATAATGAGGTGAATATACTACAAATCACAGAACATTGTTCTGTTTACACATGATATAAAAAAATACTTTATATCCTAATTAATTATAACAATATATAATATATATTATATAATATATATTAATTAATTATACAATATATACAAATCGTCCTCACTCTTTGGTGGCAAAGTCCCCAGAACGCTGGCAGCATTGCCACGCTGGATGGCAATGCTAATCTGCTGACCGAAATAAAAACCAGCGTTCCGGCCTCCAGATGTTCCTACGAGGAGTTCAGAAATTTTTTGGAATACCTGATGGGCTCCCGGCCCCCACGGACCCATCGTCTCTACCCCAAACGCCTCAAATATGTAACCCACTCCAAGACATTCATATTTGAGACGTTTGAGGTACTCTGCGCTGTGTGCATCAGCACCAGCCTCAGTCGATGTTACTGGAAGATGAGACGGCGCGAGTGTATCGACACAAGTTGCGTCCCATACAAAGGGGCCGTCCCATCTTCCAAGGAACTAGAGTCATTCCATCAGGTCTCTTACTGTCGTCGCGATGTAGGCCGCAAGGCTCTAAAACAGCGGCCATGTTGACAGTGGCAAGAGCCCGATATATTAGTTGGTTGGTTGAGTTCCATCCTGTTAGGTATGTAGGTACCAGTCAGTCTTAGTCATACTTATAAAAAACTCTATTTCCAAATTAATCATAATAATTAGAAACCAATCCGTTTGAACTTATTTATTTCTTATCAAGTAAATGCTAATCTTAATACCAAAATAACTAGTTAGACTAGATTATTATTGATGAATATTAAACAGCATCCTTTATTATCTATTTATCATGCGATTATATATTTATTATCTATCTATACTTATAATAAAACTGTAACAGGTCCAATTCTGTACATTGAAGATATTTTGAAAATTATGTTTGGAGGGCATTCTCTAACCGATACTAAAGCCAAAAATGTATTTTTTTTTTGTCTGTCTGTCTGTATGTCTGTCTGTCTGTATCTCGGCTGAGCATCACGCTGAAACTACTGGATGGATTTAAACGAAATTTTTTTCATTATAATTATAATAAATATTTGTAAGGGAACACTCATAGACAGTTGTTAACAATGTTTGGAAATCGGTCAGGTTAAGCAACGTTAGGTAAGGTCATTAAATAGATGGGTGACTGTTTAACGCCATTTGAACTAAACGTCTCCGTGCTTCGGAGGGCAAGTACAAAGTGGGTCCAAATTTTTAAACGACTTTAAAGAAGGAGGTTTTGTATTCTATGCGAATGTATATTATTGAAAGTTTAGTTAACGTAAACACAGTGCCGCGGGCGGAGCTGCGTGGGTCAGCTAGTTAGGATATAAAATAAAGTCAAGTCTATTTTGTAGAATAATGGCCCATTTACACGAAGCAAGTTCCTTGCCTGTTGCATACAATAATATTGAGGCAATAATTGCCTTGCATCGTCTGAACAACATGTCACATTCTTGCTCTACTGGGCAACATTTGCATTCAATAATTACATACAAATTTTTATCTAGTATCCGCGTGTAAACAGTTACTTACAATTCTTGAAGGTCAATTATTGCGTTTCATTTATTGCATTCAATTATTGCTCTTGTATGTACAAGAAAATGGCATCATGTAAATGGGTAATTAAAGGTCTTAACCTAAGAATAGAATAGAATATAATATTTTATTAGTAGTAGTGAGAAGTAGTGATCCGGTATTTAATTCATGTGCCATTTAGCTAGATGCTACCCTCCAGCTCTGCGTATCAAACCTTCGGAGTCACTGGACGTTTGGAGTGTGGGCTCCAGACGTCCATTTCTAGATCCAGTACGGTGGCGACTCCTAGAAGGAGGGCGGCGAAACTGTGAACCTCGTGGAATTGAGGGCGGGCTATAATGCGCCCCCCGGCGTTGAGCTCAAATGCAAGGCATTGAGGGGCGCCTGACGCAGATCCTATCGGAGAACTCAACTCTCTTGTACCAATTGTCGCATCAGCCTTTTGAAGATTTCCCTTGCCAGTAAAAAAAAGGCTACCCTCGCCTTTTTGGCTGGAGCGCTTTAAGCCTTATGAAGCTGCCATGGCTATCTGCAGCGAACGGTACTTCTTAATCAAAAAAATACACTATGCAGATCATCTGTAAAGGTGATCGCGTTGCTTGTTTTGATGTCGCGTTTTAAATAATAATTAATCTTCTTGTGTCTGTATTTTTTTAATTCGCAATTATACTTGTAAACAATAGACAATTGTGCAATGGGCGGCAATCATTCTGATTTACCTATAATAGAGTAGATGTTTGTCACGGAATATGCTTGCATGACAAAGACATGTTTTCAATCAGCCATGATCGAGGCTGGTCATGGCCGCAGAAGTCATGACTGCAGATAATTGCCATGGGATTCTAACATTCACTGCAATTTACCTATAGCAATGGAGTCCGGGTGCATCGTTTAGGTTTCGTCTTTCGAATAAAGGCCTAACCCTTAGGTCCCTCCTAAGAGCTGCTATAATCCCTACGCTTGGCAGTAAGTATAGGTGGTAGATAATCCAATAGAAAGACACTGCTGTCCGTCTACTGTTTTCCCTTAGTCGCCTCTTACGCCACCCAATGGGAGGAGATGGGGGGGGGGGGGTGCTATTCTTACCCAAACACCCCACGGGTAAAGTAGTCGGATAAAAATCTGACCACCCTAGAAGAATAGTTATGTTTTCGATTACACGAGTATATATTGTACTAACTGACCTACGCAGCTCCGCCCGTGCTGTCTAAAGTTTCAATAATATACTTTGGCATAAAATACAAAACCTCCTTTTTTAAAGTCGGTTAAAAACTTGTACCCACTTTGTACTTGCCCTCCGAAGCACGGAGACATTTAGTTCAAATAGCGTTGAACGGTCACCCATCTATTTAATGACCTTACCTAACGTTGCTTAACCTGATCGATTTACAAACATTGTTAACAACTGTCTATGAGTCTATGTCTATTTATTATAATTATAATGAAAAATTGTTAAAATCGGAGCAAGCGTATAACCAAGTACACATTTTGACTTTAGTCCCCTCTCCCAAGGGAACCGTGCCGAATGTCGAGATTAAAAGTATCCTATGTCCTACCTCGAAGTATGAACTCAAATCATGCCAAGTTTCGTTTCAATCCATCCAGTAGTTTCGGCGTGGTGCTCAGCCGAGATACAGACAGACAGACAGACAAAAATAAAAAATAAAAGCATTTTTGGCTTTAGTATCGGTTATAGAATGCCCTCCAAACATAATTTTCAAAATATCTTCAATGTACAGAATTGGACCTGTTACAGTTTTATTATAAGTATAGATAATTATATAATATACAGGGTGTAAGGGACTACGTATCGAAAACTTTTATATAAGATTTTCTGTCCGCTACAACATTACAGAAACCATTTATATGGAAAATGACAAATGACTAACATGTTAATTATGATCATGTAATAAATACGTGTGGAATAATATATATTTTTCAAATTACATTGCTAATTTCAAGCAAGCCGCCTGCCAAACGTGGAGATTATGGCAACCCCTCCCTTCTAAGGGAGAGGCCTTTGTTCAGCAGTGGACTTTTCGGGTGCTGATGATTGCTAATTTTGCACAAATAAGTAATTTATTGTTATTAAATTGAAATTAGGCTTTATTATTATACCAATAATGATGTTATCCTAATTTTATTTAAAAAAGCGGCATTTTTATTTGGAAATTCATGAAAAAGCCGATGAAAAGTTTCAACACTAGAATGTTCAGAATCATGTACTGGATCCCTGGTATTGGTTATCGGTACGATGTCCCTTACACCCCGTATATAATAATATTCTTTATTTGAACAAAATGGGATTGTAGTAAGTACATGAGAATTAAATAATTTATAACTAAAACATTACACAATATATAGATTCTACAATCAGACGATGGGAGCACTGCACTTCTAGCTAGGTTACTGAATAAACTGTGTTAAGGAATGCAGTGTGGATCCAAAGAAAGATAAAAAGATGATAGGTATACAGCATTGCGAACGTACGGGCCAATAAACACTAGACTACAATTATTATACAGTTTGTAGAAAGTTTAAGAATCTAAATCTAGATTATATAGACTTAATAAAAACATGCGTGTTCGTAAAAACTTGTGTGTGTAAATGTGTCAGCGTGTAAGTGTGCGGGAGAGCTTATGTGTGTGTGTGTGTGTGTGTTTCTGTGGGTTTGTGTATTTTATTTTATTTTGGTGTAATAGTGTGCGTGTGAAAAACTTAGATTTGTAGGTTATACAAAAAGATGCACTTATGTGTAAGTATGTTTTCAATGAGTATCTCACTGGGATAAAAAAAGTGTCCTCATAACTCATATCTTGAATAAAACAATGGACAGTCTTTTTACAATTGAAGAAGGATAAGTTGTATACTGGACAGATTGCAATTATTTTGTTATACAGGGTTGGGCCTAAGTAATAAAAGCAGTAAAATTATATTATATAATTATCTTTTGCTGTCGAAAATATAACAAATTGTTGTCCACATGTGGATTTGACATTGACTCCCTTGTTGGAGGACAAATTTAATAACTTAATTCGATCTAATGTCATTTGAAATGTAAATGTCATATACAAACATCTAAAATGGCAATCGATTTATTATTTTATTAGATCGATAAAAATTATGCTAAATATAAAGGGTTTAAATTATTTACCAATAGGTTGAGTATATTTACCTGAACTTCGAGGAAGGAAGTAACAAAGTGGAATACCTATTCTAAAATGCCGAAATAATTATAAGGGCGTTTTAATTATTATTCATTTATAAGAGTAGCACCCCGTCTGCCAAGCGTGGGGATTATGGCAACCCCTCCCTTCTAAGCGGAAGGCCATTGTTCAGCAGTGGACGTGTTTCGGCTGCTGATGATGATGATGATGATGATGAATACAAATTATTGATTTTCAAAATTAAAAGCTTAGCCATAAACCGGCCAACTTAATTTTATTTTACCACTTGAATTTGTCACAATTTTAGTAGGTACAGAACTCAAAAAAATGCTAAATGATTCTTCAAATCAATCATTTGTAAAATTCAACCATAAATTGAACTTTCAATTTATAATTCGTAATATTTGTATCCCGGGATTAAAACGTAATTAAGTGTTCATTCCGGGATTTTTGAGGAGGTATTATCCACTCTATGTTACTACGTGCCTCAAAGTTTGGGTAAATATTATACTCTAAGTACCTATTCCGATCTATGAATTCATCACTAAAATATATAATATATAAATATATAAATTATTAGCAAATTGTGTAACATAATAAATCTTCAATCGTAATGAAGGCTGACCTTGCAAAAATTTTGTTTTTCCAAATTTGATTAAGGAAGTGTAATTTCCATAATTACCTTCACGTAAATAGTTACCCTCGCGAGGTGCGGTTACAAAACTCATCGTAAACAGAGGAATTAGCATTGTTACCATCCGCATAGTCGCACACATGTCGCCACGCCTCGCGCACTAGTGTCCAAGTTTCTTCACCTCTTGCAAAACCGCCGGCGAGGTCGCCTAGACTAAACCAATCACCATTTATATCACGCAAATACTTAGTCTAGCTATCTGCAATATAGTTACCTATATGAATATTACGTGTCAACATACTCATATTTTTATTTAAAGATACAAGCAGCTTTTTCGTTTGATAGTTTTTTTTTTCGGGAATGATAGACGCTGTGGCCGCAGATGGCCATTACAGCTTCACCGGACAATAGGAGGCGAGCGCTTAAAGCGCTCTAGCCTTAACGGCAGAAGTAGCGACGAGCTCAAGGGCACCTCAGGGAGGCACGGCCTCGGCTTGGGCTGTCGCTTAAGAGAGGGCTGAGTTTACCACCGGTTCACAACGCGCCCCCACTGAGAAGAACCGGCAAGAAACTCAGTGGGGTGAAGCACGTCGTTGAGGTCGCATGCGTACGACCCTTCGGCCTCGCCGGCGAGACCGGTGTCTGATAGCTAGTGTAGCATACGGTTGTCGGGGAGGGTTCGGCGCATCCCGGTCCAATAGGACCGTCATGGGGTCAGGAGGGTCGAGCAGTACTTGCCGTGGTCTGCGGCGCCAGTCAGAAGCGTTTGATAGTAAGCGACATGCCTATCCATGCATTGCACTGCTTTTTACTCACCTACAAGGTACACCGCAATAACTTATTCCAGAATAACTCTTTCTGAATGGAATGGAACAGCTTTAACAGCTCAGTGGGCGAGCGCTTGCCTTGGAAACAAGGTGCGCAGGTTCGAACTCCGGCTCGCACCTTTGATTTGTTTAATTAATCATGTGCGATTCGTCTTTGTGCGATTGTTACTAGCTTTCGGTGAAGGAAAACATCGTGAGGAAACCTGCATGTTTAAGAAAGTCTAACTAGCTTTCGAATGACGTGTGAAGCCCTAACTCTTTCGGGAATAATTCTTTCTTGAAATAATTGTTTTTGGAATAACTCTTTATGGAATAGTACTTTCTGGGATAACTCTTTTTTTTATTTTACCTAGTGATGCAAGACGTTCGCCTGATAATTAGCTATTGGTTACTCGCTGCGACAAAAATGCAACAATCTAAAGACATTAGATATAGTTTTTTGTGTCCGATAATTTCACCAGCTGCTATGCTACTAGGCGGCAGAATATCTGATACTGCAGGGGCACCTACCTAGACACCGTCCAGTTCACGGTCCCTTGCACAAGGCACCAGCTAGTTAATGTAATCTTTCTGGAATAGTTCATTTATCGTTGTTCTTTCTACCTTTGTACCAGGTCTCAACGTGAGAGGCGTACCTTCGTGTTCGACATGCACTGCAACTTCACTGTGCGTGGATCATACAGCCTGAGAGGAAGGTTACTACTCTTCAACCTTGACACGGAAGGCGAGGCCAAGATCAAAATCTGTAAGCCAAATTAAACTTTATTTTAATCGCAACAGACACAAATATCGCTATAGTTTTAGATTTTCATTATCAGTATACAACCGACTACTGTCAGACATAGTCTTGATCAATAGCACGCTTCTGCTTTCTGAATGACTTTCTCTTGACTTATATTTAGAGTGTTATACATTTGCTCTACTAATTGGCCACAGAACAGAGCGATAAGTCACTCATAAAAAGTATCGATATCCCTAGTGTCCTGTCTAATCTTTACTAATTCGTTTTATAACAATTCAGAGCATAGCATTCCATATCCCGCTGAAGATGTTTAAATGTATATATACTATTGTAAGTGTTAAATGGTAGTTTTATGATTACTGGAGTGACTATTTTGTAGGGAACCAAAGGATCCGCCTTGAAGTGGCTGAACGAGTGATCCTGAAGAAGAATGGCTTGGGCCACTACAAGATCAACTCGTACAAGTACACCGCGGACTACGGGACAGATCTGAAACTGAACCTGACCAACCTCATCAGAGGAAACCCACAGATCAGTAAGCATTGCCCTTATATTACGAAGGAAAATTACAAGCAATAAGGGATGGAAATTATATTCTCAAAAACAAGAACATAAAAATTCCTCGGAGATTATCTTATCACTAGTGTCTGATATTTTTTTCGTCAAGTATCAGTGTATCAATATTACTGTATTCCGGTGTAAAAGGCACTGGAACTGGGGAAATTACTTGGCTCAAGCGGCTTGTGTTGCCAATGTCTCAGTTGACGAGCAGCAGTACAATGCGGTATCTATGGGTTGGGGAACTTTATCTTATTGGTTTTCTAGTCACTAAGAAGGGAGGAATATGTCTATCTTACTCCTTACCTATTTAATTAGACGAATAATAAATCTTGTGATTAAAAAAGACTGTGCAGGTGTGAAATGAAACTTTGTACTTAAGTACATTATAATAATAAGGTAAAATGTATTCACGCACTTACGTGAACGACACGCGATAAAATAACCATTAACAATTTGTTTCTAGGTGCTAATGTACTTGATGTACTGAACGCTGACTCCAAGGTCTTGGCTAACGAATTCGGTGGCCCTATTCTGGACTACGCTATAGACTATGCAATGAACGTTACGCAGAGATTCTTCGACACATACACATACGACCAACTGTCCCATGTGCCGCTCACAGATGAATTCTTTGAAAAGGAATAAATGTAAAAAATATATTTTCATAATTTCACATCCATTAATGTAGTAAAATAATACCAACAAGGTACTATAGTTAAACTGCCGCAATCGCAACTAGTACAATACACAACTATTTGTGGTACAGGCATTCTTAATCCGCAACTGGTTGCAAGAAAATAATTTACGTAAATTTCATAGAATTCATTTCACAATAAAAATTAAAATATTAATTAATTGTTGCAACTGATAGCGAAACTCAGTAATAATAATGTCCAGTTGCGAACAAAGCCGAAAAATTCGTCTCAGTTGCGGATAAAGAATATCTATAATATCTAAATATTATATATTTCATTAACGGCAACATTATCTAAACGTCATTACTTATATAAAAATCAATTGGTATATAACCAATCGAAACTAAAATCATCAGATTATTAATCTACTTTACACTCCTGTAATTCAATTTGTAATTAAACGTAGCTTGGTCACAATAACAGCTATGCGCATATAACTAAATAATGCAAAGCAAAGGCAAATACCTTAATGCAATTATAATATTTGAATAAGATAATTCTTCAAGAGAATACTTACTATTTAGTTTACTGCTAGTACGAGCAATCAAATACTTTGATGAATTCTGAAATTATTAAGGTTAGGTACAAATGGTGGTCCCTCAAGGGTTATTTCTTCTATACTACTGATTTGCAACAGGAAACTATTTAAAGCATTTTTATTATGAGTACTTATAGTTTTAATGAATCTGTAAGTATTAAAGGTTTTACTTTCAAATTATTTGAATTGTCTAGTTTAAACACCTATTAGGATGAAATTATTAAAGTATAGAGTTGTCGCTTTACATTACAAAACTTGTGATAATTAATTTGTTATTGTAGAGTAAGGCTGTACTTTAATTAAATTGACTATAAAACTAATTTTCAATGCCATGAACGGAAATGTGATATAAAAACACAAATTCTTACTCATACAGATTAATGTTAATGAATTAAAACCCATTTCCCTATTTAGTATGTACAATAAACTACACTCAATCAGCTTCTGTGATACTCCACAAAATATGTAGTTCAAAATTTAGCAAATAAATTATTAATAATCTAAAGACCAAACTACAACTTTTTTAAATGCTAAATATGTTAGTGACAGTTGTACTAAAGATCAATCATGATCGATAAATTAAGTACTTATATATTTTATATATATATTTATTTTATAAAAATTGATCCATGATGAAGTTGACAAAAAGTATAAAATGTTCTTATTAACTCATACCGGTTTTAATTATCACTCGTATGTTAATAAGTAAGTATGTATGTATAGTTGTAAGATTTATAGTTTTATAAAAAAATAAATTGGTACATTTTTATATCATGTGTTTTTTTTTTAAAACGAGCGTAAACCTGTAAGTATAAAATATAATTAAACTCACGAACGATTAGGTAGCAGCCAGGGTGTCTAACCACTAGACCAAGAAGCCGCAGTCTACGTAATCGTTACATTTTGGAAGTTTATCTAAAGTTTAAATACGTTACGCCAGAGTTTACCAAACAACATCACTGAATTACTAAAGATTTATTTTAGCAAGTCTGTGACCGACATGCAGATATAGTTAGTCCATCAAATGCAGACGTAAATTTAATTTTAGAATATCATAACGAATATTAATTAGTTTATGTGGGTCGATTTTATTATGCAAATAGCGATTGTCCTTGTGGTCGCGGGGACTGCGAAATATTTACAAATCGTTGACTTTTATAGTAAACTAGCTGACCCGCGCAGCTCCGCCTGCGCTATTATTACATTTTGCTCCCCTTTTCTCCTTCCTCCCTTGATTTATTTCTCCCTCTCTTATGAGAAAAATCTAATTGTATGCCCTCTCTCTCCTCTATCTTTCCCTTCCCGCTTTGGTCCACGTCACACTCCCCCTCTTCTTCTCCCCGTTGTCCTCTCCCTAAACCACCTCCCCCCTGCCTCTTCTCCCACCTTGCTCCCCTTCAGTCCCCCCTTGCTCCACCTAACTCCCCCCTTGCTCCACCTAACTCCCCCTATCCCTCACCTCAACACACACCCCCCCCCATATAGCGCTTTTTGGTAGCCGTTACGAAACAACTCGACACTTTCGTGTCGACACTGATTGATTCTAGTATGAAGAGGCCTCTTCAAATCCCCTCTCCCACTCTCTCTCCTCTCTTGCACCCTCCTCTCGTTCTATACTATATCCTCGTCAATCAAGGTATCAGCGGCATGAAATATACTTTATGACCTATTCTCAGACCTATCCGATATGCACATAAACTATTTAAAAAAAAATAATAACCGACTTCAAAGTAAATTATCTAAAAAGCATAAAATAACGAAAGTATTATTGAAGTTGGTGTTAGCGTACCTGCTGTGTATATTCTGCACCAACTTCAATAATACTTTCGTTATTTTATGCTTTTTAGATAATTTACTTTGAAGTCGGTTATTTTTTTTTTTAAAATAGTTTATTTAACACTTTTTAGTGACTTATTTTACCAAGATAGGTATCAGCACTATCACGCAACTCGAACGTCTACATTACAGTAACTTACTGAAAACATAAAAAGTTTATATCTCTTAAACAACTGGACCGATTTTGATGAAATTTGTACTCTACCCTAAGTTGAAAGATATTCTAACTATTGCAAAAAGAATTTTCGAAATCGGACTTGTAGTTTCTGAGAAATCCGCGGACAAACCTACATACATACATACATACATACATACATACATACAAACACTCGTGAAATTTGGTAAATTCGTTTAGAAGCCCACATAGACTAACATATATGAATATTACGCATTTTTATTAATATTACATACATACGCGTCGAATACAGAACCTCCTTTTTTGAAGTCGGTTAACAAAACTTCATACAAATCGGTTTACCCATCTATTTAATGACCTTACCTAACGTTGCTTAACCTTAACCTAGCGATATGAAAAATAGATATCGAGGACTTTTTTGTAGACCTTGTTAAGGTGTACAATACTGACCTACATTATTTTGATCTATCTCGTAGGGTTCAGCCAGCGTTTGCAATGTAAGCGCAAAAATAAATTGTTTATTTACGACATCATATTAGAAACCTTTAAAATTATCAGTGTTTCTCTACTATATTATGCATGTATTATACATAAAAACCTTCCTCTTGAATCACTCTATCTATTAAGAAAAACCGCATCAAAATCCGTTGCGTAGTTTTAAAGATCTAAGCATACATAGGGACAGACAGACAGCGGGAGCGACTTTGTTTTATAATATGTATAGATATAGATATTATACATCGTATTAATCCTTGGTATGCTTGCGCAAACCCGTAATAAAGAAAAAACGTTATTTCCAAGTAGTCCAATTAGTCCAAGTAGTTAACCAACCCAGATTGATTAAAAAATGATGGGAAATATCTCCCATATGAAAACCTTTGAAGTCCTTAGATATAGGTACGTAACCCTTGCCCAGCAATACTATTCGGTACAGTGTACCCAGCTTATCTGTGAACTGACACTTGCGCTACTGTCAATACAAAACTGTCAAAATAATAATTTTCATTAAAAAAAATTGTTCCTATTTCCACCACCGATACAGATTATATTGGTCGATCTGTAAGCCTCTTGCAACACTTTTGCTTTTTTTATTGGGACTAATAACAATTATAACTCGCTATATCACTATCTTATCTCCCAATATATAGATTTAGCAGAATTTAACAAATACTTAACTCACAGCACAGCAAACACACGCAAAATTATAAAAAGAAATAAGTTTAACTAAAAAACCTCAGAATAATCCCGACTTACGTCATAAAGTCGAATAAAAATAAGTTAAAAAAATGCCCATTAACTTAATTCTGTATCAACATGGTATTCTGTATCACATTCATATCTTAAATTTTATGGCTTAACAAGATTGCATTGTTTAGCGATCGTTTGCACAATTATTTAGAATGCGGCCGATTTGACCCAATTTCCGCGATATTCCCACAATCAGTATGGCATCGCGAGACGTCGCATCTGACACGGTACATGGTAGTCATGGTTTGTGATCTACCGATATTGGGACCAAGTGGTCCTAACAAAAAACAGGACTCAAATCACGGTCAAGCAATAATCATCAAGATAAATATTGGTTGACAGTTATCTTTTCTATCACATGCTCAATCGAAAATTATTTTGAAATGAAACTAATTTTACGGATTATATCGCGGTTTATTTTTGATTTTAATTACCCGACGTTATAATCGTTATCGTGTGGCGATATTCGCGTAAATATCAGAAATCATTACAAAAATTATTTCTTTTTTTATTTAGCTTTGTGAATTGAATAATTGTTGGTTAGTAATCGACACGCTTGCTTATATATTATACAACTGTACTTCATTGGCGCTCGTCCCCAAACATCAGTTATTAAATCCCTTGAGCTCGTTAATTTCATCCGCTAAAATGATCTTCACGTCGAACTATGTATTAATAGAAATTGCTGAACAGTTTTGTTTCTTAATTATTTTTCAAATGGGAGATTGTATGCATTCTAAATAAGTTTTCTATGTCGACAGTATTTATTATTTTAAACACAATACACATTTTTTCATATGAATATTTTAAAACTAACCAAAGCCACACGGTGTTAAATTATCAATCAAAGATTATCAACTTAAAAAATAAAATTATAAATTTGAATGAATTAACTCGAAATAGTATTAATATATTTTACTAAACGGAGATCAAAATGCTTATTACGCTCATGTGCTTCCTTATTACAAATCACAGAACCTAAAGGCACTTAATACTTTAAACTTTAATTACGTTTCTGTTTCAACTGCTATTTTAATTAGAAAACCCGTTTTACGATATTATTATATATTTATTACTTATTATATGAACTTGTCTTACGACACGTAATAAACTTGTAATTATAATTTAAACGTATCTGTCAATGATAGGACATAAATATATTTTTGTGGTAAGCAAAGAACACACCAAAATAAAGCTACCTGCTTGATATCCTGCCGAAACAATACCTCATGGTCACCCTACCGGGCGTCCACCCACGAGTTGCTTTCACCGCGCATCGACTCTTGCGCATTACGAAAGTACGTCGTACACGCCTGCGCACTGACAAATTGGGATCAATTTGCCTGTAGCCACGCTAAATTATATTGGGGTCCAATGCAATTTACACAGGTACATAGCGTTTATATATAGCGACAGGCTAATATCACAGGTAATATTCCATTTGCTTGGATTCGTTTGTGTTGTAAACTAAATATCTTTGTTGTGTAATATGCAAGAGTCATGTGTTGAATAAGTATCTTCTATATCTATATTGAAATCAAACTACCATTACGGATTTTATCGCGGTTTATTTTTGATTTTACTATCCCGACGTTTCGAATGCTTTGCAGCACCCATAGTCCACCCGTGACCATGGGTGCTGTAGTTTGATTTCAATGTGTTATATTCGCGTAAATAAAAGACAACAGTCTATATCTATACTTAAAACTGTAACAAGTCCAATTCGGTACATCGAAGATATTTTGAAAATTATTTTTGGAGGACATTTTATAACCGATACTGAAACCACAACTGTATTTTTTTTTTTCATTTTTGTCTGTCTATCTGTATCATGGCTGCACGTCACGCCGAAACTACGAAGGGATTCGAATGAAACTTGGCATGATTTGAGTTATTACTACGAGGAGGACATAGGATACTTTTTATCCCTTAATTCAGCACGGTTCCCTTGGGAGAGAGGATTTAAAGTAAAAATGTTTACTTGGTTAACTCGTGGATCGAGTTAACCATTTTACATTATAATAAATAATAATAAGAAGACACTCATAGACAGTTGTTATCAATATGTGGCAATCGATCAGGTTAAGCAACATTAAGCAAGGTCATACATAGATGGGTGACCGTTTAATGCCATTTGAATTAAGCGTCTCCGTGCTTCGGAGGGCAAGTAAAAAGCGGGTCCTAGGTTTAAACCGACATTAAAAAATGGAGGTTATGTGTTCAACGCAAATGTAGGCTATTAAAGAAATATGTAACGTATAAAGAGCGCGGGCGGAGCTGGGCGGGTTTGCTAGTAATTATAATATAAGCTTTGTAGTCTCCATGGGGCTGCAGGACTACCCGCTTTACAATGCGAGTTGCATCCCATGGGGAACAACTTTATGCAGGTGTTCCGTATTTCTTAGGACAGAACAGGCTCACGCTTCTGTCTAAAAATTAAGATCCATCCTAGAATGGGCATGTAAAAGTCAGTCCTGTGCTTGATCTCTCCCCGCTCGTGCCGGTGTTGCATCCTATCTGGAGGTCTAGTAAGAGTTCTGATAGTTTACAAGCTCGATCAAACAGTCAGTTTTTTCCATACATTTCACACCAGCGCCCCTGGCGGTAACTATCAAAAACTAGTCAACTGTACAGGAGAAAACTGACAGTTTGATTGAGCTCGTAACTCGTACTAGACCTCCTAATTGCGAGTGTAGCGGCGAAGAGATTACACTTGCATCTGCTCAAGCACTTGTGTATTGCTGCGTATGTGCCCAGACCCGGATCTACGGGGGCGGTGGGGGTTGTCAAACCAGGGCACCGGCCCCATAATATAATATGATTAAAAATAAAAAACTTGCTCCACAAAGCGCCTAACATACGGAAGCCTGGTTGGCTGTCTGTGCCTCATGTTATCAAAAGATTGGTCATTGTAGCAATTAATGGTAAAGTCCTTGAATCTTTAAGAGATGTGTCAGCGCCTAGTTTGATAACCTGCTCTGTAATTGCTTAATAAAATCATAAAACTTGTAATAAGATTTTTATGATACATTTATAAATAGTAGCACAGAACACGTATATACATATAGCGGATATACCTTTACAGTAAAAAGCAGATTATGACACGTAGTATAAGACACTAGCAATCAATTTGTGTAACAAAATAATTTGATTTGAAAAAAACCCGGCCCTCTCAATTTATACTACCTATACAAGGACCTTACCTATACCTCCTAGAAAATATATGTATTTACTTATATAGGTATGTATTCGTAGCATGTTGAAGCATACCTAATGTAGAAACTAGATATCTAGTACCAGTCAATTTAATACAACAACAAAGAAACATAAAAGTGAAGAATAAATTATAAGTTTTGTGGAAAGCAATTTTCTTTTAAAAATGTAGTTAGTTCGATATTTGTTTAAACAACATTGGGCAACCAATTCGTTTCTGTCAACTGTGAACGAAGCACGCAACCCGCACGCCACGATGCGGATATCGTCTAGAAACTTTAATATTCAGAATACTTTATTAACTATGCTAACCCCATGATAGTTTGTTAATAGAAAAAAATATATACTTACTACTAGTAACAATTATTGCATTTGCGGCTAAAATTTCCTTAAAATGTGTGTATATCTTCTATCTTTATCTGTTCTCCTGTATTTTCTTATTTCTAATGCCTATGAAAGGTAGGGAGCAGGAGGAGTACCTACTCATAACTGGAGCCATCTGACGGAAATAGCGTATTCGTTTATATAAAGTCTTTGCTTGTGGCGGCTTCGTGTGGCGGGTCACCCCCTTCCCTCTAATATGGTTGAGGGGAGTGATGGCTGCTGCTCGAGTCAACTCGTGCGCGGGTGCTGCTTGGGGGGACTGGTCCGACTTCTATCCATTTGGCCTTTTAGTTTGTCGTAATTTATTGTTTACTTCTTTTCTCCCTTGCTTTATGTTTCGAACGGCAGGACACAATATCGCTAATGTCGATTCATTTGTAACAATAAAAAAAAAAGTGAAAAAATGACAAGCCCGCTGAGTTTCTTGCCGGATCTTCTCAGTTGAGGCCGCGTTGTGATCCGGTGGTAGCTTCTAAAAAATGACGATTCAAAAGTGCTAGCGTTAAGCCTATTTGAAATAAAGATTTTTGAGTTTGAGTTATATAGTATTAGATACTATCTTTCTGACGCCGGACAGTAAGCTTTGTATTGGGATCATCATTCATCACATCATTAGCAGCCGAAAGATGTCCACAGCTGAACAAAGGCTTCCCCTTAGAAGGGAGGGGTTGCCATAATCCCCACGCTTGGCAGGGGGCTTGGGAATCGCAGTATAGGTGGAAGATAAATCCAAAAGTAAGACGCTGCTGCCCGTCTTCCTGTTCTCGCTTAGTCGCCTCTTACGATACCCAACGAGGGGAGATGGGGGGATGCATTTCTAACCCGGCACCACACGGGTATATGTAAATAATAACCGTAGGTACAGTATATGCCTTTTCAGAATGACGTCGCCTCTACCTTAGAGTCGATCGAAATCCCACCGCGCACCTTGTATGCACCTAATAATAAAATATCTTGGGACTTACACGGCCATATGATCCTAATAAGGCAGAGCCAATATATACTATGTCGACTGACAAATAGTAACATATAGAACAAATAGCGCCCAACGTAAATAAAAAAAACAGTAACGGGTTTATCAAAATTGTTTATTAGTTCATGTGAGTTTCTCTATTCTTTTAAAATTTACTCACCGTAGTTTGATGTAGACACAGTATCAATGATGTTAATCAATAGTTTATAATAGTGAATCAATGCACTGTATGTAGTTTGTGTTAGATACAAGCAGGTTTTATATATTTAGTTGTTTGTTATTAACTTGTAAAATTTATATAAGTACTTATTGTTTTATTAGGTAAGTAGCACGGTAATATGCTTAATGCTTATTGTGGTAGTTGTTTATGATTATTTGTAATTGTATGCGTTCTAAGACAAAACAATAGCAGTTATTACACGTTAATTGCCTCTAGCTAGCTAGGTACATAGTTTAATGATATTTGTTACGCATCAGGATAACTGTTGTTGATTACAACTTTGTGTGTATATCTGTGTCACCCCAGCTCATGAACGGGTGGACGGATTTGATTGAGGTATTGCTTGAAGTGGGCTTGATCAACATGTTTCTTGGTTGTTTAATGAAAATCTGCTCAGCCGTTTAGTATGCAAATTTGTAGTAGTTGTAATTTGCCTTGTAGTTTTTTTTAATGAAATTTCTAGATGAAATGTATTACACTGGGTAGACTTAAAATATTGAGTGATTTTATATAAGTAGTCTTAAATTTACTTGTTTGTTCAAATTACGAGTTACTTTGAATAAGTGGTTGCCCACTATTTATTGACAACAATTTTGTTCAATTGTACTTTTTGGCAATTTAATACAATGGACCCACAATACTTATTAAAAGATGAAGTAGAGTTTGAACTCGCGTGTCGTGGTTACGTACAAACCGGGGGACTAGTCTCTGCCTTAAAAATAATACTAAAAAAAATGCTAAAAAAAAAAATCAAAGCTGAAAGTTTACAAGAGGTTTCCTATAAAATAAAAGCACCTCAGTCATGTATCGAGAACCCAAGTTCAGAGTTACATATTTGTGCCGATAAAATAAACACAATTTTATGTTACGTTTCGGAATTGCATGAAAAACCTGATAAGCAACTTTATAAACGTTTGGTATCGCGTATAATTCATGTAGTCAATAGGCTTAATCTTATTGCTCCTTTAGAAGACTTAGATGTAGAAAGAAAAAAGACGACAGTCAAAGGACGTGTGAGCACGTCGTACTTTGTGAGATATTAGAATTTTGCTATAATAATATAAATTGTTATTGATTTTGAGTTTCAAAATTAAGTGAAGTGTGTTGTGCACAAAGGGGGTGAGTTGTTTAATTAAAAATAAACAATGCGTAATTATTTAGTCACCAAATATACTCATTTGCTTTTCCATTGTTATAGACTACGGATATGCCCCTTTTTATGGATGTCTATAGTTAATAAACTTATCTAATATCCTGAGAAACCTAGCTGGCTGGGATTTGGTTTTGGCAGAGTTCCAGCAATATAAAAAAAAACTCTCCTGGCGTCCACACGTAGTGTAGTTTAATTTATATATTATGTTGTATCCTAGCTGTAAATATAGTCTTCCTACTGTTGCATGTTGTACCTAGAGTAATAAATGTCTTAAGATCTTTCTATAATTTTACTTTACCTGGATAACCCGTAACAAATGGCCATTTGTTACGGGCTATCCAGGTAAAGTATAATATATAAATTAAACATATATTACATATATTAACAATATATATAAATTAAACTACACTACGTGTGGACGCCAGGAGAGTTTTTTTTATATTGCTGGAACTCTGCCAAAACCAAATCCCGGCCAGCTAGGTTTCTCAGGATATTAGATAAGTTTATTAACTATAGACATCTATAAAAAGGGGCATATCCGTAGTCTATAACAATGGAAAAGCAAATGTGTATATTTGGTGACTAAATAATTACGCATTGTTTATTTTTAATTAAACAACTCACCCCCTTTGTGCACAACACACTTCACTTAATTTTGAAACTCAAAATCAATAACAATTTATATTATTATAGCAAAATTCTAATATCTCACAAAGTACGACGTGCTCACACGTCCTTTGACTGTCGTCTTTTAACCTACCCTTCACCGCTTTATATTCTATTCTATTATAAATGCCAATGAAAACAAAACATTACAAAAAGACTTTTTTTTAACTACAACGACGATTCAGAGGATTCGAACTCGCGCCTCGTAATTCGCTTCCGAACGCCTAGCCAACTGTGCTATGGCTGCGATATGTAATCATTTGAAATTAACATTCCTATCGTAACATACTAGGTTGAGTAGGTATTTGAACTATTTGATTACCTCCGAGAGGTCCTTCAGCAAACGTTCGGTGCAGAAGATACTCTGGCTAGATCTGAATGGAGTACTCAGTAGAAAACCACAGCGACGATAAAGGCCAGCGGGAAGATTTTAGTGGGTAATAATCCCAGATAACGCGGTCTCTGACCCTAGACAGTACAAAGGTGGTAGGTCATTGCTGGGTAGTCGATCCTTTGTGCAAAGGATCGACTAGGTACGGAGTGGCTGGATGTCCGGGGTGTGGGCCCAAGGACGTCCACTGAGTACGGCGTCGACTCCGAGGAGCACCGTGTCAGGTTCCCGGGGGGCTACAATGTGCCCCTCGGCGGCGGGCTCAAAGTCAAGGCACTGAGAGGTGCAGTTCCCACCGGAGAGACCTGGGTGCCGATGCGACAGCCGCGGGGGTTTTAGTGGGTAAGAATCCCACATACCCCGGTCGAGCCCCACAGCTCCCGGGGTTCGTTTGAAGATTTCCCCCACGTCAATGAAAAAAGGTACAAACATGGTCTGTGGAGTCACTGGACGTTTGGAGTGAGGGCGTTAGGACGTCCATTGGGTACGGTGGCAACGCTGAGGACGGCGGCGGGGTTGCGACCCCGTGGGGGACTACATGCACCCCTCCGGCGGTGAAGTTAAAGGCAATGCACCTTATACCTAGTGCAGAACCCACCAGAGAGCCCAGGTTCCCCCTCTCACGCGCCGATGCGACAGCCGCTGGGGTTTTAGTGGTTAAGAATCGCACATACCCTGGCTGTCCCCCACAGGTTCCGGGGATCCATTATAGGTTTCCTCTGCGAAAACAAAAAAAAAACCACACCAGCGGTATCAGACATTATACCGCCAAGCAGCAGTCTATCTGTGTGTATGTCAGTTCAGTACACGGCAGTGATCTCGAAGTTGGTCAGAAATATGTCTACCTCGGGCAAACTTTGCAGTTGGGAAAGAACAATTTCGAGAAAGAAGCCAATAGGAGAATACAGCTGGGGTGGGCAGAATTTGGGAAATTACGTCGAGTATTTTCGTCACCCATCCCACAGAATTTGAAGACAAAAGTCTTCAATCAGTACGTCCTACCTGTTATGACATACGGAGCCGAAACGTGGACACTCACGGTGGGGCTGGTCCACAAATTTAAAGTCGCTCAGCGAGCTATAGAAAGGTCTGTGCTTGGAGTTTCTCTGAAAGATCGAATTCGGAACGAGGTGATTAGACAGAGAACCAAAATTATCCACATAGGACACCGGATTAGCAAGCTGAAGTGGCAGTGGGCTGGCCACATCTGCCATAGAACCGATAATCGCTGGAGCAAACGAGTTCTTGAGTGGAGACCGCGAGTCGGCATACGTAAAGTGGCGGGCAGAAATTGGATGAGGAAAGTCGAGGATCGTAGTCAGTGGCATGATATTGGAGAGGCCTATGTCCAGCAGTGGACGACTGTAGGCTGATGATGAAGATGAAGCAGCAGTCTATAAATATTTCCCTATTTTATTAAAGAGTACTGTAGCTGGTGAAATTAATGGGCTCAAGAGACTTAATACTAATGTGATGCAGCTGTCTATGGGCACCAGTGTCGTTTACCATACCAGGCTAACGATCTTCTAGTCTCGTTACTTGTCGCTTGTAAATTAATATTATGTCCTGGGTGGGAACCGAACCGATGACCTTTTGGGTAGAAGCCAAGTTAACTAACTAACCATATAGCCTATCTGGCCTGTTAATAAAGCCAATGTTATTGGTAATTGGCCATAGTTCCAGTCATTTGTCTTTCTATTTAGACCACACCATAGTCACGAAGCAGCCGCAGTATATCCGAACATGGTCGGAGTCCCATAACTCAGGGTAATTGCGATCGAGCAGTCTGGAAATTAATCCGCCCGCGCCGATATTAATTAAACTATGGCAAACGCATCTGAAATATCATTCATGTACAATGCTAACATCGGTACCATTGAAGGCAAAAGTATTACGATAATTTGAATAGTACCGCGAATCTGTTTAGGTACCTACTTTTTTTCCGGCAAAATTATACCTTTAACACAGGGTTTCTTAAGTTCATTATCAGCTAGTGCCCCATCCAAAGCTATATCGCTACGTGGTTAAAAAATAAGTGTAGTTATCCTTGATGGTGGATTGGTTAGACACTGGCCAAATAGGTCGTGTAGGGGTTCTATTCCTACATTGTCAGTGAGTGGCTGATATTTATCAATATGACGGGCCCGTTGGTCTAGTGGTTAGACAGCCTGTCCGCTAACCGATGGGTCGTGGGTTCGATTCCCACCAAGTGTCTGGGTGTTATTTATCTATTTCAATATGTATTTACCAAAAAAAATGTATATAAGTATTAGTATCATTTGTCTGGTTTCCATAGTACAGGCTCTGTCTAGTTTGGGGTCAGATGACCGTGTGTGAATTGACCCACGATATTATAAAAAAAAAATATATATAAATATGTATTTACAAAAATAAAAGTATATTATTATAAGTATTCGTATCAGTAGTCTGGCTACCATAGTACATAGGTACAGGCTCTGCCTAGTTTGGGATCAGATGAGTTGTGGGCCCTAACTGTTGGCCTTTTGGATAAGCTCAGAGTCACACAACGAGTTATGGAGAGAGCTATGCTCGGAGTTTCTTTGCGCGACAGAATCCGAAATGTGGAGATTCGCCGAAGAACTAAGGTCACCGACATAGCTCTCAGAATTTGCAAGTTGAAGTGGCAATGGGCAGGCCACATCGCTCGAAGAACTGATAACTGTTGGGGAAGAAAGGTTCTCGAGTGGCAACCACGAACCGGAAGACGCAGCGTAGGCAGGCCTCCCACTAGGTGGACAGCCGAAATTGTGCGCGTCGCAGGCAACCGGTGGATGCAAATAGCCAATTGTCGTTCCTTGTGGCGTTCCAAGGGGGAGGCCTATGTTCAGCAGTGGACGTCTTCCGGCTCGTGATGATGATGGTGATGAGTTGTGTGTGGATTGTCCCAGGAATAGTCGTTTAAATCCATCGATATACGTATACTTATCGATCTTTAAAACACTTAATTAATCCGTAAAATCAGTTACTAAGTAATAATTTAAATCAATATCAACAGTTTCGGGGCCGCCATTACAAAAGCCATTAGCCCCAGACTCCGAGCTATTGATCTGGCTAAATTTACACCTCGCCAGTCTCAATTAATCGGTAATGGGAAATCCATACTCCATAGCCGGCCAAGCACAGACAGATTAACCATGCAGTTTCATGATTAAATCCCAGTTATTAGCCATAAGTTAGTTTTTAGGGTTTTGTACATAAAAAGTAATAACTAAGATCTAAAACTATTCCAAGTTTCAAATCGATAGCGTCAGTGGTTCCTGAAATATATAGGTGTGACAGACAAACAGACAGACGTAGTCAGACCATAAGTGTTCCTTTTTTACCTTTTAGGTATGGAACCCTAAAAAGGAGTCCTTATGGTGCGACTTCGTCTGTCTTTTTTTTTTTTTTTTGGGAATGATAGACGCTGTTAACCGCAGATGGCTATTGCAGCTTCACCGGACAATAAACTTCGTCTGTCTGTCAGCTTGTTTCATAACAGCTTTTTTAATTTTTTTTTATTTTCGGCTGGCGAAAGACCTCCACTGCTGAACAAAGTCCTCCCCCTTAGAAGGGAGGAGTTGCCATAATCCCCACGCTTGGCGGCGGCTTGGAGATCTCAGTATAGGTGGTAGGATATCCAATAGAAAGACGCTGCTGCTCGTCTTCTTGTTTAGTCTTTTACAGACAGCCAACGGGAGGAGATAGGAGGTTCCTATTCATACCCGGACCGGACCCACGGGACATATTTTATGTTACTTACGTTATTTTAGTCTTATAATTAAAAACGTCCAAGAAAAATTACTCTCAAAAGCAGATCTAGGTGGTAGACTGTTCTCTGCGTCCACGTTGAAGAGATTCTGGCGAGATCCAAGCGGAATGCCCAGAACCTTGATGAAAGCCATCAGGTTTTAGTGGGTAAAAATCCATAATTCGACCCCCGCCCTTACGGAGACCGGGTACCTTTTGAAGGTTTTCTTCCCGACAAGTCAAGTGCAAGGGCTGACCAGGACCCTCCCTGGTCAGATATTCAGTCGTCAAGCAGCAATGTGTTCCTAAACAATGCTGTGTTCCTGTGTCAATCGTACCTTAGTTGGTCAAATTACCGGGCTTATCCCACCCCATTGGGTAATTAATATTCTGGGACTAACCGCTCACGGTCACCTGATCCCAAACTAGTCAGAGCCTGTACTATGGAAACCAGACAAATGACACTAATATTTATATACTTTTTTTGTAATTACATACTTATATAGATAAAACACCCAGACACTTGGTGGGAATCGAACTCATGATCTATTTGGTAGACTAGCCCAACAGGTCAGTCAAGTCAATCAAGGTGTCCGTAAGAGGAAACAAGAAGGGAACTATGGGAAAACAAGAAGGGCAGCAGCGTCTTTCTATTGGATTACCTACCACCTATACTACTGCGATCCCCAAGACGCCTGCCAAGCTTGGGATTATGGCAACCCCTCCATTTTAAGGGGCTTTTGCTCAGCTGTGGACGTCTTTCGGTTACTCACAAATAATTATCATCTCGGATGATAAGGTAGCAGTGTAATGCAGTTGCTAATTGACACTTGTATCGCTTACTATTAGGACATACATATAACATATTCTAATGATCTTTACTAACAGCCGCACTCACAAACCCCAATTAACTTTAATTCTAATTAAGTCACTTTTTAAAATCTATTTATTTTCGAAACCATTTATGATTAATTTCGATTATTGAACACGAGATAATTGTTATCTCTACTCACTATCAGCGTATTAAGTATTAATTGGCTTCAAGTGTCGAAATAATCCGATATCAAAAAATGGATTAATCATCATTAACTTTAATTGACGTTTGTAGGTTCGGCAGTAAGTTAAACAAGCTCTCAGAAGCAGTCTTTAGTTAAGCATCGTCAACCCCCGTGGAGAAATTCTCTCCGCGGGGTGAATTCCGTCCTAATTTGATACATCGCGACAGACATATCCGTCTGTATGTATTTTTAAATGCGTCAATGGGGTGCAAAAACGCCGTGAAGATAAATCGGTGGGAGCGTTTTTTGTGAACCTCAGTGATGGCCGTTAGACTAGGACTTTTTGTAGAAAGAATTGTAAAATAAGTGATGCATTGTCCACCCAAGGAAGGTAGTTAAATAGTCGTGATAACCAAAAAGGGTGTAGTTTGAGCCGCAATTTGGCCTCATCAATACATACAGTTCGGAAATCGCACTTTGTAACTGCGAGAAAACTATAAAAAGAAACTCAACCTAATTGAAGTTGATATTAAATTGTTACAGTTATTTAGAACTCACAGTATTAATTTTGTCAGGGAGATGTTTTTTATATATTTTTTGTACGGTAGAGGGTCCAAGTAGAACAAAGTTCCACAACTCGTGTTTGATACACACCGGTTTTTAGGGTTCCATACCCAAAAGGTAAAAAAGGAACCCTTATAGTCTGTCTGTAAGTCTGTCTGTCCATCACACCCATATATACAATCGCAAATGTAAAAAAAATCTTTTACTTTTTTTTATAATGGGGCTCCAAACGTGTCATCAAAATTTCAAAGTTAGACTACTAAGTGGGGTACCTATCATATGTAAGGGGTTTAATTGCACATCTCAAAATAGATTTTTATTTTGTTCCATCCATTTTTGTACCACCGCTTACCGTCAGGTGGGACCATGAGCCCTACTTTATTTAAGTAGAGTAAAAAAAATCGGTATATTTTGATTTCTGTAATTGTGTGTCACAGAATAACCGAAATTTTGTGCACCGCAGGTACTTAACCGGTGGATGCAAATATCCAATTGTCTTAACTAGTGATGGATTATTTAGCATTCGCATTCATTGTTAGCATGCTAATGCTTATTTAGCATTTCACAAATTAAATGTAGTTGCGAAATTCTGTGAAAAAATATTTAATTCACATAAGAACATAAATCATTACGTGATATTAGCAAATAGCATAGCAATAGCAATTAGCATGCTAAGACTCATGAATTCGCATGCTTATGAAATTAATACGAAATCGCGATAATTGCCATCACTAGTCTTAACTTAAAAAAATACAAGCATTAGTTGGTTAGAATTCCATAGACTCTGCCTAGTTTAGGATCAGATGACCGTATGTGGCTTGACCCAATATCGCTTGTATCAATGAGCAATCGTAGTACATAGGGGTCGTCCATTAATCACGTGAGGCTCGAAAGGGGGGGGAGGGGTTCCGAAAAAATCACGAAATATCACCAGGAGGGGGGAGGGGTATAATGAGACATCACGTGTATTTATTTTTCGTTGAATGCACGATTTCTAAACCAAACAGCGGCACGTGGCCTTGACTCACCGTTGCCGGCAACGACTTCCCCTTCAACATTTAATCAGTTAAGTACCTGTATTTAAAGATAATATTCCGAAAATTTCAATATAAACCATATTGAAATTTTTTACAAAAAATACACGTGATTTTGGATAGGGGTAGTTTAAAAACCTCACCACATATCACCAGGAGGGGGGGGGGGTTAAAAAATTGCTAAAAACCATCACGTGATTAATGCACGACCCCATAGCAAATAGAATATCGTAACAAAACTGGGGCACGACTTGAGAGACTTCTGATTCTGAAACTAATTGCCGAAGCCACACATTGGTAATTGTTTGTAATAGATGAGTTCATGATCATGCTAGCCGTTTAATAAGAAGTGTGAAAGTACTACGACATTTTGCCCGAATACACCAGACAGACGGTGGGTTAAATGTTTTTCAAGAGTATGAAAATACATATGTATGTCTGTTTCTTTGGCACGGCCTACAGTCTAAACGGTGTTATCATCGATGGTGTTATGGACAGTGACTTATAATATGTCGTTAGATTTGTCATAGGCTAGCCGCACACGTACAATATTATTGTCAATACAATATTGACAATATTTTTCATCAATAATGAGCCCCGCACACTACGCAATATTATTGTCAATATTTCGTGGTATAATTTGACTCAGTCGTTTAGTAGCCAGATTCGTGTGCACACGTTTCATAATATACAAAAAAGCAATCCAGAAGGAAACGATGAATTAAACATGGTTGAGAAAATTACTTAAGCTAATTCATTTCAATGTAATAAATGAACTGCGCGTTACAGCAGAACATAATTTTAAAAAATACATGAGAATGAGAAATAGCAGCCTTCAAAAACTATTATCCTTATTAAATTGATAATAGTTTTTGAAGAAAATATGGTTCTATATTTCTGGGAAAGTTTCCCTTGTTTTATCATCATCATCAGCAGCTGAAAGACGTCCACTGCTAAACAAAGGCCTCCCTCTTAGAAGAAAGCGGTTGCCATAATCCCCACGCTTGGCAGGGATCTTGGGGATCGCAGTATAGGTGGTAGGTAATTAAATAGAAAGACGCTGCTGTCCGTTTTCTTGTTTTCCCTTAGTCGCCTCTAACGGACACCCAACGGGAAGATAGGAAAGAGTGTTATTTTTACCCGTGAATCTCACGGGAAATGTTTTATAAATTCTGATAAATATTGGTTATGGGTGGGAGTAGAATCTACAATATTTTTACTGTTTTCGTCCTCCATTTTGAACAAAAACACGAACGTCTGCTTGCTTAGAAAATGTTTCTTCAACTAAAATATTGCCGCGCGCCCGCACACGTCAATATTATTGACAATACCCCTGCCTCCCCCCGATATTGTCGCGACAAAATCAGAATATCTGGAAATCGACAATAATATTGAACAATACCGCAATACGGGCCGCACACACACAATATTATTGACAATATCATGAAGCTAGTAGGTCAACAATGGAGCCCAAACTCCAAATACTTGATTGAGGCATACGCTATCCCTTTCATTGAGGTCCGATGTGTGGTCCATGTTATAATTGAAATTACCCGAGAAATGGATACCCTAATATAGAAATGCTTTACTTACACATCAAAAGAATGTTTTCCACCCGAAAACTTAAAATACGATGACAATCATGTCTAATAAAAAAATTATTGGTACTGTTCTGCGAGTTCGATTAGAATAATGCTCTATTGTGTTTTCGCCAATTATACTCAAATGCAATTTTAATTACCGATTTTAAGGGTTCGTATTTTGTGGCAACACTGTCGCTTATTGTCAGCATGAAACTGTCTGTCATATAAATCGATCAAACATTTAAATACCATAATTTCAAGATAAAGTGAATTAAAATCATAAAAATGGTGATAAAATGTGCAGTACTTGGTTGCAAAAATATGTTGTATCCAGTATTTAATACCGAATATCACTCGTAAGTGCGATTTTGTTCAATAATTACCTACCGATGATCCCTGTGCATTATGCACCATATTTTCGATCAGTTCTTCTTTCGATAGGCACATAACACGTTTTCAGTTCGTTTGTTAGTATTGGGTTTAAGTTTATATTAATTTGTACTTGAATTATTTAATTTTAAAATATTTCACATTATTTTAATAGAGTAACCATGGTAAAGATTTTTTGAAGACTCCGTTTTGGGGATTTTTTACCGCCACTTTATGATCAAAAAATAAACGATGTATTTAGTTCAAAGGATTGATATTGAAAACATATTGTATGTTCATTAATTTTACAAGTGTGTAGGTATGTTGGTTAAGTTTAGGTACAGTTAGTTTTGTAACTTATTAGATACATATTATTAAAATCATATTTATTCTTGTCGCCTCCTAGTCCTGTCGCGTCTAGTAGCCTCCGTGGCGCAGTGGGAAACCGCTTGCTTGCATACCGGGGGTCGCAGGTTCGAATCCTGCGGGGAGCAACAACTATGTGTAGTTGTTCCTCACTGGCTAGGATAATGCAGGCCGGTCATTGTCTGTAAAGTAAGATGATCCATGCGTCGGATAGGCATGTAAAGTACACTTGTGCACTTGTGTCTACGCAAGCATTTGTGCACTGGATGATGGCTGATCTTGCGAAAGATTAGCCGCTGTGGTTGGATTGGCCGTATCGGCGAGAGTACCTATATCATTCCATAAATATACATACTGTTTTATTTACCCCTGGTCAATATTAATACATTTTTTATTTTCTTGTAGATTTCCTAAAAATATTGAGTGAAGGAATGTACCTATGACTATCCATTGTCCCATTGGAAAATAAATTTGATGAAGCTGCAATGATCTGCTGTTGGTCCAATGGAAAACTAAATTTACCGCGAATGCTTTTTCTATCGTCTAATGTGTTGGTTAAAAGGTGTTTTAGTTGTTTGCATATAATGCTAATTGCTATTCAGTATCTTGTGATTAATCGGAGATCGTTAAACGTACTGAATAAATGATTTTATAGCACAATATTTTTTTTAATCATAACTTCATATGCTTTTATTTTCACAACCATTAGCTTATTATTTATCCCTTGATTTTCTGTAAAGTAAGATGCTCCATGCGTAAGATGGGCATGTAAAATGTTGATCCTGCACCTGGTCTCTCCCCGGTCGTGTCGGTTTTTCATCCCATCGTATTTTGAGAGGTAAACGGAAGAGAGAGAGAGAGAGTGCAGTTGTGTCTACGCAAGCACTTGCGCACTATAATATATTTTGCGTAGACTGAGATCTTTCAAAATACCCACTGTGGTAATATCGGCCAGATGGAGGTCCTTATTTATTTATCATCTGTTTCCCTATCAATCACAGTTTGTTCTTCTTGTACACAGTTCTTCCGTATTTGGGCTGCTCCAACCCATAATCAGACTGATTAAGCAGGTTAAGGTTTAAACTTAAAGCATAATAATAATATAATAATATCCTGGGACAATTCACACACGGTCATCTGATCCCAAACTAGGCAGAGCCTGTACTATGGAAACCAGACAACTGATACTAATACTTATATACTTTTTTTTTTGTAAATACATACTTATATAGATAAAACACCCAGACACTTGGTAAACAAGCCAAGTAAGTCGTATTATGCGACGAAGTTAAAAAGATGTCCTGATTTTTCATGAAACATTAAGGTTGCCTTCTTAGAAAGAGAGATCCGACCTCAATGAAAGGGATAGCGTTGACCTCAGGCATGTATTTGGGAGTGTTTCCTCCACTTTGACCCTAATAGCTTCATGGACAATATGCACTATATTGACAATAATATTGAGCGTGTGCGGCTAGCCATAGTTGTGGTAATGACATAGAAAGGAATATTTAAAAAAAATATGTATTTTTTTTTAGTTCCGATAACATCACTATGGGTATCAAATGAAAGGTCTGAACCCGACGAGATGATATTATAGGTACACATACGTATACGTATTATGTATTTATAATGTAATTTAGGACCGTTTTGTTCTTTCGCAGTCGGGATTTTTATGCTTTTATAATTTACATACATACATAAAATCACGGCAGAAGACAGATCCCAAAGGCCGCTTTTCGCCTCCGTGAGATACGAGACGTGATGGGTGGCGAACCACATCGCCGCCATTTTGGTTAATTTATATATTGACCATTGCATTCTCACGAATAAGGGGGGAAAGGGAAGGATAGGTGTTGTGAAAAGGAAGATTGGCAAGTTAGAGTGGGAAATTGGAATATAGGATATTACCGCACAGGAGGGCAAGGGATGGGACAGTAATAGCTAGGGAAGCCGGGGTCGCATACCCGTATACTATACCACAACTACCGGACAGGTAAGTTGGGATGGGTATCCCATGACTAAATAAATAATATAATATTTTATAATTTATACTTCATATACTTGTTGTTTATTTCACCTAGTGACGGGACAAGCAAAACGTTTGCCTAATGGTAAGCATCATGCCTACCAGCGACAGCTGCACTGCACTGTCGCTCGTCAACTGAGACGTTAGTTATAAAGTCTCTTGAGTCCAGTAAATTCACCATTATCGTGTACTATTATGTAAATAGAGTTGGTTTTTAGGACACCTATTCAGTACCTTTTTTTATATTACCAAGGTGGCGTGCGGCCCGCCTGATGGTAAGCAGTCACCGCAGCCTATAGACGCTAGCAATACCAGAAGAATCACTAGCACGTTGCCAACGTGCCCTCAAGTCATTAGATAGTATTTGTGTCCAGTAATTTCACCAGGTACAGTGCCCTTACGCCGGAACACAGCAATGCTTACACTCCGCTGCTTGGCGGCAGAATATCTTACACTGCGGTTCTACCTACCTGGACGGTTCCTTGCACAAAGAACCTACCACCAAATCCAACCAAGGAACTTATTTTAAAGAGCATTTCAAAGCAAAATCAGTCAGAATTGAAGCCGTTAAAGAGCAATTGACTTGGTCTTATCATAGCGATGTTGGGTACTCAACTATTAAGACCACCGCTTGTAATGTGAAAAGGTAGTGATGCTAGCAAAAAAAAATCTTCGTAAAAATCAAACTATTTTGGAACTCGTGTCCCCTCAAAAAATAAGCATAAATAAACGCAAGTCATAACAAAATCGTCACGTAAATGAAATACACGTTCAGTTTTTAGTGGTGGTGTCGGTGACACGTGTTGGTGACACCCGACACTGCCGACACAGCGACACCCCGATGCCCCGACACCCCAGCAACACAGCGACCCCTGGTGTTGTTTTAAAAATGATAAAAAACGAGGATGTATCTTTCGCGAACGATATGTTATCGCTTACGTTCTTCATAAGGTTCTCAAAGTTTGATATTTTTTTTTTAAGTCAACTTACTAACGAGTAATGTGATGGTTTACCGACATGGTAACTAAGGTTCTTCGAAGAATATCCTCATTCCGGATTTTATCGCGCAAAGAAGCTCCGAGCATAGGTTCATAGCTCGTTTTGTGAATCTGGCCTTCTCTACAAAGCCAGCAGTTACGGACCACATCTTATAGAGCATAAGCAACTATTTTCTTACTATTTTATGTTCTTTCGTTCCTTATGAAAACTGAAGGTCGGTCGGTCATTATTTCCTTTCAACACAATACATTAATCAAGTTTATAATTATTATTTTAGTGTTACTGTTTTCTTGAGTACAATGTTGCAAAGCAGACACACTAATTACATTATTTTATGACCGGATAGATAACATTTTAACCAAATGAATTGTTCAAGGTGCCCCAAGTCTTAATTTAATTTAATATTATTTTCATATATTTTACGGTATCTATACTTATAATAAAACTGTAACAGGTCCAATTCTGTACATTGAAGATATTTTGAAAATTATATTTGGAGGGCATTCTTTAACCGATACTGAGGCCGAAAATGTAATTTTTTTAATTTTTGTCTGTCTGTCTGTATCACGGCTGCGCATCACGCCGAAACTACTGAATGGATTCAAATGAAACTTGGCATGATTTGAGATCTTACTACGAGGTAGGACATAGGATACTTTTTATCCCGTAATCTACCACGGTTCTTTTGGGAGAGGGGATTAAAGTCAAAATGGGTACTTGGTTATACGATTGGTCCGATTTTATCAATTTTTCTTTATAATATAATAAATATTAGTAAGGGAACACTCATAGAGAGTGGTGATCAAGGTTTTGTAATCGATCGGGTTAAGCAACGTTAGGTAAGGTCAACAAATGGATGGGTGACCGTTTAACGCCATTTGAACTAAACGGGTTCGTGCTTCGGAGAGCAAGTGAAAAGTGGTTCCCAGTTTTTAACCGACTATAAAAAAGGAGGTTATGTATTCGATGCGAATGTCTGTTATTAAAAGTTTAGTTAACGTAAAAATAGCGCATGCGGAGCTGCGTGGGTCAGCTAGTTTCCTAATAAAACACAATGAACATGTAGAAGTAATATAAATGTACAAGCTTTGTATACAAGATGATTAATATGAACGTCTACCCTAATAGTAGGTATGTCTGGAAAGATACGTGATGAAAAGAACATTATGGTTTTTCCTTTTTACCCTTAAAAATGTGTAAGGTTTTGTATATAGGGCCTAAACATACACATTAACATTTAAATCCAAGCATAGATGATGAATGTTTAGTGGGCATTTAGATTATCTAAATTCAAAACTAAGTTGACTAGGATGAGGAAACCTTATAAAAAAAGGTACCATAATTTTTTTTTAGTACTTAGGTAAGTAGTTGATTGGTAAACAAAATGATACGATTGGTGAATAAAGGAAATCCTGATATTCTTAATTCAAAACTAAGTTGAAGTTACTTCTCGAAATATTTTGAAAAAGAATAACTTATTATATTGAAAATGTTGAGAAACTCTGATTCCCATAAGCCCTACTGACATCTTCTTTACCTTGTAAAGACATCCGTCATTCTGCGCGACGATTTAGCCACCCCAGTACTAACACCCCACTTATAGGTACCAATATAACCAAACCCCTGGCCTCATAGCCTTTTAAGTACAAACGTTCTAAAACTAAAGTGTCAAATGAATCTGGCCGCATATTCTAAGGGTGTAATGTGTCATTTCCGATAAAGATTTTAAGAGTTTTACCGTGATTTTTATTATTTTCTATGTTATGGAATGTGGTACATACCAGTAAGCGGGTAACCGGCTTCAAAAAAAAGAGGAGGTTATCAATTTGGTTGTATGTTTTTTTTAGCGTAATGAAATGAGTGAGATTTTAACTCATGGTATAAACCATACTCAAAAAAAAACTCAAAAATTGTTTATTTCAAATAGGCTTAACGCCAGCACTTTTGAAAGGTCATGTTTTTTTTTAAAAAAAGCTACCACTGGATTACAACGCGGTCTGAACTGAGAAGATCCGGCAAGAAACTCAGCGGGCTTGTCATATTTTCACTTTTTTTTAAAATAGTGTGTCATGTTACAATTAGATCAGAGCGACAGTGTGTCTTGCCGTTCAAAAGATCAAATAAGACATAAAAAAATAATAAAATACGACGAAAGAACAACAAACTAAAAAGCCAATACGTCCGCGTACTATAGGTATTTGCATCGCAATACTGCTGAGCTCCCATCTCCTCTATGGGAAAACAAGAAGTTGGGCAGCAGCGTCTTTCTATTGGATTCCCTACCACCCATACTGCGATCCCCAAGCTGCCTGCGAAGCGTAGGAATTATGGCAACCCTTCCCTTCTAAGGGAGAGACCCTTGTTCAACAGTGGACGTCTTTCGATTACTGCTGATGATGGTGACTGCTCAGCTGAGACATTAGTCATTAAGTCTCTTGAGCCCGTCAGTTCCACCAGCTACAGTCCACTCTACATCGGAAAAGCTGTGTTTACGTACTTGCTGCAGAATATTGCGATATCTACCGACCTTTCTTGCAAGAGGGATTTTATATTCAAACGGGGTATGTGGGATTCTTACCAACTAAAACCCGGTGGCTGTCGAATCAGCACATGAGATTTGGCCATTCCGGTGGGATATACTCCAGGAACCCATTAGTGCTTTGCCTTTGAGCCCGCTGCCAGGGGGTGCATTAGAGCCCTCCGGGAACCAGACACGTTGCTGACGGAGATGGAGGTCACAACCCTGTCGCTGTCCTCCTCGGAGTCGCCGCCGTACTCCATGATTATCCTAGGGCCACCACTCCGAACGTCCAGCGACTCTGAAGGGCGAGTGCACGAGGGACTTTTTTTTTCGCGAGGGAAACCTCCAAATTGTCCCCGGGAGCTGTGGGGCTCCACCGGGGTATGTGAGATTCTTACCCACTAAAACCCCCGCAGCTGTCGCATCGGCACAAGAGACTAGGCCTCCCCGGTGGGATCTACTCCAGGAACCCTTTAGTGCTTTGCTTTTGCGCCCGCTGCCAGGGGGCGCATTAGAGCCCTCCGGGAACCAAACACGTTACAAACGTAGGTCGCAAGCAACCCCGTCGCCGTCCTCCTCGGAGTCGCCGCCGTACTCAATAATCGTCCTAGGGTCTATACTCCGAACGTCCAGCGACTCCAAAGGGCGAGTGTACAATGGACTGGGTTCTGGTGCATTTCCTGATGTTGAAGAGCCGGAGATCGTCTTTCTAATTTTCCTTTTTCCGAATTTTTCCCCGATATGTCCTACACACACGGACCTATTGCAAAATGACTGATTATTCGAATCAATTCGACCTTTTTAGTCATTTGGGAAACCACTTTTCTCTTTTTATCAACACGCGCTACTTGATTATATGTTCCGAGTTACGATAACTAATTATTCAAGCCCCGTTGGGGGTACGTAAGAGGCGACTAAGGGAAAACAAGAAGTAATATACTCTTATCTATGAACAAGAAGACGGGCAGTAGCGTCTTTTATTGGATTACCTGCCACCTATACTGCGATCCCCAAGCCGCCTGCCAAGCGTGGGAATTATAGCAACCCCTCCCTTCTAAGGGGGAGGCCTTTGTTCAGCAGTGGACGTTTCGGTTTCTGTTGATTATTCAAACCAGTTCGACCGTATTAAACAATTGGTGAACGACATTTCTCTATAACTATCACGCGATTAGAACTTGACATTTCTACACTACACTAACCAAAATTTATTCCTACTAAGTATTTTCCAATACATTTCACTAATTGCCTACACGCCCGAAGAATCCGAATAATGTTGTTCTATGCAGAAATTCCAGGATGTGTGCCATCGTCGGCGGGCGTTTTGTGATGATGAATGATTACAAAAACGCCATCATCGGTTTGTACATGTCATCGGGTGATGAATGGCGAGAGGTGCGGAGGTGGAAAATCACGTCGTTTGATTTATTTTATTAGAGGGTTGGGTAGTTCTATAAATAACTATGAACTATATTTATTCTTGACCCAAAGTATTGCGGGAACATTTTTTTATTTTATTCTACCAAGATGGCGACTAAGGAAAATTTCCGTGCTTACAAGTATTTCTGCCATACGCATTATAGGAAACAAGTACAATAGTAATAAAAATCTAAATGTAGGTTCCCTTAAATCTAGCAATTTCCGTAGTGCCTTACAGGTGGGACTAACTTTAGTTGGTGCACCTGTAAGAATCTCTCATTCTGAGGTTGTATCGACCTATGTGATTTTTACTTGTCTCCTGCTTTGAAAAGGAGGGATGTGGAATTTATATTTTTTCCAACTCCTATATACTTTTCTAATTGAATTTTTGGGGGGTTCCAGAACAATTTACCTTAGTACAGGCTCTGCCTAGTTTAGGATGTGGATGACAGTGTGGGGATGTCCCAGCATATTTTTTTATAAACGATGGTTTCTCAGCCACCACACGGGAACTCCGTGAACAACATTGGCAACTTTATACTCACTGCAAAAACAACGATACGAACTAAAAGTAAACGTAAAAAAGACTGCTAAGTAAATTGCAAACAAAGAGAATTACACAAAATCGTCCAAGCATGAAGACGTTAATTCGCTTAACTCCCTAAATTTGCTCTGTAAGGTACAAAAAGCTGATTCAAGGAAACCAGTGGATTCACATGCGCACTAATTTGTATGGAGCTGTGATAATGGAAGACGACTCCGCGGGGATGAACTGTACCTACTGGACAAATGTAGAGACGGCTTTTGCGATATCTTATACATTATCCAAATGTTGTTTATGACATATCTACCTCCGAAAATCTAATTCTAGAAATTAGATTTGCAGAGGTATTATTTTAAGTAATAAAAATATTTCGAAAAAAATAGTTTTGCACGAAATATTCCTTAATGGTCTAGTGGTTAGACACCCTGGCTGCTATCCGATGTGGTCGTGGGTTCAATTCCCACCAAGTGTTTGGTTGTTATTTATCTTTTTTAAGTAGAATAGAATAGAATACTCCTTATTTGCACACCAAAGAAAAACATACAGAAAAACTTACAAAAATAACTTAAATTAGGTACAAATGGCGGTCTTATCGCTAATAGCGATTTCTTCCAGACAACCAAAACTTTGAAAAGAAGAAACAACTATGTATGTATGTATTTATTAAAAAAATAATATTTATGTATTAGTATCAGTTATCTGGTTTCCATAGTACAGGCTCTGCTTACTTTGGGATCGGATGACCGTGTGTGGATTGTCCCAAGCTATTATATTATTATATTAATTTAAATATTAAAATAACACTATTTTTTAAAATTGTATCGCTGGATACTTTCAACATTTACTAGTCACCTTACTTATTCACGACTCCGGTAGAATTTACTACAGAGCTTTACTTACTTCGGAACCTGGACGGATCATTGCACAAGGGAACTGCCACCTAAAGAAAATTTTGTTTTAAAACTTTTGTCGTATACTTACTAGAGTTATACATATACTTATACTTACTTATACTTAAACTAAGTAAGAAACTTCTAAGTTGTCGCCGCACTTGGAGGGAAGAGTACTTAAAAGACTAGCGGCATTGCCTCTTTGTATGGCCAAGCTTATACGTTGGCAGCTACCAACCACCAAGCAGCTAGGTTGGTAGCTACCAGCCTGACAGTCTTCTGAGACTTCATTATGTTTAGATGAAATTTCTTCCACCAAAATTTAATGCATTCCTACTAGTTCTACTTATCTGTTGAACTAGTAGGATTTTTTTTTTTCTAGTAGGTAGAACAGAATGTAGAACTACTGGGACTAGGCCACCGTGCCTCTCATGAGACCGAGGCCCCATGGTCTCCACCGCAAACGGCGCAAATATATAGCTGGAACCTTTTTTCGTTGTTTAATGTTTTGGTTGAAGAAGCTGCATCCATGCTGTTGAAGCCGTGTAGTGGCGCCGAGCCGATGTGCACGGTAAAGAGGTCAGCGCATTGACCTCCATCGTATGCGACCCTCGCTCTTTCAGTTCACTGAAACGCTACAACCGATGCCTTGCCTGCTCATACCTACAACTACTTAACATAACAAGTATACAAGATTACAAAGAATTTAAAAACAATTTAAACCAATATTTATTACAGAAATGCTATTATAGTCTGAAAGAGTTTTTCGAAGAGAAATCTTGACGAAAATGACGAAAAAACAAAAATATATTGACGAAAATAAATGTATGAGATAACATAAATTCGATTGTGCTCTTATATTTCAATATTGTTATTTTCAATTAATATTTTGTTCTTCTCCTATTACTATAACTAGTATTGTTACCTACTTTCTTTATTAAAATAATCTATATTAATAAAAGAGCAGGGTGTTTTCTAGGAATCACGATACAGCAAAAACCATATAACGTACAATCTTGAAATTTGGAACCAACATTATTCAAATAGTCTAGGTGAACAATAAGAACGGATTTTTCGAAATTCCATATTTAAGGGGGTCAAATGGGCTCCCAAAGTTTGTATGGAAAAAAATATTTTTTTCGTCACACGGACATGAAACTTTGTCAGTGTACTAAACAAAAGAAATAAAGAAACACGTGTATCACACTTTTTGAAAATCAACCCTTACAGGGGTTTTAGCATCGTTTTTGAGTATGCAACGCGGAAAAAAAAATTCATACTGCATTGCTGAAACTTTGCGAATACATTAATCAAATTATAGCGATCCAAGTGCAAATAATAATTTTTTGAAAACAAACTCCTTAAGGGGTCCAATTGGGGTCCAAAAAATGTTTCTCGACCTACAGTCATAAGACTTAGTTTATATATTGCACACAAGAATCTAAGAAACTTAAATTCGGCATTTTTCAAAAAACTACCCCGAAGGTCATTTAATGGGGTTTCAAAGTTTGCACAAAGAAGGATTTCCATTTCATCCTATGATGCAACTAGAGTAACGAAAGTCGGTAAATAAACTCAACACAGCAGTTGAAAAAACTAATTTTGAGCATTTTTGTAAAATTGACCCCTAAGTGGGTCAAATGGGCTCCCAAAGTTTGTATGGAAAAATAATTTTTTTTCGTCACACGGAAAGAAACTTTGTTAGAGTACTGAAAAAAACGAATAAAGAAACACGTGTATCACACTTTTTGAAAATCGACCCTTAAAGGGATTTTAGAAATGGTTTTTGAGTATGCATCGCGGAAAAAAAAATTCATACTGCATTGCTGAAACTTTGCGAATACATTAATCAATTTATAGCAATCCAAGTGCAAATAATCCTAAAGGGGTCCAATTAGGGTCAAAAAATATTTCTTGACCTACAGTCATAAGACTCAGTTTATAGATTTCACACAAGAATCTAAGAAACCTATAGCCGGCATTTTTCGAAAAACTACCCCTAAGGTCATTTAATGGAGTTCCAAAGTTTGCACAAAGAAGGATTTCCATTTCATCTTATAATACAACTAGAGTAACGAAACTCGGCAAATAATCTCAACACAACTATTGAAAAAACTAATTTTGAGCATATTTGTAAAATCAACCCCTAAGTGGGTGAAATAGGCTCCCAAAGTTTGTATGGAAAATTTTTTGCTTTTTACGTCACACGGAAAGGAAACATTGTTAGAGTACTGAGCAAAACAAATAAAGAAACACGTGTATTACAACTTTTTATAAAATCAACCCCTAAGTGGGTCAAGTGGGCTCCCAAAGATAGTATGGAAAAAAAATGTTTTCATCACACGGATATGAAATTTTGTCTATGTACTAAGCCAAAGAAATGAAGAAACACGTGTATCACTACTTTTTCAAATTGGTCCCGCAAAGGGGTGTTATGATTTTTGAGTATGAAATGCGAAAAAAAATATCGTGCTGAATTGATGAAACTTTGCGAATACATTTATCAAACTAAAGCAATTATTGTATAAATAATCATTTTTTGAAAATCGACTCTTAAAAGGGTCCAATTGGGGTCCAAAAAATGTTTCTCGACCTACAGACATAAGACTTAATTTATGTACCGCACACAAAAATCTATGAAACCTATTTCCGGTATTTTGCAAAAAAACAACCCCTATGGTCATTTCCAACCCCATTGGTTGGAAAGTTCACACGTAGAACGGTATCCATTTAATGCCATATAATACAGCTAGAGTAACGAAACTCTGTACATAAACTCAATACAAAAATTGAATAAACTAATGTTTCGATAATCGACCCCTGAGTGAGTCAAAGTTTATATGGAAACCATTTTTTTTTCACCCCACATACACGAAATTTTGTCAACGTACTGAACAAAAGTAATGAAGAAACATCTGTATCACAACTTTTTGAAAATCGACCCTTAAAGGGGTTTTAGTATGGTTTTTAAGTTTGAACCGCGGAAAAATATTATGCTGCATTGATGAAACTTTGCGAATATATTAATCAAACTAAAGCAATCCATGTGTAAATAGTTTTTGAAAATTAACTCCTAAAGGGGTCCAATTGGGGTCCAAAAATGTTCTTCAACCTGCAGTCAAAAGACTTAATTTATGTATTGCACACAAGAATCTAAGAAACCCATTTCCGTCATTTAGTGAAAAACAACTTCTAAGGTCATATAGTAGGGTCGGAATGTTTACACGTAGAACGATTTCCATATGCAGCCAGAGTAACGAAACTCGGTACATAGTCTCAACAAAACAATTTAACAAACTAATTTTCAGCATTTTTTAAAAATCAACCTCTATATGGGCCAAATGGGTTATCAAAGTTACTAATAATAATAACATTCATCGCATGGACACGAAACTTTATAAGTGTACTGATAAAAAACACGTGTATCGCAATATTATTTTTAAGGACAAAAATGGTCAAACACTGGCAAAAATTTACCAATTTCAATGATTCTTTTTTATTTGAAAGAAGGAACCACTGTACTGAATCTGTATAAATTTTATCACAACCGGATAAGAACTTCCTGGAGAACCATGATTGATGTGGAGGAATTTATCTGGTAAAAAAAGAATGTATACAGACGAATTGAGAACCTCCTCCTTTTCTAAAGTTGCTTAAAAAAACATGAAACTGATGTTCTCCATTACATTACTCTGACAAATATGAACCGATTTCGATGATTCTTTTTTTATTCAAGAGAATAAACTATTGTAATGATTTCAAGCAAATTTCATTAGGACCGGATAAAGTGTTCCTGAAGAAAATATACACAGTAGGTACGTCAACAGCAACTTCAATAACATTTAAATTGTTTTATGCTTTTTAGTGTTGAAGTCGGTTCATTTTTTTTTGTTGTGTTGTGTGCAATGTTTTATTTGAAAATCAACCAGTGGGATAAATGCAGTAGGTATTAAAGCTTTTATGTAAAAAAAATATTTTTTCGGTACACGAAACTTTGTCAGTGTACTCAATCAACACGTCAATTTGTTTTGAAAATCAACCCTTAACGGGGTTTTAGCACGCTAAAACCCCGTTAAGGGTTGATTTTCAATTTTTTTTCGCATTTGATACTCATAAACCGTGGTTTTTGAGTATCAAATGCGAAAAAAAATTCATGGTGCACAGATGACACTTTGCGGATACATTCGTCATATTGAACACCATGTAATTTTTTTAAATTTACCCCTAAAAGCGTTCAATTGATTTCCAGAAAATATTTTATTCCTACAGCCACATGACATATTTTATGTATTGCATACATGAATCTAAGAAACCGTTTCCGGCATTCTTCGAAAAATCCCTAAAGTTTGCGTGAATAAAGATCTATGCTATAATGCAACTATGGTAATGAAACTCAGTGAATGAACTAAACAAAATAAACAAATTTCCAGCATTATTCGAAAATCAACCGCTAAGGGCATACACCAATGGGGTTATCAAATGGTTTCCACTTAATAAACCCATAAGTTTTTTAATGGAATTGCAAAATAAGTACAGTATCTTTTTAAATAAAGAAGTCAATATTTAAGAAATGGGAGCTATGACAGCTCACACAAAAATACAAGCTGCATACTTGATACCTATTAGATCAGGGTTAATAAAAGTGTGAACAATATTGAAATCGATCGTCCGAAGATCGGACCAACAATAATAACTAAGGATACCTGAGGGTATACCGGCATAATTGTGACATAAGGACGTTCAACATCTCAGTCCTCCCGTGACCATGGGTGCTGCAAAGCATTCAAAACGTGTCAGGATAGTAAAAGCTAAAATAAACCGAAATTAAATCCGTAAAAGTAGTTTGATTTCAATGTGTAGCATTCGCGTAAATAAAAGACAACATCAGTGTAAACAATATTTTAAGAAACCTCGATCTTTAATTCAAAATACATTTGAGTAACAAAGTAAACGCGGGCGAAGCCGCGGGCTACAGCTAGTTCAATATAAGTTCAATATAAATATTTAATATTCTAATATAACTACAAATGCAATAATGTACCTATAATTTCCTAATAATAATAATTAATATTATATAAACTCAATTATGAATTTGCTGTGCCCTATCAGGGTTTCATGTCGCTACTATTACATACTGACATTTAACACCTTATTGTATACATGAAAGCAATAAATACTTTGATACTACTATGTATTACATCAGTGTGGCCTTGATTCGTCAGATTCCGCCCGATCACCGTAAAATGACTGGAGCGTTACAAAAACCAACTAGCCACCTCAATCCTGAGGTGCTACAGATTTCTATTCCTACTAATTACTTTAGGTATGAAGTTCAACTTCAAAAAAATCTACTAGCACTAGCATACAGCGTGTAAGGCACATATATAGATATACATCTATATCTGTGTTGTATATCTGTGGTGTAAGGGACTATAACGAAAACTTTTTTTTTGGATTTCTCATATTGCCCGTTACAGAAACCATTTACATAATATGGAAAATGACAAATGACTAACTTGTTAATTTTTGAGCATGATACGAATACGTGCGGAAAAATATATATTTTTCAAATTACATTGCTAATTTCAATCAAGCCTCCTGCCAAGCGTGGAGGTTATGGCAACCCCTGCCTACTGAGGGAGAGGCCTTCGTTCAGCAGTGGACTTTTCTGGACATTTTGCACAAATTAGTAATTTATTGTTTTTAAATTAAAATTAGGCTTTATTATTATACCAATAATGATGTTATCCTAATTTTAATAACAGAAAAGGCATTTTTTTTTAATTCATGTAAAAGCCAATGAAAAATTTCAACACTAGAATGTTCAGAATCCTGTACTGGATCCCTGGTATCGGTTTTCGCTACGATGTCACTAACATCCCGTATAAAAAACAGGATTTTAACATTTCATATTATGCTATGTAAGTCATAAAAGCCGACTGCAGACAAAGGTCTGACGACGATGACTATTATAACTGAGTGGTATACGGCTCTATCTATACCTAATATCATTTAACATTAAATATTACATAACATTATTCATCAGAAGCCGTTACAATCAGGGTATTCATTGTTATTCAGAAATCCCTAAAACTTGGCTGGACATGACGGAAGATAGGGAATTGAATAAAGAAGGCATCCTAATGCCTTTGCCCTATGATCAAACATATAGTTATATTTTAGATATCTGGATAGAACGAGGCAATTTGATGGTATTTGGACAGAGAGAGATTGCATCTCCCTGAGAACTTGACCTAGTAAACAAAGAGGAGCAACAATAAAAGGCAACATTAGATAGCTATTCCATAGTAGTAACGTGCATCACATGTGCAGCATGCCAAATATACGCTCGCGAGCATACTACACCAGTTGCAGCCTTACACAAGTCAGAAACTAATAGCGATATAACGCCGTATGCGAGAGATGTAGGTTCAATCCAATCCAATTTTATTGAATTCCACGTATCGAGTGACGCTGCCGATGCCAGCCGTCACGGACAGCAAATCTAACGAAATTGATTACCAAGGTAAGCCGGCAGGTATGTAAAGTAGATAGCAATCCGGGTGCGAGTTGGTACCGCGCCATATCAAAACAATAAACCTGGCGCGTTTTCCCCTAGACATCCTGACGCAAGGGTCTATGACCGGATCCGCATCCGTCAAGCTCCGTAAAAGCGCACTTGAATCAATGGCGCCCCCGGTTCTCAGATTAGCAGTACGCGAGCAAGCGCGTTGTCGGCGAAGTCCTGCCGTTATTCGACGCCTGACTGAGAATGAAAGGTGCACGAATCACCTTCAGACTTACTCAGAAAATCACAGCGCATCGTTATGGTTGCTTCAGTGATTATCTGAATAAAATAGGACGACTTGCCATGATTTTGGCAGCGTTCTAGTATAGATAAATAGCACCCAGACGCAATATGAGAATTGAACCCACGACCTATTGTGTGTTTTACCACTGAACCAATGGACTCATCATCGTTGTATACCCTAGAGGGGGGGAGGGAGACATAGATGTCTCGCTTCCCATCACTCCCGATCTTCTAACTACACCTTACTCATGGTATCCTGATCGACAATCTCTTTTGACTTCTCCCATTCGCTGTAGGATGGCGCTACGCGTATTCGATTGGCGAATTGCTCCACGTTTTGAGGAAAAGTTCCAGTTCACACGGTGACTCACGGATCACAGATATTACGGACGCGTGTGACTGAAATGCTAATCGTCCCAGCTCGTGACAGACTGATTTATTGGCGGACACACAGATTTCTGGGACAGTATACTGTATATCTGATTATATCTGATTGGCACGGTTAGATACTGCTCTTTGCAGTTTATCTCTAATTCACATATTTTTTACTGTCGTGGTGGGTAATCTTTACCAATAATATCATAAAGGAGAAACGGCCGTGCTCCTTTCACGTCTGATGGAGGTTTTGGTTATGTCCTAATAAAATTTATTAGCGTTATCTTTCTTTGGAGTAAAGCTTTCTAGAAATTGATATTTCTTTGACACATCTGTGCAAGGTTAAGTTGAATGTTTATAGACTCTAATTTCACTTGCTGAGAAATAGGAAATTGCGTTTATTGAACAAAATTCCATACTATAATAAAACACTATTTGTTTTTACCCGACTACGGAACGGAGGGAGGGTTATGATACTATTACAGCTATTTATGGTGAAACTTTTGAAACGTTTTATATACATAATAGTATGTAGACAGAACTTACTTAGCATACTACTTATACGAAGTTTACACATCTCTATTGCAATTTAAATGGGGTACCTACTTAATAATTACGTAAAAATCTAAATTACTTAAGAGAACGAATTAATTGCCAATGTCGGTCTACTTATCCGAGCATCAGCAGCCGAATAAGTCCGATACTGAACAAACGCCTCTCCCTTAAAAGGGAGGGGTTGCCATAATCCCCACGCTTGGCAGGCGTCTTGGGGATCGCAGTATAGGTGACAGATAAATTCAAAAGAAAGACGCTGCTGCCCGTCTGCCTGTTCTCGTTTAGTGGCGACTACGACACCCAACGACAAGAGATGGGGGAATGCAATTCTAACCCGCCATCCCACGGGGTAAAAAAAAATCTAAAAAAAAACAAAAAAAAGTTGGTTTCTAAAAAGTTACAGTTAGTCAAAAGTTACAATACAATACAAATAAAAAACTTATTCTACAACACGAAATACATAAGTACATAGATAGGTGCTTGGTAGAGCTTAAATACAAAAAAATACAAGATAATATTACAAAATACCCCATAAAAAAGTCCCCGGGTGAACACCACTAAAAAGCACAAACAACAAAATATCAAAAAAAAAACAAAAGAGGGTTACATACCGGTGCGCCGGCGCACAGTGACAAGCACTGCTAATTAGAATGTTTATCGACGAGCCGTGACCGGACCTCCCTGAACCGACACGGCTCGCCTGTATGTTACAACGATGCCGTTAAGACATTTTGACTCAAATATGCCAGGAAACCTCCTCACCCGGGGCATATCTTTAAATGCGGTAACAGCTCAGTGGGCGAGCGCTTGCCTTGGAAACAAGGTGCGCAGGTTCGAACCCCGGCTCGCACCTCTGATGTCTTCAATGAATCATGTGCGAATCGTCTTTGTGCGATTGTTACTAGCTTTCGGTGAAGGAAAACATCGTGAGGAAACCTGCATGTCTGAGAAAGACTTAACTAGCTTTCGAATGACGTGTGAAGTCCGCCAACCCGCACTTGGTCAGCGTGGTGGACTATGGCCTAAGCCCCTTCATCTTGAAGGGAGGCCCGTGCCCAGCAGTGGGACATTAACAAGGGCTGGTATTATTATTATTATTTATATGCCAGGAAACTATCGAGGAAGAGAGGATCTTGTACACCTGCGTAAAGCATTGGGTCGCGACAAGCGAAGATCGCTGTTTTGAATAACTTAATCACGACATTAAGTGACATGCCTGTCAATAGACTGCTCCACTGCAGTCTCTAGAGACCAGTAATTTCGCCAGCTACATTATATGAACGTCTGACTCTACAATTATACCTACGTAAATTATCCGGACAAGATGTTCTGGGATCGCCTCCCGTTATTTGTACGGCAAGATTACAATCTAACTGCCGCATTCACAAACCCCAATTAACTTTAATTATAATTAAGTCACTTTTTAAAATCTATTTATTTCGACTGTCGGAGCCGATTATGATTAATTTAGATTATTGAACACGAGATAATCGTTATCTCTTCTAACTATTTGCGTATTAAGTATCAATGGGCTACGAGCGTCGAAATAATCCGATAAAAAAAATGGATTAATGATCATTAACTTTAATTGACGTTTGTAGGTTCGGCAGTAAGACAAGCGTTGTTTATTCGACTCGGAAGACTACCACTGTTGTATATATGCCACCATTAATAACAAATTAACCTCATTATAACAATTTGAACGTGATTGTGTGACGTGAACGCAGCAGCCGAAGGACGTTCACTGCTAAACAAAGACCTTCCCCTTAGAAAGAACGAGTTGCCATAATCCCAACGCTTGGCAGGCGACTTGGGAATCGCAGTATAGCTAAGTAATCCAATAGAAAGACGCTGCTGCCCGTCTTCTTTTTTCCCTGAGTCGCCTCTTACTGACACCCAACGGGAGATGTGAGGGTGCTATTAAGCGGATATACCACGGGAAATGGATAATGTCCTTGAAAAATAAATACTATCTAAAAAACCATATGATAAAAACATTTACACAAGTTTTTCATTGGTTTTCCTATATCTGTACCTGATGTTAAGGCGCCTATATAATTAGGTCTAGGTGGCGTCACGTCGCGGTCGTCAGTGCATTACTACACACATCAAAAGTGTCTAGGGATCAACATATATTTTTGCAATAACTTTTCTCCTGATTGATATTAATTAAAATTTTCTTTAAGGATTCATCAAATAAAGTGTTTTCGTTTGTCACAGTAACGATAAACCAAGTCACCTTTGCATTAATAAAGAAATTTGCCATTTTCCTAATAAAGGGATTTTTGACATTTGAACCACTAACACAAAAGTTCGAAAAAAAGACTGAAATAACAGTTTTCTTTAAAATTTTATTGGGTAACTTAAACAATTAATAATCCGTGTTTCTACCGCGAACACTAACAACACAAGAACATCGGTTTGGCATACTCAAAATGAGTTCATCCAAATCACGCTGTGGAATGGCCGCCCATGTTCGTTGCAACAACAAAAAAAGGTCTTCTTGCGACTGGATACCCTCCATATTCGGCAGAGCTCTTCTCTGTAGCATATCCCATGCATGCTCAATCGGGTTCAAGTCTGGCGACTGAGCAGGCCAGGGCAGGACATTGATGTTAGCTGCGGCGAGAGTCTGTCTTACAACTCTTGCGGTGTGCGGTCGTGCATTATCATGCATTAACTGAAATAAGGGACCGATTTGCACTTGTAGAGGAACGATGACGTCTGATACAATCGTCTCAGCATAAATTTGAGCGTTGAGGTTGCCTCTGATCCAAATCAACTCAGTTCTTCCGCCGATCCAAATACCCGCCCATACCGTGATGGTTCCACCACTATAAGGATGGACTTCCTGGCAGGATTTTAATCGCTGTTGGCGTCCAGGGGTTCTCCAGTGTCGTATACGTCTTGTATCCGGTCTCATACCAAAACGAGACTCATCAGAAAAGCACACGAAACGCCATTGTTCTTCTGCCCAATTTCTGTGTTCAAGAGCCCATTGATATCGAATCCTACGATTGTGCATTGCTATAGGTGGTACCCGTAGCGGTCTTCGGGAATGAAGGTTCACTTCATGCAAGCGGTTTCTGACTGTTTGGTCACTAATTAAGTTCCCTGAAGAGTGATGAAGCCTCACGGCTAACATCATGGCAGTTATTGTTGGAGCTCTTCGAGTTAAGATTTGAATATATCGGTCTTGTCTCCGTGTGGTGCAGCGATACCGTCCTCCATGGCGCTCAGCCACGGTACCAGTGCTTCGGTAACGTGTCCAAAGTCGACTGATAACACTCTGACTTGTATTCAGAGCTAAAGCCACAGTACGTTGCCGGGAACCAGCTTCTATCATTCCCACGGCTCTGAGCATTTCTTCCCTGCTTAAATGACGTCGCCGCTCCATAATAACGTTGGTTTTAATCAGTAGTAGGGAAACAGTAGCACTAATAATGTCTTCAATGCGTTGTATGTTTTTATAGGGAAAATATTGACAGCTGATTTTCATCTTTTACTCGAATTTGATTCACAGTTCCTGATTCAAATTATGAAATGCACCAAAAAGGATCCATATAAATTTATAAAATCATAAATTTATTACAAAGCCACATCTCAATCTCAAGAAATCCGCTTAAAAATGCTTGATCCCTAGACACTTTTGATGTGTGTAGAAGCGAAATGTCGATGTTTGCAGTAAACCTTTGTTTTGGTCGTAAAATCCATAATGAGACTTGTTGCGGTCCACTTTTATGGCTTTAACGTGATAATAACAAAGACAGCACATTACACCCGACCCTACTTGTGGGAATCATTATTGTCCATTAATTTCCAATACGAGACCGGTTATTAGCCGATCTTGCGGGGTCGTACAGTAACAGTATCCCGTTGTTATAGACTATGTATTGGGTAAATATTTACTACTTTATTAGTTTCACTATAAAACATAAATAGGTGCCCTGATCCTCAGCGTATTTTATCCCAGTGTTTCTAACCACTATGGACCGACAGACACACTCACGGGACCATTAAAACTAGTAGGTAGTATTTTCCGTTGGCTCCTATGATTCCCATTGGTTGGTTGGGAATGTGTTGGCAGATAGTTGGCTCACCAACTTTCCGAAAATAGGGCCAACGATTTCAACTTGCACAGTTTACCCAACTAGCCAATAATGATCCTGCTGATGCTATTAGACGGTGATTTCTGTAGGGATTCAAGTTATGGTAACAATATTAGGCGATTGTTTACCTATAATGGGCCTGATGTTAATAGTAGTACGTTCGGCCGAATTTTTGAAGTCGCCCTTATAGGTGATAGGCTGATAGGTCCGTTGTCTTAAGCTAGCTGCACACCTTCGGTGTGCGGGCTATCAATGGTGGCACTGCAATGTCAGTTATTTTGCCACCAACATAGATTTAGGATTATTCAATATCTTTGGCCGCCAAGCAGCAGTCTGTAACGCCATTGCTTTTCCGATCATTTCCGATATTGTGAAAGGAACTGTAGCTGATGAAATTATAGACCTCCAGAGACTTGACTACTGACGTCTCGGGTGACGCGTAGCAGTGAATTGGCAGCTGTTATTAAAAGGCGGTCCCCGTGGATCCAGGTGGACGGACCCTTGACTAGTGGAACCACGGAGTTGTCCAGTACCCCAGAAGTACCACGGACATCAAACGTTGATTTGAAGTGTTTCACAAAACAGTGCTTATTTTTTATTAATAAACATGGAATATTTAAGCATTCGTATCACGATGGCATTTGTATGCAACGTAGAGACAATTGATTCCCCACTTACCGCCATTACGAGTTTATGTGAAAATAAAGGACGAATAAGGACATCAGTTGATAATTTTATTACTATAGGTACCTACATTCCAAACAGTATCTGACGCGGATAAAGGACTCTGCTCACATAACAGAACCGTATTATGTATAAGGCTGCCTCTCCACCGGAGCGGAGCGAGGCAGCGGAGCGGAGAAACGGAGAAATATTAACCAACAAGATTGCACAAAAAAGAGGAGCGGAGATTTTGTGCAATCTTATTGGTTAATATTTCTCCGTTTCTCCGCTCCGCTGCCTCGCTCCACTCCGGTGGACAGGCAGCCTTACTGTGCATGAAAAAACAAATCTTTGTCTGAAACTATGAGGTAACGCCTACGAGCGCGTCGCCGGGGTTGATATTTTTTTTTGTCATAGAAAACAGCGTTACAATCGATTATGGTAAGACACTAGCTTATTTAAAAAAAATATTAATATTGTTTTGCAGCATTATTGTTTGTTTTTGCATTGAATCAGTATACAATAATTGTGTACTGATTTAATGTAATTCATAGATAATATTGTTACTAACATAGATTGTAGGAAAATTGTTACTAACGTATTTTATTCTGATTATTGCTTATTATTGTTATATAATTTGAATGTTAAATTTATTAATTGTATGGATTTTTTTATCTGAAATAAATATGATTATTATTATTATTATTATAAGGCCTGAGTGAATAGGCTTTTAAGTCTATTCACTCAGGTACTCTAGTCGAATGGGAAAACCGACGCAGGCTAACTATTCCAATCCAACGTCCATAGCACGGCTATAGTATGGCTCGGTCTAGTGGGCAGACTCCATCAGCGAGGATTTATAGTGGTTATATCGTTTTTGGTTGGTGTGGTGTGGTCATGGAATTTGCACAAGGGTAACAACATCGCCAATAAATGGTGTGCGTTAGGACCGCGGGTGTACATCACAGAATTGAGTTGTTTTTCCACAGGAAGACGGTACCTGCTGTGTACCTCAGTGTACCTTTAATGAAATCCAGTGTACTTCTTTTGATAAAAAGATATAAACTAAAATATGTACACCCGCCATTCTAACGTTAGAACTGCGGGTGTACATTTTTTTTTCGATAAGGAGATGCTTATTACACTATTTTCTTTTTTTAATTATACGTACCTGCTGTGTACCTCAGTTTACCTTTAATGATATCCAGTGTACTTCTTTTAATTAAAAGATATAAACTAAAATATGAAACACCCACAGTTCTAACGTTATGCCTGATTCACACGTATTAAGTTGCAAGTTCGTAACTAAATCTTTACTAAAGTTTAAGTAAATTATTACTTTTTGTGGGCTACCACCACACCACATCGTTATATTCAATGTTTATTAAATTTAAATTCAATTACTTATATCTTTATCTCGCTTTTTTGACGGGATGCCGGGTTAGAATTGCATTCCCCCATCTCCTCTCGTTGGGTGTCTTATGGGCCTATTCCCAGTAGTTCTACATCTAGTTCTACATGTATGACTACAAAGAAAAAAAAATCCTGTTCTACACTCATGTAGAACTAGTAAGAATGCATTAAATATTATTTTTTCATTCCTAGTAGTTCTACACGATGACGTATTAGAAAATTAGAACTTTATTAGTGAGCAGAATATTTTTTGTTTGTTCACGTGGGAGAAACCTTCGATATATAGGTTCACCCGGTGGCGGTCAACCAGGGTATTTCAGATTAGTATCCATACTCATGAGGCTTGCTTATGTCCTATGCTACCCTGGTACTTCTGGTATATACTATACTACTCGTACTATCGCCTTTCGGCCCTAAGATTGGATCGAGCTACCGGCCCCCATACCCCGGTAAAGCCGCCTGCCGGCGCCCATATAGATCAGAGCGGTTGCTACGGTGCCCCCGCCCTTAGGCCTTTCGGCCCCGACTCCACTCTGCACCACCACCGCGCTCAACCGACGGGTCCAATCGGGAACAGCTGTAGCGGTGCCCCCGCCCTACAACCCCCCTGCGCCTTTCTGCTGCTCAACCGGCACTCATATACCTGGAACAACAGTTCAGACCCCCCCCCCCTAAGGCTTCGCCACCGAGCAACAGCTGGCCACCTCAGAGTGGAGATATTACCCGGTACCCAGTGTACAACGTCCCAAGCCCATTGTCCTTCCTCTGAACGTATTCTCTGAACGTATTCTATTGATAAAATAGTTGAGAAATACATTAGTCAACAGGTTCTCAGTTTTTATAAGAAACATAACGTCATATGTGAAAATCAATTTGGTTTTCAGCCAGGTAAAAATTCCACGTCCCTTTTGTCATTCTTCACAGATGAAGTTAATAAACAGTTAAACTGTAAAAAGCATGTTTTAGCACTATTTATAGATTTTTCACGTGCTTTTGATACGTTAAACCATTCTAATTTAGTCAAAAAGCTCGAAAATACTGGAATCCGTGGTCCTCTCTTAAAATGGTGTGAAAATTATCTTCATAATAGAAGCTTTACTGTCAAAATTAATGATGTACATAGTGATGCTAAAAATGTTACTGAAGGCACAGCGCAAGGTTCTGTGCTTGGGCCTCTTCACTTCATAGCATATGTTAATGACATAAACAATGTACTTAAGCACTGCACTTCGTACCAGTATGCTGACGACACTTGCTTGTTAATTGCAGATCATGATGTAAATGCTGCTATTTACAAACTTCAATCTGATTTTGATAATATAAACAAGTGGTGCCATGATAATGGCTTAGTAATAAATGCAGGCAAGACTAAGCTCGTTCATATTCGATCACCCTATATTAAAGGCTACTCAAGCATTGATAAGTATCTCATATCTCACGAACATGACTGTCTCCATAAACCTAGTGCTAACAACTATATACCGTTCAACGAGACTTCAGTATGAGGTGAATGATCTAAACTACGTAAGAAGACTGGGACGGAAAACAAGTAACAAAAATAGACCAATTTTAATGAAATTTACTACGTTTGGAAAAAAGTTACATTTATTAAAGAAGAAAAAAGATTTTGAAGACACAGATTACTACTTAAAAGAAGATTTTCCTAAAGAGGTATTGCTCAAACGAAAAGAACTACAAAGTCAATTACAAGAAGAACGTACAAAGGGGAAGAAAGCAATACTAAAATATGATAAATTGGTGATACTAGATATAAACCGGAAAACAAAACGGAACTTATCAGTATCGCCGGAAAATAAAAATACTGAGTCAGCTTTCTCCAACCAATCTACGAAAAAATCCAAGACGATGCAAAAGGACGCACCAGTACAACCACAAAAGAGTAAAACTAATTCACAACCACATCACTCGATATTACCTTATGTCAGCCGTTACTCGAACGAAATGAATAATAATAACAAAGAAACCCAAAAAAATAAGCAACAAAATGTAAACATAGTGAAAACATAACAAATTAAGGATACCCTCTTCAAACTCAAGTCCACCACGGTTGGTCTCCGAGGGGGAATTTGACCAAAACCCTCCAATAAAAAATAAAACATTACATAGCCACGCTAAAGGGATCTAACCCTTTTAGGCATAGAAAGACTTATAGAATTGGATTATCAAATATAAAATGAGACATTTATTAGGACTCTCTGAAGTACGTAGAGAATGATGGAAGACTGAGCGTGCCGAAGAATCCGAAATAATATAATTTTATGAATCTCTACAAACTGCTATAAAAAGTGCGGATAACATTATATTGATAGGGGGATATATATGCAAAAGTCGGGCAAACAGAACCGGAGTTGCGGGAAATGTTTGGAGTAGAATAGCCCGAAATAGAGATCAGTGGAAACAATTGGAGGAGGCTTTTACCGCTTTGGGCGGTCCTTACATCAATAATGCATGATTCATTATTTTAGTTAATAAACTAATATTAATATTAGTTTTTCTACATACTTTACTCATTTTTAATACAATCAAATTAATAATAGCATGGATAAAATGATAATAGTATCAATCAAATGAAATGTATTTGCCATAGTATTCTAATATCTTTTTAATTAATTTATTAATTCATTATTTTATTATAATTTATTATTAATAATATCAAATGAAATTTTTACTCCACATTATATAATGCCAGTAATAATAAAATAAAAAAGTAAATTGATATACTTATAGATACTTACTTAGATATATAAACAATGTTAAAAAATGCATGTAAGGAATAAATAAAAGCTAATTCATTCATTCATTCATTCATTCATCCCGTCAAAAAAGCGAGATAAAGATATAAGTAATTGAATTTAAATTTAATAAACATTGAATATAACGATGTGGTGTGGTGGTAGCCCACAAAAAGTAATAATTTACTTAAACTTTAGTATAGATTTAGTTACGAACTTGCAACTTAATACGTGTGAATCAGGCATAACGTTAGAACTGCGGGTGTTTCATATTTTAGTTTATATCTTTTAATTAAAAGAAGTACACTGGATTTCATTAAAGGTAAACTGAGGTACACAGCAGGTACGTATAATTCAAAAAAGAAAATAGTGTAATAAGCATCTCCTTATCGAAAAAAAAGTGTACACCCGCAGTTCTAACGTTAGAATGGCGGGTGTACATATTTTAGTTTATATCTTTTTATCAAAAGAAGTACACTGGATTTCATTAAAGGTAAACTGAGGTACACAGCAGGTACGTATAATTCAAAAAAGAAAATAGTGTAATAAGCATCTCCTTATCGAAAAAAAAATGTACACCCGCAGTTCTAACGTTAGAATGGCGGGTGTACATATTTTAGTTTATATCTTTTTATCAAAAGAAGTACACTGGATTTCATTAAAGGTACACTGAGGTACAAAGCAGGTACAGTCTTCCTGTGGAAAAACAACTCAATTCTGTGATGTACACCCGCGGTCCTAACGCACACAATAAATGAACGTTATAATTTTATAACATTTAGGTACAATTACAACCCTGTCTCTATACGACCAATTTTATTTATATTTTCATCACGCATAGGTATAAACTAGCTGACCCGTGCAGCTCCGCCCGCGCTTTTATTACATTTTGCTCCCCTTTTCTCCCTCCTCCCTAGATTTATCTCTCTCCATATCTCTCTCCATATCTCTCTTTCTTATAAAAAAAATTTAATTATATGCTCTTTCTATCCTCTCTCTTTCCCCCTCCCACTTCGGTTTCCGTCACGCTCCCCCTCTTCCTCTCCCTGTTATCCCCTCTCTGAACCCTCTCCCCCTCTCTCTTCTACGAACTTGCTCCTTCTCACTCCCCCCTTACTCCACCTAACTCCCCCGATCCCTCACCCCATCACCCCCTCCTCGAATCTCCTCTCCCTCTTTCTCCTCTCTTGCACCCTCCTCTCGTTCTATATATCCTCGTCAATCATGGTATCAGCGGCATAAAATATACTTTATGACCTCCCCGATATGCACACAAAATTTCATACATATCAGTTCACCCATCTATTTAATGACCTTTCCTTATATTCCTTAACCTTAACCTAGTGGCATGAAATATACTTTACGGCCTATTCTCAGACGTACCCGATATGCACACAAAATTTCATACAAATCGGTTCACCCATCTATTTAATGACCTTGCCTTAAGTAGCTTAACCTTAACCTAGCGGTATGAAATATACTGTATGACCTATTCTCAGACCTACCCAATATGCACACTTTCATACAAATCGGTTCACCCATCTATTTAATTAGTTCTATAGTGATTGTATGTTCAATTTCACCGATAGATGGCGCTGTTCATAATGTAAATCACGCTAACATCGTAAATTACTGTCTAATGATATTCGATAATGAAAGTTCCAATTTTTTCGCATCTTTTATTGTTGCGACTGTAATACAATGTGTCCGTCAGGATGACCGGACCACAGCACGGATTCACGTGAAACTTTACCAAGATTTAGTACCTATTTTGTACCTATGTTAAAATATTTTGTACCTCAGTAATAACAAAGTTATTTAATAAATAAAGTGGGAAGCCATTCTGACGTCAGGATGGCTTCCCACTTTTTACTTTGGATACTTACGGTCCATATATTGCTGAAATCTTTGCATAATAATTTAGTACCTTTTTTGTACCTACGATAAATATATAAATACTTAATGTATTACATTTAAAAATTACTTTTATTTCATTATAAACAATTATATATGGAGCATCATTCATCTGACATTTGTCTGACATATTATAATGTAACATGTAGTCCCCTATCCTACGAAACAGAGCAAGTATTCAGTATTTTCTTTAGGATATTCCGACCCCGCTTAGCGTTTCATAATTCTCCATCACGGCATACATTCATGCAGTAACAATCATGTGCTACATTCGACCCTCTCTAATGAAATTTAATAAATCACATTTCATATGGTTGTAAACATCAGGAAATTATTAAAAAAATAAAATTTACCAGGAAAAAAATCAACAAAACATTTATCTAATAACATAAACTACACACTTATAATAACTAAACACTTATAATGACTTACAATAACTATGGCTGGCTATGCCAGAGTAATTAACTGGAAACTTAAATAGTCTATATGTCTTAAACTACTGAACCGATTTTGATATCGCTTGATGGCAATAGGATTTGTAGCTTCTGAGAAATACGGGGATAAACCTACATACATACTGTTAGTGTGATTGTAAAACTCTATTTTTAAGATCACAGATTTAAAGTTCTGTGGCAGACGTAGTTTTATAATTGTGAACTTGTTGAGGGTATGCAATTCAAAATAGTTTGAGATGTATTTTAAAAATAACAATCTGGAAGGTAGTATTTGTAATGTGTTATGAATTGGTTGTTGTAATGACATTCAATGTGGTGGGGGGAAATGTCTAGTAGTATTTAAGGTGGAAACTCATTATATTCTATTCATCCTCCCCGACAACCGTATGCTACCCCTCCCCGAAAACCGTATGCTACACGATCAAACAGACACCGGTCTCGCCGGCGAGGCCGAAGGGTCGTACGTATGCGACCACAACGACGAGCATCACCCCACTGAGTTTCTTGACGGTTCTTCTCAGTGGGGGCGCGTTGTGAACCGGTGGTAAAATCAGACCTCTCTTAGCGACAGCCCAAGCCGAGGCCGTACCTCCCTGCGGTGCCCTTGAGCTCGTCGCTACTTCTGCCGCTAGGCTAGAGCGCTTTAAGCGCTCGCCTCCTATTGTCCGGTGAAGCTGTAATGGCCATCTGCGGCCAACAGCGTCTGACCTCCCAAAAAAAAAATTCTATTCATTCTATCTGTGCGCGTGGTGGAATAAAGACGTACCACGTACTCCAGTGTTTTACTTAGAAATTATAATTAACAATACGTACACTCATGAAATTGGGTAAATTTTGTTTATGCCCACATAGGTTAACATATTATGTAAAGATTACTTATTTTTATTAATATTACATACATACGCGTCGAATACAGAATTACTCATTTTGAAGTCGTTTAAAAGGGAATCCTTATGGTTGTGCATGGTATGACTTCGTCTATCTGTCTGCCACACCTATATATTTCAGGAACTACTGGTGCTATCGATTTGTAATTCCAATCGTACTTACCCAACCTCAAAGCAAATAAAAAAAACATAGAATTATTTTCAAAAGCGGTCGCAATGGGTCGTCAAAATTTCAAAGTGTGCCTTCTATATCGAGTTCATCGATATGCATAGATAATGACCAAAAATGTTCGTCCCTCGATAGGGCCCAAAAATCGATGTGTATGTGAGCCCAGGGTTTCTCTGGCTATGGCCAGAAACAGGGCATGTGCGGCGCTTCACTCTCTGCAATGCAGATCCGACAATCGAGACAGATTCTTTCGATAGCTTCGTCAATACTTTGCCACCACACGTAGCTCCTAGCAAGAGATTTCTTTATATCTACAAGCTTCTGGCACAACCACCCTAGCTTATGGCCCCACATCACACTACCTAATTCTTCATAAAGTTCTTTCCAGCGATTGAAGTAAGGCTGAAGAGACATTATTTCATTCTCAGTGGGCCATTCGTCCCGTATGTATGTATCTTAATACTCTGCCTGATCACGGCTTGACTTTAAATATTCTATGTCGTATGTATGTGCTGATAATTTAATAGCCCACCGCTGTAACCGACTCGCAGCCATCGAGGGAACCCCCTGCTTAGGCTCAAAAATAGTCACCTACGGTTTGTGGTCCCATATAAATACTGGTGCAACTTTTCTAAACAAAACACTATAGCCAGCGCCTCGTGTTCAATCTGAGAATAGCGTTTTTCAGCTGCGGTAAGTGCTCGCGACACATACACAACCGGTCACTCACGCGCCCCGCGGCCTTTCACGCATCCTTCCCAAACTGTAGCTAAAGTTTAAGTTCCCAGAGAAACAGGTGGCAGAAGTCTTTATCGTCAATGTTAGAACTAACAAATGTATGGGTTTTACTCCTCTGCCTGGATGCAGGAAAGGGGACTACATGGTTTGTGAAATATAATATGTCAGATGAATGATGCTCCATATATAATTGTTTATAATGAAATAAAAGTAATTTTTAAATGGAATACATTAAGTATTTATATATTTACCGTAGGTACAAAAAAGGTACTGAATTATTATGCAAAGATTTCAGCAATATATGGACCGTAAGTACCCAAAGTAAAAAGTGGGAAGCCATCCTGACGTCAGAATGGCTTCCCACTTTATTTACTAAATAACTTTGTTATTACTGAGGTACAAAATATTTAAACATAGGTACAAAATAGTACAAAATAGGTACTAAATCTTGGCAAAGTTTCACGTGAATCCGTGCTGTGGTCCGGTCATCCTGACGGACACAATACAATACCTATACACTACCTGGACTTGGGGAGTTTCATTAAAATTTCATGATCTAGTTTGGACTCGCTCGGGTTTAACAGATTTTAACTTTTCAAAGATATAATGTCATATTGCTATCAGCAACGTACTTAGAACGATACAGAAATCTAATGTAAATGTCCTGGGTGTACCGGAACGGCTTACCCCTTACAAAAATTTACCCTTCGCCAATGCCATATCTTATGCAAACTAAATGTCTGCTCAGTCCCTATTGTATATAGCGTAATAATACATATCTTAATGATTAACTTAGCCCCTATGAAACATAGCGTGATGTTTTATATACCAACTTATACCTTGACTTCTACACTACACATCAGTGAAAGTCCTATCAAAATCCATCCACGGGTTTTCAAATGATACCTGGACGAACAGAACGACAGACAGACAGACAGACAGACAATAATTCCAAAAAAAAATGTTTTGGCCTCTATGTCGATAGTATAGTACCCCCACATAGAAATTTTGGAAAAATATTCAATGTACAGAAAAAGTGCTCTTTGAGTTTTATTATAGTTAGTATAGATAATAAAAACAACATTTCTTAATAATATACCTTTATTACAATGCATCAATTATTTATTTACAAAGATACATGAATAAATTACAGGATCAAAGTCCAACTATGAAATATACATACATTTGTGTTTACGTTAAAATTATTTATACAATGACTGCGTAAAAACACAATTATAATGCCGCATTTTATATTTTGAGACAAGTCGTTAAACGAAGAGATAACATTAAATTGCTTTATTTACAAGTAACGACAATTACGCATCAAGCAGGAGATCGGAACTAAATATTAAAACTGTTTGAAATATATGTCGGCAGATGGCCATGACCCCCTGATTCCTGGCGTATCACGGAACATCAGATCCCTGACCCGGGTATTGACCCCAGGTTCCCCAATAACAAACGATAACTTGAAAGATTATACAGTCGTTTATTCTCAGATCACATTCGTAACAACGGTTTACTTTAAAGACCACAATCCAGAGGGGGCTGTTGAAAGCATCCAGCGACGGCGACTGTTTTCACCCAATATGGCGACCGCGCCGGCCGGCCTCTGTGTTTTGTTAGCACGCGCAAGTGACGCCGCCTGACGTCTACTCGCGGTACTGGCCTCCGAGTTATTCATATATGTTATTCAAATAAAACTCACTTTTCATCATTGAGGTATTAATTTTTCATTGATTTTATAACCGATACAAAAAAAGAATAAATATAGACAGGGCGCGCAGTACTTGTGAATGAAGCCATAATAAGTAATACCAAATTGCAGAGCATAGTATAAATAATACAGACACACAAACAGCAGTTTGTTTAAGTGCCTTGTATTACTGTGGTCATAACTATGTAATTTTGGTATTACTTTAGGAAGCTTCAATTACTCATACTATGTGGCCGTTTATTCTTGTTCGTTTGGACTGTGAACGAGCCTCATTTGAGACCAAATAGGCACCCATAGCGAACTATGTACAAACTATGAAACAAAATTAAGAAGTTACACCCCGTGGGCCCTTTGAACGTCCATTGAGTACGGCGGCGACTCCGAGGAGGACGGCGGCGGGGTTGCGACCCTCGTCCCCGTGAGTACCATGTCAGGTTCCCGTGGGGCTACAATGCGCCCCCCAGCGGCGGACTCAAAGGCAAAGCACTGAGGGGCCCCTGGTGCAGATCCCACCGGAGCCCTGGGGTCCTCTCTCTCATGTGGCGATGCGACAGCCGCGGGGGTTTTAGTGGGTAAGAATCCCACATACCCCGGTCGAGCCCCACAGCTCCCGGGGATCATTGGAAGATTTCCCCCACGTCAAAAAAAAAAAGGATATATATTATTTATGTTATGACAAAGACGAATATTTCCCTATTGATAAAGAATATTTTTTTTATAACTTTGATTATAATCTATACAGCTTTTTTTTTTCAGTGCGTATATTTTTACCACGTAATCGTTAATAGATCATATTTAAATAACAAAAACTATAACTTATTTTTTGTATTTATAAAATTATCTGCTTCAAAATTACGGAAAATGTATTCTTCACCATGCGCACAGCAGTGGTAGGGGGCAGGTGAGGTTACGCGGAGTGACCGCGCTTGACGTATAGGTATTCTATATTTTTGTATAATCAAATTTTGATGCTCAGAATCATCGATATAATATATAAACTAGATTTGATGTCACGGTTCAAAAAATGGTAGCGAGAAATAGCGCCCTTCTGTCGCTATTTCTTTACAAACCACATCCTGACAAATTTATTTTTGCCGATAGGAGTGTCGCTACTGTCTATATGAAACTGTCAAACTACACGTAATTAACAAATAGAAATGTTAGTTCACGTTTCCGCCACCAGCACAGATAAGTTTGCAACCTCCGCGACCACATTTTAGATGTCATTTTGTTCGTGAATGTTTATCTAGTTTATATATCGATGCTCAGAATCATACAAAAAGCTGTATATATAGCTAATATTTATTTTACATATTTCCTATAATAACCCAGATTTAGGCCGCCTGACTCACAGCTCGTACCTATACCGGCTACTCGGTGAATCAATATATACACTAGCGCAATAACGGTAACGGTATCTGACAGACAGACATTTTCTGATACATCGTAAGTGAGCACTAAAAATATTTTAACATTCCGAAAGAGACAATGATGTCAATTTTTAACACCTAAGTTTTATACAATTATTTCAAGATGTAGATATTTATATGGACATAGCATGGCGAAGTAAATGCCTTGTTGTAAAAAATATACAGCTATAATTGGTTACTAAAATTAACGAAATTGGCGCCCTTTCACCCAAAACCTATCTCTTTCTCTTTTCATTAATACGAATACTACACATTGGTATAAAACTGCAAAGAAGGACCTGAAGCGGGTTTCAGAAACCCGCTTCAGGTCCTTCTTTGCTATACTATATAGCTCAATAGTATAGCGTAGTCTGAAACCCGCTATAGCTTTATTTCAATAATAATTCGTTGTTAGCGTCAGTATACAATAATAGTCTTGCATAGGGTTTTTTTTTTGCAAATTACAATAAATTAGACTACAGGTGGGTTGTGGTCTGTGGGTTGGATACTTGGGCTTCTTGTACGCGAAATTATGGCTTCTGTAATAAAGATGATCATGGTTGTTAGCAGTTCACTAGGAATATTTGAATATATTATATTAGATAGATCACAAGTGTATACAGTTTATACAGAGTGTAACAATGGACATTACCACGTCCTAGGATCGCAGTTGTATTTCATCCAATTAATGTTAACCGCGGACTACGGTCCAAAGTGAGTTTATACAATGTGTAAGTATGAATGATACACAGTGTGTAACAATGAATGTTACCGCAGGCTAGGGCCGCCAGTGTACAGAGTTTATACAGTGTGTAACAATGAATGTTACCGCAGGCTAGAGTCGCTAGTGTAGAGTTTATACAGTGTGTGACAATGAATGTTACCGCAAGCTAGGGTCGCTAGTGTACAGTGTTTATACAGTGTGTAACAATGAATGTTACCGCAAGCTAGGGAGGGTCGCTAGTGTACAGAGTTTATACAGTGTGTAACAATGAATGTTACCGCAAGCTAGGGTCGATAGTGTACAGAGTTTATACAGTGTGTAACAATAATTGTTACCGGAAGCTAGGGTCGCTAGTGTACAGAGTTCATACAGTGTGTAACAATGAAAGTTACCGCAAGCTAGGGTCGCTAGTGTACAGAGTTTATACAGTGTGTACCAATTAACATTACCTTATCTAGACAGCATCGGTCCCGCGGACTATGTTCGCGGGTGCTGCGGGCGCTAGGGCGGCGGCGCCAGAGGCACTAACAGAGGCTCCCTCGGGCGTCTCGCTCGTCGGGAACTTCCTCGAGGGACCGCAGTACGTAACCGCGGTCTTCCTGGACCGCGACGACCCCGCGGAGTGGTCTCGTTTGGCGATGAAGCTTCGATGATTTCTAGTGGCGCGTCAGACTCGAGAAGAGCTGCACCTGTGAGAGATGTGGGTGGTGGTAGTGCCGTAAAACAGAACAGTCTTTTTCTGGAAAGGACCGGTGGAGGTGTAATATTATTCGCACAATTCGACCACTAAGTCAGGTCTTATGATATCTTCGGAGTCGCTAGACGCCCTAGGACGTCTATTGAGTACTGCGGCGACTCCGAGGAGGACAGCCAGCGGCGGGCTTGCGACCCCCGTCCCCGTGAGCACCGGGTCAGGTTCCCGAGGGGCTACAATGCGCCCCCCGGCGGCGGCTTCAAAGGTAAGGCACTGAGAGACCGCTGGTGCAGATCCCACCGGAGAGCCCGGGGTCCCATCTCATTGCTTGTGCAAGGAACCGTCCAAGTAGATACCACTGCAGTGACAGATATTCTGCCGCCAAGCCGCCGGTTCTGTAGAAGTAACTCACGACTGTAGTTCGTCAAACCTAATTTTAGAGAAACTAAGATCCGCTGTGAGTGCTGTAAGTTTCTTCGCGTTCTTGTATAACATCCAAAGTTCCAGTTGTCCGTCTTAAGTCCTCCTTTTCTACTTATCTGTCTACTTCAAATGATACATATTTCCATTCATCGTTTTAGTACATCGATATAATATATAAACTAGATAAACATTCACGAACAAAATGACATCTAAAATGTGGTCGCGGAGGTTGCAAACTTATCTGTGCTGGTGGCGTAAACGTGAACTAACGATTTTATAATGATAATGACTTGTAGTTTGACAGTTTCATATAGACAGTAGCGACACTTCTATCGGCAAAAATAATGTGGCTTGTAAAGAAATAGCGACACAAGGGCGCTATTTCTCGCTACCATTTTTTGAACCGTGACACCAAATCTAGTTTATATAGTATATCGATGTTTTAGTAAATATAAAAGCCCACGTAAACCGCCACCTCCGCCTCGTTTAAATCATAACTGTGTACGTACCGGCGGCGACATTAATAGCGTTGTCCGCAGGGGCGGGGTCAGGCCGACGCGTCAACGCATGTCGTGAGCCTCGCGGTCTCCCCCGCCGGGCGCCTCGGGAAGACCGCGTCACGCCCCACGACGACGAACGTATTGGCGGTGAGTACGCTGAACGAGAATTATAAAATAAAAATAATAAAAGAACATTTATTGCGTTACAAATTGAACATAAAAACATTAAAACATAAACAAGGTTATTTAAAAGTAAACGGTCATGGCAAAGGGCAGTGACTCAGCTTGTACTGCTAGCGATCGAGATCACTATCAGCGCTGATTTTCAGTCACTCCCCCATCTCTCCCGCTTGAAGAGCAGGAGTTTCAAAGTGAAGAAGTGCAGAGTGAGCGTTTCATTATGTTTTTTACCCGACTACGCTACTACCTACCCGTGTGGTGTCGGGTTAGAATTGCATCCCCCCATCTCCTCTCGTTGGGTGTCGTAAGAGGCGACTAAGCGAGAACGGGAAGACGGGCAGCAGCGTCTTTCTTTTGGATTTATCTTCCACCTATACTGCGATTCCCAAGCCGCCTGCCAAGCGTGAGGATTATGGCACCCCTCCATTCTAAGGGGGAGGCCGTTGTTCAGCAGTGGACGTCTTTTGGCTGCTAATGATGAATGATGATGATGACTACTACCCGTAGGGCGTCAAAGAATTTATTTTGCAGAAAACACTGTTACAATGGTGTTAATAGATAATGTGATATTTGTTTCAAGCGTTTCTACCAGTAAGGCATGCAAAATGTGTTGTTATTCAACATTAATTAAATATATTGATAATAAATAATATTGATTAAAATAAGATTAAATTATAACATTAATTCATTACAAATAAATTGGGTTTAAGATTAAATATAGATTATCAATTTCATTATATGTACATGTCCATCATTAAGTTATCATTTAAGTAGTCATTTAAATTGTAGTAACATTTATCTATTAACAGATTCTTTAATTTTCTCTTAAATAATTCTATGTGACTCAATGACTTTATTTCTTTTGGCAATTTGTTATAAATTATAGGAGCCATGCAAAATACACTTTTTTGCATTAAAGCTGTATTGGACCTGACCGTACAAAGGCAATACATATCACGTTGTTGTTGTCTGTTACTAAATATTGAGGCTAACATAAATAAATTTGGATTGAGCTTAACAAATATTGATATTCCATAAATGTATAAACTTGCAAGAGTTAATATGTTATATTCTTGAAACAAGGTTACATGTATCAATCATTAAGCAAAGGAAAACATGAAGAAGGGCAGCAGCGTCTTTATATTGGATTACCTACGATTATGGAACCCCTCCCTTCTAAGGGGATGGCTTTTGTTAAGCAGTGGACGACCTTCAGCTGATGATGATTATGAGTAGCTACAAACGGCTGCTTTGTGTCAAAATGTACGACGCTTCGGTGGTAACTTTGTAGAATAATCTGAGGTATCTAGAACCTGTTACCGATTATTTACTGTCCAAATAATGTGTAATTGCTTGTAATTTGTTCTCAGAAATCAAAAGCCAAAAATGATTTGTGACTTTTTACATTCAATACACAGCAAAAAAAAAGTAACATTTTTATATCATTCATCATCATCATTAGCAGCCGGTGGACAACCACTGCTAAACAAATCCCCCTTAGAAGGAAGGGGGTTGCCATAATCCCCACGCTTGGCTGGCGGCTTGGGGATCGCAGTATAGTTGGTAGGTAATTCAATAAAAAGACGATACTGCCCGTCTCCTTGTTTTCCCTAAGTCGCCTCTTACAGACACCGAACGGGAGGAAATGGGAGGATGCTTCTTACCATCCTACGGGTCATCTTCATATACATTTTTATATAGTATAATACAAATAATAATAATAATATCTTGGGACGATCCACACACGGTCATCCGATCCCAAACTAGGCAGAGCCTGTACTATGGAAACCAGACAACTGATACTAATACTTATATACTTTTTTTTTTGTAAATACATACTTAAATAGATTAACTACACCCGGACACTTGGCGGGAATCGAACCCACGACCCATAGGTTAGCAGGCAGGGTGTCTGACCACTAGACCAACGGGCCCGTCAAAGTCCCTAACTCCCTAATTGCACAATGAATCACAATTATCTAGATTTTTTTCAAAAAGGATTATTTGTACAATACATATGTTTATTTGTCGCTACCTTGTCGCTAGTATTATAACTTAAAGTAAGACTTACATATAGGCGTGGCGGACTGTGGCGGCACGTCCACCACCAGGTTGTCTCCATCGTCGTCTACTTGCAGCGGACTGCCCGGCTCCGAGGCGGAGTCCCGAGGTCGCTTCGCCTCCACTGGCGCCGGTTGCTAGTGTAACATACACTTACTTTACAATCCACTGTCTCGGCAGGCTGCCCCAGAAGGAGGGATACGTTTGTCGAGAGTATGTATGTATGTATGTATGTGTGTATGTATGTATGTATGTATGTATGTATGTATGTATATTGCTGTGACAGCTTCAGCCTAAAGGCCTGATGGATTTTGACTTATGATATGTCTTTAGATTTGTCTCAATTGTGGGAGTGACACAGGCTATACAACGTGGTACAATATACCCCGTAAAAATAATTTAAAAAAAATATTATTACTTTCACTGATGTGCAAACCCTATTTCAGTCAAATTAAAAAGTAAACTCTGCAGAATGTACCTACATTTCGAAAACGACAAAAATTTTAAAAGACCTAACCTTGGCCAGCGTGGTGGACTATGGCCTAAGCCCCCTCATCTTGAGGGGTGGCCCGTGCCCAGCAGTGGGACATAAACAAGGGCTGGTATTATTTTATTTATTAATATTGTACTTCATGGACGCGTACCGCACTTTAGTGAGTTGCCACACATTACGATTACTACGATTGTGCCACAGATTACAAATAATCGATAGAAATAAATGCTAATATGTAAATAAGGTGTAATATGTTTTCATTACTTTCATCTTATTTACATTAACTTTCATTCATTTTATTTTGAGGGCCTCATGTATAATATAACAAAGAAAGACAACAAATGTTTAAGGTTGAAACATTAACATGAGTCGTCCGAATTAAATAAATATTTAATCGAATGTACATTTTTCGATATCGATTATTTCGTTTACTTACTATGTTCACGTTCCTATAAACATCAAAAGTCAAGCTGTCAAAAAACCAATAATAAAATGGACAAAGTATAATATAATTATTTTGGGTCCAATCCGAGCACACAGTTTCCCAACATTGTGACTTCAATAAGGCAGGATATACTGTTCGCCAAGGTTTAACGAAACCCTATTTTTTCTTGGAACTTCGTAACCACACCACCGAGGCAATAGGGATGATGACTGGGTAAAAAAAAATTAATTAGTCCGTCAGTTAGATTATCAAAAAATATGGGACACGTTTTTTTTTATTTAACAAATCGATGAAATTTGGCAGATATAGAACGTCAAAGTTCGGGAATGGGGAAGTCACTTCTCAGGAAAAATTGTATACCGGAGTGACGTCACGCAACATTTCAAAGCACTATATCTTCGTCATTTTTTGTTTAATTGACTAAAGAAAAAATACGTGTCCAATATTTTTTGATAATCTAAATGACGGTCTAAAAAAAATTTTTTAGTCATGTAGCCATTATACCTATTAAGGCATACGCATTTAACCTACAAAAATATATCTTCGACACATCATAATAATAATAAAAGTTTAAATAAAAAGCAAACAAAAACAAATATTACAGGTGTGCTTACTGCAGCCGGAAGTATTCCTAGTTTCCTCTTTCGTTCTCTCTCCTCCATCACTTTTTTCTCTTCAGATTTCTGACGATCTGTAATCATAAATAATATTTAATAATCTATTTTATCTTCTTTGCCAACTGATGTCAATATACATATGCCACTCTGCATATAAGTCATGGCTTTGACTTGCATTGACATGACTGCGGTTTTCTATAAAATACTACTCAATATTTTTTTCAATTTAACCTTTTTTTTTTTGACGCGGGGGATATCTTCAAAAGATCCCCGGGAGCTGTGGGGCTCGACCGGGGTATGTGGGATTCTTACCCACTAAAACCCCCGCGGCTGTCGCATCGGCACACCCTGGTCTCTCCGGTGGGATCTGCACCACGAGCCCCTCAGTGCCTTGCCTTTGAGCCCGACGGGGGGCGCATTGTAGTCCCCGGGAACCTGTCACGGTGCTCACAGGGACGGGGGTCGCAACCCCGCCGCTGTCCTCCTCGGAGTCGCCGCCGTACTCGATGGACGTCCTTGGGCCCACCCCAAACGTCCAGCGACTCCGAAGGTTTTAAATTTAACCTAGTGGCGAGACAAGCAAGATGTTCGCCTGATGATAAGCAACACGACCGCCTATAGACACTGTCGCGTACCCGAGGCTGTGGTTATTAAGTCACATGTATCCGGTAAATTCACGAGCTACAGTGCCATTCACACCGGAGGACAGGAATGTTTTCACGCTGCTGCTTGGCGGCAGAATATATGACCACCACCAGATAGGATACCAGCATAGATGATACTTAATATACTGAGTAGGCTTGTTGAAAAAATATCGATACATCGATATATCGATATTTTTTCTTTCGATATATCGATATTTTCATCCGATATATATTTTTTCGATGTATCGATACATCGATATAAAATATTAAGTATCAAAAACGTATCAAAAACTATATTTTTTTTTGGGAAAAGATTAGATCTGTTTTATTTTTCCAAAATTTTTTTTAGCGGTAAAAAGACGACCCTGAACCTTCATCACACAAGATCAGTGTAATTTCTTTACAACGAAGCCAGCCATCCTTGTACAACCTACACAAAAAAAAAAAAAGAAAAAAAGAAAGGTTATCTCTACTCAAGCAGTAAGCTTCTTTTAAGTTTATGTTATGCCTCTTGTCTTGCCTCTAGCCCTTACCACAGACAGACCTTTTGCGTTATCTTTGATTGCATCAAAAAATATTTCGTTCGATCGTTAGTTGGTATTGTTAATTTAGTATCTTTGGTTGCATGCGTGGATACATTGCTTGTTATATATTTGTTTGAGTTCAATTAAATACTTTAATTACTAAATAATTAAGTTTATGTTGAAATTCAGTTTCTTTGTGGACTTTATTTCCGATCTGATGGTATGCGACACGTCTTTCTATAGACAGCTGTAAGGCATTGCCACTCAAGAAGCATTTTTATTTTGTTCCGTTAATAAGATACAATTTTGTTCCCGATATATCGATATATCGATATTTTTTGTTTCGATATATCGAAGTCGATAACGATATATTTTAAAAATATCGATATTCGACATATCGATATTTTTTGGCATTTCCAACATCCCTAATACTGAGATAGATGCGCAACTCTAGTTTTCAATTTTATAATTGAAGGTCTGTTTGCTAGATGGCGTTGCTTAGCACGTTATACCTTTAGCTCGCTAGATGGCGCTGCCTTGCCAATAATTATTTATATTTATTGAACTTTACATAGTGTAATTGAGTATAATTTTCAAAATTCCTTAGGAAATTCTAATAATCCAGTGACAAAAAAATAAATTATTGAAAAGACATAAATAAATACTGCTTGCAAATGTACTCTGGATATAAACGCATCCACTGTTAAACTTTACTTGCGATATAATTACACACTAGCTCCTTCTAACGGCGTTTAGATAAAACTATATTTTTGGACACCGTAACACAGATGGCAGTAGTTTCTATTTACATTTTAATAACCACCAACGTATGGGTGTTGCACGCCCCTGGGTACCAGCCTAGACGATCCCTTGCGCAAGGGAACTACCACCTAGTAACCCTTTGACCTTTGGTCTACTCCCTATCTTCTGTCATAACGTGGAGAAAAGTCGTAAGATAGAAGAAATGTTTAAACACTGCTGCTTGGCGGCAGAATATATGACAGAGCGAACCATAATCAGGTACGGGGAAGATCCCTTGCGCAAAGGGGATATTAAGTGTTAAAAACCTTAGTTATTGAGTAATACTTACATTTTAGTTCAATCTCTTCATCGTCCAACAGCAAGGAGACCACTTCTTTGGGCTTCAGTGTGTCAGGTTTGAAATTACCACCACTGATCACCATCCTTTGGATCTGGAGATTAAAATTTTCTTGTAAACACATCATTTTGTAAATTATTAAAGCCCAAAAACAACAAGCTAATCTTACACTTGGTTAAAAATATTACGAATATCTCACTCTATAATATTTTACACTATACTCTATAACCACTTCATCACTTCAATTCTCTCTGTTAAGATTCCTTGAGAAAAGTGAACGAGAAAGCATAAAAACCTGTTTGACCCCCTCACTACCTAGAACTCCAAATGCATCCAGATTGACCCCTTCACTACCTGGAACTCCAAATGCATCCAAATTGATCCCTTCGCTACCTAGATATTCAAATGCATACAAATTGACCCCTTCACTACCTAGATATTCAAATGCATCCAGTTTGCTCCCCTCACTACCTAGATATTCAGATGCATCCAGTTTGACCCCCTCACTACCTAAATACTCGAATACATTCACTTTGTCTATGAAAACCTTGTAAATAAACCTCAAACATTAAAGTTTTTCAACCAGGTGGTCGCATGTTTTAAATGCTCCACAGTATTGAAATCAGGTTCCTCGTTACCTCGCTCTTCTCTCGGGCCCTCTGCATGATCCTCTCCTCGATAGTGCCCTTGCATATGAGTCGGTAGACGGTGACCTGCTTCGTCTGGCCGAGCCTGTGCGCCCGGTCCATGGCCTGCTGGTCCACGGTGGGGTTCCAGTCCGAGTCGTAGAAGATGACGGTGTCCGCCGCCGTTAGGTTGATGCCGAGACCACCCGCGCGAGTCGATAGCAGGAACACGAATATGTCTGCTCGAGCCTGAGGGGAGATTAGGTAACGCTAATACAAAACTCGAGAGTAGTTATTTAACTACTCTTAAAAACCTACGTTTTAAAATCTATTTAGATTTTATAAGGTAGATATTTCACATCATGTGATATGAAATACCTGTCGGGATCGACTGCTGGAAATTACATTTAAGCGGCAGTTGTCTCCGGCAGGTGTAGTAACTATTGCCCGTATATAGAAACATTTTTAAGTTTCTTTGAGTAAGCATTTAATGAAGTGAGCACTGGGCTATTTTAAAAGGCCGCGTCACTTGCCATAATTAGTATTTTAATTATATTTTTCCAAATATTTGTGCCTCGCACCCCCTAGATGGACTCTCAAAATGGCAGTCTGGCTCTTCTAGTGCGCATTACCATACCATCAGACACCCGTTTAAAGTGTTTGGTTGACATTTAAACCTGTATCAGTGTTGTGTGCCATAATTATAAAATATACTATAGTATCTCAATTTAATTATACATATAAGCATCGATATACTATACCAACTAGATTAGCTGTCACTAACAAAATGACATCGAAAATGTGGTCGCGGTTACATACTTACACAACTATACACGTAGCTAGAAATTGTAGAAAATAGTTTTAAATAATTCGGAACGTCTGACTAATAGCAGCCTTCACATGTAGTAATAAAGTCTAATTCTGTATGCAGTAATGTTGACACATAAAACCTTTACATCGGAGACAAAGAAAAATCAATAAAACCGCCAAAATTATACGAAAAAAAGTAGTTGTTTTGACTGAAACAAAAATGTACTCATTTAAAAGAAAATCTTAACCACTATAAAATAAGGTTCAAAACAGGTGTGTTTCCATTGTGTGTGTACTGACTTACAAACTTATCCGTGCTGGTGGCAAAAATGAGAACTAACTTTTTTATTATGGTAATGACGTGTAGTTTAACAGTTTCGTATAGAAAGTGGCGACACGCCTATCGGCAACATTAATTTTGTCAGTCTCTAGCGGAGAAAATATCAAATAAATAATTTTAATTTCGTATTATAATGATATCTTACTTATATTTATTATTTAAACTAGTAGTAATAAGAAAACGAAACGAAAAAAAATTTCCCCATCTGCAATTTTAGTATTACGATAAGTATTATATTATTTGGACAGTTTATAAACGCGCAATAAGGAATTTCGATACATCCTGTTGTCGGCTCGTACTAATTTGAAATAAGCGACAGCCTCTCTATTTTCGTGACCACTTTTCGGGCCGTGACAGCTAATCTTGTTTAGATAGTATATCGATGCATATAAGAGATAAAACGATAAAAATATTACAAACATTCCGATAACAGAGAAAACTACACATACCTGAAAATCGGCGACCATGTCCCGTCGAGCGGAGATTTTACTTGAACCATCTAACCGCATGTATTTGTGCTTACGATGCCACATATACTCCTATAGGAAACAAATAATTTGATGTACGTTCTATTCAGTATTTAACACCATTTTATTCTAGTCAGAGATTTTTGTCAGATTTACTTACCTCTAATAAATCAATCATTTTGGTCATCTGACTGTAAATAAGGACCCTGTGACCACGTTCTTTTAACCTCTTGAGTAATGAGTCCAACGCAGTGAGCTTGCCCGCGTCGCTTACCAATTGATTCTTATCTGTGAAGAACAATAGACTCTAACATAAACATTGCTGCATTTTGGTGTGATCGCCTGTAGCTGGTGAAATTTACAGTCTTAGAAAGTTAGAAGACTTATTGTCGCAAACTCAAAACTCAAACTCAAAAATAGTTTATTTCAAATAGGCTTAACGCTAGCACTTTTGAAAAGGTCATTTTTTTTTTTTAAAGAAGCTACCACCGGATCACAACGCGGCCTCAACTGAGAAGACCCGGCAAGAAACTCAGCGGGCTTGTCATTTTATCACTTTTTTTTTAAACAGTGTATTATGTTACAACTAGATCAAAGCGACAGTGTGTCTTGCCGATCAAAATATCAAATAAGACAGAAAAAAATAAAAAAATACAAAGTACAACAAACTAGGCGGCCGGCGGGATAGTAGTCGGACCAGTCCCCCCAAGCAGCACCCGCGCACGAGTTGACTCGAGCAGCAGCCATCACTCACAAAGGTCAATTCATGTTGATTATTATTATTCTTTTTGAAATCTGATAAAATATATATATATACAATACATAATAATACACACGGTCATCTGATCCCAAACTAGGCAGAGCCAGTACTACAGAAACCAGATAACTGATATACTTATAACAGATATACTTATATATTTTTTGGAAATACATACTTAAATAACTATAACATCCAGACACTTGGTGGAAATCGAACCCACGACCTATTGGGTAGCAGCCAGGGTGTCTAGCGACTAGAACAACAGGCCTGTCAACAGTAAATACATTATGTTAGTTATTCAAGATCTCGTATTAATACGTTCTTAATAGTGGAACGTAAGCATAAACGGCTCCGAATTAACGTTAATTGACGTTTGTGAGTGCGGGAGTTAATTAATAACGTCTCGGGTGACGAGTAACAGTGCACTGCAATGTCGTCACAATGTGGCTTAAAAGACAATTATACCATACTTTTTATGCGAAGCACCTTTTGCCACAGAATACATATAATAACAGAAAATGCACTGTTTTGATGTTGAGGGAATGCCACCGTTTTAATAGCCTACAAAATTTAGAAAGCACTGCGTTCATTCTAAATAGTACCTTACCGCCACGCGCACTAGAGCGCTATTTCTTTGTGTTCAGAATCTACCTACACCATCGTTCGATCGTCAGGGTTTTCAAGCAAAGTAAAATAAAATACCAACAAAATTATTACAAACATTTATCATATTTACAATTGTTTTATTTTTATGTAGTGTTTTATATATTTTTTGCCATCCCCTACATATCTATTATTAACTTTAGAGTGGCGAAAATTCGTAAACAGCATAACTAATTTTAAAAGGTAAACATAAGCGTGGTGCAGTGATCTCAATGTTTTTTAGCTTCGTTAGTAATACATTTGCCGGATTTGTTGTAATAAGTTATAAAAAATAGTTTTGAAGTCTGTAGTTTATTGCAACAGCCGTCCACACAACAATTATTATTGTTACGATTATCCATTATAATTATTTTTAACAAAATACTGTGATATTAATGCAATATACACACAAATCCTTTCGCGTTTTGATTTTCGTTCTGCAAGAATTATTCAAGAACGTGTGCTCGCAAGCGCGTGGCAGCCGCGAGTGGACTACCCCGGGTAGTCGAGCGCTGTAGGCATTTATCGCTGTAGGTATTGGCGAGTAACGGAGGTCTGCTTTTGCGTCGGGTTATTTTTCTTATTCAATATAAGCTGGTGCACCTCTCCACTTCTGACTTCTTTAATTAATCATATGCAAATCGTCTTCGTGCTATTATTACCAGCTTTCGGTGAAGGAAAACATCGTGAGGAAACCTGCATGTCTGAGAAAGCCTATCTAGCTTTCGAATGACGTGTGAAGTCCGCCAACCCGCACTTGGCCAGCGTGGTGGACTAAGGCCTAAACACCTTCATCTAGATGGGAGGCTCGTGCCCAACAGTGGGGCAAAAATAAGGGCTGGTATTATAATATAAGCTAGTCATCATCATCATCACCAGACTGAAAAAGTCCACTACTGAACATAGGCCTCCATAGGCCAGTTCTTGCTTGTCTGTCGCTTGGCGCAATTCCACCTAAAGCGGCGATGTCATCGAGGATGGTCAAGCACACTTACTAATTGAAGCCTATTCACCTAAGACGTATGTGTTTCTCACCGGGTACTTGCAGCGATGCCCAGCCCCAGGGTGGCCTGGCAGCCGCCGTGAGGCGGGCCACCGCGAGCCAGCCGGCGGCGGTCTCCGCGTGCTGGTGCCTGGTCTCATGGTAGGCGAAGCTGCGGGACACCGCGTACGGAGCCCGCGTGCTCGCCCACACCTGCGATGAAATAGTCAAACTCTAAATTATTTATTTCAAACAGGCTTAACGCTAGCACTTTTGAATGGTAATTTTCTTAAAACTTCAAAGATCCAGAAAGAAACTCAGCGGGCTTGTCATTCTTTCCTTTTTTTTAAACATTGTTTGTCTTGTTACAATTAATAATAATAATAATATCCTGGGACAATTCACACACGGTCATCTAATCCCAAACTAGGCAGAGCCTGTACTATGGAAACCAGACAACTGATACTAATACATATATACTTTTTTTTTGTAAATACATACTTATATAGATCAGCAATAAATAGATGATATATAGATTGGATTAACATCAGCAATAGTGTTCTGCCGTTCGAAAGATAAAAAAGAGAGAAGAGTAAAAAAAGTTACGAGAAAATTACAACAAACTAGGCGGCCAAAGGGACCAGTACCAGACCAGACTAGTAGTCGGACCAGTCCCCCCAAGCAGCACCCGCGCACGAGTTGACTGCTCGCAGCAGCCATCACTCCTCTCTACCATATTAAACGGGAGGGGGTGACCCGCCACACGAAGCCGCCACAAGCATTAGGACATGATATGTATGTTAAGCCGGAACATACCATGACTGCGTGATGTATGATCGTATCAGGCAAAAAATTTTGTATGCTAACTTCACCTTAAACAGTTCGGGGGTTTGAGTAAATAATCATCGAATCAACAGACCCCTGATTCGTTAGAGAAGTATTTTTTTTTTAAATTATACTTCCTTCTATAGAAGAGGATCTCTGGAGTGATGGACTTTTTTTTTCTCATTCGCACAAGAAAGGAATGCATTTATAAAGGTTACATGTGATAGAAAGAAACAGAGCATATGATTTTTTTGTCCTTCAGCTTCTGTCATGGACTTCAAGAAAAAGCACCAGTGGTGCCTACTGAAGTTTTTTTCGGTCACGCACGAACACTAGCGTTGGTGTTTTTAAATTGAATAGCATTAGGAAATATTCTTAAAACTACATTTTAGCCGTATATCCGTAACGTGTTTCGTGTAAGAATGCTGATGTGCTATCCTTATCGGTGGCACGCTAGCTGGATGTCTTGTCATATTTACGCTTTACTCTAATCAGCCTCCACGACAGTTCTAGTTACAGTAAGTAAAAAAACATCCAATCATCTGTCTGGTCTATAAAATGAAAGCAAATACAGTAAATGTAATATTTTTCACGCAGCTTTAACAAACGTTTCAGGAGTATTTCCAGTAATTATAAAGCGTTACTAACCTTCTGTTGTGCGGTGAATAAGAATGTGGGTAAAGGTGTGGGCACATCGGAGTACGTGACGGGCGGTCGTTCAACGTGCGGCACTTCCGGGAGCTCTAGGGGCTGCACAGGTATAACCCCGCCGTCTTCAGTCTTAATCTCGCTCAGCATATCCGACTAACGATTAAAAAAAAAGATAACATTAGTAGTCATTAGTAGTATAATACGATAACTAGCAAGTCTCTCGATATTCTACACTCAAACTCAAAAATCATTATTTCAAATAGGCTTAACGCTAGCACTTTTGAATGGTAATTTTTTTAAAAGCTACCACCGGATCACAACGGGGCCTCAACTGAGAAGATCCGGCAAGAAACTCAGCGTGCTTGTCATTTTTTCACTTTTTTTTAAACATTGTTTTATTACAAATGAATCGACATTAGCGACAGTGTGTCCTGCCGTTCGAAACATAAAGCAAGCACTACAGGATACATTTCGGGGTGTGCGCAGGAATATCCCCTTTTTTGCGGGGAAGCCTTCGCGCAAAATTGCTATACGTTTCGGACTCAGGAGTACTTACAATTTGTTGAAACATCAACCCGTTTACAAAGCAGTACCTTTCTTTCATTATTTTTTATTTTTCTGAGGGGGGGAAATCTTCCAAAGTTCCCCGGGAGCTGTGGGGCTCGACCGGGGTATGTGGGATTCTTACCCACTAAAACCCCCGCGGCTGTCGCATCGGCACATGAGAGGGGGGACCCCAGGGCTCTCCGGTGGGATCTGCACCAGGGGCCCTCAGTGCCTTGCCTTTGAGCCAGCCGCCGGGGAGCGCATTGAGGGCGCACTGAAAACCAGCGTCGGTGGTCACACAAGACCTCCGGCATGAGCTGAGTGCGTCCTGTTGTGACTGACATGGATATGTGTTTTTGTTTTTTGTATTTCTTGTGGTTGTTTGTTACTTTTTTGTGTGTGTTGTTATTACTTTTCGAACTTGTGTTGTATTAATTACCTATCTATGTCAGTCAAATAAAATTATCTTTCTTTCTTTCTTTTCTTTCTTTCATTGAACCAGTCACCCCCCGGGAACCAGTCACGGTGCTCACGAGGACGGGTTCGCAACCCCGCCGCCGTCCCCCTCGGAGTCGCCGCCGTACTCAATGGACGTTCAAAGGGCCCACACCCCGAAAGTCCAGCGACTCCGAAGGACAACGCAGTACCTAATCTAGGCAAATAATCTAGACCTACGGACTCGTTTCGAAGGGGGAGGCTTACGTTCAGCAGTGGACGTCTTCCGGCTGGTGATGATGACAGACTCGAGACTATCGAAAAAAAGAGTGAGACCAATTTATTTTACTGAATATCTGACCTGTCCTTCTCTCTCTCGTAAGTTGCGCAAGCGCATCGCTCGATGCTCTATAGTCTCTGGCATGTAGTGTACCGAGAGCTCCGTGTGCGTGTAAAACGGACCACCTGAAAAAAAAAAGAATTGGTCAATCGGTCGTGCCACGCCAATATGGTAATATATTTTTCATATATTTTTTCTAGTTTTTTTGTTTCATTCCACCTTTCTCTTCGTTTTCGAAGAGGTCTCCATAGGGGCGGCGGCCATAATTATTTCAAATGTGTCCCTCCACAAACATCGGAGATAAGTTGGGGAGCGTTATTTTTTTTTAATATAAGCCACAAATTTTTTTTTTATACTACCAAGGTGACAAGCAAGCGTGCGGCCCGTCTGATGGTAAGCAGACACCGCAGCCTATGGACGCTAGCAACACCAGAAGAATCACTAGCGCGTTGCCGACCCTTAAGACATTAGATATTAAGTCTTTGTGTTCGGTAATTTCACCAGCTACAGTGCCCTTCACGCCGGAACACAGAAATGCTTACACACTGCTGCTTGGCGGCAGAATATCTGACACTGCGGTGGTACCTACCTGGTTCCTTGCACAAGGAACCTAGTAAAAGTAAGAAACATAAACCAAAACCAAAATTTGTTTTGAAATGTGCAATTTTTTTTGTTTCGTATGGTTAGCGGCCAACCCGGTATCAGAGTTTTCAAGCCGCCCTTAGGCCTCATTTACGGAGACGCGGGGCGTCGCGCGTCGCGTGTGGCGGCGCGGCCCGCACTAAATTCAAATGTAGGGCGTTGTATGAGTGTGTTTACGGAGAAGCGATTTTACACGCGTTTGCTTGATGGAGCGTGTTTTACGGCGGAGCCCGCGGATGGCATCGTCACGTCCCACGCGGCGTTAATCGCGGCGGCGCACGCAGCGGCGATTCTCGATGAAGCGATGAATTTGGCGGAACCTTCTGCCAGTCTATTTGGTAATCGTGGAACACAGACGTAGTCACCGTCGCAATGGAGTATGATATGATCGATTTTTTTTTTAGAAGAAAATTGTATGTTAAAAAGTGAGTTGCACCGCCGTTGCACGCGGCGGGCGCAGCGGCGGGCACCGCCACTCTTCCCGCCCCGCGTCTCTATAAACAGCATCATATATTGCTATAAGTCTGTGTTTACGCGTGCAATGATACGTGCCGCTTCACGCGCCGCCGCTACGTAAACAATAAAAACGTCCGACGCGCCGCGAGACGCCACGCCACACGCGACGCGCGACGCCCCGCGTCTCCGTAAATGAGGCCTTAGGCCTCTGACTTAGCTTAACGACTGCTGTCTAGGTGACAATAGCCGGGACCGACATTTAACGTGCCCTCCGATGCACGGAGACGCTCAGTTCAAATGCCACTAAACGGTCACCCATCTAAGTACTGACCTTGCCCGACGTTGCTTGCCAGTTGGGCATCGTTAGATCGTTTACCGACAGTAGTTACAACTGCCTATGAGCGTCTCAATGTGTTAATGAAGCCCTTTCATGTCATACCTCATTCGATATGGTCTCAGTTTGATTTTATGGCCCAATTCGACCCCATTAAAAAAAAGAAAAAAAGCATCATTTGCGATGAGGTTGGGTAAGTAAGATCTAAAACTATTCCAAGTTTCAAATGGATAGCGTCAGTGGTTGCTGAAATATATTGGTGTGACAGACAGACATACAGACAAGTCTCACCATAAGGTTTCCTTTTTACCGTTTAGGTATGGAACCCTAAAATTTACCTTTTAGTTATGGAACCCTAAAATTTACCTTTTAGGTACGGAACCCTAAAATTTACCTTTTAGGTATGGAACCCTAAAATTTACCTTTTAGGTATAGAACCCTAAAATTTACCTTTTAGGTATGGAACCCTAAAATTTACCTTTTAGGTATGGAACCCTAAAAGGTGACGCGTTTATTAAAATAAAAAATATTTGTAACAGCCTGTATAGGGGTCAAGCTGTGTGGTTGGTACTGATGGAAAAAATTGTAGGTACAATGCAAACGCCGCCGCCGCCGCGCCGCCGGCTGCGATTGTGCGTTGACATTACGTACAAAAACTACCCTCCCTACCATATTGTAATAATGTGCATTATCATGCATGTTTTGATTTGTTTTAAGTTATTAATTTATTACTCAAATGAGGAATGTGCGACGCTCGGACAAACCCTTGGTGGTTTATGAGCGCCAAGATCATAAATTCTATAAAAAATTAAAAAAAAAACCCTAAAATTTACCGTTTAGGTATGGAACCCTAAAATTTACCTTTTAGGTATGGAACCCTAAAATTTACCTTTTAGGTATGGAACCCTAAAAGGTGACGCGCGGCAGTATTGGCTGGCGTGTCACCTAACGCTAAAAGTCCAACGACTCGCACGTCCACCACTTAATTGCACTAAAAAATATAACTCGCCTTCAGTCCATAATGGATCAGTGAAAAGCAGCTCCCTCCACATTAGACTGTCTTCCTTCTTCTGTCTCAACGTAGCCCCGCCAGGACAAATTAGCAGCATATACTTGCTACTCCCTCTATCACAGCACTGTGGGTATGTATCTGTCTCTTTTGTTACGTCACTAGTGTGATCACTCCACCAAAAGTTACGATGACGAAGTTTCTCGTACTTATCCAAACATTGTTCTATGTGTTGCATTCTAAAATAACATTCGGCTATTGAAGTTCAAATTCTATTGCTTATGAGTTAAATTATATATTCATTTAACACATCGATATACTATACCAACTAGATTAGCTGTCACGAACAAAATGACATCGAAAATGTGGTTGCGGTTACATCATCATCATCATCATCACCAGCCGGAAGACGTCCACTGCTGAACATAGGCCTCCCCCTTCGAACGCCACAATGACCGACAATTGGCTATTTGCATCCACCGGTTACCTGCGACGCGCACAATGTCGTCTGTCCACCTAGTGGGAGGTCTACCTACGCTGCGTCTTCCGGTTCGTGGTCGCCACTCGAGAACCTTTCTTCCCCAGCGGTTATCGGTTCGCCGAGCGATGTGGCCTGCCCATTGCCACTTCAACTTGCAGATTTTAAGAGCTATGTCGGTGACCTTGGTTCTTCGGCGAATCTCCTCATTTCGGATTCTGTCGCGCAAAGAAACTCCGAGCATAGCTCTCTCCATAGCTCGTTGTGTGACTCTGAGCTTATCCAAAAGGCCAACAGTTAGAGACCACGTCTCAGTACCATATGTCATCACTGGCAACACACACTGGTTAAAAACCTTCGTCTTTAGGCACTGCGGTATTTTGGACGAGAAGATTTCGCGTAGTTTCCCGAACGCTGCCCATCCGAGTTGGATTCTTCGGGCGACCTCTTTGTCGAAGTTGGACCGACCTACCTGGATAGTTTGTCCTAGGTATACATAGTGGTCAACAACTTCGAGTGTATCGTTCCCAACAATTACCGGTACGGGTACAACATGGACAATAGACATGATCTTCGTCTTGTCCATGTTCATTTTAAGACCCACCTGTTGGGAAACGCTACTGAGGTCGCTGAGCATCGTATTGAGGTCCTCCAGCGACTCTGCCATAATGACTATATCATCGGCAAAACGAAGGTGAGTGATGTATTCGCCATTGATATTGATGCCGAATCCGTTCCAGTCCAAGAGCTTGAAAACGTCCTCCAATGCGTTTGTGAACAGTTTCGGAGAAATAACGTCTCCCTGTCTCACACCACGCTGCAATGGGATTGGTTTCGTGCTCTCGTCCTGTAGTCGGATCGACATGGTGGCGTTGCTGTACAAACACTTCAACACTTCGATGTACCTATAGTCAATGTGGCACCGCTGGAGAGATTGCAATACTGCCCAGGTCTCGATTGAATCAAAGGCTTTCTCGTAGTCCACAAACGCTAGACATAATGGCCGATTATACTCCTCGGTCTTCTGTATAATCTGGCGGAGCGTATGTATGTGGTCTACGGTGCTAAAGCCTTTTCGGAACCCGGCTTGTTCGGGAGGCTGGAAGTCATCAAACCTGCGTTCGAGACGGTTCGTAATGACTCTCGAAAACAGCTTGTATACATGGCTCAGGAGTGAGATAGGTCTATAATTCTTCAATAAAGTGTTATCACCTTTTTTGAAGAAAAGAACCACCACACTAGTGCCATGCTTCTGGCGTTGTACCCTCGAGTAAGACGGAATTAAATAACTTCTGGAGGACTAAAAGTACCGGTTTTCCACCCGCTCTCAGAAGTTCTGATGTGATTCCGTCTTCACCCAGCGCCTTGTTATTCTTCAGCTGTTTGAGAGCCATTCTAATCTCGTACATGCTGATGTCTGGGATGTCCTCAGTGTAGTGTCGGGTTAGTTTGGCTCTGTTGTCTTGAGCTGTTCTATCAATGGGTTCCCGTGTTGAGGTGTATAACTGTCCGTAAAATCTCTCGAGCTCTCTCAATATCTCCGGTTTCGATGAGATGACACTGCCGTCATCGATCTTCAGCTTCGTCATATGGCTACGCCCAACAGACGAATTCTGTGCGAACACTTTAGAGCCTTGGTTCCGCTCAATTGCGTCCTTAATACACGCTGTATTATAGGAACGCAAGTCGTGTCGCATGGATTTCGAGATTCGTCTATTGAGTTCAGCATATTCCGACATATCAGCTGAAGATTGCAGTCTCATCTCAGTCCGGTTTTCCATTAGCTTAATGGTTGTATTGGAGAGCTTTTGAGGTTTTTTACGGCGTGGGGTCTTATAGAACTTGGACCCCACTGCGTGGACAGTTTGCACCAACCCATTGTTTATCTCGTCCGCAGTTTCGCAGTCGGCGAGGCACTGGAAGCGATTATGCAGTTCAAGTTGAAAGTCTTCGGGGTTCTGGATTTGGGCGGATCCTGGACGGAGCGTGGACTTCATCAGACGAAACCTTTCGAGCTTAACATTGATATTCAATGTGCCTCTAACAATACGGTGATCACTCCCGGTTTTCACCCTGCCGATCACGGAGACATCATCGAATATATGCTTCTTGGTCGTCATGATGAAGTCGATCTCATTTTTGGTTGAACCATCGGGGCTTATCCACGTCCACTTCCTGGATGGTCGCTTCTTGAAGAAGGAGTTCATCGCATAGAGTCCCTCCTTCTCCATGAAGTCGACCAGCCGCTGGCCCCTTTGGTTCCGCTGCCAATACCCATACGACCCCACTCTCAACTCATCGCCATTCCGAGTGCCCACCTTTGCGTTAAAGAGCCCCATAACAACGGTGAAGTATGTTTTGGAGGTATGTATGGCTTCTGCTATCTCCTCATACATAGCCTCTACTTCATCGTCAAGGTGTGCTGAGGTCGGCGCGTATACCTGTATGACCTTCAGCGAATACCGATCGGTTATCCTGAGTATAAGGTACGCTACCCTGCTCGACACACTATCGACCTTTACCACGTTGTTAATAAGGGACTTACGGACGAGAAACCCGACACCACCCTGGGATTTTCGATCTCCTTCCCGGAAGAAGAGCAAGTTTCCGGAATCAAGGGTTATCGTATCCTGTCCCTCTCGTCGGATTTCAGATAAACCCAAGATGTCCCAACGTAACTTGCTCAATTCTTCCTCCAGCTCGAGAATCTTCTCATCGGTCCTAAGAGTGCGGACGTTGTGTGTTGCCAGGGCCAAAGTTCGGTGGGGGTGGTAGCGGGGCATCTGCCGGAGATTCTTCGCACCCCCTGCTCGACCGTAACCCCGCCCGCTACCAAGGCGAGGAATAGAGGAGCTGCCGGGGACCCCAGTCCCCGGCAGCCCCCAGGCCGTAAACAAATACTATCAATCATTGTGGGGGGGGGGGGGTTGCCATAATCCCCACGCTTGGCAGGCGTCTTGGGGATCGCAGTATAAGTGATGAGATGACAAAAAGTCTAAGGCCTAAGTCGCCTCTTACGTACACCCAATGGGAAGAGATGGGGGGGGTGCTATTCTTACCCGGACACCCCACGGTTACATATACTTACACAACTATACACGTAGCTAGAAATTGTAGAAAATAGTTTTAAATAATTCGGAACGTCGGACTAATAGAAGCCTTCACATGTAGTAATAAAGTCTAATTCTGTATGCAGTAATGTTGGCACATAAAACCTTTACATCGGAGACAAAGAAAAATCAATAAAAATTTTCGATACATCCTGTTGTCGGCTCGTACTAATTTGAAATAGAGCGACAGCCGTCTCCGTAGCTCTATTTTCGTGACCACTTTTCGGGTCATGACAGCTAATCTAGTTGGTATAGTATATCGATGATTTAACAATAGTAATACTTACGCATACAGCCAGCCGCACAACATTATCCTGTACAGCTCCATCGGCGATAGATCAACGAATCTCATAAACGAAAAACATCCGCCATCATTAGCCCCCAATCCGCTTACATTCTCCTCTGCAGACCCCATCCCACTTACGGTCACCCCCACACATCTTAATCTTCTGTGTATATATTCGGGGACCAGTATGGACAATTTATTGTATAGTAAGTGACGTTTGGACGGTATAGAGCGGAGAAGGATGCACTCCTCAGCGATAATCTTCGGTATATGGTAATCGTCCACTTGCATCGCAAATGGCGATTTTACATCACGACGTTCGAATAGCTCTGGGTGGTTGCATACCTACGCAAGCATTTAACTTTAAGCCATTGCATATTCTCAGATGGATTTAGCAAATATTTAAACCCACATTTTGAACATAAGTCAAGCGTATTTATAGGGTAAAAAGTGTTTACTCCGGATTTTAAATTATTTTATATATTTACATGGGAATTTGATTCTGCATCTACCAGGTAATGTGAGTTAAATGCTCGAGTAAATTTTAAGTTCATTAAAATCCGTGATGTTTAAATAATCCTTGGCGGATTACATTCTGAATCGCCAGAAAACAGCTTTATGTGAAAGGTTTAACTTCCAGTAGGTGCCACCGCAGTGTAAAATAAACTACCACAAAAAAGGGGTAAATATTGCTGTATGACGCACTGTACCTCAAGAAAGGACTTGGCATAAGATACTACATAACTAATGTCTCAAATGACGAGCAATAGTGTGACCTGCCTTTAGGCGAACGATTAGAAAATCGTCACCAATGTTTAAAAAAAAACAGGGAAATATGTACATATATGACCCATCTGTTGAGAAGTGGCGGATAACATTTTCCTCGTTTGACTCTTTCAATGTAACGAAAAATAACTTAAATACATATAAAAACTTACCTTTCTAAACTGCATAACCAAATTCATCAAATTGGAAGTGAAATTCTTATCGACATTGTGACCGGACTCTGCGCCGACAGAGTAATGGAGTAGCTCTTCTATTTTTATTTTCTTTTTAAGGGCTAAAAATAATTATAAATAATGTCATAAATAGCTACACAAAAATCTTATTCAGTAAATAATTAAAATCGAAACGAAAAATAACACACAGAAATATTCTAAATTCGATTCCAAGAATCAACGCACAAATTCGATCTTTTACAGACCGCGTGTATACGCTACATAAACAGGGACACGAATATAGCTTACCTATGTACAACAGTTTTTGTCTGATGGTGAGTGGACAATGCACCATTATTTCTATCTTATCGGACAATTCATTCTCCACATCTTTCTTTATTCTCCGCAACATGAAAGGTTTCAATATCATGTGTAAGCGAGATAAGTGTTCTGTAAACAAAAATTGTTTATTATCATGAATCACGGATTATACATTTGTATAATCTTGTATTTAATTGCATATTTTGGGAAAGCTCCCCTGTAGAAAAACAAATCACAACTTGACCCCTATGTATATAGCATTGGGGGTCAACCACTTTTCTCACTTATACCTCACAACCACTGCTCTTCTTTTCTTACATAATGGTGGGGTCACAACAATTATTTTATATAAAGGTAATACAAACTCTCGTCAATGGTAGTCTTGTTTTCAGCATGGCTTTCAATGTCCTTGGAGAACCACTCGTTGAACTCCTCATGCGAGTCGAACAACGTCGGCATTATGAAATGCAGTAACGCCCACAGCTCCGCCATGCTGTTCTGTATCGGGGTACCTGGGGGAAAATAATGCATGAAAATATTTGTAACATTTGCAAGTATTGCTGTAAGCGAGTTATGGAGAGAGCTATGCTCGGAGATTATTTGCGCGACAAAATCCGAAATGTGGAGATTCGCCAAAGAACTAAGGTTACCGACATAGCTCTCAGAATCTGCAAGTTGAATTGGCGATGGGCAGGCCACATCGTTCGAAGAACCGATAACCGCTGGGGAAGAAAGGTACCGGAAGACGCAGCGTAGGCAAGCCTCGCACTAGGTGGATGCAAATAGCCAATTGTCGTTCATTGTGGCATTCTAAGGGGGAGGAGTATGTTCAAAAGTGGATGTCTTCCGGCTGGTGATGATGATGATGGTGAAGTATTGCTGTCACAATGGCCAGACATACAATTTCCATTGATTATTGCGTCTTGATTCTACCATAACGATTCTATCAATAGGCAGACGCACAACGAAATCTTAGTTGTACGTAGTAAAACGTTTCTTTTGTTTTATTTTCTTTTGTTAATTTTTCAGAGTATCATTTTGTTTCTTCTTTTTATTTCTTACATTGTAACAAGTACAGTTTCAAATAATAGTTAATTTTTAAAATTCTCGCACTGTATATGTTGGCACATGTCAAGGAAGACAATCTAGCTTTAAGAACGATTACTTTAAGAACATAATTAGTTTGATTGTATTCTGTTTTGTGCTCAAATAAATAAAATAAATAAATAAATAAAAGACTAGTTACTTGAAGTAGTAGAAGACATTACATGTTTATACATTTGAACTTATTTGCAATTATTATATAACTCTTAACAAAACATCAATTGTTTTTATCCTAAATCTGTATTTTTAAGACACGCAATCAATATCCTTCAATGACCTTAATATTTATAATGTAAAATTAGACCTATATATTTATCCTATAAAGTTTAATTAGGTAATAGTTTAATGAAAGAAATTATCATAATAATCTGCTACTGTAATATTTATGTAATCGACAACAATTAAAATCGAAATAATTATTTACAAAACTGTTCAATGTTTATAAATACCAACAAAAAAAATCATAACATTATAAATTCACATCACGTTGACGAATGTACAGCCAAATTTCGCGACGAATCGACATGTCAGGATGGCCGAGCGGTCTAAGGCGCCAGACTCAAGGCAACTTGTCCGTGAAAAACGGGTGCAGGGCGTTCTGGTCCTCTCTGAGGGCGTGGGTTCGAATCCCACTTCTGACAATACTTTTTTGTACCCTTTTAGATTGTTTTAAAACAATTTGCTGTTTATCTCTATATTGTTTTCACTCTACGTTATTTTATAACACAAGATAGGCATTTTTTAAATAGTACTAGTTTTTCAGCACAACATTTTCTTTGTGACGTAAATTCTACAGAAGCGTAAATTAGTGGCAAATTTTTATGAAATATAAGAGAAAATATAATCTAGACATTCGCCTGATGGTAAGCAACATGCGTACCCATCTGTCAACACCCAGAGGTTTTTAAGTATTTTAAACCCAGTGGTTTCGCCACTACCCTTTTTACTGAAACAGAAATGCTATCTGACTTGCGGCAAAATATCTACACACTACGAGTATCTACCTTAACATACCATAGCACAAGATTCCTATCACCTAGGAAACCAAAATTAACACCTTGCTGCATGCATAGTGAGGTTGGGAATGGTGGCTACAGCTATACTCGTAATCTGTTAGGCACACTCAGACGTAGAACAAATATACATGTTTGCAAACAAATGTCTGTCTTGGGAAAGATAGGAATGAAACCATCAACCTATTGGGACTACTAATTACGTTCTCTTTCTGAAGACATACATATGATACAGACAACACATATCACTGTCTTGTTATTATGTGTGTATTTAGAAAGAGCAGGTTAGACCACAGTAGTCTTCACTTTTCAAGAAAGACCGAATAATTTATTTACTTACCTCCACTTTTACCTATAAGCTTCTTGGGTAGTGGCCTGAATGTTTAACCACTAGACCAACAGATCATCAACATCAACAGCCGAAACGTCCACTGCTGAACAACGACCTATCCTTTAGAAGGGAGGGGTTGCCATAATCCCCACGCTTGACGGGCGACAGTATAGATGGAAGATAAATCCAAAAGAAAGACGCTGCTGCCCGTCTTCTTATTTTCCCTTAGTCGCCTTTTACACCCCACGGGGGGGGGGGATCAATTTATAGCCGTCCATAATAGAATACCATCGAGCTCACCACAAGTTACTTCTCAATATACAAATTTCTAAACCCACTCACCGGACAGCAAAAGTCGATTCCGACAGCTGAATCCGAGCAGTAACTTCCATCTCATACTAGCTGAACTCTTGATCGCCTGCGCCTCGTCCAATATCATGTACTGCCACGACACTCGGTTCAAGTATTTGAGATCCGAGACCACGATCTGGTATGACGTCACCACCACGTGGAAGGCCGCTTGTGGCGTGTGGAGGTCTTTGCGCTCCCAGAACTGACGGAGGATCTTGCGTTCGCTGGGACTGCCCCAGTATGGCACCTGTGTTAAACTATTTTTTTAAAATAGTTCTCCCGTCTGATTATAAAGTGTCTCCAAGGCTTTTAATAAGCTAGTGTGATTTACCATCTTCGATTGCGTGGCCGCTTTCCATCAGGTGGGCACCACTGCCATCAAGCACCAGCTTGTGATAAATAAAAAAAACCTTTTTTCTTCCTTGATCTCGCAGGGGAAGGTGATCTGTTGGGGGTCAACCAGGGTGGGATTCTTACCCACTAAAACCGCCGCGGACATATTAGAGGACCTGGGCTCTCCGGTGGTATCTGCACCCCTCAGTGCCTTGCCGAGGCACTAAGGGGGCATTATAGCCCCCGGGAACCGGTCATGTTGTTCAAGGGGACGGGGATCGCTACCCCACCGCCGTCCTCCTCAGAGGGACGTCTAGAGTTCACACATCAAACGCCCAGCGACCCCGAAGATGGGGGTCAGCCTTATAGGGGGTATGACCCTTATATTATTATTCGACCACGACCAACTACACACGGGTGTTCTTTTACTCTCAATCTGATGGAAAGACGACCAGACACGACAGATTTTTAAGTTCCCTCATATGCATGACTCATCTTAAATTTCAGACAAAAAAATACACAACCTTGTAACTTCCTGCAGGATTTGAACCCGCGAACTTCGGTCTGCAAGGTTAGTTTTTTTTTTTACTACTTATAAGCTAGTGCTTGACTGCAGTTCCACCTGATGGAAAGCGGCGACGTAATCGAGGATGGTAAAGCACACTAGCTTATTATAAGCCTATTCACTCTAGTCTTGAAGACACCCACATTATAATCGGGCGGGAAAATCGATGCAGGCAACTATTCCAGTCTTTAGCAGTCCTTATTCCCATGCCCATATCTAAAGCAAATCCGTTATCAGTTGGATATAATCTGAGATTACTCCCATTATACATATTCCTGCGGTAATTGGATTTATTTCCTGGTCCACTTCACTAGACTTTTCTACCAATAATGTGTGATAATACTCACGACTTTGAAATCTGGCACGAATCTCTCCATCTCCTGCTGCCAATTGTGTAACGTGGAGGCGGGGGACACCACCAGGAAGGGGCCCCACACCCCGAGCCTCTCCGCCACGTGGCAGAGGAACGCTATGCACTGGACCGTCTTGCCTAGACCCATCTCGTCTGCTAATATGCCACTGATGCCCTGAATAAAAATAATATATCAATTAATGACTGTATATTTAATACAACTAAAAAAATATATCTTTCTCCTAAACAGCTACGAAACGAATAAGCTTTTTTCTCGTTAAAGAAGAATAGGTCTTTAAGATTGCAACGGAACATAATTCATAGGCCTTATGCATAGGCCACACGAGGGCACTTACATATTGACAATTTTTTAACAACTACCACCGGATCACAATGCGGACTCTACTGAGAAGATCTGGCAAGAAACTCCGAGGGCTTGTATTTTTTTTTTTTAATTAAAGTATAATTTTAACACAATAACGTTTTTGCAAAAGATGTCTTAAAATTATAAGCTCGCATGAGTATCACAGTTTAAGCTCTCGCAGCTTTATCCTGCAGGTAATCCGAGATTTTATAGTAGCCCTTTTTAGTCAACCGGCTTTTACTAGTGCTTTTGAATTTATTAATTGCTAGGTATCTTATATCCTGTGGTAGTTTATTATAGAAAAGTAGAACCTCTACTCTACTTTATTTAGTGGAGGATTTGACCACATTTACTATTTATCTGGTGGTGCATTTGTCACAAATAGATCAGCTTCGGATTTTATTTCAAATCCATTCAATTAGGTAATCCGGCTCGAAGGACCAAATTTACAAAATAACAAAAATGAGACCCATAAAAAAACAGTCCTATTTTTCAGTACACTTAATTCAAAATCGTTGACCATCGAGTAGTACCTGATCGTAAAGGTTAGCGAGCCAATTCATGCCCTTTAGCTGGTAGCCCTTCAGTGTGCCCCGGAATATGGCCGGCTGGTCGTGGTCCCCGGGGCTGCGGTCCTGCGGCTCCCGGCCCTCGCCCTTGCAATGGTCGTCGCCCGCCCCCGCGGCTGCATCGAACACCTGCGTGCGCGCACGCTCCGCGCGAAACGCTTCCCGAGCGTTGCGGGACGCTCGTGCTTTCATTGCATCACTAGGGTTTAAATGGAGGACAAAACATCATCATCATCATCAGCCGAAATTCGTCCAGTGTTGAACAAAAGCCTCCATCTTAGAAGACGCTTGACAGGCGTCTTGGGGATCGTAGAATAGACAATCCAGTAGAAAGACGCTGCTGCCCGTCTTCTTAGTCGCCTCTTACAGACACCCAACCGGAAAAGATGGGAGGGTGCTATTCTTACCCGGACCCCACACGGGTTAACAATAAAACATATGTAAAGGACAATGCCCATCTGTGCCCCAGAAATGCCCAGATAAAGTATATTACAAGATTGCTCTAATAAATAAAAACTAGAATTATGTTGTTAATTTTAAATCATATGAAGCACTGGATAAAAAAAATAAGACGTTCTGTTGACATTGCAGTACCAGTGTATCTAACCAAATTGTTTTCATATACATATTGACACTATACAATGGAGACAGACTAGATCTCTAATCTAATCTATTGGTGGCTATAAATCGGGCCCGGTTTCCACCGGAACGCACTTCGACCCAGTTGGATCCATTGTGCATGCCCTAGCCCTTACTCTGTTTCTGGCGTGTCGAAGAGTTCCCTCAGGTACGCAACGATTGCGCCAGCTTGGAGCTGTGCATAATCACCTGGTGTAGGATAAGCTACCCCCAGATGACTCAACCTACGTCTCGCAAGAGCGTCGCAGCCACACAAAATGTGTCGCATTGACTCTTTTTCACCTTTGCAAAATCTGCAAGTATCGGTAGTACTTAGCTTCATTCTGTGAAGGTGCTCATTGGTGCCAAAATGTCCCGTGAGTGCACCTATTAGGTGCCTTATCTGTGATCTGTTGAGTTTTAATAATTTAACCCCACAGTCCACCCTTGTGCTGGAGAAAGTCTTGGAGTGGTTTAGGCCTGGCGCTTCCCTCCATTCCTTTAAGTGTTCATTCCTAGCATGCGCATATAATGCTTGGTGGTACGTTCCATACGGAATCCCCACAAATGGTTCAGGACCCACCAACTGTCTTTGTGAGCCGGCCCTTGCTAGTCTGTCCGCCTTCTCATTGCCCTCGACACCTTCGTGTCCAGGTACCCAGATGAGGCTGACGTTGTTGTGTCTTCCCAGGTCATTCAAACCTGTAACACCTTCTTTAACCAGTTTAGAGTCAACTCGGAAGGAGTTTAGAGCCTTCAGAGCTGCCTGACTGTCACTGAGAATGTAAATGGTTTTACCTTTAACATTTCTCAGACTAGATAATTCCAAGTAACAACATGTTTTTGTGATAACATACAGATAAGTATATAAAAGAACACTAATCTGGCTTAGCTTATGTGATGATCATGAAGTTCCTAGTGAAAAACTAATAGATTGCTATTAGTTTTTCACTAGGAACTTCATGAAACTATAAAATGTTTAAAAAATCAGTCGGAAGTTATCATGTTTAATGTCCAATATCTTTTGAACAGGTGCTTTATATGACATTAAATCTAGATATCATATAAATACTGTTAAAAAGTTATCATATGACATAGAGCTGCAATCCTGATTTCAAACAAGTAAAAATTATGAAAGCATAAAAATCCTGACTGCTTACAGACAAAATGGGCATAAATTACATTATACATACATAAGGGAATACACATGTATACATTTTTCAACGGGTCTCGTTAAGACCTTTCATTTGATACCCATATTGATTTGATACTCATATTTATGTAAGTATGCGGTACCGGTAGAAATAGACATACCTCTTAAGAAGAAGAAGAAAAATATTTATTTTGACATACACAAAACAAGGTACCCAATGAACATTAAACACACAGAAGATAAAAAAGAGACATACAATGGTGCAAAAGAGAAAGATTTACAATAAGCCTCTCGCGGTCACGAGCGGTGTACCACCTTCAGGACGACAATCGCTTGCACGAGCCAGCCCGAAATACGTGCGGGTGGGGTAAGCGCACGTAATGTTGTTCAAACGATTTTGATTGAAAACTGGTACACCGTCCGTGTCCGCGATAGTGCACACATACTTATGCATCATTTTCCGATATTTCAGCGCTGTTGCAAGCGCCATGATCACAGGATATCTATAAGATGCGGGTGGGTGAGCAATAAATTAGGAACAGACAACTCTGTCTACCCTCTTTCTCAGTCGTTTACTCCGGCTACTACTAGAACTCGATTGGAACAGCGCCGAAATATCGGAAAATGATAATTAATAAATGGCAGTAAACCCGTGAGTCAAAATAGTATTGCAAATCGCCATGGTAGTTTACAACAGTGGATCACAGTAGCAGTAACAGCTCAGTGGGCGAGCACTTGCCTTGGAAACAAGGTGCGTAGGTTCGGACCCCGGCTCGCACCTCTGATTTCTTTACTTAATCATGTGCGAATCGTCTTTGTGCGATTATTACCAGCTTTCGGTGAAGGAAAACATCGTGAGGAAACCTGCATGTCTGAGAAAGCCTAACTAGCTTTCGAATGACGTGTGAAGTCCGCCAACAAGCACTTGGCCAGCGTGGTGGACTACGGCCTTAGCCTCATCATGAGGGGAGGCCCGTGCTCAACAGTGGGACATAAACAAAGGCTGGTATTATTATTATATTACAAGACCTTACCTATCGTAATGGTCGATGGCTGCGAGCCTCGGATCTCTGTCTTCGTCCAACTGCCTCAGGATCCGATCAGCGCCGCCGTCCCCATCGTCCACAGCATTCAATTTCTTTTGCATAAAGTGCGCGTACAACTCAGTCTGGGTTATCAGGAAGTTCAGCTTGCGGCGTTGACGCTTCGCCTCCATCAGTTCCACGTCCATCTAGGTGGAAAAACTTTATTAAGCGCTGCCCACTGCACTGTGAACCGACCTGTTCTGAGACTAACTGCCGCACTCACCAACGCCAATTAACTTTAATACTAATTAAATCAAAAAACTTTTTAAAATCGTTCATTTCGACTGTCAAAAGCCGTTTATGATTATTTTCGATTATATAATACTAGATAATTAATTTCTCTCTCTACTACTCACTATCTGCGTATTAAGTATTAATTCCCTTCGAGTGCCGAAATATCGTATTTTTTTTAAACTGGATTAATGATCATTAACTATAATTAACGTTTGTAGGTGTGGCACTTAACTCATAGAGCTGATAATGCAAGTGGTTTAGCACAGAAGAAAAATAACCTGTATCAGTTAAACTAGTAACTAAAGTGTTGGATGATAGTCCCTCAGATACCAGGACAACTGGAGAGGTCTGGCCCTTCTGGCACATGGATCATCTGACTTTCCAGACATATAAGGTGATCACACCTTATTGTCTGGAAAGTAAGATGTTGTTGATGTTGTTTTAGATAGGACAATGGTACATCAATAATAGATCTAATATAATAATAGATCTAGAAACGACTACACAAAGTTATTGTACACCGCAGGATTTGAACCCGCAAACTCCAGTTTGCAAGCAACCGGTTTCCCGCTGCGCCATGGGAACTATAAAAGCTTATAAAGAATAAACAACATATAAGACACGTCAGCGTCGAAGGATATTGAGAGACGTGATCATATTTGCGCAAACCAAATATAAATTTTGGAGGCAATCTAACTTATTTTTCTACGAGTTCTCTGTATGAGCAAGATAGCATCAACATCAAATGTACCTTTCTCTGTTCCTCTGCTTCCCTCTCCATGCGTCGTCGGGTCTCCCGTTCGGCGCGGTCGTACCGGCGCCAGTACGCTTGCATCTCGCGACTCAATCTCTTGCACCGCCATACTGTCTCTTTCATGTTCTTCTGAGACTGAAAAAACAATCTATCTTATAATCACCAGCAGACAAAAGACGTCTACTGCTGGAGAAAGGAAGGCGGTGTTGCCATAATCCCCACGCTAGGCAGGCGCCTTGGGGATCGCGCGCAGTATCAGTGGTATGCATAGAAAGTAGCCAAAAATATCTGTACTCTAAGCTATTTGTTAGTGTGTCACCATAAATATCCCTAAATGAACTAACTTTACAGACGTATCCACTTACATTTAAAAACCTCACGTTAATACCATGTCAGTACAAAATATTTTTAAATTAAGATTATTTAGAGAAATCATTGAGTACGCTCGTCTAAGTCTTTTTGTGTGTATGAACCCTCTGAATAATCTTATTACAATTTTTAAATGCAAATTAATATGTCTATATATTTCTAAACCGTATAAAATTAAAGAAACTTTTAAACTACAGAACGCGGCCCAAAGAATCATGCCCACTCTCCATACATTGATTGACCTGTCACTTGATTTTTTTTACAGGTCGCGTCTACCTATAACTAGTCATGTATAAAAATAGTTATTATCTATAATAACACAATAACTATTTATCTTTTCATTTGGAGGCCAGGGAAAAATGATATTAAGTAAAAAAGTTTTTGAGGTTATACCAGTTGTCAGATAGTTTGACAGCTGATAAAGTAACCTCTGGTTCATCACGATATCGACCAAATACAATTAAATAGATAATGAAAGTAGTATAAATTGTTTAAAAGAACAAAGAGCCCGACCGCGAACAAACAAAATGGGCCTAAATTACATTATAAGTACATAAAATGTAGACACATGTACATATATTTCAATTTGTCTCGTTAAGACCTTTCATTATACCCATATTGGATGTTTTTGGTAGTAAAGAAAATGCAAAATAGTGCCAACAGGCCTATTAATTTTTTTGGAATAATATAATAGCCTATGTCACTCTTACAATTAAGACGAATCCAACAACATATACTTACCTAACTTGAAGTCTATCAAGCCGTATGTATACCTACATACATACCTACTGTCTAAAAACATAATCCACTTCCTGGGCATTAAGGCAAATAGAGCTGCCTCCTACATGTTTTGAAGAAGACAGGAAAATTAAATAAAAACAGGATTTGATTTATTATTATTTATTTGATGATTTTACTACAACCAATTCATCTAAAAATGCCGCTGGAGCCACAATGTTGGTTTCATGCCTGGCCCAACATAAAAACCACACCAACGTCATAACACATGCACAACAACCTACACTGCAATATCCTACAATGAAGTTGCAGCAATAACTCTATAATGCCTTCTCGTCCATTAATACCGTTTGCTGTCAAAATGTACACATAGTACTGATTTCTTGAGATATGATTTTATTTTGCCTCTGATAAGTGAATTTTCCTCATTGCCTATTGCGGGGAGGGTATATGATTAGTGTATAGACAAACTTCTATTTAGTTGACCATCCTTATTGTGAGGCTCGATAGGTTTTCCTTGAGAATTTGGACCACTTTGATGATCAACCACAAACAGGGCATGCTTGAGCTCATGCTCAAGCATGCACAGCGAGATGAAACAGTAGATGGATCACACTCATTGTTTCCATGAATAAAATAAAAGGATTAATAGGCTGTATGGATACATCAAAGCAGGTTTCACAAATGTAATCATCTTCTGTTATCTGAAAAACAAATCAATTATAAGTGAAAAAAAAAGAGATTTTGAAGCCTACAATGGAATTATGTATATTATGTATTCTTACATGTTTTGATTAAAACAGCTGTCTAAAAAAAAACAGGGGAATATCTAATGAAACTAATAATGCATTCGGTCAGTGGGTCGCCTATTTCTAGTAGTACTAGTTCAAAATATACTTTGCTACTTCTGAATATCAATCCTTTTGTGAAGAAACAATCATAACACAAACGTCCGTTGCCAGGATACTAAACCGTTAGGTACTTTCTTGTTATTATACTTACTATTACTGGAGATATCCAAGTGCTAATTAGCGAGATCTAACCACAGACGTATTAGGGATGATTTATCTGAAGAGCCGATAACGCCGAAACGTATTGACACTTAGGTATGTTCCAGTTTAAACAAAGCAATCTCGCTCGTAGAAGGCTCCATAACTCTTTCCAACAAGAGCGATAACGTCTTTGAACTCAATCTAAAAGCACTAAATTCGTATCCATTTAATCTAATCTAAAATTAAAATATTAGGAAATCCAAACTCGCACAGTACAAGAGTACAAAAGCAAACGAACCATAGAACAGTACAAAACGTCATACAAATGACATTAATGACAGCCTGTCATTCCAAATAAATCATATGCTCTGTTTCTTTCTATCACATGTAACCTATATAAATGCATTCTTTTCTTGTGCGAGTGAGAAAGAATGTGTTATCACTCCATAGATCCTTACTCTAAGATTGAGAATACTAAACTTATTAAATAATGTTTTTTTGTGGCTTTAATTAAAAATTCAATTTAGCGATACGTATTAAGCAAAAAATAAGCAATTTTTTAAGATATTTTACATCACTAGACGCGTCAGAAAAAATTCAGGTCAAAACTGGACATGATTCTTTTGCAATCATTCAAAATCATTAGAAAAAAAAACCATTTCGGAGAATTGTTGTGTATAGGTCTCAAACTTCAAAACTGTCCAAAGTTTTTGAAGAAACATGGGGGTCATTCATTATCAGAACTGGAGTTCTAGGCAGTCGGTCAATAGAAAACTACAAGCACTAGCTTGTATTGAGAAGCCAAGATAATTCTTGAGCATGAGAACTAATTTGTCTTGAGTCTCTGTGACTTACAGGACACAAAAGACTTGATATCTAATGTCTTAAGGGTCGGCAACGCGCTAGTGATTCTTCTGGTGTTGCTAGCGTCTATAGGCTGCGGTGACTGCTTACCATCAGGCGAGCCGCATGCTGGCTTGCCAACTTCTACCATTGCCTGATCAGATCTATCAGGTCCCTGGATATAATTGTAGTATACCTGCATGGCGACATGCCGCCAATGCTTGCAGCACAGCGCGGCGAGCCGCTTCCTCTGCAGCATGAGCTCGCGGTGGGCGGCGGCGCGCGCGCGCTGCACCTTGCCTAGCTCCTTCTTGACCACCAGCAGCCAGTGGCGCCGTCTGCGGGCCGTCAGGGCCTCGGGACTCTTCAGTGTTGACAGCTTCTTGCGACCCCTGGTTTAGTTCATTTTTACTTTCAATACAATTGAAACTTATATTACTATTTAGTGCTAACAGCATTACTCAAACTTAAACTAAGGTACTTAATTAGGTGTGAGTGTAACACTAAGGGAACCCATACTACTTGACCTATTTTTACAATATTTTGACCACCTCCCTCGTTGACCACTCGTAGGATATGCCAAGACCACCCCCCTCTTCCCCTGTAGATTTCACGTAGTACTCATATTCGTACTTTTGGGGTCATAATTCATTACGCCTGCACGCAGCGACGCGAGCGCGGAGATTTGTGCGAAGATTTGTATGCAAGCAAAAAGCAAGCGTACGCCAAGCGAATAAAGACGAATTCCTGTCTACAAAGCTAAGCCTGATGTGGACATTAGGCCTAAATTGAACTAGCTGACCTAATAGTTATTTTTGTGTAAGTGCCTCAATGAGGCCTGGCCTGTACATAATACAGATATTTTGACTCTGAAATAATTGAAATGGCATGGGAAGAGCCTAGGCAGCAGATAGATAGATTCTTCATGATATTAAAAGAAAAAGGTACAAATTAATAAGACATGCAACAATGGGCGGCATTAAACATGTAATCAAAAATATCTGAAAAAACAAAGGCATTGTGTAACTCACCTAACTCCAGGTTTCTCTGTTACAATACTGTATTCATCGTTTTCCGGTTCCTCTTTCAAATTCCGGAGTTGCTCTTCCCAATCAACGCCATCAGGCTAGAATAAAAAATAAAAGAAATATAAAGCATTGCAAACACAAAAGCGAATATTTAGAATATATAGCATTTACCACCCAATTTAATGATAAGACAAACAGGACAATGTCGTCTGATAGTCAGCAACTGTTCGCCCGGTGGAAGGTGTCCCGGTATTGAACAATTTTTTATATTGTTACTTAGTGTTTATCTGCAGTGTGTTGAGCACGTTTTTTGTGCGATTTATTGAAGTTATGGGGATGGGTCTATCTTTCTCCCAATCTTTGCTAGTCTGGCAAAGTTATTGTTTTTTATTGTCATTATAAAATACTGCAATCCTGCCTGATGGAAAGCGGCGATGCAATCGATGATGGTAAAACATTTTTAAGAATTTATTAAGAATAAAGTTGCTTAAAAAGAAGAAAAATATAATCCAACACTGCTCTAACATGGTGTTATTTGATTCTTCTGTGGATGAGGATGTATCAATTTTATGACTTTTTCTTTTGCAAATGCCTCCATAAAACCTCAATTAAATTAAAACCACACTCACCATATCACTGCTATCATTAACTTTTGTCTCTCTGACCCTCCCTCGTCTGGCCTTATGCATGCCTCTGGTGGATCCTCGGTCCGAGGGCCTGCCTCGGCGGCCTCTGGTGGAGGGGGGCGGAGGCACCGGCCGGCTGACGCGACGCTCAGGGTACCGGTCCACAGTGGACAGGAGACCAGCGCCATAATACATATAGCGCGAGTTCTGTAACCAATGGTATATTGTATGGATTTATGCTAAAGACAGCAGAATTAGTCGAAACTAGACCATTTAGGATATTGCAGGGTTGTGATAGGTCTATCATGTACTTCGGAGTCGCTGGACGTTCGAGGTGTGGGCCTTCTGAACGTCCATTGAGTACGGCGGCGACTCCGAAGAGGACGGCGGTGGGGTTGCGACCCCCGTCCCCGTGAGCACCGTGACTGGTTCCCGGGGGGCTACAATGCGCCCCCCGGCGGCGGGCTCAAAGGCAAGGCACTGAGGGGCCCCTGGTGCAGATCCCACCGGAGAGCCCTGGGGTCTCCCCTCTCATGTGCCGATGCGACAGCCGCGGGGGTTTTAGTGGGTAAGAATCCCACATACCCCGGTCGAGCCCCACAGCTCCCGGGGATCTTTGGAAGATTTCCCCCGCGTCAAATAAAAAAAAAAAGTGCGTGCGTGGAGTCCCTCCGCGCGGAAGAAATGAAACTTCATTCTCGCTCTGTCTCTTTCTATTCCACCTCTCCGCGCAACGAAGTCAACGGAGTCACTCACTCACCAATCACTCACCCACTCACTCACCCTCTCACTCACCCACTCACCCACTCTTCCACTCACTCACTCAGCCACTCACCCACTCCCCCACTCACCCACTCACTCAGTGACGGCGTCACATGAGCGCTTTCATAACCTTAACAAATTTAACGCCTATCGCCTATCGTTTAACACCTATCATATAACGCTTAACATCTAACGCATAACGTCTAACGCGTTAAGTGATAACATTTTTTGAAGTCGCATAAGAAGTTTCACTTCAAAAAAAAAAGGTCAATCATGTAAGAAGATAAATTAACTGAATTTTATTGATAAACAAGAACATCTGAATTGCAAGCATTTATGTATTTATAATACCAGAAGAAGTTTATTGACACAGCCTACATTTAAATGTTCTGCGAAGTTTCAGTCAATTTTGTTTGCAGTCACATTTAGGTTTTTTAGATCAGGCATCTAATCTCTTAAAATCTGTCTGTCTGTCAGCAAGCTGTATCTCATGAACTGTAATAGGTAGAGTTAAAATTTGCAAAGAGTGTCTATTTCTAGTACCACTATAACAACAAATACTAATTTTATTGATACTAATAATTTTAAATTATAGAAAATGGTATGGAACCGTTTATGTGCTGGTCCAACTCACACTTGACTGTTTTTTTTTACTATTCTTTTAACACTGTATTAATATTAATTACTAGCAATTCCCTGCGGCTACACCCGCTATTTTTTTTTCCACCCCATTAAACCCCTTTGGGAGTGGAAATTTCAAAAACCCTTTCTTTCCAAACTGTCCTACTGTCCAAATTTCAGCTTTCTAGGTCCAGCAGTTTGGTATGTGCATTGATGAATCAGTCAGTCAGGCAGTCAGGACAAGTAATTTTATATGTATAGATTTTGATCTCACCCCTTGATCTTTATAATACTTCTTAGCATATTTGTTATGATATCTTCTCTCTTTCAGCAACCTGTGTATCCTGAATTCTTTTGCAGCAGGTGTGTCTTCATCACTGCTTGTCTCCGACCCAGAGGACAGCAGTACATCCCGGAGCCATTCTCTCTCTTCACCAACTGAACTGAAGTTGTATAGACGGAGGCGATCACTTTGACGTTCTGTAACATGCATTAAAATAGACATTGTTAAGTTATTAAACATATTTACAGCAAGACATATCAAAATATCTAGTAAATAAGATCCAAAATAATTATTTTCTAGATAAGAGAATAATAAAATAAAACTACATATATTTTTGATTTTGCATTCCCTGAAAACTGTGCTATACAGCATATCTGAAATCTTAAATCCATAGTATTTTATAACTAGCTTTCTGATGGCATATGACCTAGCACATTAATGGTGGTTGTGGAAAAAATATTGACCTCTCTTAAAAACTGCAGGTACTACTAACTGTAAAACTGGTTAATCTGCATATCTCGTTTGACAACTAAAGTGATGATCACCATCGCAAGTGACTGAAATAACTGTCAATTGATTCATTCGGTATTGCCTAACTTGAGTGACCAATAAATACTAATACTAAAACACTTTCAGTTGACATCAAAGTTCGGCGGACAATGAAGCTTGATAGTAACTTCCCAATGTCAGGGTTTATATTAATGTTAAGTGGGTAGTCGCTTGGAAATAATAAACCAGTCAGCTTCTAACCTCGGCCTTTCATTGATGTTCCACTGGCGACGAGCCGATTTCACGCGAGTTTTTAATAGTTATATCCAGTGAAAATACGTTTTTATAATGCCTATCGGGAAATTAGAACCTTTTGATTTAAATTCAAAACAATGGCCCGCGTATATTCGTCGCGTAAAACAGTTTATTCTCTTGGATGAAATTAAGAAAGAATTGTGTGTGCCATGCCAGTGGTCGGGGAATCTACGTATTCCCTTATGTGCGATTTGTGCTCACCGGAGCATCCCGAATCGAAAACATTCGACGCGTTAGTGAAACTAGTATCCGATCATCTGGAGCCCCAGCGCTCTGAAATTGCCGAACGGCACGTATTTCGCCTGCGAAGACAACATGGTGGCGAATCGCTCACAGATTATTTACATAGTCGGAAACATTTGGCAACAACTTGCAATTTCGGGACAATGCTGGAGGAGAATTTACGCGACCAGTTCGTGTCGGGTTTGGCGAACGAAGCGATGCGGTCTCGCATCTTTGCGGAGAGAAACATCAAATACAAAGAGGCGGTCGAGCTGGCCTTGGCGCTGGAAGCGGCCGAGCGGCACGCGGAGATAAGCGGAGCCGTGGCGGCAACGAGCGCAAGTGCCGTCGGCGGAGGCGGCGGCGATGCGGGCGAGGGCCTGCACCAGACAAGCGCCAGAGTGACGAGTCACAGCGGCGGGCGCAGGGCGGCGGCGGCGCCGCGCCCGGGGCCGAGCGGCTCGCGGTGCTGGCGGTGCGGCAAACAACATCGGGCAGACAAGTGTCGTTTCGCACACTATAATTGTGATGAGTGTGGGGCGCGAGGCCATTTGAAAGTTATGTGTTCGGAAATGCGTTCTAGGGGTCGATCGCGCGGCCGGCAAAATTACGTGAGTGATGGTGAAGAAGGGGAGGACTTCTGCAACATCCAGGTGGACGGTACAGGTGACCAACCTTATATTATTACTTTGGAGGTCGATAATCGGCCGCTCGAATTTGAAGTGGATACCGGTAGTAGAATATCAACGATCAGCGAGACTTTTTATAGACGTTATTTTTCTCATAAAGTGATTAAACCGGATAATTTAAAATTGCGAAGCTACGTCGGTTCACGAATGGAATCTTTGGGTTCCATCTCGGTCGACTGGGTGCTCGGGGACGTCGCGGTAAATAATTGTGAACTTCATATAATACGTAACGGGGGACGTCCATTGCTGGGGAGAGAATGGGTGCGTTCATTAAAGATAAACAATATTTTTGTTCAGTTAAATGATATCACCGATCAGGATGAAACTGTAAACGATCCTCTTGTGAACCGGTTGATAGCTGAGTATCCGCAGGTGTTTACCGATAAGCTCGGTACGTGTAAAAAGACCGTTCAACTACAGCTCACAGACACGTCGCCGGTGTACGTGCGCGCGCGCCCCGTGCCGCTCGCGCTGCGCACGCGAGTCGAGAGCGAGCTCGAGCGGCTGGAGCGTGAGGGCACTATCTACCGGGTCGAGTCCTCCGATTATGGTACACCAATTGTGCCAGTAATTAAACAATGTGGTGATATACGAATTTGTGGAGATTATAAAATAACCATAAATCCAAAATTAAAACGCGATCCGTATCCTCTTCCGCGCATTGAAGAACTGTTCGCGACCCTCAGTGGAGGGGAGGAATATTCGAAAATCGATTTAAAAAATAGTTATCAACAGCTATTACTTACGGAAGATTCACAGCCATATACTGCCATAACCACACACCTTGGAACGTTCGCGTATCGACGCACACCCTTTGGGTTGTCTTGCATACCGGAAAAATTTCAAAAAGTGATGGAGGAAACGTTAAAAGGCGTGCCTAATACGGTCGTATTTTTGGACGACATCTGTGTAACGGGGGTGACCCGTCAAGATCACTTAAAAAATTTACGAGCAGTATTTGAACGGTTGAAAAACATGGGTTTTACGGTAAAGTTAAACAAATGTTCATTTTTACAGAAAAGTGTTAAATATCTAGGTTTTATTATCGATAAGAACGGATTACGCCCCGATAAAAAGAAAACTGAGGCCATTTTCAATGCACCCCGACCGACTGACATCACTCAGTTGAAAAGCTTTCTAGGGATGTTAAATTATTACGGGAAATTTATTCCCAACCTAAGCATTTTGTTACATCCATTGCACGCGTTATTAAAAAAAGGCGTAAATTGGAAATGGGACTCCGAGTGTGAAAGTACTTTCAATAAGGCTAGACAAATACTCTCTAGCGAGAAAGTATTAGCACATTACGAAGAGGGGCGGCCACTCGTCCTGGCGGTGGACAGCTCAGCGTACGGCCTGGGGGCGGTGCTCGCGCACAAATACCCGGATGGCAGCGAGCGGCCCGTCAGCTGCGTCTCGAGGACGCTTAATTCGGCTGAAAAGAATTACAGTCAACTAGATAAAGAAGCGCTGGCAATCTTTTTCGGGGTCACAAAACACCACCAATATTTATACGGTCGACGATTTGTATTACGAACCGACCATCAGCCATTGAGTTATATCTTTGGGGAGAAAGGTGGAATTCCGCAAACGGCCGCTAGCCGACTCCAAAGATGGGCGGCTCGGTTAGTTGCGTATGATTTTTCCGTGGAATTTGTGAGGTCTCAAGATAACGGGCCCGCTGATGCGCTCTCTCGTTTGCCACTAGCGTGCGAGCGTCGCCCCACTGTCACTGAGCCGGCAACGTATGTGCACTTGGTGCGGGACGAGATGCCGGTAGATTTTAAAGAAGTTAGTGAGGCAACCGCGAAAGATAGTATTTTGTGTAAAATTAAAGGATATGTCATGTTTGGCTGGCCGACGTCCGTAATGAACGTCGATGAAGAAATTAAATTGTATTTTGCGCGGAAACAAGACATATTGATCGATTTAGGCTGTCTCATTTATAAATACAGAGTCATCATACCTCCATCCTTACGCCATCGGGTCTTGGAGGAAATCCATGAAGGACATTTAGGAGTAAATAAAATGAAAAACTTGTCTCGGAGTTATGTGTACTGGCCGAGTCTGGACCGGGATATTGAAAATATATGTCGATCGTGCGCGGCGTGTCACGCCGTCCGGGACGCGCCGCCGCACGCTTCCTTACATCCATGGGAGTTTCCCCCGAGCCCGTGGCAACGGATTCACGCAGATTTCGCGGAATGTGGAGGTAAAAAGTACTTTATTTTGATCGATGCGCATTCGAAGTGGATCGAAGTTGTAGCGATGAGTCGCACGGACGCTGAATCTACGATAGCAGTGTTGAGAGCTATATTTTCGAGATTCGGTTTGCCTTTAAAGTTAGTCACAGATAACGGTCCGCCATTTTTGTCACTGGAATTCCAAAATTATTGTAAGAATAATTTTATTAAGCACGTGACGTCAGCACCGTACAGGCCGCAAGGAAACGGAGCTGCAGAGAACGCCGTCAAGACTATAAAAAAAGTAATCAAAAGAGCTTTACACGAAGGCGAAAACGTGTCTAAAGCTCTCAGTAAATTTTTATTTCAATACCGGAACGTAGAGCATGCGACGACGAACGTCCCACCGGCCGTGGCGTTGCTGGGCCACCGCCTGCGCGGGCGCCTCGACGCGCTGCGGCCGGACGTGGCTGCCGTGGTGCGCGCCGCACAAGACCGGCAGGCCGCGAACAAGCCAGGCCATGACCGGGTGATACAAGTAGGCGACCCCGTGCTCGCCCGCAGTTACGGTAATAAGGCTGAGAAATGGGTAGAGGGTACCGTCGCTGAGGTAACCGGGCCGGTCTCATATAAAGTGAACGTGGATCGCGGAATAGAATGGCGTAGACATCAGGATCAAATTATACCGATTGTTCGGAAGGATAGGTATTCATTATCGAGACAGCATTTAAAATCGTTAAATAAGGATGATAGTAACTTGCAACCTGGCGGTGCGGACGACTCGTTTCAAGACGCAGAAGGAGGGGAGACGTCGGACGTGGAACAGAAGGAGGAGGATTTGCCCGAAGGGCCTGTAGAAATTAACCCGTCAGACCGGGCACCGACGCCTCCACCTCCCAACGCGAGCGCCCGTTCTATTAGAACTTATAACCGCGCTAAATTAAAAAAATAGTATGTACTTACCTACTTAAGTTCTAGTTTAAGGAGGGAAAGATGTCAGGGTTTATATTAATGTTAAGTGGGTAGTCGCTTGGAAATAATAAACCAGTCAGCTTCTAACCTCGGCCTTTCATTGATGTTCCACCTAAGATGAGAAACTAAGTATTCCCCACACGGTTCTGATATTTTCTGATACATTAACACTGGAAGGAGTTCCTCTAAACTTATTATTAAATTGGCTTTATTCCCAGCCACCCACAACCATAGCTCCCAATGCTGAGAAAATCATTAATATCAGCGGCTATTTTCCCCAGGGCTCTCCGGTGGGATCTGCACCAGGGGCCCCTCAGTGCCCGCCGCCGGGGGGCGCATTGCAGCCCGCCGCCGGGGGGCACATTGTAGACCCCGGGAACCAGTCACGTGCTCACGGGGACGGGGGTCGCAACCCTGCCGCCGTCCTCCTCGGAGTCGCCGCCGTACTCAATGGACGCTCAAAGGGCCCACACCCCGAGCGTTCAGCGACTCCGAAGGGACAACTGAGGCTAGATAGTCACTTGGGTGGCTAAGGATACAGCAATATCCCTGCTGGTCATAATACACACCATTACACGTGTAGATCTTCAGAAACATTGTTATCATAAAGAGTAGGTGATTAATGTAAATATTAGAAATACAACTTCATCTTGATAGGAAGCCTGTGCCCAACAGTGGGACATACACAAAGGCTGGTATTATTAAGAATACATACCTTGTTTCGTAGTCACCACACCATGGACTACTCTGTCTCCCTTAGACATCTCATTCCCCATAGACTTTGAGTCAGAATCGTCATCACTTTCAGACGAGCCATCAGAGTTCAGTATCCTCTCCACTTGACTTACAAATGGTCGTACGTCCAGGGAGGCTTCCAACCTTTGCACATGCAAGGGCTTAGCCACCTCATGTCGTTTTAGAACAGTTTTCGCCACCAACTTCTCGGACATTATATTGCAAACTGAAAATAAACCAAGATTCTAAGCGCCGAATTGGGCGATGAGTAAGTGCGCATTAATAGCACTATTTTCCATTTTTTCACTTCCAAAAGAAACAAAACAACATCAAATAAACGATAATCACGAGCACACCGCAGCTATCACTCACGAATCGCGAATATTTTCAATATCATTTCCTGTGCGGAGGGCACTCGGAGCAAAGTTGAACTTACGCGAATTTGCCTTCCTCGCGTTGATTACTTAACACAAAATTCCACAGCATTCACAAAATGGCGCACGAGAATATTCGACGAATCGCTGTCAATGTCGCCGCCCGAGCGGCGCAAATAACTACCCATTTCGTATTTGAGCTTGAAAAAACACGAACCCGCCATAATTGTTGAAGTTGAACAACTAACTGAAATACTTTTTGAATCGCTTATTGGTTAATAGATAGATCAGATTAGTATTATCCAATAGCGTGCCAGTAAATATACAAGAACGCCAATAACAATTAAGTATTTTTCATATTTACGAATTTCTAATAGAAAACAAAGTCAGCTGTCATAACATGCTGCGTTCAGGAATTTTACATTTTATGTTTCTTGGTGGATTTCAAAATTAGGGCGTGTGTGTATGTATACTAAAATAAAGCCAAAAATACACTATTTTGTCGTGGTGTGACGCATCAGTTTCATACATTTAGCACGCTGTACTGCGACACGAGTCACGACACGCCATGATAATGTCTCCAACCGATAAGCAGGAGTATTATTGTAGTATCATTTATTCACTTATAAATATTCTAAGGATATAATACTGATATGCAGGATCTGTTTCAGATGAGTCAGGCAAGACACGTCATGACAGCATATGTAGTGTGATTCTGGCATCTAGATTACAAGCCGGCATTAAGGTACGCGTCTATTGGCCCGCACTGGACGCACCGCACGCACGGCACGCAACGGATTTTAGTTTGCTTTGTATGATTTTATACAGCGCTGCGTCCATTATCCGCACCGGCATTTATGAACAAAAAATGCGTTGCATGCCGGTGACTAGTGTTGAGCAGGACATACAAGAGGCAGTACATTTGTCCCGGACATGACAAAATAATGTAAGAGCGGTACAAGATTTTGAAATGTACTACTTCAAATTTAATGTCGTGACTCGCGTTTCTTGTCACGTTTCTCTTTACTCTTTCAAATGACGTGAACAGTTGGGTGAGGCGTTCCATATCACGCTCTTCTTTACTCTTACAAATGACGTGAACTGGTGGCGAAGCGTACCGGTACCGTACATGTCGCGTTACTCTTCACTCTTTAAAATGACGTTAACAGTTGGGTGAGGCGTCCCATATCGCGCTCCTTTTTACTCTTACAAATGAAGTGAACTGTTGGTGAGGCGAGGCGTTTCGCGTTCCTCTTCACTCTTTCAAATGACGAGGGTGTCTGTCTCTGTCATATTCGTTACTTCAAATGTACCGCAGAGCTTCACGACACCTCACCTCATTTGAAGTGGGACATTGTATTGGCTCATTACAAAAAAGAGGCTACTCTTACAAATTCATTTTAAAACCGTGTCCTACCTTAGAGGAGATACCACTGGAGAGATCACGATGCGCTAACCCCTCTGCCAAATTTTGTTCATATTATTATGTTCAGGTCATTCTTTATTTGTGTGCGTATCTTTTTGAATGTGTTGCGAGTTTATTATAGTGCACGCGTATGCGTGATATTGTATCTGTGTGTGTTTACTTCGCCTCCCGCACCCCGCAAAAGTGCCACGAAAAATTTGTTCGTGGAATCGACGCGATACTAGTTCCATTTTAATTACTCTGAGTGTCCTACCCAACATTACCGGTGACGTCACACAAACCACATTGATGTTATGAACCCACATTCTACGTTTAGTTTTACGTTTTTCTTAATCTACCAACAAGTAGTTATTAATATCTTCGTTACTCTCCATAACCGAATACGTCAACTCACGACAAGAAAACACTCGTAACTAAGCAAAAAATCCAGACACAGTGGACGCATGACATCGGCAAATCCATTCAATCCGTTGCGGGCAGTGCGTGTGGTGCGTCCGGCGCGGGCCAATGAGCTCGTACCTTTATTCGCCACGTCTCGCGTCGCCACGCTCACTGCCTGCCAAATTACTGGTGGACACCAGTCTTTGTTGACAGCATGTTGTCCGGCCGGAAAGACATTGCTGCACTGCAGGATGCCCAACACTGCTAGCCCCACCCAACTGCGTGACAGTCGCTACTCAGATTGTTACAATAGTTAGAATTCCGTCTACTAGTTATTTAATTGTACATAATACTACCTAGTACATCTACCTACACTAAACATCCACCTACACTAAACTTCAACTATTGCATTGCCTCATCGATACAATGTTCGATGCATTGCCTATTGAAATTTATGTGTCATGCTTTAGGCCTTTTTCAGCACGATCACCGTGCTGTGTAAAGTAGTAATGTATGAGCATAAATAGTCAGCCAGCTTGCCTGTCAGGCGACCGTGACCATGCGTCGGTCACCCGCTTGTAGAATAGGCATGATGACTGTAACACAATACCAATAAATCTGCGGTTTTAAATATTAGAACGGATTGCACTGATTCCAAAAATGCATCTCATTTTCATAATAATAGAGAGATGTTCGTGATATTTAAGCAAATAAATTACTTAAATACAGCTAATCGCCATTTTGTAATAAACGCTGCTCAGAGTGAATGACGTCAATCCTGTGTAATTAAACAACTGTCAAACTGTCATCTCAACTTTTTCTTTCATCGATGCATACAATGATTCACTTTTAACTTTTATACCTAGACAGATGTTTATTTACACCGCCGTAGTGACGTCACAATATGGCGCCATGCACCGGCCATCGTTTTGGAACTAAATTCAAACTCTATTGTAAAAATTGAAAATATTGCTATTGTTAATTGTAAATTTAATACAAAAATATGATTATTTTCGGCAATAGTAGACCCGTAAGTACATTATAGAGTATTTTTTCAAAATTAGTCATCATGCCTATTGTTCTGTGGTCGCCCGTCCTTAGGCACTTACACTGTTTCGCGCGACAAGACAACCGTCTTTATATTTATACAGAGCAGTGGTAGTTTTTACTTTTGAAGATTTTTCCGTCACGATCTAGCTTTTGTGTTTGTAAATTAAATTAATTAAAGTGCATTATGAAATATTGTTATATCTACATTTATAGCAGTATATGAATAAATATCCATAAAGTGTGTTTCGTTCGTGTAAGAATGCTGATTGTCTATCCTTATCGGTGGTACGCTAGCTAGATGTCTTGTCTTATTCTGTCTACGATATAAGACCATTTTCGTTGCCAGTCGTTGTTTTTCTGCTTCTAAATAAACTTGATCTATATAACAATTCATATGCCATTCACAAGCATGCATTTTAGGGAGATATTAATCCTTGGTATCTCTTTTATGGATTGTTGTGGTGCAAAAAAACTCAAAACACGTTATTCAACACATATTGTCGATAAATAAACGTGAGTCTTTGCCCATCACTAAAATTGTTAAGCGTCACTTTCTACCAACATAATCATGCCAACTACATACCAAGCTGATATCTTATTAATATCAGATTTGAATTGAACTTTTAAACCTTCAGTTCATTTCAGAAAAATAAGTTTCTTGTATTTTATAAACCATCAAATTTACGTATTTGCTACTATTTTCCTGTTATAATTTAAACTTTATTTTGACAGTGAATGCATTTCCGCATGAGTTTGGCAGGACAGGCAGGTTGATTCCAAAATGGTGGCCGTTTGTTGTGTTTCAGTGTGATTTGAGAATTATTTGAATATAAGTAAGTCAACTTATCGATTCCTAATAAACTAGCAGCCTTTACATGATAAACCTCATTCTCGATTGTGATTCGCTTTCAGTACTAAAAAACGTCATGATTGTGACCTTTCGTTTTTTCATTTCTTACAAAGGAACTGACCAGACAGCCTTGTTTCTGTAATAAGTGTTAAAAATACGATTTCAACGAATTCTTCTTGATCTGTCTTAGTTTTTCTGTATTTATAGTGAACACATTCAATTTCTGTTGTTTATCAGAGGCTACAAACAACTGCTACACTAGCTAGAAATAAGCGCGGGACTTGCGCGGGACGTGTGGCTTGCCTACAGATTGGCGTCGTATGTAATTAATTACAGCTACTAATACTAATAACATCTTATCCGCTCTGTATTCAACACATACATCTCATTTTTTATACAATTGTGCGTACAAATAATTCTGTGTTTATTTTGTAATACTTGCAAAGAACTCCTAGCATCATAACCTAAAAATATTCCGCCGGGTGCGGAAATCACAAAAAAATATAATGATTCAAATTGATTAACCTGCTAAACGCTTGTTTCAGATGGTTTTTTGTATAAGTTGTTTCCAATAGGATTGGAATAATGAATGAGACGAAGAGTGCACCAGAAACAGCTAACGAAGAAATGGAGAGAGGGCTTGGTGATGGTGCTGGAACCAAGAGCCCGGAGGACCTAGCATCAGGCGAGGGAGTTAGTGATAGTAGTGAATTGAAAACTGAAAGTGAAGTGACTGAACCAAGTGCCAGTGGATTGCAGAATCATGTTGGTGATGTTGGGGACAGTGGTGCAGTGAGCAATCTGGAAATCAAGGAAGATGTTGAGAATGTGGCACCTGAGGATGAAAAGGATGATGGTATGTTTTTCATGAATGTTGTAACTGAAATATGTCTCAAAGTTGAGTTTGAATTTCCTTCCAAATTCCTACCAATATGTAGGATCTAGTACTTATATCAATGGATTATACATACATCTTTCTAATATATAAAAAATCTTGTCATGGTGTTGTGGTTGCACTCCTCTGACACAGCTCAATAGATTTTATGATTTTTTATGTATATTTGTTTGATATGAGAATAGGTTGTAAAGTATATTTCATACAGCTAGGTGATACCTATAAAGAATTGTGGGTCAGTTAGTATTTTATGTAAATTAATAACATTTTGTGTAATAAATGTGGGTCTAAATTGTTTTGAGTTTTATCTAAATGCATACCACCTGACAGGATGGAAAGTAGAAATTTTTCATTTATCATTTTGTCTTCAAACTTTTTCCTTTCACAAATTAAATTAGCTATTGGAAATTGATGGTAAATTAAATGGTAACATCAAAGTCAGCATCTGGAAATATCCAGTCTACCACCAGCAGGGCTATTATGTATCTTAACCGCTTGCTTGCCCGTGTTAACGGGTAGTTAACAAAACGCACTCGCTAAAACGTCCATGTTAGCTGGTAGTTAACATCGCGATTCAGTCTACTATGCCCGTGTCAACTAGTAGTTAACATGGCGCCGCCATGCTACCGCGATTGAAAAAAAGTAAATATACTTGTCTTTATCGCTCTAGAGCTTAGTTTGTATTATTTATCTCGTTTCTCCGTTAAATTTCCCGTCCTATTAATCTCAGTCGAATATCCAAGCCATAGAGAAAAAAAATACAAAAAAATAAAACGTTCTTTCTCTTTCTTGTCATTGAGTGTTGATTCGGTGCGGGATGTGTGCGATATTTTTGCTGATTTTCTTGTTAAATTTAGTTTTGTTCTTCAAGATCGATTGTGTTTATCAAGGTGTATAAATAACTAACACGTAGATATAAAAATCCAGCATGAAAAGTAAAAGTATGTAGAATAAAAAAAATCCGAAAAACTAAAGTGATTTTACTGAGAGCATGGGAACTGTTTCAGAAATGTTCATATTTATCAGAAGTGGTGAATGCTATCCCAATGATTTTTGTTTGTTTTAAATGAATATAAAACTACTTATTTACTGTTACTTTCATTCTATGCCCAAAAATGATATTTGTGCATGATATGCCTTGTCAAGTTTTACGCCGCGCGGCGCCAGATAATGGTATGGGATCAGAGGCCTGTAAATTAATAAATATGTATGGACAAGAATGCGTTTTTATTTCTTATTCTATTATCTATTATATAAGTAACGTAATCAAAGATTAAAAACCACGTATCATCGCTTTAATTTTTGAGTTATGAGCTTTTAAATACAAGACGAGCTTTAAAACGCGCAATCACAATTTCAACACAGCATAACTCTGCACCAGAGTCGTAATATGAGGAACAAAAGATAACATTGTATAAGTAGTTTCATAGTAAACATAAAAAATATAACACTTGACCATCTTTCTAAACAAATTGACTCACAAGGACCGATTGCGTGAAATCCAACTCGCGCGCCGCAGCTGTAAACAACGGCGGGGTGCATAAGTGTTTGTTGCCGGGCAACGGTGTCAGGTAACGCTACGGGGGCCGGGCAACGGGAGTTTGAGCGAGACAAGCGAGCGGTTAAGCCACCCAAGTGACTATCAAGCTTCAGTTGTCCACTGAACTTTGATGTCAACTAAAAGTGTTTTAGTATTGGTATTTATTGGTCACTCAAGTTAGGCAATTACAAATGAATCATTTGACAGTTATTTGATGGTCACTTGCTATAGTAATCATCACATTAGTTGTCAAACGTGATACATAATGGGGGGGCTGATGACTATACACCTAGAAGTGGGTACAATCATGGCATACCTTAGGAAATCCTTTAACACATCAGTAATAGAGTAAGATGTATCCAACTGGGTTGAAGTGCATTGCGGTGGTTACCTGGCTCAATTCGTACATTGCCAGTGTGGTGGACTATTGCCTTACCCCCTTCATCTTGAGGGGAGGTCCATGGACAAAACCAGGGGTTGGTGTTATTATACTGGAACATAAATATTGGTTTAGTTGCTAGAAGACAATATTTTTACTGAATATGAAGGTAAATTTTTTTTCACTGGGAACTGAGGAAAAACAGTATTTTTTTTTAATAGTTTCCTTGGGATTTGTATTTGATGAGTAGGACAAATGTGTTCATGGTTGTCCTATCATCAGGACGATATCTGATGTGAATATTTTATTGAGCTTATCATTTGAGTCTCCTTAACAAATCTTCAATATGTATTGGTAAATTTTATTTGTAGATGAAAAACCAAAAGATCTGCAGCCAGAGCCGAATCAGTCACAGGACACATCGGCAACCACAGAAGACGCACCAACTGAGCTAAAAGAAGAGTTTCCAACAGAATCCAGTCAGGACACTCATGATAATAGTCAAGACATATCTAATAATGATGATGGTAAAAAGAAAGATAACGAAGTTGGTAAACCTGAATTTGAAACAGCTCCTCATGTGTCTATTGATGAGTCACAGGAAGACCATACACAGGTTCGTAGAACACGTCATATTTAGAGCCTGACAAATACATCCACAGATAACTAGTTAGATATGTTGTACCTGATTCTTTTTATTTAGGAAAAAGCTTGACTACTTATTTTGTCTTTCTTTTTAAATCAAAGATGAAAGAATAAAATATTAATTAACCAATATGATCAGAAGTTATCTTAAAAATTAACTAAAAAATATATTACTCTTGATAACTAAATAAATTTAATCATTAACTCCATTTCTAGTAGGCCAAGTCATTATACCTAGGTCTTATTGGGAGACTTCTAATATAGATTATTTTTAAATAAAATATAATAATAAACATATAAAAGACAATAGCCCTGAATTATTTTAATTTAATATTAATTGGCCTGCTCAGTCTAGTGGTTAGCCATCCTGGCTGCTAGTAAGTATGTAAAAAAAGTTAAATATTTGTATCAGTTGTCTAGATTTTATAATACAGGCTCTGCATAGATTGGAATCAGATGATTATCCCAGGATATCATTAATATTCATCATCAGCAGCCATAAGACGTCCACTGCTTTACAAATGCCTCCGCCTTAAAAGAGAGGGGGTTGCCATACTCCCCACGCTTAGCAGGCATCTTAGGGATCGCAGTATAGTTGGAAGGTAATCAAATAGAATGACACTGCTGCTCGTTTCTTGTTTTCCCTTAGTCGCCTCTTACAGACACCCAATGGGAGGAGATGGGTGGGTGCTATTCATACCTGGACACCCCATGGTAATTATTACTATTAATTAATGTTAAATTTACAGGCTTTAGATCCATTTGATGCTCTGCTTAAAGACACAAATGACTCTGATCAGATTCCTGAGACTTCAGATAAGTCTCAGAGTGTGGCTACAGTGAACATTGATGATGATGACGATGACCATAATGTTGATGGTGATGTGGCACAAGTTGAACATGATGATGAAGAACATACAGGTGCTATTTTTATGTATTCTATAATGCTACGGCTACATATGCGCGCGAATATTCGTGTCGCCCTGTCGCGATAAAACTTCGTGTTCGCCCCACGGCGAAGTTGCTGGCTACATTATCGTCCTAGCAAAAGCACGTGGTATTCGGGTGAATATTCGTCGGAATTAGTGTTGCCAGATGCATTGAGCGTTTTATAATCTGTATATAAATCTGTACCTTTTTTTTTTTTTGACGGGGGGAAATCTTCTAAAGATCCTCGGGAGCTGTGGGGCTCGACCGGGGTATGTGGGATTCTTACCCACTAAAACCCCCGCGGCTGTCGCACCGGCACATGAGAGGGGGGACCCCAGGGTCCTCCCCAAAATCTGTACCTACCTATGCCTTATTATCATGAAATCTGTATAAAATATGTATGGACAAAAGAGCTAAAATAAATGAATTGGTTAGGTAGGATTAAATAAAAAGAAAACAGTAAACTGCAAGTTGGACTCGCGCATCCAGGGCATACCTTTGATTGGACGTATAGTTATTTTACTATTCGTCTAATACCTCATAAACTAAACCGGAAAACTCATTTGACAGTCGAGGATAAAAAATAATAACGACGTTTGTATTAACCACTAGATGTCCCGCGCAGCTCTGCCCTCGTAATTTTCTAGTGTTTCTTTCATATGAACCTTCTCTTGACAATAACAAACACAAACAAAAAAAGAATTAGCGAAATTGGTCTAGCCGTGCCGTGACCAAAGGAAACAACAGGGGGACAACATTTAAGATTATTATAATTTACTACGGAATAAGAAATCTGATATATGGCAACGCTGCTGCAACTGCAAAGGCGAAGTGTAGCCAGTTCGGCGAAGTTTGTCGCTACAAAATCCTTTGATGCGTGTCAATTTACCGACAACACCGCGAAGGCATTCGTGTTCGCCCGAATACATCGCGCTAGCACGAACTGTTTGGCCACACTTGTCGCGACAACGCGAATCTTCGCCGAAGCGCGCAGATGTAGCCCCGCTATAAGAATTACCAGATTTTTGTACTTATAAAGTTTTGTATTTTTTTATATTAAGTTTTTATAGTTAGTGGGCTCTCGCCTCTGATTTCTTATCTAATCGTGTGCGAATCGTCTTTGTGCGATTGTTAATAGCTTTCGGTAAAGGAAAACATTGTAAGGAAACCTGCATGTCTGAGCTAGCTATTGAATGACGTGTGAAGTCCGCCAACCCGCACTTGGCCAGCGTGGTAGACTACGGCCTAAGCCTCTTCATCTTGAGGGGAGGCCCGTGACTAATGGTGGGACAAAAACAAGGGCTGATATTATTATAGAATAGTGCTTGACTGCCACCACACCTATTAGAAAGCGGCAATGCAATCTATAAAACACAGACGGGCCCGTTGGTCTAGTGGTTAGAGACCCTGTCCGCTAACCGATGGGTCGTGGGTTCGATTCCCATCAAGCGTCTGGGTGTTATTTATCTATTTAAGTATGTATTTACAAAAAAAAAATGTATATTAGTATTAGTATCAGTTGTCTGGTTTCCATAGTACAGGCTCTGCCTAGTTTGGGATCAGATGACCGTGTGTGGATTGTCCCAAGATTTTATTATTATTATAAAAAAGCTCCCTAGCACATTAAAAATATAACCTTGAAGACACAGAATAATTGTTGCATTGTAAATGACAAATCGCTTAGTCTGGACTGATGAGACATTGATAATGTAAGAATGCGTAGTGGCCGTGCTTCTCGATAAAAAGTTTACATATTTTTCCAGCTATATTATGAGATCAGTAAAGACAGTATGAACTTATATACAAACATAATACTATCGAGCCTGGTTAAAGAAATGTGAATCCTCACAATCCTAGCAGTAGACTTTATAATCTAATCTGAAGTAACAATTGTTCATGTACTGAAATTAGTATTTTTTTAGGTAACCTTGATGATACCACTGGATCAGAGTTGGTGGATGAGCCTGGCGCAGATGAAGAGGTCTGCCTCTTGCCAGACACAGAGAGAGAGATTTCAGAGGCTGATAAGGCTGAAGCTGAAAAAGTGTTGGCTGAAAAGAGAAAACTTGCAGAAGGTAATTGTTTGATTTGTTATTGCTTAATGTAAGATCTAAAAGTTCTCTCATCAGTTGAGATGAAATAAGAGTTTAATATCTCTTTTCAATATGTTAAGTTTGTAAGTGTGTTAAGTTTGTACTGTCAATATTGGACTAATCACAGTCACTCAATACCATTTTCTGACTCATCATACATCAAAAAACACAAATCCATAGTGTAGAAGTCAACACTATTCATAGGGCGTGTGGCGCTTTGGCGTGGAGTTGCGGAAAGCAGCCAATGTTTTACCAATACCAATAGGTCTTGTATTTTCGCTTGTGGCCTCTGTGGCCTTTAGCTTAACTTGAGTGACCTATAAATACCAATACTAAAACTTTTAGTTGACATCAAAGTTTGGTGGACAACTGAAGCTTGATAGTCACTTGGGTGGCTAAAGACACGCAACAGCTCTGCAGGTCGTTATATAGTTATTATACAGGTGTTAAAAACCCCCTGTTTGATTTTTATAGGGAATATTCGCATTGCTGGTTCATATTAGGAAAAATATTTATTGCTCCCAAGACGCCTGCCAAGCGTGGGAATAATGCAAACCCCTCCCTTCTAAGGGGGAGGCCTTTGTTTGACAGGGTTTTATTAACACTGTATTCGGTCATACAGGTCGCCAAGTCCTCCCTTTCTACACAGTTGGAAAAATCTTACTACGTTTCTTTATTAATTTCCAAACTTGATACATTAGTTTACAGTTACATAAGCTAGATAAATTGTAGTCGGAGGTGAATGTGTTTTTTCGTTTGCCTTTGAGATTGTATGTGTGCGTGTACGATGTGTGTGTTAAGCGCGTGTGTATAAATGTGTTATAATCGGTAAATGGTATTTCCTTTCATGGTAGAAGCGGCGATACCTAAAGAGGAGAATGAGACTGTTGATGCAGCTGTACATAAGGAAGAACAGACGAACACTGACGTGGTAGACGATGCTACTGAACTCACTGGCGAAGACGCATCCCAAGAGAATGGTGGGGCTGATGGAGGTAAAATAATCTTCTACATTCTACATCATCAGAACAGTTATTACCACAAGACTACTCTGCAGTTTTATCGCAGCGTGGTCTTCATCTATCAGTGTAACCATGACGTCACTATGACTAGACGGTGAGGTCCTTATGCAAGGACCCAGGTGACACTGAAGTTTCACTTGTGTTAACATCATTGTGTTCTGATTTAAAAGTACAATAGCTGCAATAATTTCTTGGCTCAAGCTTAAAAACTAGTGATTTACCATCAGAATGTCCTGCATCTCTCTTCACTAACGGCCGGTCCCAATACTCTACCGCCGATAGCAATCTTAGTTAAAAAGTAACAATATGACTTGACATTAATTTTCTTATCTATAGTAAGCTTCAAGGTCTCGAAGCTAGAAACGGAGATATGTCATAAAGATATCGATTGTAACTATTTTAACTTATAGTAAGAGATAGATAGGATATTGGGACTGGCAGTAAGTTGCTTATAAATAACGTAGTTTTCAGTAGTTTTAAGTATTCATTAGTAAGTGTCAGTTACTGACAAAACAAGTGGTATTTGAAAGGTGTTAAAACTATTTTAGCTCTTCCTCATTTTCAATAAAATTTCCTAGCCAAAGATTCATCAGCAGCTGAAAAATGTTCACTGCGTAACAATGCGGAATCGCAGTACATAATAGACAGAAACAGAATACATAATAGTACTACGTACAGAAGTGCACACCTTTGAGAGAATGCCGCCGTTTTAATTAGCCTAAAAAAATTACAGAGCACTGCGTTCATTCTAAATTGTACCTTACCTCCACGCGAACTAGAGCGCAATTTCTTTGTGTTCAGAATTAACCTACACGATTCTTCCAGAGTCAGGGTTTTCAAGCAAAGTAAAAAATTAAATACCAACAAAATTAGAAGCTTTTATTATATTTACAATTGTTATAATTTAATGTATTGTTTTATATATATATTTTGCCATATCTTAAATATCTATTATTAAACTTTAGGGTGGCGAAATATCGAAACCGTACAAATAATTTTAAAAGGTACTCCGCCGGGAAACAAACATGGTGCAGTGAGATGTTTTTTAGCTTCGTTAGTAATACTGGGTGTAAGGGACGACGTACCGAAAACGTTTATATAAGATTTCAAATAATGTCCGTTACAACGTTACAGCAACCATTTATATGGAAAATGACAAATGACGAACTTGTTAATTTTTGAGCATGTAATGAATTCGTACGGAATAATATTTATTTTTCAAATTACATTGCTAATTATGCATAAATAAGTAGTTTATTGTTTTTAAATTGAAATTAGGCTATAATATTGTACCAATCATGATCATAATTTTATTTTAAAAAGCGGCTATTTCTTTTTGGGAATGAAAAATTCCTCCGATGAAAAATTCCAACACTAGAATGTTCAGAATGTAACCGATACCAGGGATCCAGATCCCTGGTATCGGTTTTCGGTACAATGTGCCTTACACCCCGTATATTTGCCAGATTTTTTGTAATAAGGCTAATCCAAAGAAAGACGTTGCTGCCTGTTATCTTATTTTCCCTTTGTCGTCTCCTACGGACACCCAACGGGAGGAGATGGGAGGGCGCTATTCTTACCCGGATACCGCATGGGTGAATCAAAGATTACCTCTGTAAAAAAATCTCTTTATTTACAGACAAAGAAAACGAAACTGAACACGATGAGACGACAGAAATCGACGAAAACTTGGTCCCTAACGTTATACAGGAGATAAGTCCTGTCGATAGTGAATGCGCGCAATGCAAAAACGAGCAATCGTGCACGTTCCGATTTGTAGACAAAGACAGTGCAAAATCATACTTGTGCACGGATGCTTGCGTCAAAGCTTACCAAGCGGACCACCCTGGACAGTACCAAGTCACACACAAGAAGTATTTGATTGAGGAGATATCCCCCAAGCAACTGACGTGCTCGGAATGCGAGGAACGGAAAACGTGCTATTTCTACTACAACTACGATGGGGAGGACACCAACTATTGTTCACTGACTTGTTTGAACAGCATGATGGCTGACGAGGCTGACAAATATGTCTTTAAAAGGCGACGAATAGTCGTGGAAGAGATCGCGGCGAGAGAGTCAGAGTGTTTTGTGTGTAACGAGAAGAAAAAATGTATACTGTCCGCAGTCAGATATGGAGTAGCGCTCGATATCTGCGATCTGAATTGTGTGAAATCATTGAACAACAGGGAGAATGGCAGGTATTTAATTAAGAAGAAACGGACACATCGGAAGCAGCAATCGCAGCCGCAGAATACTCAAATCACTCAAAGTGCGCAAATCACTCAAAATACGCAAAACGCTCAGAACCCTCCGTTGCTCAAACTGAAAGTCATAAGCAATGCGACAGATAAATATCTAGATGAGGCTTATAAAATACAAGCGAAGACTCCAGCGATGGTGCAGGCAGCGAGAGATGAGAGAGAGAGGACTTTCATCAGGAGATGCAACCAGTGCACTGTTATACTGAACGTCGAGTCGAAGATACTCACTTGGGAGACCATGGACTTTTGCGATGAAGTATGTTTAGGGAGGTATCAGAATAAAATCGGATCGAGATGCGCCAATTGCAAGAACACTGTCCTACATACGAGTTTAGGCAAATACTGTGTTAGATTCGGGTATGATATCCGTCAGTTTTGCAATTCGGGGTGCTTGGAGGAGTTTAAGAAAGGCTTGAAGATATGTTGCTATTGCCAGAGGGATATATCTGTTGGGCACCAAGGTTTCCTGGCCCCGGTCGGTGATAAAGGGCAGTTCAAGGATTTTTGTTCACAAGCTTGTATGGAGAAGTTTGACCAGATGAGTAAGAATCCAACCCCTCAGCCGGTCTGGGCGAAGTGCGCGGTCTGTTCCTTAGAGAAAGCGACCTCTATAGAAATGGAAGTCAGTGAAAACGTAATACAGAGGCTCTGTTCGGATCCGTGTTTTGCAGCCTTCAAATTCGTCAATAATATATTTCCAGGTAACTATTTTTTTTTATTATTTCCATACTGACCAATGGTCAGTGACCATCAATAAGTGATGTTCTCACTTCGTAGTATGGATTTTGTAATAAAATCTAAGTGGCATGTTAATGATTCATTAATGGATTCTGACTGCGGCAGTATTTATATTATTACATGTAATAGAATGGGTCATAGTCAGTTGTGACCACTGTTCTGCATATAGCCAGTTGGTTTAAGCAACATTAGTTTATAGATGGGTGACCATTGGTAACATTTGTTCTAAGAATCTCCTGGTTGTCATTCAGACTGCATCGTTGCCAGGTCAGGGGCCTGAGGTCTCTTATAAATGACATTTTTACTTGGCTTGGCTTGGATCAGTTGGTTCTTCAGAGTCTCTGGACGTTCGTGGACCCTAGGATCCCATTGAGTACGGCGGCGACTCGGAAGAGGACTTCGGTTGTTGTTAAGCCAAGTCAGAGGCCTAAAGGACATTTTGAACAACTCTGGCACCAGGTTGGCCACAAACCGTACGACTAAAAAAATACTTTGCTATATTTATCATAATCTTGTATGTTGTATGCATCGAAACAAAATGCCGTATGATAGACACAGTAGACGAAGATGGTTCCAGATTTAAAATTATCATCATCATCAGCAGCCAAAACTCGTCCACTGCTGAACAAAGGCTTCCTCCTTATTAGGGCGAAGTTGCCATAAACCCCACGCTTGGCAGGCGTCTTGAGGATTGCAGTATAGTTGATGGATAATCCAAAATAAATCTTATTATCTACCCACACACCCAATGCGTGAAATATAAAATACCACATCCTTACTTCCAGACCAATGTCGGTGGTGCAAAAAGTACTTCGAGCGCAAACAGACGAAATGCTTCACGATATACGAAGGCACGAGCCCCCATTGCTTCTGCTCAAAGTCCTGCATTAACGTATACATCAGCAACTCGCGGCACATCGTTCCTTGCAACTGGTGCAAGGTGAAGAAGTACAACTTCGATATGATCAGGAGAGTTCAGCCGAGCGGACAGGCCATCATGATGTGCTCCCTCAACTGCTTGAATCTCTATCAGGTGTCGGTGAATGCAGTCTCTTCTAGGAGGTCAGTGGGTGCAATTTAGCAGTAACATTGATTTTAGATGGACACAGCAGCATTAATACACTGCTTGGCGGCAGAATATCTGTCACTGCGGTGGTATGTACCTACCTTGATGGTTCTTTGCACAATGGACCTATCACTTAGATGACTAGGTACAACTTCTAAAAAAAGCCTAGAGCACAGGCGCAGAGTAGCCAGCCTCTCGGTATTCTACAGGATGTATTTTGGGGAGTGTGCGCAGGAATTACATGATCCTTCTATAATCGGACAACGAGACACAGTGCGTCCGCACCCTTATGTGGTATTTACATTCGAAAGCTAGTTAGTCTTTTTCAGACATACAGGTTTCCTTACAATGTTTTCTTTCACCGAAAGCTAGTAACAATCGCACAAAGACGATTCGTACATGATTAATTAAAGAAATCAGAGGCGGGAGCCGGGGATTGAACCTGCGCTCCTTGTTTCCAAGGCAAGCGCTCGCCCACTGAGCTGTTGCCGCTCTTATTGCTTACATTGAATAAAAAAAATACGAAGAAATGTTTCTGATCTGATCCACAGTATTCTCATGGCTTTATATTTCCAGAACAAAATGTGATATGTGCAAGAGGACATCGCTGGCCCAATACCACTTGACAATGTCTGACGCGACCGTGCGGAACTTCTGCACTTACCAATGTGTGATGACGTTCCAGGTTAGAACAATATTATTGTTATTCAAGGGGTCGTGCATTAATCACGTGATGTTTTTTAGCAACTTTTTAACCCCTCCCCCCCTCCTGGTGATATGTGGTGAGGTTTTTAAACTAACCCCCTATCCAAAATCACGTGTATTTTTTTGCACAAAATTTCAATATAGTTTATATTGAAATTTTCGGAATATTATCTTTAAATACAGGTACTTAACTGATTAAACGTTGAAGGGGAAGTCGTTGCCGGCAACGGTGAGTCAAGGCCACGTGCCGCTGTGTAGTTTAGAAATGGTGCATTCAACGAAAACTAAATACACGTGATGTCTCATTATACCCCTCCCCCCTCCTGGTGATATTTCGTTATTTTTTCGGTACCCCTCCCCCCCCCCCCTTTCGAGCCTCACGTGATTAATGGATGACCCCTAAGGGGTATTATTTTTAGGGGTAAAAAATAACCCTTATAGTGCGACTGTGCGTGATGTACGCCTGGAAATATATCCACTCACGCACAAATATTCCCCGCAAATATTCGGCCATATTGGGAATATTGCCCGCAATTTACCAGAAATATGGGCCGGGGAACATTTCCGGCAATATTCCCACTTTTTGAAAATATATCATATTGAGTGAGGTATCGTGTGTAAAGGCTTCATTTCACATATCCAAACATTATTTTATGTCCCGTAATATTTGGCTAGTACTGAAAATTTTCGCAAAAAGTACCGTATCACACCCACTTATTGTTTGTATAATCTTCTATACTTATAATAAAACTGTAACAGGTCCATTTCTGTACATTGAAGATATATTGAAAATTATGTTTGGAGGGCATTCTATAACCGATACTAAATCCAAAAATGTAATTTTTTTTATTTTTGTCGGTCTGTCTGTCTGTCTGTCTGTCTGTCTGTCTGTCTGTCTGTCTGTCTGTCTGTCTGTCTGTCTGTCTGTCTGTCTGTCTGTCTGTCTGTCTGTCTGTATCTCGGCTGAGCATCACGCCAAAACTACTGGATGGATTGAAACGAAACTTGGCATGATTTGAGTTAATACTCCGAGGTAGGACATAGGATACTTTTTATCCCGTAATCTAGCACGGTTTTTTTGGGAGAGGGGATTAAAGTCAAAATGGGTACTTGGTTATACGCTTGGTCCAATTTTATCAATTTTTCTTCATAATCATAATAAATATTAGTAACGGAACACTCATAGAGAGTTGTTATCAAGGTTTTGTAATCGATCGGGTTAAGCAACGTTAGGTAAGGTCATTAAATAGATGGGTGACCGTTTAACGCCATTTGAACAAAACGGGTCCGTGCTTCGGAGAGCAAGTAAAAAGTGGGTCCCAGTTTTTAACTGACTATAAAAAAAGAGGTTATGTATTCGATGCGAATGTCTATTATTAAAAGTTTAGGTAACGTAAAAATAGCGCATGCGGAGCTGCGTGGGTCAGCTAGTATTATATAAAAGAGTAGACAAAAACCCACTCATCACGAAATCTCAGAAACTACAAGTGCCAGGAGTCTCAAACTTTGCATGGGGGTTCCTTTTAAGACGTAGGTGCTCACTAAGACTGGATTTTGCGAAATTCAACCTCTAAGGGGGTCAAACAGGGGGGCAAAGTTTGTATGGGAGAACGCGATTCCTTGATCCTATTGACTTGAAATTTTGCACAGACATTCGTTAGGAAAATTAATTGAATTTGTATTTCATGCTTTTATTAAATTTATCCCTTAACAGGGTAAAAAAGGAGTATTATTTCTCAACCGATGGCGGTACAAATAAGATAAGATAATTCGATACGTAAAATAAAAGTTCCTTGGCCAAGGGGTTACGGACGCGTCCTCTAAGCACGGAGTGTCCGGGTTCGCTACCCGTGTACGGATTTTCATTTTGTATTTTTAAACTTTGTTTTTGATTTTTTTATTTATATTATGATTCGATGTTTTAAATATTTAACTCATATTAACTCCAGCACATTTTATCTCTAATATATTTTTAATACTTTTATAAATTTAAAATCATGCATACGTGGTTAGCTTCTCTCTAATGTTATGATTTAGTTATTAGTGGAAACTTAATTGATATTTGTACTATTGGATCCTATATCAATATTAGTAATAATTGGTATCATTTTTTGTTTCCCAAATATAATAAAATAAAATAATGAAAATATATTTCCAAAATGTCTGTTTCGGTAGGAATACAATATGCATATATTGTGCGTATGATATAAAAGCCAAAACTCTATTGGAATTATTGTCGGTCTGTCAGGGTTTTTTCTACAGGTTGGCTGGTGTTGTTCCCTATCGACGTCAAAGTATCTTTACATAGTGTGAAACAAAGTCGCTATCCGAGTCTGTCTATATCCGATAGCACCTCCTAAACCACGCAGCGGCTTTCACCATCGGTTAGATAATTTATCATTGAAGGTTTTAAGTTTTATCTAAGTAAATAAACTTACATAGCTTACGTTGACTAAGCCTAAAGAGATACATAGTTAAAAATCAAGTACTAGAGAATTTAATTAATTCCATATATTATAAGGTAGGTAAATATCCGGGATATAATATACCCGCCCCCGGCGGCGGACTCAAAGGCAATGCACTGAGGGACAGCTGATGCAGATCCCACCGGAGAACCCCTCTCATGTGCTGATGTGACAGCCATGGGAGTTTTAGTGGGTAAGAATCCCCCACAGGATACCGGGGACATATTAAACGTGTCCCCCGCCACCCCTTTAACTGTGACAACGGTGACAGATTCCCGGGGGGCTTTAATGCGCCCCCGGCAGCGGCTTAAAAAGGCCCTTGCCTTGCAATGAGGGGTACCCGGTGCAGCCCCCCCGATTTTGTGCGGACACCCGTGGGGGGTTTACAGGGTAAGAATCCCACATACCGCGCTCGACCGCCCGCGGGATCCTGGGAGCCTATTGGAGGTCTCCCCCGTAAGCCACTGAGGGGATGTTTTTTAAATTTATCCTAACAGGGTTAAATGGCGGTACAAATATTCTCACTTAGATTTGCTTAGTACTTAAACTATGTACTGTACACGGATAACTTTAATACATAAGGTAAAATATCACACTATGGGACCGAGCAGACATATAACAAGAATATAATCAAGTAATTCGAATAATATAATATGAGTAGCCATGGTCTGGAGGTTATGGAAGCGTCTTCTAAGCATAGCAGGGTCCGGGTTCAAATCCCTGTTTAGGATTTTTTTTGTGTACTTTTAAGCTTTTTATTTTTGATCATTTTATTATTTTTTTAATTTTTCACTGAAGGTTTTTATATTAACTGAATTTATTTAGAAGTTTTATCTAAGTAAATAAATTTAATTAGCTTTCGTTGACTAAGCCTAAAGAGGTACATACATATGTACTTAACAATCGAGTATTATAGAAGTTCATTCTATATATCATTCATTCCGTATCATCATCATCATCAGCAGCCGAAAACACATCCACTACTGAACAAAGACTTCTCCCTTAAAGGGAGGGGTTGCCATAATCCCCACGCTTGGCAGGCATCTTGGGGATCGCAGTATAGGTGACAGATAAATTCATAAGAAAGACGCTGCTTCCCGCTTCCTGTTCTCGCTTAGTCGCCTCCTACGACACCCAAGGAGGAGATGGGGGGATGCAATTCTAACCCGGCACCCCACGGGTATATAAGGTCATTCCGTATAATATAGGGTAAATCTGGGATATACTGAGGGACACCTGGTGCAGATCCCACCCGAGAACCCAGGTTTCCCTCTCATGTGACGATGTGACAGCCACGGGAGATTTAGTGGGTAAGAATCCCAAATACCCAGGTTGACTTCCCCACGGGATCCCGGGGACATGTTGGATGTTTCCCCCGCCACCCCTTAACTGTGACAACGGTGACAGATTCCCGAGGGGCTATAATGCGCCCCCGGCAGCGGCTTCAAAGGCCCTTGCCTTGCACTGAGGGGTACAGGGTGCAGCCCCCCTCTTTTGTATGGACAGCCGTGGGGGACACATACCGCAGTGGATCACCCGGAGGATCCTGGGGGCCTATTGGAGGTTTCCCCCGCGATCCCCGTATCTTTGAGCACGATAATAGATTCCCAGGTGGCTTTATTGTGCCCCCCGGTGGCGGGCTTAAAGGCAAGCCACTGAGGGATCTTGGTGCAGATCGCACCGGATAGCCCAGGTCTCCTTCTTATGTACTGATTTAACGGCCGTTGGTGTATAAGAATCCTACATAACTCGGTTGACCGCCAACAGCATCCCGGGGACCTATTGAAGGCTTCCCCCGTGACCCCTGTAACCGTGATCTCGGTAACAGGTTCCCGGGTGGCTTTATTGTGCCCCCCGGTGGCGGGGTCACAGGCAAGCCACTGAGGGTATCATGGTGCAGATCCCACCGGATAGCCCAAGGAGGGGTTCTTATATGCTGATTGCACGGCCGTTGGGGGTTTAGTGTATAAAAATCCTACATACCCGGTTGACCACCAACAGGGTCCCGTAAATCCCATTAAAGGCTTCCCCGTGACCCCTGTAACCGTGAGCACCGTGACAGGTTCCCGGGGAACTATAATGTGCCTCTCCAGCGGCGGGTTCAAAGTCAAGGCACTGAGTGGTATCAGCTGGTGCAGATCCCGACGTGATAGCCGCGGGGGTTTTAGTGGGTAAGAATTCCTCGGTTGACCCCCGTTTACGTCTTAACGATGAAACCGAACTAGGAAGCCCGTATTGCTTCCATAAATTGGTTTTAAATAAATGGTGTCCTGTTCCTGTCCTTAATCCACCCAAATTATGAACCGGTACACGTCTGCAGTTTCTAATAAAATTATAAATACAATTAACAAATCACAAGCTCAGAGATTCAACGTTGCATGCTTAAACTTAAGCGTTGAGTACTTTGCCCATAAACAGACAGCTATACGTAGCCCTTTTACGCGTCACTTCTAAACAACATTTGTTCATATTGCGTTACGAAAAGTCAGCTACAAACATTATTTATGTAGAAATTCTATAATCAAAGGCAGTAACTTTAAATTATTCACTTCTTTTCTTTCTCAATTACACCCGTGCGAAGCCGGGGCGGGTCGCTAGTGATATTCTAATTGCAATACACATGTCCTGTTTTAAGGCAGATCTCTTTGGCACATTTAATAGAGTTGGGTTTTTTCAAATTAGTGCCTCGACAAGATACACTTTTCTTGATGGTGAAGCGACATGCCTGTATATAGACAGCTACACTGCATGTGGTCGCCCGAGACTATTTACATTAGTTATTAAGTATCTTGAGCCATAGTGCCCTTCACACCGAAACATATCAAGGTTTAATTTACGCAATGCTGTTGGCTGGCAGAATATCTGACACTGCGATGGTATCTACCTGGATGGTGCCTTGCAAAAGGGATCATTCACTAGTAAAATGGTGCCTGGAAAATGCCTCTTCGATTGGATTGGGTTTTATCTTGTTATCAAGATACTTTTTTTTATACTAACAAGGTGGCAAGCAAGCGCACGGCCCGCCTGATAGTAAGCAGTCACCGCAGCCTGTAGACTAGCAACACCAGAAGAATCACTAGCGCGTTGCCGACCCTTAAGACATTAGATATTCACGCCGGAACACAGCAATGCTTACACACTGCTGTAAAATAATAGTATAATATTTGTTATTTATGTTCACATTTAGGGTCAATATTCGAAGCACACCCCTGCAATGTTGCCCGGTGAATCTATCGAACAGCAGAAAGCGGTCCCCACAGGTGCACCTCGGCGAACATACCCTGCTTCTAAGAACAATGGTTAGTATTAGTAGTACACTAGTAGTTAGACTTTTTGGTCCAGTTAGAAAGAAAAATTGCCCATGATCTGTCAAAAAGTGACTACACCTTCTTTTAAAAAAATCAAGATTTTGCAGATCAAAAGTTCTTAACAGCAGTGCTTGTATTTTCTTAATACATTTTTAGTATAATTAATTTCTGCAATGGGTGGGTGGGTGTGCTTACCCGTGGGGCGTACGGGTATGAATAGTCACCCACTCATCTCCCGTTGAGTATCCGTAAGACGCGACTAAGGGAAAACAAGAAGACGGGCAGCAGCGTCTTTCTATTGAATTACCTAACACCTATACTGCAATTCCCAAGCCTCCTGCTCAGCGTGGGGATTATGGTGACCCCCTCCCTTAGAAAGGGGAGGCCTGTGTTTAGCAGTGGACGTTTTTCGGCTGCTGTTGATAATAACAATTTCCGCATAAAACTTAAACATGATCGTTTCAATCGTAATAATGTTACAGGCAGAGTGACACTTGTGTGACAAAAAATTACAGTTTGACTACAAAATACACAAAAACATGACCCCAACAATCATATATAAAGGCTCAAAAGGAAGCAAATTATTTGAAGGAGACAAGGCAATGTCCTTGCCCCTTCTAAAGTTATAATACGTCACACCAAATCTTCTAATGGTCTTCCGACCAATTACAGATTACTATTGAAGAAAAGACTACGTAATAAACTGTTACTTCTGCTCCACAGCATTGCCAAAAGCTCAAACACAAAGGTCAGGAGGGATGCCCGTCATCTCCAACGTACAATCGTTAGCCAGCCCTCCCCCCCTCATGCCTGCGATGCCCACGCGACAGAAGTCCAAACGCCTCGCCCCCAAGCCCCCGCCAGAGCCGGAACCACCTCAAGCCCCCAAAACACCCCCTCCGCCCCCGAAACCCCCTACGCCCCCTCCACCGCCACCGCCCAAGATCTACAACCATGTTATCGTGAAAACGTTACCACCTCAGGAAGTAGCGAACAAAGGTACCATGTCCAAACCCATGATGGTGTCCAAAGGAGTATCTTGTCGGCCCCATCCATGCACCAAAGAGTGTCAAACCGACTCAAGCTTAGAACGAAGAGTTCTTATACCTGTCCCGGTACCGATCTACGTGCCGGTGCCTTGTGCGATGTGGTCTCTTCCGTTTCCGATACCCGTTCCTATTCCCCTACCGATTCCTACTCCGGTGTTCATACCGACCACCCGGAACTCCGCTAAGGGTATTATGAAGGAGATAAATAAGATCCATGACAAGATGCCGACGGATCCGTTTGAAGCGGAGCTGTTGATGATGGCTGAAATGGTGGCTGGTGATAAGAAGAAAGACCAGAGCGATTCGGACACTGAAGAGGAGAATGGTGAGTTATTTATTTGTATAATAGGAGTTTGACACACACTATTTTTTACGAAAATATTACGTTGTGTGACTCGAATTTATGACTATGGATATTTCTTTTGAAACCGTCAATCGTCTCACCCAACCTGCGATATCAAACTGTATGCACGGGCATGACAATATTACTTGTAAATATCTTTAATGCGACTATTTTATGACCTTAAATATGTAGTTTGTACAAGTAGCCAGCTTAATGTTGCCTTAACAAAATCAGTCATTAAAGGTTTAAATGACTAAACGGCCATGCCGTTAATCGTAGTTTGCATCTAGAATGTTTTGTTTTCAGAGGAGAGCTTTAGTCCAGTGCCCGGAATGGATGGTAATAATGCATTTGGAGAGGATATGCTTCAGATGGCTTTGAAAATGGCCACAGAGTACGAGGATCAGCCGGTGGATTTGGAATCTGCAATGACAGCGAACACAATCACGCCTAGTTCGCATCCCGGTATGCCTGGTGAGTTCTATACATAAATATATCTGCAATTTCGATACCGGCGAAAGACAATTGGTAGGGTTAAATTTGATACTAAACTCTACCAATTGTCTTTGACTATCAGCCATCACTCTTGTGTTAATACATTTAGTTCCTTAATCTTGTAAAGAAAAAAAGCGTATGCATATGATTAGATTGTGACACTAAATAATGCCCTCAGCGATTGGACAGGGTTTTCTTAACACTCTGAATATTATCAGTCAATATATATAGAGCCGTTTAGACTGTACGCCGTGCCGAAGAAATAGACATACATCAAAACTTACAAACCTGCATGCATTTTTTTTTTTTTTAATTCACGCAAATTTACAGTACAATAACTATGTTTTCAAAATGAAATTAAGCAATTTTTAAGAAATTTTTTTTTTTTTTTTTTTATAAATTTATTTTACTAAGAAAAATACAAACAAAACAGAAACACGATTACCATAAATCCCCACACTAGGCGTAGCCTGTATCGTGGGGATCAGAATTCGGTATAACAGCTGATTCAATACAGTGCACATTTTTTATTCGAGTAATACATGATACAGTTTACTTAACCATTTATTATACTTACTTACTAATAACATATTAAGGTGGGGGCGGGAACGGAAAGAGTTAAGGTTATAAAATAGTAATACATAGTACATAAAACACATAACCCTCCTTCTTGGTCAGTTAGGCAATAAAAAAAAAAGTGCGTGCGTGGAGTCCCTCCGCGCGGAAGAAGTGAAACTTCATTCTAGCTCTGTCTCATTCTATTCCCCCTCCCCAGGAGCGCTGAACGTAAGTCGCTTAGGAAGTTTCACTTCCGGTCAGTCTCGATCAGTCCCGGTCTGTCCCGCTCAGTCTCGGTCAGTCCCGATCAGTCTCGGTCAGTCCCGCTCAGTCTCGGTCAGTCCCGATCAGTCTCGGTCAGTCCCGCTCAGTCTCGGTCAGTCCCGCTTAGTCCCGGTCAGTCCGAGTACCACACCGTACCACACCGTACCACACCGTACCACACTGTACCACACCGTACCACACCGAACCACTCACACACAATCACACACACTCACACACGTGGTGTAAGGGACATCGTACCGAAAACCGATACCAGGGATCCAGTACATAATTCTGAACATTCTAGTGTTGAAATTTTTCATCGGCTTTTTCATGAATTTCCAAAAAAAAAATTCAGTTTTTGTTAATAAAATTAGTATAATATCATTATTGGTATAGTAATAAAGCATAATTTTAATTTAAAATAATGAATTTCTTATTTGTGGAAAATTTATTTTATTATTTATTTATTTATTCTTTATGCACTAAAACAGTACATAGGCAATTAATTATTATTATTTTAGAAAATTAGCAATGTAATTTGAGAAATAAATATTATTCCGCATATATTCATTAAATGCTGGAAAATTAATAAGTCAGTCATTTGTCATTTTCCATATAAATGGTTTCTGTAATGTTGTAACGGACATTTGAAATCTTATAAAAAAATTATCGGTACGATGTCCCTTACGCCCGTTATAGATATAACAACACTTGGTGGGAATCAAATCCACGACCTGTTGGGTAGCGACCAGGGTGTCTAACGGGCCCGTCAAATATATCTCCGGTCGCGGTGCAGGTCTGGAGGGGGAGGGCATGCACCACCACCACATGATGGTGCTCGAGCAGCAGCGGGCGGTGGCCGCGCTGCGGGCGTCCGCGGCCCCCCGCGGCAAGCGGGGCGCCGGGGCCCCGGGCGCGGGGGCCCCGGCGGCCGCGCCCGCGACCCCCGCGCGCCCCTCGCGCTCCTCCAAGCGGCGGCGCGCCGAGCCCGCGCCCCCGCCGCAGCCCGAGCCGCCGCGGGAGCCCGCGGAGAAGCCCGACGCCAATATGTGTCTCAAGGTAACTTTTGCCTTTACTCATCTTCTTCCTCTTCGTACTGGCGTTATTGATGTCTGTTCGTCAATGCACCGGTTAAAAGGTGGATCTTTAACCTACTTTCTTTTTTTTTTATACTACCAAGGTGGCAAGCAAGCTTGTGGCCCGCCTGATGGTAAGCAGTCGCTAGCAATACCAGAAGAATCACCAGCGCGATGCCGACCCTTATAACATTAGATATTAAGTCTTTGTGTTCGGTAATTTCACCAGCTACAGTACCCTTCACGCCGTAACAGCAATGCTTACACACCGCTGCATGGCGGCAGAATATCTGGCACTGCGGTGGTAGGTACCACCGCAGTGCCAGATAGTCCAGGTAGGTACCTGGACGAGTCCTTGCACAAGGAACCTACCACCTAGTAACATATGTAGAGATGTATGTTACACAGAAGATGCTGCTGCCCGTCTTCTGGGTTTTCCCTTAGTCGCTTTCTACGACACTTATGTTGCGACTATAAAGCCGGTGCGCCATGTATTGAACAGAACATTGTTCGAAAACATTAGATAAGGCGCGCGTTTTGTCGACCGAAACCGCTCGAAAATTTTGCCGGAGCTTGTGGAAAACATCGCCCGCGTGCGCGGAGGAAGATGTTTCGCCCCAAATCCAGATACTATATATTCTATATTCATTGTGTTGATTCGTGAAAGACCGTGATTTGGGATGCAACCTCAAAAATAAAATACAAAATCCGGATCGAGATGTTTAAAAAACATTGTTTACTGAACAACGGACGGCAAATGTTCAATGTTCACTCAACCATGTTTGGTTAAAAAATTGACGCAGCAGACCCAGCTTAACAATATTGAAATACGTAACATTCACTTTTTTTTTGCGCATTCTAGTACACATTTGGCGTGAACGCGTGGAAACAATGGGTGATGACGAAAAACGCGGAAATAGAGAAGAGCTCGATACGACGGAAACCGTTCAAGTCGGAGATACTGCAGCTGACGGCCGACGAACTCAACTACTCGTTGTGTTTATTTGTTAAAGAAGTGCGGAAACCGAACGGCAGTGAATACGCACCGGACACTATTTATTATTTGGTTTTAGGTGAGTAGATTATGATTACTATTCATAGCGTTTATATATTAAGAATAGAGTACGCGTTTGTCTATGGTCCCCTTAAACAAAGCGTAGGCAGATTTTCCTGTAAGAAGCAGGTAAATTGAACTATTTAAAGTTATATTATAAGAGTTATATTGATATGTAAGTGATAAGTACTGATCTGTCACAAGCGCAAATATCGATAAATACAGCTGACAGTAAAGTACCTATTGTCGTGTACCTGATATTTATGTGTTTTGATGTTCTTACTCGTGGCTACATGTTGTTACTTGCGTTAAGTAAAAAAAAAAATTGCGTTGCAACATATAGTGTGTTTCACGAATGTGTTCCCTTCGGGATTAAGTTGGTCATCCTGTTTCTCAGAGAAGAACGCGTGTTTTTGTTCACCAAATTCAATTGTACCAACTTAATCCCGAAGGGAACACATTCGTGAAACGCACTTTACCTACAAATCACATCAAGACACACCTAGAGAAATCACTGCAGGATTTGCAACAAAATGCGTCCGCACTATTGTGACACACACCGTGCGTATCTTTTCGGTGAAGGTGTTGCGGGGCGCGTGCTTTCTGTACTCCCCGGGGTAGGAGCGTCCGGCGTTGTATAGATTCTGGCATGGTCCGACCGGAGTGCCCAGACTCTCCACAGCGGTGACAAAGGCCACCAGTTTTAAAGTAGGGCCATAATAGATCACATTTGACACTTCATCAAAATATAAAAACGTAACCTTATAATGGCAGGCATAACTTTTTTTTTCTATGACATACGGATTGCTACCACCTCAGTTCGCCCGTGACCATGAATGCTGTAAAGTGTTCGAAACGTCGGGTAATAAAAATCAAAAATAAACCGCGATATAATCCGTAAAGTTAGATTCATTTCAATTTTTTTGAAGTTAGAACTGCACAATTGTCTAATTTTTTTCAATTACTATTACATATTTACTGTAATTAATGACAAAAGAAACAGACAGGACAAAGAAACTAACAGATTTCAAACCCAGCTACCTCCAGGGGGGTAGCTACCGCCGTATCTGCCGTATCAATGATACGGGGCCCCCGGGCTACAAGGCCCCGAACATGTGTAAGCAACAATTCGTAAAATCCATGTTCTCACATAGTCTCTTAAACCGTACCATCATTTGGGCCCCTCAACAAATTTTGATACGGGGCCCATCTAAGGCAAGCTACTGGCTAACACCATTTTAGGTACGCGTCCATTGGCCCGCGCCGGACGCACCATACACACGGCACGCAACGGATTTTAGTTTGCTTTGTATGATTTTACATAGACCGGCTACTTTTTGAATGTTTCCTCCCCGAAAAAAAGAAAGTTGTCCCAGAAATACATAGTGGGTTGCTCTGTTATTCTACTTATTAATGTCTCAATGTTTTTAATTCCAGGTATACAACAATATTTGTTTGAAAACGGTAGGATAGACAATATATTTACGGATCCGTATTATGAAAAGTTCACGGATTGCTTGGACGAGGTCGCCAGGAAGTTTTCAGTTTTATATAATGACTCACGTAAGTTTAATTGGTTCAGTCTTTTTAAAACATAATATAAATAGTATATGGCTAATGGCTAACATTAATTGGAAAACAATTCCTTTATTGCCAATTTTGCGATACCGGTTGCAAAAGCTGAAAAAAAAATCGTTAATTGGTCACCCAGCATTGCCTATTTATGTTTCGCGGTAATGCATTAAGACTGTATTGTTATTTTTAAGAGAGGATTAGAACTATAAAACCATGAGCATGCTAGACTATAGCACTTAGGAATTTGAATACAGTATATTATTACTAGTAGTTTTAAATGACCGTTTTGTGATTTCTGTGTGGATATAAAGTAATTTATGTAACCACAGAGATTGTCTTACAAAATTTCAAAAGGATGTCATAACTAATGGTACTTAATAATGGAAATATTATATATTGAAATTACAAAAAAAAATAGTGATAACACTCGAGGGGGCTAAAAGCAAAAGCGCCACTGTCCTTTTTGGCTTTTTTGGCAAACTGAACTAAGAATGCCATCTGGTAGAGTATTTTGAAACCTATCGAATGGTTCAACTCGTTTGCATACAATATTAGCACTGTCCTTATTAGTTAAATTGCAAATACGCTGCTGTCCAAATTGGCCAATCACAGTAATCACAGAATGGTCGGCCATGACACTTTTGTATAGGCGGTAGATGACTCTTTGTGAGTAAAGCAAATGTATTAGATGCAAAAGCACCACTGTCCAAGCGTTTTGATGCAAACCTGTCCCAATGCAGATGCAAAAATAATACTAGGCTTGATTCCATGATTTGAGTGTTATTAATAACCACTAAAATGATCTATGATCTTAGATAAATCTGTTATCTGATTATTTTAAGTCCCTATAATACGATAAACGTTTTTGCTACTTATCGCCAAAAAAAAAAACTTGGACAGTGGCGCTTTTGCTTTTAGCCCCCTCAGTGTACCATTATATTATACTTCACCTACCCATCAACCCATTTCACGGTTGAATTTTATTGTTACATATTGTATAACCTAGTTCGTATCGTTCGTTTGATGTAAAAGCATTTATCTATAATTGTATATCCACAGAGTACATAGTAACGCGAGTGGAGGAGGAACATTTATGGGAGAGCAAGCAACTAGGCGCGCATTCGCCTCACGTACTACTCTCCACACTCATGTTTTTCAACACAAAACATTTTAATTTAGTGGTGAGTATAATAGTAATGGTGGTCTTTAACAGCTGGCCTTTTGGTGAAGCTCAGAGTCACACAACGAGCTATGGAGAGAGCTATGCTCGGAGTTTCTTTGCGCGACAGAATCCGAAATGTGGAGATTCGCCGAAGAACCAAGGTCACCGACATAGCTCGTATAATATGCAAGTTGAAGTGGCAGTGGGCAGGCCACATCGCTCGAAGAACCGATAACCGTTGGGGAAGAAAGGTTCTCGAGTGGCGACCACGAACCAGAAGACGCAGCGTTGGCAGGCCTCCCACTAGGTGGACCGACGACATTGTGCGCGTCGCAGGTAACCGGTGGATGCAAATAGCAAATTGTCGTTCATTGCGGCGGTCTAAGGGGGGAGCCAAAGATTGTAATGGCGTTCTTTGGGAGAGCCCTATGTTGAACATTGCCACTGCTGGGCAACACCCTCCCATTTAGAAGAGAGGGGTGGCCATGGCATGGCAGGCGTCTTGGGAATCGCAGCATAAGTGGTAGGTAATCCAATAGAAGGATGCTGCTGCCCATCTTCTTGTTTTTCCTTAGTCTCCTCTTATGACATCAAACGGGAAGAGAGAAGGCTTAAAAAAGAGAAACTCTCTCTCTCTCTTTAAGGCTGGTTATGGTGATTATAAATAATATCCTGGGACAATCCACTCTGCCAACTGATTCAAAGATATTATAGATTTCTCCCATTCATCCGGCGAACATTATATCGCCATAAAGAAGAAGAAAAATTGTTTATTCAAAGCAATAATCAATAAATAAAGATGTTAATATCTTTATTTATTGAAAAAGTAAAAGTTGGGACCACAGAGACCTCATGCCATGCACATACAACCACACACGAAATAATAAAATAATAATACGGTAATTAAACTAAAATATGAGCCATCAACATACTCTTGATGAGATTATGTTTGTTACTAGACAGTGGAGGAGCACATGCAGCTATCATTCTCGCACATAATGAAGCATTGGAAGAGGAATCCCAACCAGCCTGGTCAAGCGAAAATACCAGGCTCTAGGAATGTTTTATTAAGGTTCTATCCGCCCCAATCAGCGCTAGGTAAGTCTACATTTTATAATAGATACAACGCTCACAGCCAGTTGTAACCACTGTTCGGTAAACGATTAGTTGGGTAAGCAACGTCGGGCAAGGTCATTCCATAGATGGGTGGCCGTTTAGTGGGATTTAGAACTATTACGGCACATTAAGTCGGTCCCGGCTATTGTCATATAGACAGCAGTCGTTAAGCTAAGGCAGGGGCCTAAGGGCAGCTTGAAAACTCACACCACCATACAACAGCAAAAAAAAAAAGATTTGATGGATTCAAGTGCTGGAATTTTGAAATTACTAAGGGTCAGTCTGTGGACAGTCAGTTCAGTTTTACGTAGTGTATTTTCTATGCAACTGACCTCTTCTTTACTATATTAGAGGCAGTGAATAGCTGCAACGTTATTAATCTACTACAAAATATATACCAGTTAATTCAATAGTGTTCTGTCAGAAACTGTATCAGGGGTAATAAAACTTGATCAGGTTCCTTGAGAGACATTTCTGGTTGATCACATTTAGGACGAAAATCGATTCTACGAGACAGCTCAGAATACTTGTGGGTAAGCGCGTGGAACGTCGTCGTCCAAACGATTTTGAGTGAAAACTGGTCAAGCATTCGTGTCGTGACTGCGACAGTAATATGTGGATGTATATCCAATTATCCATAGAACAATTCCTTCGCTTGCTCTTATGGCACTAGATTAGATCATCAAATAATTTTTCTTCTTTACATACTTCATCCCAAATTCATGTTACATGCCTAAAAATATTTTGTGGTGGTTCAGAGTGTTTGTTTCTTTGCAGAAGCGAATTCGAGGAAAAAGAAAGTGTATGAACAACAAGAAAATGAAGATAACCCGTTACGGTGTCCTGTTAAATTATATGAATTTTATATTTCCAAATGGTAAGTAATAATAGCAGTGCAAGATAAGATACCTACCGGTTCTTCCCCATCGGTTATCGGTTCTTCGGGCGAACCTACCACCTATTAGTAGTATAGGATAGGATCGGTCATGCTCGCCATCGAAGTCTTTTCTTGTGCCGGCTTCGTGTGGCGGGTCACCCCCTTCCCTCCAATATGGTTGAGGGGAGTGATGGCTGCTGCTCGAGTCTACTCGTTCGCGGGTGATGCTCGGGGACTGGTCCGACTACTATCCCTTTTGCCTTTTAGTTTGTTGTATTTTCGTCGTATTTTCTTTCTTTCATATTTGATCTTTTGAACGGCAGGACACTGTCACTGATGCGGATCTAATTGTAACAAGACAAACACTATTTCCAAAAAAAAAGTGAAAAATGGCAAGACTGCTGAGTTTCTTGCCGATTCCTCTCAGTCGAGGCCGCGTTGTGATCCGGTGGTTGCTTATAAAAGAAATTTACCATTCAAAAGTGCTAGCGTTAAGCCTATTTGAAAGAAATTATTTTGAATTTTGAGTAAGTTATCAGAGAATGAGGTGCAGGACAGAGCGAAGTGGAGAGAAAAGACACGGAAGGCTCACCCCATCACCTTGTGGGATATATAGTCAGGAAGAGAGAGTACAACATGTCTGTTTGCTCCCCCCAGTCCGGAGTCGGTCCGCACGCGCAACGACGTGTTCTACCTGCAGCCGGAGCGGTCGTGCGTGCCCGACTCGCCCGTGTGGTACTCCACGCAGGCGCTCAGCCGCCAGGCGCTCGCCAAGATGCTGCACCGCGTCAAGATGGTCAAGGAGATCAACATCGCGCTGCTCACCAGCTAAGGTAAACGACTCGCCCGTGTGGTACTCCACGCAGGCGCTCAGCCGCCAGGCGCTCGCCAAGATGCTGCACCGCGTCAAGATGGTCAAGGAGATCAACATCGCGCTGCTCACCAGCTAAGGTAAACGACTCGCCCGTGTGGTACTCCACGCAGGCGCTCAGCCGCCAGGCGCTCGCCAAGATGCTGCACCGCGTCAAGATGGTCAAGGAGATCAACATCGCGCTGCTCACCAGCTAAGGTAAACGACTCGCCCGTGTGGTACTCCACGCAGGCGCTCAGCCGCCAGGCGCTCGCCAAGATGCTGCACCGCGTCAAGATGGTCAAGGAGATCAACATCGCGCTGCTCACCAGCTAAGGTAAACGACTCGCCCGTGTGGTACTCCACGCAGGCGCTCAGCCGCCAGGCGCTCGCCAAGATGCTGCACCGCGTCAAGATGGTCAAGGAGATCAACATCGCGCTGCTCACCAGCTAAGGTAAACGACTCGCCCGTGTGGTACTCCACGCAGGCGCTCAGCCGCCAGGCGCTCGCCAAGATGCTGCACCGCGTCAAGATGGTCAAGGAGATCAACATCGCGCTGCTCACCAGCTAAGGTAAACGACTCGCCCGTGTGGTACTCCACGCAGGCGCTCAGCCGCCAGGCGCTCGCCAAGATGCTGCACCGCGTCAAGATGGTCAAGGAGATCAACATCGCGCTGCTCACCAGCTAAGGTAAACGACTCGCCCGTGTGGTACTCCACGCAGGCGCTCAGCCGCCAGGCGCTCGCCAAGATGCTGCACCGCGTCAAGATGGTCAAGGAGATCAACATCGCGCTGCTCACCAGCTAAGGTAAACGACTCGCCCGTGTGGTACTCCACGCAGGCGCTCAGCCGCCAGGCGCTCGCCAAGATGCTGCACCGCGTCAAGATGGTCAAGGAGATCAACATCGCGCTGCTCACCAGCTAAGGTAAACGACTCGCCCGTGTGGTACTCCACGCAGGCGCTCAGCCGCCAGGCGCTCGCCAAGATGCTGCACCGCGTCAAGATGGTCAAGGAGATCAACATCGCGCTGCTCACCAGCTAAGGTAAACGACTCGCCCGTGTGGTACTCCACGCAGGCGCTCAGCCGCCAGGCGCTCGCCAAGATGCTGCACCGCGTCAAGATGGTCAAGGAGATCAACATCGCGCTGCTCACCAGCTAAGGTAAACGACTCGCCCGTGTGGTACTCCACGCAGGCGCTCAGCCGCCAGGCGCTCGCCAAGATGCTGCACCGCGTCAAGATGGTCAAGGAGATCAACATCGCGCTGCTCACCAGCTAAGGTAAACGACTCGCCCGTGTGGTACTCCACGCAGGCGCTCAGCCGCCAGGCGCTCGCCAAGATGCTGCACCGCGTCAAGATGGTCAAGGAGATCAACATCGCGCTGCTCACCAGCTAAGGTAAACGACTCGCCCGTGTGGTACTCCACGCAGGCGCTCGCCAAGATGCTGCACCGCGTCAAGATGGTCAAGGAGATCAACATCGCGCTGCTCACCAGCTAAGGTAAACGACTCGCCCGTGTGGTACTCCACGCAGGCGCTCAGCCGCCAGGCGCTCGCCAAGATGCTGCACCGCGTCAAGATGGTCAAGGAGATCAACATCGCGCTGCTCACCAGCTAAGGTAAACGACTCGCCCGTGTGGTACTCCACGCAGGCGCTCGCCAAGATGCTGCACCGCGTCAAGATGGTCAAGGAGATCAACATCGCGCTGCTCACCAGCTAAGGTAAACGACTCGCCCGTGTGGTACTCCACGCAGGCGCTCAGCCGCCAGGCGCTCGCCAAGATGCTGCACCGCGTCAAGATGGTCAAGGAGATCAACATCGCGCTGCTCACCAGCTAAGATAAACCGTCGCACAATTTGACGGGCCCGTTGGTCTACTGTGTCTATGGGATGTCCGGGTAAAAAAATCACTCACCCATCTGCTCCCGTTGGGTGGTGGTATGATGCGACTAAGGGAAAATAAGAAGACGGGCAGCAGTGGGATTACCTACCACATATACTACGATCGCCGAGACGTCTGCCAAGCCTGGGCGTTATGGCAACCCCTCCCTACTGAGGAGGAAGCTTTTGTCCAGCATTGGACGTCTTTCGGTTGATAATGATGATGTTAGTCTACTGGTTAGATACCCTGGCGTCGGGGTCAACCAGATTGTGTAATAAGATATAAAACCTAGGTGGTAGGTTCCTAATGCCGGCAACCGTTCAGATAGTGAGGTAGGTACCACCACAGTGTCAGATATTCTGCCACCAAGCAGCAGTGTGTAAGCATTGCTGTGTTCTGGCGTGAAGGCCAGCTGGTGAAATTACAAAGATTTAATATCTATGTCTTAAGGGACGGCAATGCGCTAGTGATCTTTCTGGTTTTTGCTAGCGTCTATAGACTGCAATGACTGCTTACCATCAAGCGGGCCGCACACATGCTTGACCACCTTGGCTGTATAAAAAAAAAATAGAAGGTTACCGTTTTGATGAGTTATTTATTGTTTTTCACAGATTGTATTTGGCAGTCTAGAACGGCTACGAAACCCAAGCTATTGACGCTGAAGTACCGCACGCGGTCCTTTAAGCCTTTCATTTACAAGACACGTTGCGTGCAATTGGATTGCCACAAGTACATCGCAAACGTCGACTTAAACACACAACCAGTTGTTATTAAAGTGGTGACAATGTATATTTTTTTGTACTTTGTATATCAGTCTGCGTAATAGACAATCGGAACATTAATTTTAAAATGAATAGTTTATTAGAATTACGTTTTTTTATAATGTTGCAATGTTGTAGCGGTAAGATTACTGTGCGGGACTGTTTTGTATGTACAGATTATGGTACTAGTTGTATCATCAAAGTTCATTTTATTATTTTATTTATCATTATATCATAATTTCTTGAAATGAATGAAGTTTCGTAAAATAATGGGTCTAAATTCGAATCATTTGAAATTGTAAATACGCTAAGCGAATAACATAAATCAAAATGTATTTCTTTTTTTTAGTAATGTATTATATTCTCACTGTTATGGGCAACTTAGAGGTCACAATTTCCTCAGTGCCAGGAAAGAAAAATAATTTTACTACACATGTGTAATATTTGGATATTACGTAATAAATAATAGTTTATGTAGGTAGGTGTAAGTTGAAAAATTCCAACATTTTGTTTAGTGAAAAACGCACTTCGTGTTAATATAAGTAGCATTGATTTCTTATATGTATTGGGACAAATATAAGACGGCTGGTAATGAGAATTATTTTTGGAGAAACAGGTAGGCAGAAGTCCTATAACAACCAAGACTTAGTTTAAAATATAATTTAGGGAGTCACTAGTTCAGCATGTACAGCCATAGGCACCGGTCGTCTTATATTACCCACAGATTAAAGTTTTTATTAAAGAATAATATAGCTTAGTAGAAGAGTCAGATTCGTATTATATTTTAAGTATAATGGCGTCAGCTCTAAGGTTTAGTTTTAACGCTGTGTAAAAAATGAATACTGATTCTTTAATTATTGTGTTTTATTTTTAAACCTAAAATGGTAATGATGGTACAATCATGAAAGCCTGAATGATTGTACTACTGGTTCAAATACACGTACTATGCGTTTCAACTAAGAATGTGGCCGCCATCTTGCCATTTCAAATATTTAATTACTAAAAATGATGTTTTAACAAAAATATATACATAGCAAAATAAGACATTACAATAAATAATCAAAACCGGGGCGAATTTATCATTTTGTGTTTACTCTGCTGCCGGTACAAAAATCGTAAAAAACGAGTGAAGTTCCGCAGTCGCAATCATCATGTCAGTCACATTCTTAGTTGAAACGCATGATCGTTAGACATTTAGATCACGTTTGACACCAACAAAATAATCGTAACGTAACCTTGTAACGGCGGGAATAGAACTGCACAATTGCTTATATTTTTCAATTACGATTACATATTTATTGTAATGACAAAAGAAATATAATTGCCCAAAGCACATACCCCTACTCGATGTACTGTTCGGTAATCTTCATAATTAGTAGACGCGCAAATTACGAATTTTATATTTTTTTGAGGTGGTCTTGGTATTTTTGTAAAATTTAATCTGGTCACACTGAAACAAATCGACGAGCCAGGGTTCCCAACTTAGAGATTTTCCCCTTAGATCTAGGGGAAAAAATATTTTTACGTGACTACAGAAAGAAAAATTTAAAAAAAGTGATATCTATTTGTATTTAATTGATTCGCACTAGAGAGTCAGTAGAGATGTCAATCTATACAATCTGAGTCATCTCACAAACATATCTCAGGCGGTGACTATTCTAGCACTTGCGCGTAGACTTTCAAAGTCTTATAGTATAATACAACGCGATTACATGATTAACGCGCGGAATAAGGCTCAATTCACACCAAGATGGCAGCGGCGCGGCGCGCACTTTCAGTGTGAAAGAATTTTAAACTTTATCTACGTACGTACGTAATACGTAAAAGACCAGTATCGCTTGAAAAGCTCAGATAGGCCGCGCGGCCGCCCGTGGCATCGCGAGCAGTCGCGCGGCGACTCGCGTATGGTCAGCGCGACCGTAAGCGGCCGCCCGCGGCGCCGCGCGGCTTCTGGAGCGGAGTTTCCTTGTAGAATGTACGAACTAGACTTAAGGCGCGAGGCGGCGTTAGCCATAGCCCTTTTAGAATGTGCCTTTTTTATATGTAACTAACTAGCGTAGGTGCACTACCACTCTTTTTTACACAAAAAATGCTCCAGTTTCCAGTCGGAGCCCTGCTGAGCGAACAAAAAATTATTCAAATATTTCAAGCCATTCCAGCGATTAACCTTAACTAATGTCATCTGAATCACCCCTATGTATGTTCTACGATTTTTCGTAGATTTCGAATTACGATTTTATTTAAGATTTTTTGCAAAATTGCGATCGGATCAGATTGAAACATTTCTAAAAAAAAAAAGTAGAAGGATTCTTTGATTTTTTTTTCTTGCGGCTAATCTTTATGAATTGTAACATTTATGCATAAAATAAACAGCCTCATAACTTTGTAAGTTACTACAAAATTGACCTAAAGTTTAGAATATTGCAATTAATCTATTCTAACGGATTTTATCGCGATTTATTTTAATTTTCCTGACGTTTCGAGTGCTTTGCATCACCCATAACTCGAAAACTACGAAAAATCGTAGAACATACATAGGGGTGATTCAGATACAGTTGTTCTATCTCACGAAGGCGGGTTTGCCTTAGTTGTGTGTGTAGATATATACACATGCACATTGTTTCTGTGTGCGTACGTTCAGGCTACTAATGCCTATTGTTCCGCGCCAAAAAGTTTTTGTCGCGTATCGTCAGCATAAAAAGTAAACGGAGAAAAGTTGTTCACAATGACACAAAATCTCTATATTTTGTGACAGTGAGTGAAATATTATTTACTTGACATAAACAATTTTCGACATTGCCAAAATTACGGTCAGTGTTACATGAAATAATTGGATTTGATTGATGCCTAGAAACACAGCGATCTTTATTAAAAAAAATCGAGTATCACTGGCGTAAAACCTACAACAATAGGAAAGTTTTAGTGGAATGGCATGATATCTAGACCGTGGAGATGGAAACATTTAATAAAATTTTGCACGATAATAGCAACGATAAAACTGAAGAGCCTAGTTTTGAATCGATCATGTAAATAAATATTGAACACGAAATATATTTTTATTTCATCAAAAAATGAAACGCATATCTTACTACCTACTTATATTATTTTGCTTAATAACCATGAACTTGCTAACGCTACCTGAAGTTACGCACACAAGAGCGCGTGTCTTTACACATTACAACTACAAGCATGACTCACCCGCCTTCGTGAGATAGAACAACTGTACCTCTCAACACGAGGCACATAAAAAAAAATGACGTCACTGTTCTGTATAGTGATGACCACTTTAGTTGTCAAGCTAGATACAGCCATCGGCACGTAACTTGGCAAGATTCGTTAGATGCGCAGAAGTCATTTTTTAGGTCTCTTTGGTTATCAAGCGGGACGCGGAGAACAAGGTAACATCGTTCCGGGCGCGCTATTTGTTAACCGGTCGAGCCTTGCTCCCCGCAACTCGTGTACGTCCCGTTCGCTCCCGAGTAAACTTGTGTGATCTAAAATAGTTCAGTTTGTTTTTGTTAAGTTTTTGAAAATATTATTTTATCACTCTAAGTAAATTCCGACTTTTCATCAACCTGCCGGCCGCCAAACATTAAACCAGTAATTAAGTACTTTATCACAATATTTTATTTTAAAATACATTTCTTAAGTAAGTTTAACTTTATGAGTTTCATTTATTACATCTCATTATATTTCAATCGTTCCTCTGTTTTCCTTATTTTTATGACATGACTAAAAATATGGCAATAAAATTGCAATATATTATATTGACCATGTTTTGTTGCAACTAAGTGCACTTGCGCGAACTTTCCCCCACTACGCCAAAATCTTGCCAACTTACGTGCCGAGGATTATACGTACGCAATATGGGGCAGTTTATTTTTTAGCATTGCGTGACTAACGACGGACAGCTATTTATTTCAGTTCAGGCAGTTCAGTCTTTAGCTAATACCTAGCCACCCAAGTGACTATCAAGCATCAGTTGTCCACTGAACTTTGATGTCAACTGAAAGTGTTTTCGTATTGATATTCAAGTTAGACAATATCGAATGAATCACTGGACTGGGCGGAATAGGTGAAATTGGTTTTTATTTTAAGGGTAGGTACCCATTATTCTGACAAAAGGTACGTAGTATCCTATAATCTGTGGACAATAGTTTGGGGAAAAAAGCTTTCGTATCGTTGACAATCCTACGTAATAGTGTTCTGTGACCCTACGGCGACCAACCGAAACAGGGTCTCCAGATTGGGTTTTTTTTCCTCATTTTGGGGAAAAATAAAAACTTTGGGGTACTTTTGGGGAAACGAAAACTGTGGGGAAAATTTTGGCGAACACAATTTTTCTTGGCGAAAGTTTGGGGAGAAACAAAAGTCTAATTCAGAAAGGTTAAAAATCAAAAATACGAGTATTTCACAATATCTCACGTAAAACAATACAATGTTGTTAACATTACACTTTCGTTATTGTCCCCCTCACGGTCAATGGTCAGAATGGCGGGCGACGGTGTCTCTGGAACACACTTACTCACTTATGGGGTGAGACCCTCGAGAAAAATGGGAAAGCGCTTGTTGTTTCTCTGAATGTCTCGAAGGCCTTCGATAGGGTTTGGCATGCTAGTCTTTTAAACAAGCTACCAGCGTACGGCATATCCCCTGGTTTGATCGGCTGGATAAAGGACTTTCAGAGTGAACGGTCACTCCGAGTTGACGGTTGCTCATAGGAACCGTTGACGACTAATGCCGGAGTTCTTCAGGAGTCCGTTATCTCCGTAACTCTCTTCCTGCTGCATATCAACGATCTGCTGATGTCCGGTATCTATGGGTATGCAGATGACAGCACTATTGTGGAGAGAGAGTAAGGAGGTTATCCAGTCTGAAAAAGTAGCCATGGTGGGGCGCGCGAATCTCACACTTCAGGCAGTCCCCGAATGGGGTGATGGCAATCTTGTGAGATTCAATACCACGAAAACTCAGGCGTGTCTGTTCACCTTGAAAAGGAGTACGTTCATCTTGGCTCCTACTTTTCAGAATGTATCCTTTGAATACGGAAACCACCTGCAGTTGTTGGGTTTTAAAATTTCTTCAAACCACAACTTTGGGCGGTTCATTGAGTCCAAGGCCAGGTAGCTACTAGACCTTGCAAAGGTCCGCCTGTACTTCACACCGGGGTAGCTTTTGATGCTATATACAGCACAAGTCCGGTTGTGTGTGGAGTACTGTAGTCACAAATGGGCTGGTGCTGAAAAAAAAAAACATTTTTCTGCTTTCGACTGTGGAGAGTGGAGAGGCATGCTAAGAGGCTTATTGGTGATGCAGGGTACGTAGCGGCCAATTTTCAAAGCCTAGAGCACAGGCGTAGAGTAGCCAGCCTCTGGGTATTCTACAGGATGCATTTTGGAGAGTATGCGCAGGAATTGCATGACTTGATTCCACCATACCCCTTCCATCATCGGACGACGAGACGCACGACACGTACACACCCTTATGTGGTGAGTGTGCCTTCAGTCCGGACTCCGGACTAAGCGATTTGCTTCTTCATTTATAATAAGGTCAGCAAAGGACTGGAACAGTTTGCCTGCGTCGGTTTTCCTGCCCGATTATAATGTAGATGTCTTCAAGACTAGAGTGAATAGGCTTTTAATAGGCTAGTATGCTTTACCATCGTCGATTGCGTCGCCGTTTTCCATCAGGTGGGACTGCAGTCAAGCACTAGCTTATAAGTAGTAAAAACAAAAATAACTAACACTAATAATTCTTATGACAAAAAGTAGCCTCTAACCTAAAAGTTCCCATCTATCTCTATACGACCAAAATTCAGCCAAATACGTTAAAGCGTAACAAATAGTATAAGAAACCAACTCGCTTTCACTCTTATACAATTAGTAGGTGTAAATAAGGGAGTAATAAATAAGAAATCAATTTTGGGGAAAATTGTACAAAAATGTATCTTTTTGGGGAAAAATAAAACCTGATTTGGGGAAATTTCACATGCATGATCTGGAGACCCTGAACCGAAAACCGATTATTTTTTTATCAAGTGAAGTGATAGAAAATATTTGATATTTTTTTCTTTACATTTCAATATTTTCACACAAGAGAAATCAATAAGTTGTAAGGAATTATTTTTATATCACTCATCAAGTTCATCTTTGATCGAATGTGCAACTAGTAAAATACGTAATGACTATGTTGTTTAACAAATTATGGTAAACAGTAACCGAAATAAAACGAAAAGTAACGTTTTAATCACGATCGCCATTATTACGTGCAATAATCAATTAATTGCATAAAGTGTAACTATGCCGTTATCCTATCCGCGTAGGAGTTCCCGTCATTGAAGGTTTTCACTTTAATTTATAAAAAGAACGTAGTTTTCTCTCATTTTTGGCGGGAGGTCTGGCAGGCACGTTGTTCGCGGACATCGTGAGGCGATCTGTCACCTGTCGCCTCCTGCTGTCCTCGTCGACGCCGATTTACGTAAATGTTTCAGCGGTTACCTGTAAAATTAGCAGTGCAATAGTGAAATTGATGGTGTGCGATCGATGTGGATGTTCGACGATGTGTCGCGATTAGGCGGGTCGGATATGGATAGTTTCCGAACGTGCCCAAGCTACGAAGCCGGGTTCGACGCGTGTGATCCGCTAGGATCTGTTTTCGAGTGGTCGGGGCGGGAGCCGGCGCGCATACTGCGGCGCCGCTGCCGCAGCGAGGGTGTCGACCGCTCACCATACGAGGATGCGAGTCGGGACGCAAGCCGCTCGGCTGAAGGTACTCGACACCACAGGGCACTGCCTAATAAAAGCCACTTCACACTGAACAACGTCGCAGAAGCGCACTACGACAGGTTCCACCGCGAGTGTTCGCTGCCCGCCGCCCATAACGGCGACTACCTCATGGCGCACGAGCAGGACAGACACCAAGGGTGAGCTTCAAAACATAACCTATATGGTCATCTATATTTACACACTGTGATGGATGCCCTGAAGCCTATCTTGTTCCTTTGCCTTTCCCCTTGCTGCTTCTTAAAAACTGATAACTATACTGTATCAATTTGTTCCTCTAACATAGTATGCAACCTCCACGTAACAAAGAAGAGAAATGATTGAGAAAAAATGTCATAATTGTCATCATAGCATGCATGCTGCAGATATACTGCGTTTATGGCCTATTCATAAGTTACTTAGAAACTTGCTTAATCATACATCTTTGATCATTTCTGTCAACAATAAATAACTGTATATTACCGGTATAATATTCTCATTTTTACAGTTACCAACCAGGTAGATCAAAATTGTACAGAACAAGTCCAACCAGACCGTTATTACTGACAACATTATCCAATAATAAAGTTGAAGAAAGCCGTTTACCAAAAGTTGAGGAGCTGCTAGAGAAAGTTGACCAGGAAATGATGGAAGTGCAAGTGGCCAAACAGCCGCTGAAATCAATACTCAACAACCCTTTACCAAAATCACCACCCCACGGTATATTGAAGAAGCCGAAAAACAAATCATATGATTCTAAATCACATTTAGAGGGTCGTAGAAGACAGAGAGCATCCAGTGAATCTGACAACTTCTATTGTAATTTTCCTTTAGGATCTCCTATACCAGGATATGACAAGTGAGTATTTACATAGTTAACTCTAGTTACTTAAAATAAGCATGTACACTTATTCCCCGCTTAACGCGAGGGATTCGTTCTGGACAAAAAGCTTTAAGCGAAATTCGCATAGAACGGGGTATGATGAAATAACGCCTAGTAATTAATTAAAGATGCAGATTAGCCAATAGAGGCGGGTAATAGACCAAGATGGAGGGACAGGAGGGAGGCCTTTGCCCAGCTGTGGGACAGAACAGGCTGACATAATAATAATAATTAATTAAAGTTTTTTTATTGCAAAAATAAAACTGATAAGTCAATTTACAGTTGCAATTTAACTTTTATAAACTAAGATTCGCTTTGCAAGCACTCACACTGACCAAGACGAAACGCACTGTGGACCAATCCATGCATCTGCGTAAAGCAGGGTAAAATAGCGCGAATTCGTGATAAATCGCGTTATAACGAATCCACGCTGTGTGGGGTCGCGTAAAGCGGGGGATTACTGTACCCTGTTTCTCTTTATTCCATAATCTGTGCATAAGAACAACATGATTTAATTTCACCATTGAACTTACATAATTGGTTGAAGAGATATAGCACTTATAATCCTTTGTTATGGACATCCATTCAGTCAGTCTGTTTCATTATTTTTGATACAACTGTCTGTATCCATCTTTCTGTCAATTTATAATGCATGTCTCTTTTAGTCCAGAGTAAGTAGGTTTTTTTTTAAGGTAGAGTTTATCATTTATGGCTGTTTTGCCACTTACCATTACTTTGGATGTAGTAAAACTAAGCTTATAGATAAAAAAATAAAGCATTATTCTTTTATCATAATCAATAAACCTTTATCTGTTTATTTTTAGACATAACATCTATTGCTAGACTTCTGTGGAATTATACATATATGTATATACTAACCAAAAAGTCAATGATCAGTATCTTAATTTATTTATATTTTGTGATGCATTTGCTTATTTTTGCTACCTCAATATGTGACTAATTCTGATCTTTTGAAGGTTAATTTACATCGTACATTGAAAATCATGTTTATACATTCTAGGCATAATAACTAGACAAACAAGTTCTAGGTATAATAAGAAATAAAAATGTATAATTTGTTACTAGTTTAGAGGGGTTTGTTTTTGTTATTGTACTTTTTAGGTTATGTAGTCATGCTCACATGATAACTATATGAGTATATATAATATTATCTTAACAAACATTATCTATGAGTAATATAATAAGGTTTGCTACAATTGATTTATAAAATAACATCAAGTTGGTTTTGAGACAATTATAAAAATTCCTGTGACAGTTAACCTAAATTATAGTTGTAAACATAAACAATTAGCTTTAATTTATTACTATGATAGAATAATATTACAATGATTTTAATACATAATTGCCCACAAGCTTAGTGGATATAAAACATTTGTAAAAGTGTGATTTTTAAATATCTTACATTCCATGCCGGGCACAATCATATTATTCTCTATGTTATTATGTTTATATAAGTCTGTAAGTACAGATGTTATTGTTTGGTTACCTTATTGTAATATATGTAATTTTTTTATTTAATTTGGCCAGATATTGGCTCCATTTGTTTTTTTAATTTAGAAATTTCTTTATGAGTACCTATTAATGGAAAAAATTAAGTAATGCCCATGCCACCGGATGCCCATGAAAAAAAAATAGATGATGGTATTGTTTATGTACGGTTACAATTTGTGTTTAAATACGTGTCCATTTTAGAGTTAGCCGTTAAAATTAAGAAAATTATAAAATACTAGCTGACCCGCGCAGCTCCGCCCGCGCTTTGTGAATCTAAACTTTTCTCGAATCCCTTTGTGTTTAAAGGGATTCGAGAATGGTTTAGATCACACCAAAAATTTCATCAACATCGGTCCAGCCGTTTAGGAGTTCAGTGACATACACACATACAGTAGAATTATATATATAAAGATAAGCATTATAATATTATTATTATTATTTGATGGGCCTATTGGTCTAGTGGTTAGTGACCCTGTCTGCTACCCAACAGGTCGTGGGTTCGATTCCCACCAGGTGTCTGGGTGTTTTATCGATATAAGTATGTATTTACAAAAAAAAAAAGTATATATGTATTAGTATCAGTTGTCTGGTTTCCATAGTACAGGCTCTGCCTAGTTTGGGATCAGATGACCGTGTGTGAATTGTCCCAGGATATTATTATTAATATTTTTATTTCGTAATCTATTCATTTATTTTTAATGCGTTATAATCAACTTCAACAGCGACATAATATTTAATAACAGTTTGATTTCAATAACAGATGAATAAACAAAAAAAAAAATCTGCTTTACACAGTCCAAACACTTCACCTTGAGGACACTAGAAAATAAATTTAAAATATAAGTTTTAACCGATTTTTTTTTTTTTTTTTTTTTTTTTTTTTTTTTTTTTCGGAATGATATACGCTGTTAGCCGCAGATGGCCATTGCAGCTTCACCGGACAATAGGAGGCGAGCGCTTGAAGCGCTCTAGCCTTTACGGCAGAAGTAGCGACGAGCACACGGGCACCTCAGGGAGGCACGGCCTCGGCTTGGGCTGTCGGTTAAGAGAGGGCTGAGTTTACCACCGGTTCACAACGCGCCCCCACTGAGAAGAACCGGCAAGAAACTCAGTGGGGTGATGCACGTCGTTGCGGTCGCATACGTACGACCCTTCGGCCTCGCCGGCGAGACCGGTGTCTGATAGCTAAATTCTTTTTGTCACAGCACAGCATACTAGTGCTATGCCCTGGCATCCATTGAAGCAGTTATCCCATTTTCAAAGACACCTTGTATGTTGGAGAACGATTGTAATTTTTGGCATTCTATGTGTTCTAAATTTCCTCAGCTTCACAATAGACAGTCTCTTTCCGTCCAGTAATGTAATTAGAAAATAATAAAAACAATATTTTTTCCATTTGTTTCAGTCGCATTGCATACCTATCAAACAACATGAAAAGAGCTAAGGACAATTCCGGTACTGGCTACTCTTACGGTACAGCCATAGCTTCACTAGCCAACACACCTAGTTGCAAGAGTCCATCAAAGTCTCCAACGAGGGTGTCTAGCAAGAATGGGAGGTGTAATTGCAAGTCACCAATCACAGTGAAAAACGATGGCCACAATGTTCATGTGTTGAGGACATCAGCCATAAATAGTAATACTGTGAACATGGAACCAATGCTTGAAATGGTGAGTGCAAATGATTTCTTTAAAAAAACCAATGGGGTGCGCGTCGAAGGTGCTTCCTCATATTGTGAAATTATGTTTTCCCGTCGTACTCAGTGTTGGCAGCTCTTAAATATCTTGTTGATCGACCAATTTTCCAACATGTCAAAACCTACGGGTCCTACGACACAAGAAATCAAACTTATAATGAACGGATGAACAGATGTTCATCAGGCATAGCTAAGAGCCACAGAAAAATCCATACTCAATTCCATCCATTCGTTAAGGAGCTGTAAGGAGGTGTAGTGCAAGACAAATTTACATAGGCGTCAAAGGAGATGTTCCATTTTGGGCCACCACTATGTACACTACATGGAAAAATAGGAAAAACATAGGAGAGTTTCATAAAAATACTTGTAAATTAATTTGAAGCGGAGTACAATTGTACATAAATGATTACTTATGGAGTTATTTAGTATGTCCACCCTATTTTTAGGGCAGCTATGACAGTTGCCTTTGACATTAGTTTACTACTTGACAGTTTATGCTATAGGTATGACGTTTCGTAATAGATTACGCGAGTACATATTATTTTTCGGTGTTTTTAGTAATTATTTAAGTTTACGAACATTAATGGATTGCTATGATGTTCACTCAGTCAGTTGTTGTCAAAATTACATTTAAGTTACGTATTTCCGTTCCATCATATTATTGTGTGGTGTTGCTACAGTAGTATTATATTCTCTTTTGTGTTGCTCTCCTTGACCAAGATATCTTAAATGTACAAGAAAACGAAGCAATATTATAAAAACAGAACATTACAAAACAGTTACTATATTGCATAGTTATATATTCATATAGTGTACATGGTGCTGGCCCAGGCTCCATACATTTCTGGAACAACTCCTTTATCATATAACACCCTTTTGCGTCGAGGGCTTATAAAACGCAGCCAAAGGTGCACTGTAAGTGCCTACAATAGGTACAACAGTAGAAGAAGAAATAAATTTTATTTTTTCGCAACATGTGACGCTACAGAAAATATATATATACATAACAAAAGTAGATAAACGTAAAGGATTATTGCTACATACAATAGCATATAACATTTCTTAAAACTTAATCTCATAGGCCCCTAAGCCCCTTGCCATTTGATATTCATTAGCAAAGAGAATGTCACCCAATCAATCGCCCTCTCTATTTTTGATAGGTGGTGGGGTATATGTGTTCTGTGGTTGATGGTGCCATACTTTTTGTGATGAAAACAAACAAGTGAAATCTAAAACTAAACATAACAAAGAGGTTTTAACTTATAAATTCCAGTAGAAACCAATGTAAACATATATTCATCATCATCATCAGCAGCCGAAAGTTGTGAAAAAAGGCTTCCCCCCATAGAAGCCATAATCCCGACGCTTGGCGTCTTGGCGATCGCAGTATAAATGGTAGGTAATCCAATAGAAAGACGCTGCCGTCCGTATTCTTGTTTTCCCTTATTCGACTCTTACGGGCACCCAACGGGAGGAGATGGGAGGGCGCGATTCTTAGCTGGACATCCCACGGGTCAAACGTAAATTCAATGTGATTAAATTCCACCAATCCAGTGGCGCTTGCTATCACCACGTAACGCAATCCCCCGCTACAAAATTGGAATTTAAAATTGGATTGGATTAAAATTCAGAATGGTTTCTAGCCTACAGGCGCAGATGCTTGTGGGTGGCTCCAGTCCGAAGAGGGATCATTACCATCCATTTACACTTGATTTTTTTAGAGACTCACGTCTCAGTTCACACAACATTGTAAACTAACCCTGTTTTAGGTATACACAAATAGCTGTTTTCGTCGTATGCGCTTGACGTCCATACATTATAAATTCAAATTATTTTGTATCGCATCCGTTGCTATCAGTATGCTTACATCCGTAACTGTTTTGTCTCATTTAAATAGGTGGCTTATCTAGTGTTACTTGGTATTGTAGTTTCCTCTGGTTTTTTCACAAGGGGGCCTGCATAATGAGAGCTGATGCTTGAAGGTTGCTTCGTTACTAGCTAGCCTGCTTACCTATTTTCTGGTAACAAGCGTAGTTTACCCTCTTATACATAACACGATTATGTTGACATTAGTGTATTAATAATACCAAACATGTTTCATGTTACATTACTACATAAATCTGACCAACAGTCGTAAAACATAACATCAATAAAATGACCACAGTCATGTTATCCCAATTTATCGATTCAACAATGAATAAAATTGAATATCATATTTATTTATCTCGATACCTCATCTTTACGAGCTTCAGCTAACATCTCTTGAATTTGTTTACACAATATCATTATTCATTATGTATCACTGCGGAATTTTTCTAAACAGATATTTTCGTTGCAGTGACGAAGTTTTTATTAAATGACGCGTTGGGTCCGCGTTATGCAAGACGTGGCCAAGATGTGTGTCATCCATCACTGTGGTGATGACTTGATAAGTTTTAATGCCGCGTTGGTTAGTGTCTGACGTATATCATGTAGGAGTCGTGGGAACACCAGTGTTAATTATGGGATTCCTTGAAAGAGTATTGAAAAAGATTTGCCTTAGTGTAACTAGTGTAAGTGGGAATGCACAAGTTTTTTTTAGATTTATAATTTATTATTAGGTCTACACATAATTTTATTTATAAAGGTCAGTGGTGGCGCTTAGCGTAACCCCCAAAAATAAGACGAAACTGTTATCAATCTGTCAATAATAGTTGCTTTTTTATTTTTATTAATATTTGGTACTGTTTTATTATTCTGAAAGACTTCTTACTTATTCTTATCTTAATAAATTAATTTGTTTAATTTTTTATTGATATCAGTAGTTGACGCAAAAGAAACCATATCGCAGTTAATATGTATACTCACGTCATACGCGATGAAATCTTTTGAATTTTGACAAATGCCCAATATCAAAGTATGTATAAACAACCCCGCCTTGCAGTTCATAGTTCCTCTCCATCCAAAGGGTGCATCACTTGTAGTGATTAGGCCGCCCATTGTTTCATTCTATTTTACTGTTCTTATTTTTAATTTCTTGTGATATTATTTTTTAATTTTCGATAATGGTGGAACAATAAAGTATTATCTATCTATCTAAGTCTAAATTTGGGAATAGGTAATCAATAGTTATTATTATTCGCTTACTTGATTTCCGCAATCCGCACGTGCCGTTACCTAACACAAACATAATGTTAAGTACATATCCAATGTTTTAAATAAATAAATAAATAAATAAAATATTCTTTATTAAAGTGACCATGACTCAAACAAAAACAAACACAAACACAAAACAAAAAGGTGTGACTTATTTCTAATATATAATGTACAAATACACCTATGATACGCAAATCATCGCCGCACCAGACCATGGGAAATAGAGCAACAATGATTCACGTATCCACAGTCCAGTCTATTAGCTATCAAGTCCAGAATACTGTTAGGGCTGCTCCGCACCCTGCGCACCAGGGACGCACACCTCTTGCGCATAGTAGCGTAGAAGCAATCTACGTGTGCGTCCGCAAACATTCCAGATGCGCTACAGAAGCGAGGCAGCCCCACCAGTACCCTGAACGCGTTATTATATTGTATACGGAGGGCGTCGTAAGCTCTTTGCGTGTAATTTGCCCACAGGCTGCAAGTGTAAAATGTTGTGCAGTACGCACGAAACAATGTAATTTTAACACTGAGTGAGCAGCGTGCAAACCTGCGAGCCAGCATATTCGCTCTCACTGACAACGCCCTCCGCTCTCGCTCAATGTCTGCATCATCTTTGAGGTCGGGAGTCAATATATGTCCTAGATATTTAAACTTATATACCCTCTGTAACTGAATACCATTGAGTACTATTGAGGGTATTGTATCGGGACATTTACCCGCGGCCTCAAAGACCATGACTTCAGATTTTTTAACATTATACGCCAAGCCATGTAAGTTGGCGTACCTTTCACACTGAGCTACCAATGTTCTGAGACCACAGACTGATGCACTCAGCAGCACCATGTCATCCGCGTAGCTAATATTATTAACGCATATATCGTCTATGTGACATCCCAACTTGATGCCACTGAGCTTAACTATAAGTTCGTTGACATATAGATTGAAGAGCGTTGGTGAAGTCAACCCCCCCTGCCTCACCCCGCACTCCAACCCATACGAACGAGATAAAGCCCCAGCCCATCGCACATTGTTGACCTGATTTCCATACCAATATCGAAAAATATTGATGAGTACCGTTGGCAAATTGATGTTTTCCAACTTCCTCCATAGTATATCGTATGAAACCAGGTCAAACGCTCTGGATAAATCCAGAAAGCAGGCATAAATTGGTGTCCCTCTCTGCGTATAGTACTTGACAGCATGCTTAAGGCACAGTACCGCACTGTCGGTTGATAAACCTGGACGGAAACCGAACTGGTTATCATGGAGCATTATGTATTTATTTAACTGCTTATTAAGCATGCCGTCAAATACTTTTGAGATAACAGTGGCCAGTGAAATTGGCCTATAGTTACTACAGTCCGCTAGGTTGCCAGTCTTACAAACAGCAGTTGCTTTGTTCAATTTGGTATCATCAACAGTAGGAGTACGGCTTTGACAGGCGTCTGGCTGTCTGGCACTGTCTGCTAACGTTTTAACGTCATTATAATTTTCTTTTTCGTTAAATTCATAACTGCATCGTGGGAACTGAAACCTGGGCCTTTAAGTATGGGTTATTATGGGTTACTCATAATGGTGCAAGTTTTAGAAATGGGGTTGCCGAATTAAGGCAAAGGAAAATGGGAAAATATTTTAATGTTTGATACTTATAATATTTTTGGAATAAGTAGTTTGCTTTGGGACTAATCCCACCACTCATTCCCACCACTGTTACTCCTGTAAGCCAGGATCGTTGTCAGGTCGTTGAATAGTTTGCTTGTCGTTAAACGGTTATTTTAAACATATTCTTATAGGCATCGATATACTATAAACAAGATAAGCAGTCACGAACAAAATGACATCGAAAATATGGTCGCGATTATATAATACGTAATGACGTGTAGTTTGACAATTTCGTATAGACAGTGGCGACACTCCTATCGGCAAAATTATTTTTGTCAGCCTGTGGCATGGCAGTTGCCAACTACGAGCGGAGAAAATATCAAATAAATAATTGTTATTTCGTATTATAATTATATCTTACTTAAATTTATTATTTAAACTACTAGTAATAAGAATACTAAACGAAAAAAGTTTCACCATCTGCAATTTTAGTATTCCGATAAGTATTTGGAGAGTTTTTAAACGCGCAATAAGGCATTTCGATACGTCCTTACGCTAGCTGTGGTCGGCTCATACTAATTTGAAATAGCGACACAACCGTCGCCGTGGCGCTATTTTCGTGACTACTTTTCAGGCCGTGACAGCCAATCTAGTTGGTATAGTATATCGATGCTTATAGGTATATTTTTCGAAATTTTGTTGACATTCGACGAATACTAAACTATTTTCACGATAACTACCACTCTCAGTAAAGAGTGTGGCTATCGTTAGAAGTGTTTTAAAGACTAAACAACATTACATTTCTGTGAAAAAGTCCACAGAGGCGAGATCCTTTATGGTTATGCCAGCTATGTTGGGTGTTTGAGGTCCTACGTCAGCTATTTTGTTGGTAGGCATGCAATGTGCATACTGTTGTCCGCAGATGGCATCAAAAACTCCGCTGAACTTAGTGTTAGCCTATTGGCACTTTTGGTATAACTTCAGTGACGTCAAAAAGCCCATAAAAGTTCGCGCACAAAATGCGATAACGAGCGATAATTTAAAAATACAATTAGCGTCAGTCACAGAAAATGTTATCCGGCAATAGTGTAGGTGTTAACCAGTTTATTGTTACTGGTCACATCTCGCACAAGCTCGTTTTATTGTCTGTTTAATTCTGTACACTTTGAATTTTATTGTGGCATCGGTTCACGGGATCTGGCGGCGTGCCAAAGTGTGCAAAATGTCAATAGGATGCATTATCACTGTTTCCACCGTGCCGTTCCTATCTCATGTCTCTTTGGCACTGCAATTAATAAAAATCTTAAGTTACAACCAAAACCGGGTGCTAAAGTAAAATAAAACACACGTGTACCAAAATTTTGACCTTTGAAGTTCCAACCTTGACACGTTTTGTACAGTTATATTTGAAAACGATCTGCTCGTTCGGACCACAGTGAAAAAAAAAACAATAAGTGTTTGTATCTCACAAAATCGCCAGTGATGCTTGCCAAAATGTTTTGCGAAAGTACTGGACACCGGTCGCGCCGGTAAATCTCTGAATTCCTGTATTTATTTCTGTCGACCTATTTTCACGTACAATATATCTTAATTTATTATGCTTATAATAATTATTTCATCATAATTTTCACACATAACTCTATTACATATGGAACTGTACACGTGGTTTTAACGGTCATATTATTGCTTCATAATGGTGATATCAACGTTCACATCCACCGTGGTGTGTTATTCTACACAGTATTACACACATCTGCCTCGAGAATCAGAGGATACACCAGTACCAAGTCGTCAGACCGCGGTAAGAAAATCCTCAAAACTTTATACTATTGTAAATTATAATCCGAAACTTTTCCAAAACAAATACACACTAGTTATACAATCTTCCAAATAGTAGGTTCTTATATTCTATTGGTTACGGTTTAGTTGATCCGACTTTTGCTAGGTAGTCCTGGACAACCTCAATTGACTGTCTAGCGTTGCAGGATATTCTGTTACAGAGTAGCACTTTGTAAACTTTCCTGTATTCCGGTAAAGAACCACTGTTCCTGAGAAATATCCTGAGCTCTTAACAGCTGATGTCTTACGCGACGAGCGACATTGAAATGCTGACTAGGAGGCGTTGCATCTTAGTCGCTTTGAAATACCCGCCCCAGGCACCGTCGCGTGCGCCGATTAGTTAAAAAATAAGCCTATTGCCAAACACTTAACACATTTTTAATGGCAGCTTCACTCATCACTTACATTCATGTCTTACCCACAGCGATTTATCCGAACATTTTTAAATGTACTAGACGTATGGAAAGTTTTAGATTCAATATCTATTTTCAAGTGAAATTTTGCGATGTTTCTATTCTAGTCGTCACAAAGTCTGTTAACTTCCGAGGTGCTTGCCTGTCTGAATAAATTGATTTTACATTAAGGAAAAAAATATAATTCAGTGCGTGCTACACATGTTTAAGAGAAGGTAACTGTGCCAGATTGTCTGATACATTTTAAAATAAACGAAATAGACGCGATAAAAATAAGAACAATATTCACTACATATATTATTTTAACCAAATTGTACGGAACGAAACCGCAAACGCCTGTCTAAAGCTGACTGGGCTCTATGACTGAGTCACCGCGCACGGTTTTAGGGATTGCGTATTGTGTTCAAGGATTGGCAAGTATATTCTATTTTTCACGACGTATTTACCGCCACGTGGCTAGGATCGCGTGGATCCCGTATTTTGATATCAAATGGTTCGAGGATAAATGACAGTTCCACGTTGTTCGGGCTGGCTTCTTTCTTTGATATGGAAGTAACTTGTAATAAATAACGCATCAGTAAGTTTACTGCTTAACCGTTCTATCAGTGCGTCACTAAGCTTCATATCATATGTGGTATACTCGATCAGTGCGTCACTAAGCTTCATATCATATGTGGTATACTCGTCGACGGTCGACAACATGACTGGTGTACATTGAGGGATAAGTCTCTAACTTTGGCTTCTACGGGAATACAATACGCAAAACGCTAAAGATAACAACGCCATCATTTTCTACACACGAGTGTGTATAAGAAGAGAAACTCCAGTAACAAATAGTGCGTACATCCTTTCGCAAGATTATGTCGCTGTAATGGTTTCGTTTCCTTACATAGGAATATAACTTTTGCTACGTATTCCTTGTAACATTAAGCCAGCCGAGAACTCTTGTCCATCTTCAACATCAACTCTTGACATTCGCCAAGTATTATGAAAAGTAAAACTTAAACTCCAGTCATTCAGTCAGTCATACAGTCAAGAAAATGAACTAATTATAAACGGCTAGACGAAGTCTTAAATTTGATTTTTGATAGCTGATTTGGGATGGTTCTTAAATCATCCTAAATCGGCTGTCAATTAAAAAAACGTCCTGAAGCATCCCTGCGTTTAGGAACTTTGATGCCACAGGCGCATATAGGTCTAATGTTAACATTGTTATTGTATCCAGATCTAAGGCTACCTTCATTCCTAGACGGCCTTCGTAACAAATTTATGCCTTACTATGGCTGCACGCTTAATCTCCCAGTCAGCCTCCTATCTTGTTATTTAGTTTTAAATTAGTTCTGTTTCTGCTAATATAATCATTTGGCGGATACCTTCGTCGGTGATAATTCTGTGTTACAAATACTTTTCTGTGAATAATTTTAATTGTGATCCTAATAGGTGCATTTTTTGTGTTCGATTTATTAAAGTAGTAGTTAAAACTGTAGCAGAAAGTGTCTTACGTATTCTAGACGGCTAGAAGTTATATTGACTGCTTCATTATCTCACTTAATTTATAAATTATTTACAATCTAGCTTTCGTTTGAAATGCCATTCTCGTTGAAAAAGCTTTGAAAATGACAGAAAATTGATCCGACGTCGGTAGATATTTGATTAAGATTAGTCATCATCATCATCAGCCGAAACACGTCTACTGCTGAACAAAGGCCTCCCCCTTGGAACACCACAATGAACGACAATTGGCTATTTGCATCCACCGGTTACCTGCGACGCGCACAACCACGGTTACCTGCGAAGCGCACGTCCTCTGTCCACCTAGTGGGAGGCCTGCCTACGCTCCGTCTTCCGGTTCGTGGTCGCCACTCGAGAACTTTTCTTCCCCACCGGTTATCGGTTCTTCGAGCGCTTAATTGCTCGAGATTAGTATGGATTTATAGATTGATGGCTAGTAAACTCATGAACAGCCCATCAATAGTAGCAGGTTTCTCTTCTTCTTTCATAAGATAGCCTTTATTTTTCCGCAGCCTCGTCAAGACACGCCCACGCCCACATGTCCAGCTGTGAGTCCAGCGTTACCGGTCAGTTCAGTGACCTCCATCCCAGTCCCAAAGAAAGCCGTGAAAGCAAAGAAAAAGGTCAAATCAAAGGCCAAGGTCACCAAAATGAAGTCAAACACGAAGATAGAATGTAACGCCGCTGAGTCTGATGTTGAGGAGTAAGTGACCTTGAATTTATTTTGTGGAAGGTCGAGTGTGTATAGAACCGTCCAGGTCCTACTTCCGTTGGTTACCAGCCCTTGTTAATGTCCCACTGTTAAGCACGGGCCTCCCCGCATGATGAGAGGGCTCAGGCCATAGTCCACCACGCTGGCCAAGTGCGTTCACACGTCATTCGGAAGCTACATACGAGTCAAAAATGTTTTTTTATGTGTCGCTATTGGCGGCAGATTGCTACGATAGTTCCGGACAAGAGAGCGAGCGGTTTATAGCACTCTAGCCTTAAGGGCAGGGGAGCGACGAGCTCAAGGGCACCTCAAGGATCAGGGATCAGGCAGATTACAATGTCACTAAGAAGATCCGGCAAAAAACTCACTGGGGTTATGCTCGCCAATGAGGTCGCATGCGTTCGGCCTCTACGGCGAGACCGTTGTTTATTTGATTGTATTGGATACAGTTGACGACGATAGTGATAGCTTAGTGAGGAGATAAGGGAGACGTTTGCCTTGTGAGGTGCGACATGCCAGTGTCCTTACAGTTGTGTACTGCACTAGCGCTGGTCACCTGTAACATTACTAAAACTAGAGTCCAGCATATTAGTTATCGACTTTTGGGAATGTATTCCCATTCTACGCATGGATCATCTTACTTTACAGACTCAGGTTACCGGGCTTGCATTGTCCTAGCCAGTAAGGAACAACCACGCAAAGTGGTTGCTCGCGGGATTCGAACCCGCGACCTCCGGTTTGCAAAGCAAGCGGTTACATGTTACATAATAAATCCCACACGATTCAATTTTGTTTTTTTCTAAGAGCTTAGAGAGTTTAGTTTCTAAGAGCGTTTCGAAACAGGCGCGGTCGCAGCCAAAGTTTTTGGGGGGGGTCATACTGGACAGGCCATTGGTCTAGGGCAATAGGTCGTGGGCGTGGGTTATGTATCTATATAAATATCTATTTACAACCCCCCCCCCTTTTGAAGATGCCCGCTACCAGTGTCGAAGGGTGAATTTTCAATATCTGATAAACAAAGAGAGGTTTAGGATACGATAACCCTTGATTTCGGCAATATGCTCTTGTTCCGAGAAGGAGACTGAACAGGTTGGTGTTGGATTTCTCGTCCGTAAGTCCCTAATTAACAAAGTCTTATAAGTCGATAGTGTGTCGAGCAGGATAGCATAAACAGTTTAAGGTTATACTCAGAATAACCGCTCGGAATCTGCACACCCTGACGAGGAAATAGAGGCTTTGTATGAAGAGATAGCATACTTCATCGTTGTTATGGGCGGACTTCAACGCGAAGGTGCGCTCGTGGAATGGCGATGAGTTGGGAGTGGAGTCGTATGAGTATGAGTGGCGGGACCAAAAGGGGCCAGGGGCTGGTCCAATTCATAGAGAAGGAAGGACTCAATGCGATGAAACTTATTCAAGAAGCGATCATCTAGGAAGTGGACGTGAATAAGCCCCAATGGTTCAACCAAAAATGAGATCGACTTCATCAAAACGAACAAGAAGCACATATTCAATGATGTCTCCGTGATCGGTAAGGTTTAAACTGGTAGCGATCACCGTATTGTAAGGGACATCGAATATCAATGTCAAGCTTAAAAGATCTCGTCTAATGAAGTCCACGCTTCGACCGGGATCCACTTTAATCCTGAACCCCGAATACACAATCGTCTACCTAGCCCAATAATAATAATAATAGCCCAATATTAATATAATGCATGCATAACTGCGGATCCAAGCTTTTTAGGACGCCACAAAAAACTTCAAAAGCTCTCCGATACAACCATTAAGTTAATGCAAACTGGATTGGGATAAGACTGCAATCTTCAGCTAATATGACGGAATATGACGAATCCAATAGACGAATTTATAAATCGCTGTTACACTTGCCTTCTACTAATACGGCATGTATTAAGAACACAATTGAGCGAAACGAAGGCGTCTCAAGTGTTTGCAAAGAATTCATATATTAGGTAAAGCCGAATGACCAAGCTGAAGATCGAATATGGTAGTGCCATCTCATCTAAACTGGAAATATAGTGAGAGCTCGAGAAGTTTTATGGGCAGTTATACACCTCGACACGGAAATCCATTTCGAGAACATCTCAGGACACCAGAACCAAACTAACCTAATATCACACCGGAGTCATCCGTCAGCCTGTACGAACCAGATGACAGAATTACAACTACTGAAAGTGGGTGGAAAACCAGTCATTTCATTATTCCAGAAGTTATTTAATTCCGCCTTACGAAGGTATACGCCAGAAGATTGGCACATGAGAGTGGTGGAAATTTTCTTAAAAAAAATATTAAGTATTTTACGCCTATCTCATTCCTGAGCCACGCCTTCAAGCTGTTTTCGAGAGTCATTATGAAACGTCGTGACTTGAACGCAGGTTTGATGACTTCCAACTTTAGACTGCATTCATACGCTTCGCCAGTTTATACAGAAGACCGATGAGTATAATCGGCCATTATATCTTGCGTTTAAGGACTACGAAAAAGCTCAGGATTCAATGAAAACCTAGGAGGTAGCCAGCGAAGCCACATTGACGGTATATCGAAGGGTTGAAGTGTTTGCTCAGCAATGCTACCATGTCGATCCGACTACTGAATGAGAGTACAAAATCAATCCGATTGCAGAGAAGTGTAAGACAGACTTTATTCCTCCGAAACTGTTCACGAACGCATTGAAAGACGTTTTTAAGTTCTTGGACTGAAAAAGGCATTTGGCATCGAATTCATATCACTCATCATCGATAATGTACTCAGTATGGCGGGGTCGCTCGAGGACTCAATACGATATGACCTCAGGAGCGTTTTCCAACAGGTTGGTCTTAAAATGAACACGGACAAGACGAAGATCATGGCTAATTAATATCCGTGTAGCCGTTCCGATAGTCGTTGGGTACGACACACTTGAATTTGTTAACCACTTTGTTTACCTAGGACAGACTATCCAGTTAAGTTAATCCAACTTCGACAAAGAGGTTCAACAATAACAGCCGAAAAACCTTTACTGCTTAGCAAAGGCTTCCCCCATAGAAGGGAGAGGTTGCCATTATCCCTCAGTACAGGTTGACCTTGTACTGAGGGATGATGGTTGTAGCGGTAACAGCTCAGTGGGAGAGCGCTTGCCTTGGAAACAAGGTGCGCAGGTTCGAACCCCGGCTCGCACCTCTGATTTATTTAATGAATCATGTGTGAATCCTCTTTGTGCGATTATTACTAGCTTTCGGTGAAGGAAAACATCGTGAGGAAACCTGCATGTCTGAGAAAGCCTAACTAGCTCTCGAATGACGTGTGAAGTCCGCCAACCCGCACTTGGCCAGCGTGGTGGACTATGGCCTAAGCCCCCTCATCTTGAGGGGAGACTTGTGCCCAGCAGTGGGACATAAACAAGGGCTGGTATTATTATTATTATATTATTATTACAGGTTGAACTGTATCTCAACAAACAGAAGACGCTGCTGCCCGTCTTCTTGGTTTCTCTTAGTCGCCTCTTGCGGACTCCCAACAGCAAGAGACGGGAGGGTGCTATTCTTACCAACAAAAAGACAAAGATAACAAAGAGATTGCCAGAAAAATATTTAGAGGAGCTAAACCTTTCAGTCGCTCTTCTAACATGGTTGCTCTCATCCTTGTTTTTCATAATTATTTTTATAACCTATATTTTGATTTAATTGTTTCAAAGAAGGAAATTAAATTTGTCGATATGACGTGTAAGATTTTGGGATTTTGGGGGGGGTCATGACCCCTACGACCCCCCCTCTCGGACCGCCACTGTTTCGAAAAACATTACGCTAAAATAAAACTATAAAGCATGTTTTCCAGTGCACGTTAATTTTAGAAATTCTCAAGGTTTTAAAATTATAACACAGTAATATCCCACTGCTAAAGTATTTGTAAACAATGACCGAGATATAAATTTAGTCTTATTTTCATTGTCAGTCTCTAACCTATACATATGCTAAAAGTAAACGCTACCGGGGAAAAAATCTGTTGTAAGGGACTTGTCACTACCATAAACATCGTATTGATATTTTTTCTATGATCCAAAGTTAGTCGATCAAAATAAATATTTTTTTAGGTGAATGTTACTCAGTATTACAAATTATCTGTGCTGGTGTTTTGCTATAGCCACTAATAAAGCTAATTATGCGCTTATATCTACCTAAGACCTAAAATTTAGGAGAATTTACTAAAGCGTTTCTGCTGTGTTTGGTAAAACACAAATAAATTTGAGCAGCCTAACATACGTTTTTACACATACCGGAACGCGCCGGATCGAGTTTACAATGTGTTAAAGAAAATTAAAGCGTTTACAATGTGGTTTAAATGCCATATTCGCATGGAATTGCGGCTGCTGCTGTACGGGCCGGATTTTAAGCTTTGCGGCACTGTCGGTGTAAATCGTATGTTACAGAAGACGGCAACAAGTATTTGTTTGTCTGCATTGGCTGGCTGGCATGGTTGTCATGTCTATTAAAAATCCTTCAGTAGCAACCGCAACACATCTACTGTTGAACAAAAGGACTCCCACTTAGAAGGGAGGGCCATAATCCCTACGCGATCCCCTAGACGCCTGCCAAGCATAGAGATTATGGCCTACCTGGTAGGTAATCTAATAGAAAGACGCTGGTGCGTGGTGGTGCTCTTAGTCTCCTCTTCCGGACTCGCAACGGGAGGAGATAGGAAGGTCTATTCTTACCCGGACACGCCACGTGTCAATCGCTGCAAATCTTTAATATAATCATTTATTTTCACCCTTCAGCACCATCAGCAGATCCCCATCACCTGACACCCTAACGGAGTCCACGTGGCAAATGGAGACGGACACGACGACCACAGAATTAGAGAAGCTAGACAGGTCTTCCAACATGCTGAAGGTGGATGAGAGGCAGTCGGACCACAATCTAGTCTCCCAACTGTCGTCAAAGCTAAACGGCGCGGTTGTCACTCCGAAAAAAGTACCTTCGAGAGGTAAGCTTAATAGGACCTAGCTATGATGGCGCCCTCTGTATTAATTTTTCTTCGATCAGAAATATTGATCATGGTTCATCAGGTGAATAATAAATATATGAAATTGCTGTATTCCGGTGTAAAGGCCACTGCTGGAGAAATTACTGGGCTGATGAGTTTTATATACAGTTGTTTATACTCAAAGTCCAAGTAAATTATTATCTCATTGCTTATTGCAGATTTCAATACAGAAACTATTCTAAGGCCGTTTTTTAACGCGATTATTACACATTAAACTGGAACTAAGAAGTAAAAATAAAAAAATAATCTGCGGTATAATCTATAACCCTAGCCCCTTCATCTTGAGGGGAGGCCCGTGCCCAACAGTCGGACAAAACAAGGTCTAGTATTATTTATAATCTGAACAGTAGTTGAAACTACTGTCCAACTGCTTTCAATCTATACAAATAATATACAAATCAGTTAATGAATCGTTAATGGACTCTGAGTGTGGCTGTTGATTTGTGCTAATTGACATTAAGTTACCAACAAACTTATGCTTTTTGGAACATCTGTCTGTTCTGACGGTAACACATTGATTGCAGAAACTGTAAAACCGAACAAGGAACAGTTGTTTATGACGGCATTGCACACGACAAATCCGTTTAAAACGATACAACCGTTCAAAGGTTAATGCTACCCCTTTTATATGTTCCCGTTTCTATAATCTATGATATGACGTAGTTCATATAATTTATATAATCTATGACGTAGTTCATATAATTTATAACGTAGTTTATGTTTATAGTACGTAACACAACGAAATTCAAACCATGAATCTGGTTGATGGGTAAGTGGTTTATGATGGTACACTTTTTATCACCATTCATGCTATTCACTATATTTTTAATTTGAATACAGTATATTATTACTAGTAGTTTTGAAATGGCATTTGTTGAGATTTCTCTGTGAATATTAAGTGATTTTGTAACCACAGAGAAGATTGGATTACTAAATCTCAAGAAATTCCGCTAACCAATTAATAGTACTTAATAATATCCTATATTGAAATTACAAATTAAGTGGATAGCATTAATAGTGATAAAATAACGAATGAATGAAAATAATGAATAGTGATACCTATCAACCAGTTTGAATTTCGTTGTGTTACAGTAACACAAGTCAGAATATACACAGAATCTGTGTCGTAGTTTATATCATTGCTGACGTACTTTATGTCGTCTGTATCGTAGTTTATAACATTGATCACGTACTTTATATAGTCTGTATCGTAGTTTATATCATTGATGACGTTCTTTATATCGTCCGTGGCGTAGTTTATATCATTGATGATGTACTTTATATTGTCTGTGTCGTAGTTTATATCATTGATGACGTACTTTATACAGTCTCTGTCGTAGTTTATACAATTTATGACACAGTTTATATAGTCTTATGACGCAGTTTTTGTCATCTACGACGCAGTTTATATAGTTTTGTTTTTTTTTTGTCATATGGTTACTATCCAATTCTGGTGTCACAGTTGTTCAAGCTTTTCTTAGGCCTTTGACTTGGCTTAACGTCTGCTGTCTAGTCTAGATGAAATCAATCGGGATCGACATTTTACGTGCCCTCGATCACGGAGACTCTATTCAAATGCCACTAAACGGTCACCCATCTAAGGACTGACCTTGTCAGATGTTGCTTCACCAACTGATTGTTTAGCGAATAGTGATTTCAACTGGCTATGAGCATCTCATAGTTGCGTCACGTTATGTCGTAGTTTTTATCATCTGTACGCAATTTATATGCCATGTGTCGTCTGTTTATATTTTTTCCACACAAAAAATTAAAGTTCTGGTCCGATGGTACCTAAATGTCATTATTTGTTCCATAAATACAAAACTACAAAATTTAACAATAAAAATAGGAAATAAATTAAACATAACTGGTAGTTATTTTGTAATCTAATTAATGGCTAGTTTGCGTTTCGACTTTGTTATGGTAACGTTTGCGTGTTCAGTCCGTGCGTGGGTATTTAGAACTGTTGCAATTATTAGTGTTGTACTTTTAGTTACTTTACTTCCTGTTGCCGTAAATTAAATAATGAGTATGTGTAGAGCATCAGTGTTGCTGTGTTAGATTCCTAAATTTTATTTTAAATAATTTAAGGATGTGCAACTTACGTGAAAATAACTCTAAAGGCCTGTATGGGGACTGCCTGGCAAACCATCTTAAACAATTCGCTAGCAAATCGTTAAACAAAACTAATGTAATTAACCTCAAGATTAAAAAGAAAGCCACAAGTGGACACCCTGGCTACCCAATAGGTTGTGGGTTTAATTTGACGTTTGCTTGTCTTGTGTCTGGGTGTCATTTATCTATAAATATAGCTATATAAAATAAGTATAAAGCGTTTCTATCAGTAACAGTTGTCTAATTATTTATAGAACAAGCTTTGCCTAGATTGAGATCAGATGACCGTTTTTGGATTGTCCCAGGATATTATTACTTTAAATTGGTAGAAGAGCCGGTGTCCCCATTGTCGTAATGTCAACAAACCTACTTATAGTCTTGCAACTGAATGCAGACCAAATACTAAAAACAAAGTGAAAAAAATGTCTAAAAATAATTTCCAGAACTACCTCTCTGCCTCCCGGACTCAGTGACAAACTGCCTCCGGCCATCCTTATTCCCCCGTGTGCCGCCGTACCTCAAATTCATCGGCCACGAAGACGGACCCACATTGCGGGTCCCGGTCCCCATACAGAAGCATTTAAAATGGAAGCTCACTACGATAACACCTATTATCGTGAAGAAGACGCTCACCAACTCTGGGTTCAGACTTGTGAAGAGCGAGTGTGATACTGCTGAATGCCCGCAAGAAGGTAAGACGTAAGGGGGAAAATGAATTTACACAGATATAGCATTTATGGCTTAATGTATAAGAGGATTGAGTTCAAATTCAATTGAAACAGAAACAGCATTTTGATCTTTACTGTTTCTAGTTCCAAAGTACCAGTGGAATGAAAATTGTATTATCTTGACCTCAATACACCAGTGGTCTGATCCTTAGCTTCTTGCGAGTGAAGGTATTGAGTTCGATTCCTGCACAGAGCTTATTAGAGAAGCGTATTTGTGATTTATTCAGGGTTGTGATTTACTGGCATCATTGTGTAGTACCTTTAGAAGAACCATTCCAAAGGGTTATCGTGAACCAATTTGGCTTTATACATATTGTGATTGGACGGGTTTTCTGACCATATTTGCTTAATTCATTGTTTAACCCACAGCGCAAAAAGGAGAGGTGTTATAAGTTTATCGCCTACGGCCGTTTGTGGCAGATAGCTTTCTTTATTTGAAAGCTGGTTTACTTAATTTATAGTATATTACAGAAACAATAGAATGGATTGGCATATGGGGCAAACACATGAAATCGCTCATGTTCAGAGCGATCAAAGACGGACAGAAGATGAACCACTTCCCGGGCACGTTCCAAATAGGCAGGAAGGACAGACTGTGGCGCAACCTACAGAAGCTGGTAGCTAAATACGGCGTCAGTGAGTTCGGTATCATGCCCAAGACATACGTCCTGCCGCACGACCTCAAGTTATTGAAACATGATTGGGAGAAACATGCGGCTAACGATGAGAGGTGGATCATTAAACCAGTGAGTTGGAAACAAGTATATATATGGACTAGGGTGGTAAAAAATGTATTTATACTTAATTGGATAAGGATTAATGCTGTATTGCTTAAAGTCGCTTCGTTAATAAGTCATTATTTCTCATAAAAAGTAAAGGATCAAAAATGGTTATTGTGGGTTATCCCTAAGAGATAAACATATACCATCGCTGACTTTTTTTAGACCTTGTTATGGTGTACAATACTGTAGTAAATTATTTTGATCTATCTCGTAGGGTTCAGCCAGCGTTTGCATAATAAGCGCAAAACAAATATGTTTATTTACGACATCACATTAGAAACCTCTAAAATTATCGGTGTTTCTCTGCATGTATTATACATATAAACCTTCCTCTTAAATCACTCTTATCTATTAAAAAAAACGTATCAAAATCCGTTGCGTAGTTATAAAGATCTAAGCATACAGAGGGACAGACAGCGGGAAGCGACTTTTGTTGTATACTATGTACTGATAAGACTAAACAATATTCTGACGAAGTCCGATCGAGTACCCCGTCATTTTACGGCGTTGATCCCATCAGTCCACCGAAGTTGGATTTAGTGAGTAATAATTAACCTGCTCTGCTTTTACGGCGGTTTTGCCATCGATATACTATACCAACTAGATTAGCTGTCACGAACAAAATGACATCGAAAATGTGGTCGCGGTTACATAAACTTACACAACTATACACGTAGCTAGAAATTGTAGAAAATAGTTTTAAATAATTCGGAACGTCGGACTAATAGAAGCCTTCACATGTAGTAATAAAGTCTAATTCTGTATGCAGTAATGTTGCCACATAAAACCTTTACATCGGACACAAAGAAAAATCAATAAAATCGCCAACGCTATACGAAGAAAAAGTTGTTGTTTTGACTTAAACAAAAATAAACTCATTTAAAAGAAAATGTTAACCACTATAAAATAAGGTTCAAAACAGGTGTGTTTCCATTGTGTGTGTACTGACTTACAAACTTATCCGTGCTGGTGGCAAAAATGAGAACTAACTTTTTTATTATGGTAATGACGTGTAGTTTGACAGTTTCGTATAGACCAGTGGTTCCCAAACTTGATTGGGCTCCGACCCACCTAACAAAAACTGCCAAATTCGGGACCCACCTCTTGGCTGTCTTAAAAAGGGCATACAATATTGGTAACGCTCAGATTCCCTAGTCTCTGTGTTCAGAGGGAAGCAAATATTCGCCGACACGAAGCCTCATGACGTGGACTGACTGAGTGTTTGTTTAAAAATAGCAATTTTTTATTTTATTTTACGTTATTCTGTTATTATCACAAACAACATATATATTGTAATTTAGAAACTTAAGTTAGCTCAAACAATGGAAATTTAAGCGTCATCAATATGGATGAAGGACTGTTCAGATAAGAAAAACAACTTTAATTTGGAATAGAACTTTTTAATCCTACTAATCGCAGCAACCTAACCAACGAATCCAAATTCGGTGGGTCTACGTTTATTAGTACAGAGATTCCGTGACCAATGTGGTCACAGAATCTCTGCACTAATAAACTGCTCCATCATCAGACCCTAATCACCATTTTTGTAGCAACTACTCGTCAGTGTTGCCAGGTGTAATTTCAAAATATCAGGAGAATTGAAGCCAAAAATCAGGAGATCAACCAAAAAAAATCAGAAGATTTTGATTTTATGTATAAATTTGCGCAGCAACCCTTTATTGGTGCAGAGATCCCATGACCACCTTCCTGCTCCATCATCAGACTCTGATCACCATTTTTCTAGCAACTACTCGTCGAGACCTATCTAACGAGACCAAACTCGGTGGGTCTACCTTTATTGGTGCAGAGATCCCATGACCACCCTCCTGCTCCATTATCAGACCCTGATCACCATTTTTCTAGCAACTACTTGTCGAGACCTACCTAATGTGCCCAAACTCGGTGGGTCTTCGTTTATTGGTGCAGAGATCCCGTGAGCACCTTCCTGCTCTATCATTAGACCCTGATCACCATTTTCCTGGTAACTACTCGTCGAGACCTATCCAACGAACCCAAACTCTGTTGGTCTACGTTCATTGGTACAGAGATCCCGTGACTGCCTTCCTGCTCCATCATCAGACCCTGATTACCATTTTTCTGGCAACTACTCGTCGAGACCTATCCAACGAGCCCAAACTCGATGGGTCTAGGTTTATTGGGGCCGAGATCCTGCTACCACCTACTTGCTGATCATCATCAGACCCTGGTGAATGTTACCATTTTATTTAGTATTATCGGATTTACATATGTAGTAAATTTCAGATTTTTCGGATTAATAGAATTAATTTTATACAAAATATCCCTACCTCGACACGGAAAAGAGCTGATTGTCTTCAAATAACTCTGAGTCAAACAAAGAAAAATTAAAAAAACCGCATTCAAATCCGATCACTGGTTGGACCGCTCGACTGCTACGTTGCCACAGATAGACATACATACAGACAGACAGACTTCCGGACATAGGCGTCAAACATATAACGCCCCTCGTTTTTGGTCGGGGGTTAAAAAATATCACAAAAACAAAAGACGTCCGACTCAGGCTCACCAATTTACACGAAAAGAGATGTTCCATTTTGGGCCAACACTATGTACACTACGTGGAAAAATAGGAAAAACATAGGAGAGTTGCATAAAAATACTTATAAATTAATTTGAAGCAGAGTACAATTGTACAAAAATGATTACTTTTGCAGTTATTTAGTATGTCCACCCTGTTTTTAGGGCAGCCATGATAGTTGCGTTTGACGTTGGTTTACTACTTGACAGTTAATGCTAAAGTTGACGTTTCGTAATAGATTGTTTACGCGTGGAGTACATAATGTATTTCGGAGTTTTTAGTGATTATTTATGTTTGCGGACATTTATTGACTGTTTCTTTCTTGACCCGGGGCTTTATTGTATTGATTATAGCCTGTGATTTGGATTGGAATCCGCAACAAGTTCAATCGCAGGTACAGTCAGTTGTCAAAATGACATTTTAGTTACGTATTTCCGATCCATCATATTATTGTGGGGTGTTGCTACAGTAGTATTATATTCTCTTTGGTGTTGCTCTCCTTGACCAAGATATCTTAAATGTACAATAAAACGAAGCAATATTAAAAAAAAGATAACATTATAAAACAGTTACTATATTGAATAGTTATATATACATATAGTGTACATGGTGTTGGCCCAGGCTGCATACATTTCTGGAACAACTCCTTTGTAAACATACAACTATCTAATCTGTGCACGAAATGCATTTCGCCGCCTGTCCCGACCAAAGATATTATATATGAACGTAGTGAAAAATTCTAAATGTATGGTCCCGACCCCCGAGCGCCACCGCGCCGGACGTCCGTGCCCGCGGCGCCCGCACCCCTCCCTCAATGGCGGACCAGCTGCAAGCCCGATCGGTCGGGTTTTCAGGGCCCACTTAATATTCGCTCGCGACCCACCAGTGGGTCGCGACCCACACTTTGGGAACCTAGGGTATAGACAGTGGCGACATGCCTATCGGCAACATTAATTTTGTCAGTCTCGGCATGGCAGTAGCGAATTACTAGCGGAGAAATAAATAATTTTTATTTCGTATTATAATGATATCTTACTTATATTTATTATTTAAACTAGTAGTAATAAGAAAACGAAACGAAAAAAAAATTCTCCATCTGCAATTTTAGTATTACGATAAGTATTTGGACAGTTTATAAACGCGCAATAAGGAATTTTGATACGTCCTTACGCTAGCTGTTGTCGGCTCGTACTAATTTGAAATAGAGCGACAGCCGTCTCCGTAGCTCTATTTTCGTGACCACTTTTCGGGTCGTGACAGCTAATCTAGTTGGTATAGTATATCGATGGGTTTTGCTTTTTATAATATCCGTGGGGTGACCAGGTAAGAGTAGCACCCCCTCATCTCCTCCCGTTGGGTGTCTGTAAGAGGTGACTAATGGAAAGAAAAGAAGACTGGTAGCAGAGTCTTTGTATTGGATTAACTACCACACTACTACCTACACTGCGATCCCCAAGCCGCCTGCCAAGCGTGGGGATTATGGCAACCCCTCCCTTCTAAAGGGGAAACCTTTGTTCAGCAGTGGAGCTAATGATGATCAGGAAATCCTCGAAAATAAATAGCATTCTTAACTAGACAAGCTTTGGGTTTTATAACGTGGGTTCGTCTTTAAGGCTAGAGTAAACTGGCTTTTAACAAGTTTGCACAGCAATAATGTGTCATCCAGCCAAAGGACGTTCGCTACTGAACAAAGGCCTCCCCCATAGAAGAGAGGGGTTGCCATAATCCCCACGCTTGGCAGGCGGCTTGGGGATCGCAGTATAGATGGTAGGTAATCCAATAGAAAGACGCTGCTATCCGTCTTCTTTTCTTTCCCTTAGTAAGGAACACAGATATGATAGATACAGCAATGTATACATCTCTTAAATCAAATTATCATTCCAGCCTGCGTCAGCCCGAGGCACGGGTATCAAAGTAGTGTCGAAATGGACTCAGATCCCAAAGAAACGGCCCGTGGTGGTCCAGCGCTACGTGTCCAAGCCGTATCTAATTAACGGGAACAAATTCGACTTACGGTTATACGTCCTAGTGACGTCAGTGCACCCGCTCAGGATATACTTGTACAAGGACGGACTGGCGCGATTCGCCTCAGGTAATTTTTTTAATTTACTCAAGTTCTGGCCAGTGAACCAAAGATCCCGTTGCATATGGGCCACCGGATTAGCAAGCTAAAGATATGAAGTTAAGGCAGTTTGACCACCGATCTGAGAACCGATGGCTGATGGAGCAAGATAATTGGCAAACGTAGCGTAGGACGTCCACAGGCTAGACGGAGCGCCGATAGACGTAAAGTGGCAGGCAAGTACTGGATGAGGAAGTTGAAGATCGAAGTATTGGAGAGGCCTATGTCCAGAAGTGGATGAATATTAGCTGATAATGATGATACAACGTCTTCTTTCTTTTTCTTTTATATATACTTCTATACTAATGTTATAAAGAAGCCCTTTTTAGCGTGACTGACACATTAACGCGGAGCCGAATCTTTAAGGGTGTAAAATAGGCGTTGATAGTTGGTATGGAGTGGGTAAAAAATGTTTTGACTTGACATTTTGTACTTAGACTCTAACGCCAAGTGTCTGACAAACAATGTTTTTTCTATTGTTGTGTGACTGGTGGACTGTGGCAGTTAAAGGCTTAATAAAAATAACTAAACACGTCCAGCAACATATCAAAATTCTTCAGTTAAGGATGTAAAATAGGGAATGAAAGTTTGTTACGTAAAATTATTTTTGTTTTTCTTTTTTTTTCTTATGTGTTACATGTCTATTGGTCGGTAGCACGCATACTCTTCAATAAAAATAATAATAGGCGTTTTTTTAAATATTGACACTAGTATTACAATGTTTACAGTGAAATACAACGACGAGCTGGCCTCACTGAACGATAGGTATATGCACCTGACTAACTACTCAATCAACAGACTGTCCAAGAACTACACGCCGAATGAGGACTTCGCCGCTTGCGAGGGACACAAGTGGTAAGAACTCATGGTCACCTGCGACCATTCCTAAAAAAAGACAAAAAAAAGGTCAAGCGGATGTTAATTAGATTTTACCACAGAGCCCAAATATATGTTTTTGTTTACAGTGTCCAGGAAGTTATTGTACATTTTATGGTATCCATAGCAGCGTGGGGATTATGGCAACCCCTCCCTTCTAAGGGAGAGGCCTTTGTTCAGCAGTGGACGTTTCGGTTGCTAATGATGATAGCACAGTACATCGGGTACATCTTCTCCCATTGGTGTTGTAAGTGGCGATTAAGGGGAAATAATATTGAAATAACATTTATGATTTTGAATTAAGGGAAAAGAAGACTTCCCGTTGGTAGACGGTTGGTTTAGGTTAGACACCCTGGCTGCTACCCTATGGGTCGTGGGTTCGATTCCCACCAATTGTCTGGAGGTTATTTATCTATTGAAGTATGTATTTACAACAAAAATGTATATGTATAAGTATGACTGCCGAACCTGCAAACGTCAATTAAAGTCAATGGTCATTAATTCATTTTTGGAAATCGGATTTTTTCGTCACTCGAATATACTAGATATATACTAGATTTTAAATAGTGACTTAATTAGAATTAAAGTTAATTGGGGTTTGTGAGTGCGGCAGTTAGTATCAGTTGTCTGGTTTCTATAATACAAGCTCTGCCTAGTTTGGGATCGGATGACCGTGTATGGATTATCCCAAGATATTATATTATTATTATTACTTCTATACTGCGATGCGCAAGACGCCTGCCAAGCGTCGGGATTATAGCAACTCCTCCCTTCTAAGGGCAAGGCTTTTGTTTCCGCTGTTGAAGATAATAGGACAAGGTTCGCCTAGTTTAGGTCCGAACGATTAGAACTGATATGTATTTCTATGTTTCTATTTCAGGACGTTACAAACCCTTTTCCAATACCTTAAGACTGAGAAGAATGTAGACACAGATGCCCTATGGGACGCTATGAAGGATCTAGTTATAAAGACCATCATTTGCGGTGAAGCAAGCATCAGCTCGTTGACTAAAGCCAATATTACCTCTCGGTATAACTGCTATGAGCTCTTCGGTATCGACGTACTGCTTGATGAAGACTTGAAGCCTTGGCTTTTGGAGGTACTGTTTTACTTCATATGACCTGTTGGTCTAGTGATTAGACCCACTGACTGCTAACAAATAGGTTATAGGTTCTATTCCCACCCGGAACAAACATTTGTGTGCATAAACATGTCTGCGTGTCTTGTTTTTGCGTGTTATTTATCTTTTATCTATACTTATATGTGTAGTTACAAAAAAGTATATAGGGTGGAATTCTGTAATCCCACATGGAGGGAGATTACTCCAAATACTGGAAATAACAAATTTGTGTTGCAATATTAAAAAAAAAGGAATCTGATTTCAAAGATTTTCGAAAACTCGCTTGCCATCCTCGGTAGTCGAAACGGCTAAAATTCGAAAAAATAACATTCTGTACTTTTATGGAATCAATCGATAAGGTCAATCATATGGATCAAATCTCTCTAACAAACATACATACATACACATACATATAATCACGCCTTTTCCACGTAGTGGTAGCCCATGGGCCGCTTTTCGCCCCCGTGAGAAACGAGACGTGATGGGTGGCGAACCACATCGCCGCCATTTTGGTTGATTAAATTATTTTATGATTAACCTTTGCGTTCTCATGAATAACGAGGGAAAAAGAAGGATAGGTCTAACAAACAACAAATTAAATTAAAGGATAACCATGAAATCTTACTTATAAATTCAATAGGTCAAGATAAAGCACTTTTACTCAACGGTTCATCAGATTATTTATGTTAGTACCTTATTGATGAGTTATCTTTGACCTCATTTATGAATTAAGACAATTAAGATATTATGATGGTAATTCATAAAAATATGACAATTCTAAAATTGATAACTTAGGCCTATTAAACATATTTGAAATCAACAATTTAATTGAATTGAAATTGGTGTGATACAGGTGAACATATCCCCGAGCCTGCACTCCGCGTCCCCGCTGGACATCCACGTGAAGGGCCCGCTGGTCACCACGGTGCTCAACATCGCGCAGTTCCAGGTGCCCGCCAAGACCAACCTCGACCTGCTCGCCAAGGACAAGCCGCACAAACTCGTCAGTACCATTTAAATCACCTTTTGATGGCCTAGTTGATGAGTGGGTTTACACTTTGGCCGCTAACTAAACGGTCTGTTCGATTCTCATCCATTATTATATGCTGTAAAAAAATATATATATTGTTACGTGCGGGTGGGTATTCAAATGCCGATTAACGTAAAATAAGATTTTATTCCACGTACACTCACACTGTATACGCACAAGGCACAGTAGTCCGAGTCGCACAGTACTTCACAATAGTCTAAAGTCGTCGCAAGGGTCGCTGGTACAATTCTCTTCGATCGCTTCCTTAAGATGTTTCCGCTGTCGCTTGTAAACACAAACTGTCTGGGCGCCTCTATGCGTCGGCTTATAATATAATAATATCTTGGGACAATCCACACACGGTCATCCGATCCCAAACTAGACAGAGCCTGTACTATGGAAACCAGACAACTAATACTTATATACTTTTTTTTTTTGTAAATACATACTTAAATAGATAAACAACACCCAGACACTTGGCGGGAATCGAACCCACGACCCATCGGTTAGCAGGCAGGGTGTCTGACCACTAGACCAACGGGCCCGTCAAATATAGCTGAATTAATAGAGGGGTGGAAGTCTGTCGAATATACTCTTAAGTACCTACTTAGTCTAGCGTTTTGGCGAGTACATACAATAGAGGCGAGAAAACGAACAATAGGCGGGGGCAGTGAACCTTTCGGTTCACTGCTCGCTCTCGCGAGCGAGTGATACCTACTTGCTGAATTTGAGGGAACTACTTTCTATTGAGAAGTCTAGTCTTTCCGGTACGGATCGATAGTAGACCTGTAGACTAACAATGCGTTTTGAGATCATTGCAATTAAGTAATAATTAACGGAGTAATTAACACTTTTATGTCCCGGTCGTAACAATATGTTTCCGTAGTGTATATTTTGAAATTTGATTATTTCATAGTCACCAATATTTCTACTTACCAAACAAAGTATAGCTGTGTATCTTGTCTGTGAATGACTTGATTAATTATGGCATTAAGTAGGTTTGCTAATTGGATAAGACTAACTTTAAATATTTAAAACGTATTTTTCCAGTCTGGACTACCATACGACAGCCGACTTTACACCGTGTACCTGTCAAAAGAAGAGAGAGATAAACATATAATTTACACGAATATGGAGGATCGGGATATGGTAAGATTTAAAAATAGTAAATACTAATAAAATATTGGGCTTAAACACTGTTTTAAACTTTCATGGCGATTTACAATAATATTTTGACTCACGGGTTAACTGCCAGAATAGAAGGATTCATCATTTTTCATTAGTTATCCCGTAATCATGGCGCTAGCCGAAATTTCGGAAAATGATAGTAAACCTGTGAGTCAAAATATATTTGGCTTATGTTCAGCAAGAACTATTTGATGTTGTTCCTTGTATTTGGGACAATACAGGTGATCGACTTATGTCTGGAAAATAAGATTATCCATGCGTCAGATGGGCATCGAGGTTGATTCGAGGGGCTACTTGTGTCGGCGCAAGTATTTGTGTAATATAATAATTATCTTCTGCGTCATTGACTAATCTTGTTAAAGTTTTGCCGCATCAGCCAGATCGGACTAGAGAAGTTTAATATTTTAAAATATTTTCGTTCCGAGCGAATATTTTTTAAATACATTTTTTTTTAACATTTACACTGTGCTAGTAACCTTTATTTTTGTTCTTAAGTTCTCTCCGAGAGATTGCCAACGGCGTCAAGTGCTTGCTAGCTAGCCTTTCTCGAGGATGAATTGAATAAATTCATTCCCACCCACACGCAAAATACGCGCTTTGACGCTTTATACTACATATTTTTTTTATTTCGCGGGGAAGCCTTGAAACGGTCTCGGTAGCTATGAGGCTCAATCGGTGTATGTGGGATTCTTACCCACTAAAACCCCCGCGGCTGTCTCATCGACACATGAGATGGCCCCCCCGCGGGCCCTCCGGTGGGGGGCCGCACCAGGAGCCTCTCAGTGCCTTGCCTTCGAGCCCGCCGCCGGGGGGCGCATTATAGCCCTCCTGAGAAGTCACGTGTGTTCCCCGTGAGCACCAAAACTCCGAACGTCCAGTGACTCCGAAGGACGCTCTATACCAATACCAAGGTTGCCGGTCTCACCAACCAAGTCAAGTCAAGTGGGGTGTTAATGGGTCAAGGAGACTGGCAACCTTGACCGAATGGGTCATTTTAACCCATTAAAACCTCCCCGGTGACCTTCATCGACGCTGGAGCAACACTCTGCTCTCCGTTTGGACCTCACCAGAGTCACTCCAGCCCTAGAAGCTCATCCAGAGCACGTCATTCATCTGTTATACTGGGTGGTAGGTCCCTTGTGGGAACCGTACAGGTAGGTACCACCGCAGTATCAGATATTCTGCCGCCAAGCAGCAGTGTGACCATTGCTGTGTTCCAGTGTACAGATCACTGTTACTGGTGAAATTACCAGACACAAGAGACTTAAAACTAATATCTTGGTGACGAGGGGCAGTGCTATGCAGCTGTTTATAGGCAGGCGGGTCGCTTGCCATCGGCCGAACCTGTATGTTAGATTACATTTTCAGTATCTCCGCGACATCCTATCGACTCTGACGTCCGACGACGTCCGCCACCTCATCCAAGCGGAGGACGAGCTCACCCAGACCGGGGACATGGAACGGGTTTTCCCCAATCAAGACACACACAAGTATCTACCTTACTTGGCCGGTCCGAGGTACTACAATCGGCTGTTCGATGCGTGGGAGACTAGATACGGACGAAACCGGGACTCTGGTGAGTGTTTTAAGTCTTTAGTTGTAGTTCCAGTACACTACAGTACTGGTACTAGAGTTGGCAACTTTTTATACGACAAACAAAGTAACTAACGCCCGGTTTCTGAAAGGCTAATCAAATGGATATTCAACTAACATGACTGTTAACTTGACAGCTTGTTCAAATCAATTCGGGTTTCTGAAACGTTAATTAGAGAAAAATTTACTAATCTATGATCATTTTAATTTGACATGAAGAATATTATTTAAGTATGGCTACAATGCCTATTTAGTTCAATATTTCATTCAATAGCTCATTCAATTCAAAGATATTATAATCTGTAATCATAGATGGAGGATCTACAGGAGGGATGTACACTTACTTTCTCATTCGCACAAGAAAAGAATGCATTTATATAGGTTACATGTGATAGAAAGAAATAGAGTATTTTTTGTCCTTCACCATGTGTCACGATTCGAAGAAAAAGCACCAGTGGTACCCCATAGACAATATTTTTGATTGTCAAGCGGCTCCACACTCTTATTTCGTGGGCTTTCATCCCGCGCGGATGTGGAGTGCGCATTTCACTATCGTAAATTTCAAAAGTAGCAATTGTTAATACAATCTTCGTATTTTTGTTGCAAAGGACCTTTTATACCTAATATATACATAATCTGTCATAAACTGGTAGATCATTCAAAACAAATAATATAATTTAATACTTTTGTCGACCATCACCGATTAGTTGACATTGTATTTGGCGAGAGAATAATCTATGATCATGGCTTAATTAGCCTTTCAGAAACCCAAATTGGCTTTGACATGAACTTTCTGAAGCAAAAATTAACAGCCGTGTCAACTGACAGGATGTTCAAATTAAAATAGTTGACCATGCTTTCTGCAACCCAAAATACGCTTGACAGGAGATTTGACATCTTGTTAGTTGATTTTTGCGTTGATCATCCTTTCGGAAACCGGGTGTAAGTCACGGGCAACTGCCCGTGGGGTGACTGCCCGTGGGGTGACTGCGTAATAATAGCGTACCCACCTTTCACCTACCGTTAGGTGTCGTAAGAGGCGACTAAGGGAAGACCAAATAGGCAGCAGCATCTTTCTATTCGATTACCTCTTCCCAAACCGCCTGCCAAGCGTGGGGATTATGGCAACCCCTCCCTTCTAAGGAGGCCTTTGTTCAGCCGTGGACGTCATTCTGCTGTACATGTATGTTGGAGACTTGAGATAAACAATAAACGGTATTACTATTTTTAACAGTATGGTTCCGCTACCAAAGCTAGTATTGTAATACAGTAGTGTATTCTCTGTGGTGCTGCAGAAAACTGTTGCCTTGCAAACTGCAGCCGCACGTCGCAGGGTCAATACGAGAGGCAACCATTTTTGTGTTTACCTTGCTAGTAGCAGTAGTAGAGAAGCTCAGAGTCACACAACGAGCAATGGCGAGAGCAATGTTCGGAGTTTCTTTGCGCTACAGAATCCGAAATGTGGAGATTCGCCAAAGAACTAAGGTCACCGACATAACTCTCAGTATATGTAAGTTGAAGTGGTAATGGGCAGACCCATCACTCGATGAACCGATAATCGATAGGGAAGAAAGGTTCTCGAGTGGCGACCAAATAGCCAACTGTCGTTCATTGTGGCGTTCTAAGGGGAAGGCCTATGTTTAGCAGTGGACGTCTTCCGGCTGGTGATAATGACCTTGTTAGTCGGGTTGAATGCAGGCTGATCACGTGATTGTCTGGAAATTATGATGTCGGATGCAAAAAGTCAGTGCTGCTCTTGATGGACCAGGGAAGCTGGTTGCAAAAGTTTAGTTTCTCGCGTTCTACTTATTGTGCGTACTAGCCAAAAAAAATTATTTTGTTTATTTATTGTATGGTTTTGTTCGTGTGATGGTTATCTTACGTCCCATTGGATTATGAGGAAAAGAGAGTGCACTAGTGTCTACACAAGCACTTGTGTATTGTAATACCTCCTGCGTTGGCTGAACTTGTGAAAGATTAATTGCTGTAGCGGAGGGTGAGCATACACCACAAATCAAGAGATAGGAGTTGGATCACCTACTATAAAGTGTTTTATTCTATACAGGGTTGGAGTTGCTACGCAACCTGTGCGACATCGGCTACCACCTGCAAGTGCCGCCGCTGCCTCTCAAGGTAACCCGTCCACTGCGGCCAATTATTTGGCGCTGGTTGGCCGCACTACTGTCCCTCACGATAGCACTCGCCGCGCTCTGGTGACGCGACTACCATCTGTTCATGTGCCATCTTTGCATAATATGATATTATTTTTGGCGTACAGTTTTTGACAGATTAGATTATTGTGAGCATGATGACGATCACACAATTTTTAGACCAACCAAAAATTTTTGTTTTGTTTTGTGACCTACAATTGAGCTTTTCTCAGCAGTGTGGCAATATATTTTAGATTAGAAAAGAACGAACGGAATGCATCCTTAGTATACATAGCAAAATCTTTTTTGTGGATACATTATAATGTTTTGGTCTTAATATTTTTTATTTAGTTCACAACACGGACCAGTATTTTAGTATAATCTTGAAAAAATATGCCAAAATAGGCAGTAATATTGTTTCTTTGAAATTCGTCACAATAGCAAACATGATGCAAAGATTGCAAATGAATACTTCATATACTATATCATCTATTATATATATATTTCATTTATTTATGTACATCAATATATATCATGTGTATTTATTTTTAATTATTATGTATTATGGGAGTGGTTTTAAGTAAAATTACCGTTATGTATATAGGTTTAGGATGTTAGAATCAACGCGTGTTATAACATTTGCAGGCAAAAACCGGAGTTAGTGTGGTGAGAATATTATAACTCTTTGGCATGATATTTTTCTCCATTTATTCTAGTCAGTTTTCAATTTACTAATTCCGAGCCAATTGTACGTAATTTTGTTTTTATTACGATTTAACATTCGTTGAGTTTTTAAATACAGATCTCTCTTTCTAATCAATCTCAGTTTTTCTATGCTTATACAGTGACGGTTTATATGAGATACTTATTTGAAATGAACCAATTTAGATACAAAAAAAATAGAACCATAATTTTGATCTATTTTTCAAAGAAATTCCTCCAAATCTTGTTTATAGTTTATTAAAGTCAAAATCTTTAATTAGGGCCGGGAAATCTGTTCAGACTCCTGACGATTCTGTTTGACGGTGACTCCCCCACGACGATAATTTGATGACAAATGCTTCTAAGAAACCCGTCTCGGCTGCGACGCCGAAGAGTTGTACAAACTCGGCGTGCATTGTCTCACTTATAGTAAATAATAATACCAGCCCTTGTTTATGTCCCACTCTTGGGTATGGGCTTCCCCTCAAGATGAGGGGGCTTAGGCCGTAGTCCACCACGCTGGCCAAGTGCGGGTTGGCGGTCTTTACACGTCATTCAAAAGCTAGTTAGGCTTTCTTAGACATGCAGGTTTCCTCACGATGTTTTCCTTCACCGAAAGCTAGTAACAATCGCACAAAGACGATTCGCATATGATTCGTGATCAGAGGTGCGAGCCGGGGTTCGCACTTGTGCACCTTTTATCCCAGGCAAGCGCTCGCCCACTGATCTGTTACCACAATAATCCCACTTAAACATTCGGTAATGAGTGATATTGTGCTGAAATTTACATTTGAGTAAGAGAAAATGGTTTATTAAGTGACTCTGAGTACAGTCGGTATCTTGCCAAAACTGCAGTGAACGTGCGTTGTGATCCCAACGAGCACCTTATAAAATAATACCTTTAAAAGTTTGGTCGAACGTTCTAGACACCACCTTAAAACTATAATTGAATATCTACCATATTCCCAACAGTATAAGGCATATTTTAGACTAATTAACGTCATTGTGAATGGGTTTGTTGAACCCCACTGTATTTGTCAACTAATTTGGGGTTTCCCGAGATTATTTACAGTGTTCCGTCGATATCAATTCGTTTGTAACTTGCAATTTGTGGAGTTTATACTTTCTTAGAAAAATAGTTGAAATTTATGGAAGCTGTGTTTTTGTATCCGTATTAAAAACTGTCTTTGTACCCTGTATTTGTCATAATTTCAAAATCTGTTCTGTTTTTGTTCAAAATACCATTTGTCTGTGTCCTATTTGTTACTAAGAGACTTCATGTGAATCGTCAGGGCAAAGTGACAAGCGCCTTGAGGAGAGCGTACTTGGGTTGTAAGCACGTGGCTCACAGTAAGTGCGTAGGCAAAGAGTGCGTGACCTAATAGCGTGGCAACCCGACTGCCATATTTAGTATTTTTTTATCTGTATAACCTACCCGAGGTGCTATAGACGTTCGAAATTTCAAAATTAGAAATTGTGAGGCTAGAGGTTTTTAAAAAAGTATACCATTTACCATAGAGCTAGATTTGTTTTTTTATTAGGAAAAGATTTGGCAATTAGATTTTATTAGGCGCTAATTTATGTTTATGATCTTAGTTTAGGAGATTTTAAATAAGAATGATTATTATATAAATATATGAAGGTTAGCATGTAATAAGAATATTTTTTTACACTTTTTATACAAACGGTTTTTTATTAGAATTTTGAGATTTTATATAATCTTTTTTACAATGTTTTTAACTTAGCACAAGAGAGTTAATTATAAGTAGACAGGCATTATATCAAGTGTCTTAGCGTGTCGTATTAAAATAATAGAATTATTCCTTGTTTGGGATGGTCTGCTACAGGTATTTCACATACTGATATAAAATATAAATTTTATTGATGTATATTGTTATAAAATAGGTAGTATCATTGTAAAAATAGGAGAATGTACTTAATTTATTTGTATTAATGTATTGTTAATTTTAGTGTTGTTTATTTTTTTTGAGTCGATTTTGCTATTTATGTATAGATTTTTAAAATAGCTATTATCAATTGGTAGTTTTAACATCCCTGAACATATTGACGTATCGCTAATTGATTATGTATATCGATAGTGTTTACTATGGTTAAACGCCAGACAATATTTAAAATGTTTGGTAGAATATCTATTATATTATAGTATTTTATAAATATTTATTTTTATACTTTATGTAGCTATATGCTAACTAATATTTTTCATGACTGCTACACATCGCATGCATTTTTGGTTTTCTTTGCTAACAATGGCAATCGTTAAATGTTTCATATTTGAATACTCACAAACACTTGTTTAACTCATATTTACCTATTACTAAAAAATATATTATTAGTAAACATATTAGTGTGTGCATCCATTGTTGGCCCCGGGCGAGTTTAAACATATAGTGACGTAAACATGGTCACCCCCTTGCCCCTATGTACTATATGCATTTGGTTTCGAACCAGCCATTTCAACCATATAGCAGTCCTTAACAGGAGTTAAACCTAGGATGGTTTTACTGCTATCGCCCCCGTTTCTTTCGTCATAATATGCTAGTAAGTACTAGACCTGTATGCATCCCACTTCTGATGTCAAAATGCATTGAAATCTAACACACCTAATTTTTAGAATATTTAACTGATATATCTTTTCTCTTTCGTTTTTTCATAAAACTCATGATTGCTGTTTTATGTCAAAATAATAGGTTCATACGTTTACATTCAATGGTTCGAGAACTATTAAGGAATAAGCATTTCTAATATGTGCATTTTTTACTCCTTTTTTAAGAAAAAAAAAATTACGTTATTTGATATTTAACTATAGTTTTCTGCTTCGCGAATTTGAGTACTAGACCACTAACTAAACTAGTACAACAATGAAACATTTGTAGAACTTTGGGGTCTTGGTGATGATTGCCTAGGTGTAGCCATAGTAGTTCCATTTTAATAACTACTACTAACTATTTAAAATACTGAAAACATTCAAACACCCTTCATGTTTATCACAGTTAATTAACAAATCCAGCTTTTTCCGTACTTTTTTCACCATTACTTTGCTTAAATCCCGTATCATGCTGAATACCCAAAATGGTCGTATTACCATTATATTTTCAAATCTCACTAAAAATATTCATCATTTATAAATGAAATAATCTTTACTCCCATTCACACGCTTCCGCAATTAAAATCCAATTAATAATTTTAGTAACTATTCTAGTCAATTTTGTTACAATGTAAAACCGTTCAGTCAATATATTATTTTGCTATCACACTCTTTGTTTCCATGTTCTTTAGAAATATCATAAGCAGTTCATCAATACAATAAATATAACCACCATGACGTTTCACAGACGTTTGTAGATTGTCTCTTAATACATATTTTTTTTAAAATTGGTAATACATGTGCATAGGAATAAATGTATTTTTATATCCAACTAATAATTTTCTTATTAATAGCAGTCTATATAAAATGAGTCGCGATAAGTTTGCACACGAGCGTTGCGCGTTTTACCAAATTTAAGCCTCTTCTCTAGCATTTTGATGTTACTAGCCATTGAGAAATTAATTATTATTTGTTGCAATATTGATGGAGGAATACATTTGTTTCCATCTGTGTCGCGTGTAGACTTATCTATTGCGAGTACTATAACATTTTTATATACTAAAGTACGATCGCCGAGCAGGAAGAATTTGGTACGTTGACCTGTCATTACCTGTCTCTGTCGCTCATGCGTGGGATGTGTTTCGTCGCGCTTGCACATACGCGGTCATTGCATCTGTGCGAGCGTGACGCAATGTATTTTGCCCGAGAGCAACAGAGACAGGTAACAGCAGGTTAACGTACCAAATTCTTCCTGCTCGGCGATTGTACTCTAGAATCGATCAGTTTCCCATTCAGACACATAATTTTTACCCTAAAGTAGTTACCAAAATCAGAGGCAATCGTACGTTTGTTAACCGTCAGCGTGTGAGGTGGTGAGTAACTGTGTCCCCCCGTCCCCCCTCCCTCCCCCCGCCCGGTCCCCGGTCCCCGGTCCCGCTCCGCGCGTGGTGTTATAGCCGGCGGCGGGTCAGCTGAGCGCGTTGGATGGTTGCAGAATGACGTGGACGCGCCGTCGCCGCCCGCCTCGCAGCGGCCCTCGCTGCCTTCCCTCGCCGACCACTGCGAGGAGGCTGAAGTCGCGCCCGCGCCCGCTACCGCGTCCGCGCCCGCTCCCGCTTCCGCTCCGCGCGTCTGCGGAGACTCGGCCGCGGTGCACGCTCGAGGGAGACCGCAGCTGCTCGAGCCGCGAGCATAGCGTCGAGCCCACTCGCCCTGCCACTGCGCCCGCTTCCACCTGCTGATAATCTACTAGCCAATGCGATGATATTGATAAGTAAGAGGTAGATAGGATATAGGCGATCCGAAAGTGGCGGAAAAAGGTGAGCTAATTAACACAACTTGACTCAGTAGCACACCACACACGAAGTGACACCGTCAAGGTGTCACTTCGTTTTAATTTTATTGAATAATCGCTTAAAAACAATCGAAAATATGTATATAATTATATAATTAACTCACCTTTTTCCGCCAATTTCGGATCGCCTTTAACCTATCTACCTCTTTTTAATATATCATTGCTAATAGCCATCACGCAATCGGATCTCGGGAGGACTCGATCACATTCCCGCTCGTCACCCGTGAACAATATAAGTTTGAAAAATATAATAATAAAAATTAGTAAAACTCGTAATTTGTAAGAGCGATGAAGTTGTCTGTATTATGTGTTAACGTAATTCGGATGTTTTTTAATGAGTCCGAGGTGCGACGAAATCACTATGAAGTTGGTGAATATTTTGATGCGAAATTTTGAGTGTCATTATATAAATATAGAATTAAAGCCTATTCGTTTTGGGACGACTGGAATAATAGTCCCTGAAACGCTAGTTCTAATTTATTGTATGTTCACTTGTTACTCGTATAATTCGTATACGAGATGTTAAAAATTAATTCTGTGGAATCTCCTCATTACAATCGCGAAGCTTTCAGAAACTATTTTTGAGTCGCCTCTTCTGAGACTGGTAGGCGAAAATCTTAGTTTCTCATAATTCTAATTTAACTGTAAATCTATAAATTATTTAAATATGTATGTTCTATCAGTTATGCACGATCAAATACAACTGTTCTGGAATCTTGAAAATGTATTTAATAATTAGGGTTAATCATAAAATCATTGCTTTGGATGTTTCATTTAAGCGGAGGCAATGTTGTTTCTCTAAGCTTAACACTTATGAAAAATCCGAAATTCTAAAGTTTAAATAGGTTATTTCCAAATTACAATGTGTTCATTGTATACCTAGTTTGCTAGAGTAGTGCGTCCGTAAAATCTCGTGGTGTCTTCGAGTCGTGTTCAAAAACAGTGTAGAATCGATTAACATTCGATGTATATAATCTTAATGGATATAATCGATTCTTTAGTTGGTAGTGATGTTTTCATTCCCTGTCAAGAATAAAGGAATCGTTCTTTGAAAAAAAAAAATGAAATGAATCTTTAGCATTGTATTTTTTCCGGAAATTAATTTGTTAAGAATGTAATTAAATAAATTATTTTTCAGTGTAACAAATAAAATGGATGCGATGTAACAACATTTTGTGTTGCTACTTCCCCGAGTTGATTACCTATACTATTTTTATTTTATTTTCTAATGACGGAGTCGTTTTTTTAAATTTATATTTTGGTTTTTACTTTGATTTGTATTTCTCAGACTTAAATACAAGCAAATCTGACATTGTATTTTTTTTTCGTTTTAAACACACCGTGCCTGTCTTTAGACACTTGTTATAAATACTACCTACGTTTATATGGTATGTACTATGTATGTATAATAATGTCTGCATATCGTTCGGATCGCGCTACAAAGATCGTCTGAAATGCGAGCACAATATAATTTAGTTATCAAAAAGTGTAGTTTTACACAAATTGGCAAAAACTGGAGATGCCGGGGATCGAACCCGGGGCCTTTCACATGCAAAGCGAACGCTCTACCACTGAGCTACATCCCCCTATGTTAAGGCTATGAAATTATCGCGCCGCTTGAGGCTGCTAGCTACAAACGTCATTTCTAAGCCTCACAAACAAGACCACGACAGATGTTCGCTTGCAGCAACAATAAAACAATTGTCGCGGACGTGGATGCTATACGCGACAGGCAGGTGACGCGACTGTTTCGTGTACGCTGCGCTTTAGAAATTTCATGTTGAATGCATTAGTTCTCGACAGTAGAAAACGCTCGTCCAACCATTCGACGCTCACAGCAAATTTCATCACAATCTTCGGCTCTACCGATCTGGCTTTTAATTAGGCTTGTGTGCTGAACTATTATCGATTGCCGCGTTCCAACAGGTGGGATTTCAGTCAAGCAGCAGCTTATATTGTATTTAAAAAGAAAGCCGACAGCCGAAGATCTGGCTCAATGCCGTTTGTTGAGAGAGGCCTATGTTCAGACGTGGAACGATGAATGATGATTACTGTAATCTAGTACATAATATGTCTAACTTCGACTCCTAAAAACTAAAGAAGGGGTAAGTTATTGTATTAGGAGCAATCGTAGCAGGGTCTGTGTATTGTGCAAGAGACTGTCCATGAAGGGACCACCACCGCAGTGTCAAATTGTATTCTGTAGCAAAGCAGCAGTGTGCAATCATTGCTGTCCCGCGATGTGAAGGGCACTGTTGCTTAAGGAATTACTGGGTGCGATCAACAGCTAGCGTATGTCTTAAAATAGGTGTTACAAGCAGCGGTGGCAATGCATAGTTCATGGATAGGCATGGTGGCATCAGGGTCCAGTACGACAACGGATAGTTTACGAGTTTCATCAAACTCTGTTTTTCCCGTACATTTTAGTAGTTTTTGATAGTTACCGCTAGGGGCGGCTGGTGTGAAATGTATGGTATAATTAAGCTTCTTGGGCACAGATTAGATACTAGTAGCTAGCTACAGATGCGACAGCTACTTTTGGGCTGTGTTTGTCATTGTTCCGTTTTGGCGCTACAATCGCACTGTTTGACATTTGCCGGTTACACATACAAAGTAATATACGCATTGCGTATGTGTGTGTGTACTGTACGTAGAATGTTTATAGATATGTATATAAGTAGTGATTAGAAGAAACTATCGATATCGACTACTAGTGATGTTCCATTTTGACGATAGTCTCTTACATGAGACATAATTTTTAAATTTTGTTTGTAATGAAACGAACTTTACTGTGTCAGTGATTTATTTACTTAGGCATCGTTTTCTTAATCTAAATCTTTTATATTTATCAAGGGCCCGTTTTTGGGGCTCTCCCATTTTAGCTATATACTTAGCCTCCACATCACCTTTTAATATTTTATTTATTATATTGCACCAATTATGCACTTGTAATCGAATTAAAACTTGTATAAACAAATTCTTTACTTCATTATTATGTTTAGAGCACCCTAACCAAGAAAACCTCATTGTGCTCAATATTTTTCTCACCAAGTTGCTTTTGATATTATTTTTATAGCAATTATCATTTAAATAATTATGCACTAATTGAGCTACGTCCCTGTATAAGATTAAAAGTCTTTCAGTAGGATATGATAAATTATTATTTTTCAAAGTTTTGTATTCCCTAAATTGTATATAAGTGTGAACTTTTTCTACCGAGCTACTTGTGTACGTTTTCAAGCATGAGTTGCACCTTATGGACTTTGATATTTTTCTGCATATGTACCCAGCAGTGTAAGCTGAGCAATGCACTTTAATTTTTTCCATCACCACCTGATCGACTGTTAATTTTTCCCTTGGGTAATCTTGTGAAGAGGATGGAGGTGAACTTGTGTAATTTTCCTTATTTTCGTTATCAGTTTTAAAAAGAAAACCGACATCTAATATGGTTTCCCCATTATCCTCTTCACAATTTGAAAATTTTGAATGAGGACTAAGCACATTAGACAACATTAATGATTTGAATGCATATATAAATGTGTTTGCATCTGGATTAATATTTCTGTAATTGAGGGCCCTTATACGACCGAAAAAATTTTCAAGTGGATCTTGATTTATAAGCCTGGGATAAAAATAGTCCACACTATATTTGTCAAATAATAATTTAGATATTCTAATAAAACTTTCAAGACTTGTAATCCAGCCTTGCAGGGATGGCACTCGTACGAGTCTAGGTTTTCCTGATTGTAGTGCAAGTTTACTACATTTGTCTAGAAAATGTATATTTTTAATCTTTTGAATAGCTTCTGCCCAGAATAAATGATGTGGTGTATTTTTCTTCACAGCTCGTCTTAGTTTCCCTCTTTTTGAACCACCAGGATAGCCATTGACACTATCAAACAAAGTGTCGAAAAATTCAACAACTTCTGCTGTTGTGCCCATGGTGTTTTCTGATTCATTATTCCGTAGATTATCTGAAAATGATATTGGGTATATTTATATTTATATCAACATCACATGATAATTTAATACTAGGTGCTATTATATTTATCATTAGGATGATGTAGTAGTACCTATATTCAGTCTATTTTCGTATTTAAATTATAAACATTTTTACAATTAACGTTAATCATTTAAAAACAAATTGTTGAAAGGCCAAATACCTAATTAATACTATGAAAATACAAATGCTCAGGATGTATGTTAGAAGATGCAGTAACTAGTTTATAACTATTTTTAATGCTAGTATTAAACAAGTACTCTGTACAAGTATTGTTTATGTTCCAAATAAATAGAATATAAATTATTTACCCTACTTTACTTAGGGTATTTATCTATACTTATAATAAAACTGTAATAGGTCCAATTCTGTACATTGAAGATATTTTGAAAATTATATTTGGAGGGCATTCTATAACCGATAATGAGGCCGAAAATGTAATTTTTTTAATTTTTGTCTGTCTGTCTGTCTGTATCACGGCTGCGCATCACGCCGAAACTACTGAATGAATTCAAATGAAACTTGGCATGATTTGAGATCTTACTACGAGGTAGGACATAGGATACTTTTTATCCCGTAATCTAGCACGGTTCTTTTGGGAGAGGGGATTAAAGTCAAAATGGGTACTTGGTTATACGCTTGGTCCGATTTTATCAATTTTTCTTTATAATATAATAAATATTAGTAAGGGAACACTCATAGAGAGTTGTTATCAAGGTATTGTAATCGATCGGGTTAAGCAACGTTAGGTAAGGTCATTAAATAGATGGGTGACTGTTTAACGCCATTTGAACAAAACGGGTCCGTGCTTCGGAGAGCAAGTAAAAAGTGGGTCCCAGTTTTTAACCGACTATAAAAAAGGAAGTTATGTATTCGATGCGAAGGTCTGTTATTAAAAGTTTAGTTAACGTAAAAATAGCGCAGGCGGAGCTGCGTGGGTCAGCTAGTTATTTAAATAAAGTTATATTTAAACATGATACTTTTAAAAACGCATACTCACTAAGTGCATTAGTGTATTTCAGCATTGCAGCAGTTCGGTTGCTTAGTACTTGAGCAGCAACACTGACTTTCATTTTTTTTACTTTCTTGGGATCTACATGGTGGGCTGTCAATTTCGGCAAGGCTCTTGTGTGCCCTAATTTACTATCAATATCATAAATATATTCAATATCTTTCCATTTTGCAGTGCTTCCATTCCAAATGATATCTTTGGTTAAAAAATTATTTCTTAACCCTTTCAGAAGATGTGGTGGGTCATAAAATAAACTTAAATCATGTCCGGCAATATTAATTGATCCATCTGAAAAAAAAAGTTTACTTAATACTGTTATTATAAAAAAGCTTTGTTCTAAAGTAATTAAAAACTCGGGGCCCGTTGGCTCGAATCGTATCAACAAAAAACCGCGCAAAAAAAATAGGCCCGCGCTCCAAAGGGTTAAAACCATAATTTACTAACCATCATGAACACCTTTTAGATTCCTTAAATGAATGGTATCTTCTCTAAATTGCCTCATTGCTGTACGAAATGTGGACCCTTGGTCAGTTCGCTCTGGAGTGATTGCACGGTCAGACGCGTGCTCGAGTCGTGTGTGTGAGTGAGAAATCAATCGCCTCGCTCGCCTTACCTACCATTGTGATAAAAAATAATTGTGCTAACAGTCAGTGTTCCTTATACATAATAAATTAATAAAATAATATCTAATAATGAGTGTAAAAAGGAGCCCACCCCACGGAGGTTCTGGATCACAGCCAGATTTGTCGAAATTGCGAGATGATACCGGCTTGACCACCACCCAACGTAAAAGAAAAGTACCGGACTGTCATTGTAATTATCAAGATTTTTTGCTGGATTTCCAAAACAAAATGATGGATACTATAAAATCTTCACTTGAAATTCAAAATCAACATATTAAGGATACCTTAAATGCATTTCACAACGATTTTACCATGTTTAGACAAGAAGTATGTGCTATAAATGTTACTGTTACTAACCTGTCAGCGGAACAAACTGCAATTAAAGAAGATATCTCAGAGTTTAAGTCGTTAAATACATTAAATAACAGCAAGATTCAGTCTGTGACAAATGAGGTCAAGGATTTGAAGTTGGCTGTAAAAGACCTTTCTGAGCAGCTTCGAATAAAAGAACAGCAGGGGAGGATTAATAACATTGAAATTACAGGTGTACCTTTCTTAAAAAGTGAAAATTTGGTTAACATCCTAAGCAACATAACACAGAAGATTGGTTTTCCTCTGATGAGTACTGATATTGATTATATTCACAGAGTTCGTCGATTTAACCCCCAAAATACGAATAATTCAACCGGGGAGAGAGAAATATCTTCTATACCTAACATTGTCGTCAAATTCACCCAGAAGAATCGCAAAAGCGATATGCTTGCAGCTGTACGTGCGCGTCGTGGATTGACCACAAGCGATGCAGGGTTGGACGGCCCGTCCACACCAATTTACATTAATGACCATTTAACGCCTTCTAATAAACTGTTATACAAACAAGCTCGCCTTCTGGTTAAAGAAAAGGGATTTAAGTATATTTGGTTGTCCGAGTGTAAAATTCTAGTACGTAAAAATGATACGTCCAAGGTGTTATTAATATCTAGTGAATCCGATCTTTTAAAAATAAAATGACTGTATAATTACCTGTCCTCGACGTTAAGTTTGTTTTTATACGTAATATTTAAACCTATAAAATTACTATGTTACCCACACGAGACAAATGTTAGTTTTATTGTTGATATTAAATTTTGTTTGATCGTTTTATTTTATATGAATTTAACCTATATAGTATGTTGTTTTCTACTATTAATATTAAAACAGTTGCCTCTTTGTCATAAACCTACTGAGAGAAATATATCATTTAGGAGCTTCACACTCAAATATCGTAATTGGATAGTTAAATTGTATGTTGATGGAACGTATTTACTATTTTTATTATGCACACACTTTTATTACAACAATGTTCGATAGTAATAACTTTTGCATTTACTATCAGAACGTGAGGGGTTTACGCACTAAATCACACTCATTTCTACAAGCTGTGTTATGCAATAACTTTGATGCAATATGTATCACCGAGACATGGTTAACTGACAGTTTTAATGACTCCGAATATTTTGATGATCGATATCAGGTATATCGCTGCGACCGAAATGCTGTGGCCACCGGACACAATCGTGGTGGTGGAGTAATAATTGCTGTACGTCGTGAATTCTGTTCGTGGCACCGCGCGGACATGTGCGCGCCACCGCCCTCCGAGGAGGTATGGGTGTCTGTGCCGTTGCGCGCGAGTCTTAGCCCGAACACTGTGATGAAGTCAGATACCGCTGCTGCTGCTGGCCCTCGCTACTTGCACATAATATCTACGTATATAGCACACGGTAATAATCATGATTCGCTGCTATCTTCTTTCTACGATAGAGTGAGTGAATTTGCGATTTGTAACCAGAATGATATTATTGTCGTACTCGGTGACTTTAACGTCTCCCATGCAAACTGGTCCTATAATATACAATCTAATTCTATGGATATACATACTAATAGTAATAATTTAGCCTGTCTCACTGCCGATTTTATGAATTTGTCTTCTTTATCCCAATATAATGACCAATTTAATGACAATGGCAGGCTTTTAGATTTGATTTTTACGAATGTATCTTGCCAAGTCTCTTCATGTGATCACCCTTTAGTCCCACAAGAACCACATCACAAATCCTTGGAAATTGACCTCAAAATTAACGCCTGTGCCACTCTCAAGCCTTCCTCTACTATGAAAAGACAATTTCATAGGGCCGATTACGATGCAATAAAGAATCGTCTTAGATCTATAGATTGGGAGAAGTCTTTTAGTACAATGAGTGATGTTAATGCTATGACGAGTTATTTCTATGAAGTCCTCGATAATACTATAAACACATATGTACCAACATATAATATGAATTTAAAACAAAAATATCCACCATGGTACACAAAACCACTTATAAAGCTATCAAAAGAAAAACTTAAATTTCATAAAAAATGGAAAAAATATTGTAACCTTCGCGATTATCAAATTTTCTCACTATTAAGGTCCCGATTTAAGAAAATGGAAGAAGACTGTTACAAATCTTATATTGCGCTCTCGGAAGATAAAATTAAAATGAACCCCAAGTTCTTATGGTCATTTGTAAAATCAAAAACAAATAGTAACAATATGCCGGAGAAGATGTTGTATAAAGGTAAGATTCTCTCAAATGGCAGCGAAATTTGTAATGCCTTTAATGAATATTTTCATTCTGTATTTGTACCACCTTGTGCTCAAATAATACCCGATGACCCTAGTTCTCCATCAACCGTAGATATCAACACTATTAATATTACGGTAAATCTGGTCCTCAACGAATTAAAACATGTTAACACTAACAAGGGTGCAGGTCCAGATGATATTCACCCTATTTTTATATCAAACTGCGCTGAAGAACTTGCTGTACCTTTAACGTTAATTTTCCGTGCTTCTATTGAAACTGGTATCTTTCCAACTAGATGGAAACAATCATTAGTTACTCCAATTCCCAAAAATAGTAGAAGAGATATTATTACTGAATACAGGCCGATCTCAAAGTTATGCGTCTTAGGAAAAATCTTTGAAAAAATAGTGACATCCCAAGTTGCGCTAGCCTTCCGTAACACTGTATCTCCGCAACAACACGGCTTTTTCAAATATCGCAGCGTTGAAAGTAATATGGTAACATTCACAGATTTCTTAGTACAAGCTATGGACAATAACTTACAGGTGGACGTCGTGTACACTGACTTCTCAAAAGCATTTGACAAAATAAACCACGATATGCTCATTAAGAAGCTTATGAAGGCTGGTGTACACGGCTGCCTCCTTCGATGGATCCAGTCTTACATTACCAATAGGAGTCAAGCAGTTTGTGTTAAAGGCTACTCATCACAATTCCTCCCCGTACCCTCCGGTGTGCCACAAGGTTCGCATTTAGGGCCTTTTCTATTTTCGATCTACATTAATGACATAGGACAATCAATTAATCACAGTCATCACCTTCTGTACGCTGATGACACTAAGTTATTTACAGTAGTACAATCCACTGACGACTGTAATAATCTACAGAAGGATCTAGATAATTTAAATCGTTATTGTAGATGCAATCAATTATTCTTAAACATTGATAAATGCTCCATTATGTCATATACTCGTAAAACTAATCCAATCTACTTCAATTACAGCCTACAAGATAGCGTTCTTAAAAGAGTTTCAACCATCAAAGACTTAGGTATAACTATGGATTCAAAATTAACTTTTAATAATCACATAGACCACATAGTTGCTACCGCGTTCCGCAGTTTAGGATTTATTCTCAGAGTCAGTAAGCCATTTCGTAATGCAACATTACTCAAAATTCTTTATTTTTCATTCGTTCGTTCCATTCTTGACTTCTGTAGTACTGTGTGGAGTCCATGCTTCCGAATACACATAAATAGAATTGAAAGAATTCAAAAAAAGTTTTTAAAGTCACTGAACTACCGTATCAATATCGAAGATTCTACCTATGAGAATGCGTTGCGTAGGCATAATTTGCTTAGTCTCAGCGATAGAAGGAAAATGTTTGATATTGTCTTTCTTTATAAAATAATTAATTCCTTGATTGACTCGACTACATTACTTGGAAGAATACCTTTTGTAGTCCGTACTCGCATCCCGATGCGCTCCTCACGAACATTGCCACTTTTTGTTCCTCCGCGATTATCCAAAACATATACTCGTAATTCGTTCCTATATCGTTCCACCAACATATACAATAAAGAATTTTATGATATAGATATTTTGAATATTTCTCTCAGTAAACTAAAATTAAGTCTAAGACAAGCCTTAAGTAAATAAATAGTATTCTCGCTTTACAATATTACTTGAACCTACCATACACGATTATTGTTTATATTGTCCTAACAATTGTAGGTATTAATTTTCTTTTAAAAACCGTGTCTTGCTAACACTCCATAATATTGTTATTTCTTAAAATTAACACTTAATTGGTACTGTAGGTCTGTAATTTATAATTTAATATTAAGTTACCTCAGTTTTTTGTATTATGACCGTTTGTTACCATGAATAAATGAAAAAAAAAAAAAAAAAAAACAAACTTAGAGGAAGAAAACAATAGAGGGCTGGACACTTTCTTTCTCATTCACGCAAGAAAAGAATGCGTTTATGTAGGTTACGTGTGATAGAAAGAAACACTGTATATGATTTTTTGTCCCTCAGCATGTGTTCGATTTTTCCGCGCCGTGGGTGCGAAACAAATTTGACGTTTGCTCCCACTTTGCTCCGTTACAATTTTATCGTGGTTTTAATATTAAATAAATAACTTAAAATTCAATAAAAAACGAACTGTGACATTACTGTGTGTTGTGGAAATCCTATAAGAATCGTGCAGTGCAGTATTATAGGCTGTAAAAGTGACAGTGAACGTAAAATTAGTGGAGTATCGTTTCACACGTAAACGTGAATTATTATGGCCAATTTAGAGATTACATTTAGAAACTAATACATGTAAACGACTTATTTAGATCTTATTGCTCTAAATTAGTTATTATTTTACTTGAAAGTTACGTGTAAGATCGATAAATTCTTGTTTTTCATCCATAACCTAAAATTTTCAGTTTATTGATCGCCATTATCAGTGTTGCCAGTGTATAAAAGAGAGACTACCATAAATAAGTGGTAAATTATTATTAAGTGCATCATACACGATCCCACATGCTGGGTGCATCGAAGAATTTCTCAGATTTCCCGCATTTATTTTTATGATTTCCTGAAAATATGGATATTTGTATACTGTGGATAGCAGCAACAAAAATAATTAATTAGGTTGCTAAAAGTTATTCCCGAATGCTTAAATATTCAGAAATAACGTAAGCGCTCAAGTAATTCGTCCAAGGCTGCGCAGGACGTATTCATTCGTTATTTATAGGCACAATGGTCATTGTACATTTAATCGTGCTTTTACTATATGCATGTTGTTTAAATATCGCACATACGCTGCTATAACGTCACTTATGCAAATGATGTAATTTAAAACACCAACGACATTAACGCACCAAGTAGTAAATAGGTAGTTTAGGTGTATTTTCTCATACTCAGTACAATTTTGACAAAAAATTCATAAGTGACGTTATAGCACCGTATGTACGATATATGTATGTATGTTGTTGGTTACAATTTATTGGTAAATTTGTCTGAATTATAAATAAATAGTACCGACGTTGAATAGTTTGTTTCATTTGCCCCCCTATTATGTACCTATCTCGTTTGACAACTAAAGTGATGATCAATAAAGCAAAGTGACTATTAAATAACTATCAAATGATTCATTTGGTATTGCCTAACTTGGATCACCAATAAATACCAAACACACTTTCAGTAGACATCAAAGTTTGGTGGACAACTGAAACTTGATAGTCACTTTGCTTTATTGATCATCACTTTTTTTTTTTGTAGGAATAGTACTGTTTCACCGGACAAGAGGGCGAGCGCTTAAAGTGCTCCAGCCAGAAAGGTTTGGGTAGCGACTAGCACAAGGGCACCTCAGGGAGGCACGGCCTCGGCTTGGGCTGCCGCTTAGAGAAAATGAGTTTACCACCGGTTCACAACGTGCCCCCGCTGAGAAGAACCGGCAAGAAACTCAGCGAGGGGATGCATGTCGAGGTCGCATGCGTACGGATCCCTTCGGCCTCGCCGGCGAGACCGGTGTCTGTGTGTTGATGTGTTTACGACTCTTGACATCGTTGTCGGTGTTGGTGCTGTGGCATGGTCCAGGAGGACGGACAACGGGTCGGGTGGGTCGAGCAGTACATGCCGCGGACGGCGGCGATGTACGGCTGTTCGACGATCTGAGGGACCTGGCCGCTGCCCAATAGGACATGGGTTCGATTCCGAAGGATTCCGAACAATTGTCTGGGTATTATTTATCTATTTAAATATGTATTTATACAGTTTACAAGTATTTGTAATCATTTATCTGGTTACCTTACTAAAGGATCTGCGTAGATTGAGATCAGGTGGTCATTGGTCAAGCGTAGATTGTCCCAAGATACTAGTACTATAGATTTGTATATTGAAGAAATTTACTAAAACTTACCCAGTAAATGGCCATAGTATGTATTATATTAAGTTATAAGAAAGCCAATTTTTGCCTACCTCTCTGGGAAATAGCATATTATTGTTTTTATCTCTTAAAATTGAGGCTAATAATTATCTACAGCTCTTAGCCACTTTAATCACCACGTGATATCACCCAGGTGAACAATGTGGAATAGACCTTAGCTACAGCATATATGATATTAAGTGTACATTCACTTTGTAGCCTCCGTCGTGGGTTCGAATCCTGCGAAGGGCAACAAATTTGAGTAGTTGTTCCTTACTGGCTAGGACAATGCAGGCCGATGACCTGATTGTCTGTAAAGTAAGATGATCCATGTGTCGGGATTTGCGATAGGACGTATGCCCGACTCCTGTCCGTCAAATTAAAACACCGAGCTTTGGTAATAAACACTTATAATCAAATTGAGAGCGAACAACTTATAATACAGTGAAGTAATCGTAATAATTAAAACATGTCTCTGCCATAGATACTAGCGCGCTGTCATCTTTTTGACAGCCCCTTTGGCGTTCCGAAACCGTGATCCGAGATACGCCACACATGCGTCGGATGGGCATGTAAAAAGTCGGTCCTGCGCTTAACTTCTCCCCAGTCGTGTCGGTCTTCCGTCCCATCGGATTATGAGAGGTACCTATTATATAAAGGAAGAGAGAGTGCACTTCTGTCTACGCAAGCACTTGTGCACTATAATATCTCCTGCGTACATGGCTGATCTTGTGAAAGATTGGCCGCTGTGGTCGTTTCGGCTAGGAGGACATTATTATAACAATCACTTTCGTACTTTTTGCAGACTGTCATAGATTAAGACGATATAATGTAAGAAAAGTAAATGTTGTGTCAGAAAAGTGGTTTTTGGTTAGGAAAGAAAATATAATTTACAACAACCTCCGTATTTGCTTTACACAAAGGGTAAAATTTCCCTTACGTGGCAACTCTAAATTTAGTATGTACTTATTTTTCTGTCCTTATCGGCGGCACGCTTGGTATATGTCTGTATTATATTCTGTCTACGGTCACAAACAAGACCCAAGGGAATTAACCCAGTTAGAGCTACTTGTGATACTATTTGTTTTAATATATTTTGTAGCTCAGCTGATGAGACTGTGCCTTCACAGAAATAATATGCAATGCTCTGTCGCCAAGGAGAACATATTCCCCTAATCATAAAAACCAAAGCATGGTCGCAATAACGCATTTTTATTTCTCCAGCTACGTCCACAAATCCGTGAATTTTTTCTTTCTTTTCATTAAAAGTTAAATGAGGAGTCAATGCAACCTCATCAAATACTATAGTGCACAGTTTTTGTTGCACATCCCAATTTTTGCAACTGTGAGCAATATAGTCAAATATTTTATGATTTAATCCTGGTTCCATTGAAACCTTTTCAGATAAGCGCAGCAAAGTCCTCTTGTTAGGTAAGGCAAACATTTTTTCTAATAATTTATATCCTTTGGGACTTTGTTTCATGAGGAGCAATGCCATTAATTTTTCTTCAACAGTAAACCTTCTGGCCATTTTAGGTTTACCCACTTGTTTACACTGCATTGACAAAAATGTTTTTGCTTGTTTATTTAATAAACTAAATTTGTCCAACAGTTCACTCTTATTTAATAGAGTTTGTGCTTCAGTTAGCCTTTGTGAGGCTGAGTCATGCAAACTATCTGCTGTTATATTTAAAACTTGTTTTATAAACTTCCTTTTCTTTGATCCAAGCCTCTTAATTGAGGGACCTGAAAAGAAATATAAACCTTGTTAAAGTCATAACACTCATTATAAAGATAAACACAAAACCAACATTAGGATAAGAAATAGGAGAGGTTGATCCTTTTGCTTTTCTTATTTTGGGAAAAAGAGCTGGTTTTTACTCAGTATCACTGATTAATTTTCTAAAATTGTATATAAGGCTACATTTATCACACCTACATAGTCTTCGTGGCGCAGCTGCAAACCAGAGATTCTGAATTAAAATTGTGTTGTTGTTCCTTACAGGCTATGACAAAGTAGGCCAACCAACTGATTGTCTGGAAAGTAAGATGATCTACGCATTGGATGGGCATATAAAGTCTGCCTGCACTTGATCTCTCCCCAGTGGTGTCGGTCTTCCATTCCATCGGATTGTGAGAGTAAAGGAACAGAGTGCACTTATGCATTATAATATCTCCAATATAGTTGACTGATCTTGTGAAATTTTTGCTGCCGTGGTTGTATAAGCCAGGAGGACATATTTTTTGTTATCATAACTACCTTTTTGCTCTTGAGATTGAGATTGTTCTGTTCTTTGCATGGTGTCAGGCATTATTTCTATATTAACCCCTATGCCTGAACATGAAGGCTGTTCCAATATTACATCTGAAACATATAATTATGGTATATTATTCTGAATTAATAGATGGGCCCATGGGGCTAGTGGTTAGACACCCTGGCTACTATCCACGCAATAGGTGATGGGTTCAATTCCTACCATGTGTCTGGGTGTTATTTATCTATATTTTATCACCTGCATGGGGAGACTGGTCCCACTACTATCGCTGATGCTGATCCAATTGTAACAACACAAACACTGTTTAAAAATGACAAGCCCACTGAGTTTCTTGCCGGATCATCTCAGTTGAGGCTGCGTTGTGATCCGGTGGTAGCTTTTAAAAGAAATTGACCATTCAAAAGTGCTAGCGTTAAGCCTATTTACAATAAAAAAAATGAATTTGAGTGTGATGGGTTTTGTTACTTTGACTTGTCCTGTCATGACAAAATTCATAGGGAATCACTATAATGGTTTACTCATTCTAATAATAAAAACAAAATCTTCCATTATTTTTAGTTGGGTAAAATAACACACCTGCCTCTGCAGTCACTAATGATGATTCTATAGCAATACTCTCATCTTGTTTTTTGGAGTAATTATGCTCCAAACGATTTGTTTCTAAAAAAAAATATACATATTAACATCAAGAAATACAATAACACAATTAGTACATAAGTGTATCAGTATTTTGTGCTGTTCACACATATGTTTACCTCTACCTGGCATAAGGCAGGCAATCATTTAGCCTAACTATTAGATATTATAGTAACCAATTAGGGATTTAATATACACACCAAACTTTAATATTGCTGGCTCAGGTCCAATAACATCCTCCTCATCTTGCTCTTTGGTGTAATTGTGTTCAATTTTGACATTCCATTCTGAAACATTGTATTTTTATTTTTAGAATACTTAAGCTAAAGAACCTGAATGATTTCTTTTTTTTTCTACTGGGACAATCCAAACACATTCATCAGATCCCAAACTAGGCAGAGTCAGTAAGTACTATGACAACCAACAAACTGATATAAATATTTATATAGATAAAGATAAGGTTTAGACACAAGGTGAGAATCGAACCCACAGCCTATTGGGTGGTGGCCGGTTGTCTAACTACTGGACAATGGTCCCATAAATTTCTTATGTATAATGTTCAGCTGCTCTGTTACAGAACGCTTATGAATGCTGTATGTTTCTATCAGCTGTACATGAACATTATACATAAGAACATAATGGGACCATTGTCTAGTATGTATTTACACTGGAGTTTGAAGATTATTGTAAATGTAAGTTATTTGTTACTACATATTTATTTATTTGTAGTTCAAACACATACACTTGCAATGGGAACGCTGATAGCTACTATAGTATTATAAGAATACTGTATTATATATTATAGTGTAGTATATTAGCGAGAAGCCGGACGGAGGCATAAAACCGAACCGCATAAAACCAGAGGAAGCAGGTTTAATTTCTGTAGGGAGCAACCAATTTGTTTTAGTTATTCCTTACTGGCTAGGGCCGATCCACTGATTGTCTGAAAAGTAAGATGATCCATACGTTGGATTGGCATATAAAATAGATCCTGCGCCTGCAGTTGGTCTTTTATCCCACCGAATTGTGAGTAAAGGACAAGAGTGCACCTGTGCCTGCACAAGCATTTGTGCAGTATAATATCTACTGCATAGATGTTTAATAATGTTAAAAAAATAGACCACGATGGTTTAATACGATCTGGGAAACATTAAGTATTCACAATAATATAGTGAAATAATAACTCACCTGATGTACTAAGAGGTGCACCGTGGGCTATTTCTTTACTGGTAAGCAGATAAGGGTAGGAAAACCGAAGTCTTCGGCCTTCACCGTCGAACTGATTACTATCAAAATGTTTTTCACACACGTTTTCTTAGTAGCTGTTCTTTAGTAAGTCCAATGAGGAGGGAGTTTGTGGGCACTAGGTAAGATAGCCAAACATTGCGAAGCTTATCGTTCTTGGGTAAACAAAAAAGCCGGTGGCTTTTACTTGTTGCATTGCAACCACCAACGCAACATTTATATTGGGTTCCCATGACGAAAGTAACACTATCACCTGCACAATCGGTAAATAACGGAGGAGAATTTGCGTCTCAAGGATCTCAACTCGGCAAAATGCAAGGAAATTCACAAGAAACAAACAAAACGCTCAACTCGGCTATAACACAATGACAAGTCGATAAAGTATGGTATGGCGGACTCAGAGCCGGACCGCGCTTGGCCACGTGACCAAAATGGCGTCCAAGATGGCTGTTCTTATTGCGACATTAGCGCCAAAACGGAACATTTGGAACTAATGCTGTCACTGGCCTGTTCTTGGGTATGGAGAAAACTGACATTTAGAGATTGTTAAAAAAAATAGAATTATCGATAGGCAAGTTTATTGAATAGCTAAGAAAAACAACTTGTTTTCAGAACGCAACAAAAGCAAGTTTTTTGGCAAATTGTATGTTTTATAATTACATGTAAATTACCATTAGTTGTCATGAATGGCTCGTTCTAAATTTGAATATGTCTTTTTTTTTGAGCTTTTGGTTTCGTTACCAAGCCCTTTAGACCTTGTGGGTAGAGTAGAAGTTTGGTAGATTGCCTGCCTAGAAAATCGTGATTTTGTTTGACCTAAGAATGATTTATTAATAGGTATGTATGTAGGTACTCCCCCTACGGGGTCCCCATGGGGTGTCCGGGTAAAAATAGCACCCACCCATTTCCTCTCGTTGGGTGTCTGTAAAAGGCGAATAAGGGAAAACAAGAAGACTGGCAGCAGTGTCTTTTTTATTAGATTAGATCCCCAAGCCGCCTGCCAAGCGTGGGGATTATGGCAACTCCTCCCTTCTAAGATGACGATGATGTAGGTGAACCAAATCGGTGACAATAAATTCGGCTATGGCAAGAACAGTACCTATTTGCTATGATTTTATTACCTATTCTTTTTTTTTTTGACGCGGGAGAAATCTTCCTAAGATCCCCGGAAGCTGTGGGGATCGACCGGGGTATGTGGGATTCTTACCCTCTAAAACCCCCGCGGCTGTCGGATCGGCACATAAGAGGTGGGACCTCAGGGCTCTGCACCAGGGGCCCCTCAGTGCCTTGTAGCCCCCCGGGAACCTGACACGGTACTCACGGGGACGGGGGTCGCAACCCCGCCGCCGTCCTCCTCGGAGTCGCCGCCGTACTCAATGGACGCTCAAAGGGCCCACACCCCGAACGTCCAGCGACTCCGAAGGGTGATTTTATTACCTACTCCAACATAGATAAATAAAGTCTGCTATACGTATTTACGGCAGTATTTAAACTGCAATAAGAAAAAAATATGCTACAGATCAACTCCAAAAATCGAGTTTATATATCTTCTTCTATCTATACTATAATAAAACTCAAAGAGCACTTTTTCTGTACATTGAATATTTTTCCAAAATTTCTATGTGGGGGTACTATACTATCGACATAGAGGCCAAAACAATTTTTTTTGGAATTATTGTCTGTCTGTCTGTCGTTCTGTTCGTCCAGGTATCATTTGAAAACCCGTGGATGGATTTTGATAGGACTTTCACTGATGTGTTGTGTAGAAGTCAAGGTGTAAGTTGGTATATAAAACATCACGCTATGTTTCATAGGGGCTAAGCAGTGAAACATTACTTGCACATATTACCACGTAATTTCCTTTCTGTATTGTTCTAAGTACTTTGCTGATAGCAATATGACATTATATCTTTGAAAAGTTAAAATCTGTAAATCCCGAGCGGATCCAAACTAGATTATGTATGTATTACAGTCGCAACAATAAAAGATGCGAAGAATTTAAAACTTTCATTATCGAATATCATTAGACAGTAATTTACGATGTTAGCGTGATTTACATTATGAACAGCGCCATCTATCGGTGAAATTGAACATACAATAACTATAGAACTTTAATCTATATTATATCAAAGAAAGTCGTGTTAGTTACACTATTTATAACTCAAGAACGGCCTAACCGATTCGGCTGAAAATTGGTGGCGAGGTAGCTTAGAACCAGTAAACGGACATAGGATACTTTTTATCCCGATAGGTTAAGGTTAAGCAACGTTAGGTAAGGTCATTAAATAGATGGGTGAACCGATTTGTATGAAAGTGTGCATATCGGGTAGGTCTGAGAATAGGTCATACAGTATATTTCATACCGCTAGGTTAAGGTTAAGCTACATAAGGCAAGGTCATTAAATATAAATAGATGGGTGAACCGATATGTATGAAATTATGTGTGCATATCGGGGAGGTCTGAGAATAGGTCATAAAGTATATTTAATGCCGCTGATACCATGATTGACGAGGATATATAGAACGAGAGGAGGGTGCACGAGAGGAGAAAGAGGGAGAGGGGATTCGAGAAGGGGGCGTTGGGGTGAGGGATCGGGGGAGTTAGGTGGAGTAAGGGGGGAGTGAGAAGGAGCAAGTTCGTAGAAGAGAGAGGGGGAGAGGGTTCAGAGAGGGGATAACAGGGTAGGAAGAGGGGGAGTGTGACGGAAACCGAAGCGGGAGGGGGAAAGAGAGAGGAGAGAAAGAGCATATAATTATATTTTTTTTTATAAGAGAGAGAGATATGGAGAGAGATAAATCTAGGGAGGGAGAAAAGGGGAGCAAAATGTAATAAAAGCGCGGGCGGAGCTGCACGGGTCAGCTAGTACCTAATAAGAACCAGTAGTGCTTCGAAACTATTTTTTGCGGCCCAATGCGTGTTCCTATCTTAAATCTCCCAGGTTCAACTAGCCAATAGCACGTGCCATTTTGGTCAAGGCACTCAATCTATCCTTCCGATCAGATTGACGAGAAAATCATACTGGTCCTACGTCCTACTGAATATTGCATGTTCGCAGCAAAAACTGCCACATTCGTGATTCAAGATGTAGATATTCCCTTATATAGGGAATAGATTCTGTGTTTTATTTTTAATTTATAAGTACCTATAATTTGTTTTCCTTTTTTTTGTGCGATGTCAATGGCGCTGGGGTTGAAGAACCTACAATGCGATTGGAAATTCTCAAGTAATTGTTGGGAAATACTGCCCTTTGTTTGTTGTAATTTATCCTGTGGTGGTATTATTGAGAGAAATCGAAAACAACACAAGAATCTACAGGGTATGCAACGAGACGTACCGTCTTGCTTTTGGTAATAAGACAGAGAGATCAATATACTCTTTGCAGAGATCCTTTGTCATGGTTTGCAACACGTTTGCAACCTACAACGAATTAATGTTGGTTTGGTTGACTGTTAGAATCAGAAATGGAGTAACTTATCTACTTATTTGAATACCACCTACTTACAGCTATTTACGAATTACAAAAAAGAGGGTTGGGACATGAATGAAAAAGTATTACAGTCATAAACATTTTAATAATAATATTATAGTAGACGTATGTATGTATATGTACAACAGTCCATTAACATTTTGAATAAATACTGTTTTTCATATTATGTAAGTTGTAAATACCTACATTTACCTAAAACAATTATAACTGCATACCCATACCTGAAGGGTGTGTTGGTCTAGTAGTTAGGCATCCTGGCCGCTACCCAGTAGGTCGTACGTTCGATTCCCACCAAGTGCCTGGGTGTTATTTTTCTATTTCATTATCTACTTACAAAAAAGTGCTTAAGTATAAGTTAATACTTATAAGTACCTACTATGCGTTTCAACTAAGACAACTAAGAATGTGGCCGCCATGATGATCGCGACTGCGGAACTTCACTCGTTTTTTACGATGTTTGTACCGCCAGCAGAGTAAACAAATAATGAAAAATTCACCCCGTTTTTGATTAATTATTGTAATGTTTTATTTTGCTATCTATTTTTGTTAAAATATAATTTTTAGTAATTATATATTTGAAATGGCAAGATGGCGGCCACATTCTTAGTTGAAACGCATCGTACTTATACTTTTTTTTAACTGTTTGACAATTGATACTAATGTATCAGTTGTCTGGGTTCCATAGTACAGACACTAGTTTGGGATCAGATGACCGTGTGTAGATTGTCCTAGAATATTATTATAAGTAATAAGTTAGTAAAACTTCCAATAAATATGATTAAAAAATAATTAATCTACTTATAACAAAATGAGATTTAAAATTACATATTTAGTTTAGTTTAACGCAATAAACTACCGCCATCTATAACATAATTACTGCCCGTAATACTGTTTGCGTTGTTACTGGCCAGAAATGCAATAAGCGCGGCAACCTCCTCTCCTTCAACGGCTTTCTTCAGTGGTACATTGCCTACTACGTTTGTCGCAAACAACGCCAATTGATCTTCACTTAATCCAATATCCTTCAATAGATTCGTTTTAACGAACCCAGGATTAACCGAATTAACTCTAACGCCGTCTGGGGCCAACTCTAAAGCAACGCACTTCGTGAAGTGGTCCAACGCAGCCTTAGAAATATTGTACGCTAACGCCATCGTGCTCGGTTTAGAACTAGCTATACAAGACACGTTCACGATACAGCCTTTTGTTTGAGTTAAATGCGGAACGGCCAGCATTGTTAAATGGTACACAGATCTCATATTTGTGTTCATAACCTTGTCGTATGTTTCCAAGGACGAATTTTTGATGCCCCCCATACCAATAACGCCAGCGTTGTTGATTAAAACGTCCAATTTCCCGAAATGTTCTACTGCTTCGTTGATGATTCTCTCCGCTTCGGTTTCTTCGGTTAGATCGCCAGAAATCGTGAATGGTTTGATACCTTTCGCCTTCTCGCAGTACAGTGCAATTCTCTTCAAGTTATTTTCTTTGCGGCCGACAAGAACAAGTTTTGCGGACAATTTGGACATGTAGATGGCCGTCGCGGCGCCTATTCCGGAGCTGGCGCCAGTTATCAACACAACTTTTTCATTAAACTCCATATTTTAGTTTATTTTGTTTATTATATCGAACCACCCAGCGCACCACTCCCACTCGCTGAAAACTTCACTGCGAACAGTAAACAGCTGTTTTACTCCACAGATAAAGCAAAGCAATGTTTTCCTGACGCACTTGCGCTGTCTGGGTGGACTGGATGCAAAAATGAAAAATCTACTTTTCTTGAACAATATTGTCAGTGACTATTTATTTTATGATATTACCGGTTTATCTAACCATTAATATTTCATTGAGATTGGTTGTACATAAATGGAAGCTATTTATTTAAACAATTCTTAGTGGCTTCTTTTATATAACAAAAGTAAGGTTATACAAAAAAATATGTTAGTTACGAAATGCTATGTAATTTATTTGTCGACAATCTAGTACACCCGTAACCGGGATCATATTTTAATTAAATTATAAATTTTAACTACTAATTTGGTAGCACCTACTTAGTTATTTTTCTTATATGGCAACACAGAAGAAGCCAAATAAATATGTATTCACCTCATTCACGTGACTAAACAACTCATCGACTAAAAATGCTGTAGCATATCGCTGGTATGTAAACAACCGTAACTATCGTAAGTACCTATCAGTTGTATTAGGTAGTTTATTCATCCATGGTTATATGTATTAATATTCACAATAAAACAACTAACATTGTTTGACAAACAATTGGCTGCTTAAATCGGAGGGTAACCCACCCTTAGAACTTCCAACTAAATTAGACATTGTTATAACTAGGAACTAGAAATTTTGCATGATGGTAGGGACCATCAGCGTTTATGGCAGTGTTTTAAAATAATCTTTCTTTTCCTGTAAAAAAACGTCACGCAGATAATAATAAATGTCCTCCTAGGCCAATACGACCACAGCGACCAATCTTTCACAAGACATCTACGCGGAAGATATTATAGTGCATTATAGTGCTTCCTTTATACCTCTCACAATCCGATGGGACGGAAAGCGAGTGGTTCGTTTTCACCGACAAAACCGGGGGAGAGGTTAGGCGCAGGGCCGACTTTTGACATGCCCATCCGACGCATAGATCATCTTACTTTACAGACAACCAGGTGGATGGCCTGCATTGTCCTAGCCAGTACAACAACTTATAGTGCCCCCGTAGGATTCGAACCCGCTACCTCCGGTTTGCAAAGCTAGGACTAGGTGATAGGTTCCTTGTGCAAGGAACCGTCCAGGTAGGTACCACCGCAGTGTCAGATATTCTGCCGCCAAGCGGCAGTGTGTAAGCATTGCTGTGTTCCGGCGTGAAGGGCACTGTAGCTGGTGAAATTACCGGACACAATGACTTAACATCTAATGTCTTAAGGGTCGGCAACGCGCTAGTGATTCTTCTGGTGTTTCTAGCGTCTATAGGCTACGGTGGCTGCTTACCATCAGGTGGACCGTACGCTTGCTTGCCACCTTGGTCGTATAAAAAAAAAACGGATTGCCACTGCGCTATGGAGGCTGGGGAGGGAACACAGACGACGCAGATATACGCTACAAACACAGCCTATAGCTCTATACCATTCTCTCGCGATAATAATACTTATTACATTACTGTTCTAACAGATGGTGGAAGACCCCCAGGTCATCCTACATATACAGTAGGTAACCACTTAAAAGGCAATATCTATACTTATAATAAAACTGTAACAGGTCCAATTCTGTACATTGAAGATATTTTGAAAACTATATTTGGAGGGCATTCTATAACCGATACTGAGGCCGAAAATGTAATTTTTTTAATTTTTGTCTGTCTGTCTGTCTGTATCACGGCTGAGCATCACGCCGAAACTACTGAATGGATTCAAATGAAACTTGCCATGATTTGAGATCTTACTACGAGGTAGGACATAGGATACTTTTTATCCCGTAATCTAGCACGGTTCTTTTGGGAGAGGGTATTAAAGTCAAAATGGGTAGTTGGTTATACGCTTGGTCCGATTTTATAAATTTTTCTTTATAATATAATAAATATCAGTAAGGTAACACTCATAGAGAGTTGTTATCAAGGTTTTGTAATCGATCGGGTTAAGCAACGTTAGGTAAGGTCATTAAATAGATGGGTGACCGTTTAACGCCATTTGAACTAAACGGGTCCGTGCTTCGGAGAGCAAGTAAAAAGTGGGTCCCAGTTTTTAACCGACTATAAAAAAGGAGGTTATGTATTCGATGCGAATGTCTGTTATTAAAAGTTTAGTTAACGTAAAAATAGCGCAGGCGGAGCTGCGTGGGTCAGCTAGTAAAAGATAAAGTTACCTACTTACTATAAGGTACGAAAGTGTTATCATATATATTGCACTCGGCCGTACTTACCTGTAGCTTCAAGCCAGGGGCGTAGCTACCACCCGCCGTGATACGGGCCCCCCGGACCACAGGCCCCGAACATGTGTAAACAAAAATTCGTACGATGTTATCTACGTCTCATTTAAACTTTTAGACCTTCATTTGGGGCCCCCAACAAATTTTGCAATAGGGCCCGTCTATCTAAGGCAAGCTTTTTTTTTTTTTCTGTCTTATTTGATATTTTGAACGGCAAGACACACTGTCGCTCTGATCTAATTGTAACATGACACACTGTTTAAAAAAAAAGTGATAAAATGACAAGCCCGCTGAGTTTCTTGCCGGATCTTCTCAGTTGACGCCGCGTTGTGATCCGGTGGCAGTTTCTTTTAAAAAAAAAACATGACCTTTCAAAAGTGCTAGCGTTAAGCCTATTTGAAATAAACTATTTTTGAGTTTGAGTTTTGAGTTTGAGCTACACCAATGCTACAAGTACAAACGACCTACCACCTAGTTACAAATGTTGGCAATATTAAAGTGCGATCTTCTGAAGGACACTTGACACAGGGTACGAGTCGCCTAGTCGGGCTGAATCTATTTGGAGCACGGGAGAACTTTCTTATAACGGGTGTAAGGGACATCGTACCTACCGAAAACCGATACCAGTACATGATTCTGAACATCCTTGTGTTGAAATTTTTCATCGGCTTATTAACGAATTAAAACAAAAACCACTTTATTTAAATAAAATTAGTATAACATTATTAATGGTATAAAGCCTAATTTTAATTTAAAAACAATAAATTAACTATTTGTGGAATATTTATTTATTTATTTATTCTTTATGCACAAACAGTGCATAGGTAATTAATTAATAGACAATTAACTATTATTATTTTATCATGCTCGAAAATTAACTAGTTAAGTAGTCATTTTTTATTTACCATATAAATGGTTACTGTAATGTTGTAACGGACATTATTTGACGTTTTATAATAGTAGTTTATGCACCAAGGGGATAAAGTGGTGTCTTATGTGGCGGGCGTTAAATTGAATCGCGAGCATAACGAGTACAGCCCAAGACAAAGACACCTTTAGCCCCGAGGAGAATATACTACTTTTCACACCCACTGCGAGGTAATAAAATACAATTATTGCTAGAATTAAAATAATAATAATATCTTGGGACAATCCACACACGGTCATTTGATTCCAAACTAGGCAGAGCCTGTACTATGGAAACCAGATAACTAATATTAATTAATAGTTTAATAACACCCAGACACTTGGTGGGAATCGAACCCACGACCTATTGGGTAGCGGCCAGGGTGTCTAACCACTAGACCAACGAGACCGTCAATAATATCAACATAGTGATTTGCCGCGTTATCATCAAAGTATTTCATTTTCTTTTCTAGAACACTGGGTTGTGCTCGTCGCGCTCGGTTCGATTTTCAAATGTTTTGTTTTTCGTGCAGTTCTCTGCTTAGAGTAATATAATATATCTGTGGTAAAAGTGTTGAGGAATTTTCGTCTGAAGTTCGAAATTCAAACACATTATTACCCAAGGGAGTTTAGTACAACATTATTACCCGGCTAGACTATAGGGATATAATGAGGCACTTTATGTCATCTTTATATGACATATAATGTGACATTATCGAGCAGGTGGTGTGAAAAATTTTTTTTCGGTACGTGGTCTCTTACACCCTGTAAGGGGTTGTTGGACTGTTACACCAAACGGTGGCCTGACATCCTGGCCGCTTCCCAATAGATCGGGGGTTCGATTCCCGCCGAGAACAAACATTTCTGCACATGAACATAATATCTATTCGTTTGTCATGTGTCTGGATGATATTTATCTATACATCTTTTTATACTGCCAAGGTGACAAGCAAGCGTGCGGCCCGCCTGATGGTAAGCAGTCACCGCAGTCTATAGATGCTAGCAAAACCAGAAGAATCACTAGCGCGTTGCCGACCGATAAGACATTAGATATCTTAATATCTAATCAAAGACTTATCTTTGTGTCCGGTAATTTCACCGGAACATAGCGATGTTTGCACACTGCTGCTTGGCGGCAGAATATCTGACACTGCGGTGGTACCTACCTGGACGGTTCCTTGCACAAGGAACCTACCACTTAGGCCCAAGCGCACCGACAAAAAGACGTCCGCTATCTATTATCTATGTTTCACCAAGACCATGGACTATGGAAGGACTCTTAACAGTCCATTATCTTTACCTAGCTCGACACCCCCGGTCACCATTAAGGACTGTTAAGTAGTTAAGTAAATAGATACTTAATCGATTCTTTGCTAAAATTAACGGACGTTTTTTTGTCGGTGCACTTGGGCCTTAGTAAAATACATACCCACATATAGGTATTAGGGGTCGTCCATCAATCACGTGATGTTTTTTAGCAACTTTTTAACCCCTCCCTCCTGGTGATATATGGTGAGGTTTTAAACAAAAAATAAATACACGTGATGTCTCATTATACCCCTCCCCCTCCTGGTGATATTTCGTGATTTTTTCGGAACCCCTCCGCCCCCCTTTCGAGCCTCACGTGATTAATGGACGACCCCTTAGATGTATTTAGGTATTTTTATCATTGTATCACGGACTCTGCCTGGTTTGGTATGAGATGACCGTGTGTAGATTTTCCTAGATTTTATTATTATCACATAAGCGGTGACTACTGAAAAAGATACGACAATAATCAAACAACATTACGCTATGAAAATGCATTATTATATTATACTTAATCCTCATACGATGTTAGGTCACGTTTGCCAACGATAGTTTTAGTTTCTGTAAATCATTATGTCATGTGAGGTCAACTCCGTGTGGCGGCGGGCCCTCGGGCCCACGACCTATCCGTTATTCACGATAAATGACAATATGAATTTATGTATGTGGATTGGTCGTAGATTCGATATTGGTTATGAATTTGAGACAGCTGTTGGCCATCGGCGAAATTAATAAGTATGATTGATTTTTCGAAAAACGGTTACAAAAATAATATTAGGTAGAAAGTACGCGCATTTCGAATTCTTATTTCAAATTCCGTTCAATTCTCGATTTCAAAGAAAAAATTTAAATTGCCAAGAGTTTATATAACCAAGAGGAAGGAAGGAAAAAATCAAGTCAGCAAGAGTTTGATCATTCGTGATTTATTATTTTAAAAATTTGTACAAATCACAATCGTTAATTTTGAAAATAAGTCCGTATTTTTTGTTGAGTGAGCAACTTCAATCTATCATTGTGCAGTTCGATATTGGTGAGAGCTGCGAGAAAATCGTCGCTAGCGTCGGTTCTGAGGGCGTAGAAGCGTAGGGTAGTAAGAGATCTCCTTGCTTCGCTCAATGTTACTGGAATTGTCGGTTTTTCTTCTTTATTTTCTTCCTCGTCCTCATTTGAAAGACCCAAATTCAAAAGTTCGGCATCGACATCGTCAACATGAGCATAATCCTTAAATGATAACTCTTCTTGATTAGGTAGACGTCTCCACCCTGAGTCAGAATTTGTAGTTTTTGGTGGCTTTGACGACTGTTCTACGTTTTCGGTTTGCTTTACCACCACCCACACTTTCGGTGGGGTTGATATTTTTCCAGGCCCTATCAATCATGTTTATAGCAGTCAAAACTATTATATACTTTTAGACTTTCGCGTTCCATTATCAAACTTTATTCTAATCGGGAATTAACGCGATTTACCTTATATTTTGGCTTGACGTTTCGGCCGGGTTGCACCAGCCGTGGTCACAAGCAGACTAAATATAAGGTAAATCGCGTTAATTCCCGATTAGAATAAAGTCAAAACTATTATGTTTACCGTTTTACCTTTTTCTATGTGATTAGAACAAGATAAACAATTTCTTAACGGTAGAGATTTTTAATATTTTGAATTATGCCTTGTTCTAACAGTTGCAATCTTGATGTCGTGTAGGCTGGAAAGTAAATTAGTTTTACGTGGTCTAATGGTAGTGGATTGTTATGCACTGTGTAGTTGTCCAAAAACATTCAGATTTTTCGTTTTACCTTTTTCATGTGTTCTTTCTTGAATTCATTTAATAACACAAATTTTAAATTAGCAATACTCACTTTATCGTTTGAAGGAAGACTGGAATTCGAACTGCAAACTCACTCATATCTCATTCATGTAAACAATCGATCGGTCAAAATGTTTTGAACATAGGGTTTATATATTAAGAATAGAGTACGCGTTTGTCTATGGTCCCATTCAGTGGCGGACTAAGCCTGTCGGGGGCCCGGGGCGGCAAAAACTAATTTGCCCCCCCCCCCGGTCAGAAAAAGACGTATTTTTGCCGGACTACCCCCGGAAGGGGTATGTTTTTTGAGGATATGTATGTATGTTTTCTTTGACACAGCCTACAGCCTAAACGGCTCAATGGATTTTGACTGGTGAGATGTCTGTCGTTAGATTCGTCTTGTGGTAGTGACATAGGCTATACAGGGTGGGTGGTTCGACCTCATGACTGAAGGACGTGACTAATGCAGACTTTTGCCACTATTCTTCTCTATGCTGCTCGATCTTGAACTTGCAATCTCTATCAATCTATGTATGATTTCCTGTAGCGGGTTTCTCGTAACCGCTGTAATAGTGTCTGCCTGCCCGTCGCATCGGCATGTGTCCGCTGCTTCTCCTGCCGTCCATTTGGCTTGTCACCATAAGCCTCTCTAGGCTATCAGATTTTCTGCTGCCCATATGCCCAAAGAAATTGACGCGTTTAACGCAGACAATGGAAAGTCATTCCTTTATATTTAGCTCTTCGAGTATAGATAGATGCATTAGTGGGACGCTCGGTCCATGATATGCCTAGCATTCTGCGCCAACGACATTTCATGCATCTTTTCTTCAAAGAAAAGGTTCACACCTTTAATGTCCAGGTTTCAGAGGCATATATAAAGATCGAGAAGACCAGAGTACGCATTACTTTGATTTTTATTGCTTGGTTAATACCTCTGTTCTTCCATTTCTTCCAGAGACTTTTTACAGCTGCTTTGGCCATACGGGATCTTCTAATTACCTCTTGAACACAGTCGCCCTCTCAGTCCTCTATAACTGTACGCATTATATGTTCATCAATTAGATTAAATAGTTGTGGTGATAGTTTGCAACCTTGACGAACCACACCTCGTTCCGTCTAAAAAGATCCTGAGCCTGCTGCACAAGATGGTCATCCGGGTCGCTAAAAGGGCACCGTAATGTCCTCTATGAGGTGAAACAGTCTTGGCGCGCTTTCCAGCCCTGAACATTCCAGATTTAATGGATGCGAGGGTCACTGATTGAATCCACGGCACGCACTTGAACAATTACGCTCATGGCCTTTTGATGAGCGTACACGAGCATATGGAGTTGTCAGTGTTGTCCTACCAGTCTTAGAAGCCTGGCTGCGACAGAAAGGTGGGCGAATAACCGGTAGACTCACTTAGATAAATAATCTATAAGTACATGGGTGTTACAGTGATAAGTTGAGTGAGATGGGGTGACAGATGAAAACGACTTGCCATAGTCGTGGTATGACCGGGCTTTCGCTCGCTTACAAGCGCTCCAAGTAAGGTATACTCTGCATGGGACTTAGAGGAGCGGATTTTGGTCTGCCAGCCTGGATACGACCACTCTCTGCCAGCAACAGTGTTTATTATATTGGCAGCGGAATCAATGTGGAGGGTCCTTCTATGACACGGTCATCTCATAGAAGGAGGCCAAAGAGAATCTGCTTTTTTGTTTTTAGTAAAACATGGCTGCAGTATACATACATTCATTTAGGTAATTTGTCAATTTTGTATAATATTACTCTCCTTACACAAATCGCTAATTGATTGATTGGGTTATCATTCTACAGTTTACAGTTTGTATAAATTCCCTGCTGAATAGACCACAGGTACCACAAGTACATTGTTGGTATGTTAGTAGGTATTTTGGTTAAATGCATCATGGGGCCCCCAGCTCTAAACTGCCTAATGCTTACAACACATAAGATTATAGCCGTCTTTGAGATTTAATTGAAGGCACATAACGTCTAGATAATTTCAAAAAAGCTTTAAGAGGTCGGTCGCACAAACTCAATTATCTAAAAGTCGCATTATCATAGACTAACAGAGTTTGTGCGCCGGAACTCTAAAATAATCTAGGTATCATACCTACTCTTCAATATGTAGTAGGTACTTAAATACCTCAATGATTAAAAAAAAACTTTTGGAGATTGGAGGCCCCCTAGGACCCGAGGCCCGGGGCGGACCGCCCCCTCCGCCCCCCCGTTAGTCCGCTACTGGTCCCATTAAACAAAGCGTAGGCAGATTTTCCTCTACGAGGCCTCTTTTTTGAACTGTTTAAAGTTATATTACAAGAGTTATATTCATATATAAGTGATAAGTAGTAATTGGTTTGATCTGTCAAAAGCGCAAATGTCGATAAATACAGCTAACGTATTTTGATGTTCTTACCTGTGCCTACGGTTCTTACTTGCATTTGAGCATTCTATACCTACTTGTACTGATTTTTGTTCTGTAGTTTTGAATTTCAAGCATATCCTTAAAAATTCTACTGGTTTTTGAAAAATGGTCACACATGTTAGGTGAATCATACTCAATTCATTTATTAGCACTAATTAGCCGACTCATATTTGGTGTTAATGCCGCCATACAAAGAAAAATTAAACCGTAAGTTATTCATCTTATTATTCACCGAAAGTGGCCGTTTTAGACCTGACATTTGTTTACATGTATGTAAACAGAGTGTGTGAGTAGGGACTCCACTCCACTTCCTATGCATCCATTTTAATTGTATCGATGGCAAGGAAGCCCGGACTTCAAATTACTGTACGTTCGCGGGCAAGATATCTACTATTCCTTCAACTTCAAATTACCGAGGGGACCAATTAATATTGATTTTATTCAATTTATTGAGTACTAGCTGACCTGTGCAGCTCTGCAAGAGCTTTTTACACTTTGAAAAAAATGGGTGTTTAACACCCATTTTTTTCATGTAAACCACCTGATTCGTAAAATTTAATTCATAAAACTGAAGAAATTTTAATAAGGCTATTACGCAGTTACAAGCAGTAGGATACTTTCGATATGAGTTTTTTTTTTGTGTATTTGTTATGATTAGGTATTAGGTAAGTACTTACTTAAGATTAGGTATAATTCAATGCCATAATTTTATTTTTTACAAATGTATTGACGACTTTGGTTTAAAAATTTAGATACTTATACTTACCTACTTATCTTTTTTTAACAAGTTATTATGTTATTTTATACTCATTAAGTTTTTGTGATCACTATGATTATTTTTTAACGCGAGGCGATTAGGTTACACCTAGGAGTGGGCGATACAAAACGTATATAGTTATTGAAACTATATATCGTTTCAATATCGTAAATCCGATATCGGCTTGGGCTAAAACTATATATTTGACGAAACACTATATTGTCAATATCGAACGAATCGCGCAACGAATCGATCCGAATAGACACGAACAATGATATAGCAAAATATCATTGGATACGAACACGATACCGATACCGATGAGTGTGAGTGAGTGCGCGAGTAAACTGAAATAGCTATATTATCGGACGGTTACTAGTACTACGATTCCAAACCTTAATGCCCAACGCGTAAAGATTATGATTATTGAAATAGTTTTTTTGTACTTTAGTGAAATTGTTAGGTAAAATTTCAACTTTCGACTTTACAGTAAAGTAAATAGGGATACATTATGCAAAGATATTTTGAACTTTGGTATTGAACTAGAGTGCGAAAAAATAATTTGGGTATTAATATTATGTATTGTTTACATTACATACATAGTATGTACTATTATGCTAATTTTGTTAATAGTATAAAATTATAGGTACTTAACGACTACTTCAATTTAAGTATGTACAGTTATCTAATATTTATAAATAATACTTACTTTAATAAATCATGCTAAGTAGGTATGTCGTAAAATAATTTGTTAAAAAACGATCATAATGCAGCCAGTTCTAAGCCTGGTAAAAGTATGAAGGGCGGTTTATTGATTTCATACTATCTCACTAGTCAATACAACTAAAATCTTATTAGGTATGAATATTTTCTTTGATATCGCAAAGATATAGAATCTGTCAGTATCCATCAATATATAGTTTCACAAAATATAGTGTTTCGATATCCGATATCAAATATCGATATATACACACATCAAAAGTGTCTAGGGATCAACATATATTTTTGCAATAACTTTTCTCCTGATTGATATTAATTAAAATTTTCTTTAAGGATTCATCAAATAAAGTGTTTTCGTTTGTCACAGTAACGATAAACCAAGTCACCTTTGCATTAATAAAGAAATTTGCCATTTTCCTAATAAAGGGATTTTTGACATTTGAACCACTAACACAAAAGTTCGAAAAAAAGACTGAAATAACAGTTTTCTTTAAAATTTTATTGGGTAACTTAAACAATTAATAATCCGTGTTTCTACCGCGAACACTAACAACACAAGAACATCGGTTTGGCATACTCAAAATGAGTTCATCCAAATCACGCTGTGGAATGGCCGCCCATGTTCGTTGCAACAACAAAAAAAGGTCTTCTTGCGACTGGATACCCTCCATATTCGGCAGAGCTCTTCTCTGTAGCATATCCCATGCATGCTCAATCGGGTTCAAGTCTGGCGACTGAGCAGGCCAGGGCAGGACATTGATGTTAGCTGCGGCGAGAGTCTGTCTTACAACTCTTGCGGTGTGCGGTCGTGCATTATCATGCATTAACTGAAATAAGGGACCGATTTGCACTTGTAGAGGAACGATGACGTCTGATACAATCGTCTCAGCATAAATTTGAGCGTTGAGGTTGCCTCTGATCCAAATCAACTCAGTTCTTCCGCCGATCCAAATACCCGCCCATACCATGATGGTTCCACCACTATAAGGATGGACTTCCTGGCAGGATTTTAATCGCTGTTGGCGTCCAGGGGTTCTCCAGTGTCGTATACGTCTTGTATCCGGTCTCATACCAAAACGAGACTCATCAGAAAAGCACACGAAACGCCATTGTTCTTCTGCCCAATTTCTGTGTTCAAGAGCCCATTGATATCGAATCCTACGATTGTGCATTGCTATAGGTGGTACCCGTAGCGGTCTTCGGGAATGAAGGTTCACTTCATGCAAGCGGTTTCTGACTGTTTGGTCGCTAATTAAGTTCCCTGAAGAGTGATGAAGCCTCACGGCTAACATCATGGCAGTTATTGTTGGAGCTCTTCGAGTTAAGATTTGAATATATCGGTCTTGTCTCCGTGTGGTGCAGCGATACCGTCCTCCATGGCGCTCAGCCACGGTACCAGTGCTTCGGTAACGTGTCCAAAGTCGACTGATAACACTCTGACTTGTATTCAGAGCTAAAGCCACAGTACGTTGCCGGGAACCAGCTTCTATCATTCCCACGGCTCTGAGCATTTCTTCCCTGCTTAAATGACGTCGCCGCTCCATAATAACGTTGGTTTTAATCAGTAGTAGGGAAACAGTAGCACTAATAATGTCTTCAATGCGTTGTATGTTTTTATAGGGAAAATATTGACAGCTGATTTTCATCTTTTACTCGAATTTGATTCACAGTTCCTGATTCAAATTATGAAATGCACCAAAAAGGATCCATATAAATTTATAAAATCATAAATTTATTACAAAGCCACATCTCAATCTCAAGAAATCCGCTTAAAAATGCTTGATCCCTAGACACTTTTGATGTGTGTAGTTTCGATTTGATATTCATAAATAGCGATATTACCCACTCCTAGACACCTATACAATATATATATGTAGGTATACATATTACTTATACCATGTTCGCATCTAAATCATGATATCCGTTTCTGGGCCAACCCATTCGTCTTATACTACATTTACATATAAAACATTCCGATATATCAATTCGGCCACGAAATGCAATTTGTGAATGGTGCCCATAAATAACTATTTCCCGTTTGACACACAGCGACCCTTCGTTTAGGCAGGCAACACTGCGGCCTGTTTTCCCGCCATTATTTGACAGATGCGTTCCGTTCGAGGACCGTAAAGGATTTTTCAAATGGCTCCCGGACCAAATCAAGTGTGAAATTCAATTGCGCGGCCATATATTTTGTAAGTTTGAAAAATGTATCACTTTCAGGTTTTTAGTGTGAAATATTTTCTGTAATTTGTTACAATGGGAGCCAGCGTGTATGTATCATATAACTGAAAATAGTAAAGCATCCATGTAAGTTGCAGTAGCGGCTGTGCGGGTCACACACAATATTTACCAAACATTTACTTTTATTATTAGTCACAATATAAGTACGCTTGCATAAATAAACGAAAATGATTTTTACTTCCACTGCCTTTGAATGTAGAGATAAATGAAACTTCAAATATATGTATTTTATTTTTAAATTTTGAAAACTTACATCTAGTAAGTAGGTTTACAGAATGGAAAGTAACAGAAGGCCAATTAGAAGTTTTCGCAATTAGAGATAATAAATAAACAGTAATGAAAACTACTAACAGAGCGGTACATTATTGTGTATATTAGTGTATGTTACGCATATGTTACGTGTTAAAAAAACACGTGTCCGATCCATGGAGATTTTATTCAGTGTATCAATACAAATACATGTACTTACTCATTAAACTCATTTGTTGAATATCTAATTTTTGTTTCCTAATTTGTACCAGAAATATAAGATCGGATTCGTTTTTCTGAAACAATTTAGGAAAACAAAATGTTGTTATTCAACAAATTATAAATTTAATCAATACATAATACACCGAACGTACATGATATACCCTTAGACTACTTTTATATGATCTAAGGATATACCATCGCGGATCAGACACGTGTAAAACACAGTGTTTAAAAAACACTGTATAGGTACCGTCGTACCTACATGTTGATATGTTAAAAATTATGTAAATACATTTAACGAAAATTTAGTCTATTTTGCTCATATTCAAGTTTATGTAAATACTTGTATACTAATTTACTTATTAACTAAAACAAATAAATACACTTTATTGTACACCAAAAGTTACATGTTACTTACTTTACTTTTACTTAGGTATTATAACATACCAACCCTAAAAAAAATCTGTCCGTCCGATATGCATGCCTATTTTAGGTAAGTATGTGCCATAGTAAATTGTAACGCATAGAAAAATACATTCTTAATTGTACCTATATACACCTGTCATCTAGACTACGATTATAAAGAAACTTGTATTTTACTTTTCCAAAAGGTAGATTCTCGGCTCGCAGCAATTCTCAATTGACAGCGATAGATCGTCTCGGTAAGATCTTATATCTAGTGGCGGTGTTTGTATAAAACATTCAGTTTTATGTGGCCATACGAGGCATGGCGCTATTAGCTCGATGTATGGCGAGTTACACCTGATCTATCGAGTAATCTGCCGATTGCATTGACGACAAATGTGCTTCGTTGGGTATTGGAGATAGGAAAATACCTACCATTGAGTTAGTAATTTCACGGGATAAACATACAATCCTAGGTCAGGGAGAAAAAAATCCTACAGAAAAACTTAGCTGAACTTAAGATCTCAGGTTTTCAAAGCAAGCGGTTTCCTGCTGCGCCACAAAATTCTACATAAGAATAAATAAAAATATGGAAGATATCATGTAGATAAGTACATTATGTAAATTTGTAAGTATATACTTTTTTTTATGAAATCTAGTGACGAGACAAGCAAGTCGTTCGCCTGACGGTAAGCGCATTGCAAAGTTTCTTATATCCGGTAACTTCACTAGCTACAGTGCCCTTCACACCCTTAGAGGAGATACCACTGGAGAGAGCATGATGCGCTAACCCCCTCTGCCAAATTTTTGGTCATATGGTCAGGTCATTCTTTATTTGTGTGCGTGTATATTTGAATGCGTTGCGAGTTTACTATAGTGTGGGTATGCGTGAAAGTGTATCTGTGTGTGTTTACTTCGCCTCCCGCACCCCGCAAAAGCGCCACGAAAAATTTGTTCGGGGAATCGACGCGATACTAACTCCTTTGGTACTTTCTTTGAGTTCACACCGTACACATTAATGTTTACACACTGCTGCTTGGCGGCATAATATCTGACACTGTGGTGGTGTCTGCCTGCAGGCTTAGCACGATGTACCAATCTTGACAGATTAGTGTGGGTATGACGTCACTATGACGTAGTATTTCACATTTTTGTAAAGAGAATGACGTTTTGGTGATGAATACTACGTCATACTCCACGCCAATCACTGCAAGTTGTGCTAGGCCTACAGGATAGTCCTTTGCACAATGGTGTATTTCTAGTTATATTTTTTAAATCAAAAATTTTAATCGGTATCTAAACTACGCTTACAGCAAGAAAGTACGTGTTGGTCTCAAAGCGGGAAAAATGCAAATAATCTAAACGAACTAGGTGTATTTTGTAATTAAAAGGAAGAAGCGCGGGTCGTTGTCGGGAGAATTTTTCTCAATTCCGTTGCTATCCAATAAAGAAATGCAAATGAGGTGCGGCCAAGAGTTATTGCATGATAGTGATGTGCCAACTGTCGATTAAATAAACTCGAAATAAAAAATAATTAAAATAAAAAATATAAAAACAGGTCTGAAAAAAGTTAAAATTTGGAGATGCCGGGGATCGAACCCGGGGCCTTTCACATGCAAAGCGAACGCTCTACCACTGAGCTACATCCCCTTGCACAATATCAATATGAAATTCTTTATTTTATGCGCATGTGTAAATAAAAACCTACATGGTCTCGCTTTGAGAATTCATAAATAAATAGTCGTCATTTTGTTTATATTGCAAACCTGCTTTGATCTTTCAAACCAACTGTTCACATAATTGAACGGAACAGAAAAAGGTTGAACCTAGTGTCTAACATGCGTTCCAATTGACATTGTTATTAAGTGAAAACACTATTCGTTCACATAATATTGAATCCGAAGTTAAATTCGTTAAATAGATGGAATCGTGTTTCTTTTTGCCCAAATGCCCCAAGCGGAGGGTTATGTTTTTCGAGATATGTATGTATGTATGTATGTCTATTTCTTTGGCACGGCCTACAGCCTAAACAGCGTGGTGGACAGTGACTTATAATATGTTGTTAGATTCGTCTTAGTTGTGTGAGTGACATAGGCTATAATTTTTCCAAAAAACAAATAAAAATATGGCAGCTGCCAACCCCCATTTTGTGTTTTTTTTTATTACAAAAACACCAATATGGGTATCAAACAAATGTTCTTAACGAGAGGAGTTGAAATATTTATACATATATACGTATTATGTATGTATAATGTGATTTATGACCATTTTGTTTGTTCGCAGTCGGGCTTTTTATGCTTTTATAATGTACATATACTTGTTTTTAACCGACTTCAAAAAAGGAGGAGGTTCGCAATTCGTCTGTATATATTTTTTTTATGGTCAGTGGCCAACTTAATATAATAAATGTAAAGGTTTGTTGTAGCCTGAAGCCTATAATTTGGCTAAACGAAAGCTGTCTCGATGATAACAAACCATGCCCTCGCAAAAGCCTGCCACTAAACGATTGCCCATCTATGGACTGATCTTGCCTTACGTTGCTTAATCAACTAATAGTTTATCCAATAGTGATTACAATTAATAAGCGCCTCAAGTCAAAAAAGTCTGTAATCTGATGATGTCATTGCCTCGTGCGTCTACAGTCGATATTTTCCCATCACTACGGTCATCCCCTACAGTCGATTGTAAAAAAGTTTTTACTGCTAATCCGCGCGGCGGCGTTACCGGCGTTTTATAGACGCGGATACAATTGACAATCTGTTGGTAAATTAAAGTTGAACATTTGTTTTACTCGCGAATTAACTGTTTATACGGTTCTTTTGGATTAGGTCCGCATTTGATGGGTGGTTTTTGGTTTATTGGTTCTTCACAAAATAGGTAGGTAGTAGTTAAAAAAATGGAGAGGTAGTTTTCGTGAGACTTTTCCAAGTCTTGTCCCTCTACATTTTGGAACTATAAAGTAAATACAGAACACAAAAGTTTAAAAAAATTGACCGTGGGTGCATTTGAGCAAAATTTGAGCCCGGTTTTTTTTAAATACTATCAAGGTGGCAAGCAAGCGTACGGCCCGCCTGATGGTAAGCAGTCACCACAGCCTATAGACGCTAGCAACACCAGAAGAATCACTAGCGCGTGACATTAGATATTAATTGTCCGGTAAGTTCAACAGCTACAGTGCCCTTCACACCGGAACACAGCAATGCTTACATACTGCTGCGTGACGGCAGAATCTACCTATGACACTGCGGTGGTACCTACCTGGATGGTTCCTTGAAGATTAATTTCACCACAGTTTTCGTAACAACGGGAATTATCAATGTTGGTTTAGACGCAAGTGGTCGCATAATGTCAACTCGACTTTTTGGCAAATGGTCCACTTCGCAAATGACCCACTTCGCAAATTGGCGGCAGAATATCTAACACCGTGGTAGTACCAATCTGAACAGTCCCTTGCACAAGAGAGAGAGATTTCATCTTCATCCAGAACTTGTCCACTGCTGAATATCTCCCATGGAACGCTACAATGAACGACAATTGGCTGTTTGCATCCACCGGTTAACCCGAGAGGACCTTTCTTACCCCATCTCTTATCGGTTCTTCGAGCGATGTAGCCCACCCATTGCAACTTAAACTTGCATATTTTGAGTGTCAGTAATAATGATCTGGTTCTTCGGCGAATTTCCACATACCGCATTCTGTCGCGCAAAGTTGCTTCCAGCATAGCTCTGTCCATTGCTCGTTGTGAGACTCTGAGCTTTCTTCTTCTACATAAAGAAACAGCGAATAAGTTATTATGACAAGGTACGGAAGTACATAGTGTTGCCCTTAACTGTTCAAGTAGGTAGAGACTAATTGAAGGCCATTTTTTTTTCTGAATTAAAATAGGCCAATCCGAGGGGTGCCCACGTAAAAATAGCACCCTCCCATTTCCCCCCGTTGGGTGTCTGTAAGAGGCGACTAAGGGAAAACAAGAAGACTGCGATCCCCAGATGCCTGCCAAGCGTGGATTATGGAAACTCCTCCCTTCTAAGGAGGAGGCCTTTGTTTAGCAGTGGACTACTTTAGGCTGCTGATGGTGATGCCTGACTGCAACCCCACATGATGTTAAGCGTTAATACAGCCTTCTCCTTTGCACGAGGGACTTACGATCTATTAAAGTCAAGCTAATTATTCGCTGTGATATCTTAAAATGTAATTCTGGAGATGCCGGGGTTCGAACCCGGGGCCTTTCACATGCAAAGCGAACGCTCTACCACTGAGCTACATCCCCTTGTTACTGAAACTAGAAATACACAAATCGCTAAAGAAGGCTCTCTACAAGAATATTAAAAGCTAATTATAAGTGATGCCAGCTTAAATATTTTGGAGATGCCGGGGATCGAACCCGGGGCCTTTCACATGCAAAGCGAACGCTCTACCACTGAGCTACATCCCCTTGTTACTGAAACTAGAAATACACAAATCGCTAAAGAAGGCTCTCTACAAGAATATTAAAAGCTAATTATAAGTGATGCCAGCTTAAATATTTTGGAGATGCCGGGGATCGAACCCGGGGCCTTTCACATGCAAAGCGAACGCTCTACCACTGAGCTACATCCCCTGATTACTGCTAATAGACAAACACACGATGGCTTTCGATTAAATCCCTAATTATATTCAATTCATAATCACTTGGAATAACTGCTCGGCTAACCAGCTCGCCAGTTAAGGTCAGTCTATAGATGGGTGACCACGTAGTGGTATTTGAACTAAGCGCGTACGTGCTTTGAGGGGCATGTAAAAATACGGTCAAGCCAGGTTATCCTTATCTAGGTAGCAGTCGTTAAACCAAATAAGAGCCGTAAGGCTTAACAGCTCTAACAACGGGTAGTCACTAAACATACGATAATACTATGATACCTCAGAGAAAGATGATACGCAGTCGAATTCGACTCAATTAAGAACCTCCTCCTTTTTTGCAGTGGGTTATAAAAATAAGTAGTTGAAAGTTAGCGATAGCATAAATATTTTGGAGATGCCGGGGATCGAACCCGGGGCCTTTCACATGCAAAGCGAACGCTCTACCACTGAGCTACACCCCCGTTCTGGTGATTGTTTAATTTCTTACTGTAAATCGTTTAATCACGCAAATAAAAACTACGTTTTATTTACTCAAGTTTACTACAAATGAAATTATTCATGATTTGTTTATACAGGTGTACAAATTTGTATTTTCATTGTATGGATTTAGTAATAATGGTTAAAGAACTACATTACTTTGAATTACATTAAAGTTGCGTTCATATCTAGACAAAGATTGGTGTGAAGTATGACGTGATTTTCCATGTTCTATTAACGTCAAACTCATGTTAAGATTTTCTCACAAGTTTTATTTTTCCTGTAAAATATTGATATACCATAATTATTTCAGATTTTTCCCTCCACAGCAATCGGAGATAAGGGGCGAACAGTATTTTTATGTAATTTTATATTATAAGCCAAAAACTACGTGACATTAACCAAAATCTGTTGTGTGATGTGCAAATGAAGCCCTTTCATATGATATCCCACACGACATAGTAGTCTCACTTTGAAATTTTGATGACCCATTTCGACTCCCATTAAAAAAAAAAAGAAACAAAATACTATTTTTTTTCATTTTCGATGAGGTTGGGAAAGAAAGATCTAAAACTGTTCTCAGTTTTAAATCGATAGCGTCAGTAGTTTTTGAAATATATAGGCATGGGCGTACGCAGCTTTTGGTCTAGGGGGGGGGGCAAGTTAAGATTGTTTTGCTGGTGGTCAAATTCATCAAAACACAAGTAAATACATAGTAAATTTAAATGCCGCACTCATAAACGTCAATTAACTTTAATTATAATTAAGTCTGTTATGAAAATCTGTTTATTTCCACCGTCGAAGCAGTTTATGATTTTTTTTTGCGATTAATATATACGAGGTATTTGATATCTCTACTCACTATCTGCGTATTGAGCAATAATGGGCATCGATTTCAAAAAATGGATAAATGAGCATTAACTATAATTGACGTTTGTAGGAACGGTTTTGTTTTTTTTGGTTGGGAATTTCCTTTAAGATAAAGGCCAAAATCCAAATCCAAATTTAAAACAATTTTTGTCTATTTGTCACCTACAACAACTCATCATCATCATCAGCCGGCAGACGTCCACCGCTGAACATAGGCCTCCCCCTTAGAACGCCACAATGAACGACAATTGGCTATTTGCATCCAGCGGTTACCTGCGACGCGCACAATGTCGTCTGTCCACCTAGTGGGAGGCCTGCCAACGCTGCGCCTTCCGGTTCGTGGTCGCCACTCGAGAACCTTTCTTCCCCATCGGTTATCGGTTCTTCGAGCGATGTGGCCTGCCCATTGCCACTTCAACTTGCAGATTCTGAGAGCTATGTCGGTGACCTTGGTACTTCGGCGCCCCCCCCTGCCCCCCCTGCGTACGCCCATGTATATAGGTGTTACATACAGGCAGACGAAGTCTAACTAACAAGGGTTCCTTTTTTACCTTTTAGGTATGGAAATTAATTTTAATGTTACGTAACGTTATACTCTGTAACTTACTATACGTTAACAATCGCGTTAGTGAGACGTCCTTAAAAACTAAATGGACAAACGCTTACGCAGTGGTTACGTATTATTTGTGAAACGAATACACTAAGGCCTCTGCTAACTGGTATAAACACATAGCCAGTAGGCCGATTCTCGTAACAACAAACAGTCCAAATATCGTTGACGTTTTTTTGTCATTCGAACGACTTTTACATCGTTGCCGTTGAAGTAAAATCAACGGACGTGAATAGCCCGATTCTCGTAACAACAAACAGTCCCAATATCGTTGACGTTTTTTTGTCATTCGAACGACTTTTACATCGTTGCCGTTGAAGTAAAATCAACGGACGGGAATAGCCCGATTCTCGTAACAACAAACAGTCCCAATATCGTTGACGTTTTTTTTGTCATTCGAACGACTTTTAAATCGTTGCCGTTGAAGTAAAATCGACGGACGTGAATACGAAAGTGTTCTATACTTTTAGGCTTTCTTAATTTTGATGAAAAGTGTTTCAACGACTAAGTCGGTACGTTAACGTTAATGTTTTGATTACGAGAATCAGGCTACAGGAACGTAGACTGTCTGTCTCTATGAGCCTATATTAAAGTACAATTATCACCAAGAGTGAGTAGTAAATCATGATTACGTCAGAGGGCGACGGTGGCGCCCCTGCACGCCGTCTCATGGCATTCTTGCACCACCATAAAAATATCTTCACGCTCTCTATGGGGGATTTAACCCTGTCAACTATTAAGCGTATGTATAGATGGAATTGCTAGTACCTAGTTTTCATATTAAGTGTATACCATGCGGACCTAATATATTTTTGGGTTAAACGAAAAGGACGTAAAAGTATAAATTCAGGTGATTTTAAAAGAAATATCACTTGATTTTGATGAATAAAAAGTGTTAAATTTTTATCTATATAATAAATTTTACTCGCGTGCATTATATTACTTTCTCTATCTTTATCAAAATAAGCAAAAAAGGTTTGTCTAATATGGAGTTCCTTCGTAGGTACATCATTAAAAATCTCAAACGTAAATTAATGATACCATTCTGTACGTATTATTATAGTACTTATAGAATTTACGTCTGAGAATGGGACGTTTATATAAACAACAAATAAGTAAACAATATAATATAGGTCGCAAAATGGATCCCTGTAGTAAATCGAAACTTTGCCTATTTTTGTAAGCGTCTATATCGAATCGCGAGTAATTTACGAGAGGGTGAGCGCGTCGCACGTGACCAGCATCTCGGCTTTTATTGCTGACTGTACAGCTACTGCACTGCCACTGCTAGAAGGAAATACTTTTTCCTCATTATTATCAGAGTCAATCTTATAAAGGAGTAGATTATGGCCAGCCAGGTGTCTGAGTTGATCAACCTGTCCTTAAGCCTATGGCTTGGCTTTACGACGGCTGTCTAGATGAATACAACCAAGGCAGACGTTTAACGTACCCTCCAAAAGACGAGATGCTCAGTTCACATAACACTAAACGGTCACCCATCTAAGGACTGACCTTGCCTGGTGTTGCTTAACTAACTGATCGTTTACCGAACAGACGTTTACAGAACAAAACAGATCTTATGGATAGCTGTAAGGGTACTTTCCATTTCTAATTTTCTTGCGGTTTCCAGTCTTTGGGCGTATTATACTTAAGCCAGTTTTTTTATAGTGTATTATACTTTAGCCAGTGCTGGACTGCAGTCCCACCTGATGGTAAGTGGTGATGCCATCGAGAAAGGTAAAACACACTTGCTTATTAAAAGTCTACATTTGTCATGTACACAGTCATGATTCTAGAACCTAGATCATATTTCCCGATAATTTAAAGGCGTTTTTAGTTGGAAACAACTAAGTAAACAAAATAACGTTATTTTCCTAAATTCTCTCCGTATAGCTAGATATACCTATAGCAGACACCTCCGTCATGCACGTCCCAGCTACGTGATCGGCATGTGGCAGCCTCCCCCAGCGTGGAGGGGGGTCGCGGGTGGTCGTGGGGATGATTAGTAATGAAACTTTTGCGGATGACGGAAGTTTAGCGGGACGATGTTTAATGGCGGTTGCTCTGAATAGCATTATAACGTCTCGTAGGTCGAACTTTTCAATGCACGTGGTTGACGGACTGTGTATTTAAATAAAAATAATAATAATATCTGAGAAACGCCTGCCAAGCGTGGGGATTATGGCAACCCCTCCCTTCTAAGGGGGAGGCCTTTGTTCAACGGTGGATGTTTTTCGGCTGCTAATGATGATTAGTTAACAATAATAATATGTATGAACTTGTGGGACATTGATAGGCAAAACCATAGTTCCGTATCGCCGTACCGTGCCGTAGTTTACTCATAGTCGTTTCTGCCTATGGCTTAATGAACAAGAGCCTCGATAAACTCCTAAAGGGGCTTGTTCAGATGCAGAAGTCAGTGCTCTTGAAGACAGCACGCATTGTGAAGAAGTCCTCTCTCCGGAGTACTCTCCCAAAAATTCATCTCACATCCACTAGTGGACTGAAAAGTCCACAAATCAAAATTTATTAACCTATTTATGAATCGACTAACCTGCCTCGGATTCTCTCGGAATTGTTAAAGGTACATATACCAAATACACATAATACCTTTGTATTTTATGAAAGATTTCCTCTCTAAATGATAGTGAAAACCGTACTGAAATCTATTATGCAGTTTACGAGCAAGTAAATGACCAAAAAGAGAGATGCTGTTACTAGTTACAGATTAGGAGAGATGTTACTATGATGAACTACTTATTAACCTACATTTCTCAAGTAAGAAACACATCGAACCCAAATACTGCCAAATATTTGTCCATAGTACTAGAGTCCAGAGTACTAGAGGCACGTCCACCGAGGAGCCGGATCCGTCACGTCGCCGGATCGATCCCGGCACGTGCTCGCGCCGCAGGACGGTTTATAGCCCAGCGACTGCCTCGTATACTCCATAAACTCGTATAAATGCGAAACTCGGTAGTAATTCACACGTTTATAGCCTAATGATAGTCGGTGGTTTATGGTGAATTGATGGTTTTTGAAAATAAATATAATAATAATTTAGAAACATTAGGATCTTGTACAGTCGATGATTGAGTTCATCTGCAAAGGTTGTCTGGAAGAGATCGCTCGGAGCGATAAGGCCGCCTTTGTTCGCATTAGTTTTTAAGTTTTTAGGGTTCCATACCTAAAAGGTAAAAAAGGAACCCTTTTGGTGTGACTTCGTCTGTCTGTCTGTCTGTCTGTCACAAACCTATATATTTCAGGAACCACTGATGCTATCAATTTGAAACTTGGGATAGTTTTAGATCTTACTTACCCAACTTCATAGCAAATGAAAAAATCATTTTTTTTTACTTTTTTTAATGTGGGTCGAAATGGGTCATCAAAATTTTAAAGTGTGATTACTATATCTAGTGGGGTATCATATGAAAGGGCTTTATTTGCACATCTCAAAACAAATTTTTATTTTTGTTACGTAGTTTTTGGCTGATAATAAAAAATGTAAAAAATAATACCTCCCCCCCCCCCCCCTTATCTCCGAAGTTTGTGGAGCGAAAAATCTGAAATAATTATGGGTAATACATGTTTATCTATATTTTACAGGAAAAATAAAATGATATTTCTAAGTAGTACAGTTTTTTACTAATCCTAAAAAAACGTCGACAAACAAACTTAGTTTTGTGGTTTTTTTTTTGCTATCTGAGGTGTTACATGAATAGTAAAATTAATTTAATACGTTCAAAGATGGTATGGAACCCTCGGTGCGCGAGTCCGACTCGCACTTGACCGGCATTTTTTTTAAACTGTAACTGATTTCTGTAATGTGGGCAATGAAGAATTTATCTATCTAACTATGACTTTAATATACAGGGTGTAAGGGACATCGTACCGAAAACCGATATCAGGGATCCAGTACATGATTCTGAACACTCTAGTGTTGAAATTTTTCATCGGTTTTTTCATGAATTTCCAAAAAAATAACACTTTTTTTTAATGAAATTAGTATAATATCATTATTGGTATAATAATAAAGCATAATTTGAATTTAGAAACAATAAATTACTTATTTGTGGAAAATTTATTTAATTATTTATTGATTTATTCGTTATGCACTAAAACAGTACATAGGCAATTAATTAATAGGCAATTAATATTATTATTTTAGAAAATTAGCAATGTAATTTGAGAAATAAATATTATTCCGCATATATTCATTACATGCTCGAAAATTAATAAGTCAGTCATTTGTCATTTTCCATATAAATGGTTTCTGTAATGTTGTAACGGACATTATTTGACATCTTATAATTTTTTTTTCGGTACGATGTCCCGTTATAGATGCTTTAGGACCAAGTAATTTTGCAATGTAACACAAAGAGATTAAATATAAACTACTTGAAGAGGTTCGGTTCATTCAGTAATAAAAGTCCTCTTACGATTGCTTACAGTTGTAATGAGTAGGTAATTGAGGTACAATTAGATTAACACAGTTTACAATTAATGTGTATAGAAACAAGATGCGTACACATAAGACGCATAGTCACAGATTAGATAGATATTTATTTACAACGCATAGTGACGCTTGCAGTGTTGCCAGTTTCGTATATGCTTGCGTGAGCCACGGTCAAGTGTGAACCGTGGCCACACCACCCCCCTAGGGAGAAAACAAACCCCACAGAAAAAAAAGAAAACACAAAAACAATCTTAATACTAACTTATATAATATAATAAAAATAAAAAATCAAATAACATGTATAATAGAGGAACCACAACAGCAAGCTACAGGTCGAGCGGTATCTTAAAACGAACTGTACGTCCTGAACGTGTAGTGTATCTAGGATCTGAAGGAGCTGAATTAGTGGTAAGATTTGAGTGTGAAGATGATGGAGTCGTGGACAGAATAGGCGCGGGTGCAGAAGGAGTGGTAGGAGTAGCAGTAGGAGCCGTAAGTGGAGCTCGAGAGACCGGAGAGCTGGAGGACTCATCATCGTTGTTGAGATACGCCGGTTTAACGCGGTCAATGCTGACATGAACATTTTTATCACCAACTGTAATAGTGATGGTCTTGTCTCTTCTGGACACCACCTTATAGGGTCCTGTATAGGGAGGTTTTAGCGACGGTCTAACCGTGTCATCCCGCAAGAATACGTGGCTGGAAGATTCCAGGTCCTTATGGATGAAAGAAGACTTCCTTCCATGACGTGTTGCAGGTGTAGGTTTCAGTTGGGACATACAGCGCCTCAACTGTGTAACGAAGCTAGTCACGTCTGCGTTGGAATCAAAAGTCGCGGATGGTGAAATAAACTCTCCGGGCAGGCACAGGGGTTCCCCGTACACTAACTCTGCGGGAGAAGTGTCTATATCTTCTTTAAGTGCGGCACGCATTCCTAGAAGTACTATGGGCAAGGCTTTGCACCATGAATCTTGGTGGCACATTAAAGCAGCTTTTAGCTGGCGGTGCATGCGTTCGACCAACCCGTTCGCACATGGGTGGTAACTCGTGGTACGAACGCGCTTGGCGGAGCATAATTGCATGAGCGTCTGAAACAAGGAGGACTCAAATTGTCGGCCCTGGTCTGTAGTCACCAAGCACGGCACGCCGAATCGCGCAATCCAGCCAGTGAAAAATGTATCAGCAACTTCCTCTGCCGTAATCCCCACCATCGGCCAAGCTTCTGGCCACCGAGAGAATCTGTCGACGGCCGTCAGGCAATAATGGTACCCTTTGCTGTAAGGAAGTGGTCCGATGATGTCGAGGTGTACGTGGCGGAAACGTTTACTTGGTGCGGCGAAGGTCGCAAGCGGCGAGCTAATGTGCCTGGTAACCTTGCTGCGTTGGTAGGCTAGGCAAGCTCGAGCCCAGTTGCGGCAGTCCTTTTGGATGTTGGGCCACACGAAACGTTGAGAGACTAGCTTTGCGGAATTTCGAGCGCCCGGGTGACTAAGATTATGAATTTTGTCAAACACCACGCGACGGAAATTCGGAGTGACGAATGGTCGGGGTTTCCCGGTAGAAAGATCGCAGTACAAAGCTATGTCTGTCCCAGGAATGGGAACTTTTTCAATCTTGAGGGAAGAGTCGCTTAACATATTGCGTAGTTCTTCATTGTCAACCTGATCTTCCGCTAGTGCTGCAAAGTTGTCTTCGAGGCGGATAGTTTCAACGCGAGACATGCTATCGGCAACCACGTTGTCCTTCCCACTGACGTGGACGATGTCAGTTGTGAATTGTGAGATGAATGATAACTGATTTAGCTGCGCCGGAGGTAACTTCTCCCGACGCTGAGAAAAAGCATAGATCAAGGGTTTGTGGTCGGTGAAGATCCTCACATGTTGGGCTTCCAAAACATGTCGGAAATGTTGCACAGCCTCATAGACGCCGAGCAATTCTCGATAGTACGCCGGCCAGGTGGATTGCCGAGTGGTAAGCTTTTTGCTAAAAAATGCAAGAGGCTGCCATCCGTCTGCAACACGCTGCTGGAGGCATGCTCCAACGTGAGTGGATGAAGCGTCGGTAAAAAGTCCGAGCGCTGCAGCAGTATTGGGATGGGCCAAGAGAGTTGTATTGGCCAAGTGGTCCTTACATTTTTGGAAAGCTAATTCCAAGTCCGTTGTCCAAGGAACGGGTTTTGCACCTTTAAGTTGGGATGAAGCGAGCATGTCTATGAGAGGGGCTTGGAGTTCGGCGGCCTTAGGCAGAAAACGACGGTAGAAGTTTATCATGCCTAGAAACCTGCGAAGTCCCTCGACTGTCTTCGGTAAGGGGTAGCTTTTTAGAGCTTCGATACGTTCCACTGGTGGACTAGTGCCTTCTTTGGAAATCCGGTGGCCTAAGAAAGTCACTTCCTCGGCGCCAAAAACGCACTTAGAGGCATTGACTACGACGCCAAATTTGGAAAGCCGTTCAAAAAGCATGCGAAGGTGCTGCATGTGCTCTTCAACCGAGTGGGAAAACACCAAAATGTCGTCCACGTAGGGAAAACAGAAATCGAGTCCGCGAACCACTTCATCTATGAACCTTTGGAAGGTCTGCCCCGCGTTTCGAAGCCCGAACGTCATATACGGGAATTCGAATAATCCAAAGGGGGTTATTATTGCAGTTTTGGCAATATCCTCTGGGTTAACAGGTATTTGCTGGTAGGCTTTGACCAGATCTACTGTGCTGAAAACTGTAGAACCAGCCAAATCATGCGAAAAATCCCCGATATGACGCACGGGGTAACGGTCCGGAATCGTGCGTGCGTTCAGGGCACGATAATCCCCGCAGGGGCGCCATGCAGTTTGGCCCTTGCGTGCCATGTGTAATGGTGAGGACCACGGGCTGCTTGAGGGTCGCGCTGTGCCACAAGCCACCATCTCCCGAAACTCGCTCTTAGCCGCTTGTAATTTTTGCGGAGCCAGGCGACGCGGGCGGCAAGCGACAGGTGGGCCGTCGGTGGTAATTATATGATGTACCGTCCCGTGTGTTATCGACCGTTCGATTCCAGGGGGCCGCGTTATATTAGGGAATTCTCCTAAGATCTTGATAAAGGGCGAATCCCCAACAACAATGGTCCTGACGCTGGGTTGGGTTATCTGTGCAATGCTAGCTGATGTCGACAGATTTGTGGTGCCATCTATTAACTTCTTGTTGCGACAGTCAGGTAAAAGATGGTAAAACGCAAGAAAGTCTGAACCAATTATTGGCGTGCCCACATCTGCTATGGTAAAATTCCATCGAAAAACCCGGCGCAATCCAAGGTTTAATCGGAGAGGAATGGCGCCGTAGGTTGTTATTGTAGTGCCATTTGCAGCGCGCACATCGAAACCAGTGGACGTGTAACGCCCCTTAAGGAGCTGGCGCGGGTAGCAGCAGATATCTGAGCCCGTGTCGATTAAGTATCGAATGTTGGACTCAGTTTCTTTAACAAATAAACGGCGGCCGGGATTGTTTATGCAGTCAGACTCCGCCACTACTGGCTGCTCTTTGTCCCTGTTGTTCAAGTTTCCAAGAACAAGGCGTAATGCATTTCTGTGCTTTATTAGCAAATTTTTTATGGTACCAGCACAGCTGCGCAGATGATGAGGATTGCGATCGTGAGCGCGCGTGTGATCTGGTTCGGGAACGTTGACCTGTCCGATTAGCAGTTAGGGCGTTGACTTTTTCAGTCAACTCGATTAGGCTGCGCTTAATGCTGTCGAGCTCGGTGTTGGTGGATGTAGACGCAGCGTGCACTGCTGCCGACGTTGAAGGCATTGGGGTGTCAACAATGGCGTCCGCAATTTGGGCGACTTTGTCTAAGGGTAAGTCAAGGTGCGCTTTAAGAATCCTCTGTACCTCATGTGGTAAACGGCGCATCCACAGCTCCCTTAGTATGCCCTCGTCACCGACGGCGGTACCGGCAAGCGAGCGGAGATGGCGGAGAAAAGCGGTTGGTTTTCTGTCCCCGAGTTGTTCCTCACTAAGTAACTTTCTGACCTTTTGTTCTTTGGAGGAAGATAGTCGACGTATGAGTTCCGTTTTAAGTAGCTCATATTTGCCCGTTTTAGGTGGGTCGGTGATGATGTCTTCCACCTCATCGGCAATCCTAGCATCTAATACCGATAAAATATGCCCATATCTGGTGGAATCCTGTGTGACCCCTGCAAGGTCGAATTGAGCCTCGGCTTGAGCAAACCATAACACTGGCTTTTCTTCCCAAAAACCAGTTAATTTCACCGATATCCCACTCACATTGGAAGGTGTAGGTTGTGTGGGGGTCAAGGATTCTAATTTTTTTTGTAATTCCTTGACTTGCTGTTGCAATTCTTGTTCTGACATTGTAAAGTACAATAAACTTACAAGTACAATAAAGAAAAAAAAAGGTTTTTATTTTAAATGTTTGTTAAATTAGTGGTAATTGGTGATATTATATATTAGTGAAATATCTTAAATTTGTAAATACTACACATAACATTTGTACTATCCATGACCTGTGACTGTTTTATTAATTATGTAAGATTATTATGAATTAATATAATGAATTATGACAACTTAAAATAATTACTTATTAATAATTAGGTACTGAACTTAAATTGTCCGGCAAGATATTTTAATGTTCATAGAAAGTGTTCTTAAACATGTAGAATGGTGGAACACACTTTGTTAGATTAACATGTTAAAACAAAATATACTGTAACCGTGCACTTTCACCAATAAAATTAAATTTTCACTCCGAGTATCTGAAGGATATTTTACTTTAAAAGGTAAATGATGTCACCTTAGTATGTTGTGGCCTGCAGTGGCAGGCAAGGCAAATGGCAGGCTCAGCAGCTCTCCAGAGCTGCGGCAGCAGACGAACATCAATGTTGCTGTCCCATTACAGCTAACAGCAGGCGGCAGTATTAAATTGACAGTGTGGCATCATGAGGCCACTGTCGTTCAATAGATGCACGCCGGTGCGGTGTGTTGACAGAACAGGAGCCTTACACCAGCGACGCCGAAGTCCTAAACTGTGTCACGTTCTCCTGCTTAATGTCTCGAATACTGGCTGGTTGGTACAGGGGTGTGTTAGATTAAGTTCACAACAAGCCCTAAAATGTTTTATACCCAATTACCGGTCATGGCGGTCACAAGCACTGTGTCGTACGCGCACAACATAAGTAGTGTTCACATTTCACTCTCGCGGGTCACCATTGAAGAGGTTCGGTTCATTCAGTAATAAAAGTCCTCTTACGATTGCTTACAGTTGTAATGAGTAGGTAATTGAGGTACAATTAGATTAACACAGTTTACAATTAATGTGTATAGAAACAAGATGCGTACACATAAGACGCATAGTCACAGATTAGATAGATATTTATTTACAACGCATAGTGACGCTTGCAGTGTTGCCAGTTTCGTATATGCTTGCGTGAGCCACGGTCAAGTGTGAACCGTGGCCACATACTTATATGAAACTGTTTCTAAGCAGTCTGTGGCATATTGCCTACTCCCATAGTCACTGTTTTTTATTAATTGTGTACCTGCCTTGTTTATTAAGAAATTCATCCATTTTCGGTTAAATAAATAACATTTTGATCTCACTTCACTAAAACTTGACCTGTTTCATTTTTTTTTTCACAAGTTGATAACTTGTGGGTTATGACTTGCTGTGTGCGTCATTACCTGCTTGATATCCCATTACTGATACCTCCTGTATATTAAGTAGTACTTAGTATGTAATAATAATAATAATAATATCTTGGGACAATCCACACACGGTCATCCGATCCCAAACTAGGCAGAGCCTGTACTATGGAAACCAGACAACTGATACTAATACTTATATACTTTTTTTTTGTAAATACATACTTAAATAGATAAACAACACCCAGACACTTGGCGGGAATCGAACCCACGACCCATCGGTTAGCAGGCAGGGTGTCTGCCAACTAGACCAACGGGCCCGCCAAATCAGCTATCAGCTATGTGTATCAGCTGTTTGGTTACTGAAGTAAAGGTTCTATCTGATTTAGTTTGTAATTAGGATTTAGTATCACATGGCTGATATTTTTATACTTTTTATTTAATGTTAATTTTTTCAACATAACATTAATCAGAAATATCGTCCAAGATTCGGTACCGTTCACGCGGGATCTGCTAGGTACATCGGAGTAGAGCCTTCTAATACAGATGTTACTATGCGGCCCACGTGCTCAGGTAAACGTGATAGCGTCCCCCTCTTGGGGTGAAAGGGGGTGTAAGGTGTGCGTATTTTTTATTTCATTACCACCCTTCGAGCGTTAAGTAGGTGATAGTGTCTCGGAAAGATCGTGTAGAAAGTGGAAATTAGTTCAATGGACTTTTAAAAGGACTTCTAAGCCTTAATGCATACGTCGATTTTCTATGCGACAAATCAGCATGTATAGTAAAATTTGTTACACTCAAATTAAATCATTTGTCTTTAATTTTTCTTGCAGGTGTAGTATAAAGCAGTATATTATAGGTGATAGTGCGATTCCCAACTCACGTGTATTACGAACACCATCGTTGGTAAACCGTCATTTTCTTCGCTCGGTATTCAATGTATGTATTATTGCATTTGGTATTAGTGAAACGGATAATATAGTCATGATTCCTAGTCAGAGTCTAGAATTTATACCAAATGCGTTGATGCAATGCGAGTTTGGTTTTAGCATAAACTCTTTTAACTTTCATATTAGAGAAGAGAAGAAGGTGAGATCCATTCCATCTTCTTTGCTTGCTAGCTCAGTAGTGAGACAGAGATAGTTTATTTATTAATTCGTCTCCGAAACGTGATTGTCTAACTTAGGTTTGGTGGGATAATGTTCAGTGTTATTAATACTCTGAGCATTGTTACACTAAGCCCGTATCACACGATACTGTATTTATTTTTGCATTGAATCAATACATAAAAATTGTGTACTGATTTAATATAATTTATAGATTCTATTGTTATTTAATTATTTAATTCTTCATGCACAAATTTAGTACATAGGCGGACTTAATGCCTTAGGCATTTTCTGCCAGTCTACCTTAGGGCGATACAGAGAGGGTACAAGGTGGATGCAAAAAAAAAAAGAAAAGGAAAGTATAGGAATAGAACAAAAATAAAAATTGAAAGCTAAGATAATAATAATTACAAAAATTTATAACTATAAATACTATAGACTTAAACTAGGTAAAAAACTTCCTCGAAGTTGTCGCCGCACTGGGAGGGAAGGGTACCTAAAAGACTGGCGGCATTACCCCTTTGTATGGCCAAGCTTATACGTTGGCAGAAAAAGCTACCAGCCCGGCGGTCTCCTGAGACTTCGATAAGTTTGGATGAAATTTCTTTTACCAAAGTGTGCGTCTCATGAGACCAAGGCCCCATGGTCTCCACCGCAAAGGGCGCAAATATATAGCTCGATCCTAGAGCTGCATACTTGCGTCGCTTTGCATCACTAGCGGTCGCCGCAGCCCCTCCAGCCGCCCTGCAAGTTGCCGGGGTGTGGGACGCAGCAAGTGTGTCGACACATGTCGCATCCCACACCAGCGGCTTACCATGTTGCCATGGTATTAAAGTGACACCATCAGGCCTCTTGCCGTCATCTCGTGTAATGCCGACTGGTTCCAGTACGGCAGGGACACCGGCAGTGACAAGCCCCCTGCGAATAATATCATTAAGGGCGGCATGGCGTGACATACGGCCAGCGCTACGCGAGCAAGACAGCCCGTGGTGACCATATTTATCTACCTACGTACTCCCCACAGCGACAACGATGAGGAAGGTTGGTCCTGGCACCCACCCGCAAACAAACTGCAAGACTAAGTGTGGTGTTGGTCAATAAGGTACCAATATGAGACGATGGCATAGCCTGCAGCCAGTGACCGGACTCCTTCGCAGAGACAGCTAGCAACCGCGCACGGTCCAAATCGTTAACGCTGGATGATAAAAGTGAATGCCAAATTGAATTACAAAGTGGTTTATCCCACTGTCTCTGAGAGTGAGTTAAGATTGGAGGGTCGGAACCCGGACAAGCCAACAGCCAGGCATTTCTGGCCTCACTCAAATACGTCACCTCAACAGAACCTAAGGCTGAGACAATAATAGACCTGCTGAGGATTTCCGTACTATATACCGAGGACAAAAATGCCGGGAGTGCTAGATCGGAAATTTTGCGGACACCCAGACCACCTAAACAAATCGGTAAAGTAGCCTGGGTCCATACCCGCTCCTCTTCAAAAGGACAGTTTAAAATTTTTGTTAAACAACACCGAATTAAATCATCCAAAGTTGTTAAATGACTTTTAAATTTAAATAGTTGAGAACAGCGAAGAAAATAAGTGAATTTGGGCACAAAAAGGCAAAAACGCATAATGAAGAATGCCAAATGTGAGTTAATTTTGAAGATTCGATCAGAGGAATCATGGAATTTTTTAATTTTTTCATCCACGAAACTGGGTATGGCTTCGTCCAGAATGGGGGCACCGAGAAGGTACAGAGATTCCTTAGACAGTACCTTAATATTAGATGCCAAAATACTAAATTTGTTAATAATGAGGTTCTTTCGAGCCTCAGCCACTGAGTCCGAAACAAAGATTTCACACTTTGAAAAGTTAAATTCAAGACCGATTTTTTGAAACTCGTTAATAAGAATTTCGAAGTCAGCATAGACCGAATCTGCTGAACCCCCCAAAGTGCCATCATCCAGATACCAGACATTAAATTTGGAATTTAGAGTACATATGATCTGATGTATTGCCAAACTAAAGATAGCAGGACCAAGAGGGTCACCTTGTTGACATCCAACAGCTGAACAAATAGGATGTTCATTATATAATAATTTGGATGGTTGGCCATAACATTGAAAGACATATGGGTAAATTTCTGGAATGTTGTTTTGTACTTGTGTCAACAAAGCAGCTCTGTCTACAGAATTGAAAGCATTTTTGACATCCACCTTAAGCAAGACCTCACCTCCGTTCTGCAGTAAAAAGGTGCGTGCCGCATGGACGGCTGCCTCACAACCACCCTTTGAGCCAAATCCGAGTTGTATAGGCTGAAAAATTTGGGATACAGTAGGGAGGATGCGACGGCAACAAACTTTAGAAGCGATACGGCGGATGGTAGAGCCTATCGCTATAGGCCGAATGCCACCGTCTTTTTTGGATAGAGCGCACAAATTAGCGCCATATAAAACATCGGTAATTTCTAGAGGCACCTTGCCCGCCAACATTAGATTAATCAGAGCGGTTAAATTAGAAAGGAGTGACCTGCCAGCGTCCCCGACGGCGTTACTTACAAGGTCTTTGAGATGTTGAGGGGTAAGGCCATCAAGGCCGCCAGCAGAGCCACTCTTAAAGGAAGAAATGCAGTTCATAATTTCGACAGTATCCGAAATAAGAATCCGCTGATCTGAAGGGGGTGCGTTAGGGAAATGAAGACCTACTGAAGGTGAGGGATGTTTGGAAATCAATGCGGAAAGCGTGTCCGCATTATTTGGAGCAATAATATCACTGGAAAAAAGCATCCGTGCTGCGCCTTTAAAATCACCATCATTTGCTTTTGTTTCAATTTTGTGAATGATATTACCAGAGACTCGAGATCGAATAGGGGAAATGCCAAAAGACAGATCCGAAATAACGTTATTCAAATCAGAACAATTTAGTTTAATTTTTTGCGTAAGAGATATTTTTTCACCTGCCTTGATTGCACTAACATGCAGCACTCTGTAAGGAAATGTTAGCAGCTCTTCCCAAGCACACTGTGTATTATGATTTAGAATTTTTTGAATGCAACTGCTCAGGGCATTGGCCACTGAAATACGAGCACCACGAGGAATGCGCTTAATGAGAGGAACATTTCTTTTTAGTGAACTAATACGCTGCCAGAATGGAATGTTGGTGAAATTCGAATTTGCAGTCGAAACCGGGCGAGAACAAGGTGGGTCTGACGCAGGCACAGCAGGATGGGACTTATGAGCCCTCCCGATGTGAATATTCAAACCTCGTTTCCCGCGAAAGAAGCGTGCTTGAGAACACTGATCACACTTTACTAAATTTTCCAGCGAACTATTACTCACCTGGCTGCAAGGCTGCGGCATTGGGGCCAGGATAGTACTATTTACATCTTGCATATAAAACACTTATATATAAATGCACTTAAAAGTCACTATACACCACTTGGCGTCGATAGGTAGTCGACTGGCCGAGGCTGACGCAGCTCGACAACGAAGAAAAAATCTGGAAATAAAAGATACAATGAAACAACTGGTAATTGTATCACAGTACTTAGGTAAAGTACTCCCCTGATGTATACAGAGTGGTCTTGAAAAGCCAAGCCAGCGTATGACCGAGACCCGATGCCTATGTCGTGAGGGATGGAGAGGCTCTGCAACCACCCACCAGGAAGGCTAAATGCTATAGACTAAATGTATATAAAAATAAATATATATATATATATATATATCAATATAAAATAATATAAATATATATATACTTCCAAAAATAATAAATACATATATATATATACAAAGACTAGTGTTGAAAAGATTCCATAGGCGTCTTATCAATATGATCCCGCAATTTTTTTTTAATAGAAAACAACCTTTTAGCCATCCTAATGTCCTGAGGGAGCGCATTCCAAAGGAGTATAGCCTGAATATGATAAGACGAGTGGAGAAAATCAGATCGATGAGAAGGGCAATGCAGAAGAAGGTTGTTAGAAGAGCGAAGGTGTTTATTATGAGAAGAAGATAAATATTGAAAATGTGAGGACATATACGCAGGGGAGAGGGAGAATGAAGAAAAGAAAATAAAGTAAGTAGTTAAAGCTCTAAAAATTCTGCGCTGCCGAATATTCAGCCACTTGAGCTGTAATCTGTACTCTGAAACATGATCATATTTACGTAAATTATAAACAATACGAATGCAATTGTTTAAAAGCCTGTCTAGTTTATTGAGAATTTACTACTTATTACTACTAACTTTTTACTAGATACTATATTACAAGAAAATTGTAATTGTTTGTTACTAGATTATAAGAAAATTGTTACTAACAGGTCATTATTATGATTATGATTATTTATTACTATGATTGTTATTATTCTTATATTATTTTAATTGTATGAATTATGGATTTTGTATCTGAAATAAATATAATAATTATTATTATTATTTTATCTTGCTGTAACTATATGTCTGTAGTATAAGTAGGTAGATCGATCGGAAGCAATCAAATGAGATCTCCAAACAATATGTAGATACAAAAAACACCGTGACTGAGGGCCCAAGGCGAATTGTTTTGGCCAGCCGTGGACAGTTTCTGTTGAGGTTATATTAAAAAAGCGACAGTGTAAGTGCTATACGATTGTTTTGGAGTGACATGTGTGGACACTGTAGAAGGGCCACGAAAGCAGAGTTTAATGCTACAAAAGTATTTTATTTTGTAGCATGGAACTTTTTGACTGCCTACTGTTTGTAATCTGTGTAGCATTTGTAATCTGTGTAGCAAGCAGTAAGTAGCAGTTGTAATCTGAGTGTAAACCATCTGTGTATAGTAATAGATTAGTTGATTGTTTTTGAAAAAAAGGTTATATTTATTTATTACTGCTTAGGAAACAACAGTTTATAAATTTATAGTAAAAACAAATTTTTGACATGTAGAGTACCTATTATGCCTCATGGTTTTTTTTAACCACAATGCCACAACAAAACCAACAATAATATGTTTAGACAAGGACTGGAATTCTTTGCCTGCGTCGGTCGAAATGGGTCACCGCCCCCCCCCCCCTTATCACCGAAGTTTGTGGAGGTAAATATCTGAAATTATGAATAATACATGTATATCTATATTTTACAGGAAAAATAAAATGATCTTTCTAAGTCGTACAGTTTTTTAGTAATCCTAAAAAAACCTCGACAAACAAACTTAGTTTTGCGGTTTGTTTTTTTTGCTACCTGAGGTGTTACATGAATAGTAAAATACTTTAATACGTCCAAATATGGTATGGAACCCTCGGTGCGCGAGTCCGACTCGCACTTGACCGGTATTTCTAATTTTTTTACGGTGGAAGCACTTCTTTTACAGAAGTTGGAGTTATAGAAGTTAAAAGCTCCGTACTAAGCACGCAGTGGACGCCTTTACGGCCGCGGTTTTCGTGGCCCACACTAATGGCTGCCCGGGGGTATGTAATGGCAGGACATTGCGGCCCGCGTCCGGCTAGTTGTGTCGTAAATCATTGCTGTAATCCGTACATGATTAATAGATCCGCATCGATTGTTCCCGCGGACGAGGGATCCGATCTAATGAAGTTTTGTTGTGTCTTAATAGCTGTATTTGCACCCGTGGCGCAGCGGAAAACCGCTTGCTTTGTAAAGGTCACGGGTTTAAGTCCCGCGGGGAGCAACTACTTTGTGTTTGTTCCTTACTGGCTAGGAAATGCAGGCTGATCACCTGATTGTTCGAAAAGTAAGACGATCCATGCGTCGGATGGGCATGTAAAAAGTCAGTCATGACTCCTGCCCCTAATCTTCAATTTTTTTTATACTAGCAAGGCGATAAGCAAACATACGGCCCGCCTGATGGTAAGCAGTCACCGCACCCATCACCGCAGTCTATAGATACTAGCAAAACCAGAAGAATCACTAGCGCGTTGCCGACCCTTAAGACATTTGTGTCCGGTAATTTCACCAGCTACAGTGCTCTTCACGCCGGAACACAGCAATGCTTACACACTGGTGCTTGGCGGCAGAGTATCTGACACCGCGGTGGTACCTACCTGGACGGTTCCTTGCCCAAGGAACCTACCACCTAATAAATCCCGGTTGTGTAGATCTTTCGTCCCATTATCCCATCGTATTGTGCGAATAAAGGAAGAGAGAGTGCACTGGTGCACCAGCACTGGTGCACTATAATACCTCTCGCGTAAATGGTTGACTTTGTAAATAATTGACCGCTGTGGTCGTATCGGCCAGGAGGACATTATTATTATGTAGGTATGTGTGATATATGGGAACTTGGTACAATAAAAGGAGCGCGTCCGTTTGCAACCAGCGTATAATTCCGACTGAGCAGGGGGCATAACTTGCCTAAGTACCCACCACTTTGGATATTTTGCTAAATATCCTTTGGTTTCATACGAAAAAAAAACCGGTCAAGTTCGAGTCGGACTCGCGTACCTTTTTTAAGTGTATAAATGTTAGTCATCAATAATTAAGGATCAAACGAACTTACCCTTACGTGAAGTTCGATCATAATTATGTGAACAGTTCGGTCCTTAGCAACTTATAATGTTTACTTATTGTAGTTATGCGTCCTTACTACTAGCCTTGCACGGAATGATTTAAAGTTTTTTTTTTTTTCGGGAACTTAAATATTTTGTCACCTCACCGCCTCCTATAAGACGGCCCACCCGCAGTGTGTCTTCATTATGTTTAGAGTAGGAAAAACGTTTCACATTTTATCCTTGGGTCGGGTGATGTGTAAAAGGGAGGGGAGTATATAAGTTGCTAAGGACCGAACTGTTCACATAATTATGATCGAACTTCACGTAAGGGTAAGTTCGTTTGATCCTTAATTATGTTTCACAGTTCGGTCCTTAGCAACTTATAATGTTTACTTATTGTAGGATGTTTAGAGTCTAGATCTATAAAATGTGAATAGTTAGCTATTATGATTTGGGGGAATAGGTAATATAATACAAGTTATGCCTTAAAAATCCAAATTCATTTATCTCTGTAATCTCTGTAAAAGCATCACATAATATTAGGCACTAGATTTTCCTTTTTGTTTTGAAATATCAAAAGAGAGAGTCTAACTCCTTACGACTCTTATAACACTAATAATATAATATTACACTTAGCCAACAGTAAAATCCATACATAAGTATTTAGTCCGTAATAAAGAAGTTTTTTTTTTTTTATTCTATATAAGCCAGTGTTTGACCACAGTCCCACCTGGTGGAAAGCGGTGACGCAGTCGAGGATGGTAGATTATCTTCAATGACCAATCGTAATATTAATACTGCAGAGGAACCGCAAGCAAAATTATACATTAGGGTTAAGTACCTAAGAATAGTTAGTAACTAATATGCGAAACTGCGGACGAGTTAAACAATGGGTTGGTGCAAACTGTCCATGCAGTGGGGTCCAAGTTCTTTAAGACCCCACGCCGTAATAAGCCTCAGAAGCTCTCCAATCAAACCATTAAGTTAATGGAAACCCGAACTGAGATGAGACTGCAATCTTCAGCTGATATGTCGGAATATGCTGAACTCAATAGACGAATCTCGAAATCCATGCGACACGACTTGCGTTCCTATAATACAGCATGTATTAAGGACGCAATTGAGCGGAACCAAGGCTCTAAAGTGTTTGCAAAGAATTCGTCTATTGGGCAAAGCCAAGTGACCAAGCTGAAGATCGACGACGGCAGTGTCATCTCATCAAAGTCGGAGATATTGAGAGAGCTCGAGAGGTTCTACGGACAGTTGTACACCTCGACACGAAAACCCATTGCCCGAACAGCTCAGGACACCAGAGCCCAACTAACCCGACACTACACTGAGGACATCCCAGACATCAGCTTGTACGAGATTAGAATGGCTCTCAAACAGCTTAAGAACAACAAGGCGCCGGGTGAAGACGGAATCACAACAGAACTTCTGAGAGCGGGTGGAAAACCGGTACTTTTAGTCCTCCAGAAGTTATTTAATTCCGTCTTACTCGAGGGTACTACGCCAGAAGCATGGCACAGGAGTGTGGTGGTTCTCTTCTTCAAAAAAGGTGATAACACTTTATTGAAGAATTATAGACCCATCTCACTCCTGAGCCATGTATACAAGCTGTTTTCGAGAGTCATTACGAACCGTCTCGAACGCAGGTTTGATGACTTCCAGCCTCCCGAACAAGCCGGGTTCCGAAAAGGCTTTAGCACCGTAGACCACATACATACGCTCCGCCAGATTATACAGAAGACCGAGGAGTATAATCGGCCATTATGTCTAGCGTTTGTGGACTACGAAAAAGCCTTCGATTCAATCGAGACCTGGGCGGTATTGCAGTCCCTCCAGCGGTGCCACATTGACTATAGGTACATCGAAGTGTTGAAGTGTTTGTACAGCAACGCCACCATGTCGATCCGACTACAGGAAGAGAGCACGAAACCAATCCCATTGCAGCGAGGTGTGAGACAGGGAGACGTTATTTCTCCGAAACTGTTCTCAAACGCATTGGAGGACGTTTTCAAGCTCTTGGACTGGTACGGATTCGGCATCAACATCAATGGCGAATACATCACTCACCTTCGTTTTGCCGACGATATAGTCATTATGGCAGAGTCGCTGGAGGACCTCAATACGATGCTCAGCGACCTCAGTAGCGTTTCCCAACAGGTGGGTCTTAAAATGAACATGGACAAGACGAAGATCATGTCTAATGTCCATGTTGCACCCGTACCGGTAGTTGTTGGGAACGATACACTCGAAGTTGTTGACCACTACGTATACCTAGGACAAACTGTCCAGTTAGGTCGGTCCAACTTTGACAAAGAGGTCGCCCGAAGAATCCAACTCGGATGGGCAGCGTTCGGGAAACTACGCGATATCTTCTCGTCCAAAATACCGCAGTGCCTGAAGACGAAGGTTTTTAACCAGTGTGTGTTGCCAGTGATGACATATGGTACTGAGACGTGGTCTCTAACGGCTGGCCTTTTAGAAAAGTTCAGAGTCACTCAACGAGCCATGGAGAGAGCTATGCTCGGAGTTTCTTTGCGCGACAGAATCCGAAATGTGGAGATTCGCCGAAGAACTAAGGTCACCGACATAGCTCTCAGAATCTGCAAGTTGAAGTGGCAATGGGCAGGCCACATCGCTCGAAGAACCGATAACCGTTGGGGAAGAAAGGTTCTCGAGTGGCGACCACGAACCGGAAGACGCAGCGTTGGCAGGCCTCCCACTAGGTGGACAGACGACATTGTGCGCGTCGCAGGTAACCGGTGGATGCAAATAGCCAATTGTCGTTCATTGTGGCGTTCTAAGGGGGAGGCCTATGTTCAGCAGTGGACGTCTTCCGGCTGATGATGATGATGATGATGACCTAAGAATAGATAAGTCGTATCGAGAAAAATCTCTCCTCAAAACCTGTCAACAGTGGCAATAAATCATTGTCTTGTAAAAACGCGCAAATGCACCTTATAAAACATATTTGAAAGGAAATGTGCAAAACCTCACCATTAGACAATGACTGAAATTGAAGTCTATTTTCGTAATTATTTTGTATAATCAATAACCGAAAAATATATACGAGTATATGTATAAAATATATATATAAATAATGTAAGTAAATATCAGTTTGTGTACGTAAATGTTCCTAAAGGCCACACAGGCCACACAGAATAGTTATAAAAACCTTCATTTAATCATTTAATTAACACGGTGCACAACAGAAAACATTACTGAACATATCACCTTGACAATAGGTAAGCAATAATTTGTAATTCATGAACAAACTTGTATTTCATTCATAACAGTAAAAGTTATCTTTATGATTAATTAATTACACTTTGAAAGTTATTGCTTTCTTTTTTGTTTTTTTTTTTTTTTTATGTCACATTTTATAAGTTGAGGGTAGATGAGGAGATATACCCTCCAAATGTTATTTATTGTGTCACCTACCCTCATATGTATCTATCAGCTGTCAGCTGATTGTAATGTCAATGACCATTACTTTATCTCTTAAAAAGGATATTACAACAGTCATACATCGAACTTAAAGTTCTTTATTTCATACTAACTATACTGCCCGTACAGGAGGCGCTAATAACTTAAAGAAAATTGTAAGCAGATCATGGTCGTGATCGCTATTTATTTAGTACATTTAGGTGCTATAAAGGTAGGTAGGTATGTACATAACAGTCACAGTCTTTAATTAATGCAGTCATTACCGTACGTAATTTTAAATGTATCTAGTCATTGTTCTCGATTACTGTTCCAAAAAGGATTTAAGTTCTTTATTATATTTTTTTTCTTTTTTTGCAGTAATTTTAAAAATATAGGGAAACACTTAAAGTCTCCATATTACAAACATATCTATTTCCGGTGTACTTAATGTGTATTTTATTTTCTACCATTAAGCACCTTATCTAAGTATATTTTCTCCTTTACCTTAATGTTACTTTACATGGAAAATACAAATATCTAAATAATTGTTTGGTGTTCATATAAATATATGAAGCAATAATTATGTATAGCGTTTAGAACAGACTTATTAAAGAAAAACCTTAGACCTTCCGTTTGGTTTATTAATCACGGTTAAAATCAGAGGTAAGATACTCATATCTGGACCTTATACAAACAAATACGCCAAGGTATGTTTTTATATTTTGTATAGACAAATAACGCTGAAGACATTTTCACGCAGACAAATCTGTTTTGCATGTGAATCGAACCCGCAACCAGGGCATAAAAAAAACAATGAACCATTACCAAGGGATGGTAATAGTAAGTACTAGTAAACACGACTAATATATTTGAGTTCAAGAATAGCTCCTATCTCCAAAAATATAGTAACAACTAAAATTAATAGGTAGTAAAAAATACTGATATGGTTGTTGTCAATCTCAAAAATCTTAAGAAGCAAAATACATTGAATAGAGGGCGTAAACTAGATAGTTTTGTGTTTATTGTAGACAAAGCATATAAGTTACTCAAGACAGCTTGTTTGTGGTTTATTACACATTAAAAGGCACATCAAACTTATAAGAGGAATATTCACGACGCTGGTAGATAAAATATATCAGGAAAGATCCAAATGAAATATCCAACAAAAAATTACATAAATATAATCGTATGGATTCTGAATAATAACATCAAAGATCTGCCAGATTTTTTTTTTTTTAAACACGCTTTTTATAGGTTTATATATATATATATATATATATGCCTTAGTTAAAAAAATTATCACGTAAAAATGAACGTGTTAAGATAATACAATAAGACTAACTGTGTTTGGACAGGGTTTTTGAAACACCCTGTATATACTTTTACTTCATTATTATTATTTATTTTTGGAAAAATCCAACTTTATGAATTTACTACACAGATTTAATGTAGTATTCAATATTTTATGACCATTAAATTTAGAAACTAGAATTATGTATGACAAAAAATTCGTCCTCAATTTTGTCATAAGTATTCCAATATTGCAACTATATTGTTCATAAAGTTAAACCATAAATATAGTCATCAAGGTCATACATTTAGCTAAATTAACGACGAATTAATAATATGACGATTGTTTTGTTCTCTAGATCAGATTTATCAATAGTTATTTTCAACTAAGTATTTATAATAAGTGTAGGAGGCGGCCGGCGGCCGGCGTCGCGGCGTACTGTCCCATAAGTTCAGAGGCTACTTACTGCAGCTCCACGGTGGTGCTCACGGATGCTCCGGCTGTAGGCCAGCCAGGATCTCGTCGAGCCTGTAGTAAAGCCCGCCGCGGCCAGTCCGCCTCGGATCTGCTAGATACCACTTTGCAGTACGAACTACGAAGTTTTGAAGTCTTATTAATTCTACTGTGAAAAAATATTAGTATTGTACGAATCCCAGGCAACTGGTGGATGGTAGTACCTAGCAAATTACAGTTAATTGTGACGTTCCAAGATGGACGTCTTCGTATATTCAACAGTGGATTTTGTCTGGCTGATGATAATGATCGGATTATATGTTCCCAGATGTGTTGGCGGCATGCATTTCATAATAGTGTTTGCAACAATTACCCGCACTAAGGAATGCGCATCGCATTTATCTGTACATATGTACATTGTAAGGGGGAGGCCTATATTCAGCAGTGGACGTTTTCCGGCTGGTGATGATGATGATGATGATGTACATTGTTTGTACAAATGAGACGACACGGTGTGGAAACACACACCGTAAAGAAACATGTCATACTGACATACCAGCAGCAAGACCTATACTCACATGAACATTGTGTATTGCACAATGACTGTAAAGTTGTTCAATATCTTACGACAGAGACGACCCAGATTGTATTGGAAGCTCGCATCGTATGAACACAGCGCAAGCAACAGCTACCCGATGTTGGGTGTGTGCATCGCATGAACCGTAAATACTCACATATATACTCACATCTGCAGAGCTGACGTATCGCACTATAACGGTGAACATGTTCATTATCTACGACAGAGACGACCCCGATTGTATTGGAAGCTCGCATCGTATGAACACAGCAAAAACAACAACTACAGGAGTGTGCATCGCTTTTGTGTAACGCACTATACGGTTAACGTGTTCAACACTACGACAGAGACGACCCCGGTTGTATTGGAAGCTCGCATCGTCTGAACACAGCGAAAACGTCAAACCCGCTGGTGGGGCGACAACTACCCGCTGGTGGGGTATCGCTGTTAACCGTAAATGTGTTCTTTATGTACGTGTGAGACGACCCTGTATGGAAGCTCGATTCGTACGAACACAATTTAAATAGTGCACGACGATCCATTTCCCGAAGACGAAGAGTCGTCCGACGTCACCACCGCGGCGGCACCTCTCCGTTGTCCCGACGTCGCGGCGTCGCCTCTCAGTTGTCCGGTTCTTGACTTTCACATTTAATTATTTTTATTTAATACAAAATACACTTGGAGCTTGGAGACGTGCGAAGGCTTGAGCACGGAAGCAAACATTGAAGACACACTGCGGGTGGGCCGTCTTATAGGAGGCGGTGAGGTGACAAAATATTTAAGTACCCGAAAAAAAAAAAAACTTTAAATCATTCCGTGCAAGGCTAGTAGTAAGGACGCATAACTACAATAAGTAAACATTATAAGTTGCTAAGGACCGAACTGTGAAACATAATAGCAAAAAGACCATACCTACTGCATAAATTAAGGTTATTTTAATAATTTCCAATCCCGTAAGTCTCTTTTGCTGCTGGTATAGCAATTCCTCTAATAACGGGTCTCTGATTTGGTTACTATTTTTTGTAAGTCATGTGTTAGTCTGTCATTAAAATAGCCATGTTATTAGTATAACCTACAACTAGTTTATATATTTTCTTTGGTGAGAAAAGACATAAAATATTCCTTTTATTATAAACTAAAAATAAAACTTAATCCTTTAAAATCCGTTTCGATCTCGCAAAAAACTTCTCTCAAACTTCCTAACCTTCGAAATCGCAGCTCATGGACGACGACAATTGGCATGTTCGTCAAAGACGCTTAATAAGTTTCTGCTTACTTGTCCATCACCACTATAGTTTTTACCACTCTGAAAGAACTTAAAAACAATTAAAACCCAACCTTGTATTCTTTAACTCTAAGTCGATTCCACTTTGTATATCCTTGGTTACATCTTCTGTAAATTTTGTCAAAGTATTCTGAACTGCATATGGATTTATTTAAGGTGTGTTTTAAAGTAAATGTGTTGGACATCAAAGGGCTGCTACCAGCAGTCTGGTTCTTGTGTGTAGTTGTGAGTCACTTATTTTGTCCATACTAAGACAATGTATGCGGCGAATTCGCGAGTTGCCGGTAAAAACTGCGGTAAATCAGGACTGCCATTTTCTGTTCTGATATCAACGGTTCATTCATGGATACAACGGATTGCAATGAAATGAAATATCAAATTGGCAGTCCTATGCAGACTGAGCCTCTTATCCTTCAGACTCGCGCCGCCGTCCGCGACACGTATTAATAGATCCCCCAGACCCAATGTCGGCCCTATTGGACCATGGCATTGAGCCTGCCCCTCCCCGACAACCGTATGCTACACTATCAAACAGACACCGGTCTCGCCGGCGAGGCCGAAGGGTCGTACGTATGCGACCACAACGACGAGCATCACCCCACTGAGTTTCTTGCCGGTTCTTCTCAGTGGGGGCGCGTTGTGAACCGGTGGTAAAATCAGCCCTCTCTAAGCGACAGCCCAAGCCGAGGCCGTGCCTCCCTGAGGTGCCCTTGAGCTCGTCGCTACTTCTGCCGCTAGGCTAGAGTGCTTTAAGCGCTCGCCTCCTATTGTCCGGTGAAGCTGTAATGGCCATCTGCGGCCAACAGCGTCTGTCCTCCCAAAAAAAAAAAACTGAGAAAAAAAATTGAGCTTTGAACCTCGGCAATTCGAATTTCATACTAGAACCTGTTGACGCACAAGACATAATTTTGTCGATCATGGGCCTCTTATTCCAGCTTCGCTGCAAATTATATTTTAGTATGTTTTCCAATTCTTAGGAGTGTGTTGCATTTTTATATTTAATTTATTTTAGTCAAAACGATTTTAATGTACAGTAATATCTCGCAAGTACTTAGATGACTGTTGTGTATATATCTTGTGATATTTTTAGTCCCTGCGCGCAGTTGTTGTTCATTTATCTTTCGTGCACTTGTGAGTGTAACAGTGTTTTTTGGAGTGCACGCACTTGTGCACTATAATATCTTCTGCTTAGATGGCTGATCTTGTGAAAGATTGGCCGCTGTGGTCGTATCGGCCAGGAAGACATTATTATGTTACATATTATAAAGAATTATTTTTAATTGACTGCGAAAGTCACGATTTCAAGAACTCTGTTAATGCTCTTAACACTCAAACTCAAAAATAGTTTATTTCAAATAGGCTTAACGCTAGCACTTTTGAAAGGTCATGTTTTTTTAAAAAGAAAAGCTTCCACCGGCACACAACGCGGCCTCAACTGAGAAGATCCGGCAAGAAACTCAGCGGGCTTGTCATTTTATCACTTTTTTTAAAAAATAGTGTGTCATGTTACAATTAGATCAGAGCGACAGTGTGTCTTGCCGTTCAAAAGATCAATAAAAGACAAAAAAAAAATACGACGAAAGTACAACAAACTAAAAAGCCAAAGGGATAGTAGTTCTAACGTTTCTAAGTATGACAGTTATAATAGATCCAACCGTTTATTTTCTTTTTGACAGCACCAATAGAACGTAACTGCGTCATGTTAAGCAAAACTTGTCAAAAAGAAAATAAACGGTTGGACGCTCTATAATCTCTTTGACGGCATTAAGCTAGTATTAATTTCCTATTTATAGTAACCCTACGTAACAATTTGAACTGTGAGTAAATGTAACTGTATCAGCAAAGAGTCATAGCTCACTATTATGATCTATTGTACTGTCCAATAACCATAGTTTATATCAAGGCGATGTAATATTGTCATAGTTTATAGCCTTTCCATGCCTGAAATGGTCATGTTCAAACGGCATGATAAGCGACAGGTTATACAGGGTGGAATTTTGTAATGCCACCTGACTGAAGGGGAAGTACTCTTAATACTGTAGATACAAAATTTTACTCAAAGAAAACATTCCTTTATTTTTTTAAAGAAAGAAAACTGCATTAGAAGATTTTTATTTTAGTCGGTTCGATTACAGGGTGCGGCAAGCGAATTTTTAAAATACTTCAAATTTTCTTTCTTTAAAAAAATAAAGGAATGTTTTCTTTGAGTAAAATTTTCTATCTACAGTATTAAGAGTACTTTCCCTTCAGGTGGCATTACAAAATTCCACCCTGTATATTCTTTCATAGCAGGTGTTGATTAAGAAACGATCGATGATAGTGATTTTGTTTAAGAGTAAATTATTTTTTAACCGACTTCAAAAAAGGAGGAGGTTCTCAATTCGTCTGTATATATATTTTTTTTTTTTTTTTTTTATGTATGTTCGCGCATAACTCTGGCAATTATTAACCGATTTGAAAAAATCTTTCTTCCATCCATTCTTCAATCCATTGATTGGGTCCCATAAAAAAATTATTGCTTAGTAATAAGTAGTTCCTAAAAAAACAAGAATGGTGACTGCGCACTGAGAGTTGCAAGAAAGCCTATATAGATGACGTTTTAGTCGCTCGGACTCGCTCGGTCGGACAAAAATGGTCATAACTCTGGCAAATATTTACCAATTTCAATGATTCTTTTTTTATTCGAAAGAAGAAACCACTGTATTGAATCTGTATGAATTTTATTACAACCGGATAAGAACTTCCTGGAGGACCATGAACGATGTGGAGGAATTTATCTGGTAAAAACCATAAAACTGATGTTCTCCATTACATTGCTCTGACAATTATGAACCGATTTCGATGATTCTTTTTTTATTCGAGAGAGTAAACTACTATGATGTTTCCATGCAAATTTCATTACGACCGGATATTATTTTCTGAAGAAACATGAATTATGTAAAACTATGTAGACGATAATGTGATCATAACCTACCTAGATAATTTTACGGTTTTCGATGGTTCAATCTTTATATATGAAAATATCACTAAAAAGTTTAAAATAAAATCTTTTAAAAAAAAAATTGAACCGACTTCAATATCACTGAAAAGTATAAAATAATTTAAATATTATTGAAGTTGGTGCCAAATATACACAGCAGGTACGCTAACACCAACTTCATTAATATTTAAATTATTTTATACTTTTCAGTGATATTGAAGTCGGTTCAATTTTTTTTTAAAAAGATTTTTAATTATTTTCTTGGTGGCAAAATCGCTTAGAATAGTCAAAAATAAGTCATAGAGACTACCATACAATTTAAGACCTTCAACAACCCCCTCAAAATACTACTTATACTATACATATATCATTTTGCATTTAGCATAAAATATATCTGAATTTAAATATTTTTTTATTTTGCACCTTTCTTAAGCGTTTGTACCACCAGTAACCACCAGTAGTACCACTGGGGTACTGGGGACAACTTCGTGGTACCACCAGAGATAAATTATTTCGATTTCATTATTTTCGTTAATTTTGTAATCGTTTACTTGGTGTATTTTTTGGACTGTTTGTTTTGCACAACATTTCACATGAAATTTCAAAAATGTGATTTTTATATACTAGAACCAGAATATACCTACTAGAGATGTGGTATGGAGTAATAAAATCGACAAATTATTACCGGAAGTACAAGGGTAGCATAAAATAGTAGGTGCATAATCTTAATCTCTCTTAATCTTGATTAAGAAATGCTATTATGATGTAGAGGAATTTTTAAATGATGATGTATCTTTGTAGTAATTTTATAATAATTAAATAATAATAAATGGCTAATTTAAATATATTTTTTTTGACCTTCCATTCTTATTTTCTGACATTCATAATATTCTCTTGACATTCCTTTTTTATGCCTATTTATTATTATTATTATTTAATATTGTTATTATTTTATTTAATGATTTAAGTAAAACTGTTTAATATGATTTTTATTACTTGTCAGTCAGTTTGTCAACAATATATATTTGTATGTCATAATGACAAAACATAGTGCACTTTTATGTAACATATTGTATCATCTTATAATACCTATGTTTAACAAATAAATTAATTTGAATTTGAATTTGAATCTTGTGCCTTGTGTGAACATAAGAATGTGGTTTAGAGCTAACATGTTTATAGTAGAACTAGCGGGCTGGCATAGGACTTATGTAGGAGTCCTCACGTCTTGTGATATCCAGAGTATGTCTGGCTTATTGGTACGGAGTTGTCCGTAGTACCACGGACAACAAACGTTCTTTTAAGTTTTTCTATAATGTATGTATATTTACGTACAAGACTATTCTATACTAGAATATAGTCATTTGTGTGATAGATAAACACTAAACTAACGAAATATTATAAATAAAAAAGAAGTCAAAATACCTAGTTAAATAAATAAATAAAGATCATTTTGTATTCAAAAATAAACGGAGTTTTAATTACTTAACCTTATCAAGCATTTCCAGGGGCTCCCAAACTAGGCAAAGCCTGTATCTTGGGATACCAATTTTGAGTTATTACAGATTTTAGTTGGGACAGTAAGTTTTTAACACCGTCCCATCTCCTCCCGTTGGGTGTCCGTAATAGGCGACTAAGGGAATACAAGAAGACGGGCAGCAGCGTCTTTTAATTGGATTAACTTACCATCTATACTGCGATACCCAAGCCGCCAGCCAAGCGTGGGGAATATGGCAATCCCTCCCTTTTAAGGGGGAGGCATTTTGTTCAGCAGATGATGAGACAAATAGCTATAATAACACAATGGAATAAATGCATTAGTAGTAAACGCAGTAGTACGCACACTTTATCTCGCGTATCATATACGCCGGAATGCAAAGTGCAGTATCTCAGAAATGGAAAGATATTTTAATTAATACTTTTTGCACATTTTCTCGGTATAACACTTCACGGTATATCGAGATAATTATCAATTTCCTTTTAAATATTCTGCAGTGGCATCTTTGCATTCTATAAAAATAGATTAAGACTAAAATGTCAAATAATGACGACGAGCCTGTTTGTGTAAGGGTTAAACACCCTGGCTGCTGCCCAGTAGGTCATGGGTTCGATTCCCACCAAGTGTGGGTGTTTTTTATTATTATTTAAGTTCGTATTTATTTATAAGTAAGTATGTATTTACTAAAAGTATTCGTGTCAGTTTGGTTACCATAGTACCGGCTCAGCCTAGTTCGGGATCGGATGACCGTGTTTGTATTGTCCCACAATATTATTATTATATGAATGTTAGTAAAAAATACATTTTTTATTTAAATATTTACTACCAAATGATACACATAAGTTATTATGATTATGTTGACCTGGTATAAGCAAACCTATACGATGTATTTCACCCGAAAGGTGATAGGCGATGGGATCTATAGCAAAGTTTTTTAAACATGAGAAAGTTTAGAGATCTGACGACCGTGTGTGGATTGTCCCAGAATATTATGATTATGATAACGTTACCTCCAAGCTTGTTAATAAGGTTGCTATATGAGGATTGGCATTCCTGGAGGCAGATGGGCAATCGTTCGTGGTTAGTTTTGTTGACAATACTCGTATATCTACCTATACCTATTGCTATTGTGAACGAGCGCAGTTCTTCACATAGCAGAAGAATGGGCTCAGTGAAAGCGAATCATCACTCACGTGCACAGCAGAGTTACGATCCTCAGTAATAAGGGACTGACTTGCAGGGAGAGAGAGAGATAATTATTCCATCTATGGTTAAATCACTCCTTCCCATCAGGTGGGATCGCCGTTTTTCACTATCGACTAAAAAATAAATAATTACTTCGACATACCACAATACTGGCAATTCTCTCGATACGTCTATAGTTAATTAGTAAGCACAGACGATTAAGTTTTTATCGGCGATGCATTTGCAAAGCAATTGTAATAAATCCGTCGAGAGAGCAATCTTTTTGCCTTTACGCGTGGTTCCATTGTGAGCTTATAAGGGACCTAGTACAGGTCATATCTTCAGACCCATGTCCAAAAGAGCAACAAGAAGATCCAAATTAGTAAATTTACAAGCTATTGATTTTCTTGGAGATTAACTAATGTTTACATAATTCTTAAGCAACTTGGTGTTTGCAAGATATCTACTTAGTGGAGACAGAAAGCTGCATTTCAGTGACGATCATCACTGAGGAATTAGTTATTATGTATTTTGGATTTGGCAAGTTCACCAACAATTATAGGATGGCACTATTGCCATTCATGCTGAAACACAGCAATGTTTACACTGCTATGATGTCTTCCTGGCCTTTCACAGGGGGCCTACTATTTAGTATAGTAGTTTATGCACCAAGGGGATAAAGTAGTATCTTATGTCGCGGGCGTTAAATTGAATCGCGAGCATAACGAAGGATTTGCTTCGGCCTAAAAACATAAATGGAAAATGACATAAATTTAATGAAGCATTGGCTTAGGCCTAGCTACAAATTGATTTATTACGAGATTACTTATGACGAGGCTGTTTGAGCTAGAACCCTTTGCCTTCCCAATTAGGGTCAACTAAAGGACGAAAAAAAACAAATCACATTATTACCCAAGGGAGTTTAGTAGGTACAACATTATTACCCGGCTAGACTATAGGGATATAATGAGGTACTTTATGTCATCTTTATATGACACATAATGCAACATTATCGAGCAGGTGGTGTGAAAAGTATAAAATAACATAGTGTGCGTGTAGTACAAGAAAGGTAGTAAGGAAGTAAATCTTGATGTAGGTACTGTAATAAGGTCTTTGTGTTTTTATCTAGACGGGCCCGTTGGTCTAGTGCATGTCTAGTGGTTAGGGACCCTGTCTGCTACCCAACAGGTCGTGGGTTCGATTCCCACCAAGTGTCTGGGTGTTTTATCTATATAAGTATGTATTTACAAAAAAAAGTATATAAGTATTAGTATCAGTTGTCTGGTTTCCATAGTACAGGCTCTACCTAGTTTGGGATCAGATGACCGTGTGTGAATTGTCCCAGGATATTATTATTATTATCTATGCTACATTATTAAAAACTATTTTATAAAAAATAAAAACCGACTTCAAAGTAAATTATCTAAAAAGCATAAAATAACGAAAATATATTGAAGTCGGTGCTAGCACATCATGTTAACTAACACTAGCACCAGCTGACACCGACTTCAATATATTTTCGTTATTTTATGCTTTTTAGATAATTTACTTTGAAGTCGGTTTTTATTTTTTATAAAATAGTTTATTTAACACTTTTTAGTGACATATTTTACAAAGATAGGTGTCAGCACTATCACGCAACTCGAACGTCTACGTTACAGTAACTTACTGAAAACATAAAAAGTTTATATCTCTTAAACTACTAGACCGATTTTGATGAAACTTGTACTCTACCCTAAGTTGAAAAATACTCTAACTATTTCAAAAAGAATTTTCAAAATCGGACTTGTAGTTTCTGAGAAATCCGTGGACAAACCTACATACATACATACATACATATCTACATACATACATACATACATACAGACATACATACATACATACACTCATAAAATTTGGTAAATTTGTTTAGAAGCCCACATACACTAACATATATTAATATTACGCATTTTTATCAATATTACATACATACGCGTCGAATAGAGAACCTTCTTTTTGAAGCCGGTTAAAAAACGCTACCTTAAGCTGTACAAGTAAATTAGTTTACAATAACCAATTACAAACCTTCAATAAAAGTCCCTGTTTCAATTTTTCCAATCAGGTTTTGGATTTTAAATATTACTGTCTGTCTGTATTAATGTCTAAAAAATTCAAAATAAATTTCTGGATTTATTATTTTTACATACCAAACATATCGCATATTTACACCATAAACAAAAAAAAAGTGATTTTCGAAATATTTAAACATTTCTGACACCTACTGATCATACGATGCGCGTACGCAGCCGGGCCGACATTTCTCTTCATTGTTACACTTTTTATCGAGACAAAGGAACCGATCGATCGGCCCTCCGAGCATCCGAGTGAACCGCACATCGATTCTATATCGATACATCGGAATGAGACGACACAATGTCATATACATTGTAATTGTACATAATTGGTGTTTCCCAAGAACAATGACACCAAATTACTGTTTGAACTGAAAATAATTGCGATATTTTTTTTCTCCTCGCGACTTCATTGCGAACGTCCGCTTTGTAATACGCCGAATGTTTTGTTCGATATGAATCGATTATATTTGTATCAATATGATGAAATGTCAATGTACACGACGTAGCGTGAATTCCACCGTTTAAAAATTAATGTTTGGAAAATTAAACGGTTTGCGCTATGAATACTTTAACGTCATACTCTTATACTAATTTCTTACCTATTAGAAGATATTTTGTAGACTTTTTATTTGGTGGAGGTGGAGAGGTTTTAATGGAGTCGCCCAAGTTAGTTGTACCACTGTTCAGTAAATTAGCGCGGTCGCGGAGGACGTAGACGCGGGGGTCACGGACGCGGAGGGCGCGGCTGCTGAAGGCAGGGTCGCGGAGGGCGCGGTATGGGACGCGAAGTCGTTGACCATCTCGGGCCAGCGCGCCTTCACGAAATCAAAGAATTAAAAAAAAAAAAAAAAGTTTCCCGTGACCATTGCGCTGGTTGTGGATACTTTCAAGGGAAAAAAAAATATTGGTTGATGTAAAATTAAGATGTCTCTTTTTTTGGTTTTGGTAAAACCAAAAAAAGACACATCTTTACTTTTCATCAATCTTTAAGTATGCAAAATTCACGCATAACAAAAAAAAATACCTGTTTCGAATTGTTTCAAATTCCATCTCAGTATTTTCACACCGCTCGTTTTTCCGAATGTTAAATTATGTATTCACGTTTTTGCCACGAACTGTTTATGTCAGCCCCCCACTCGCGTCGGCTCCTTCCATTTTATTTCCAGCATTAATGAATAAGAATATAGAAAGAAAAAGTTATACTGTTTGATTTAATATCTTATCTCCGGAATAGGGAGATTAAATGCGACAGCGCATTTGATCAATGGCGCGACAATTTCACCATAAGAACATGTAAGTACGTCTGTGAAAAATTATGTATTCTTTAAGTTGTGTGGTTTTATTTCCTAGGGGCACGTAAGGTCCAGATAGGGACATCATAGTATTGCCATATTGGTATAGTAAGTCCTTGAACGCTTGGGCGCATGGAGCACATTTTAACCGACTTCAACAAAGGAGGAGGTTCTCAATAACGTTGTATGTATGTTCTTATTACATAAGTAGTCAAAAAACTTGTTGCGGCTGCACTGCTCTTACCTCTAAAGAAATCTCTCGGTAGACAAGGAATTGCAACTGTATCGGACTAATGAGTATCGGACTAACAATATTAATGAGAAGATCTGAGGATATATGAGATACATGGATGCTGTAATGTGTTCGAAACGTCGGGATAATAAAATCATAAATAAAGCACGATATATAGATAGTTTCAATAATATTTTTTAAGTAAGTATTAAGTTATTAACTGCCGAACCTACAAACGTCAATTAAAGTTAATGATGATTAATCCATTTTTTGAAAACGGATTATTTCGGCACTCGAAGCCAATTAATACTTAATACGATAGTGAGTAGAGATAACAATTATCTCGTATTCAATAATCGAAATTAATCATAAATGGTTCCGACAGTCGATATAAATAGATTTTAAAAAGTGACTTAATCAGAATTAAAGTTAATTGGGGTTTGTGAGTGCGGCAGTAATTCTCTTAAGCCCGGTATTTCCATTAGGTACATAATAGTCGTTTTCATCATCAGAAGCCGAAACTCGGTCCCTGGTGAACAAAGGTCTCCCCCTGAAAAGGGAGGGTTTGCCACAATCCCCACGCTTAGCATTCTTGTTCACTGTAGTGTACTGGTAAATTGAGTAAAGTTGTGGGTAGACAAGTTTATCGTCTCAAGCGGGCACACTACGCAGGCACTGAGTGGGGATGCGAGAAAGACATAAAAGCCCCTCTAGTGTAGGAGGGGAGTTCAGTCGAGTGTCAACCACTGTGCGGGTCAGACGTGGTGTGTGCGTTAACGAGCCGATATAGTGTAGTGTTAATATTAACAAATATAGTGAACTCTACATTCACCTTAACTGCGTACTTGGCTATTGCACACCAATCAAAATCATCAGCAGTCGAAAGGCATCCACAGGTGAACAAAGGTTTCCCCCTCCCTTCCCCTCCCCCTCCCTTGGGTTCCCTTCTCCCTTGGGTTGCCATAGTCCTCACGCTTGGAACGCGTCTTGGGGGTCGCTGTATAGGTGGTAGATATTCCAATAGAATGATGCTGCCCGTCTTCTTGATTTCCCTTAGTCTCCTCTTGCTGACGGGTGCATCTCATTTCATATAAAGTTATTTGGTATATTTTCATTTCAATAACGTTCACAAGATATAATAAACGTGAGATATAAACAACTGTTGATATAATTCCTTTAAATATACCATTTATATACACTCTAAAAGTAACTTCGTATAACGTTATATTATGATATAACGTTTATTTAATAGAAAATCATTTGGTCTAACGATTAAAATATATATTGTTATCGTACCATCATCCCGATTCAGAGCAATCCGACTTGGATGGGTTAGGTTAGAAGGCTAAGCCTTCGTGGTTATTTTTTTATAATCACCCAAAAACAGGAGCCCCACCAAGCTGGGGCTCTGTCAAGCTATGTTGGCAGGTGGTAATCAGTTACTAGGTAGGTACACAGTACTATCTGTGATAGAAGAAATAAGCAATAATAAATATTACCAATAATATTATTATTATTTTGTTTTATTATGTTACAGTGTTACACTAAATAAGTTTTATGTCTTTTGAGGGGTATATTAAACGATTTTATATTTAATGAATGTTATGCTTAACAAAATTAGTTAATTTAAAATTATATCAATCGTTTATTATATTAACTGACCATTATATCAAATAAAATCATAGATTCAGTTGTTATATCTTCTAAATATTAGATTTTGTAATTATATCAAATATTACTTACCCTTTGCTGACACCCAATGGTACCTCCTATTACTGATACCTCACGGGTCACATAATAGTGCACCTCAGTGCTTCATAATATTGCTGCTTTGCGGAAGAATTCCTGACACTACGATTGGGTTGAGTTTCAGCAGTGTTTTGCATGTAATATAGGTACTTTCTTGTTGTAATTCTATATCAGTCTGTCCTCGAATGGGCTAAGCGAAACTACAGTTTATATGATGAAAACTTACCGCTTATCTAGCCCGCGGAATGGTGCTTAATTAAATTAATTGGTGCATCAATAAGCCCTGCCCGGAGTTATCTGATGGGTTTAATTACCCCGTACATTAATTACGTTATAATTACGGTTGGACAATGACGCCACCTGTCCCCGGAATGTCGAACTAACGATCGATGTATCGATCGGCTTGAATTGTGCGTTTGCGCATCAATGCAGCAGCCATGCGAGCGCGCAGTGATGTTTTGTTTAGTGAAAAAAACATTTTTCGTTCATGTGTTTAAGCTGACAATAACAAAGAAACAAAATGATATCTTCATGTTTTAATTTTTGTCTTTAGTTATGACAATGTTATTTATTTATAGATTGAAATTTATACAATGTTTAATCTAGAGCAATAATTTAGGTTCACTAAAAACTTTAAAAAATATAATATAATAACTAAAATATATTGTTAAAAGGAGTCCCTTTAGACAAGGTTCCGAAGATACTGGCAGCGTTCCCCCTTTGAACAGCTAGACTAATTCTTTGTACGAGGTAGCTGCCGGCTCTTCGGTCTTCTGTGATGTCAACTAACCTTTTTGCTATTTCCTCAAAAAGCCTTAAAGCGCTAGGACCCCACGGCCCACGGACCAAGGGTCTCGACACCGAATGGGACAATCATATTCGGAGCCTTCCTCTAGTTATGTTTTTTGTGCACAAAGTCCAAGTAGTAGGTAATGTTTATTGAAAAATAAACAACTTTCTGTTGGCGGTTATTTAGGTTCAACATGTAAACATTTCGGTTTTCCGCTGTGGACTGATGCCCGGTTCATAGGAACATAGGAACTGGGCATTAGTCCACAGCGGAAAACCGAAATACATGTAGATATATTTATGAAACGAGTCGTTTTAGTAACAAAGAGTGATTTTTGACCAGACGTTAGCTAAACGTTGGGGTAAATACAATTTTAAAGAGCACTGAGTGACGCCTCGTTACTTGATTACTGTGACAAACAACGGGTTGTTGCATATAGGAATCCAGCTAGCATTAAGTAGCCTCTGGTGAGAAACTGCAGCGCAGACCAGCTTGCCATGGCCAAGTATCTCGCTCAGGCACCATCAGGTCCTCCTTGTCTCATCTACAAATTGGTTAGTAAACAAAAGATTTTTTTGACACAAATTTCAAGATATTGCACCTGTGATACAGAATGCCTTCACAAGGACAATAGAGTGAAATTTAAATATCCTTACCTACCATTGATAAGTGTGAAATAACTTGCGAAAGAAATGTAAATCATGTGTACAAAGCAATATCAACTTTATGTTCATAGCAATAAATATAAAAACAATAGCAAAGTTATTTTTGCACCGTGTAGCTGCGCAAGCGCAGTCACAATGGCGTTCGCGGCGGACAACGCCATCTGTCGTCGCGCGTCGATCATGCGCGCGCGACTAAAAAATCGCATCGGCCATCACTATTGATACGACATTGACGGATTCGGGAGAACTCCGGCAGGGTTGTCGAGTTTGTAAAAAGATTTGTGAATATATTTCACAAACCTTTTTAAAAGTTTTCGTGGTGAATAGAAATTGATTGCGAATAAAACTCACTGCCCACATGACTATGCTATCAGTCAATAAAAATAATTGTAGTATGAGACTTGTATGAGAATATGAAGCAACGCTTACTAGAACGTCGCGTATCCAGCCGTACCATGCACGTTCCTGTCAAAATTTTTGTTTCTTCCTCCCCCATGCACTCTCTGCACAGTGGACTGTCAGTGATACCTAGATGTTGTTCACCATAAGCTTACTTTACTACTTACCATAAGGCGGATTTGAGATCACAAGCACTTGCTTTGGTAAAAGGAAGACATTGGTATTATTATTGTAAGCAAAATTGGAGATGCCGGGGATCGAACCCGGGGCCTTTCACATGCAAAGCGAACGCTCTACCACTGAGCTACATCCCCTTGTTATAAGTGTTACAAATACAAACTACTGTATTAAACAACTACAAACTACTGTATTAAACAACTACTTAACTCATACACTACTAAAATGTTACTACTTCAAAGCTAAAAAGCAACTTGTATGCTGTGTTAGCTGGAGATGCCGGGGATCGAACCCGGGGCCTTTCACATGCAAAGCGAACGCTCTACCACTGAGCTACACCCCCCTGTACTTTAAGACTAATAATAAACAGTGCAATAGGCATTGATTTAATTTTAAATTATTATTATATTGTAATCTTATTTCTAGATAGAAACTGAAAGAGCTAGTATGTTGACATCTCCTCATTTTATTATGCCCTCGTGTCATAATAATAATATAATAATACTGCTTTACCTCATCTCTGTACTGGCATCAAAATAATAATAATATTATACATAATGTTGTCTTTTGCTTACGCGAATATTACACATTGAAATTAAACTACTTTTACGGATTATGGCTTGGGATCCTGTGATAAATATAATTAAATCCAATATCAATCAAAACACTGCACGGCCTCAAGATACTGTAAGCTCTTACTGCGTAGATCGGACCAACAATAATAACTAAGAAGACCTGAGGGTACACCGGCATAATTGTGACATAAGGACGTTCAACATCTCAGTCCTCCCGCGACCATGGGTGCTGCAAAGCATTCGAAACGTCGGGATAGTAAAATCAATAAATAAACCGCGATAAAATCCGTAAAAGTAGTTTAATTTCAATGAATAATATTATACATTTATTTTGATGCCAGTACAGAGATATCCTGGAACAATCCACAGTCATCTGAACACAAATTAGGTAGAGCCTGTACTATGAAAACGAGACATCAGTCTCGCAAACACTTAAACTTCTTAAACACTTCTAAACTTTTTTTGTATAAACATACTGTAATGATTTCTGATATTTCCGCGAATACTACACATTGAAATGAAACAAATTTTACGGATTATATCGCGGTTTATTTTTGACTACCCGACCCACGCAGTTTAAACTTTCAATAATATACATTCGCATAGAATACAAAACCTCCTTTTTAAGGTCGGTTAAAAACTTGGACCCACTTTGTACTTGCCCTCCGAAGCACGGACCCGTTTAGTTCAAATGGCGTTAAACGGTCACCCATCTACATAATGACCTTACCTAACGTTGCTTAACCCGATCGATTACAAAACCTTGACAACAACTCTCTATGAGTGTTCCCTTACTAATATTTATAATAATTATGAAGAAAAATTTATAAAATCGGATCAAGCGTATAACCAAGTACCCATTTTGACTTTAATCCCCTCTCCCAAAAGAGCCGTGCTAGATTACAGGATAAAAAGTATCCTATGTCCTACCTCGTAGTAAGATCTCAAATCATGCCAAGTTTCATTTGAATCCATTCAGTAGTTTCGGCGTGATGCGCAGCCGTGATACAGACAGACAGACAGACAGACAAAAATTAAAAAAATTACATTTTCGGCCTCAGTATCGGTTATAGAATGCCCTCCAAATATAATTTGCAAAATATCTTCAATGTACAGAATTGGGCCTGTTACAGTTTTATTATAAGTATAGATAGATTTTAATTACCCGACGTTTCCAATACTTTACAGCATTCATGGTCACGGGCGGACTGAGGTGGTAGCTGTCTATACATCGTAGTTGTCTTAGGGCACCCTCAGGTCTTTTAATTATTATTGTTAGTCCGATCCATGCAGAAAGAGCTACAGTCTAATGGTAATTAAAATCAAAAATAAACCGCGATATAATCCGTAAAATTAGTTTCATTTCAATATACATACTATTTTTAAATTCAGATAGCAACACATACACATAGACACTGATAAAGTTATGTTTGTGAGAACCAGATGTACATAATGTGTTGAAATGAAAAAATACATGAAGAAGATTAAAAAATGACAAGCCCACTGAGTTTCTTTCCGGATCTTCTCAGTTGAGGCCGCATTGTGTTCCGGTGGTAGTTTTTTTTTCCCATAAAATAATGACAATTCGAAAGTGATAATTTTGTCCTATTTAATAATATAATAATAATATCTTGGGACAATCCACACACGGTTTTCTGATCCCAAACTAGGCAGAGCTTGTACTATGGAAACCAGACAACTGATACTGATACTTATATCTATTTTTTTTTGTAAATACATACTTAAATAGATAAATAACACCCAGACACTTGGTGGGAATCGAACCCACGACCCATCGGTTAGCGGACAGGGTATCTAACCACTAGATCAACGGGCCCGTCTGAAATAAACGATTTAATTTTCATTTTCAAATAGATAAATAACACCAGGACAGGGTGGGAATCGAATCTAGGACCTACTGGGTTGTCTCACCACTACATCAAGAGAGACGTGTTTCGGAAGGCACGTAAAAGGTCGGTCCTGGTTTTTGTCATTTATTTCCTCAAGAAAAAGGAATGTAGCTATAGATAGCTGTAGATGTGCATATATTTGCGTCTCTCTTATGTAAAAGTGAGATTACTTTAACAATGACAAGACCTGCGGGTAGGGCCCCATTTTGGCGACTAACTAAACGACAAACATACTAGTTACTGCTATGCGGTATCTGTCTTAAACGATCTTAATGAAGTCATGAATATGGATCATTAGTCAACGATATGAATAGCACTTGATGAGTCCTTGAGTAGTGTTTGAACAGATTTTATTAATAGTTTTAAAACCAATAGACAACTAACTTTATTTTGACGCACCTACAATTATCTACGTTACTACTTAGATGTACCACGTATCTTACCAGGGGTGGGCTACAAATAAAATCAGAAAAGCATAAAAGTTGTTCCAGTTCCAATAATAAAAATAACTGTTCCAGCAACCTGTTCTAAACAGCCTGCTACACTCTAACGGGTACAGTGAATGTTTCTGTTTCATAAATCAGAAGCTAACACTTGCAGTTGTTTTAAGTTAGAAGAGTAACAAGCTAATTCCAAGTCCCAAACTGGAACTGCTTGACACTGGGACGTTACTCTTTCCACTTAAAGCAAATGAAAAAGTTTTTGTTCCAGACTTTAAACAGTTACAACTGTCTGTGATTTATTCCGTTATGGATCAGAAAAATATATTTTTTAAGTGAAAGATTCTTTAGCGGCGCTGTGCACTTTTTTCTGATGTGGGAAAAAATGTTAAATTCGCGTCAGGACTCGTGACTGTAAGACCTGATCAAAAAATCGTAAGGTAAGACGTAGGCGGCGCAGGGCGCTTGCGCGAATGTTCGCGTGAGTTTGTGTTACAGCGTGCCACGCGCATCCATGGATGGTGACTGCTGATGGCTCGATCGTCTATCTATGTAGTTAATGTAAAATAATTGTAATAGTTCTGTAGTGTTAAATTTTTTATGTAATATAAATTGTCATGTTTGTGTACGATAGCGCATATGAATATTGTATTTTACCACATAAATGATAGTCGTTTTATACTGATAAATTAAAGCAATTCGTGCAAAATTATTCCCTAAACATTCCAAAATATCAAAACTGCACAACGTTAACATTCAAGCTTTCACTTCTGACGGCACTCCAGGACTGCAACCGTTTTTTTTAGTTTAGAAGTTCCGTGTTGTTATTTTGTAAGGATGATTCCCAGTAGTTCCATGGAACTAGTGAGACTAAATCATCATCATTAGCAGCCGAAATACGTAGACTGCTGAACAAAGGCCTCCCCCTTAGTAGGGAGGGGTTGCCATAATCCCCACGCTTGGCAGGCGGCTTGGGGATCACAGTATAGATGGAAGATAAATCCAAAAGAAAGACGCTGCTGCCCGTCTTCCTGTTCTCGCTTCGTGGCCTCTTAGGACACCCAACGAGAGAAGATGGGGGATGCATGCAATTCTAACCCTGCACCCCACGGGAGAGACTAAATTGTCTCACTATAATATCTTCTATTTGATCTTTGAACGGCAAGACACACTGTCGCTCTGAGCTAATAGTAACATGACCCACTGTTTAAAAAAAAAGTGAAAAAATGACAAGCCCGCTGAATTTCTTGCTGGATCTTCTCAGTTGAGGCCACGTTGTGATCCGATTGTAGCTTTTTTAAAAAAAAACGATGATCTTTCAAAAGTTTTAACGTGGCTTAACGCTATTTTAAATAAATTATTTTTGACTTTGACTTTGAAATGGAACTACTGAGAGTTCCATTTACCTGTTTCTTTTACTTGTTTCGATAAACAAGCCTTACTCTTATTTCTCCCCAACCCAGTACACACATTATATCTTATAATATAAATAAATTAGTAGCCGCGTGGCAACCCTATCGTAATATACATGGCAGAGACGCCGCCCTGACATGTTTACGGGCCAATTATTTGTATGGATTCCGCCGCTATAATGATTTCTTGCGTCCCCGCGACAGGCCTCACTCGGCCATCGAGACTTGCACGGAACCTTTTTACCAGTTTACGAGTTTTGATTTTACGCAACCGCGTGCGGGATTTGCTGCTGTTTACGTAAATTGCTTTTGGTTTTTGGGTCTTTACGGAAGATTATTCTTTTTTTGAAATTATTGTAATTTTGTCCTGAACGGTACAGCTTTGTCAAGATTAGCTACCTACGTATCATGTGTAAAGTCATTTTTTATTTTTGGCTGCGAAGATACTTTACCAGCTCGAGTCATCCAATTTTGAACAGATGTAGAAACTGTACTTAAAACCAGATAGGTACCACTACAGTCTCCGAATCAATCCCGAACTTTAACTCTCTTTATCATTGTCAAATTCTATTGATTTGTTAAAAAAAATACGTATCCAATATTTTTTGCGGACTAATTAGATTTTGTCGGGCCTCTTGGTCTAGTGGTTAGACACAGTGACTGCTAACCGATAGGTCGTGGGTTCGATTCCCGCCAAGCGTCTGGGTGTTATTTATCTATTTAAGTATGTATTTACAAAAAAAAATGTATATAAGTATTAGTATCAGTTATATGGTTTCCATAGTACAGGCTCTGCCTAGTTTGGGATCAGATGACCGTGTGAGGATTGTCCCAAGATATTATTATTATTATAATGATAAAAATACCTAAATACATCTAAGGGGTCGTCCATTAATCACGTGAGGCTCGAAAGGGGGGGCGGGGTTTCGAAAAAAATCACGAAATATCACCAGGAGGGGGAGGGGTATAATGAGACATCACGTGTATTTATTTTTTGTTTAAAACCTCACCATATATCACCAGGAGGGGGGGAGGGGTTAAAAATTGTCCCAGAATATTATATATTTTTTTTCTACCTAGTCATTATCCCTATTAAAGGCATACTTAATCTTTGTGGCCACAAACACAGCTACACACAGCACTCAGAGTCACACAACGAGCTATGGAGAGAGGTATGCTCGGAGTTTCTTTGCGCGACAGAATCCGCAACGAGGAGATTCGCCGAAGAACCAAGGTCACCGACATAGCTCTCAGAATCTGCAAGTTGAAGTGGCAATGGGCAGGCCACATCGCTCGAAGAACCGATAACCGTTAGGGAAGAAAGGTTCTCGAGTGGCGACCACGAACCGGAAGACGCAGCGTTGGCAGGCCTCCCACTAGGTGGACAGACGACATTGTGCGCGTCGCAGGTGACCGGTGGATGCAAATAGCCAATTGTCGTTCATTGTGGCGTTCCAAGGGGGAGGCCTATGTTCAGCAGTGGACGTCTTCCGGCTGGTGATAATGATGAATCTTTGTGGTCACTATATTCAGTTAGGTACTCATTATAATCTATTGTTTAGTAAAATTTCCAATTTCTTTAGTAGTTTAGTTAGTACCTTTGGGTTTTTATTAATACTCCATAACAAGGGGATGTAGGTCAGTGGTAGAGCGTTCGCTTTGCATGTGAAAGGCCCCGGGTTCGATCCCCGGCATCTCCAAAATATTTAAGCTAGCACCACTTATAATTAGCTTTTAATATTCATGTAGACTTCTTTAGCGATTTGTGTATTGCTAGTTTCAGTGAGAAGGGGATGTAGCTCAGTGGTAGAGCGTTCGCTTTGCATGTGAAAGGCCCCGGGTTCGATCCCCGGCATCTCCAAAATATTTAAGCTAGCACCACTTATAATTAGCTTTTAATATTCATGTAGACTTCTTTAGCGATTTGTGTATTGCTAGTTTCAGTGAGAAGGGGATGTAGCTCAGTGGTAGAGCGTTCGCTTTGCATGTGAAAGGCCCCGGGTTCGATCCCCGGCATCTCCAAAATATTTAAGCTAGCACCACTTATAATTAGCTTTTAATATTCATGTAGACTTCTTTAGCGATTTGTGTATTGCTAGTTTCAGTGAGAAGGGGATGTAGCTCAGTGGTAGAGCGTTCGCTTTGCATGTGAAAGGCCCCGGGTTCGATCCCCGGCATCTCCAATTTTATATTTTTATAGTATCAGAATCAGAATCAGAACTATTTTTATTCATGAAAACCATACAGTTACGAATCGTCAATCAACAGCTTATGAATCGTCAATCATGTACTTACATAACAATAGTAACCAATAGAATGAAACCTTAACTTAAGGAAGTGGCACAGAGAAATTATATATATATATATTTATCCATATGTATGAGTATACATATGTATATACAGGGTGTCCCAAAACTCAACGACAACCCGGCACCGGGCGAGAGGCCAAGGTATACCAGTTATGAAAAAAATAAGAAAAAAAATCTATGTCACTTAGTCAAGCGATGACAGACATCTTTCGAAAAAGTAAAAAATTTCTTTTACCAGCCAACAGACTGGTCTGTTACTCTATATCCACGGGTAATAGATTTGAAATGGGCAGGAAATTGAAGGTTCTTATTATTATTTAGTTCGCATTAAAATTAACATTTAGGTTATTAGTACAAATATCACTATACATTTTATCTCAGTTCTTCTACATTTTTAAACCTTGAATAGGTCCCCAGGACCCTGTGGGGGTCATCCGGGGTACGTGGTGTTTTACCCCCGCGGCTGTTGCATTGACACATGAGAGGGGACTTGGCCTTCCTACGGGCGATGAAAAAGGTGTTTACAGCCTATTGTGGTCATCAACGATTAGTTGGGTAAGCAACGTCAGGCGAGGTCAGTCCATAGATGGGTGACCGATTAGTGGCATTTGAACTAAGCATCTCTACGCTACGGAGACCACGCAAAAAATGCTCCCAGTTTTTTTCTATTACACCGCAGTTGTTAAGCAGAGTCGCAGGCCTAAGGGCTAGTTAAGCAACCTCAGGCAATGTCATTCCATAGACGGGTGACAGATTAGTGGCATTTTGAACTGAGCATCTCCTTCCTTCGGAAAACACTTAAAAGGTCGGACCCGGTTTTTGCCATTCTAGACAGCAGTGGTTATGCCAAGTCGGAGGCCTAAGGGCAACTTGAATAACTCTGACAGCAGGTTGTCCCAAAGAAAAATAAATACCGGTCAAGTGCGAGTTGGACTCGCGCACCGAGGGTTCCATATCATCTTTGGACGTATTAAAGTAATTTTATTATTCATGTAACACCTCAGATAGTAAAAAAAAAACAAACCGCAAAACTAAGTTTGTTTGACGAGGTTTTTTTAGGATTACTAAAAAAAACTGTACTACTTAGATAGATCATTTTATTTGTCCTGTAAAATAAAGTAAAATAAATAAATGATTTTTCCCTCCATAAACTTCGGAGATAAGAGGGGGGAACGGTATTTTTTTTGTCATTTTTGGTTATCAGCCAAAAACTACGCCACATAAGCCAAAATAAAAATCTGTTTTGAGATGTGCAAAAGAAGCCCTTTCATATAATACCCCACTCGATATAGTAGTCTCACTTTAAAATTTTGATGACCTATTTCGACCCCCATTATAAAAAAAGTAAAAGAAATTTTTTTTTTTTTTAATAGCGATGAGGTTGGGTAAGTAAGATCTATAACTATTCCAAGTTTCAAATCGATAGCATCAGTGGTTCCTGAAATATATAGGTGTGACAGACAGACAGAGAGACAGACGAAGTGAGACCATAAGGGTTCCTTTTTTATCTTTTAGGTATGGAACTCTAAAAATGAAAGTCTAACCCATAGATAATACACTATATACTTGTCTAACCCGTTCAATAGTTAAGTAACATGAAAATTGAAATATGTACAGTAAGTACCACAAAATACAAATCAGTACTAGTACTATAGAATGCTTACTTCAAGTAAGAACATGTAGCCACGAATAACAAAATATATGTATAGGTACTAACCTACTGTCGTGTACCTGATATTTATGTATTTTGATGTCACAAGCGCAAATGTCGATAAATACAGTTGACGGTATAGTTGCCGTTAGCTGTATTTATCGACATTTGCGCTATAAATACATATCAATATAACTATTATAATTTAACTTTTTATAGTTCAATTCACCTGCCTCCTACAGGAAAATCTGCCTACGCTTTGTTTAAACGGACCATAGACATACGCGTCCTCTGTTCTTAATATATAAACTCTATGGTAAGTACTATAAGCGTTTAGGGTTCGCTCGAGGCTTGCCCTTGATATCCAGGTCACGTGCCAGGAGCTATCGATCGCGCCCTGGGACGCCTGCACGGCTGCTCCGAGCACCCGGGCTAAGGTGTTACATTTTGTGAAACACTCGAACAATATACACATTAAAATTATACTAATTTACCCGACAGCACCGAAAGAAGGGTGTGGTATTCGACCTACAATAAAAAAAAAATGTTATTCATTTTCCACCACAAAAATACACCAACTAATGAACTAACTAATAAACATAACAAGATAATACTGTGAATATTTAAGGCTACATACAATGAGGTGGACTGGAGCCTAAACTAGAGAAACCCTGTATTTCAGGACTCCAGGCCTCCCACCGCAGGACAGCGTTATACATACCGATAAGTAGGGTAAGTGCACTTACAATTAAAGATAGCTTTGTATTTTGTGGTAAGCTAATTTACGCGTGTACGTATGTGAGCAATAATTACACTTTGCTGTTTAAAGGCAGAAGACTGGATACTAGGGGCCTAATTCTTTATGGCATATGGCTACATTCCGCACTTAGAGTAATCAGTGGCGTGCACAGAGCGTAGGCAAAAAAATGTATTCGGCTTGTTTAACCTACACACATCAAAAGTGTCTAGGGATCAACATATATTTTTGCAATAACTTTTCTCCTGATTGATATTAACTAAAATTTTCTTTAAGGATTCATCAAATAAAGTGTTTTCGTTTGTCACAGTAACGATAAACCAAGTCACCTTTGCATTAATAAAGAAATTTGCCATTTTCCTAATAAAGGGATTTTTGACATTTGAACCACTAACACAAAAGTTCGAAAAAAAGACTGAAATAACAGTTTTCTTTAAAATTTTATTGGGTAACTTAAACAATTAATAATCCGTGTTTCTACCGCGAACACTAACAACACAAGAACATCGGTTTGGCATACTCAAAATGAGTTCATCCAAATCACGCTGTGGAATGGCCGCCCATGTTCGTTGCAACAACAAAAAAAGGTCTTCTTGCGACTGGATACCCTCCATATTCGGCAGAGCTCTTCTCTGTAGCATATCCCATGCATGCTCAATCGGGTTCAAGTCTGGCGACTGAGCAGGCCAGGGCAGGACATTGATGTTAGCTGCGGCGAGAGTCTGTCTTACAACTCTTGCGGTGTGCGGTCGTGCATTATCATGCATTAACTGAAATAAGGGACCGATTTGCACTTGTAGAGGAACGATGACGTCTGATACAATCGTCTCAGCATAAATTTGAGCGTTGAGGTTGCCTCTGATCCAAATCAACTCAGTTCTTCCGCCGATCCAAATACCCGCCCATACCATGATGGTTCCACCACTATAAGGATGGACTTCCTGGCAGGATTTTAATCGCTGTTGGCGTCCAGGGGTTCTCCAGTGTCGTATACGTCTTGTATCCGGTCTCATACCAAAACGAGACTCATCAGAAAAGCACACGAAACGCCATTGTTCTTCTGCCCAATTTCTGTGTTCAAGAGCCCATTGATATCGAATCCTACGATTGTGCATTGCTATAGGTGGTACCCGTAGCGGTCTTCGGGAATGAAGGTTCACTTCATGCAAGCGGTTTCTGACTGTTTGGTCGCTAATTAAGTTCCCTGAAGAGTGATGAAGCCTCACGGCTAACATCATGGCAGTTATTGTTGGAGCTCTTCGAGTTAAGATTTGAATATATCGGTCTTGTCTCCGTGTGGTGCAGCGATACCGTCCTCCATGGCGCTCAGCCACGGTACCAGTGCTTCGGTAACGTGTCCAAAGTCGACTGATAACACTCTGACTTGTATTCAGAGCTAAAGCCACAGTACGTTGCCGGGAACTAGCTTCTATCATTCCCACGGCTCTGAGCATTTCTTCCCTGCTTAAATGACGTCGCCGCTCCATAATAACGTTGGTTTTAATCAGTAGTAGGGAAACAGTAGCACTAATAATGTCTTCAATGCGTTGTATGTTTTTATAGGGAAAATATTGACAGCTGATTTTCATCTTTTACTCGAATTTGATTCACAGTTCCTGATTCAAATTATGAAATGCACCAAAAAGGATCCATATAAATTTATAAAATCATAAATTTATTACAAAGCCACATCTCAATCTCAAGAAATCCGCTTAAAAATGCTTGATCCCTAGACACTTTTGATGTGTGTATTTTAAGTATGTTATTATACCATTTCAAATATCTGTATGCAAGCAAATACTAGACATATTAATTTGCATTCGAAAACATTAATAAGTTTATTCAGCGGCTCCATACTGACAAAAATACTTTGCATACCCTAGGATTTCTCTAAACAGTCTTAATTTAAAAAAAAAAACTTAGTTTGGACATGAAGTAACGTATTTTTTTTTAATGTAAATGGAAATGTTGGTAATATTGGTTAATTTAAGGATATTTGTGCTGGAACACGAACAAATAGCATAAAGCATAAACAACTCGCAGATATTTTTGCCTGCTTTCAGTGCACGCCACTGAGAGTATAATAATATAATAATAGAGTAATATTTAATGTTTTTTTGCCCGAGTACCCAGGAGGAGGTTTATGTTTTTCGAAAGTATGTGTTTTTTACGCATATAATCATGATAAAACAAATGTATGTAAGCATGTATGTAGGTCTATTTCATTGGCAGGGCCGACAGCCTCAAGGGCTTGATGGACAGTGACTTATTATCCCCTAAATAAAATCAATGAAATTTCCTGGCTTAAGAGACTTAATATCTAATGTCATTAGTTCTTAAGCCCTTGATATAGGAGATATAGATATAGGAGGATAGGCGCCTGCCTATCCTCCTATATCTATATCTCCTTACCGTCAGGCTATATATATATATATATATATATACCGCTTTCCATCAGGTGGGACTGTGGTCAAGCACTGGCTTATATTTGATAAAATATATATATATATATATATAAACGTGCAAACAGATATTTAGTACCTACTTTAATGAACGACATACCCACTGATGTAATAACTAAACTCAATGATAAGAACTATATAAATACATATAAAAAGTATTTTAATTCTGTAATACTGCTATCAATGCAATAATTACAATTTAAATATTTAAACAAAAAATAATTTATATGTTATGCAAAACGCAACAACATCCCGTATCAAGCTACACACTACGGACAGAAGCCCGGCCGCCCGGCCGTGCCGTCTTACCTGGAACCGGTTTCGCGTCAATAGTTCGCGTACGCGTTGGGAAGCCATAACAATTACCTAGTGTATAATGATTATTTTATTATTTTATAGACAGCTTGACTATAAGTTTAAAAAAAAAAAAAATGTTATACGAGTACCTTTTGCTTGGTATCCAGACAAACCCGATTTAGGGTTTTTGAGATACTTTTTGTAATAAACTGTTATGTACCCTTTTTAATATGAATAAAGAAAAAAAAAAAAAAAAAAAAAAATATATATATATATATTATATATATTTGCCTATATTTGCCTTGCTCGTCTCGACTCTAAGTAGAAAAAAGGTAAGAACAGTGAAACTTAAACCAATTATCACGTAAAAGCGAGGAACACGGCGGCAGGCCTTCCGCAACCGTGTCACGTATGTAGCCGTATCGATCGTGACTCCGCAGACGTGGTATATGGTTTATAAGTACATGTTGACTCTTTTGGTGTGTGAAAAAGATGATTACAAGTATAGCTCACCTTTATATCTGGGGTAGGACTAGGTATGTTGAAAGGGCCCTTCGGAGTCGCTGGACGTTCGGGGTGTGGGCCCTTAGAACGTCCATTGAGTACAGTGGCGACTCCGAGGATGGCGGCGGCGGGGTTGCGAAACTCAAACTCAAACTCAAAAATAGTTTATTTCAAATAGGCTTAACGCTAGCACTTTTGAAAGGTCATGTTTTTTTTTTTAAAGAAGCTTCCACCGGATCACAACGCGGCCTCAACTGGGAAGATCCGGCAAGAAACTCAGCGGGCTTGTCATTTTGTCACTTTTTTTTAAACAGTGTGTCATGTTACAATTAGATCAGAGCGACAGTGTGTCTTGCCGTTCAAAATATCAAATAAGTCAGAAAAAAATACAAAGTACAACAAACTAAAAAGCCAAAGGGATAGTAGTCGGACCAGTCCCCCCAAGCAGTACCCGCGCACAAGTTGACTCGAGCAGCAGCCATCACTCCCCTCAACCATATTGGAGGGAAGGGGGTGACCAGCCACCCGGGTGACATAGTACCCTACTTCTAAATTTTGGCAGTATCTGTGTGATTTTGACAGAGGCTAAAAAAGGAGGCCTAGTTGCCCGTGGGATGTCCGGCTAAAAATATCACCCTCCCATCTCCCCCCGTTTGGTATCCGTAAGAGGCGACTAAGGGAAACCCAGAAGACCTGCAGCAGCGTCGTTCCATTGATTACCTACCACCTATACTGCGATCCCCAAGACGCCTGCCACGCCTGGGGTTTATAGCAACCCCTCCCTACTAAGGGAGAGGTCTCTGTTCAGCAGTGGACATCTGATGACGATGATGAAAAAGAAGAAAATCGAAAATGTCTAAAAAATCGAAAATGTGTAAATGAAAGTCGTTTTTTTTATTTAATCCAGTGACGAGACAGGCAAGACGTTCGCCTGATGGTAAGCGACTCGCCTGCCTATAGACAGCTGCACTGCACTGCCGCTCGTCAATCGAGATATTAGCTATTAAGAATCTTGAGCCCGATAATCTCACGAGCTAGGAACAGTGCCGTTCACCGGGTCTGAAAAGGCCACATTCGGTGAATTATAATATGATTAAGTTACTGTTTAATTTTTATTCGTATAGCGGTATTAACACCAAACATGAGTCTGATAATTAGTGTTAATAAATGAATTGAGTATGATTCACCTAAAATATAATTCAGCCACTACTGTCCCACTGCAGGGCAAAGGCCTCCCTTTCCTCTTTTCCCGAACCATAGCAATTTGTGGCCAGTCCTTCCTATAATTGTCTAGTTCATCCTGCCATCTCCGTCTAGGCCTACCACGCCGTCCTGTCCCAGTGCGTGGCACCCATAGTGTGGTCGTTATGGTCCATGCAGTATCCGGCATGCGGCAAACATGCCCAGCCCAGTTCCACTTCAATTCTGCAGCTGTGCGACCCACATCAGCAAAATGTGTGACCATTTTTCAAAAACTAGTAGAGTTTTTAAGGATATTACGCTTGAAATTCAAAACATTAATTGCTTATAGGTCAATTGCTAAATGTAGCCTTTTTATAGCCCCGCAGAACGGAACACAGCAATGTTTCCATATTGCTGCTTGGCTTGACTTCGGTGGTACACTGTCGCACTCACAAACGCCAATTAACTTTAATTCTAATTAAGTCACTTTTTAAAATCTATTTATTTCGGTTATGATTATTTTCGATTATTGAATATGAGATAATTGATATCTCTACTCCGATTTCAAAAAATGTATTAATGGTCATTAACTATAATTGGCGTTTGTAGGTTCGGCAGTTAGATTGGGAATATTAGCATAGTATTTAGGATAGAGAGACAGTGGCGGTCCGAGAGGGGGGTCGTAGGGGTCATGACCCCCCAAAATCCATATAAGTACACATAAACCCGTGGGGTGTCCGGGTAAGAATAGCACCCACCCATCTCTTCCCTTTGGGTGTACGTAAGAGGCGACTAAGGGAAAATCAGAAGACGGGCAGCAGCGTCTTCTGTTTTAAGTTCCATCTCATCACACAAACTGCGATCCCCAAGACGCCTGCCAAGCGTGGGGATTATGGCAACCCCCCCCCCCCCCAAACAATGATAGACACAAATTGTATACGGCCCCCAGTCCCCGGCGGCTCCTCTATTCCTCGCCTTGGTAGCAGGCGGGGTAACGGTCGAGCAGGGGGTGCTAAGAATCTCCGGCAGATGCCCCGCTACCACCCCCACCGAACTTTGGCCCTGGCAACACACAACATCCGCACGATGAGGACCGATGAGAAGATTGTCGAGCTGGAGGAAGAATTGAGCAAGTTGCATTGGGACATCTTGGGATTATCTGAAATCCGGCGAGAGGGACAGGATACGATAACCCTTGATTCTGGCAACATGCTCTTCTTCCGGGAAGGAGACCGGAAATCCCAGGGTGGTGTCGGGTTTCTCGTCCGTAAGTCCCTTATTAACAACGTGATTAAGGTCGATAGTGTGTCGAGCAGGGTAGCGTACCTTATACTCAGAATAACCAGTCGGTATTCGTTGAAGGTTATACAGGTTTACGCGCCGACCTCGGCACACCCTGACGATGAAGTAGAGGGTATGTATGAGGAGATAGCAGAAGCCATACATACCTCCAAAACACACTTCACCGTTGTTATGGGGGACTTCAACGCAAAGGTGGGCACACGGAATGGCGATGAGTTGAGAGTGGGGTCTTATGGGTACGGGCAGTGGAACCAAAGGGGCCAGCGGCTGGTCGACTTCATGGAGAAGGAGGGACTCTTTGTGATGAACTCCTTCTTCAAGAAGCGACCATCCAGGAAGTGGACGTGGATAAGCCCCGATGGTTCAACCAAAAATGAGATCGACTTCATCATGACGACCAAGAAGCATATATTCGATGATGTCTCCGTGATCGGCAGGGTGAAAACCGGTAGCGATCACCGCATTGTTAGAGGCACATTGAATATCAATGTCAAGCTCGAGAGGTCTCGTCTGATGAAGTCCACGCTCCGTCCGGGAACCGCCCAAATCCGAAACCCCGAAGACTTTCAACTCGAACTACACAATCGCTTTCAGTGCCTAGCCAAATGCGAAACTGCGGACGAGTTAAACAATGGGTTGGTGCAAACTGTCCATGCAGTGGGGTCCAAGTTCTTTAGGACTCCACGCTCAGAAGCTCTCCAATCAAACCATTAAGTTAATGGAAACCCGGACTGAGATGAGACTGCAATCTTCAACTGATATGTCAGAATATGCTGAACTCAATAGACGAATCTCGAAATCCATGCGTCACGACTTGCGTTCCTATAATACAGCATGTATTAAGGACGCGATTGAGCGGAACCAAGGCTCTAAAGTGTTCGCAAAGAATTCGTCTATTGGGTACAGCCACATGACCAGGCTGAAGATCGACGACGGCAGTGTCATCTCATCGAAACCGGAGATATTGAGAGAGCTCGAGAGGTTTTATGGACAGTTATACACCTCTACACAGGAACCCATTGTCAGAACAGCTCAGGATACCAGAGTCAAATTAACCCGACACTACACTGAGGACATCCCAGACATCAGCCTGTACGAGATTAGAATGGCTCTCAAACAGCTTAAGAACAACAAGGCGCCTGGTGAAGACGGAATCACAACAGAACTTCTGAGAGCGGGTGGAAAACCGGTACTTTTAGTCCTCCAGAAGTTATTTAATTCCGTCTTACTCGAGGGTACTACGCCAGAAGCATGGCACAGGAGTGTGGTGGTTCTTTTCTTCAAAAAAGGTGATAACACCTTGTTGAAGAACTATAGACCCATCTCACTCCTGAGCTATGTATACAAGCTGTTTTCGAGAGTCATTACGAACCGTCTCGAACGCAGGTTTGATGACTTCCAGCCTCCCGAACAAGCCGGGTTCCGAAAAGGCTTTAGCACCGTAGACCACATACATACGCTCCGCCAGATTATACAGAAGACCGAGGAGTATAATCGGCCATTATGTCTAGCGTTTGTGGACTACGAAAAAGCCTTCGATTTAATCGAGACCTGGGCGGTATTGCAGTCCCTCCAGCGGTGCCACATTGACTATAGGTACATCGAAGTGTTGAAGTGTTTGTACAGCAACGCCACCATGTCGATCCGACTACAGGACGAGAGCACCAAACCAATCCCATTGCAGCGAGGTGTGAGACAGGGAGACGTTATTTCTCCGAAACTGTTCTCAAACGCATTGGAGGACGTTTTCAAGCTCTTGGACTGGTACGGATTCGGCATCAACATCAATGGCGAATACATCACTCACCTTCGTTTTGCCGATGATATAGTCATTATGGCAGAGTCGCTGGAGGACCTCAATACGATGCTCAGTGACCTCAGTAGCTTTTCCCAACAGGTGGGTCTTAAAATGAACATGGACAAGACGAAGATCATGTCTAATGTCCATGTTGCACCCGTACCGGTAGTTGTTGGGAACGATACAGTCGAAGTTGTTGACCACTACGTATACCTAGGGCAAACTATCCAGTTAGGTCGGTCCAACTTCGACAAAGAGGTCGCCCGAAGAATCCAACTCGGATGGGCAGCGTTCGGGAAACTACGTGACATCTTCTCATCAGAAATTCCGCAGTGCCTGAAGACAAAGGTTTATAACCAGTGTGTGTTGCCAGTGATGACATATGGTACTGAGACGTGGTCTTTAACAGCTGGCCTTTTGGAAAAGCTCAGAGTCACACAACGAGCTATGGAGAGAGCTATGCTAGGTGTTTCTTTGCGCGACCGAATCCGAAATGTGGAGATTCGCCAAAGAACTAAGGTTACCGACATAGCTCTCAGAATCTGCAAGTTGAAGTGGCAATGGGCAGGCCACATCGCTCGAAGAACCGATAACCGTTGGGGAAGAAAGGTTCTCGAGTGGCGACCACGAACCGGAAGACGCAGCGTAGGCAGGCCTCCCACTAGGTGGACCGACGACATTGTTCGCGTCGCAGGAAACCGGTGGATGCAAATAGCAAATTGTCGTTCATTGTGGCGGTCTAAGGGAGAGGCCTTTGTTCAGCAGTGGACGTCTTCCGGCTGGTGATGATGATGATGATGATGACACATAAACCACAAATCCTCGCAAAAGAACACCGATTCCTACCTAAGATGATTCGTGAGGCTATTGAAATCAAAAAACATCCTAATTTCACAACAGAAAGCAGAAGATGGTTGGGTGTTATCACCCATCTTCTGCTTGGGATCCTGTGATAAATATAATTAAATCCAATATCAATCAAAACACTGCACGGCCTCAAGATACTGTAAGCTCTTACTGCGTAGATCGGACCAACAATAATAACTAAGAAGACCTGAGGGTACTCCGGCATAATTGTGAGATAAGGACGTTCAACATCTCAGTCCTCCCGTGACCATGGGTGCTGCAAAGCATTCGAAACGTCGGGATAGTAAAATCAAAAAATAAACCGCGATAAAATCCGTAAAAGTAGTTTGATTTCAATGTTGTATTACCATTTTTGATTATCAGCCAAAAACTACGTGATATAAACCAAAATAAAAATCTGTTTTGAGATGTGCAAATGAAGCACTTTCATATGATACCCCACTCAATATAGTAGTCTCACTTTGAAACTTTGATGACACATTCCGACCCCCATTATAAAAAAAATAAAAAAGAATATATTTTTTCATTTACGATGAGGTTGAGTAAGTAAGATCTAAAACTATTTCAAGTTTCAAATCGATAGCATCAGTGGTTCCTGAAATATATAGGTGTGACAGACAGACGAAGTAAGACCATAAGGTCTTACTTCATACCAAAAAGGTACCCATAAGGGTACCTTTTAGGTATGGACCTTTCCTTTTAGGTATGGAACCCTAAAAATAAATTAGTACTCTTCAGTCGGATCTGAGAAAACGCAAATTGTTCTTAAAAATATTTTTTGTCACCTTTGGCCGAAAATTAAGTTGTTTTCAACGCTAAAGGTGGCTTGTACGAAATTCCAGGGTCTCTCCCAGCCTTGCAAGGTTCCATTTCCTTGTTCCATCGATCCGCGAGTACGCTGTCCGAATACCTAATGTACTATGGTAACAAATTTAAGTGCATGCTGTTTAATTCGCCCTTACAACATTGAAGTAAGGTTTGTTTTGGCATGGCTGAGGTAATTTCTAACTATAGGATTTCGGAACCGGAGTGCCTCAATATCTGCGGGCGCTGTTGGCCGACTACCTGGAGGACCGAGCGGTCCTCCTCGTAGACAAGTCGGCCACATTGCGGAGGTACAGGGCGGAGTCTGGTGTTCCGCAGGGGTCGGTCCTAGGTCCACTCCTGTGGAACATAGGCTTCGACTGGCTCCTGCGCGGGTCCCTCCTTCGTGGCATGAGTGTCATCTGCTATGCGGATGACACTCTCCTCACTGCCCGAGGAGGGAGCTTCAGGGAGGCGGCCAATTTGGCCTCGGCTGGCGGATCCCTAGTCGCAGGGAGGATCCGCCGCCTAGGGCTGACGGTGGCCCTGCATAAGACCGAGGCCGTGTTCTTCCACGGGCCTCGGCAGCGGGTCCCCCCGGACGCCCGCATTGTTGTAGCGGGCGTCGAAGTAGCGGTGAAGGCCCAGATGAAATATCTGGGCCTTGTGCTGGACAGCAGGTGGCGCTTCGGCCCGCATTTCAGCGGGCTGTCGACGCGCCTGCTGAAGGCAGCGGGGGCCCTATCGTGGCTCCTCCCGAATCTGGGAGGGCCGAAGGCGCGATGCCGGCAGCTGTATGCCGGCATCTTAAAAAGTATGGCCCTTTACGGGGCCCCTATCTGGGCGGACTCCCTCCACAGGAGGGAGAACGCCACCGCCATCCGCAGGCCCCAAAGGGCCATTGCACAGCGGGTGGCGAGGGCCTACCGCTCGGTGGGGTTCGCGGCGGCGTGCGCCCTGGCCGGCACCCCTCCTTGGGAGATCGAGGCGTGGGTGCTAGCTAGGGTGTACGAGTGGTCGGCGCGGCGTAGGGCGCTCAATGCGCCCCCCGCCGCGGAGGAGCGGGAGGCCGTCCGGCGTGAGGCGAGGGCCGCAATCGTCCACCATTGGACTGAGGACCTCGCCTCTGCCACCTTCGGCCGCCGAACGTTGGACGCGCTCGGGCCAGTCCTTCAGGGATGGCTCGAGCGGCCCCACGGCTTCCTCTCGTTCCGTCTGGTGCAGGTGCTGACCGGGCATGGATGCTTCGGGTCGTACCTGCATCGGATTGGGAGGGAGGAGGCCGCCGCGTGCCACGACTGCGGCGCGGCGGAGGACTCGGCACAGCACACCCTCGAGGTGTGCCCGGCCTGGTCTGAGCCGCGCCGCGGTCTGACTGCGGTGGTGGGGCCGGACCTCTCGCTGCCCGGCGTGGTTCTGTCCATGCTGGGGAGCGAGGCGGCCTGGTCGGCGGTCGCCTCTTTCTGCGAGGACGTGATCTCGCAGAAAGAGGCAGCGGAGCGCGCGCGGGAGGACGATCCCCTCGCGGCGCCGCTCCGCAGGCGGAGAAGGGGAAGAGTGAGACGGCTGTACGATCAGCGTCTCCTCCTCCCCGGTGGTGAATAGCGGGAGACAGGCGCGGGGGCGCCTTGTCTCCTGCATTGCACGGTTCACCACCACCGTCGGCGGGAATGACCGAGCACTCGCGGTCATTTCCGGGCCCCTCCTCGTAGGGAGGGGCGTGCGGGCCCCGCTGTAAAGGCGGGCGGTCGTCGGCGGGGGACTGGATGATAAGGCTCTGCCAGTTTCCCAGTTCCCCTCCATGAAGACGATGCGGGAGTGCCGCTGGGTTGTTTAGTGGGTATACCCGGGCTAGCCGGGGGAGTCCCACATAACCCTCTCGTCCCCCAACGGGAGGGTATGCGTAACGCATTTTTCCCAGCGTCAACAAAAAAAAAAAAAAAAAAAAAAAGGGCGGTTTTAGTGCAAGGTGTTAGTTTGTGGTGGTTTGTAATTCTTGCAGTGTACGTTTAAAGTACTAATGAGAAAATTCAAAACCACCGATGTCTATATTATAGTGTCTTGTTATTTTGTCTGTCAGTGTTCAATAAATTGTTTTTTTTTACAAGTTGACCCACGTTTCTTTATTTCAACCATTTATGGATTATTCCATTTTTTTTCTTCTAAACCACGCCAGGATGAGAGCGAACAAAAGAAAACAGAAATGGCTCAAATCGGTCAAGACATTCCTGAGATTTAGCGAGACTAATGAACAGCTATTTAGTTTTATCTACACTATCTACACTAATATTATAAAGAGGAAAACTTTGTTTGTTTGGTTGTAATGAATAGGCTCAAAAACTACTGGACTGTTTTTAAAAATTCTTTCACCATTCGAAAGTTACATTATCCACGAGTAACATAGGCTAAATTTTATTTTGGAAAAAAATAGGGTTCCGTAAGATATTTGGGTTTTTTCGGACACAAGGTGTAAAAAATCAACCAGAAGAGTTACTTATTTTGCGTACGCTGCCTAAACTATAAAAGATAGAACCATAAAATGTTCTAATTAATTGTAGATCTTATCTACACTATCTACACTAATATTATAAAGAGGAAAACTTTGTTTGTTTGGTTGTAATGAATAGGCTCAAAAACTACTGGACCGTTTTTAAAAATTCTTTCACCATTCGAAAGCTACATTATCCACGAGTAACATAGGCTAAATTTTATTTTGGAAAAAAATAGGGTTCCGTAAGATATTTGGATTTTTTCGGACACAAGGGGCAGTGAGAGGGAGCAAGTTGGGAGAAGAGAGAGGAGGGAGAGGGTTCAGAGAGGACAACGGGGGAGGAAGAGGGGAAGTGTGACGGGGACCGAAGCGGGAGGGGAGAGAAATAGCATAGAATTAGATTTTTATTATAAGAGAGAGAGATGGAGAGAGATAAATCAAGGAAGTAGGGAGAAAAGGGGGAGCAAAATGTAATTAAAGCGCGGGCGGAGCTGCGCGGGTCAGCTAGTATAATATATAGAAAGATAGATAATATGTATTTATACTTAAAAAATAGTATTATCTAAGTAAATATGTGAATTGTATTACATTTTTTTTTTTTTTTGGTAATGATAGACGCTGTTGGCCGCAGATGGCCATTACAGCTTCACCGGACAATAGGAGGCGAGCGCTTGAAGCGCTCTAGCCTTTACGGCAGAAGTAGCGACGAACTCAAGGGCATCTCAGGGAGGCACGGCCTTGACTTGGGCTGTCGCTTAAGAGAGGGCTGAGTTTACCACCGGTTCACAACGCGCCCCCACTGAGAAGAACCGGCAAGAAACTCAGTGGGGTGAATTGTATTTCTCTAACTAGATAAGAGACTTGGCAACTAAACTAATATAGTCAATGAAAAAACAAATGAATAAGGAGATCTTATTATGAAATTCATCGTTCGTTCCTCTAAAAGAAATAATTTGAAACTAATTTTATTGAGATTTCTGAAATTTTATTTACTGAACGTAGGTTTTAAGCTTATAAATTAGACCATGAGACCTCGATTGCATTTTGTGACTATTTAATTTTCATTTAAAGACCGTTTAGAAAATAAATAATATTAAATAGCTTAAATGAGTTTGTATAGCCACAATTTATTATTATAAATTGTAATTTATTAATATTAATTGAATTAATATTTATTTTTAAATTAAATGACATTTCATTTAATTTTAAATAAATATGAATTCATTTGAACGTAGATGGAATTGTCTATATGACTCTTTAGTTAAATAAACTACATCAAATTAATAACTCTACCACTACGCCGTAGCTCGTAGCCCGTAGCATTCTGCTACGCTCATAAAACAGGCATATTCTATAACTCGCAAAACTAATTTATTACTACCGTTGACCCAGAATGTGGCGGTAGTGTGCACCACGCCTACCTGCCAATCGACTCGCCCAACGCCTCGAGCCACGGGAGCCGACCAATCAGAGCGCGCTGTTCCAAGTTTAAAACGTGTCTGTCAACGTATATTCGTTTCTGTCACTCTTGTGATAAAGGTGTGTGGTATTTTGTTCTTTTTTTAAAACCAATTTTAGATTTGGAGGGTAATTTATTGAAGATTATTATTTTCGTGATTCTTTAGTTTCTAATATTCTTGTTACAATATGGGTTTTCGATTAAATAAAGATTTTCTTTGATTACGTTTACTACAGATAAAGCGTAGAATTAGCATTTTTTCATAATTCTAATTAATTTGGCAGAATTAAAAAAATATTTAATATTTGTCATGCTGCCTTGGTAATTATACTCAATCATTTTTATTTATGATAGTAATTTAAGGCAAAATTTACACTTTATTAAAATTTCTAGTATATTACACAGTTATGAATTATGTTACGTACAGGGGTGTGTCACTGGAAAACTTCTTAAAACACTAAATCAGACTTACAGCCTTTTAAGATGTCCATTGTAATAACACCACCAACATAACTTGACCTCTAGTTGCGTCAAATGAGTTTAGATTTATTCGCCTGTAGTAGGTCAAGATATGTTGGATGTAGCCCCCTGGCCGTGAATAGGAATTTTATAAAAAATAGTGTTAAGTTGTTAAGTGGATGCGTGGGCATGAATAAAAGGGGTGTGGGCTCGCGTTTTAGTGCTATTGGTCGATAAATGTAAACAAAAAAATAAGGTTCTGTTTTTTTTAGTTGTAAAAAATGATGGTGTAGGACAAGATTATTTTTATTAAATTTTTTTTAGACAAGTTTTCTTTTGTAAATTTATAATTGTCAAATTATTTTAAATATGTTAGATTAGTATGAACCGTTGTTAATTTTTTTCAGCTATATTTGATAATTTTCTTTTTGTTGCTGTTAGTTATTGAGGTACTTAGCGGTTTGGGCTGGTGATGTGTATTATGGATATTTTTTTACACGGATAGTCTTGCGATTGCGACCTGTAAATTGATAGATAATGCTATTATCCGTTAAAAGTTAGGAAATAAGTCGGCTCATAACAAATACACAGTTTTGTACTAATTACGTAAATTGCCTAGATTTTTGGTTATTTTTATCAGGTTCAAATAACTACATAAAAGATTTTCTAATATATTTGGTATGTACCGTATCTAGGAAAATGTTGATGAAAACTCTTTTTAATACGCTTTTATTAGCTTGACCTATTAAATACCAAAACAACTACCAATTAAAAAAAAAACTTTCAATAACCCAGCATCGCAATTCCTTGTAACATTGAAACAAAGTGGAAATACCGTTACATGTCACTCACACCTCTGTCAATTGCCTTCTCCAATTATTATCAACATAACCATTCACAAATGGCCTTCAAGCAAATACCAAACCCGCCTGCATTCGCCTGCTGGTATACACTCTGAGGGCGCTGAGGTAGGTCAAGTTATGCTGGTATCTTTATGGACTGTTATACGCCAAAACATTTAAGGCTAGGTCACAGGTTAGAATGTAAAGCGTGAGAATATTTTATATTTATCTCTCTAACGGTAACAAAGTATGGCGTTTTATAATTGCCGCCATTTTAGTTACTTGATGTGCGTAATAAAATTAATGGCAGTTGTTACCGTGACTCATGTTCCCTGGACTAATATTGCAAGGTTTTGGACCAAAATTAATAAAAAAAAACTATCTGCGAAATTCTGCAAAATATCAATTTGACAGATATGTAGTTTTTTTTTTCATGGTGAATCATGTTCCCTGGACTCATATTGCAGGGTTTTGTACCAAAATTAAAAAAAAAAAACTATCTGTCAAATTGATATTTTGCAGAATGTCGCTCAGTTCTTCTTCACATTCGTCAGGTAGTTTACTTGTTCCAAATTTAATTTTTATGGGTGAAATAAAGTATTAAAGATTTTACTGGGATACATTTTATTACAAAAAGGTACAAATATATAAAATGCCTGAAGAATAATAATTGTATGAACAGAATTTAATAAAGCTAGGCATTGTACCATATCAGAATATTCTATTAAACTCTGTATCAAACGAGTCCTTTATTTTCCTGGAAATGTACATCTCTACAAAATAATTGCTCTGTGAACAAAGAGCTGTCATAAAATATTATTTACATGCAAAGATATTAAATGTACTACGCTATACGCCTTCGGATTTGTTTTTCACACAAAAACTGTAATTTATTTATTTCATGTACACACGGACAAGTACCTATAATATGTCATCACCTTTTACAAATGCCGCCTATTTTTATTTTTTTATTAAATAAGTATACTTTAGTCTCATTCAGTCATTATCATAGTGAGATTTGCAATCATATTTACTGCAAAAATATTTTCTACTGTCTTATTACACATGTAACAAGATTTCAATGCAAATTTGGCTCGCTAAGGCCTAAGCAATGTAGACTCGGTAATGTCTTTGTTCACATGTGATCCAAAACGAAGGATTTTTCTACCACCTAAGATTCGGCGTACGTAATTAGGGCACACCCCATAACAGCGGGTAGTTGATACGTGACAGAACGCTGCGTCACGTAAACCTAACCCAATTACAACGACGTGATGTTCGGGTATTCGACAGCGCGCTCCGTGCAGCGCTCAGGCGAGCTTGTTTCGTATGCCTGCCGTATGGCCGGGCCGGTTCGACGCACACATCCACCCGCGCCGTATAGTTTTGAGACCAGATCCTCAATGACCGCTGGACCGACAGACCCGCCACACGTGCTCTGAACCGCCGGCGACACGTTTACTAAAATGCATGTAAATAGTGACGCATGCATTCACGCGTGTTTCCGAACGTGGGGTGGCGCGCGCGGGAAAATTCGCCATTTGACATTCGCGCGTTTTTAATTTTTTTTTCTAACGTTGCTGTTGATTAGTGACTGTGTTCGTACTGAAATGTGTTTCGAGATATAACTCACTAGTGTTTTTTATGTGATTTATTTATGGTGAATTTGTGTTCGATTTGCGACTGGATATGTTTAAACAAATGGTATAACAACTAATTTAGTCGATCACGCTACGCATTTTCTTGGCTCTATACGTTGAAATTATTTATGAATCTGAACTAAAGTGATACAGACACGATCACTAATTAGCAAAGATATAGATACATATTTAGAATTTAAAAAAACAACAGATTTAATGGGCATACCCAAAGGTTACTGGCAATTTAATCCATCAAATTCAATATTACATACTTCGAATTTCTCTTTTTTTTAATCTACTCGAAAACGATCGTTTCCAAGAAGAAAGCCTTCGGTAAATCCTAAAATTTAAAAACCCATATACAAATGCGCATGAGTCCAACACAAACAGCTGTTATTACTTAGCAAACACGAGAACCAGTAATCTCGTGAGGTTAACAAAACACTACGCAATAAATACTTAGCACTGACCAAATATCATCACGACACCGACGTCACTAATAGGTGCCGATTTGACAGCGGGAACAATCGGCGCGCGCGCACTATGTCAACATGTCGGATGTTCCGCTCGCTGACTGTTTACTTATCATCGGATTTTTTTAAGTGGACCAGCTCTGTGGTGTCTGCTTACCTTCTTATGGTTTATATCATAACGCAGGACATGGCGTTGAGGGTTAAATCTGCTATTTTTTTTAAACATATTACTAAATTCTAGGAGGAATAAACTATAGACATGTTACCCTACATTAGTCTTGTTTAAAAAGTAGATTTTAATAATTTAATCATTGGTTTAAATTATTTGGTAGTTTCTATATAACTGAGTTCTTTTCTTTTAGTACCATGACAGAGAAATGGAAACTGCCAGTAGTCTCGGAATTAATAACTGGAACAATTCATGAAAACGTACTTTATGTTCTTATTAGTCGAATATATTGTTTACTTTCGGTAAGATTACCTCGACACCTCGACATGGTCTTAGTTGCTTTTGCCACAAAGCAGTTGCCACAGAACCCATTGAGTAGTAAAACACCACACACAAACACCGTTAGTAAAACATTGATATATAGATTTCATTGCATGTGCGTATTGATTTCATTTTTAGAACCGTTCGTAAGGGAGGATGCTGCTACCTTCTTTAGGATGCCAAACAATTTTGTTATTAGTAGGTACCTACTTACAAGATGGGACAATTAATTGGATTTAAAAAAAGTTGTTAAATTCTAGATGGTAGGTTCCTTGTGCAAGGAACGGTCCAGGTAGGTACCAGTGTCAGATATATTGCCGCCAAGTAGCAGTGTGTAAACATTGCTGTGTTTCGGTGTGAAGGACACCGTAGCTGGTGAAATTACTGGACACAAAAGATTTAATAACTAATATCTTAAGGATCGGCAACTTGCTAGTGATTCTTCTGGTGTTGCTAGCGTCTATAGGCTGCGGTGACTGTTTACCATCAGGCGGGCCGTACGATTGCTTGCCACCTTGGTTGTATAAAAAAATGCGATTTTTCCTCATAACTCTAAACTGTCTCCAAAACTACAACATCCAAAAAGATAAATAGATAGATGTGTTATGATTTTCAGTTTTGAGTACTTTGAATAAGTATCTAAAAATAACAGTTGAAAAATTTTTTATTACTGAACAGATTTCGACTTTAAAATAGTCACTCCGAAGCGTAGTTGCATTTAGGGACTAGCTAGAAAATAATGTAAACATTACCATTTTACATTGAAATGAAACTAATTTTACGGATTATATCGCGGTTTATTTTTGATTTTAATTACCCGACGTTTCGAATACTTTACAGCATTCATGGTCACGGGCGGACAGATATAGCGGATGGTTAGTTTCATTTCAATGTGTAATATTCGCGTAAATATCAGAAATCATTATTACCATTTTATTTTACCGAGCCTATAAAGTTCTCCCATAATTACAGACATTTATATTTGTACTGTATATAAGTAGTGGAAAATTGTTATAAAAAGCTTTAGTATTGCATAATGTACGGAACTACGGAGCCAAGACGAGATATATATCAGATCAGATAAGATTGGCATCTCACTGGCCATGTTCTTCCATATCTGGGAACCGAGGAAAAAATCATGTATGTTTGTATTGGTCATCAAAGAAAATTATTGCATTTAATGATTACCTGTTCGTGTAATCATTTAGGATAAAGCCTCTTAAATAAAATGGGATGGGCTGTGATAAATATCAAGAAAAATCTTATTATTAGTCTTTTTTTTTGTATTCTATTGTTGGTAGTATGGATCTTTGACTTCTTTTAATTCGAGCTATTTAATGCAAGTCTTGTATTAGTTACAATTATACTTCTTTATCTTCTTTACATAGTACAAATAAAGTAGTAAAGTCACTTTTTGCGTCTGTCTGTATTTATATTCGCCAGCTGCTAAACCACGCAACGAATTTTTAAGCGGGTTTTCACCATTAGTTAGAGAAGCTTTCACTTTAAGTATAAAAAACTATGTACTTATACACTAGTGTGAAGCCGGGGCAGGTCACTAGTTGTGGTATAATTTTAAACTATACCTAACATCTTCTGATGATAATCAAACAATTTTCAACGATACCAATGATAGCAGAAGTAAAAAAGGGGATCCTGCTACTAAATTAAATTGATTTGCTTGAATAGCTTCATCTGAATCAATCATTTATATAAATTTTTCATTTAATTTAATTTAAATGTTTCTGTAACATTATACAAAAGTAATGTTACTGAGACAAACTTATTACATTATTTATTTATCGTTTTTCAAGATTTTTTTGAAAATGGAACAGAAAATATAACGATAAACGAGAGTAGAGTCTCAAGCAAAAAATATAGTGCTGTCAGTGAAGTTTTGAACATGGAACGAATTAGTGATTATTAAAAATGCTAAAACAGTGTTGTCCAGAAATATTTGAATTTGTGAAAATGGAACAGTAGAGCAGTGACACGCGTAATGGAACATCCCGGCGGGTTCGCGTCATCGCCATGGGCCGCCATGTTGGGGCACGGAGTGCACGGCATGATGCAGCACGACTACACACATGCGCACGCGCACGCTACCGTGCCAATGGATTTGCATGTGCCGCAACCGTTTCCGTACTATCGGTAAGTGTTGTTTTTAACTAGTCAAAGCCGCATCGCTGTAAATAGCACAGTGTCGCGGCCGACTCAATTGGGTATGTAAAGTCAATGTATCTACCAAACTGAAAGCAGGCTTTCCGAGCTAGCGCATAGGTTGCATACTATAGGATATCGTACGTAAAGAAGACGTATCCACCGCGCCTGCGCCCAACTTCAGTCATTACTTTACCTCTTGAATATCCCTTATTTTGTCCTACATCTCGATTACTAAAAGGCGGTGATAAGATTCCGAAACCTCACTTTATCCATGGCAAGTCTAGTTGCTCTACAAACTGATTCCGGTCTATTCTCTGATGTTACATAGTTAAGACATTTTTTCGTCTTCCAACTTTATCCTGTTATTTACCTCATTGTGATAGTTTGTAGTATAGCATACTACAAATTATTGTAACGGGTGTAAGGGACAACGTACCGAAAACCGATACCAGGGATCCAGTACATGACTCTGAACATTCTAGTGTTGAAATTTTTCATCGGCTTTTTCAAAAATTAAAAAAAAATGCCGCTTTTTTAAATAAAATTAGGATAACATAATTATTGGTATAATAATAAAGACTAATTTCAATTTAAAAACAATAATTTATTACTTATTTGTGCAAAATTAGCAATCATCAGTAGCCGAAAATTCCACTGTTGAACAATGGCATCTCCCTTAGAAGGGAGTCATTTGTCATTTTCCATATAAATGGTTTCTGTAATGTTGTAACGGACAATATGAGAAATCTTATAAAAAAGTTTCCTGTACGTAGTCCCTTACACCCTGTATATACTTGTATTGCCTCTAAGACTAAGTATGTGTGTTTCCATAAAACAGCTTCTACTAAGCCTCCTAACGACTTTTCCATTGTACTACACTCTCACCCATGTAATATTGTTGATACCGCAAGTGCAAATTGCAACTGCACACATCTTAACAGCACGACCATCATCAAGTATCTTGGGGTTACCTTAGATAGCAACCTGAACTGGACTGGTCACATATCAGCTTTAGCTAATAGAATAAGAAGACACATAGGAATGTTTAAAAAAATAAGAGAAGTTGTGATCCAAAACTTATACTAGAAATATATAATTCATTATGCCATAGCCTTATAAATTATTGTATTTGTTCCTGGGGAGCATCTTCAAAAACACATATGATAGAGGTAGAACGAGCTCAACGGGCTGTATTGAAGGTAATTCTTTTCCTACCCTATAGGCACCCAACTAAGGCAGTCTATGAGTTAGCTGGCGTCCTCAGTGTTCGAAAAACTTATATTTTTGAATGCATTAGGCGATATCATAAAACAGCCCCATTGATAGACCAGAGCAAGAGAATCAAGCTTTTGCAGGGTCCCGGTTGCGAAGAGTGCAGTTGCTAGACGACATTATGCTTTCCAGGGTCCCCGTCTTTATACTAAATTAAATAGTAGTACTTGTACAATTATCGACAGTAACAGTCATAAAGCTAAAATAGCTATAATTGAATGGTTGAAGTCATTTGACTATGACAGCTGTGAGAAACTATTAATTTAATTACCGTTATTTTACCGTTATTTTCTCTCCACAGTGGTAGTCGCATTATTTTCTCACAAAAATACCCATTACTGTTTTTATTTTGTTTTATTATACACGTATAAATTTGAACACACATTACGCGCGCACGCACAACCGTACACGCACACTCACACACACACACACACACACACACTGACACACACACACACACACACACACATACACACACTTTCTAATAGATGAAATTTAAATAAACATACTCCATGAGCATAATATATCTTAGAAATAAGTCTGAAATTAACACCTGTATCACTTGTTTTTGGGAAGAACTGTCTTCTGACATACAGAATGATCCTAGTTTAGCAGACAGGGCTGCATCAAACTGTTACAATTTTATAATAAATAAAGATATTTATTATTATTATACCATTTATTTCAATTTCTTAAATTCTTTACATTTTCAAATATAAATATCTATAAAAAATAAATACATTTAAAAATATAAAAAGCACCTTCCAACCGGCTGCGGGAACAGGGTCCTAGCAAACGCTGGTTAAGGCTCCAGAGAGAGGAACTTCCTCACAATGCGTGCCGTCTCCAGGAGGCCCAAGGGCCAGATACAGAAGGCAGTGCGCTAGGCTCACGTTAGGCGGCTGGATCGAGATCCAGCCGCCTAACGTGAGCCTCTTGAGGTGTTTATCGAGGCTCTTGGCCATTAGGCCATGGACGGAAACGACTATAGGTACAATGATTGCCCTATCAATGTCCCACATGTCGACAACCTCGTGCACGAGATCAAGATATTTGCATTCTTTATCTTTCTCCGCTTTCACGAGGTTCTCGTCATGGCGGACAGTGACATCTACAATCATTGCACGACGCTCGGTGCGATCTATCAGCACAATATCAGGCTTATTGGCGACAATAGTCCTGTTTGTGATGATAGATCGGTCCCAGTATAGCGTGATATGGCCATCCTCCAGAACTGGTTCTGGCACATATCTGTAGTACGGTACCTCTGACGTCACAAGGCGGTATTTTATTATTATTTTATTATTATTACTTAATATTTATTATGCCTGAGAATGTATCCCAAGTAGTCAAACCTACTCTACTGTAGTACCTTACGCTACTTGATTATTCGAACCAGTTGAATTTCTTTTAATATTCGGCGATGCACTTCGACAGTCGTGATCTTTTGTGTCCAACTAATGCAGAGCAAGCGACCAGATTTTAAAGATGAAATTTCGTCTGAGATGATCTTGCGTCCACGCCTCACATAGGGGATATGGAAGCCATCGGCGGCCATTGCACCTGGCTTTAAAATCTCAGAATAATTCAAGACAAACTATTTAAAGACTGTCTTGAAAAGCAAGAACTAGTTTACTAAATTAGATAATGTAAACCTAATAAGTATAACCAGATGCCATAATTCCCCTTAACATGAATCTAAACTTCATATAAAAGCTGGCCAAAGAACTTAAGTAACAAGAAATAGGTGTCAACAACCACACGTAATCATTAACCATAACCATATTAAACTAAATCAATACAAATATTTATTCCAACAGCTAAACACTAATAGGAAACATTGCCTGCTCACTACGGTGAAGCCTTATGGAGCGTTCTCACAGTCAGAAGTATGGCTGTACGGAGATGTAAAAATTTGTTCACAAGCAAACTGGTATCAATTATTTCTTGGTCTACTACATTAAAAACAAAACTGTAGAGGGAATGGGGCTGTCCTGATACTATTTTTTATTTTAAAAGGAAACTCCAATAAACTGGTGATTTAACCTGTTGAAAATAAATAAATTTTGAACTTCAGTTCCTTCAATGTTTGCGATGAATGAGCGATTACAATAGTCTGCCCAGAAAATGAACGTATCAGCCATAAACTATTTTAAAAAAACCGACTCAAAGTAAATTATCTAAAAAGTATAAGATAACGAAAATATATTGAAGTCGGTGCTAGCACATTATGTTAACCAAGACTAGCACGAGCTACGAGCTGACACCGACTTCAATATATTTTCGTTATTTTATACTTTTTAGATAATTTAATTTGAAGTCGTTTTTTTTTTTTTTAAATAGTTTATATAACACTTTTTAGTGACTTTTATTTTAGCAAAATAGGTGTGAGCATTATCACGCAACTCGAACGTCTACGTTACAGTAACTTACTGAAAACATAAATAGTTTATATCTCTTAAACTACTGAACCGATTTTGATGAAGCTTGCACTCTACCCTAATTTGAAAAATACTCTAACTATTGCAAAAAGAATTTTTGAAATCGGACTAGTAGTTTTTGAGAAATCCGCGGACAAATCTACATACATACATACACTCATAAAATTTGGTAAATTTGTTTAGAAACCCACATAGACTAACATATATTAATATTACGCATTTTTATTAATATCACATACATAAGCGTCGAATAGAGAACCTTCTTTTTGAAGCTGGTTAAAATATTCCCTAAATAACGTACTAAACCGACCTGTGTCCGGCCGTGCCATGCTTGTACTATGGCCGGACTTGTCAAAATTCACGAAATTTCTTGAATGGTAAGCGATGTTGCCGTTCCGCTAAGCACCGTTTGGCGCTTCGAAGGTTTGGCGCATATCAATAAGTACAATAACAGTATAAATAATATTGTCTATATTGACTGTTTATGTGTGATTAGAACCATAGTGTATTATTTAATACGCGGTTTAGTTTATAGTTATTAATCTGGGTGTCGACTGCCGCGTACCTAACCCCGTATACCAAGAGTTTAGTGACCGTATACTACGATAACTAAACCCGTTGCATACTGACATTATACGTTTTGAAAACATAGTAAAAGCACAATCGTGGTATGAGTGGTATGGTCTTGTGTAATAGGCAGACGCTTTAAAATAAACCGATTTCATTAAAACGCCTCTACTGCGCGCACGAATGTGATTGGCTCTTTTTTGACTGGCACACGGTAATTAAAACTTAATTAACAATTATAACACTATCCAATAAGCATACGGAATTTAAATGGCAATAAGGTTCGATATCGTGTAGCAAGTATGTGCAGCTAAAAAGTGGGAAAACAGATATGGTTAGTTATTAGGGCAGGATGCCGTCGGCGTCGGCGCAGGTTTTTGCGCGCACGCATAAGTTACGTCGCATAGCGCACGATCGTATGTTGGATGTATTGAGACGGTTTAATAATACGATTTTATGTTATTTTTGTATCAAATAACCGCCTTATTGTCTGTACCCGAGAACTATCTGTTAGAATGCAACGAATAGTACAATATTTGGTACTACTAGTACTCTGTTACTTATACCCTGTTGGTTTGCGCCATGACCTGTTCCACTAAGTTCAACTATTAAGGTCAACCAGTTGAACTTATTGGACAAAAAGTCCAATTATTTCAACTTTGTGCTAATTAAAAATAATTATGTAATAGTTGAAATAAATGGACATTTTACGTCCACTAAGTTCAACGATCTATATATACATTACAAATTTTGATCGTGGGGTCTAAAATGGCCACTTTCGGTGAATCATAATATGAGTAATTTACTATTAAATTTTTATTCGTATGACATTATTAACACCAAATATGAGTCTGCTAATCATTGCTAATAAATGAATTGAGTATGATTCACCTGGTCTATTCCACTTTGATCACCTGGGTGATTAAAGTGGAACAATTTATTCCACTTTGATCACCACGGAATCAAATCACCTGAGTGATTTGAGCTGGGTGATTTGAGTGGAATAATTTATTCTACTTTGATCACCTAGGAATTAAATCACCTGGGTGATTTTAGCTGGCTGATTTGAGTGGAATTAATTTGTCTACTTTGATCACCTTCGAATCAAATCACCTGGGTGAACAGTAGCGACTACAATTTTTATTTTTTATTTTGTGTCTTTAACGGCCGGTCCCAATACTCTACCGCAGATAGCAATCTCAGTTAAAAAGTAACAATATGACACTTGCCATTAATTTTCTTATCTCTAGTAAGTTTTAAGGTCTCGAGGCTAGCCTCGAAATCCTTACTATTGGTCTAGACCAATAGTAAGGACAGATATTTCTATCTTAGTTTATTGAAACGGAAGTATGTCATAAAGCTATCGATGGTAACTACACACATCAAAAGTGTCTAGGGATCAAGCATTTTTAAGCGGATTTCTTGAGATTGAGATGTGGCTTTGTAATAAATTTATGATTTTATAAATTTATATGGATCCTTTTTGGTGCATTTCATAATTTGAATCAGGAACTGTGAATCAAATTCGAGTAAAAGATGAAAATCAGCTGTCAATATTTTCCCTATAAAAACATACAACGCATTGAAGACATTATTAGTGCTACTGTTTCCCTACTACTGATTAAAACCAACGTTATTATGGAGCGGCGACGTCATTTAAGCAGGGAAGAAATGCTCAGAGCCGTGGGAATGATAGAAGCTGGTTCCCGGCAACGTACTGTGGCTTTAGCTCTGAATACAAGTCAGAGTGTTATCAGTCGACTTTGGACACGTTACCGAAGCACTGGTACCGTGGCTGAGCGCCATGGAGGACGGTATCGCTGCACCACACGGAGACAAGACCGATATATTCAAATCTTAACTCGAAGAGCTCCAACAATAACTGCCATGATGTTAGCCGTGAGGCTTCATCACTCTTCAGGGAACTTAATCAGCGACCAAACAGTCAGAAACCGCTTGCATGAAGTGAACCTTCATTCCCGAAGACCGCTACGGGTACCACCTATAGCAATGCACAATCGTAGGATTCGATATCAATGGGCTCTTGAACACAGAAATTGGGCAGAAGAACAATGGCGTTTCGTGTGCTTTTCTGATGAGTCTCGTTTTGGTATGAGACCGGATACAAGACGTATACGACACTGGAGAACCCCTGGACGCCAACAGCGATTAAAATCCTGCCAGGAAGTCCATCCTTATAGTGGTGGAACCATCATGGTATGGGCGGGTATTTGGATCGGCGGAAGAACTGAGTTGATTTGGATCAGAGGCAACCTCAACGCTCAAATTTATGCTGAGACGATTGTATCAGACGTCATCGTTCCTCTACAAGTGCAAATCGGTCCCTTATTTCAGTTAATGCATGATAATGCACGACCGCACACCGCAAGAGTTGTAAGACAGACTCTCGCCGCAGCTAACATCAATGTCCTGCCCTGGCCTGCTCAGTCGCCAGACTTGAACCCGATTGAGCATGCATGGGATATGCTACAGAGAAGAGCTCTGCCGAATATGGAGGGTATCCAGTCGCAAGAAGACCTTTTTTTGTTGTTGCAACGAACATGGGCGGCCATTCCACAGCGTGATTTGGATGAACTCATTTTGAGTATGCCAAACCGATGTTCTTGTGTTGTTAGTGTTCGCGGTAGAAACACGGATTATTAATTGTTTAAGTTACCCAATAAAATTTTAAAGAAAACTGTTATTTCAGTCTTTTTTTCGAACTTTTGTGTTAGTGGTTCAAATGTCAAAAATCCCTTTATTAGAAAAATGGCAAATTTCTTTATTAATGCAAAGGTGACTTGGTTTATCGTTACTGTGACAAACGAAAACACTTTATTTGATGAATCCTTAAAGAAAATTTTAATTAATATCAATCAGGAGAAAAGTTATTGCAAAAATATATGTTGATCCCTAGACACTTTTGATGTGTGTATTTTAACTGATAGTAAGAGATAGATAGGATATTGGGACCGGCAGTAAATCAACCTAACATGTGTAACCATTTTACATGAATTGCGAAGGATCTGCTGGGGATGAAGAATACGAATTTCTTTAGATCAAATGCTTAATTTACCCGTTTCAGGCTCGGGACACTGAGAGAGATCGTTGATGGTTTTATTTCATTTATCTCAAGAATCTTTATTGTTTCTGTAAGAAGTTGTGTACAAGCTTTGCAGGAACACATTAGAGTGTTATGGACATTGTAGGTGAAATTGTGACTCTAGTGACATAATAAACAAAGTCTCGAGCAACAGTGCGAAGCAACTTTCCATGGACAGGCTACAGCAGGTGTTAGCATTGGAGTAGTAGGTATGGTATACAGATACGATATCACATCCAGTATTATTATAACACCAGCCCTTGTTTATGTCCCACTGCTGGGCACGGGCCTCCCTTCAAGATGAAGGGGCTTAGGCCATAGTCCACCACGCTGGCCAAGTGCGGGTTGGTGGACTTCACACGTCATTCGAAAGCTAGTTAGGCTTTCTCAGACATGCAGGTTTCCTCACGATGTTTTCCTTCACCGAAAGCTAGTAACAATCGCACAAAGACGATTCGCACATGATTAATTAAAGAAATCAGGGGTGCGAGCCGGGGATCGAGCCTGCGCACCTCGTTTCCAAGGCAAGCGCTCGCCCACTGAGCTGTTACAGCAGTATTATTATGAAACAAAAATAATAATGGCGAAGGAGTCACCCGCCATTAAAAATTAAAAACAAAAATGGCGATAAAGTCGCCTAGAATTGTAACACTAGATGTACTAATCTAAGTTTTAATTGTATCTTTGTTATGTTATGGTGTGCTTTGTATTGTATTGTAATGGCGAGAGACACCGTTGATTGATGGAAAGCAATACACCTTCCTAATAGACAGTAGAATTGCCGATTTTTACCTTCAGACCTTATGTGCTCCTCATACAGGAACACAGCATTGTTTACACACAACATTGCTGTGTTTGTCACGTTAAGTCAAGCTGTTGCTTGACGGAATATGACAGTTAGCACATTGCAGTTATACGTATATAGATGGTATTTTGCAGAAGAGGGCTGTTATCAAGTGTCTCTTCATGTTATTTCTTTTAAGAGGGTAGGTATTATAGTACCCCTAATTAGGACCTAGCATAGGTTTGTTATGGAGCATATGGAATTTAGATAAATTATAAAGGGTGTAAGGGACCACGTACCGAATTTTTTCTTATAAGATGTGAAATAATTTCCGTTACAACATTACAGAAACCATTTATATGGAAAATGACAAATGACTAACTTATTAATTTTCGAGCATGTAATGAGTATATGCGGAATGATATTTATTTCTCAAATTACATTGCTAATTTTCTAAAATAATAATAATTAATTGCCTATTAATTAATTGCCTATGTACCTACTGCTTTAGTGCATAAAGAATAAATAGTTAAATAAATTTTCGACAAATAAGTAATTTATTGTTTTTAAATTAAAATTATGCTTTATTATTATACCAATAATGATGTTATACTAATTTTATTTAAAAAAAAGTGTTTTTTTTTAATTCATTAAAAAGCCGATGAAAAATTTCAACACTAGATGTTCAGAATCATGCACTAGATCCCTGGTATCGGTTTTCGGTAAGATGTCCCTTACACCCCGTATATAAATTAATCCCTATTTCCCTTGGTCACACTATAACTTGAGAACGACTTTAACAACTTTATCCATCTTTTTTTAAGTTTTCTAATACTACAAAGAAGGTTTATATAAAAAAATAAGACAGTTGCGCAGAAAATGAGAAATTACGCGGGCGGAGCTGCGCAGGATAACTAGTAAGCAAATAAATGTTTCACGTTAGCTTTCTCGAAGAGGTGGACAGAGATACACAGTAGGTGTATTGTAGAGTCATCACAGAACATTAATCTATTTTACTATTACGTGAGAGCCACGAATTATTAAAATATTATTGTAATTGTATTATGAAACAGATGAAGCATCAGCTAATAGCAACTAGCTGATGCTTCATCTTGAACATGTTTCCCAAAAAGCTATTTATTTATTTCTTAAAGAAGCTGTTTTTTTGTATCGATTTAAAAATTAGATGTACATATAATAGTACAAGATACAACTACAATAAGTATAATATTATTTTTCCCACACAACGACAATCTCACGCATATTATCGGTCAATCACATCCTTATCCCATCTAACCTCGCTTCGATCGAAGAAATCGATTTCTTTTTCATATCAATCGGAATATATCGAATGACAGTGATCACATGTCGCCGAGCGGCACTAATGTCTGTTGGGACTATAATCTGTGCGCGTACGCACACCGAAATTACCGCGCCAGAATGGCGGTGCTGTGTCATTTTGCGGGTCGATTGGTCACTGGCCTGATGCAATATAATTATACAGATAAGTCTTAGTAAAGTGCAGTTTCCGATACTGTGGACAGTTCCTTTGTTCGTTTTGCGGATTTGGCGGGGTTTTTGTGACCTTGCCGCCATTTTTATTGGTAAACCTGTTTTTTTTTTGTTTTCGACTTTGTAGTAGTCTTTAGCGATACACACATTTATTATACTTCTGGTTCCTTTATTATCTACCCGTAGAACCGTTAACCTCTGATACTTGCACAATACACTTGATTGATACTAAAAAGACCTTCCCCATGCTAAAGGAGACAAACTTGTTACTTTCTTTTAGGTACAAAGAAAGAACCTCAAAATTCAAGAATGGCAAGATGGCAAGTATTTGTTAAAATTCACATTATCTTAAAACGAAATGCCGGAATGTTTCTCTTAGCATGCCAGTCTTGGCAATCATTAATTATTGATGATAAGGCGAACGGAGAAGGCATCGTGCCGACCGGGCGCTGTGGTCAATTGACACTGCACGCTAATGAAGTGCTCCCTATATATTCCACTATTATACACCGATGGGGACTTAAATATTACGAGAGATGGCGCTGTATTAAAGATTACGTCACACGAACAATCCTGAATCGCGTTAGCGAAGTTTCAACGCTAGATATAATTACATATGTAATTATACAACGTGTTATTGTAATAACGCAAAATCTCAGACACTCCAACTTATTTTAATTCATCATCAGCCACAGAGTCAGAGTAGAGTTCTAAGAGAGGTTTAACAATTTTAATAATGACTGGAACACTATACAACCATCCAATGATGTTGATTTTAAATGAAAAAGTTAGCTTTCTCCTCGATTGCCAGGAATGTGCGTCTACCACAATGTCAACATGTAATTTATCTAACTACTGTTCCAACCGCTCAACTCCTTTGCGGTGGAATTATTATAAGAGCCATTTTACACGAGACGAGTTTTCGCCGGACGGTCTACACCCGGCCGTCAAATGTTGGCTTTGGCTGCGGCAAGTAAAATCATACACCTTTATCTAGTGCGGCGGAGGGTCGAAATGTGCTCCCAACGATCTCTCCGCCAGTGTGTGGCAGGTCTTTTTTGACCCACCAGCACTTAGGTAGATTAAAATTCTATAACTTTGCTAAAACATGATGTATACAAATTTTTTTTGTACTGTTTGAATAACCTTGAAGCCAACTTCCTTCGCCCCGGGATCTACCAAACAGGAAATAACAAGTTGAAATATATATTTGTTCCTGTCGTTCCGCACAGGCGAGAGGGACATAGTTTTGTTCGACTGCACCAGCTGAAGTACCGCGGCAGGCCGATATGTGCCTGTTCCCCACTGAAGGTGTTAAGTTTAGTGATGTGCCGTCTTATTACGAAAGGCAGTTTAAAGACAAACCTAGGTTTAGACCCAGGTTTAAGGAACAAATTCCTGGGTTTAATCCCAGGTTCATCGTTAAATTGCTTTTTGTAATAAGACGGATGGAGTTTGACAGAGATTTAGGGCATCTATGAAATAAACAAGACCAAGGCCAATCAAGCAGGAAACCATGGTTTTGTGATGGTCACAGGTAAACGTAAAATAACCACTTATTGTGTAAATAATTCACTTTAATTTATTGTCTCACACAGTGTATGTATACCAGCATCGTTGGCTTGTACACATACACTTATTAACATATCTTCAGTACTAGAAATCATGTAAATCTCCAAACTTGTTCGGGTATATCGTCGATTATTTAAATTTAGCATACAAATAGTAATCGCAGAATTAAAGGGCAGACGTACGCACAGTGCGCTAACTAACATATGTATATTGACTACAATCACAACACTAATAATCTCGTGAGAAGCATGACCTACCGGAGCGGCTTTATAAAATTGCGCTCTTATGGAAATGGAGCTTAATGTTAATTTGAAAACCGTTCTCTCTTCCGCTAAGATGAATTATTTATTGTTAAAATTCCAAACAAATATATTTATGATCGCACCCACCCAATCTCCTTCCGTTGGGTGTGTAGAAGACTAAGGGAAAACAAAAAGACCATCAGCTGCGATTTTCATCACCTACCACTTATACTGCGATCCCCAAGACGTCTGCCAAGCGTGGGGACTATTGAAACCCCTCTCTTTAAGGGGGGGGGGGGTGTTTGTGCAGCATTGGAGGTCTTTCGACTGCTGATGATTATGCTAAACAGGGGCCGATCGTCAACGTAACCTAATTTCATGACCATACTATAGATAGCCAGAGACATAGGCGCTCATAGCCAGTAACTGTTAAGCGTTCAACGTCAGGTAAGGTTAGATAGGTGGCCGTTTAGTCCTTCGGAGTCGCTGGACGTTCGGGGTGTGGGCCCTTTAAACGTCCATTGAGTACGGCGGCGACTCCGAGGAGGACGACGGCGGGGTTGCGACCCCCGTCCGTGAGTAACGTGTCAGGTTCCCGGGGGGCTATAATGCGCCCCCCGGCGGTGGGCTCAAAGGCAAGGCACTGAGGGGCCCCTGGTGCAGATCCCACCGGAGAGCACTGGGATCCCCCCTCTCATGTGCCGATGCGACAGCCGCGGGGTTTTTAGTGGGTAAGAATCCCACATACCCCGGTCGAGCCCCACAGCTCCCGGGGAACTTTGGAAGATTTCCAACGCGTCAAAAAAAAAAAGGTGGCCGTTTAGTGGCATTGGAACTGCTTCGGAGGCCACGTAAAAATTCAGCCCCGGTTGTATTCCAGATTGAAGGTGTTGGACCAAGTCAAGACATTATGAGCAACTTGAAAAACTCTTAAGTCCGTTACCCCACGAATGGCGGCCGTACCTTATTATCAATATCTTAACACTAATCGCGAGTATTCACTGACAATCTCCGAGACAGGCGCGCGATATAATAAAATTAATTTCTATGGGGCAATTAAGCCGTGCTGAGGCACAGAGTACGCTCGTACGCCCGCCATTATATCCTTGGGAATATCGATAATGCTGGCAAGAAATAACCCACTATGGACCGGTGTAGCTGTGTCAGAAATAAGAAATTATAACCCCTATAATAATCATCGAGGTAATATTAGAACGTCTCTGTAGGGATGTCAGAATGACCAAAAGGTATCGATATATATCGTATAGATATTTTTAAATGATATCAGTATCAATTTCGATTTCGAAAGAAAAAATATCGATTTTGGTAGTTTTTTAGCGATCTCTGCGGGCAAAAATATCGTAATGAAGAAAAAATCTCGCTTTTGATACAATTTCGATACTTGTTTTTTTTTATACTTGGTATTTTATATCAATATATCGAAATATTAAATATCACCATGAATTATCGATATATTGAAAAATAAAGCGACCATCTTCAAGAAGCGACCATCCAGGAAGTGGACGTGGATAAGCCCCGATGGTTCAACCAAAAATGAGATCGAATTCATCATGACGACCAAGAAGCATATATTCGATGATGTCTCCGTGATCGGCAGGGTGAAAACCGGTAGCGATCACCGCATTATTAGAGGCACATTGAATATCAATGTCAAGCTCGAGAGGTCTCGTTTGATGAAGTCCACGCTCCGTCCGGGAACCGCCCAAATCCGAAATCCCGAAGACTTTCAACTCGAACTACACAATCGCTTTCAGTGCCTAGCCGAATGCGAAACTGCGGACGAGTTAAACAATGGGTTGGTGCAAACTGTCCATGCAGTGGGGTCCAAGTTCTTTAAGACTCCACGCCGTAATAAGCCTCAGAAGCTCTCCAATCAAACCATTAAGTTAATGGAAACCCGGACTGAGATGAGACTGCAATCTTCAGCTGATATGTCAGAATATGCTGAACTCAATAGACGAATTTCGAAATCCATGCATCACGACTTGCGTTCCTATAATACAGCATGTATTAAGGACGCGATTGAGCGGAACCAAGGCTCTAAAGTGTTCGCAAAGAATTCGTCTATTGGGCGCAGCCACATGACCAGGCTGAAGATCAACGACGGCAGTGTCATCTCATAGAGAGCTCGAGAGGTTTTACGGACAGTTATACACCTCTACACAGGAACCCACTGTCAGAACAGCTCAGGATACCAGAGCCAAATTAACCCGACACTACACTGAGGACATCCCAGACATCAGCCTGTACGAGATTAGAATGGCTCTCAAACAGCTTAAGAACAACAAGGCGCCGGGTGAAGACGGAATCACAACAGAACTTCTGAGCGCGGGTGGAAAACCGGTACTTTTAGTCCTCCAGAAGTTATTTAATTCCGTCTTACTCGAGGGTACTACGCCAGAAGCATGGCACAGGAGTGTGGTGGTTCTTTTCTTCAAAAAAGGTGATAACACTTTATTAAAGAATTATAGACCCATCTCACTCCTGAGCCATGTATTCAAGCTGTTTTCGAGAGTCATTACGAACCGTCTCGAACGCAGGTTTGATGACTTCCAGCCTCCCGAACAAGCCGGGTTCCGAAAAGGCTTTAGCACCGTAGACCACATACATACGCTCCGCCAGATTATACAGAAGACCGAGGAGTATAATCGGCCATTATGTCTAGCGTTTGTGGACTACGAAAAAGCCTTCGATTCAATCGAGACCTGGGCGGTATTGCAGTCCCTCCAGCGGTGCCACATTGACTATAGGTACATCGAAGTGTTGAAGTGTTTGTACAGCAACGCCACCATGTCGATCCGACTACAGGACGAGAGCACGAAACCAATCCCATTGCAGCGAGGTGTGAGACAGGGAGACGTTATTTCTCCGAAACTGTTCTCAAACGCATTGGAGGACGTTTTCAAGCTCTTGGACTGGTACGGACTCGGCATCAACATCAATGGCGAATACATCACTCACCTTCGTTTTGCCGATGATATAGTCATTATGGCAGAGTCGCTGGAGGACCTCAATACGATGCTCAGTGACCTCAGTAGCGTTTCCCAACAGGTGGGTCTTAAAATGAACATGGACAAGACGAAGATCATGTCTAATGTCCATGTTGCACCTGTACCGGTAGTTGTTGGGAACGATACAGTCGAAGTTGTTGACCACTACATATACCTAGGACAAACTATCCAGTTAGGTCGGTTCAACTTCGACAAAGAGGTCACCCGAAGAATCCAACTCGGATGGGCAGCGTTCGGGAAACTACGTGACATCTTCTCATCAGAAATTCCGCAGTGCCTGAAGACAAAGGTTTATAACCAGTGTGTGTTGCCAGTGATGACATATGGTACTGAGACGTGGTCTTTAACAGCTGGCCTTTTGGAAAAGCTCAGAGTCACACAACGAGCTATGGAGAGAGCTATGCTTGGAGTTTCTTTGCGCGACCGAATCCGAAATGTGGAGATTCGCCGAAGAACTAAGGTTACCGACATAGCTCTCAGAATCTGCAAGTTGAAGTGGCAATGGGCAGGCCACATCGCTCGAAGAACCGATAACCATTGGGGAAGAAAGGTTCTCGAGTGGCGACCACGAACCGGAAGACGCAGCGTAGGCAGGCCTCCCACTAGGTGGACCGACGACATTGTTCGCGTCGCAGGAAACCGGTGGATGCAAATAGCAAATTGTCGTTCATTGTGGCGGTCTAAGGGGGAGGCCTTTGTTCAGCAGTGGACGTCTTCTGGCTGGTGATGATGAAAAATAAATATTCATATTCATATGATATATCGTTATCCCATATATAAGCTTGACTGGCGATTATAATTTACCTGCGGTGAATAGCTAATATAGCTATTCTCTAGTTACCAGTTATATTGTTTGGTTTCTGTCTTTTCCTAGTTAACCAACTGCTCTAGAAGGAGAGAAGTGTTCTTAGACCGTTTGTATGCATATTTTGATTATTATTTTCCCCATCAAAATAGGCATGATGACTGTAACACAATAGGTACCAATAAATCTGTGGTTTTAAATATTAGAACAGGTTGCACTGATTCCAAAAATGCATCTCATTTTCATAATAATATAGAGATTTTCGTGATATTTAAGCAAATAAATTACTCAAATACAGCTAATCGCCATTTTGTAATAAACGCTGCTCAGAGTGAATGACGTCAATCCTGTGTAAATAAACAACTGTCAAACTGTCATCTCAAGTTTTTCTTTCATACAATGATTCACTTTTAACTTTTATACCTAGACAGAATTATTTATTTACACCGCCGTAGTGACGTCACAATATGGCGCCATGCACCGGCCGTCGTTTTGGAACGAAATTCAAACTCTATTTTAAAAATTGAAAATATTGCTATTAATTGTAAATTTAATACAAAAATATGATTATTTTCGGCAATAGTAGACCCGTAAGTACATTATAGAGTATTTTTTCAAAATTAGTCATCATGCCTATTGTGAGGTATCAAATGAGAGGTCTTGTTATAAAGTTGATGACAAAGTTAAAGATGAAGATGTTACTATTGCTAAGTATTAACATAAACAAAAGCAAAGTTAAAATTATTTTCCAGTTTAGAATTAGTCACCATCATCATCATCAGCTGGCAGACATTGTACTGCTGAACATACCTAGGTCTTCTCATAGTAACACTACAATGAAAGACAATTTGCTATTAGCATCCATCAGTTGCCTGCGACTAAAACAATGTTGTCAGTCTTCCTAGTGGGAGCCCTAGATTATGCTGCGTCTTCCGGTTCGTGGTCGCCACTCGAGAACCTTTCTTCCCGATGTGAGCGATGTGGCCTGCCCATTGCCACTTCAACTTGCAGATTCTGAGAGCTATGTCAGAGTCGGAGTTTAGAATTAGTAATAATAAACAATAACATCTAACTTGGACTCCAAGTATACTAGATGATTTTTTACTCGTGGTACCATTATATAACATACGAGTCGATAATTAGGCCGAACGCAATCGGCTCCGGCAAAATGAATTCCGAATTAAATAAACTATTTAAAAAAAAAACCGACTTCAAAGTAAATTATCTAAAAAGCATAAAATAACGAAAATATATTGAAGTCGGTGCTAGCACATCATGTTAACTAAGACCAGCGAGCACGAGCTGACACCGACTTCAATATATTTTCGTTATTTTATGCTTTTTAGATAATTTACTTTGAAGTCGGTTTTTTTTTTTTTTTTAAATAGTTTATTTAAATAGTTTATTTAATTCGACTTTTATTTTAACAAAGTAGGTATCAGCATTATCACGCAACTCGAACGTCTACGTTACAGTAACTTAGTAAAAACATAAAAAGCGTATATCTCTTAAACTACTGAACCGATTTTGATGAAACTTATACTCTACCCTAAGTTGAAAAATACTCTAACTATTGCAAAAAGAATTTTTGAAAACGGACTTGTAGTTTCTGAGAAATCCGCGGACAAACCTACATACATACATATATATTTATTTATTTATAAACTCTTTATTGCACACATTGATAGTAATAAATGTACAAGTTTTGCAAGTATAAAAAGTACAATGGGCGGTCTTATCACTCATGGCGATCTCTTCCAGACAACCTTTGAATGGACAGAATGAAAATATATTAAATGCAATGGGCAATCGTGGAGCAACAAACTATATAAGTAAACTAAACTACCTTCTTAAATAAGAATATAATTTACATACTAATAGGTACTTAAATAATTTCTAGGATATACTAATACATAGCATATTATATATAAATACAAATTAGAAACAGTTACTGACTGAATTAAATTAGAATTAATAATACAATTAGAATGAAAGGGACAGATAGTGTTCCTTTAAAAGAGATTTGAAGGAAATGACAGGAGTTGCTTGTCTTATTGGTGTGGGTAACGCGTTCCACAAGCGTACGGCTTTAACCATGTAAGACTTATCTAAAAATATTGTGGAATGCGGTGGTATTTTCAACTCGAGAGTTTCAGATGATCTTAGGGATCGCGTATGTGTCTCATGTAAGAAACTAAAGCGTTCTTTAAGATACGACGGAGAAGAGGGATTGAAAAGAATATTATATAGTAGTAAGAGAGTGTGAGTATTCCGGCGATAGCGAATTGGCAACCACTTGAGCTTATCACGAAATACTGAGACATGATCATATTTACGAAGTCCAAATATGAATCGTATACAGAAATTTTGGAGACGCTCAAGTTTATTAAGTTGTAGGTACTTCAGTTAGATCAGGATAGCTGGCATCGGCATAGTCAAGAATTGGAAGAAGAAGAGACTGAGCAAGAGCCGTCTTAGTGGAAATTGGAAGGAAGTTACGAAGTCTTCGTAAGGATGCCGCTGAAGCAAAAATTTTGCGACTGAGCTCCTTCAACTGATGATCCCAAGATAAAGTTTTGTCAATGTAGGGTGATATGGTAGCCAATGAACCACCAAAAGTTTTAAGAGCTGTATCACTATTTCTATGTGAGACTGTACAAATATTTTTAGTCTGGGGCCTAGGTAAATTAATTAACTTTCATTTTGAATACTTCAATTTGGTTTATATTTAATAAGATCGCGCTACGGAGGTTTTTTAAAAATAATGGTAAATGGTTCAATGCGTACACCCACTGGTATAGAATGAACCGGGGGGATTGTAGCCAATGAACCATGTAGTACACAATGAATCATTGTCCTGAATATATCTAATTCATGCTTACATTTATACCAAATAAAACAAAAAATCATGTTTTTAGGCTTTATTAGGCTTATATTTCAAAACGTATCGACGCAGCGTAGATTAGGTAAATTTGGTAATAAGGTAAATTTGCCTCTTTTGCGGCTTTTCGGAGGCTCAGTCCCTTAAGATGAAGGTCAACCGTTTTTTACTTCGTCTGGAGTGTGAGCTCCTTTTTTTCGAAACTCTGCCTTCTGTGTTTCGCCCCATACTGAAAATAATAACATACCTACCAATGTTTTTTATAACAATTTAAGAATGCTATTAGGTATCTGAAAAGTCTAGTACCCAGTGAACCAGATGCAGTACTCCACAGAACAATACTACAAGCAGTACTCAATGAACCATGGTTCATTGACTACTTCGATCAAATGGTTCAATGAAAACCACCCGCCTCTCCTAAAATTTGAGGTTAGATTACTTTTGATAGAAATACACTATGCTCACTAATTATATTGGCAAACAAGCATAAGAACATCATCACCAGATTAAAACCATGAATGACATAAAATAACCACAAAAGAAAAGTTAGTAACAAAAATTAACTCACATTTTTTTCGTCGTTTTTGTAGCCGAAAACAGACTGACGAGTCTAACGTGGCCACTCCTTACAACAAACGGCCGTCGACTAAGTAGGAAAGCTTTGATCGTCGAAACGGTTCGAACGCGTCAAATTGCACAATCTGGCAACGTCGCGTTTGGTCTGTACCTACTATTTTCATAGGGTACTCCTGATTCATTGGCTACCACACCACCCTAAACGCCTAGATTTTTCACAGCATCCATGTATGGTATAACGGTTCCGCTAAAAACATTTTAGGAAGTTGCAGCCGGTTAATTTTAGAAACCATTTTAGAACTGCCAATGATAGTGACCTGGGTTTTCAAGGGATTAATTGTAAGACCATGTGCTTTACTCCATGTACAAATCTGAGATAAATCTCTGTTTACAGCATTAACAGCTACCGTCAAATCTGCAAATGACGCTTGAAAATAAATTTGAAGATCATCTGCATAAAGGTGATAGGATGAAGATAGTTGTTTAGAAATAGAGTTTATAAATATTGTGAAGAGTAAAGGGGAGAGAACGCCGCCCTGAGGTACACCAGCAGATGTTTCACACCAAGAAGACAGTGCATCTTCTATTCGAGTGCACTGCCGGCGGCCGAACAGGTAACTTCGAAACCAGTCAAGCACCGTTGGAGATATGTTCAGAGAGCGCAATATGTGAAGTAAGACATAAAAATCAACTGTGTTAAATGCATTGCTAAAATCTAGTAAAACAAGCACTGTCAGTTTGCCGTTTTTCATACCGGTGCGGATGTCATCCGTGATATGAACCAAGGCTGAAGTAGTACTATGACCGGGACGGAAACCTGATTGGAAAGGATTTAAAAGATTATTTACAGTAAAGAATTTACTTAGCTGATTAAGGACTAACCGTTCAAGGATTTTAGATAGAAATGGAAGAATAGATATGGGACGAATTTCTGAAAAGGTTGAGGGATTTGGATAAAGGGGTGACTTGAGTATCTTTCCATATAGTCGGAAAGACACCACTGGATAACGAAAAGTTTAATATATGACTAAGAACAGGAAGGATCAGATCAAGGATAGGACGAATCATATCACGGCTGACACCATCACCCCCAACTGCATTGGATGTAATTGATAAAATACTCTTCTGAACATCACAATCAGTGAATTGCGTGAAGACAAATTGAGAATAATTAGGAGCAGGAAGCGATAACAGATGTTGTAGCGTACAAGCTTTAACCGTGCTATCAAAATTGGACGAAGCCGAGAAGTGTTTATTTAAAGAATCAATGCTGAAATGTTTAGGAACCGTGTTTATTCGTGATTTTCCAACTCCTAATGTTCTTAGAAACTTCCAAACCTTTGCGGGATCTCCGTTTTCCACGAAACTATGAATGTGGCGGCGTTGAGCTTTCCTACATACCTTATTGCAGTGATTACGAATTATTGACGGTCTCGTGAATTTGCTCTTAGCCAAAGCCTTTTTTGCTAAGATAGTTTTTATATATATATACATACATACATACATTTAAACATACATACACTCATAAAATTTGGTAAATTTGTTTAGAAGCCCACATAGACTAACATATATTAATATTACGCATTTTTATTAATATTACATACATACGCGTCGAATAGAGAACCTACCTTTTGAAGCCGGTTAATGAAGCCGGATAAAAAGCAAAAATCAACATTACTTATCTACACGAATAAATCCTCATTTGGGAATAAAGTCGGCACATATAACCTTTTTCCTACAAATGAAGTGTTTTTTATATAAACAAAACAAGTTCCTTACTGACTAATTGTGACGTATTTTACGATCAGTGCACTGGTAGGGGAATTAAACGGGCAATTGAAGATAGTACGGTTTTTCGTATCGACCATCGATTTATGATGCTTGTGACTCTTTGATCTCCTTTTAAGGTGGATGTCAGTCCGTCTTTATAAAGTTTAAGTGGCCAGAGAATCGCCACAAATGTCCGCTTACAGGGTGGGGGTAAAAAGCGAAATTGTGGGCTTCCATGTCCGTAGAAATATCTTTACCGATCGCTGATATTATTCGGTGTTTATTTTGTTATGCTACGAGTAAATGATAGTAATGTAGCGCCAATTTAGTAGATCACTATTGACATCTGTCAGTTTCTTTGTTCTGTCTGTTTCTTTTGTCATTATTATAATATTGTAAAATTAAATGACAATTTAATATTCTCAATTTTATAATTTTCCAAATCTCCCGCTTTTTCTCTCAATTCCAAACAGTCAAAAACATATATTTTTTATGATAATCTAGGCACACGGTCTTGAACTATACAGCCGGAGACAACTATACACTCGGCGCAACCGGCTGGCACCAACCTCCTTCGGAGTCATTCGAGTGTTGTCGGCAGCGACACGTAACAATATACTTAAATGTAATCGTAATTGAAAAAAGGTAAGCAATTATGCGGATCTAACTTCAAAAAAGTTAATAATATTTTATGCCCGCCGTTACAAGGTTACGTTGTTAAATTTTGATGAAGTGTCAAATGTAATCTAATAAATCCCTAATAAATAAATGAATTAATGATCATTAGATAGAATTGACGTTTGTAGGTGCGGCAGTTAGATCATCTTCTTTTGTTCATCCAGGGTTTCCATTTATGAAGTTTTTTTGTTTTGACTGATAGACGCTGTTGGCCGCAGATGGCCATTACAGCTTCACCGGACAATAGGAGGCGAGCGCTTATAGCACTCTAGCCTTAAGGGCAGAAGTAGCAACGAGCTCAAGGGCACCTCAGGGAGGCACGGCCTCGGCTTGGGCTGTCACTTAAGAGAGGGCTGAGTTTACCACCGGTTCACAACGTGCCCCCACTGAGAATAACCGGCAAGAAACTCAGTGGGGTGATGCACGTCGTTGAGGTCGCATGCGCACGACCCTTCGGCTTCGCCGGTGAGACCGGTGTCTGAGGACTTGTCTTGCCCACCATTCTCTGTACATGCGGACGACGTGATCAGCCCAATTCCACTATAAGCTTTAATATAAGATTATTTTTTATACTACCAACGTGGCAAGCAAGCATGCGGCTCGCATGATGGTAAGCAGTCATCGCAACCTATAGACTCTAGCAACACTATAAGAATCACTAGCGCGTTGCAGTTGTAGCAGCAATGTTTACACCAAGCAATGCAATGCAGCAATGTTTGTTGTTTGTTTGCTACCGCCCGTTTGCATCACTGTGACACACACCTTGTTGAGAATATTACACATATAATTTATTGTTTGCATTTTGTATCTTTGTTTTTGTTTTTTATCTGTCGCGATTGTTTTTTTGTGTGTTTCTTGATGCAAATAAAGACTTTATCTATCTATCTATCTATCTACACACTGCTGCTTGGCGGCAGAATATCTGACACTGCGGTGGTACCTACCTGTACGGTTCCTTGCACAAGGAACCCACCACCTAGTAATTTGATTTGTCTACCCTTTTGAACTCCATCATTTAAAGAAGGAAATTCTTTTAGCAATAATTAGTTTGCAACAGGCGGTAACAGACGTCGCGACATTCCTTGCAGGGGTGAAATAAAAAGTGTGAATAAAAGAAATGTGCCAAAGGGATGCAGGGCAAATGATAGGGCGCTGGACCGGGCGCGGAATTAGGAAAATATTCGGACTAATCGTGGGGTAGAGTAGTTGTTTATACTTCCTAGACAAAAAGGTTGAAAAATACTTTATTCTCCATATTTTCATTGGTGGTGGTGCTGGTAATGGAGGTTTTTTTTTCTACCAGGGACCCAGGGATCATCTTTGTAGTAACGTGCAATTAGATAGCTTATATCTATTCTTATAATAAAACTGTAACAGGTCAAATTCTGTACATTGAAGATATTTTGAAAATTATGTTTGGAGGGCATTCTATAACCGATACTAAACCCAAAAATGTATTTTTATTTATTTTTGTCTGTCTGTCTGTCTGTATCTCGGCTGAGCATCACGCCGAAACTACTGGATGGATTGAAACGAAACTTGGCATGATTTGAGTTAATACTCCGAGGTAGGACATAGGATACTTTTTATCCCGACATTCGGCACGGTTCCCTTGGGAGAGGGGACTAAAGTCAAAATGTGTACTTGGTTATACGCTTGCTCCGATTTTAACAATTTTTCATTATAATTATAATAAATATTTGTAAGGGAACACTCAGACAGTTGTTAACAATGTTTGGAATTCGATCAGGTTAAGCAACGTTAGGTGAGGTCATTAAATAGATGGGTGACCGTATAACGCCATTTGAACTAATCGTCTCCGTGCTTCGGAGGGCAGGTACAAAGTGGGTCCAAGTTTTTAACCGACTTTAAAAAAGGAGGTTTTGTATTCAATCCGAATGTATACTATTGAAATGAACTAAATGAATGAATGAACTATTTGAATGAATGTATACTATTGTATTGAATGAACGTCGGGAAATTAAAATCAAAAATATACCGCGATATAATCCGTCAAATTAGTTTCATTTCAATGTGTAATATTCGCGTAAGTATCAGAAATCATTATCGAATGTATACTAATGAAAGTTTAGTTAACGTAAACACAGCGCGGGCGGAGCTGCGTGGGTCAGCTAGTAAATAATAAATAAATCTTTATTCATTAACCAAAACGATTATACAAACTTCAAAACAAGGTTGGAATCGGATTTTAAGTGTAACACCTGTGCCAGACGATTCCGCTCTTCCATATCGATAAGTAGATATAAATTTTAATAAACCTAGCAGTAAATTGTATAATATTGTAGGCATAAAACACACATTTTGTGTGGCGGCCAGAACTTCTACTCGGCGTCGGTCAAAAAGTTACTAAAAGTGTTAATATGTATACATAATATACAGTCGTATTGATTACCTCCTACTTTTTTTGGAGTCGGTAAAAAAATAACAATCATCTTCATAGAAGCTTTCACCTAAAAAGCGTTAAATAACGAAATATATTGAAGTCGATACCATGGGCAAATCCATCGATATACTATACCAACTAGATTTGCTGTCACGACCCAAAAAGTGGTCACGAAAATAAGAGCTACGGAGACGGCTGTCGCTCAATTGTCTGCAATTATTATTGAACCTTATTTTATAGTGTGTAAGTTATCTTTTTATATGAACATATTATTGTTTTGCGTGTACGTGTATAGTTGTGTTTATTTTCGATGTCATTTTGTTCGTGACAGCTAATCTAGTTGGTATAGTATATCGATGGGCAAATCAGACAAACAGATAAGTGAGAGTATGACGTTGTATTTCACATTTTTGCATAGAAAATAACGTTTCGGAGTTGAAAACTACGTCATATTCGACACCAATATGTCAAGACTGCAAGCCGTGCTAGGCCTTCTGGTTGTCGTGCTGCTTTTGTTAGTGAACACGCTATAATATTTTTAGAATGTTAAGTCCTCTCCACTCCATCGCTAGTCCTATTTGCGCCAAATGCAATGGCCGAGTAAATGGGGTGTAAGAATTAAAAGGTGCTCACTGCTCAGCGAGTTCCCCGTCGACTGCCGCCCGTCTGTCCCCGCCTTTATTAGTCCGTTCTGATTATTACCCGCCTTTTAAATGCTGAATTAGGTAAATTACGTTTAGCTGCTTCGGTAATATGCTATCTAGCCACTTTTACTTAGCCACTTTTAGCTTAGCTTGTAAATAATACTAACACGAGCCCTTGTTCTGTCCCTCTGGTGGGCACGCCTCCCCTCAAGATGAAGGGGCTTAGGCCATACCATAGTCTACCACGATGGCCAAGTGTTGGTGAGTTCACACGTGATTCGAAAGCTAGTTAAGTTTTGACAGACATGCAGGTTTCCTCACGATATTTTTCTTCACCGAAAGCTAGTAACGATTGCAGAGACGATTCGCACAAATCAGAGGTGCGAGCCGGGTTCGAACCTGCGCACCTTGTTTCTAAGGCAAGCGCTCTCACACTGAGCTGTTACTGAGCTCTTGCTTGTACTGAACTAAAATAAACTGCCTGATGGAACATTCCTACTGCACTGAACTATCTATAACTATATCTTAAGATCTTCAAGCGTAGTGAAGGTCTGGAATTTTTTTTTCTTTAATGCTGCTACCATAAGGTAACACCATATAAATTACAATCTAGCCTAAAGACTAATGAGTAATATTAATTTGACCTAAACGAATAAAATAAAATAGATTAAGAATGTGTCCAATGGCACTTTTCTTATTGTCTCTATTATGGTGAAGACACTTTGTTATTGTGTTCTACACTGCACTAATTTAATATTTAAACTAACTCAAAAGGTTTTGTCCTTTTCAGTCTTCTCACTATGTCCGTGTTATCGAGGAGCTGGATAGCCTCGACATTCACATTCAGCTTCAGCATAATCTTTAATAATTTTGGCAACAAGGTCCACAAAGGTCTGGAATTGAAGGACAGAAAGACCATCATAGGTATATGATGGTCTTTCAGTCCTTGTGCCGGGTTAGTTTGAAAATACTGATGACCACTTAGGGTCCTCTACATCGTACTTCTTCTTCTACCCGTGTCGACAGTGAATACAAAAATACTTATATGGCCTTTGCCAAGAATGAGGCCACATCTATGGCGTTTTTATTTGCCTGGAGCAAGACCTCTTCCCAACAGGTAGTCGGATAGGCGAAACAACTGGTAATGAGACATAGTTTGATGGGACACACCACACTCGCAACTGATGTTGGTGTCACTCAGGGGAGTAGCTACCGCCGTATCAGCCTTGTCAATGATACGGTCTACAGAGGCCCCGTTTATCCTTAATTTGCCCCCCCCCCCCCCAACAATCTTTTTATACGGAGCCCCATCTACGGTTAGCTACACCACTGGTGTCACTGTTAAATCTCCATCTATTTAGAAGAGTTTACAGCGGCCTACCTGCCTATTCAGGCTTTTCCATGTAGGCCATGGCTCTATGACCTGTTTTTTTACATCTAAATGAAATATTTTGTTCAATAGAGTAACAAACAATTATTAGTTTAACTACACTCTCTATCTATATGATTATAATTATATTTTCTGACGAAGAATATTTCAATCAGCCAGGTTTCTGTTGCAAGCGTTGTCGACAAATATATTGTATGTGCCATTGAAATATAATTCTCAGTCTTTAAGTTTACATTACAAGGCATATCACCAGTATAATAAAACTGACCTTAATACTCCAACTTTAAGGATCTAAATTCCATACTGGATAGTAGTGTACCGGGATATTGATTGGGTCTATTACGATGTACACAGCAATAGTGACAAAAGTCACAGTTTATTAAAGCGTATTCGTTTTATTGAACCGATATGTTGTTGGAGCGAATAGTTTTGTCAAACAAGAGGAGGTCCGGGCTTGATTGCAGTGGGCGATCAATTTGGCTGTCATTTGGATGGGTGGGCCGATGTATAAATAAATAAAGCGTGCTTACTGCTTTTCAATGGTGGGTGCAGTACACCCATCACCAGTAATAGTATAGGAAACCTTTAAAAGATTCCCGGGACCTGTGGGTATGAGGGATTTTTGCCCACCAAAACGCCCACGGCTGTCGCATCGGCTTATGAGAGGGGAGACCTGGACTCTGTGGTGGGATCTGCATCAGGAGCCACTGCATACTGCCCTTGCTCCGGTGGAAACCAGATACGGTGCTCACGGGGATAGCAACCCTGCCAACGTCCTCCTTGAAGTCGCCGCCGTATTCAATTGAAGATATACAAAATACTTCTACTTTCAAGACAAGTCGGGCATAGCGGGATAGTACCAAAAAATATTGAATCAGTCTGGCTGAGGAAGTAGCTCGTAGCTTCATACTGGAGTGCTATAACCGTTTTTTGTCTAGTAGAGCTGTCATAGACAGAGAGAAAGAACGGAACCATATCCTACTGCATATACATGCGTCTGTTTCCCACGTAAAAGTAAGATTACATTAAGTAAGATTGCATTGCAATGCAGCTGTCTTTAGACAGGCGTGCAGGTTACTATAAGGCGAATGTCTTGCTTGCCTCGTCACAAGGTGGTACAAAAAAACTACATTATACTACTTACAGGTCAGTGACCGCATAAAAAACGTCTTATTTTGCACTTATAATCATGTTTTCATTGTAGATAATCACGTTATTATTGCAAAAATACTAAAGAAACACCATATTTTAGTCATTTTATGTTAATAATGAAATGTCTACAGCTTGCTCAATTATCATTCCGATAGTAGGTACTGGCCCATTAATATTAACATTAAAACAACATAAATTCTGCTATAGTTATGATACCGGCCATAATCTATTCAAGGAGTGGTAAAAACGTAGTCTTTTCTATTGGCTTATATTTTTAATACCGATAGAAATTATAAACAGCTGGATCTTGAGAGACTTTAGGTTATAACTTGTAATTATTATTATAATTATTGCTTTGAAGTAGGTATTAATAGATCCAAGTACCTAATTACCGAAATGGTGGCGTGTGTATAAATTACAATTTTGAACTAAATGCTGGAAGAAAAGCGGGTGTTTATTGGTATTATATTGCTATACCTTTTTTTTTTTTTTTTGACGTGGGGGAAATTTTCCAAAGATCCCCGGGAGCTGTGGGGCTCGACCGGGGTATGTGGGATTCTTACCCACTAAAACCCCCGCGGCTGTCGCATCGGCACATGAGAGGGGAGACCCCAGGACTCTCCGGTGGGATCTGCACCAGGGGCCCCTCAGTGCCTTGCCTTTGAGCCCGCCGCCCGGGGGCGCATTGTAGCCCCCCGGGAACCTGTCACGGTGCTCACGGGGACGGGGGTCGCAACCCCGCCGCCGTCCTCCTCGGAGTCGCCGCCGTACTCAATGGACGCTCAAAGGGCCCACACCCCGAGCGTCCAGCGACTCCGAAGGTTGCCCGTTGTTTATAGCCCCGGGCTCAGGGCTGGAAATATTGCTATACCTACTTTATTATTTTAGTATTTTTTTAATACGAAAATCAACTGATGGCTGAAATTATAAGAAATAAATCCATATTCTAGAATATGTTACTGTGTAGCTATACAGTAAATTATTGTTCGAAGCTAATATATTTTTTTATATGTCTTGAAGCCATCGATATATCGATAAATACTAACACAATGATATCTAAAATGTGGTCGCGGACTTATCTATGCTGGTGGCGGAAACGTGAACTAAAGGTTTTATTATGATAATGGCATGTAGTTTGACAGTTTCATATAGACAGTAGCGACACTCCTATCGGCAAAAACAATTTAGCCCGCCTGTGGCTTGAAAAGAAATGGCGCTATTTCTGTGTGCCACTTTTCGGACCGTAACAGATAATCTAGTTTAAAAAATAATATATCGATGCTTGAAACATTTCACTTGATAAAATTGTGTTCTAAAAATCATGATTCATGATTATGGCGCAACTTAAGGCAACTTATTCTCAAGTTTTCCTGCCCAATTATAATGTGGGTGTCTACAAGGCAAGAGTGAATAGGTTAGTGAGCTTCACCATCCCCGATTGCATCGCTGCTTTCCTTCAGGTGCGACTGTAGTCAACAAAAAAAAAACCGCACCGTAAAATAAAACGATTGCAGTCATTAACATTATACACAAGATATAAATTACTTTCGCCTTGTCCCGCCAGATAGCGCTTCCATTCACAAATTATTCAAAACTTCTCGAGAAACAAAACCGAGGCTTTGATTAATCGATGCCTTTGCGTCCAGAACTCCTTCGTTCACTTACAAATTTTTTTACACTCAGAAAAAAAAAATGCTACCCGGTATTGAATTTTATATCGAACGATTAATAATTTCTAAAATGTCCGGAATTAATTTTGTCAATTGTAAATAAACTTATCTTAATTCAAGTGAGAAATGCATTCGAGAAACAAAAAGGCTTAAGATAGTTAGTAGAGAATAAGTGACCTTATGATACCTATTTTAAAGTTTAATATGGATATCGGAATTCAATTTTAAGGTTATGTGTCAAAAGTTTGAGAAATAAGCGCGCGCCGCCCGCCGGCAGAAAACGACGCGCATAGATTACGTTCGGATTCACGCTGCGAACGTCGCGGCATTGTTTATTTGTTTGTGTTTGTATCTGTGACCATTTTATTTGTTCATTATTATTTTTGATGCCTTTTTTATTACCGATTTGCGCGCTGAAGTGCAAAAAATGGATTACCCAAGATAGCGCCAGTGTCCTATAATCTGTGGATAGTGCTAATTCGGAGTGCCTCTTCACTACACTAAAAAACAAAGTCTTCCGCCGCTTCTGTCTGTCTGTTCGCGATGAACTCAAAAACTTCTAAACGGATTTTTGTGCAGTTTTTACCAATAGATAGAGTGATTCATGAGGAAGGTTTAGATTTATAATTTCTCAAGGTTCTTTGTAAATTGGTTCAACTATAGCAGAAATATGAAATTTTCTAAATGGTGTGGTATTTTGGCGAGACTACCACAAATCAGCTACCCCGTGAAAATGGCGTATTTTCGCTTAATTGATCCCAAGACATTAAAGAACTCTGAGCTCAATTTTCTTGTTTGTCACAGTAGGAATATACTGACGCATTGCTGATAAGTTGTTTACACACCAACGAAGGCCAACAAACGGGTTTCGTTGGTCCTTTTTGGACTTTTGACGAATGCCAACGAACGTTCGTTGCCCTTCGTTGGCCCGGTGTGTACGCACCATTAGCTAGCATAGCAATGGGGAATTTATAGATATTAGTAGAATTTACAAAATAGACATGTACCTATATGTAATAAGAAATAAAATAAATATAAATTATGTAAAACAATAAGTCCTTTATTGGCCCAGTAAGCAGCCACGTTTCATGATTGTCTGTGCACGCCTAAGACGGGATGAGTAATTTCCCTCTGCATTTGCTGACAAACATGTAAAATCGCCGGCACTATCAGATCTCCGTTTATTTATATCATGTTTATTATCTTTGCGGGATAAACGGACAACCGGCCGGTACTCTTAATTAATACAATCTTAACTTTATGCGCTCCGATTGGTATGGTAATACGTCCCGAGCGGCGCGCGCGCCGTTTCAACCGCCATCCCTTTCGATTTGTTACGCGATTAGATATATTAATATTTATTTTACATTAATAATTAATTAAGACTGATATGTTTTTGAGCGTGGAAGTCGAAGATGACTGTTAATGAATAGGTAGGAACTTAGATGGTAGGCACTATGAGGAAGAGACCGTCTACCCAGAGGCCTAGATAATGTAACATTCTACAAGCGTTAACGCTTATAGAAAATATAAAATGTATGAGAATGACATAAGACATAGAAAACCACGTGACAATAGGGAATAGTAGAAGACAGCTTTAGCGAAGTAAGAAATAGAATCGCTATGAAGCGATAGTATCTTGTCTATAGACCTTCAGGTAAAAACTACCGTCGCAGTATTAGCTATTTGGACGCATAAGCGACTCATAGTTTATTGGACAGTGTGCATCAATGTAAAAAAGTGGACCATTTGCGAAATGGACCATCTCCAAAGTTATACCATTTGCGAAGTGGACCATCTGCGAAGTGGACCATGTGCGAAGTGGACGTTTTGCGAAGTGCACCATTTGCGAAGTAGACATTAAGCGAAGTGGACCTTTTGCGAAGTGTGGACCATTTGCGTCTAAACCGCCTCAAATAATTTTTTTTTGTTGTTTTGGTAGTGGCCAAATTGGTGTCATAGTTGTTCAAGCCTCAAGGCTTGGCTTAACGACTGCTGTCTAGGTGACAACAACAACAGGGACCGACTTTTTACGTGCGTGGACTAATTCTAGTTGATGCACTTGTAAGATCTTCCTTTCTTAGGTTATATCGACCACTTCGGAGTCGCTGGACGTTCGGGGTCCCTAGGACGCCCATAGAGTACGGTAGCGGCGACTCCGAGGAGGACCAAATGTTACTCCAAATGTGAACAAAAGAAGATATAAAAGGCGAAACAGATATAAACCCAAGGTAAAGGGGAAAGTAAGCACTGGCCATCTATCCCGTACAACTACGGCCAACTTACCTTGATGTGCCGGGTGAGATGGCAAATTCCGTTTTTTTTTAATTGATTTATCTTATATTCCTTAACCATAAGACTTTATATTTTGGTGATTTTTTATAAGACTAATTACAGTTAATTATGATAAGAATAAAGAGCTGATTGTAACAACACTAAATCTAATTTTATTTCACCTTAAAAAAACTATGGCCATCTCTAACGAATTTACCCTATACAATATTTAATCTCTGGTTATATTATAACACACCCACAATACAATACGCTTAAACATTATTGGTGTGAAAATAAATGAAATTTTAGTTTTTTAATTTCATCAAAAGTTATTACGATATAACGTGCCTATTTATCGTTAATTAATAGCATTCGAACTAGTATTAACGATATAACTTTTTAATGGTTCGTTTTATTGATATTTGCAGTTGTGGCCTGTTGTAATTTTAACCTTTCGTGTTAAAAGCAATTGTAAATTATTGTCATTAATTTATATATTTACAGGTGTTTTAATGCTGATTATATTTTTATGTCTTTTTAATAATAATTCTTTTTAGATATGGGTGTACTTTTTACAGAAAAATGTTATAAGTACGTAAAAAGCTAGTGTTAATAAATGTTTCAGTGCTAATTATATTTTTTATCTTCTTCGTCTTTTACATTAATAATTTATAGTAATGGATCCATGTACAGTCAGCGACACATCAACGTATACAGCTACACTACAAAAATGGCAGCTACTGCGCCGGAATAAGAGCTGTCCCAAAGTCATAATGTATATAAGTTGACGTGTTGCCGTGTGTACCTGTCCGTCCAGATATTGTTTTAAGAGAACTGTAGTATTCGTTAAAAAGGCTAAGGTAGTCTGTAAAAAAAATATTATAAGAAAATGATAATAATAAATTTAAACCTTTGATAAAAAGTTGCTAAGAGGATAAAGCTGCGTGGGCTTGAACTGCCCAACTCATGCAAGCATAGAATTTTAAGGCTTACAATTTGTAACATTATATGTATAACATGGATTTAAACAAAATGAGAATAAAGACAAGACTGCTGAGTTTCTTGCCGGATCTTCTCAGTTGCGGCCGCGTTAAGATCAGGTGGTAGTATGTAAAAAAATATGTTTGTGTAAGTGCCTCCTTGAGTCCTATACATAACAATGATATTTTGACTTTGACTTTAATCTTTTTGTTATAGGAAAACGTTTTCATTCAATATCTCAAAGTCATACTTTTTGAAAATAATACATTTTTACTTTATTTAATTATCGTAGGCATATTTTTTACCTTACCTTACTTTATTTAAACACTAGCTGACCCGCGCAGCTCCACCCGCGCTTTAATTACATTTTGCTCCCCTTTTCTCCCTACTTCCTTGATTTATCTCTCTCCATCTCTCTCTCTTATAATAAAAATCTAATTCTATGCTATTTCTCTCCCCTCCCGCTTCGGTCCCCGTCACACTTCCCCTCTTCCTCTCCCCGTTGTCCTCTCTGAACCCTCTCCCTCCTCTCTCTTCTCCCAACTTGCTCCCTCTCACTCCCCCCCCCCCCTTGCTCCACCTAACTCCTCCGATCACTCACTCCATCACCCTCCCTTCTAACTCTCTTGCACCCTCCTCTCGTTCTATATATCCTCGTCAATCATGGTATCAGCGGCATAAAATATATGTACTTTATAACCTATTCTCAGATCTACCCGCAAAATTTCATACATATCGGTTCACCCGACTCTCGTGCACGTAACTTAGAGGTTCTCAGATTTTGTTGTGCAAGGCGTTGCGAACGTTCGACACTCGATTCTCGTGCGCTTACCTGAGAGTTTCTCTGATTTTGTTCAGCAAGGCGTTGTGAACGTTCAGGTGAAGATTCTCCCATACGACGTATTCTTGCTGCCCGTGCTTGAGAACTATGCTTAGAAAGTTGAGACCTGGCTCTCTTAGGCATTTTCAAATGTTTAAGAAAATGCTAATAGCGTGTAATATTCTAGCTCTGAAAAGAACTGTTGTTTAGCCCTGAAAAGAACTGTTGTTTAGCCCTGAAAAGAACTGTTGGTTAGCCCTGAAAAGAACTGTTGGTTACCCCTGAAAAAATCTGTTGGTTAGCCCTGAAAAGAACTGTTGATTAGCTCTGAGAAGAACTGTTGTTTAGCTCTGAGAAGAACTTTTGCGTAGGTGTAGTTTTAAGAAAGAAATATAACAAAAATCGCACGACAATTATTAGAATTCGCGCACGACCGCTGCGTAGGGAGCCGACCTCGCGTTTGAGCCGCGCGGGTTCCTTACTCATAGATGTAAACTCCCCTCCCGCATGCGCACCCCCGCCTTGGTGACGCTCACTTCGCAACGGGCCGTGCAGCAGAAATCTTTTAATTTATAAGCAGTAATATTTTAATTTCGCCATAACTTCAAAACCAAATGTCCAATTTTAATCATTCAAAGACCAAATATTATCTACATAAACTGTACTTAATGATGAAATAATTTATTTTGATAAGGATTAATAGCATGAGTAAAATAAATGCGTTTAAATGTAGTCCAAACAAAATTCAAGATTTTTAAATAAAAAAAATGGTTGTTGGGACTCGACATAGATACGCGCGTGTGCCGCGGACTTTTTTGTAGATATTTATAAGATCTACAATTAATTGGAACATTTTATGGTTCTATCTTTTATAGTTTAGGCAGCGTACGCAAAATAAGTAACTTTTCTGGTTGATTTTTTACACCTTGTGTCCGAAAAAACCCAAATATCTTACGGAACCCTATTTTTTTCCAAAATAAAATTTAGCCTATGTTACTCGTGGATAATGTAGCTTTCGAATGGTGAAAGAATTTTTAAAAACGGTCCAGTAGTTTTTGAGCCTATTCATTACAACCAAACAAACAAAGTTTTCCTCTTTATAATATTAGTGTAGATGTTCTAGATATTGCTTCTCAGCAGAACACAAGTGTTTCTTTATAATTTAAAACTCAATATGTCATTGAAACAGATCGAATCATCATCGGTGATTTTGCCACCCGCAGCCAATCAAACGCGGAGATGAGATACCATATGCAGGTGTGGTGCGAGTACACGCGATCCGACAGTTCAGCCATAAGCGGTAGCGGTAATAACATTAATACTTCACTGTGCGTGTGTATCGTATAGCGTTCATACGAACGAGAGAACTAGACTTAGTGGCGTTAGATCGATAAATCTAATTTTGATATTCCTTATGATATGTACGAGTAAGTTAAATATTGTTACATAACATTTTTGTTAGTGGAAATATTGAAAATACAATTTTAGTGAACAACGTTCAGTAAAATAATGTAAAAAGTATATACACGGTGTCCCGGAAATCGACGTCAAGCCAAAATCGGGTGATAGGCTAAGTCATAGCTGTTAATGAAATGGAATGAGAATGGAGTCACTTGCCATAATTAGTTAGTTTACTAATTATATTTGGACAAGTGGTGACTTTCCACCCACTAGATGAGCTCTCCATTTAGTCGTCAGAAGACGACGGAGTGCAACACCGGTGTGAGTGGCTCAGGGCTGTCGAGAGGTGTGCTGCGCTTTCTCCGTAGTTACTCGTGGCGTTATTCCCCTGAACACTTCCACCCTTGGAGCATATAACTCTAACAGCTCCACTCTGGACGGCCAATTAAGGCAAGCCAGAGCTGAGAGTCCTGCGGGCCCCCTTCGGTTTCACTCGGCCGACGAAGACACGCCAAGGGCCCTGACGGACTCTCTGGAGCACTCGGGTCCGTGGTGTCGTAACGCACCAACAGCTCGCCACAAGCTGCCCTGCGGGCTTATTATTATTTTTTGTATCAGTTGTCTAGTTACCATAGTACTGGCTCTGTCTAGTTTGGGATCAGATGACCGTGTGTGGATTGTCCCAAGATATATGATAGTATTTTAATGGTTTAATTTTTCAATCAGCGGAATTTTCCGCTGTCGCTATCCGCCGCCACTCGCACACACCCCACCCCACGCAATATGTACCTGGCCCGCGCCGCCCTATAATTCCAATGCTTACGAGTATTATCCCTCAATGGCGACTATTATAATGTATTAAGGAATATTATTTTACGACTATGCCTGCGCGTTATGGCCCAATGCTAAAAATACCGCACCGTGTGTAAGCACCTTTATGGCCCGTGGCTCAAATGCTAAATTTTTGAGAGTACATGTCACTAATTTTTTTATTAATATGTAGAAAGTACGAGGTTATCATCATCAGCCGAATAACGTCCTGCTGATGATCAAAGGACTCCCCCTTAGAAGGGAGGGGTTGCTATAATCCCCACGCTTGTCCAGGCGTCTTGGGGATTGAAGTATAGGTAGGTAATCCAAAAAAAGACTGCTGCCCGTCCTATCGTTTTCGCCTCTTACGAGACCTAACGAGAGGAGATGGGTGGATGCTATACCCAGACACCCCCTGGATTATTACGAGGTAGTTGTAACTTAAACAAAATGAAATTGAAAAATCGCTATATATTTTATTAGATAGTTATTTATATTTATTGTGTTTTTTAACATATTTATTGAAACTAAATATTTACAGTTTATTTACAAATATGTATACTTAAACTAGGTAAAAAACTTCCTCCAAGTTGTCGCCGACGCGGACGGGCGTAAATTAATGTACCTATAGCTGGAACTTAGAGCAGCATACTTGCGCCCCTTTGCATCACTAGCGGCCGCCGCAGCCCCTCCAGCCGCCCTGCAAGTTGCCGGGGTGTGGGACGCAGCAAGTGTGTCCACACATGTCGTATCCCACACCAACGGCTTTCCATTTTGCCATGGTTTTAAAGTGATACCATCAGGCCTTTTGCCATCATCTCGTGTAATATCTACTGGTTGTTCTTGTTACACTTATTTTAGTGATTTTGTCCTCGCAACAAGTATAAGGCAAGCGACAATGTACTTTGACGCAGCATGGATGAACCCAACCCCTTAGTATTTACCTCCCAGAGGTGAGTGTCAAAAACAATGCCCGGTAGTCGACTCACCTGAATAAGGTCAAACCGGTTGGACAAAAAGGTCCGTATTTGTCCAATGTCCTAAATACGAATTGTGCCTTCTATACCTGTTCTCAACGTTTCCGAACGAATTTCCTATCGCCATAGGCTGTGGGATCATAGGTTTTGCTGCCGTTATAGCGCCATATCTGAAGCAGAGAACTTTTTATTTTCTTATTAAGCTTGTGCACTTTCATCCGCGGCTGCTTCGCCACTTACTTGATATTGGTATAATATGTATAATTTAGGCATGATGACTGCAGCACAATGCCAATGAAACTGTAGTTTTGAATATTAAAACAGATTGCACTGATTCCAAAAATGAATCTCATTTTCATAATACTCGTAAAAGAGAGATTTTCGTGATTTTTAAATAAATAAATTACGAAATACAGCTAGTCGCCATTTTGTAATAAACGCCGAACAGAGTGGATGACGTCAACCCGGTATAAACAAACAACTGTCAAACTGTCATCTCAACTTTTTTTCTTCAATAATTCATTTTTATACCTACTTAAATTTCCAGGGCAGCACCGAGGGTTTTTAAAAATACAAGAGGTGTTCACGAAACGAACATTTATTGAGAACTAAATTATTACAGGCTATCTTAGGGCTAAGGTAAATGAATATAGACTAAACAATTCCTATGTGCGCCCACGCACCGGACGCGAGCGCATAACAATTCTATGAACGCTGACGAAAGCTTCGTCAGCGTCGCCCGCCCAGACGCTAGGCGTTTAGCACGCTGTGACTTGTACTGCTGGCATAACGACCTACTGACAGCTGTTTATTTATACTGCGCTGACGTCACAAAATGGCGCGATACACCAGCCTTCGTTTCAGAACGAAATTCAAAAAATTAAATTAATATGAATTAATTTTATTGCTATTAATTGTAAATTTAATACAAAAATATGATTATTTTCGGCAACAGTAGACCCGTAAGTACATTATAGAATATTTTTTCAAAATTAGTCATCATGCCTATTCTAGTATTATATAATAATTGCAAATTAAATGTTCATTTAGCTAGAGCAAATAATCAAAGATCCCTAAATCAAGAGGATCACTTTTAATGTATAATCGAGCACAAAATTCACACGATATTTGTTTCGCATCATTTCGTAAGTCCTTATCGCGTGTACAATCGTGTTCACAAGTGTTATAGTAATACGTACGGTCTTTGTACAATGGTGATCACGCGGTTGATTGCGGCTAGGTGTGAAAGGTTATGTTGAATGCGCGCGCCGCGCGGATTATGAGAATTATTATATTCTCGACTGTGATTTTACACCGCAAACGGGTAAACTTATGCTGATAGGAATAGTGTGGATATACCTGTGTTGAAATGTCGTGAAGTCTTTGAAAGTCTCACGCTTGTTGTGAGACTATTAGGTTATGGATTCAGCTAGGATGCACTATTAATATCCGTGTTGCGTAAACTTGACTGGATTAAATGTGATTATGGTAAGGAGTAGAGTTCTGGAGTGGACACCGCGAATCGGGAAACGTTGTGTAGGACGCCCTGTGACTAGGTGGATTGTCGATATCCTCAGAGCGGTTGGCAGACACTGGATGAGAAGAGCCGAAGATCGGGCTCAGTGGCGCCCCTTAGGGAGGCCTATGTCCAGCAGTGGACTGATGTGGGCTGATGATGATGATGGTAAAGTGATAAGCAGTCTATCAGGTCTGCTTGTTTAGCTTCAGTCTTGGCTTTTGAGAGACTCTATTTACCACCTAAATCTTTATTCATAAGTAATTTAATTGGCTGTTTTTACAACCCTATCAAGTCGCCCATTAACTTTTTAGGAAATTTCAATTAGTTTCTTACTGGATCATCATCCAATAGCAGTTGAAAAGATTATAGCCAAATTCTAAAAAAAGAATTAACATGTCTAACATACGTCCATGAGTTTAGCCCTCAGCTTATTTGTGGCATCAAACCTAAGATACGTTTAATGTTTGTGGCGGACCTTATAGGAACAGTCGTATCCATGTTCTTCTTTCTTGTTTCATAGCGTATAATCACGCGTACAGTTATTGTTTTTTCCGATACTAATAAGCGGTCGGTGTCGGCTTGGTCATTGATAGAAAATTATTGATTGCGCATGCGTCGACCGTGCGCCCGCGCACCACATTATAATGTCTTGTACAGTTCCAATGTGAGAAACGGACTTAGATTGCTTTAATTTTACAGTATTTTGTTTTATTTGTTTTTTTTTTATGTACCTAGAGGTAGGAATAAAAATGGTTTACAATTCATAATGTCCTAGGTAAGGATAGGGTATATGGAGCTGGATATTCGGGGTGTGGGCCCAAGGACGTCCAATGAGTACGGCGGCGACTCCGAGGAGGACGGCGGCGGCGGTGGGGTTGCAACCCCCGTCCCCGTGAGCACCGTGACTGGTTTCCGGGGGGGCTACAATGCGCCCCGCTCAAAGGCAAGGTACTAAGGGGCCCCTGGTGCAGATCCCACCGGAGAGACCTCCCCTCTCATGTGTCGATGCGACAGCCGGTAAGAATCCCATATATCCCGGTCGAAGCCCACAGCTCCCGGGGATCTTTCGAATATTTCCCCCGCGTAAAAAAAGGGTATATTATAATATGTTCTGTAATGTAACATAGTGTGTATGGTTTTTATACGTTTTACTAAGAATTTAATATTTGCACAGTGGTCTAAATAAACACCATCCACTAAGTAGGTGTCAGGTATCTTTTAGAATATTTACTTTTATCTTATCTTTGCGCGCGCGCAAGTAAATTGGCGACTAATTGCGTTTCGCTGTAATAGCGGCAGTAAAACACTTAGCAGCGGCCTGCGTACGAGTTGACCAATACAGAACACAAACGCATGTGTCAGTTTACTGGTTATAATTAAGTAATATAAACTGTGGAATATTTTCTATAATGCCTATGATAAATGTATATTTTTCGTGTGTTTTTCGAATAATTAGTATTAAACAAAAATCCAAATATATATATATATACTAGTTGTAAAGTCTAGCATCATCATACGGAAGACGCCACAGATGACCTAAGACCCCCCCCCCCCCGCCCCCCCTACATATTTCTTTACTCTCGGGTCCAAATAGAAGAAGAAAAATAATCACTTAAAAAATAAATAAGTAGTAATAAAATAGTATAAAAAAATTATATCCACGTCTGTTTATTCGTCTGTTTACTTATTTCTTCTAAAAGACCTAAAGGATCTTGATCACTTTGTTTGTAAATTTCTTAATTACAACTTGAAGCAAGTTGCTGCGAGTGTACCTGTCGTATATTTTAACAAAATTACTATCTACACCGAAGGGGTTTTCATTGGTTACCTGCACAGATTAATTAAACGCATAACACAAACAATTAAACGTATTATTTTAATAATAAAACGACGTGTGACTATAACGCCAGTGTCGCCCTCTGCCGGCTGTGTCGCGTTATTGTAATTTTATGCAATAAGCCGACGGGCGCGCTCGCGGCTGCCGCGAACGCGAAAAACGTGTTCCGAATTTGAAAATTCAAATTTAGAGTATTACTGCTGAGTGGTGACTGGCGACAATGTGACGTTGAGAGTTGCTATTTAAAATTTTGATTATTTATATAGATAAGTAATCAAAATTTTAAATAGCAACTCTTAAAAAAAAAGTTTTTTAATTAGTGTCCCAGAAATGAGGTATCAAGCCGATAATGACGCATTGTGTAGCACACAAGCAATCAAGTTGTGAAAGCAAATAATGAAAAAATCAACAGTTTCAGTGCAATGAGTCCAAAATTTTGGTCGTTATTTAACCTAAAATTAATGAATTTCTTATTAAACAGGGCAGGCACGCAATCAATAAAAAACAGTGGTTCCATAGAAGTAGGCATTATGACACAGGGCTGCTTAGGAACAGTTTTAATACGATATAAATATTTTTTATGAAATTCAAAATATCATTTTTTGCCGAATTTGAAATTTTTCCCGGAGTCTTTAGTATCAGTACTATACATACCCTTCGGCTTGATATACCCTTTCCGGGACACCCAGTATAGTAGACATAATATCTTTATTATCTATAGGCCCTATAGTATAGGCTCTTATATTTTTTAGGGGTCATAACATTCGACATAGATTATCCGGCAAGAAACTAAGCGGGCTGGTCTTTTTTTGTCATAGATAGCTAGGATAAAATAAACACATAATACAAGACATTACAAGTAAGTTTGACGGGCCCGTTGGTTTAGTGGTTGGACACCCTACCCTGCCCGCTACCCAATAGGTCGTGGGTTCCATTCCCAAGTATCTGGGTGTTTTATCTATTTATGTACTTATGTATAATTTACAAAAAAAAATGTATTTGATGTCTGGTTACCATAGTGCAGTGCATAGTGCTCTGCCTAGTTTGAAATCGGATGACCGTGTGTAGATTGTCTTAGAATATTATTATTATTGTTTAAGTAGGTGCATAAGCAGCACTATAATAGTGATCTCTATCAGGCAGCCATTGATCATGAAAAATTTTCATGACCAATGGCTGCCTGATAGAGATCACTATCTACTAAAATCATAACCCTCCCTCCGTTCCGTAGTCGGGTGAAAATGAGTAGGTAAACCGTTAGCAAAAACTTTACTAATGATATTGTTTATTTTTAATTCATGCACATTTTTTGACTCAACTTACTGATGAGATCAAGCTAGACTCGCGTGATGATGCGACACGGTTACCTATAGACAGCTGCATTGCACTGCCGCTCGTCATCAGAGACATTAATTAAGTCTCTTGTGTCCGGTAATTTCACCAGCAACAGTACCCTTCATACGGGAACACAGCAATGTTTACACACTGCTGCTTGGCGGCAGAATATCTGGCACTTCGGTGGTACATACCTGGTGTTTACCACCTTGTAATTATCAAACAGACTATTAAAAGAAAATCAGTTTTGGCACTTCGGTGGTACATACCTGGTGTTTACCACCTTGTAATTATCAAACAGACTATTAAAAGAAAATCAGCTTTCAAATAAGTGCTTTCATCCTGCCAGTTGGTCTAGAAGTCAGACCCTGGCTGCTACCCATTATACAGGTCAGGGAGCATTTGCAAGATAATTGAAAGAACTTAGTGTCTTTCAATTATCTTGCAAATGCTTGAAGCATCGATATATAATTAGTATATCGATAGCTTGAAGCCTTATTTTGTAGTGATAAAGTTATATTTTCTAACGAATTTCAGTTTTATATTTTAAATGCTTAACCTACCATATTTTGGATTTCAATTTGTTCGTGATTCTCTATCTAGTAGATTAAAATAAGTGAATGACTAAAATTTAAAAAAAAAATACTGTTTATGCAATAGGCATGATGACTGCAACACAATATCAATAAATCTGTGGTTTTAAATATTAGAACAGATTGCACTGATTCCAAAAATGCTTCTCATTTTCATAATAAGAGAGTGATTTTCGTGATATTTAAGCAAATAAATTACTCAAATACAGCTAATCGCCATTTTGTAATAAACGCTGATCAGAGTGAATGACGTCAATCCTGTGTAAATAAACAACTTTCAAACTGTCATCTCAACTTTTTCTTTCATACAATGATTCACTTTTATACCGAGGCAGATGTTTATTTACACCTTAGTGACGTCACAAAATGGCGCCATGCACCGGCCATCGTTTTGGAATGAAATTCAAACTCTATTTTAAAAATTGAAAATATTGCTGTTAATTGAAAATTTAATACAAAAATATTATTATTTTCGGCAATAGTAGACCCGTAAGTACATTATAGAGCATTTTTTCAAAATTAGTCATCATGCCTATTCACACGGTAAAAGTGAAACCTTAAAAAAATACTGTCGCTTTTTCATTTCATCGACTTTCAAATCACAATGATGCTAAAATAAAAAAAATAAAAAAACTGTCACATTTTCGTTTCATCGAATTTCAAATCACAACGATGCTAAAGAAGTTTTCACTTTAAAAAAGAAATGACATAATTTAAACTAAGAACGAGAGACAAGATATATTCTACGTATAGTCTGTGGTATACATACTATAAATTATGTTTGTATGTTTGTAGAGCAAGCCGTCACGTGTGTTCAATAGCTGTTAGTTTGCGGTTCGCGCTGACTTCGTCGGGTTTAGTGAGCACGGTTCAAGGGTTAATGGTAATTAACCGCTTTAGAGATATTGTGGGATTTGTTATGGATTCTGATTGTACACATTTGGTTGGCAGTTCTAAATTTAATTATTTGTTACCACACTTGAGTTTGTAGGCTTTAACTATGTAAACCACGTAAAAATATTATTTTTAAAGCTTTGGTTTAAATTCTTTATTGAGCTATGTTAATAAGGTTTATACCGGATGTCTTGGGCTGGCTATATCGTTCCAAAAGTTGGTTTTTAGTAGGACATCTTCGAGATATCTCAAACATAGGAAATCTAGATTTGTTTAAGTTTGTACTAAAACAAAAAAAAAATGATTGTAACCAACCCTGTTTATCACACAGCGCAACATTATTGAATTTTCTAGCAAAATTTCGACTACGTGACATTACTGTGATAATAATCCACATCTGGGATACTCATCAAATGTAGGCAATAAGAATTAGGTACTTGTTCATATTTCACATTGCACGGCTGCTATCATAGGTTTATATACCTACTTCGATGATTCGATAGATATATTATACTTTATATCGAATCACAGATTACGTATCAAATTCTCCAACCCCTCAAAAAAGAAGTCACAAGAATAAGTGCAAATAAGATCAAACATGCTACCAAATCACCTTCGCTCACAAAGAGCGGAGATTTAACATCTTTGAACAACTATTGACGACGCGCCCTAAAAATTGATGGCGGCCATTACCATGTCGCGGATCCGTTCGGTAACGCGTTATAAAATGCAAAGCGTCCGCGTCGCAAGTGTTGACAATTGCAACTGAGAACACGGCGTTCCTAAACGGAATTCTATTACTTTTTATGTTCCTGCCAGTTCGAAAACCGTTGCAGAATATGTGCGAATGTGATTCGCAAAATGTTTTAGAATATGTCGCGTTCTAAATTCAATTTGCAATATAAGGAAGATTCAAGGTTTAACGTACCTACTTAACCCTTGATTGGTTATTTCTTTAGTCCACAGTCATCGTAGGCTTTAGACGTAGGGAGTCGCTAGACGTTTGACGTCCATTGAGTACTGCGGCAACTCCGAAAAGGACGGCGGCGGGGTTGGGACTCACTTTCCTGTGAGCACCGTGACAATTTCCCGGGGTCTAAAATGCGCCCCACAGCGGCAGGCTCAAAGGCAAAGCACTGAGTGGTACCTGGTACAGATCCCACCGGAGAGTCCAGTCCTCTCGTGTGCCGATGGGACAGTAGTGGAAGTTTTAGTGGGTAAGAATCCCACATACCCCCCACAGAGTCCCGGGGACAGGTTTCCCCACGGGAATAAAAAAAGGTACTCGTAGTAACACAACGCCACTTGCGTGCAGGCACAGTTTAAATATGCATATTTATACTGTGGTGCAGGCGTGTCGCTTTCTACCAGGCAAACTTGTCTCGTTACTAGGTTGAATAACAACAAAAGTTCAGTCAAGTTAGGTAACTTTTTCAGATTTTTATGGTTAATCTATACTTATAATAAAACTGTAACAGGTCAAATTCTGTACATTGAAGATATTTTGAAAATTATATTTCGAGGGCATTCTCCGATACTGAGGCCGAAAATGTATTTTTTTTAATTTTTGATATCTGTATCACGGCTGCGCATCACGCCGAAACTACTGAATGGATTCAAATGAAACTTGGCATGATTTGAGATCTTACTACGAGGTAGGACATAGGATACTTTTTATCCCGTAATCTAGCACGGTTCTTTTGGGAGAGGGGATTAAAGTCAAAATGGGTACTTGGTTATACGCTTGGTCCGATTTTATAAATTTTTCTTTATAATATAATAAATATTAGTAAGGGAACACTCATAGAGAGTTGTTATCAAGGTTTTGTAATCGATCGGGTTAAGCAACGTTAGGTAAGGTAATTACATAGATGGGTGTCCGTTTAACGCCATTTGAACTAAACGGGTCCGTGCTTCGGAGAGCAAGTAAAAAGTGGGTCCCAGTTTTTAACCAACTATAAAAAAGGAGGTTATGTATTCGATGCGAATGTCTGTTATTAAAAGTTTAGATAACGTAAAAATAGCGCAGGTGGAGCTGCGTGGGTCAGCTAGTGAAGAATAAATGTGTTGGTGGGACTATGTTATACAGAGCGGTGAGTGTTCTTACACACTCAAAATTGTATTGATATAACCATTAGGATGATTGATTAAAAAATGTTTGAGAAATTGACGTTTTAGTGACCAAAGTTAAACGACTTTCGAGTAACTTTGAACTGATTATCTCGTACAACTAAAATCCATTGCAATTCACTATATTTTTGGTTTAGATAAGATTGAACAACAAACTGCCCTAAAATTATTTGTTTGATAACCGCGAACAGAGAAGGCGCTACGGCGCGGCGCTACCTCTTAAGCGACAGCCCAAGCCGAGGCCGTGCCTCCCTGAGGTGCCCTTGTGCTCGTCGCTACTTCTGCCGTTAAGGCTAGAGCGCTTTAAGCGCTCGCCTCCTATTGTCCGGTGAAGCTGTAATGGCCATCTGCGGTCAACAGCGTCTATCAGTCCCAAAAAAAAGCGCGGAGTTATATTTTTGTAAACTTATCTACACCTGTTAATTTTTATGGCACATAAGACATTTAGAACATTTAAACATCCCGTTTCACATAATTATTCAAGTACAAATATGAACCTTCTCACCAATTTTATTCAAAGTTACACGGAAATTAAAAGTTACCTAACTTGACTGATTATTGTTTCATTTTTTTTTTAAATTTATAATTTTCTAGAACTCGCAAAAGTTTCATTTTCCCAATGAAATGCTCGCTATTGATCCATGTATCATCTTCCAAGGATTATTGATAAACATATTTCATGCAAGGTGCTTACGCTCACCCCGCTTTTGTTGGTGTTTTTATTAAAATATCCGGCTGGGCATAAAACATGGCGTTATTGGCAGTCGTTGATAGCTCACTGAACGTAACTTATGAAAATATTTCCGAGAAATTGAGTGTTGATTAAAAAAAAAGATGTGAGAAAATGTTAGTCATGTGTAAGGTTTTTGGTTGTTGATATCCTCAAATATACTTGTACCTCAGTACTTCCTAAATACATGTCTTAAAATGCGCTAGATCGCTTGCAACGAATGGAAGAGTTTTCCAGGATTGGGATTCGTTCACGGATTGGGTAAAATAATAATATTAATTGATAATTTAAAAGTAAGCCCAAAACTGGCCTGCTTCATGAGTGACAAGAGGGCTGGCTCATTTCTCGCTCAATGGATCGGTTTAGCGATCCAACGAGGTAATGCAGCCAGCATTCTTGCCACTATCCCACGTGGATATTTTTTTAACCGGCTTCAAAAAGAAGGTTCTCTATTCGACGCGTATGTATGTAATATTATTAAAAATGCGTAATATTAATATATGTTAATCTATGTGGGCTTCTAAACAAATTTACCAAATTTTATGAGTGTATGTATGTATGTATGTATGTATGTAGGTTTGTCCGCGGATTTCTCAGAAACTACAAGTCCGATTTCGAAAATTCTTTTTGCAATAGTTAGAGTATTTTTCAACTTAGGGTAGAGTACAAGTTTCATCAAAATCGGTCCAGTAGTTTAAGAGATATAAACTTTTTATGTTTTCAGTAAGTTACTGTAACCTAGACGTTCAAGTTGTGATAGTACTGATACACTAAAAAGTGTTAAATAAACTATTTTTGAAAAAAATTAAACCGGCTTCAAAGTAAATTATCTAAAAAGCATAAAATAACGAAAATATATTGAAGTCGGTGTCAGCTCGTGCTAGTCTTAGTTAACATGATGTGCTAGCACCGACTTCAATATATTTTCGTTATTTTATGCTTTTTAGATAATTTACTTTGAAGCCGGTTTAATTTTTTTCAAAAATAGTTTATTTTATTTTAAATTTTATTGTGTTAAGTATATATATTTAATTTCTAGTTGCGTATTGTATTTGTAAAGTAATTTTAGTTATATTTTAGTACATTTCTATTAGTTTTATAGGTATATAAATTAGTTTTAGAATGTATAAATGTTATCTAACGATCATTATAGCTACACTAGGTCTATTAGTGGAGACTTTTTAATAACTGTCTGTTTCTATTGTATTACCTATTTAAGTTACTCATAGTTGATAGTCTTGCAAAAAATGTAAAATGAATAAGTATATAAAATTTAAAAATTAAATTAAATTACAAGAACGAATGAGTGAAGAATGACATAAGCCTCTTCCTCTTGCTCATGCCCAACAGTGCAAAAAAGCAAGAGCTGTTAAAAAACAAATACTTACCTATAGGACGACTCGCCAAAATAAAATATTTTTGCATATTGTTGCAGGATATCTTAAACTGTCGTGATCTTGGTGGTAAAGTGTGTAAGAGCCTTAGGCGGGCAACAAAAGATGGTCCCGCCAACCTAGCCGTGGATCACTAGAGCGACCATGTAACCTAAAAAATCTGTCGCTAATTCTAATCCACTTTACGCAAAGATCTTAGTATGGGTATATTTTTGTTTTTCCATTTTTTTAATCTTCCAATTTGTTACTACCCGGAAGTTCCGACGGAAAAATTCTGTGCGTGGCGCTTTACAAGCGCGTCAAGTTTTGCTGTAATATCGCACGATGCGCGCACCGCGCATACTGATGAGTTCGCCTTGAGGCGGCCGCGTGTTGTAGCTTTGGTGTACGTATATACGTAACTATATGATGTGTTTTTCGAGAAAATATTATATTTTTTTAATCAATACTGCTGTAACAGCTCAGTGGGCGAGCGCTTGCCTTGGAAACAAGGTGCGCAGGTTCGATCCCCAGCTCGCACCTCTGATTTCTTTAAATAATCATGTGCGAATCGTCTTTGTGCGATTGTTACTAGCTTTCGGTGAAGGAAAACATCGTGAGGAAACCTGCATGTCTGAGAAAGCCTAACTAGCTTTCGAATGACGTGTGAAGTCCGCCAACCCGCACTTGGCCAGCGTGGTGGACTATGGCCTAAGCCCCTTCATCTTGAAGGGAGGTCCGTGCCCAGCAGTGGGACATTAACAAGGGCTGGTATTATTATTATTTATTATTAATCAATACTAACTAGTGCTAGACCACCCGGATTTTGTTTTTGTTTATTACTTTGAAGATGAAAACTCTGTGACAATCCTTTTTTTTTGTTCTCGCGGGGGTAACAAAAAAAGGTCCCGGGGACTTTATGTGAGTTGTTGAGAAAGGGGGAGACCTGGGTTTAGTGCCTTGCCTCCAAGCCCACAGATGGGGGGCGGGGCCGCCACTGGCCCACGACCTGTTGTTCGACAGGCCAGACCGCACCAGGCCCAGACAGACAGGCCGAGGGACCCGTCGCATCCGTTGAAGTCTGTGGTGGCCTGCCGATCCGCATAAAACATCTCATCATCATCAGCAGCCAAAGGACGTCCACTAGAGAATAAAGGCCTTCCTCTTAGAAGGGAGGGGTTGGGGGTAAAAAAGTTTTGTAACGTAATGCTCGGTTTGGAACTGAATAACATTGAACCCGGAATCCCTCTCCACCACATTATAGAACTTAAAAAGACATAATGTTGTCTTTTACTTACGCGAATATTACACATTGAAATCAAACTACTTTTACGGATTATATCGCGGTTTATTTTAGATTTTTCTATCCCGACGTTTCGAATGCTTTGCAGCACCCATGGTCACGGGAGGACTGAGATGTTGAACGTCCTTATGTCACAATTATGCCGGTGTACCCTCAGATCTTTTTAGTTATTTTTGTTGTAAACTGCGATATAATCCGTAAAAGTAGTTTGATTTCAAACTTAAAAAGACTTTTGATGACTATTATTATTAATAATCTATTGTTGATTTTTACAGGTATCGTGATGATGCGTTGTGCTGGTCGGACAGGTAACTAATTTTTTTTTTGTTTCATATATCAAAAAGTAGTAAGTAGTTGTATAAAACAAATAATGATAATTATTGATATTCGGACTCATAATAATCCACTAGTGTAGTCCGATTTAAATAACATGTAAGTAGTTATAGTAAAAAATAATGGTCTAGTATTCTGACGAAATTATAATGTGTAGGTAGGTACGTAATTCGTTTTGCCTTAGAAGATTATATAATTCGATAAAAATTACAACCATATTAAACACTCGAGTGTACCGAAATGTGTATTAAAAGTTTTTGTAAGTTAGAGGACATATTTGTAATATTTTTTTTTGTTAATTGCAGATTCGTTACTCGATTACCTAAGAGGAATGTACATATGTATTTGTCTTTCGTACGGCCTTTCGCCTAAATAGCTCCATAAATGTCATACCTACTGGTTAGATTAGTTTTAGTTGAGAAAGTAACATAAGGTAAGTACCTACTTACTAAAATAAAAAATAAAAATGTAGTTACAATGTTATTACAATCTTGAACATAAAAATAGGTTTATTTATTTATTACTTTCCCACTAAATTGAGCTGGTGTTTACCGAATGATAACTAATTTCCAATGTAAACAAACCCTGGATTAGTTCGGGCACGAACTGACCACTGTAATATTTTAATCTCGATGTCAAATGTAAATATTTACCCATCCACCATTGTAATCCTTCGGGGATAAATAATTTTATCTTTCAAATTATAAATTCCATAGTATTATGAATTATTATTAAAGTCATCATCATTAGCAGCCGAAGGACGTCCACTGCTGAACAAAGGCCTCCCCCTTAAAAGGGAGGGGTTGCCATAATCCCCACGCTTGGCAGGCGGCTTGGGGACCGCAGTATAGGTGGAAGATAAATCCAAGAGAAAGGAGCGTACGCTGCTGCCCGTGTTCCCCCGTCCTCACTTAGTCGCCTCTTACGACACCCAACGAGGGGAGATGGGGGGATGCAATTCTAAACCGGCACCCCACGGGTATTGTAAGTGTGTGATGTAGAAATCGCAGCTTAATATAGAACGATGGCTAAAACAAGTATATATACAAAGTCGCTCCCGTTGTTTGTATGCTTGGATCTTTTAAACTACGCAACCAATTTTAATGCAATTTTCAGTAATAGATAGAGTGATTCAAGAGAAACGTTTATATGTAGTAAGTGTGAGCAGAGCTGAGTGGGTCAGCTAGTAAATTATAAAAGCAAAACAAGAACGATTGCGAACTAGCAAAATAGTCTTAAATTACACCATACATACATGATACATATACACATTTATATACATATATTCAACTCGTCTGGTTAAAACCTTTCATTTAATACCCACATTGATGTTTTTAGAAATAGAAAAAATATGAAATGCAGTCCGCCATTTAAATTTTAAAAAACGTCACTCCCGCAACTAATACGAATCTAACGACGTATTATCTCAGAGTAATTAGAATGGAGCTAGTATCGCGTCGATTCCCCGAACAAATTTTTCGTGGCCCTTTTGCGGGGTGCTGGAGGCGAAGTAAATACACACAGATACAATTTTACGCATATCCACACTATAATAAACTCGCAACACATTCAAAAAGATACGCACACAAATAAAGTGTGACCTGAACATATGAACAAAAATTTGGCAGAGGGGTTAGCACATCATGCTCTCTCCAGTGGTATCTCCTCTAAGCGTATTATAAGTCAAAATCCATAGAGCCGTTTGGGCTATAGGCCGTGCCAAAGAACTAGCCATTCATACTCAAGATGGGAGGACGCTATTCTTGGGGGACACCCCATGGGGCACTGGGTACTGTAGCTGGTGAAATTACCGGGTTCCGTAGCCCTAACTAATGTCGCAGATGACGAGCAACAGCGAATTGCAGCATTCTAAGGCTGCCTGTCCACCGGAGCGGAGCGAGGCAGTGGAGCGGAGAAACGGAGAAATATTAACCAATAAGATTGCACTAAGATTTTGGAGCGGAGTTTTTGTGCAATCTTATTGGTTAATATTTCTCCGTTTCTCCGCTCCACTGCCTCGCTCCGCTCCGGTGGATAGGCAGGCAGTCGTGTCGCTTACGATCAGGCGAATGCATCGATATATAAGTATCGATGGGCGAATGCCTTGCTTGTCTCGTCACAAAGGTAAATAAAGATGTTTTGTCATCCCTATTGTTATGTAGAAAAATATACTTAAACAAAAAACCAAAATGATCCCTTGGTTCAGCACCAAAAAGCAAATTAATATGAAAAACCACAACATTAGTGAAATTGTTTTTGTAAAGTTTTATAATTCGGATACCTCAGGTCAGAGAGTGTAAGTTATAGTTATTGGCATTGGGATTCAATTCTATATCGACAACCCTCGCGATGGTTCAGAAAGGGGACGGCTTATTTTGTGGCCAAAACCGTGCAGATAACAATGGGAAACGGTTGTAGGGTTGCCCAATTTAAGTTTCGTACATTGATTATTATTAAACTTGAACAAAAATTTTCAGTTTTCTTTTGTCGTATGGTTTTTTGTCATTCTGGCCACGGCCCACCTGGTGTCGGAGTTGTTCAGGCTGCCCTGAGGTCTCTCTGGCTTGGCTTAACGAGTACTGTCTAGACAAAAAAAAACCGGGACCCAGTATAGAGACGCACAGTTTAAATGCCACTAAACGATCACCCATCTAAAGACTGATGTTGCCTGATGCTGCTTGACCAACTGATCGCTTACTGAACAGTGATTAGGTACAACTGGTTATCTAATTATACCTACCTATAAATATACATATAATTATGGAATAGGAATTAATTATTTATTAACTCCTTTGCCTAGAGGACTAGAAAGAAGTTACAGTAAAGAGAAGCTGTAATATCGTGTAAAGAATACTAAGAGCAGAAAAACTACAAAATCCTACAGACGTTCAGTGCGTTTTATAAAATTTCTAGGGAGTGCTATTGTGTATACGCGAAGGCTTATGAACTACAAAATCACTAGCGCATTTGATGAATCTTGCCAAAGGTCGCTTTTGTGCATCGATATAATATTTTATATTTATATATAAACTAGATTAGGTATTATTAGTATATACTAGATTAGGTAGGTGTGTCGCTATTTCTTTTCAAGCCACAGGCCGAAAAAATTATTATTGCCGATAGGAGTGTCGCTACTGTCTATACGAAACTGTCAAACTACACGTCATTATCATCATATTACCGTTAGTTCTTGTTTCCGCCGCCACAGATAAGTCCGTGACCACATTTTAAATGTAATTTTGTTAGTTTATGTTTATCTAGCTTAAATATTATATTAATACTCTTGTGTTAATTAACGCTAACAAATTATAGCCTAATTATTTATCTAACGCGCGATGATTAATTGATAGAGTGATATTGTGAAAATCACGTTACGTTCAGCCCTACAATTCGGCCGGTCAAAACGGTCATCCGGGCCACTTAAGTGAGGGTTAGGGTTACCGCAGAGAATTATGTGTACGGACAACATGCGCACCGCAATTACTGAGGATTGGCACAACCGCTTGACCAGACGTTTGTAACGATTTAAACTGGATCGGTATAATATTAAATATCAGTTTTTCTTTACGCTTTGCGATCCAGTGGTAGCTTTAAAAACACTGACCATTCAGAAATGCCAGCTTAACCTTTTTATTTGGGACTAATCTCAGTAAACTCATTCCCACCACTGGTACTCCTGCAAGCCAGGATCTACAGTGGTCACCACTGAAGGCACTGAGGTTTGACCCTCGGCGAGTCCCAGGGGAACGCTAAATTGTCATGGAACCCGCAACAAATTTAATTAAAAAGGTAGATAGGAGGAGTTGGAAATACGTAAATCCCACTTCCCTCCTTTCCAAAGTGGGAGACAAGCAAATAATTAACACAAGGTCGATACAAGCTCAAAAAGGAAGACTCTTACAGGCGGACTAACGACGGCTAGCTTAGCCTATTGAAATAAATAATTTCAGTTCATTAGCTACGAAAGAAACCACCCAGGTAGGTACCACCGCAGTATCAGATATTCTGCCACAAAGTAGCAATGTGTAAACCATTCTGTGTTTCGATGTAAAAGGCACTGTAGCTGACGAAATTACTGGACACAGGAGACTTAATATCTACTGTTTTAGGGCCTGCAACGCGCTAGTGATTCTTCTGGTGTTGCTAGGGTCGATAGGTTGCGGTGACTGCTTATTATCAGGCGGGCCGCACGCTTGCTTGCCACCTTGGTAGTGAAAAAAAAAACGGGGGAATAGGGGATAAAGAATCAGTGAAAACAGCATGCTCATCTGATAGAAACCGGTGATGCAGGCAAGTGTGGTAATATATACTATCTTAATGCCTTTACAAAGACACCTCCGTAGGTGTCATACTGCCGAACCTACAGACGTCAATTAAAGTTAATGATGATTAATCAATTTTTTGAAATCAGACACATAACTGCGATGCGATGCGGCGTGAAACAAATGAATTTTCGATATAAGTTGCAGGAACTTGTATAGAAAATTCATTTGTTTCACGCCGCATCGCATCGCATCGCAGTTATGTGTGGGAGCCCTATTTTGACACTCGAAGCCCATTAATAGGTACTTATACGCAGATAGTGAGTAGAGATATCAATTATCTCTTGTTCAATAATCGGATTAAATAATAATAATAATATAATAATAATAATAATTAAGTACATACTTAAGTAAATGAAGAAAAAAAAAATTACATTAATGAAAATCACAAGAGATTTGTGCGAATGATTTCCGTACCATACTTTAAAATATTGAAATTGATTGGCTGAAAATGTCTATATTACCAATTTTACCAATTTTGGCATTTAATAAATTGTACTCGCGACACATTCTAACTACTGGAGAGCTGAGGCCAAGGTTGCTTTTTACGATAGGGGTATAAAAGGTTTTAGTAATAGGAAATCTAGGAATTCTGGGAGGCACTGTAAGTGAGACACGGTTGACAATGTCTGGACAATCAATACAGTTGTTACACACTTTGTACAGGAATAGCAAGTCATGCATCTTACGTCGATCGGACAAGGAGACCATTTTGAAATATTCTAGCCGTAGATTGTAACTACTCCGATGACTAAAGCCTTGGCATGTAAAAGCAATGTGACGTGTAAAAGCGCGTTGGATGCTTTCGATGCGTTGTGAGTGAACACTGTAGAATGGACTCCAAACGATACATCCGTACTCTAAGTAACTACGGACCAGTGCATTATAGAGAATAATTCGCGTCTGTGTATATCTGAATCCCTTTGTGTTACGCTTGATGAATCCCAACATTTGAGCAGCTTTTGTTACTATATGGTCAATATGTTTTGATGAACGAAGCTCACGATCCAGAATAACACCCAAATCCCTTATCTCATCTACCCTCTGCAACGTCACTCCATCGTAGTACTCCATCCAAATAAATTGATTTTAGAAAGCGATTAATTTGAATTAAAGTTAATTGGCGTTTGTGAGTGTGGCAGATAATAACGATATTAATCAGTCACTGCCCACTCTAACAAAAGTCAATTAGCGTTAATTCTTACTCGGCCATTTTCCTTTCTCAATGTTTTTTCAACTACTCCATACAAAACTTTTAACCCCTATTTTACACCTTTAGCGGTTGAATTTTCCATTTTTTTTAGTGCTAGTCCAACTATTGTATTGTTCTAGCTTCGGTAACTTTTTTTCGCGGGGGAAATCTTCAAAAGGTCCCCGGGAACTGTGGGGCTCGACAGGGGTATGTGGGATTCTTACCCACTAAAACCCCCGCAACTATCGCATCGGCACATGAGAGGGGACAGCCCGCCGCCGGTGGGCGTACTGTAGTCTCCGGGAACCTGTCATGGTGCTCATGGGGACGGGGGTTGCAACCTCGCCGCCCTCCTCCTCGGAGTCGGCCTATATGAGACGCTGATGACAGTCAGACAGTCACGCGAAAAATCCTTCCTATAGTTATGTAAGTAGATGTTATGGTAGGTATAGATATAAATGGTATGGTATAGATATAGATTAAATGGCTTCGAGTGTCGAAATAATCCGAGTTCAAAAATTCGTGGCTTCCAGTGTCGAAATAATCCGAGTTCAAAAATTCGATTAGTCATAATTTACATTAATTGACGTTTGTGAGTGTGGCAAAAGAGTAAAATGTTGAATCTGATTAAGCGATAGTCACTTACGTGTATTGTTTCCTAAACTTGAAAATCATATCATTAAATATTGGTACTCGGATCGGTGCTTCGAGTAATCGGTACACCGATTACTCAAACCATCGATCTATCCACAGGCAAATATAAAGACAGATTTTTCTTCGATTTCTTCTGAAGTATTCATTAAACCTGAGGTGATTATCAAACAGATTTCACAATCAGTTATTAAAACAAACAAAAGGTTAATGGCACTTACTGTTTGTATAACCGATACGATATCTTTACTGGAAAATTCATTTCTAGTAGGTACGGTCGGCCAAGAAAGTCATTTACCAGTTTTGACAAAACTTCCTATGCAATCAAAATAACACTAAGGTTCTTCTATCAGATGCGACAATTTAAACTAGGAACACAAGTGACTTTGACTTTGAGTATTGACGTTACCAATAAAGAGTGCAGTAACTGCAAGGGAAAATCAACCTTGTTGTTGTATGATGTGCATATGAACTTCAACCGTAGGGTGGTAAACCATATTTTTGGCTGACCGTACGCACTGAAGAACAGCACGTATGAACAACTTTGTTTGTATATTTGAATCCAAAGCTACCCAAAAAAAATTCAACTCTCACCCAAACGTTTGTGTGCATGAAAATTGCTTGTGCCTCGATGTTATTTGTATACACATATAAGTAAATATTTACTTAAAAGTACCGGTAACAATTATTATAGTGGGTGCCCAGTTCGGGTTCAGACGACTGTGTGTGGAAAGTTTCAGGATATTTTTTTTATTATTTCTTTATTTAAATAACTACATTTATTCTCTTTTTTTTAAAGCAGCACGCTGCTTACGAAATTTTAATTAAAAAAACACAAAACTATTATACATACTAGTCTGTCTAGTCAAACATGAGTGGAAAAAGGCGGCAAATTTAAAAAAATAGGTGGTGTAACCCTGTTTAAACTAGGAATAATCATACTTGATACTTTAATATATTTGTTATACTTTAGAAGACCAAGGTCTCTATTGTGCTGATGTCGATGATGCTACTGGGGTGTTTTAATGGGTAAAAGTCCAAGGTAACCCGGCCTCCACCCCTACGTAGACCGGGTACCTATTGAAGGTTTCCTCTCCGAAAAAAAGGGGTTAGGTCCCCCTTGTGCAAGGGACCCTCCAGGTAGGTATCAATGCAGTGTAAGACAATCTGCCAGCAAGCAGCAATGTGTAGACATTGTTTTGTTCCGTCTTGAAGGGCTCTATAGCTGGTATAACTCCTTCTAGGGCAGTTGGGCAAAAATTACTGCCTCAAAAGACTTAATAACCCATGTCTCGGGTGATGAGCGACAGTTCCTTATTAAAACATTAATATACTGAGAAGCAGTGCAGTGTAGCTGTCTATAGGCACGTATGTCGCGTACCATCAAGCAAACGTCTAACTTGTTTCGTCATGAAGTCGATTAAATAAAAGAAATAAGCTACTTGATTATACCGTATACTTATTGTTTATCATTATTCTATGCATTAGCATAGAATAAAAAAATAGAATAGATCAGTTATAGGTTGTAGTATTTGTTTAATTTATTAATCACAATATCAAATTACAGGATTTTTAACTGGATTATATTATTAACGAGGCACAGTTTTATCATAATTCTTGTCTTCGCAATTTCATAAAACTCCTTTTTCATTTACCATAGAGTGCTTATACTAACGCCTGCAAAAAAATATGAAATCATACTTTATTATAATTATAACTCCCTTGTATGCCTACACATCCTAACCTTATTAAAATGTGTAATATCTAATTCCATCAAAAGATGACATACCTACTTTATCTCAACATTATGACATACATAATAATAAATGAGTACTAGAAATCCTATAAGCATTCTGTATTTTTCATAAATGTATATCTTTGTCTCCGACATAAATTATAAACTATTATAAATTGGTAGGTACTCTTTCTTCATAGCAATGGTTTACTTTGATTACCACATCATTTTTTGATCAGGATTCTATGCCAATCTCTCTGCACAATGTGCAGTCTTCGAGGTTCCATGTATCTGGTCTGGTTGTAGTGGACAAATCAGCAGGTGTAAAAGGTTGTAAAGGGAACTCGGATACAGTTAGAATACTAACCAGTCATAGAAGCGATTTTAAGGTATTGCTTTATATTAATATGTCAAATTGATTCTTATAAGTCTTTTAATTTATCAGTTAGGGCGCGGACTGTCTGCAATATTTTAGGATTAGTAGTACAATACGCTGAAATAAATAACGATGTAGGTGACAGACGACCGGTGGATGCAAATAGCCAATTTTATTGTCGTTCATTGTGGCGTTCTAAGGGGGAGGGGACGTCTTTCGGTTGATGATGATAAGTATCAAGAAGAATTCAGTATCGTACCTGAAATTTCCCGTACCGATGTAAACAACTTTACGTTTTCATGAAGAACAGCATTGGCTTCACTTTTTATTAGATGGTATTTACTTATCATGTCTTATAACATGTTTTTGACACTGCTTTTCATAGTTTCAAGTAATGTTTCAATTGAAATACGCAGAAATATTCACAAACTGATTTAATCTTGAGGTTATGTAAACAACAAATGACATTTATTCGCAATGTTGTCAGTTTCTAAAACCGCAAAACTAGTAGTGTCAACAAAAACTAGACAGACTCTATCAAATAAATTATGACTACAAATAAATAATTTGATTTGTTTCTCTTTTGGAAACCTTTGGAATGTCTTTAGTCCTTCCTCCAAGTTTGGAATTTACATTATTTTTGGAGAGAGATAGAGATATTTTTTTAATTTCAAATTATAAGCATTTATTTTCAGTTTATTTAGTTAATTATAAAAGCATAAAAACTATTTTAAAAAAAATAAAAACCGACTTCAAAGTAAATTATCTAAAAAGCATAAAATAACGAAAATATTATTGAAGTTGGTGTTAGCGTACCTGCGGTGTATATTCTGCACCAACTTCAATAATATTTTCGTTATTTTATGCTTTTTAGATAATTTACTTTGAAGTCGGTTTTTATTTTTTTTAAAATAGTTTATTTAACACTTTTTAGTGACTTATTTTACCAAGATAGGTATCAGCACTATCACGCAACTCGAACGTCTACATTACAGTAACTTACTGAAAACATAAAAAGTTTATATCTCTTAAACTACTGGATCGATTTTGATGAAATTTGTACTCTACCCTAAGTTGAAAAATACTCTAACTATTGCAAAAAGAATTCTTGAAATCGGACTTGAAGTTTCTGAGAAATCCGCGGACAAACCTACATACATACATACATACATACATACATACATACATACATACATACATACATACATACATACATACATACATACACTCGTGAAATTTGGTAAATTCGTTTAGAAGCCCACATAGACTAACATATATGAATATTACGCATTTTTATTAATATTACATACATACGCGTCGAATACAGAACCTCCTTTTTTGAAGTCGGTTAAAAAAGCCCGACTGTGAACAAACAAAATGGACTTAAATTAAATTAAATTATACTATATATATATATTTATATGTACATAATATGTATACATATATTTCAACTCGTCTCGTTAATAAGACCTTTCATTTGATACCCTTAATGAAGTTTTTGGAAGTAAAAAAAAATACAAAATTGCGACTGACGTCTGTCATATTAACTTTTTTCAAAACATAGGCTGCAGGCCGTGTCAAAGAAATAAACATACGTACATACATACCCTCGAAAAAACATAACCCTCCTATTGGGGCAGGCGGACAAAAAACACTACACATATGCACATTATGCCCGTGCTATTAATACGAACATAATTTCAGCATAACTAAAAAGCAAAAGTCATAACAATTATGTTATAGACCGCAGCTGTCACCTTGACAGGAACAAATGTCATACGTAATAGGTACCTGTAATGTTGATGCCACACATTGGGCAGCAATCAAAAACTATGCATCGGATGCAATGTCGCTCATAAAGTAGGGACTGCTTATTACCATTTTACATGATACGGTTCATGTTAATTTATTTTTTAAATGAATGTCCAACAAAAGTTGGACATTATCATTTTGAGTCGATAAAACAATGGAGAATCATCAGCAGCCGAAAGACGTCTTATTGCTGAACAAAGACCTCCCCTTAGAAGGGGAGGGGTTGCACTCTTACGGATACCCAACGGGAGGAGGTAGTAGATTGCTATTCTTAACCGCCGATTTAGTTGCTTATATTTTTAACCGGCTTCAAAAAGAAGGTTCTCTATTCGACGCGTATGTATGTAATATTAATAAAAATGCGTAATATTAATAATATATGTTAGTCTATGTGGGCTTCTAAACAAATTTCCCAAATTTTATGAGTGTATGTATGTATGTATGTATGTAGGTTTGTCCACGGATTTCTCAGAAACTACAGGTCCGATTTCGAAAATTCTTTTTGCAATGGTTAGAATATTTTTCAACTTAGGGTAGAGTACAAGTTTCATCAAAATCGGTCCAGTAATTTAAGAGATATAAACTTTTTGTGTTTTCAGTGAGTTACTGCAACGTAGACGTTCGAGTTGCGTGATAGTGCTGATACCTTAATGCTAAAATAAAAGTCACTAAAAAGTGTTAAATAAACTATTTTTGGAAAAATAAAAACTGACTTCAAAGTAAATTATCTAAAAAGCATAAAATAACGAAAATATATTGAAGTCGGTGTCAGCTGGTGATAGTGTTAGTTACATGATTAGCTAGCACCGACTTCAATATATTTTCGTTATTTTATGCTTTTTAGATAATTTACTTTGAAGTCGGTTTTTATTTGTTCAAAAATAGTTTTTGCATGCCTTATTAATTTGTATCTCTTAGTACCTGTATTTTGTGCACAATAAAAAATTCTCTATGTATCCAATGGGACAGAAGAACGGTACAATCGGAGAGAGATCAGGTACAAACCAGACTTTTACACGGCTACGACGCGACGATCATCTCAATTTTCAGATAATTAGGTGATCGGATTTGTATTCAACAAAGTTCTCATAGCAGGATTCTAATCCAGGACTCTCAGATTGTGGAGCGACTGGCTTCCCGTTGCATTGTCGGGGTTGCCAGCTGTTTGAATAGCCGCCTTCAAAACAGACGTTATAGTGGGCCGCAGGTTTAAATATCAATTATCTTTAATGTTACAAAAGTCGCAAAATCGCTTTTGAATGGGATTCAGACTGTAAAAATAGAAATAATTAAATTAAATTTTACAGCGTGCAAACTCATTCGCAAATATTGAGGTATCTTAAGTGTGCGTAATACCTTCATGCCCTCCTGGCCCCATGACGGTCCTATTGGACCGGGATGCGCCGAACCCTCCCCGACAACCGTATGCTACACTAGCTATCAGACACCGGTCTCGCCGGCGAGGCCGAAGGGTCGTACGTATGCGACCTCAACGACGTGCATCACCCCACTGAGTTTCTTGCCGGTTCTTCTCAGTGGGGGCGCGTTGTGAACCGGTGGTAAACTCAGCCCTCTCTTAAGCGATAGCCCAAGCCGAGGCCGTGCCTCCCTGAGGTGCCCTTGAGCTCGTCGCTACTTCTGCGGTAAAAGCTAGAGCGCTTTTAGCGCTCGCCTCCTATAAGCTGTAATGGCCATCTGCGGCCAACAGCGTCTATCATTCAGAAAATAAATAAATAAAAAAAAAACTATTAAAAAAACCTTCATGTTCGTCACTATAATAATATGTAGTTAACGTTCAACATGTTTTTACATAACCCTTATACTTAAAGTATGTTTTTTTTAGTTATAAGAATATTTTTTCTACACTAAGTATCTAATAAAGTTTTATGTCTTAATTATTCTTATTTCCGTTAGCGAGTATAACGATAACTAAGGCTGTTTATACAATATAGCAGAAAATTACCGACTCTATAAGCGTGGACTGGTAACTTTTCTATAAGCATTATTATTTATACTTATTATTTATTTATTTATTAAATGTAGGTAAGTACTTATTATCATTAGTACGTGTTTCTTACCAGCCAGTTATAGGGTTTGCATGGTCTTCATGCAAATAAACTTTGTCTGGTGATAGCACGGTAACAATGGAGAAATTGTCCGAGTATTTTATTTTTTCAATATAATTCGTTGTTTTTCTGCAACCTTGGTGGGCTTTCCCACTATACATACTTATAATTTCTTTTAAAACCCACATACATACCCGAGCTGAATGCTACAATCATTACCAATTAAAAAAAGTACTGAAATTTTGGCGCCAACAGCCCTATGCTTATTAAAATCAATCATTATCGGTTACCAGTCCCGTAATTTTATTCGCGAATAATTTTCTATATTTTTTAAATTAACGTCCCAATGCGCCCGCGCAGCACTTAAGTTAAACGTCCCAAACTGACGGCAATTTGCGATCACCTGAGTAAGCTATAAATCAAGTAGAATTATTTTTTCATTACCCTTCAGAGGCTGACTATAGACTTAATAACGTACTAGTGGCGACATATTACGCGTATTAATTTGATGGACGACCGCGTCATTTCGACTATAATTCTGTTTTATTTACTTGTATTTTTACGGTGGCTACCTTATAAGCACAAGTACTATAGAATGCTTTTTTCAAGTGAAGAACACGTAGGAACGAGTATGAACATCAAAATACATAAATATCAGGTACATGATAATAGATACTATACCGTCAGCTGTTATTATATTTATCGACATTTGCGCTTGTGACAGATCAAACCCATCACTTAAATATCAATATATAACTCCTATATATATAACTTTAAATGGTTCGATTCACGTGCTTCTTGGATGAAAACCTTATTCTTTTTCTTGCTTGTGCGTTGTTAAAATATAGCTTTAGGTACATCTAATTTACAATAAGGTTACAATTTCCTCAAATTTAAGTCAAAAACAAAAGGAGGGCGTCGTTAGTTTAGGTTAGGAAAAAAAACACCAGTTTTGTAGTGTTCTAATTTTGAATTTATGAAGAATACTTATTAACAATGATATTTTAACAGTAAAATATCATTGATTATTAACTTTCTCTACAACCCCTGTCTAATACTTTCTCAGCTCTTTCCAATGTTCTTATTATGTTGCACGTTGCGATCACGGTCTGTTATCAGATGGTAAGAAATTAGCCGACCGCCGGCCATACCTGCATCGGACACTGCAACGATAATGGTGTATGGGTTTTATCACTGGATGAATAAAAAATTGATTAAGACTCGCAGTTAAGTGTGTTAAAATGGTGTGTAACTGGCTGGATACACCTTTCTTTTTAAAATTCGAAACCTAAAAAAATATCCCACTTACTGGGGAGTTACTGGGCTCTCATAGTAACTGACTGGACCAGTCTGGCAAAATTGTCATAATTAAAAAAAATAGAAATTTGAAAATAGTCTTATAGAACAACATTGAAGCTGATTTTTTGGTTCGCGACCGCGAACGCAAATTTGTCAATTTTCATTTTCTCATTATTGCTCATTAATATTCTAATTTATTTTGCAATTGCTATTTAACAACTTGACACAGGCGAAATCATCAATAAATTGATGGAAGCCATATTTTTTTAAAAGAAGAACATTGAAGCTAGACATTTTTGCCAGTGGCAGCATTAAATAACTTTTTAATACTATTTTCTGAGCGATGCTTTATTTATGCAAAATGACAGAGTATCCGGTTCTCGGCGAAGAGAACCTCCTATATATAGATTCCACCGTAATTATGATTGATACACAATTTAGTAATTAATAACGCCCGTGTTCCACGGCTCCTTTTTATTCCGTAACCTTTATTACAAATTAATCGATTCAGGTATCGATATCTAGTAGTCGATTTACATCGTCTTGGGTGTTTTTTCGTTGACAGTCAATTATGTATCTATTATAATTTGGACTTCTGTACTTAAGTATTTTAGAAGGTAAGTAGGTCTTGATTACCTGGTGCTTGTTGTGACAGGTGCTTGCATATAGTTACGTTTTTTTTTACTAGATATCCAACCTTCAATTGTCTGCACATTTAATTGCGCTATTAATCTTAAATTTATGAATTATATCGTAACATTTGAAATTATAATGCGCAAGAGAACAGCAGTCGCGATGCAATAAAATAAAATTATACTTATAGTTCCTATTTATATTGTAAATTGTACAATACGTACTGAAGAATATGATATTTGATCAGAAGATATCTTACTTCTATCATCATCCGTGGGGTGTCCAGGTAAGAAAAACACACTCCCATTTCCCTTTGGGTGTCTGTAAGAGGCGACTAAGGGAAAGCAAAAAGACGGACAGCAGCGTCTTTCTATTGGATTACCTATACTGGCGTCTTCGAGATCGCAGTATACGCGCAGATAGATTTTAATGACTTTTACACTTTGAAATCAGTATTGATATGTAAGTACCTAAACTTTATAGGTATCCATTTCAATAATTCTTTGTTTTAGTTAAATCTTCTTTCAAAAATGGTTTCACAATTTTTTTTTAAAGCAAAAGCAAAACACTCGAAATCAGGTTCATGTATGAATGTAGTTATGTATGTACATAAGAATTATAGTCAAGGGCAGAATTCGAACTAATGCCCTTAAAAATACTGTTAAAATGCGTAGGTATAATGTAGGCACAGTCCCTTTAGTTTATAATTTAAAGCTCAAACTTTTTGCTAAGATTTATCAATTTTACTAAAAGTAATCTCTGTACGTCTCCGCAACTCTGTATTGAAGAAAAATTGCCTATCTAAATTACATCCATATGTAATTCAAACATAAATCAAAACACATTAATGCGGGTAGCAGACATAATCTCTGGCGTATCCGATAATCAAATGTGCGAGTGAGATGAATGCATAGAAATTTTATATGTGAGAAAAAGACAGAGTGCGCGTCATTTTGATTTACTATAACTGCAAGACAGGTGAAGCCATCTGTCTTTTGTCGATGTGCGTTTTAACGCCGAGCGGGTCTCGCACTCATGCGCATAGGAAAGTTCCGTTTCGCAAATTGAGTTTTATCGATTTATTTAAATTGAGAATCGATAAACTTCAGTAATGCCGGATTCAAAACTGGTCATTTGTCATATTTTTAAAAAATATATCGCCGTTTTCCATCAGGTGGGACCTGAAAGCGGTGCCGCAATCGAGGATGGTAAAAACATTATCTTAAATAATTAGGAAATTAAACTGTAGTCATTCAGTAACTTTATCTTCGTGAGGTTTGCAATATCATCATCATCAGCCGGAAGATGTCCACTGCTGAACATAGGCCTCCCCCTTAGAATGCCAGAATGAACGACAATTTTGCATCCACCAGTTGCCTACGACGCGCACAATGTCGTCTGTCTACCTAGTGGGAGGCCTGCCAACGCTGCGTCTTCCGGTTTGTGGTCGCCACTGGAGAACCTTTCTTACCCATCGGTTATCGGATCTTCGAGCGATGTGGCCTGCCCATTGCCACTTCAACTTGCAGACTCTGAGAGCTATGTCGGTGACCTTGGTTCTTTGGCGAATCTCCACATTTCGGATTCTATCGCGCAAAAAACTCCGAGCATAGCTCTCTCCATTGCTCGTTGTGTGACTCTGAGCTTCTCTATTAAAGTATTAATTGGCGCTAAATGTTGTAATAATCCAAATTCAAGAAATGGATTAATGATTTTATTTTATTTTTATTTTATTTAGGAAACAATAATATATAATTAATAAGTAATATTCTTTGTAAAATTGATCGTTTGATTAGTAATATTTTTAGAATTATTGTAATTGTGATATCTTATAAGTGAACTATGTTCTTTGAGATATTATTAAACGTCTTTAAACCTAAACTCTACAGCTTTTTTATAAAAAAAAAAAATAGGACTTTAAACGGTACACTAAGCCAAAATTGAGTTCCACGACAAATTATGGAAAGTACACTTATAGTAATAATGTGGTTTTGCTCTGTGTTATATGTAGTTAGCTATATAATAAAAGGTAAGTAGGTGCATCGATACATTAAGTCCAATTGACGTTTGTAAGTGAGCCAGCACATATCTTTGATTTAAACTAACTTTAAGAGTAACCTATGCATCTCATCATCATCAGCAGCCGAAACGTCCAAAGCTGAACAAAGGCCTCTTAAGAGGGAGGGGTTGCCATAATCCCCACGCTTGGCAGGCGGCTTGGGGATCGCAGTATAAGTGGAAGGTAATCCAATCAAAAGACGCTGCTGCCCGTCTTCTTGTTTTCCCTTAGTCGCCTTTTACGGACACCCGGGAGGAGATGGGTGGGTGCTATTCTTACCCGGACACCCCACGGGGAACCAACCGAAACTGAATAATTTATAACAATCATATTATTCAGCGAGCTATAGAAAGGTATATGCTTGAAGTTTCTCTGAAAGATCGAATACGGAACGAGGTGATCAGACAGAGAACCAAAGTTATCGACATAGGCCACCGGATTAGCAAGCTGAAGTGGCAGTGGGCTGGCCATATCTGCCGTAGAACCGATAATCATTGGAGCAAACGAGTTCTTGAGTGGAGACAGCGAGTCGGTAAACGTAGCGTGGGACGTCCGCAAGCTTGATGGAGTGACGACATACGTAAAGTGGCGGACAGAAATTGGATGTTGAAAGCCGAGGATCGTAGTCAGTGGCGTGATATTGGAGAGGCCTATGTCCAGCAGTGGACGACTGTAGGCTGATGATGATGATGTTATTCAGCTGATGCGGAGTTTATATAAACGCGCCAATTTACTGTGACCGTAATAGCCCCTTATCTTGGTAAATAATAATCTTATGCATGTGAGCAAAATCTTCTGTCTCTTTTATCCATCCATCTATCTCTTGTACTGAATTGGTCTTTGGTCTTATAAATGTCTCATTATAATAGATCCAACCGTTTATTTTCTTTTTGACAGCACCAATAGAACGTAACTGCGTCATGTTACGCAAAAGTTCACTTTTAAAAATTCACTTAAAGTGTACTTTTAAAAGTGAACTTCACTTTAAGTGAATTTTTAAAAGTGAACTTTTGCGTAACATGACGCAGTTACGTTCTATTGGTGGTGTCAAAAAGAAAATAAACGGTTGGACGCTCTATAATTAAATTAATTTCCTATTATATTATTATTTTATTTGTTTGGCATGATTGTAGGATAAAGCCTCAAGAAATATACTCTTAGGATAGAGTATCTTATTTAGGTTATGTTTCATAACTCAATAGAATCATATTGATCATAGTAGAATGAATAAATTAATATGTACTATACAATAAAGAGTATATTGTACAGACCCGATAAAATACATGAACTCTACCGAGCTATCAAAGGACATAAAAAAAAAATGAGTGATAACTTCCAAAAGGAAATTACAACATTTATTTATTGAAAATGTAGACATAACAGGAAGTATTATTCTATATTTTTCATTTGCCCATCTATCGATTGATGGTACCATTATTTCGCGATTATTTCAAACATCAAATATTTAATTTTCTGCTATCTCTTATTGGTACAATATAAAATAAAACTAAAAACCGGTTCATAAAGCAGACAAACGTAGAAAATCGTCACTGTGGCCATAGGAATTATCCACCAGATAATTACCGGATAAAATGCTTCTACATCTGAACAAAATCTTAACAAAAATCGACCTTAAATTATTAGTAATAAGAATCTAATAATTTGCAACACTGGCAGCGCAATTTACTTCTTCATGACCGTGCCTATTATTGTATAGAAAAAAAAAAAACAATAATAAGGGGTCTTATTCTGATGTCGCGGAATCGATCGGGTTATACCGATGGGTTCTTCGTATATTTTTTTTACCGTCTATTATACTTGGAAATGTGTTCGGAATAGGACACCGAGTATTTTTTTTTTTTTGTGATGCAATAAGCACGGGCAACATCTGTTACTAGACTATAATCTTCTGTTGTATTTGAAAAGTTGTTAGCTCCCGTTTTGTACTTTTGCAAAAATGTCTCGTTTTGAGTTAGTGATAAGTATATAAATCACCCAGCTCAAATCACCCAGGTGATTTGAATCCAAGGTGATCAAAGTGGAATAAATTGTTCCACTTTAATCACCCAGGTGATCAAAGTGGAATAGACTATAAAGATGATGAAGTGACATGGGATAAGTTATTTTTGAAGCACTAGCTGTATCTGCCGCTAAGCAGTAATGTGTGGACATTGCTGTCTTCTGGTTTTGACATCGAAGCTGGTAAAATTACCGTTTTCGAGAGACTTAATAACCAATGTCTCGCGTGATGAGCGGGAGTGCACTGCACCTATCTATACTGTCGCTTACCATCAGGGGAATTTGCTAGCGAACTTCTTTCTTGCTTGTCTCGTCCCTACGTTGAATAAAAAAAGAAAGGGATAAAACGGTTATTCCTCAGCTACCAGCAGAAAGATCCCTTAAAGAGCAATGGTATATTTATTAGATGGTCTTTCCATTGAGTCTATTGGTAAGATAGAGATAAGTACACTCCTAGCCGGTTATTTACTCAGATTTTAGGTCAGTGGTTCCTGATTTGACTTACGTATCTCTAAATTAGAAATTTGAATTTAGAACGTAGTTTACATTACAGATAATCACTGTTAGCTATCGATATAATATCGATGCTAATAGCTTTTCAGTAGATTCGCTACCCACACTCTCACTTGGGTATCCCAATGACATTACAAATCGTCAATTAGTACTTTTTATCACCTAACACTGTTAACATACGAACGATCGTCGCAGAGACTATACGTCCATTGTTACATTCCCGGTTTTTGGGCGAGCTCGGATTCCAATCGGGGCAGCAATGCCAGTGACTCAATGTTTAGGAGAGAAAGGTTTTTGCGTATAATGGTCGTTTCGTTGAATATGATTCTTGTGTGACAACCCTGTTTAAGCGAGTCTAAGGTAACTTGCAACTTGGATGGCCAACGACCTAAATGCGGGTAGTTTTTTGATTATTTTCTTTATGAAGGTCGGAAGTTGAATTTGTGCATGAAACAAGAGCATATTATACGGGATCGATCACAAAGAAGATTTTTAGTAAGTTCGATAACTTATTAACTAAGGGACAAGCATTATTAAGGTTGAGTTGACCTTCGAAGTCGCTGACGTTGAGGGTATGGGCCCTAGAACGTTGAGTACGGCGGCGACTCCAAGCAGGATGGCCGAAGCCATGGTTGTGACCTCCGTTAATCCTAGGACCTTTTCCCCTGCACAAAAATCCCCACGCTTAGCAGGCATCTGCTAGGCTAAAAAGCTGTAACAGCTCAGTGGGCGAGCGCTTGACTTGGAAACAAGGTGCGCAGGTTCGAACCCCGGCTCGCACCTCTGATTTATTTAATTTTTCATGTGCGAATCGTCTTTGTGCGATTGTTACTAGCTTTCAGTAAAGGAAAACATCGTGATGAAACCTGCATGTCTGAGAAAGCCTAACTAGCTTTCGAAAGACGTGTGAAGTCCGCCAACCCGCTCTTGGCCAGCGTGGTGGACTATGGCCTAAGCACCTTCAACATGAAGGGAGGCCCGTGCCCAGCAGTGGGACATAAACAAGGGCTGGTATTAGCAGGCATCTTGGGATCGGTAATCCAATAAAAAGACGTTGCTAGTTCTCCCTTAGTCGCCTTTTACGATACCCAACAGGAGAAGATGGGTGGGTACTATTCTTACCCAGACACCCCACGGGTGGATACCAAATGCTGGCCTAATATCCTTTTTTTTTAAACTATCAAGGTGGCAAGCAAGCGTGCGGCCCGCCGCATGTAGTCACCGCAGCATATGGACGCTAGCAACACCAGAAGAATCTTAAGACATTAGATATTAAGTCTTTGTGTCCGGTAATTTCACCAGCTACAGTGCCCTTCATGCTGGAACACAGCAATGCTTAAACACTGCTGCTTGGTGGCAGAATATCTGACACTGCGGTGGTACCTACCTGGACGGTTCCTTGCACAAGGAACCTACCACCTAGTAGACCTAGTAGAGTAGTACTAGTAGTAGTGTTAGTATTCGTTGCATCCTTACTCTTAAATTCTCACGGCCGTGATCCGGTCATGTCAGTTGTAATGACCCGCCTTGGACATCGTCGTTAGTGAGCGCGTAACAATGCGCCCGCGCATTTGCATCGGGACGTTCGCAAGCCGCGCTCGGTTGACCGGACGCGGCGACAGGTGGAGCGGTACAGAGATGTTAATACCACGGACTGGTGTGAAAGTAATTGGCTATTGTGTGTTGGTTTTATAATTGGGGAATTCTGCTTGTATTTAAATATGTTTGTGGAAGTTTAGTTGGTTATTTTTGATATGTGAAATATTTATTGAATATTGGAAGTCATTACTTATTCTCTTTAATATTACATAAGACACGTTATAATATAAAAGGGAATAAGTGATGATTACGTATTTTATTTATGAACATTTTCAAGTACATCGTAGCTCGTATTTCATTAACCAGTAACACATAATAATTGTCACCTTTTTTTTTGTAAGAATTAAATATGTTTTGAAAGAATCTCTAAGCATTATAGGTTATTTCCAATCAAATTAAAAACGTACTTATAATCAAAGATTAAATATTTATCTGAGTACGAACAGAATAATTTTCTAAATAGATTAATTTATTTAAATATATTAATTGGTTGTATTTAGTATGAAATAATGCTTAAAAATATTTTTATTTTCTTTCTTAGTATATATTGGACTCATAGTGCGTGCGTATCGTGTTCTTTGTATTATTCCTTTTTTTTATTAAACATAAATGTATTATTTTTTGCTTGACATTGCTCTTCGATGCCTACTTTGTTATTTTTAGCACAGGATTTACATTTTGACTAGCTGCAGACACGCTCAACCCCCCTTTGCTATGCTAGGTCATGGTAAGCAAATTTTATATTAAAACATATATATAAATCTATTATGACACTTTCAACACGCATATTCGTAATAAAACACACCTAATCTGCCGCAGACACTCCGCGCCAGCTCTATGTTATTCCCGCAAATCGATGCGCGTGCGCCACCGTCCAATATAATTTATAGAAAAGACCGCTTAGTTTGTTAAAATATCGTCTGTCCACATAGACAATGTCTTCAGACGGACAGACAGACATCAGTTTATATAAACACGAAGCCTAATTTATATTGTTAGCTAGTTTACGAATAAATCCATGGCATTTCTGTGGCAGGTGTGTTTGTATGCTCGTCGTTGGCACCATGATGTATTTACTTCTATGTCAACAGTCAATAGTTGCTTTACAGGTGATGGATGTGTTACGGTGTGAGTTATAAAAAATGTGTAAATATTGTAAAAAAAAGTATTTTTAGTTTAAAGGCGTGCGACTTGAGTGTTTTTCTGTAAATATACCAGCGATACACATCGTTTCGTTTCGTCATTATTATTTTATGGAATAAAACAAAAATGAGTTTACGTTGTAGGTACACTCATTTAATAACTTGCATACGGTACAGCTCTCGCTACCTTCCACACTGTACAACTCTCGCTACCTTGCACACTGTACAGCTCTCGCTACTTTGCACACTGTACAACTCTCGCTACCTTGCACACGGTACCGCTCTCGCTACCTTGCACACTGTACAGCTCTCGCTACCTTGCACACGGTACAACTCTCGCTACCTTGCACACGGTACAGCTCTCGCTACCTTGCACACTGTACAACTCTCGCTACCTTGCACACGGTACAGCTCTCGCTACCTTGCACACTGTACAACTCTCGCTACCTTGCACACGGTACAGCTCTCGCTACCTTGCACACGGTTCAACTCTCGCTACCATGCACATGGTACAAGGTAGCAGGCTGAGGCAGTCGTAGAACCACGATCCTATTATCTTCTATAATAGAGTTCAGTTTACTGAATAATTTTAGGGTAGGCTAAAGAACAGTCTATAATAGAATTATACAAACCAAATTCTAATACGCATCAAACTTGTAGATTTTTTGCTTGTTTTTCAGATTAAAACCTGTAACCAATAAAGACAGTAGACAATAAAATCCACTACTAGGTTTAAGTTATAATTATATTTCTTGTGAGGAGAAATTGTTAACTTTGCGGGTCATTTTTGGGAATCCGGAACCTGCTGCTTATAATATTGGTATCAGTAATACAAGCAAACGACCAACTTGCCTCGATAGGTAGTGATCTTAGATCGGTCATGCTCGCCATCGAAAAGTCTTTGCTTGTGGCGGCTTCGTGTGGCGGGTCACCCCCTTCCCTCCAATATGGTTGAGGGGAGTGATGGCTGCTGCTCGAGTCAACTCGTGCGCGGGTGCTGCTTGGGGGGACTGGTCCGACTACTATCCCTTTGGCTTTTTAGTTTGTTGTACTTTCGTCGTATTTTATTATTTTTTCTGTCTTATTTGATCTTTTGAACGGCAAGACACACTGTCGCTCTGATCTAATTGTAACATGACACACTGTTAAAAAAAAAGGTGATAAAATGACAAGCCCGCTGAGTTTCTTGCCGGATCTTCTCAGTTGAGGCTGCGTTGTGATCCGGTGGTAGCTTTTTTTTTTTAAAATACATGACCTTTCAAAATTGTTAAGCCTATTTCAAATAAACTATTTTTGAGTTTGAGTTTGATAAAGTTAATTAAAAACACTTGGTTGGATCTGTGAACCAAACCGGTAATCTCGCGCTTAGCAGCCGAAGTACCGCGATCACCAAAACAGTTAGCTGACCATTCTTATATTTTATTTAAAAAAGTTCAATCTCATAACAATTCACACGAACACGTAAAGTTTTAAACGCCAGAAGAAAATTATTTCCAAACACATATTCGTGTTCGGAGAATAATATATATTTTACGGGCAAATGTAAGACAGAGTGCCGTTGTAACGTAATATTTGTCATTCCGATGACTTAACCGCTTGTTATTATCGGTACTTGTTTTCGTTAACTTGACAACATCTCCGTGGTTTACAGCCACGGTATTTAAAGACGATGCAGCCTCCGTGACGAAACGGGAAGCAGCTTGTTTCACAAACTGGTAGTTGCGGGTTCTAATCCCGCAGATAGTAACATCTTTGCATAGAAGCGACAATACTGGCCGATTACTAGATTGTTTGATCCATGCGTCTGCTGAGCATGTAAAATAACGGTCTAGCACCTGACCTCTTACCGGTTGTGCCGGTCTTTCTTCCCATTCGATTTTGAGAGTAAAGGAAGAGGGATAACGCACCCTTGTCTGCAAGGACTTGTTCACGAAATTTGAGTATACCTTGTGAAAGATTTGCCGCTATGGTCGAGGTGTGACAGACAGACAGACAGACGAAGTCAGACCATAAGGGTTCTTTTTTTACCTTTTACGTATGGAACTCTAAAAATGCTAGTTTTAGCAACCAAAGCGCTTTAAGCTGACGGTAACTAGATTCTAATCTAGTTATAGTCACAGCGGTCAGTAATACAGCGATCAGTCAGTATACTTTCGAAAAGTTAATTAAAAACAGTGTGTATGAAGAGGGCTTTAGTTCTGTAGTTATTTTATTGTCACTTCGCTTTCGACACGAAACATGTTGCCTATTGAAGATCCGCACCGGGGAAAGGTACCTCTAAGCGTTATACCCAAATGTGTGTTACAATTTCCTCCAAAGCTCTTTTTACCAGAATACCCAAAGAAGATGAGTTATGTTGGAAAGTGTATGTGTGTAGTGTATGTATCATATTTATGTAGCCATATACATTAAGTTAGCCAACATAAACGGTTTGATCTGTTTTAACGACTTGTTCCATCTTGGTTGGTGGGGGTAGTAAAAGATGTACTTAAATATAATTTCTCATAAATATGTAATTTATGACATTTTAAAAATATAAAACAAAACAGCCGGCTGATACTGTTTTCTTTTCTATTTATTAAAATGTGAGATAATTTTCCACCTTAAATGAAAATTTTGCTATCAGTTCGGTTTTACGAAATGAACCTGGCTAATTGGACATATTTAGACAATTATTTTGGACTAGCTGACCCACGCAGCTCCGCCTGCACTATTTTTACGTTAACTAAACTTTTAATAACAGACATTCGCATCGAATACATAACCTCCTTTTTTATAGACGGTTAATAAACTATTTTAAAAAAAATTAAAACCGACTTCAAAGTAAATTATCTAAAAAGCATAAAATAACGAAAATATTATTGAAGTTGGTGTTAGCGTACCTGCTGTGTATATTCTGCACCAACTTCAATAATATTTTCGTTATTTTATGCTTTTTAGATAATTTACTTTGAAGTCGGTTTTTATTTTTTTTTAAATAGTTTATTTAACACTTTTTAGTGACTTATTTTACCAAGATAGGTATCAGCACTATCACGCAACTCGAATGTCTACATTACAGTAACTTACTGAAAACATAAAAAGTGTATATCTCTTAAACTACTGGACCGATTTTGATGAAATTTGTACTCTACCCTAAGTTGAAAAATACGCTAACTATTGCAAAAAGAATTTTTGAAATCGGACCTGTAGTTACTGAGAAATTCGTGGACAAACCTACATACATACATACATACACATAAAATTTGGTAAATTTGTTTAGAAGCCCACATAGACTAACATATATGAATATTACGCATTTCTATTAATATTACATACATACGCGTCGAATACAGAACCTCCTTTTTTGAAGTCGGTAAAAAACTGGGACCCACTTTTTACTTGCTCTCCGAAGCACGGACCCGTTTAGTTCAAATGGCGTTAAGCATCTATTTAATGACCTTACCTAACGTTGCTTGATCGGATTAAGCGATTACAAAACTTTGATAACAACTCTCTAATATTTATTATATTATAAAGAAAAATTGATAAAATCGGACCAAGCGTATAACCAAGTACCCGTTTTGACTTTAATCCCCTCTCCCAAAAGAACCGTGCTAGATTACGGGATAAAAAGTATCCTATGTCCTACCTCGTAGTAAGATCTCAAATCATGCCAAGTTTCATTTGAATCCATTCAGTAGTTTCGGCGTGATGCGCAGCCGTGATACAGACAGACAGACAGACAAAAATTAAAAAAATTACATTTTCGGCCTCAGTATCGATAATAGAATGCCCTCCAAATATAATTTTCAAAATATCTTCAATGTACAGAATTGGACCTGTTACAGTTTTATTATAAGTATAGATGTGTCGGTGTGTCTAGATCTGCTGATCCTTTCAGAGAGAAGGCGTGATGTGTGGTAAGTGTTCACAACAATAATCATGAACCAGAGTAACGGCTTTGTTTGGGCCGTCGACCGAGGTTTTCACACAGTTTTCCCGCCTGACTCAGCCGTATGACAAAGACGTTTTTGTACAAATGTAAATCACTATTATGCCACATATTTTACATGCAGATTGGGAACGTTAGACAGAACGATAGAAATAGACAAAGAGGCGGCGGTAGTTTTTTTATGTTACTTATACCCGGTTTCTATTTGTATAACGGGTGTAAGGGACATCGTACCGAAAACCGATACCAGGGATCCAGAACACGATTCTGAACATCCTAGTGTTGAAATTTTTCATCGGCTTTTTCATGAATTTCCAAAAAAAAAAAATCACTTTTTTTAAATAAAATTAGTATAACATCATTATTGGTATAATAATAAAGCCTAATTTTAATTTAAAAACAATTAAAAAATAGTGTTTTTATTTTATTTTTATTTATTTATTTATTCTTTATTCACAAAAACAGTGCATAGGCAATTAATTAATAGGCAATTAACTATTATTATTCTAGAAAATTAGCAATGTAATTTGAAAAATAAACATTATTCCGCATATATTTATTACATACTCAAAAATTAATAAGTTAGTCATTTGTCATTTACCATATAAATGGTTACTGTAATGTTGTAACGGACATTATTTGACGTCTTATAATTTTTTTTTCGGTACGATGTCCCTTACACCCTGTATAACAACTATTTTTGTACATTTAGGAACCCTAAAACGAAGAATAAGAATATATGGAGTTGAAGCACTAGAACCGTCGATATATTATAAAATATCGCTAGTCATCGATATACACACGAACCGACAAAACGACGATTTATGTGTGTGTGTGATCAAAAATCTTTATTATGTATAGCCACTTACACAAGAATATATTTTTACAAACTACCACCGGATTTTAAAACTGTTACTACTGGAGAAGATCCGGCAAAAACTCAGCGGGACTCTTTTTTGTCATAATTTTCATTTTGCCCTTTGTTCGTACTCATATTCATAATACTTATCATTAGATCAGGTGGGTTTGCGGTCAAACACAACCCAGTGCTTGAGCACGGCCATCGTTATCATCAGCAAGAAAACGTCTACTGCTAAACATATGTATGTGCCTCCCCCTTGGAAAGCTACTATGAATGTCAGTTGGCTTCGTGTATCTAATGGTTGCCTGCGAATCACACAACTGTGTCAGTTTATCTAGTGGGAGGTCCGTCTACTCTGCGAGTTCCGATTCTTAGTCGCCACTCGAGAACCTTTCTTCCCCATTGATTATCGGTTCTTAGAGCAATGTGGCCTGCCCGTTGCTTCAACTTGATAAGTCTGAGAGCGCGATATTTAATAAAAAATATCAAGTCTCTATAATGTTTAACTGTCATCAGAAATTAAAAAAGGTTCGTAAATTTTTCCGCCGCCTCTCGGTCCACAACTTTCCAACCGTCCGTCAAACAATGCTCTGTTTAAGACACCAGTATTAATGCAAATAATTACTTTTTACATGTTTTGGTTGTAGTGATGTATTGAAGAATTGCTGTGTTCTGTTTGAATATGCATAGACGTGTCGTAATTGGGAGTGCAATTCTTGAAGTATTGCTTTCCACTGGAGTTACGGAAAGTGTACTAGACAGTTACAACACTAAACAATCCATGTCCTAGTTCACTTTGAGACTTTTCGACACTGAATACTTTCCATACCATACTTTCCATAAACAAGTACCTATGTAAATCACAAACATAGGTACTTGTTTATGGAAAGGTATCGGTAATGTAGCAGGACACAGCATGCTGTACACATCGTAGGTTGTGGCTTCAAATCACGCGAGTAGCAAAAACTTTGTATCATTATCAGACGGAAGACGTCTGTTGAACATAGGTCTACCCCTTCGAACGTCACAATGAACGACAACTGGCTATCTACATCCACCGGTTACCTGCAACTCGCACAATTTCGTCAGTCCACAAAGTGGGACCAACCGACGCTGAGTCTTCCGGTCGCCACTCGAGAACATTTCTTCCCCATCGGATATCGGTTCTTCGAGCGATAACTTTGTGTAGTTTATTTCTTATTGGTAAGGACAATGTAGGCTGATCACCCGATTTTCTAGTAAGTATAATTATGCAGGCTACAAATGGGATTTGATACAGCGACAGTTGGTTTGCAAAGCAAGCAAGGTTTCCCGTTGGGTTATGGAGGCTAATAATACGTTGCTAATTGTACTCGTTTAATTTTTAATAGGAATAATTTTAGGTCTCTAGTTATTTTGTATGGATAGTATATTTAGTTGTATTATACAAAGTGCGATATATAATGGCAGAAAGGCAGTGAGTGCCTGACTGACGGCCCTCGTCGACCTCTGAATGCCTCGCTGTTTGCATTTCAAATGCATCCCATTGTATGCACATTTTTACCGACTTATTACTATCTACACTGAACCTATGGTTCGCAAAATACTTCTTAATGTTTAAGTAATAATTTTATTTATAATTTTGCAAAAGGGCCTTCTTAAATGAGTTCTTCCAGCAACCCTGGACAAAAATTTGTTGATTCATCAAAAATAAGACTCCCACCGGGTTGGTGATAGGATTACAATTAAATATCATACTAATACTTTTCAGATTTTATCGCAGTTTATTTAATTAACTCTACATTCCCAACGTTTCCCAATTAATACCCCGAGGCTTAGCGCGATATGCAAATCTTTACAGTCACTATGACGTAGTATTTCACATTCTTGTATGGAGAAATAACGTTTCGGTGTTGAAAACTACGTCATACTACACACCAACCTGTCAAGATTGCAAGTCGTGCTAGGCTTTCTGCAGTCTTAGCACGATTTGCCAATCTTGACAGTTCGGTGTAGAGTATGACGTAGTTATCAACATAGAAACGTCATTTTCGGTATTAGCTAGGTCGATAACTACGTCATACTCCACACCGAACTGTCAAGATTACGAAGTCTTGGCAAATCGTGCTAAGCCTGCTGGACTGGACATTTATTGACACTTGGTAACGAAATGCTTCCGTGATACTAAAAACTGTTAATAGTCTAGAGTCTAGACAGTATTAATAAAAAATAAAGCTTGATACGATACGTAAAATTAGTTTTGTTTAGACAGAAATACATTTTTAAGCCGAATTTTTTTCTTTATAATGTTTGGTAACACAGACTCAAGTTGCAGTACCTACTACTGGTACTACTCACATATAATATAACACAAAATGTATGTAAATGTATGAATATAATATTTCAAATAACATTTAACTAGGTACTTAGCAATTCTTTACCCGGGTCGTCAGTAGAAACTGGCGTACACTCTAATCCTTAGTTCTCAAGGTGGTACAGGTGGACCCCCAGGGGTCTACGGAAAACTCGGCGGAAGTCTACGTTGGCGCAACGCTTCCACAGTTAGATCTAATATTCACATTTTTTGTTGAGTTTTGGGAATATAGTAGAAACGTAACCACGTCCAACGTCCACCGGAACCAGCTAAAGGAGGCTGATATTTCCGGGCTAACCGCCGAATAAGATGAGTTATAGTTTAAAAAAATGGTTAATTTTTATGTAACAATGTGCATAAATATCAGCCTCCTAATCAATCTTGGGAACGAAAATAGGAAAAGAGGAAAAGGTATCAAATACAATAGAATCGATTATAGATTATCGTGGATGTGTTCAAGCAAAAGTATAAAATCTCTATTTTGAAGAATGCAGTTAGCATTATAATAAAATAAAAGCAAATTAATCTATCGAAATCAATGAAAATAAGCATACAACATAAAATCTATGAAATATAATGAGAAAAATCTATTTATACGTGTAGTTTACACATCGAGTAATCAATTCGATTAATTCTGCATTTTTAGTCTGTTGAAATCGTGAAAATATCCTAAACCTATGGTTGAAATCTGACCTTTACAACGTGACAGATCCCAACTCCATTTATCTATGAAATCACTCGTTCGTTTCGTATCGTTTTGTGCGTTTGCGTTTTGAGTGTCTTCTTAATTTGTTATACCTCAACCACTGCTTTTATTCCACGGAATTCTGATCTTGCTTAACTTGTACGATCCTCGCATTTACACCGGACACGACGAAGCTTGCTTACCCGACTGACTGGGATTTGTTAACCGTCTGGTCGAATTTGGATTGTTGATATGGATCGATGTATAAATTGTGGAATAGATACTAGTCGCTGTAATACATTAGGCTGACGTGCCTTAGATGATGAAAGGGTACTTTCAGTGATTCGTCAATGGCTTGCACCACAACCTGTAAGATCTCACTCACCTCCGTCATATAATACCTATAAGCTTTGATACCAAATACCTACCTACCTACCAAAGAACTACCCACTGCATTGTTGGCAAACGGACTGTAGGCTGCTGCGCCCATATAATGACTATCATATGGGCCTATGACCTTAGCTGGGCCTGATACCAAGACAATATAGTACCACCTGCCCAATTTTTAGATGAACTATTAATCATAATTTAAGATGAATAATAAAGGTATATATAACACGTGTCTTTTATTTAAAACCATGAAAAATAAAAACTATTTACCTAAAAGCACAAAAACCCCGACTGCAAACAAATTAACGTATGTATGTATTTATTTGAAGTAGTATATTTAAACCGTGGCTAAGAGGAAGTGGAAGTGGGCCATATATGCCGTAGACAGGACGAGATATGGGCAAGAAAGATACTGGAGTGGAGGCCGCGCACGGCTCACAGAAGCGTCGGCAGACCACTAATCAGATGGTCTGATGACCTAGTTATGGTAGCCGGACGAAGCTGGATGAGGAAAGCTCAAGACCGAAAAGGGTGGCATGCATTGGAGGAGGCTGTCACTCAGCATTGGGTGACAACAGGCTGAAGAAAGAAGTCTATTTAGACCCTTATTAGATTTTTTTACTGTATGAGAGGACTTGTTGGTCCAGTGGTTGGTCACTCAGACCCAATAGGTCGTGGGTTCGCTTCCCATCTTCTGTCTGGGTGTTATTTATCTATTTAAGTATGTATTTACAAAAAAAAGTATATAAGTATTATCAGTTGTCTGGTTTCCATAGTACAGGCTCTGCCTAGTTTGGGATCGGATGACCGTGTGTGGATTGTCCCAAGATATTATTATTCTTATTATTATACCTACTTACTTACTTTTTTTACTAGGTGGTAGGTTCCTTGTGCAAGGAACCGTCCAGGTAGGTACCACCGCAGTGTCAGATATTCTGCCGCCAAGCAGCAGTGTGTAAGCATTGTTGTGTTCCGGCGTGAAGGGCACTGTAGCTGGTGAAATTACAGGACACAATGACTTAATATCCAATGTCTTAAGGGTCTGCAACGCGCTAGCGATTCTTCTGGTGTTGCTAGCGTCTATAGGCTGCGCTGACTGCTTACCAACAGGCGGAACGCATGCTTGCTTGCCACCTTGGTGGTATAAAAAAAATAAGCATGTATTTGTGCACATCATGTATTGTATCACTTGTCTGGTTACCATTGTACAAGGTCTGTCTAGTCAGTAATCAGATGGCCATGTGAATTATGTATATGATGTCCCAGGACATTATTATTATACAGCCATGTCCCTTGCACAACTAAGAGCAATCTAACGATTTAGCATAAGTTAAACCGCTAAGCTTAGTAGGTAGTTCCAAAGAAATAAACATTGCGTATGTACGCTAGAAAAACATAACCTTCCCTCTGGCGCAGTTGAGTAAAAATCCCTTTATGGCCAATATCTGAAATATCCTACTGAACGGTACGATGCGAGGTTGCAGTGGTTGTTAAATGATAAATGTTATGTTATTAAAATGTTATTTATTCTTCGATAACTACTACATAAATGTTCTAGTAAAATTAATAAAATGTTGATGGAATGTTAAGATGTGTTATGTATGTTAATGTTTGAATGCACCCGAATGCCGCGGTATCCGAACGTACACTGAAGCATTATAAATGCCTTCAAAATAATGTTAATGGTGCGGCCAATGGGACACGCATAAATGCTGACTAAAGTGTTCGCGAATACACCGAACACCTACTATTGTATACAATGAAATACATAAAAATATCCACAGCACATAAACATCAGGTGATAAACTATAAGCTTTTCATATTATAACCTCACTTTTGCTTAGTGGCTTATAACTCTGTTCTCAGATTGTCCAATTCTTCAGAATTTTTAGAGATTGTCTGGTATTATGTTAGCTATAGTTTGACACTATTTTCATCTTTTTCGATGCATGAAACTGTGTAGCCCGAGAATGTATGAAACTGTATCTATCTCCTTTTGAAAGTGGTCTATGAGAAAAAGGTCTGCGAACTAGAATCGGTGAATCTAGAGTCTAAATTTGACTGAATTTAGAGTCTAAATAAACCGATAAATAATATTTTTGAAGAACATACACTTAATTCCATAATGCTAAATTGCAACTCTCACTACGGTAAAATGACTGAATGAGACTACATGTTATTTCCATATAAGTATTTTTGTATATATGTATGGCCTATACTAATAATCTCTTTGAGTTCAATTCGTTTCTGACTTGTAGCATACCTACTATATCAAAACCGTGAAGCCGTTTAAGTTGAAAGCCGTCCGGAATAACATACGCTAAGTTACACTTGAAAACATCAACTTTTGGAGCTGTTGTGTAAAATGTTTACATCGCATTTGATGCTGACTCTACCGGACAAGTAACGAAGCTGTATAGCCAGATCAAATAGCCCCGGAGCGTATTTTGTTTAAATTGTGACTGATACAGTCCGTTAGGGGCGACTTTGATTCGCCTAGACTAAGGGCCTGCAGAATAAATAAGATTCCTCTGGACCGAATGAGTTCCAAGATAATAAACATTGCTATCGGTAATCACTTGTTCGTAAGAAATTCTGAAATATTTCTACAGCAGCGGCACGATACGATGGCATCGCTGACAACTTTAGTAGAAGAAAAGAGAGAAGAAATTGGAACATTGGCAACATAAAAGAAGATCGCAGTCTAATTGCAACAAGCTTACTAGAATGTAACGCCAATTTTGTTATGTACATCCAAATAGTAATAAAAACCTTATCTTCGTGGGTTCGATTCCCACCAAGTCTCTGGGTGTTATTTATCTATTTAAGTATGTATTTACAAAAAAAGTATGTATATAAGTATTAGTATCAGTTGTCTGGTTTCCATAGTACAGGCTCTGCCTAGTTTGGGATCGGATGACCGTGTGTGGATTGTCCCAAGATATTATTATTATTATTGCCGCACTCACAAACGTCAATTAACTTTCTACATCAACTACTACCTACTGCTTCTCATTTTGCCATTTTTTATTCTGTGTATTTCGACTCTCGGAGTCGTCAATGCTTAACTTTCATTATTGAGCACGAGATGATACAAATAGTTCTACTCACTAACAGTCAAGTATTAACTAATTGGCTTTAAATATCGAAATAATCTATTCTGAGGTTATAACCCGTTATAACTAACTGTATGTACATATTTTACTTTTCTCCCGCTTTGCAAAGGAGGGAAGTTATATTTTTCTAACTCCTCCTATATACTTTTCTAATTCAATTTGTTACGCCTTCCAAGACAATTTAGCGTTTTCCCGGGACTCGCTAAGTCAAACCACGGTGTCTTCACTGGTGACCACTGTATATACGGACATACAAGGTGGGAATGGGTGGTGGGATTAACGAAATAATCCCATTTCAAAAACTAGATTAGTGCGGCAGTTAGGTGACGAGCAGCAGTCTCGACATAATTTTTTTTGAGACAATCCACACACGGTCAACTGATCCCAAACTAGACAGAGCCTGTAGTATGGAACCCGACAACTGATACTAATACCATATACTTTTGATATACGTTTTTTTTTTGTAAATACATACCTACTACTACTATAGATAAAACGCTCAGACACTTGGTTGGAATCGAACCCACGACCTATTGGTCAGCTGCCAGGTTGTCTAACCACTAGACCAACAGTTCAATATTTTTAGCCGTCAAAACTACCATCATACGCTGACGTTAGTATAGTACGTACACTTAACAACGAGTTATTCAGAGTAACATTAAAAGATACGCCAAAGTTAACAAGTTAATATTAAGTTAATCAAAAGAGTTATTATCCTCTAGACTTTGAGCTTTGGGGTTCCAAGTTGCTGCTTAAGTTGTTCTTAAGTTTAAAGTTATGAGCGTCAATGACATAATAATTTTAATTTTGTGCTCTCTAAACTTTGTAATATAATTTTTGTTCTACTTTTTTATTTTTTATTTAACCTAGTGCATAAGCAAGGCGTTCGCCTGTGGGCAAGTCACAAGTCTGCCTATAGTCAGTTGCATTGCTCTGCCGCTATCATCCGAGATTGTATTTATTAATTCCCTTATGTCCAGTAATTTCACCAGCTACAGTGCCACAATACATCAATGTTTAAACGACGATGCTTGACCGCAGAATATTTACACTGCTATAGTATCTACCTGTATGGTCCTTTGGCACAGGGACTTACACTCTACTGGACGTTCGGGGTGTTCGGGGGGTCCTTTGAACATCCATTGAATACGGCGGTGACTCCGAGGAGGACGGCGGCGGGAGTACCGTGTCAGGTTCCCGGGGGGCTATAATGCGCCCCCCGGCTGTGGGCTCAAAGGCAAGGCACTGAGGGGCCCCTGGTGCAGATCCCACCAGAGAGCTCTGGGGTCCCCTCTCATGTGCCGATGCGACAGCCGCGGGGGTTTTAGTGGGTAATCCCACATACCCCGGTCGAGCCCCACAGTTCCCGGGGATCTTTGGAAGATTTCCCCCGCGTCAAAAAAAAAGGGACTTACACTCTAATAAAAAAAACAGCAATTATCTATGTATCAAGAAGCAAAACCGTATGCGATAAACTGATGCTTGCCTTGTGCGATTAACTGTAAATTAATTCTGAAAAAAAACGTTTTCTTGTCTTTATTACAGTAAAATATCTATACACATATTCCGAATGACTGCACCAATGGGATAATTCTTTTTTTTTGTTATTTGTTATTGTCGGGTTTCCTGAACCAAACTGAAAACCGATGGTAATTATGGAAAAAATATAGATGTGACAGACAGACGGACAGACGAAGTCTCACCATAAGGGTTCCTTTTTTAACCCCCGACCAAAAACGTGGGGGAGTTGTAAGTTTGACGCCTATGTCCGGAAGTCTGTCTGTCTGTCTGTATGTATGTCTGTCGGTCTGTGGCATCGTAGCGGTCCAACCAGTGAACGGATTTGAATGCGGTTTTTTTTTATTTGAAAGCTAGTTTAAGCGAGATTGTTCTTAGCTATGTTTCATGAAAATAGGTCCAGCCGTCGGTTTAGCCGAAGACCATGACGAGCTCTTTTCCGAGTCGTGGTAGGGTTAATTTGTATACAATAGACATTTTTAATTACTTCTACTAATCCGAAAGATCTGAAATTTAGAACATATGTAAATCCGATGATACTAAATAAAATGGTAACCTTTACCAGGGTCTGATGATGATCAGCAAGAAGGTGGTAACAGGATCTCGGCCCCAATAAATGTAGTCCCATCGAGTTTGGGCTCGTTAGGTAGGTCTCGACGAGTAGTTGCTAGAAAAATGGTGATCAGGGTCTGATAATAGAGCAGGAAGGTGGTCAAGGGATCTCTGCACTAATAACCTTGCTGCGAGTAGTAGGTAGAAAAATGTTGGTCCGAGTCTGGTGATGAGAGCATGCAGGGAGATGGCAACAGAAACTCGGCTCCATTAAATGTAAGACCCACTGAATTTTAAATCTATGGTTAAATCTTGACGAGCAGTTAGATAGATACTGATCAGGGTCTGATAATAGCATAGAACAGTCATTTTAAGAGTTCGTTTCCTAAATCGGGTTATTCTTAAAATTTTTAAATTTATACTTGTTAGTTTATTAGGTATGGCTAATAATAGTGTTGCTCAGAAAATTAGAAAATTACTTACGCGGGCGGAACTGCGAGGTACAGCTAGATAGATATATTTTTCCATAGCAAAATAAGTTTGAGTATTATTATAAGCCACGTTGTATTTTGATTTAAGTGTATCAATACACGGTTTTTCCCAAAGGATACAGCAGAGATGGATTCCTGCACCCAATTTTCGTTAACTTTGTTTTGCACTAAAGTTTTTCATTTTTACTGGTGTCTGCTGATCGCAAAGTCCTGGGTTCGTGACTCAGGTTAACCAAACTCTTATTATTGTTTTTCTATCTATCAGAATCAAACTTAAATTCTCGCTGTGTACTAGATATTTCACGCTTCTGCTCACTCTACTAGGGATGAAAAGCATAATGTATTTTCGTGAGGAAATTTCCTTTCCAAGACAAAGAGCATTAGTCACCCTCGAACAATATAGCGTGAAGGTAAAAAAAAAAAAACCGCAGCCCGATTGTCAGACGAGTCATTCGGTGAACTGTACTTAGTGCAGAATGACATGGGCGCGCAACCTTTGGTTCAAATAATACATAAAATTTTATGGAAGGAAAATCCAATAAATAAAATTTTGCTGTCACCTAAGTACTGAATTATTTTATTTTGGTGTTTACGTTATTTACTCATTTATTAGTGAATGATATAAGAAAATGAATACTTATGCGAGTAACGGTTAAATGTGTAGATAAGTGATAACCGCTTGGTTTACGTGAAATGTAATATGTGTATTTCATAGTAATCCATTTTTTTTTTTATAATTTTTGTACACACATTAATATTACAGGAAAACGGAAATATAGGAAGTATAGCGGAAATATAGAATAGTACAAAGGCACAGCTTATTTTTAAAGAAATTTTCTTCCAGCAGGCCTGCGAGTGGAAAGTTGGAAGAATGTATTATTATTAAAATCCTGATCTGAACTCAAATTAAAGATAACTGAGCCTAAGTTTAATGTGTCGATCCAAAACTAGCCGTTTACCGAGCATATTTTATATATTGGGCTGCTGCCGAGAATTTACTGATACAAATGTCCAGAAATATTGTTCCACTTTGAAATCGAATCTAAGACCCGCCGTATACGACCACCAGACCACAGAGTTATAGAACGGAATAATAATTTTTATTTAATTAGTAGGTATCGCACATGGAAGGGAAAATTAAAATCGCTTGAAACATATTTTAGACTAATAACGCACTGCTGGAGATATTGAGATTCTCTGGCTTCTAGAGCATACGTCTCGACGTCCCCGTAAATCCTCATTAGACCCCCCAAGGTTTACGACTGCGGATCCCAGGGCGCCAGTAAAGCGGGCCGCAAGTATTACTATTGCATTACCCCTGACTTTTGCGCGGGTTTCGACAGTAAGTGATTGGTCTTGTGTTCTTTTAAAGAAAAAAATAATGTGTGTACATTCGATATAGTAATATATTGTAATATATTGTTAATTTTTCTGGCATACAATAGAAAATAATAAAAATAATAATCATCATCAGCCGGAAGACGTCCACTGCTGAACATAGGCCTCCCCCTTAGAACGCCACAATGAACAACAATTGGCTATTTGCATCCATCGGTTACGCGCACAATGTCGTCTGTCCACCTAGTGAGAGGCCTGCCAACGCTGCGTCTTCCGGTTCGTGGTCACCACTCGAGAACCTTTCTTCCCCAACGGTTATCGGTTCTTTGAGCGATGTGGCCTGCCCATTGCCACTTCTACTTGCAGATTCTGAGAGCTATGTCGGTAACCTTAGTTCTTAGGCGAATTCACATTTCGTATTCTGTTGCGTAAAGAAACTCCGAGCATAGCTCTCTCCATGGCTTGCTGTGTGACTCTGAACTTCTCTAAAAGGCCAGCAGTTAGAGACCACGTCTCAGTACCATATGTCATCACTGGCAACACACACTGATTAAAAACCTTCGTCTTCAGGCACTGCGGTATTCACACACGGTCATCTGATACCAAACTAGGCAGAGCCTGTACTATGGAAACCAGAAAGGAATATATTTTTATTTGGGATTTTTATGTTTTCTATGACAGGTCTTTCATTTCTTCTATGAGGCCGCTTATTACATTGATCGACGTATGTTTTACCATATTTATATTTTTTTTCTCTTTTTTTTTTGTTTAGTTAGTGGTCAACCTAATACCAGAGATGTTCAAGCTGCCTATTAGGCATCTGACTTAACAACTGATGTCTAGATGACAACAACCGGAACTAACCTTATACCTGCCCTCCGAAAAAATGGTTTCTAATAATTCACCATTAAAAATACTGATTACTTTAAATGACAATTAATCTACGCGTTCGCAAAAAGCCATCCATCGCGGTGTCGGAGCCGCACTGTACGTACACCCATATTTTAAAAAATAAAACCATCTTTCTAATCTAAGTATCACAGACTTTTAGTAATAAAAAAAAATAAACAATAATCTTAGTTCGCATGACTTTGTTTGGTATTTTTGCTACTAAAGTGTTAGATTAATAGCAAACTATACTTTAAACCTCCAAAGAAAGTACAGTACCCTCGGTGCGCGAGTCCAACTCGCACTTAACCAATTTTGTTCCCTTTAATTAGCCTTAAAAATCTAAGCATAGAACTTGCCTCCTTTTCAGTTCAAGAAAACAATTCGATCAACCTTGTAGATAACTTCACCATAATTTGTACTTACGTATCTATCTAACAATTCAAGTTATCGTGTTCAGAGAAGTAATTACACTTACTTAATAAATAAATCTATAAAATATTATAACTTCGACAAGCCCTCGTATGGACCCAATGATCGAATCCACTATATCTGCTATCTTGCATCGCAGCGCGAACGCATTGCATTATAGGGGGATATAGATGTAAGATGTATATATGTAGAGGCACCCTATAACCATACTTTTATAGAGCGTACATTATTCTTAAGTTTTTTTAATTTTGTTTAGGTATTGTCGAAGTAAGAAGAACTTTCACCTTTGCGTATCTTACTATAGCGAGTTAACAATAGTAGACTTGTTGAAAAAATATCGATTTAACGATATTTAATAATTTCATGCAGGTAAAAATAATATCAAGTATAGAAATCATATAAAAAACGGTTTGTTTTTTCTTGATTAGGCTTTTTCTTTTAGAAGAGCAATATCGATACAATTAATACTAATACAAATACATTAATACAATTAATATTGCATCGATAATTCTCTTCTTCTTCGTAATCGTCGACATTTCTTGGCTCTTTAGACCTTCCGAAGCTATGGAACAAACAATTTCCCCTTTTACTCTTCTGTATCCAATCCTTAAGAGAAAAGGTAAAAAATAAGAATTAATAAAAAAAAACCGGTCAAGTGCCAGTCGGACTCACGCACCGAGGGTTCTATACCTTCTTTGGATTATTAAAGTTGTTTTGATATTCGTCTAACGTTTAACGTTAGACGAACGTTAAACAACAACGACGTTTAACGTTTTTGATATCTGAGGTGATCCTCAGATATCAAAAAACAAACAAATCGCAGAACTAAGTTTTTTGTCGAGGTTTTTTAGGATTAGGTACTAAAAAACTGTACTACTTGGAAAGATCATTTTATTTATCCTCTAAAATATAGATAGCTAAAACTATGTAATACCCATAATTATTTCAAAGTTTCCTTCCACAAACTTCGGAAGGTGCTATTTTTTGTATTTATTTTTATTATAAGCCAAAAACTACGTGACTTAACTAAAATAAAAATCCGTTTTGGGATGTGCAAATGAAGCCCTTTCTTATGATACCCCACTCGATATAGTAGTCTCATTTTGAAATTTTGACACTGAAAAGAAAGTAAAAGAAAAAGCCTTTTTTTTCCATTTGTCATGCGGTTGGATAAGTAGATGAGTAAGATCTAAAATAATTCCGAATTTTAAATCGATAGCAACATTGGTTCCTGAAATATATATGTAGGTGTGACAGACAGACAAACAGACGGACGAAGTCGTACCATAGGGGTTAATTCTTTACGTTTTAGGTATGGAACCCTAAAAACGCAGAACTGCTTTTAGAGAAAAGTAATTTTACTCTGTTTTGAGGGTTATATCAAATACGTATGTTGTAGTTAAATAATTATCTCTTAAACACTATAAAATATGTGACGTCATTGTACTGGAGATAGCAATCATTGTACCATAGGGGTTAATTCTTTACGTTTTAGGTATGGAACCCTAAAAACGCAGAACTGCTTTTAGAGAAAAGTAATTTTACTCTGTTTTGAGGGTTATATCAAATACGTATGTTGTAGTTAAATAATTATCTCTTAAACACTATAAAATATGTGACGTCATTGTACTGGAGATAGCAATCATTCCACGGCTTTCGTAGCAGCGATGTTTGTCCACTTAATGTATTGCTTAATGGCAAAAAAGAATCATAATTCCATCGGATCCCATAACTACATTAATTTGCATACCCGACCCGCCCCGTGATTAAGGTAGCCAAAGTAAAGAAAATGACTTTGTACTTTTTTAAATAATAATATGCTGGCCCAATCCACACACGGTCATCTGTTTCCAAACTACATAGAGACTGTACTTATAAACAGACAACTGGCACAAATAAATAATTCAAGTGTACTTTTATTCTATTACTTTATGATAAAAATCAGACTTGTTCAAAAAAATATCGGTAAGTATTTATTTTTCAATATATCGATATATTTTGGTGATATTCAATAATTCGATATAAAATATTACGTATCGTAGTCATATCAAACCGATCTTTTTTCTTCAGAGATTTCTAAAAAAGCTTCCAAATTGTTTCAACGTCTTACCTATATCACAGTCTAGTAGTTTGTACACTATGCCTATATATTGATATTTTTTCCCCGATATATCGAAACCGATATTGGTACATTATAAAAATATCGATACGATATTATATATATTTTATATCGGTAGTAAAAATAATACGTTTGGATACGTTTCGAACACACTCTTGCCCTCCCATCAAGCAAATATTACTAGATTGTGCAAGGAACCACACAAGTAGGTACCACTGCAGTGTCAGATATTCTGCCGCCAAGCAGCAGTGTGGAAACATCAGTGGCTTGCAGTCCATAGAGAAAAAAATACCTAGTAGTCATAATAGCATCTGCACACAATGGCGTGCAACCAGTGGGTAAGCAGAGTTGTTTTCTGGTGTACCTAAAGGGCACGTTAGCTGGTGAAATTACAGGGATCTATAGAGTTGATAACTGATGTCTCGGGTGACGAGTGGCAGGAATTTGCAGCTGTTTATAGGTAGGTGGGTTGCTTACCCTCAGGCGAACGTCTTGGCTGTTCGTCACTTTAATAAAAATGTTTCCTTAATTTACAACGCCTAGAGCACAGGCGCAGAGTAGCCAGCCTCTCGGTATTCTACAGGATCCACTTTGGAAAGTGTGCGCAGGAATTGTATGACTTGATTCCACCATCCCCCTTCCATCATCGGATGACGAGACGCACGGCACGTACACACCCTTATGTGGTAAACGCCTTCAGTCCGGACTAAGCGGTTTGCTTCTTCATTTATAATAAGGACAGCTAAGGACTGGAACAGTTTGCCTGCGTCGGTTTTCCCACCCGGTTATCAAATCAAATCAAATCTAACTAACAAAGCAACTAGCTACATCTATTTTTCCCTTCATGTTATCCTTTGAGTTGCCTGGTAGAAATAGCTCATTCTCATTCAATCTGTTTTCTAAATTTTAAATAGGCATTTATTGATGGACAGTAGATCAAAATTACAAAATACAATGAATAACTATAACTACTTAAAACAAATACTTAAAATTAATATTAATAAATACATACTTACAATAAATGTAGAAAATTAGGCCCATGTGGCATGGTACCCAAAATGCTGGCAGCATTTCCTCGCTGTATGGAAATAGAAACTCGCTGAGCGAGAAAATGGCCAGCTCCCGGATCCCCTGAGATGTCGACCAGCCATTTTGATAGTAAATTAAACAAACAATGGGCAGAAGGACCCCATGGACCCAAGGTCTCGACTCCGAAGGGCATAAAAATATATTCGGAACCGATGACCCTGTATTTGTGTTTTTTAATTATTTCGGTCGCCCGCGCCGCAGCACCAGCTCACTTGCTAGTAGTAGTAGTAGTAGCAACTAGCTTATACGCAGTAAAAAATAAAGACTTTCAAAGGCACACGCCATGTTCGTTACATTTTACCGACGCGTGACTTACTGCTAGTTCACCCAATTTCGTGGGCAATATCTATTTAAAAAAATATTGCTTTGCACCAATCTGAAGTGTCCCAGGTGTAAAATTAAAACCGTGTCAGAATCCCGCGAAAATAACATCCCTGTCTTTGAGTTCCCAAAAAAAAACCATACAAATGTTACTTACATAATTTGCGCGTAAATAATTGAGAATACGCATCGCGCGGGTCCCGGGATCGTAATATTTATTATTCAAGTCGTGTTGCCAGTGTTGTGTCATATTATTGCTATATTGGGAAAATATTCCCGCGTTGTGACGGGAATGTCGCCGGGCTTACGCGCTGGTTTGGTTGTAACTGCGAGTTAGTGAGTCCGTGACTTACATTTTAGTATTCGCCTGTTGTTGATATAAAAACTATATTAGGGTTATTTCTTTCGATTTTGTTATTTATAATGCCCATATTGGACTATTGGTGTGATGTTTCGGTGGTGTATCAAAAAGTCGCGCTTTATAATCTGAGTCTGAATCCTGTTGTTGAAGAATCCGGGAATTGAAACTCGAGTTGTGTTTTCTGGTTTAGACAATACAGGTCCATCACCTGTTTGTCTGGAATAATAAAATGATCCATGCGTCGGATGACCGACTTTTTGTACAACAAGTCGTTCATGTGCCAAAGCTCCCCAGGTGAGTCGGTTTTTCGTCGTTTTTAATTAGTATATGGATAATAGGATAAACAAGCTTTGTGATTTACAAGTGTTATGAGCCGTTAAGATATTGCCCATGAGATATCCGGGTGAGAAAAGCAAGTTGGGCATCCTAAGAGGCGATTAAAAGAAAACGGGCACCAGCGAGCGGCTTTTGTATTGGATTACCTGCGACATATACTGCACTACCTACGACATCCCCAAGACTTGGGTGTATTCAAGTCTAGAGTGAACAGGCATCTTATGGGTAAGCGCGGTCCATCCTAGACCACATCTTCACTTACCATCATGTGAGATTGTGGTCAAGCGCAAACATATTTATTATAAAAAAAAAAAACGCTATAGGCCGACCGTTTAACTCGCGTATCGCCTGCGCGGTAAGAAGGGAGCGAGGGGAGATGTTAGCGGATGGGTGCAAGGGGTGCGCGGAGCAGAGAGCTTACGTCAAGTGCGGCAGTGCGCTGGCTGTGCTCGCAGCGCGCGGTTGGTGTTTTTGTTACGGACGCTTGAAGATAAACGCACAAGGTATACGACTGCCAAGATAAATCTCAAGATGAATCGCTCTTCCAGTTTTGCGAACAAAATTAACAAGCAAGCTAAACAAATAGCATACAATGTATATTCCTTTTTTAAAGCCAGAAAACAAGATCATAATTCTACAGAGTATCTTGAAGACGTAAACCTAAACAAACTTGTTGCTAAAGCTACAGGACTTTCGGTGACTACCATATGTAAAATAATAAAAGAAGGAAATGAACTGAAAGATGAACATAATAATGTAAATTTTAAATCACCAAAAAAAATTAAACAAATCTGAAACCGTTTAATTATTGTACATGATGGTGGACAAGCCGGATTTATCGATGGAGCTCTTTTAATTTTTAAATCCAAAAGCAAAACCGGAGATTATCATAGCGATATGAATTTTGTAAACTTCAGCAAATGGACTAAAGAAAAGCTATTGCCAAATTTACCGCCAAGCTCAGTTATTTATTAATTCAAAAAACACAAGAAACTATAATGTCAGATTGGGAGAAACACGTGGCGATAGATAATATGAATCAACAATTAATTATAAATGTCGGCGATAGCTCGAGTGACAGCGACGATGAATCTGATTTTGATTAATAAATAAATAAAAGTAAAGGTCACAATAATTGTTTCATATCATTTCATACCAGTCTATATTTATACTACTATACTATATTTTTAAAAACGTTTGTTATTTTATGTTATTTATAAAAAAAACTACTGCACTTATGGACTCAATTTGTCAAAGATGATTATTGTACGGGATCAAGGAGCAAACTTAGGCAGTTGTCATATTTTTAAAACCTCTCATTTAAAAGTGAACTTTTGCGTAACATGACGCAGTTACGTTCTATTGGTGCTGTCAAAAAGAAAAGTATTTATAAGTATTTAAGTAGTATTTAAGTAGAAAGTATTTATAATTTGTTGTCTGTTTATGTAACAAAGTGATAATGTTTTGAAATTAGAACATCTGCAACATCAAACAAAGTTAGTTAACAAACCGCAAGTCAAAAGTCAACGCGGATTCCTCAACACGAAATTAATGAATCATTAATCGCACCCTCCATTAGGATTGTTATTCGATTAGGGACCACCCACCCACACATCTATGTGCGTAAACAGCATAGGGGGCTTCTTTGCGAATTTTCCCGGGGTGCGTGCAATGTCACCTCACTACCACGTGGTTCGTCGCGATGAGCGCAGGCCTATGCGTTCCGAATTCAAAAAAGTTTTTCGTAAACGAGTGCAATTTTAAAAATAGAACTCTTTCGGGAAATTTGTTTTAAATTGAGAATTAGTATACGAATTCTTACGCTAATATAAAATCTTTAACTTTTTAACTCGATATAATTGCGTTGAAGGTTTGTTTTTAGCGTGTTTTAAATTTAAAGTGTTGTACGCATAATGACGCTCGATTACTTGTTTGCTGCGTTTCGATCGTCGTGTCTTTATTCGATTAGTATTGGAATTTGAGGTTTTCGGAGAGTTTTCTCGGAAGAACGCAATGTGGGAGTTCTCGATGTTTTTATTTAGAGTCTCGCGGACATTAAGTTAATGAAGACATTTGTATTGACTTGTTGCATGCGTAAATAATTTTTCGGACCTTATGTTTACCTATTGAAATGTGATTTTACTAGAGTGCTTATCAAGTGGTCTGCACATAGCAATAATTGATACTATTATATTCCACCAGATTATTGGATGGTTTGTAATATAAGCTTATCCGCTTATACCGCAGTTGTCATTGGCCAGTAATAAAATAACCGATAAAAAAAACAACTATTTTAAATAGGTGTCCACAAAAAGAACCCAATAGTCATGCCATGACGAATGTCACAGCGCGAGTCGTTTGAACTCGCCGCGGACTCGGAAACAACGGAAACCGAATCGTAATCGAATTGAATCGACTCGTGTAAACGTAAATCGATCCGATTGCCGGGATCGATTTGTGATTGGTGTGTGATTGACCAGTTTGTATGCGGCGCAAGTAGTTTTGAGCGTTGTGTGTGATTCAATGCGCATTCGTTTAGAAACTGGTTATTTACTGCTTTACTAGAGGCAGCTGGATTTTTAATTATACAAAGATATTGTTATTATTAGTAAATATATAAAAAAACCTGTTAATCTTATACAGATAGCTAGGCTTGCTAGAAGCAACAATTCAGAATTAAAAGTCAAAAATACAAAGTTAATGCTGCTAATAATCGGTTTTCTGTAGTAGTACTTTAAATCTCCATGTTATTTTGTGGAATTAGCAAATCTATTAGCCCTCATTTAATATATCCAGTATCCACAAGAAGTTTGTCATGTTGACTTGTGGAAACACCTGTTAAATCTACCAGGACACTTGAAGCAATAGAATTGAGTCGTCCGTAACATTTTAAATTAGTTACAGATTATTTTTATTTAAGTGTGTGCGGTGAAGTACGTTTAGTGCGTTTTGCTCTCATTTAAAATGAATTATTAAAATTTTCTGCAAGTCGGCGACTGTACTAAATAGCATGATGTCCTATTTACACATGGATTTAACATGATTTCCCGTGTAACTTGAAAGGTGCACCGGCACGGCAGTGGTTACGTAAAAATAAGCCTCAATTCTCAAGATAACTTATTCCTTTTATACTATACAGTCAAATAGAGGAGTTTCCGCGCGTAAATAATCAACTTAAACAGTTAAAAAAAGAACGTCGATTTTATTCATTTCCTATTTGTGCGTGGAACATGTTTTTTGACCAATCAACAAGTAGCCAGCCTCCCACAGAGATGCTATTCGATATTTAAATAATTTATAGCTAATTTTAAAAGCAAGGCTAAAAAAAGTTCAGTGTTTGTAAACAGTTTGGTTTTTGTTTTTTTTTTTATATATTTATTAGCTGTAAAGAGATGAAAGAGGTGATCTAGTCTTAGAATGAATGAGCTACGTGTGGTATTTTTTCATGAGGCTTATTGTAGATAAACCCCCATTCAAAATTAGAGCCACCAAACTAAGGAGGTACGTTTACCTTCCTTACAGAAGATCAAAGTACCTACTGGTAACTAACATTTTCTCTTTAGTTAGTGTTTATGTTTACAGCAGTTTATACTGACTTAGGTATGCCAAGCTTTGTCTAATAAATCAGTGCCCCTGGTGACCTATAGGTCATGATATATCTATAATACAGGTATTAATAGGTATACCTATATCAGGCACCAGTCTTTCAGAAACTCTGTAAAAGCATACAGTTAGTATTATATACCTATACCTACTTTATGATGAGAAATAAATAACTAAAATTAAAAAAAACTAAGGGATCATGGTTCTTTACTTTGGCCGCCAGCACAATTATACCTTTGACATAGGGCTCATTGAGCAAAGACCTTTGCCTCGTTAAAAAGTTAGTGTGCTTTCTGTACGCCTTAGGCCTCGTTTATGGAAACGCGGGGCGTCGCGCGTCGCGTGTGGCGTGGCGTCTCGCGGCGCGTCGGACGTTTTTATTGTTTACGTAGCGGCGGCGCGTGAAGCGGCGCGTATCATCGCACGCGTAAACACAAACTTATAGCAATATATGATGCTGTTTATAGAGACGCGGGGCGGGAAGAGTGGCGGTGCCCGCCGCTGCGCCCGCGGCGGGCACCGCCGCGTGCAACGGCGGTGCAACTCACTTTTTAACATACAATTTTCTTCTAAAAAAAAAATCGATCATATCATACTCCATTGCGATGGTGACTACGTCTGTGTTGCACGATTACCAAATAGACTGGCAGAAGGTTCCGCCACAGGCATCGCTTCATCGAGAATCACCGCTGCGTGCGCCGCCGCGATGAACGCCGCGTGAGACGCGGCGATGCCATCCGCGGGCGCCGCCGTAAAACACGCGCAAACGCGTGTAAAATCGCTTCTCCGTAAACACACTCATACAACGCCCTACATTTGAATTTAGTGCGGGCCGCGCCGCCACACGCGACGCGCGACGCCCCGCGTCTCCGTAAATGAGGCCTGAATCTCCACTTACCATTAAGTCAGCTCGTGGTCAGACACAAGCATAATCTGAATAAAATTAAGCAATAATACTTATTTAAAGCTATACTTTAAGTTAAGCTATTTAGTAGGGAGAGTAGAACTACTGATTACCGATAAGGATTACTTCTTCATTTTCATACAATAAGTTCAGATATCAGAAAATTCAGGGTCTGTTAAAATATTTTTACTTAAAAAGTCTTGACACCCTGGCCACACATAAAAACTATTATAAATACATATTACTTAAAAAGATAAAACCTTTTTTAAAAATGGAACACAATCCCATCACTGCATGAAGGCGCAATCGCAGCAAGCGCTAACGACATCTGTTCGCCGCTAAGTGGAACTATTGTTCGATTCGATTCGGCTGAGATCGGGTCTCGTCGGCTCTCTGTCAACCAGCATTTTGTGACGGTAGCGGTGCCATCAAAAGGCTCGGAATGCGAAGGTTTTTGTCCGGTTTCAGGGCATTGGTTGACTTTGTTCGCTATTACACCTATTTACATAAGATGTGTGTTGTAATAGTATACTGTACTTTTCGTTTGTTGATAACTCGGCATAAACATCGTAGAGCCAGTGTCTTAATAGCTTTTAAATACAGTCTATAATACCTTGTATGTTTATTTAATGTTTGCTGACGATTAGTTAATTTATTCTGTCATGTTGATATTTTATTAGGATCTGACTTTTCTTGCTGTTTTTCCGAACTTACTATCATGCGAGTTATTTTTTTTGTCGTATGGTTAGTAGTCAAACTGTTGTCAGAGTAGAACAAGATTCCGTTAGGCCTCTGACTTGGCTTCACGACTTCTGTAAAGATGACAAGAGCCGAATTTTACATGTCCTTTGAAACACGAATACGCTCAGTTCATATGACACTAAATGGTCACCCATCTAAGGACTGACCTTTTCTGAGGTTGCTTAACATAAATTGTTTACCGGACAGTGATCACAACTATGCTGTGCGATTGGGACTTATCCCACCACTCAGCACTGTGTCTCCTGTTAGCCAGGACACCGAGGTTTGACCCTGGGTGAATCCCGGGGAGACGCTAAATTGTCTTGGAACCCGCACAGCACAGTTAAACATTGGAAAAAATACTCAATTTATAGCAGGCACACATCGCTGTAGGTTGAAGTGGCAATGGGAGGCCACATCGATAACCGATGGGGAAGAAAGGTTCTCGAGTGACAACCATGGACCGGATGACACAGCGTAGGCAGGCCTCCCACTAGGGAAATAGCCTTGTCGTTCATTTTGTCGTTTCTAGGGGTGGGGTGGGGGGTGTCTATGTTCAGCAGAGCACGTCTTCCAACTGATGATGAGGACGACATAAAGACAAACGCTTCTCAAGTACGTCACTCAGTGTCCCATTTAATCAATCAATCAATCAATCATTTATTGTTCACAAATATGGGTGTTATACAGATAATATACATTAATAAGTCTCTCCATATTTTGCCAAGAAAGAAAGCATGCAAACACTACAACATAGTTAAGGGAATCACAAAAATTGCATATAATTCACTGATCTGCTAAAAAATCGGACACTTTATAGTAACATTTATCTACTAAATATTTTTTTAAATGCTTTTTAAATAGGTTTAATTCAAGGTCTTTAATTTCTTTTGGAACCTTATTGTATATCTTAGGCGCCATGCAATAAATGCTTTTATGTAAAAGAGCTGTCCGAGACGATCTTAGACATAATATGTTATTATTTCGTCTATTCCTTACGCAGATATCATTTTGTCGTGTAAATAACTTTTGATTCATTTTTACAAAAACTGCTGTTTCAAATATATATAGAGAAGGTAAAGTTAAAATTTGGTATTTGATGAAGAATGGTTTACATGAGTCTGTACATTGTAGATTAAACATGGATCTAATGCACCTTTTTTGCATTTTGAAAATAATGTCCCTATTTGTTGAAAACCCCCAGAAAATTACACCAAATCTTAAAACAGAAGCTACGACGCCGTGATATGCTGTAATTAGAGCATCCTTGTTTAAAATTGGGGCGAGTTTAAATAACAAGTATGCAGATTTACTTATTTTTTTGCTTAGAACCTCTATATGTGCCTTCCAGTCTAGTTTTTCATCAACAGTTATGCCGAGAAATTTAGATGTAGCTACTTGTGATAATATATTGTCCTGATAATGTATAGTTAAATTTGGAGGAGGCACACGTTGTCTGAATATCATTAGTTTAGTTTTAGATAAATTTACTTTTAAATTGATATTATTTAGGTAACAAATAATTGCCTCTAATGTATTATTAATTTCAGTTTGGTAATTCTTCTTATCAGTGCACTCTATAGTTACAGTACTATCGTCGGCAAATAATGACATATGATGTGAAGTTATATTAGGAAAGTCATTGATGTATAGAATAAAAAGAAGGGGACCTAATACGCTACCTTGAGGTACACCAAACCTTATAGTGCGTAAATTGGATTTATGTTTTTTTTTCTCTTTTGGTCTTACCATCAATTTCTACAATTTCTGTAAATTGTTTTCTATTAGTTAAGTACGATTTTATTAATTGGAGTACGTTGCCTCTTATGCCATATGCTTCTAATTTATTAACTAGTATATCATGATTAACGTAATCAAAAGCCTGTGTCATATCACAAAATATAGAACATACATGTATCTTTTTATCGACATTGCTCATAACTTTATCTAGGAAGTCATAAATAGCCATATTAATTTAAATTTGTTTTTTTTTTCCATTTGTCTTTTTTTTACCGAAACCTTTTTGATTATCTGTTAGTATATTTTTTTTATTTAAAAAACTATATATTTGACCATATAAATATTTTTCAAAAAATTTTGAAAATACTGATAAAAGTGCAATAGGTCTATATGACTCCATGAGTTCTATATTGCCTTTCTTTAAAAGTGGTTTTACAGTAATAATAATAATAATAATACCAGCCCTTGTTAATGTCCCACTGCTGGGCACGGGCCTCCCTTCAAGATGAAGGGGCTTAGGCCATAGTCCACCACGCTGGCCAAGTGCGGGTTGGCAGACTTCACACGTCATTCGAAAGCTAGTTAGGCTTTCTCAGACATGCAGGTTTCCTCACGATGTTTTCCTTCACCGAAAGCTAGTAACAATCGCACAAAGACGATTCGCACATGATTAAAGAAATCAGAGGTGCGAGCCGGGGATCGAACCTGCGCACCTCGTTTCCAAGGCAAGCGCTCGCCCACTGAGCTGTTACAGCTATTTACAGTGGCAGTCTTTAAATCATCGGGATAGGTACCAGAGGCTATGCATATATTTAAAATATGAGATAAGTGTTCACATATATTATCAGCTACATCTTTAACGACTTTTGTTGCAATACCATCATAACCTACACTGTTTGTCTTTTTTAGTGATTTTATTATATTTAATATATCATATAAAGAACATGGTGCCAGAAACATTGAATCTTTAAGATTTTTAATGTTCATTGTTACTCGTTTGCCATTTTCTGATACTGGTTTTATTTTATCTATAAAATAGTTATTAAAGGCTTCAGCTTTGTCAGCTGATTTCGTTAACGTTGAATCTTTGTTTTTTATACAGACTATTTCATTAGGCATATTCAGATTGGATTGGTTTATAATAGACCATGTTGCTTTACTTGTGTTCGAAGATGTTTTAATTTGATAACAATTTTGGGCACGTTGCGTTAATCTTATAATTTTTTTATAAGTCTTTGTATAGCTTTGGAGTTTAATTTTATTTAAGATACTAGGTTGAAGCCTATACCTCCATAGTAAAGTACGTTTTTTCTTACTACACATTTTAATTCCGTGAGATACCCAACGAGGTCTTTTTATTACTTTAATTTTTATTCTTTTAAATGGAAAACAGAGGTTATAAAATAGTAAAAATATTTCAATAAAACTGCCATAAGCCGTAAAATTTTTAATTTTTTTAATTTTTTTAATTTGTTTATTTGGAAGACCAAAGCATCAAAAATACATTAAATAAACATTAATACGATATATTGAGCTATTTAAGGTCCTCACTTATACAAAACTATATAACTTAACATTGTGTGGATAAACGTAATTAGGTATAAAACATAATAATAGTAAGATGTAAATGTACGCATGTAATATTAGGAGGCTTAGAGGTTACTGATGCTATAATGACATTTAATCTCCTCCTAACTAACGGGACCCACATAGCTATCACAGTTATTTCCTTAAAACGCCACACAGTCAAAAATATTTGCTATGTTCCTATGTTTAAGACTCTGGCTAGAATGTCACCAGTCCGCATAAAAAAGAGAATTCAGAAAATTTCCGAGAAAACTCAATATTTCTTTATTTATCATTCATTTAATAGTTGGTTTGTTGTTAAAGTAGGACATTATAGCATACGAGTATTAAATATTGTAGTTAACTGAAATGTATGCTGTGCCGATGGTTAATTACCACAGTTCATATCTGGGGGCAGCTTATAGTCACCATGCTACAAGTCTTACGGACCCTTACTGGATGTAAGTATTATTTTGTCTTATGTTCTAAAATAATCTACACAATATGTTTGAAATGAAACTAATTTTACGGATTATATCGCGGTTTATTATTAATTTTAATTACCCGATGTTTCGTATACTTTACAGCATTCATGGTCACGGGCGGACTGAGGTGGTAGCTGTCCATACGTCATAGTTGTCTTAGGGTACCCTCAGGTCTTCTAATTCTTATTGTTGGTCCGATCTACGCAGAAAAAGCTTACAGTATCTTGGGGTCTTGCAGTGGAGTGCTTGTTTTTGGATTTGATTATATTTATCACGGGATCCCAAGCTGCACAATTAGTTTTATTTCAATGTGTAATATTCGCGTAAATATCAGAAATCTACAAATCATGTCAAACTACGGGCCCGTGGGTCTAGTGGTTAGACACCCTGACCGCCACCCAATAGGTTGTGAGTTCGATTACCACCTTGAGTCTAGGTTTTGATTATCTACTTAAATTTTAAGTGTATAAAAAATTAAGTAAGTACAAGTATTTGTATCAGTTGTCTGGTTTCCATTGTACAGGCTCTGCCTAGTTTAGGATCAGATGGCCGTGTGTGGGTTGTCCCAGAATATTATTAGTAATTGTATAGTTAGATGCCCTGTAATAGATGCCCAATTGGTTAGTAAGCACATCTCGTAATTCCAAGCTGCTGTCGATAATTTCGTGACAAAACCCAAAAACAATGTCCAATGTCCATAGGGCGATTCTCATGGACATTGGACATTGTTTTTGGATCCTTGGTGATAAGGTCCTTGGTTCGATAACCAGTGACCTCATAAATTGAAATGACGATTTTTATATAATAGCTTATATCTTATGTGTTGAGAACGAGCAGAAGTTTATGCTTACTATCAGAGGTCATGCTTGAAAGGAGCACCTAAGGAAATATAATAATATCCTTACTTCGACTCTATATTATTTTGTTATTGTCCGTGGGGTGTCTGAGTAGGAGCAGCACCCTCCCATCTCCTCCTGTTGGATGTCCGCAAGATGCATCTTTAGATAGATAGATAGATAGAGAACTCTTTATTGCACACCAAAAAGTACAGGAAAACAAAGAAGTAAAAAGTACTTGCTAAACTTGTACATTTATTACTATCTATGTGTGCAATAAAGAGTTTATAAATAAATAAATAAATAAGTACAAAGATAATATACAATGGTATACATTGGGCGGTCTTATCGCAGGTTGCGATTTCTTCCAGACAACCTTAGGATGGAAAGGAAAAAAATAATAATAATAATAATAATCATAATCATTGATTATTTTGTTTTATACAGTAACTAGAAAAATTGTTGTTACAGGAAACCGTCGGTAGATGGCGTGAGCAATGCAGCATCAGTTAACAGTCGGTAAGTACCATATACGAAAGCAATACTAATAGAATAGTAAGACGCATAGACAATATTAACTGTTATTGCTTTTTGTCTTTCTTAAAACTTAACTGAAGGTGTTTGGCCCCCCGTATGGGGTCAGTCCTTTAGTTTTATCTATGCGATAAAACTGTGCAGTCGAACACGCCGATGAATGACAATCTGCAATGATTTTTCCACATGATGATAGATCTGCGCAAATCGGTTTGTACAGATATCGTAAGATATATCGTTGCGGGTGTGGCAGGCATTAGAAACGGTATTTTCGAGCTGAAGTGTGAGAGATCCTATTGCCTTATTACCCGACTGTTTTCTTTATTTTCTTCTTCTTTACATAGTATAAGTAGCTTTCCACTGTCTGTCTGTCTGTCTGTCTGTCTGTCTGTATATCTGCTACTCCTCCTGAACCACGTAATGGATAAGCGGATTTCACCATCAGGTAGAAATTTTTTGAGTTTAAATATGAGTAAGTTACGGTTTCATTTTTAGGGTACCATACCTATAAGGCAAAAAAGGAACACAAAAGGAAAGGAAGGATCTGACTTGGTCTGCCTGTCTGTCTGTCACACCTATATATTTCAGGAACCACTGATGCTATCGATTTGAAACTTGGAATAGTTTTAGATCTTACTTACTCAACCTCATCGCAAATGGAAAAAAAAATTTTTTTCTTTTACTTCTTATATAATGGCGGTCAAATGGGTTCTCAAAATTTCAAAGTGAAACTACTATATCAAGTGGGATATCATATGAAAGGGCTTCATTTGCACATCACACAACAGATTTTTATTTTGGTTTATGTCACGTAGTTTTTGGCTGATAATCAAAAATACCGTTCCCCTTATCTCCGAAGTTTGTGGAGGGGGAAATTTTTTAAATGATTATGGTAATACATGGCTATCTATATTTTACAGGATAAATAAAATGATCTTTCTAAGTAGTACAGTTTTTTATTAATCCTAAAAAACTTCAACAAACAAACTTAGTTTTGCGGTTTGTATTTTTTTTTGCTATCTGAGTTGTCACATAAATACTAAAATTACTTTAATACGTCCAAAGATGGTATGCACCTAGGTTAGGTGCGCGAGTCCGACTCGCACTTGACCGGTATTTTTTTTCTTATGTCAGCATTAACACTAAATATGAGTCTTCTAAATAAGTGAATGATTTTCACCTAAAATGCGTGACTATTTTACGAAAATCACAGAAATTCCAAAGGATCCTAAAAAGCCATATTAAACAGCGGGTCAAAAAATACCACTTTCGGTGAATCTATTATCTTAATAACTATTAGCAAGACAAAAATTATAATTCTGCTTTCAATATATCCAATACCATTATTTTAGATTTAGGTCAGCAGAGGCATCGTCTAGTGTCACTGCAAACCCACTTCTAAGATAGCGTGAAGGTACATAATATCTAATCCAATCACCGCCCTAACCGTGTTATTCTGATGCAATCTCCATCGATATCGCTCCCGAATCGATTTCGCCGATCGAGTTTTTAAAAGAACCACAAATCGATGCGTTCGGTGCCGATAATCCGATATCTAAAAATGGTAATTCCCGGCCGGTTGTTCTCACGGACGAAACAAAGGGTTTAGATGTGAAAAAAGATCAGGTAAACATTAATGAAGTTTGGCAAGTATGATTCGGAGTGAAGTTAGGGGTTCCGGATACAGGAATAGGATAATAGTCTAGTTTTTTTATCTAGTGTAGAAATTCATATCCATCTTTTAGACTTTCGCGTTCAATAGGCATGAGAACAGATTGCACTGATTCCAAAAATGCATCTCATGAAAAAGAGATAATAGAGAATAATAGAGAGATTTTCGTGATATTTAAGCAAATAAATTACTCAAATACAGCTAATCGCTATTTTGTAATGAACGCTGATCAGAGTGAATGACGTCAATCCTGTGTAAATAAACAACTGTCAAACTGTCATCTCAACTTTTTCTTCATACAATCATTAACTTTTATACCTAAACAGATGTTTATTTACACCGCAGTGACGTCACAATATGGCGCTATGCACCGGCCATCGTTTTGGAACGAAATTCAAACTCTATTTTAAAAATTGAAAATATTGCTATTTATTGTATATTTAATACAAAAATATGATTATTTTCGGCAATAGTAGACCCGTAAGTACATTATAGAGTATTTTTTCAAAATTAGTCATCATGCCTATTATCAAACGTTATTTTAACCAGTGATTAAAAGAAGTAATAAGTTTTAAAAACTAAAACTCGTACGGATAAAATCGCAGTCTAAAAATGTGATATTAAATAGCCTATAACCAGAGGACAATCAAGACGCTTCTAACGACACCCTACTTGACAAATTATGTTATGTAGATTAGAAGATATGCGGGAACAGATGAACATACATACATACATTCTTGTTAAAATCATATCCTTCCCTCCGTTCCGTAGTCGGGTAATGACAAAACGTCGCTATTTGCCGGCGGTTAAATATACAGATACTGTGAGTTTAGTGTGTGTTACGTTACAAGTGAAAGAACGGGGGTAGACGAAGATATTTCTGCCTCGCGCACAGAGCCGTCTCGCTGAACCAATCTGCTTGTGACCACGGCTTGTGCAACCCGGCCGAAACGTCAAGCCAAAATAATAAGGTATAGCGCGTTAATTCCCGATTAAAATAAAGTTTCATATACATCATCATCAGCAGCCGAACGACCTCCACATCTGAACATAGCCCCCCCCCCCCACATTAGAAGGCAGGGATTGCGATACCTAATCCCTACGGTAGGCACGCGGCTTGGTGTAGTATAGGTAATCTAATAGAAAGACGCTACCCGTCTTCTTGTTTTCACTTAGTCGCCTCTTACGAACAACCAACTGGAGAAGATGGGAGGGTGCTATTCTTACCCGGATGGGATGCATATTGGGAATCCAGTTATTAAGTCTCCTAAGCCCATTTATTTTTAGGCTGGAACACAGTGATGCCTAAATACACTACGGCTTTGCGGCAGAATTTCTAACAATATCACGGTACCAAAACTGCTTAAAAACCCGAGAACGCAGTTTGTAATATAACTAAATAAAATATTTACTTGTGTAACATGAAGATAAAAATATTTTGCATAAGTAGCTCTATAGACAGTGCTTTTTATAGAGTAAAATGATTAGTCATTGCAGCGAATTTGTAATTTTAAGTACTTTTAATAATGAACATCACTATGAATGTAAAAAAGTGCGTTTAACATGTACTTAATTAAGTCAAAAGTATCTATACTTTATAGTGCCCGACAATTCTTATTACCAATCATAACACTCAAATGATTACGTAGATATTGCGACGCTAGGAAATACAAAGGTTTGTCTAGTAAAAAAAATAAAAACAAAAGACTCTACTAATCTTTAAAAAAAAATGTTTACATCTCCTATTTAGTACTCCTGCTACAGTACTATAGTAGAGCAGTATTATTTTAGCACGAAACAGATCACTTAAAAATTCGTCTAAATTGAAAAAAAAGGCGGTTCTTCAAGATGATGATATCTAAAACCTATATATTTCTTACCAAAATTCATAAATATTTTTCAAAGGTACAGGGGAACTCTAAAAATATTGTAAAATAAGAAAAAAGATATGAGACAAAATCCAATCACAATTACGTCGATCGCGAACGTGTAATTTGGTCGGGTTCGATTCAGATGGAATAAGATGTTCAGTCACTTGTCCATTGATACGAAACAAATTGACTTGTGTCCAATACATGTGGTTGAGTGTGCCTGTTTTTACCCAACTGTCGCAAAAGGAGGGCTATGTGTTTCCATCGTTTGTGACAAACGTGGGGTGTCCGGGTTAGCGCTACTAAGGAAAAACTAGAAGACGGGCAGCAGTGACTTTTTATTGGATTACTTACCACCTGTACCTCCTGGTTAATAACTTGGTAAGACCGAATGTTAAAACAGAAATAAATGTTCATGTTTACTTTATAGTTGTATGATTATTTCTAATATACAATGGGGTTAAGTACCTACCTAGTTATTGGTTAAATCCGTTTTATAGTTTTTGCGCGAAACAAGCTTAAACATCCATCTATCAAAACTTTAACGTTTATTATATTTGTACAGTCCGTTAGATCTGTACAGCTGTGGAGTTTGTTGTAGTTAGTTAAGTTTAGTTAATTTATAGTCTTGAAATAATGTTTATTTTATAAGAGTTTTTACATAGTTAAGTTAGTGAGTGGTGATTATCACACGACGCGTGTTTGTCGCTGTGACGTGTGTCGCGCACTGGTTTTAATATATAAAGTATGGAAACTAAGTTGACAAATGTGATATGTCAGCATAAAAGAAAAATGTACGATGTAAACCGTACATACTCCTAACCCGAAAAGAGATGAATATCTCTAGGTAGTGTGAGAATCACCAGTACAAAGCAAAAATAAGTTTTACAAATAATTGTCCTATAGCAAAAAATAAGCAATGTTATACAAAATTAAAGTAAAGAATTAAATATATTATCTTAAACGTCGAAATCAATGTCGCCGGACGTCCGGATGGAAACTTGCGGTGGTTTCGTCAGCGCGTCTTCGCGCCGTCCCGCCGCCCACCGCGCCGGCCGCTGCGTTATCTTCTCAATGTTCTCGTCTCCGACACGGCTCAATTTTGGCGCTACGTGTTTGGTATTGTAGGTATAATTATTGCTGTTGCTGTGCGTTGCCCGTTTCGATTGGTAGTAGCGCTAATTTCGTAACAGGTCGCTTTATTAGGCCAGCTTGCGTTTTTATAGTTGTTACTCGCACGTGGCCATCGCTGCCGGGGTGAACTTCGACCACCCGACCCATGGCCCACTTTCCTGGTGGTAAATTGTTCTCCTTCACGAGTACAATGTCGTCCCTCTTGAAGTTCCGTGTTGGTTTTTGCCATTTACTGCGCGATTGAAGTGAGGTTAAATAATCGCTTGACCAGGTCTTCCAGAATCGATGGAACATGTTTTCGATTAGTTGCCATCTTCGCCGTAGGTCCAAGTTCCGGTCATCCTCATAGTTTGATAGTGGCAAGGTCAATGTAGGACTACCAGTGAGAAAGTGGCCCGGAGTCAAATAGTTGTAGAATTCGTCTGGGTCTTCTGTGATGGGACAGAGAGGGCGTGAGTTCATACAGGCCTCAATCTTCGTTAGTAGTGTCGAAAATTGTTCGTAAGTCAATTTTTGATCACCCAAAACGCGTCGAAGGTGGTATTTCATAGAGCGCACTGCCGCCTCCCACAGCCCGCCAGCAGTTGGCCAAGCGGGTGCATTGAAGTGCCACTCCACTTTCATTTGGCTTATCTCGTTGAAGAATTCCGTAGGCAGTTCCTTTTTGAAGAGTTCATATTCGTTTTTTAGCATTTTTGATGCCCCGATAAAATTTGTTCCGCAGTCCGAATAGACATGTTCCGGTGTTCCACGTCTTGAACACATGCGTTGAAATGCGGCGATGAATGTTTCTGAACTTAAATCCGACACGAGTTCAATGTGAACCGCTTTAGTTGCCATGCAGACAAAAATGCAAATATAGCCCTTGGACGTTTTTACTCCTCTTCCCTTACTAAGCTTTACGTCCACGTGCCCCGTGAAATCAACCCCCGTATGTGTAAAGGGCCGAGATGGGGTCGCACGTTGAGTTGGAAGATCCGCCATGAGTTGGTAGGGGCTTGTTGATTTGAATCGATGGCAGCGTACACATCGATGTAGATGAGTTTTTACGGCTCTGTTGCCCCCTACTATCCAGTATTGCTGACGTAGGTAGGCGAGTGTGAGGCGAGCTCCACTGTGAAGAGTTGCGGTGTGAGCTTGTTCAATCAGCAGTTGTGTTAATCTTCCATCTCTTGATATAATTATAGGGTTTTTCATTCGCGAAGGCAAGTTACTTTTATTTAATCTTCCGCCCACACGCATAATGCCGTCTTTATCTAAATATGGGTTTAATTTGTATATACTGCTCTTCTTAGGTATGTCTTGATTTTTAAGTAATAAGTTGTATTCCGTATAAAATTCTTGTTTTTGTACATGTTTTGTTATTAGTTTGTATAAATCGTTCAATTCCTGTGTAGTTAGGTAATCCGGTGGCGTGGGCCGGATGGAATCAGGTTTCTTCTTTGTAATTGTTATGATATGTCGTGCATTTGTACAAAATCGCGTAATCCAAGCGATGACACGTACCACGCGTGTTAGTGTGCTGTATTTGTGCAGTATATTATTAATGGTGTCGTTTTCTTTCGGTTGCAGGGCTGGCACGATATGTTTTTCGCCGATGTTTGTTGTATAGCAGTTCGCTATATGTTCAGCCTGGCTTCGCTTGAAAGTTTTCAGTATGGAAGGGCCAGTCCACCATAACGGAGACTGCAATAGTTTGGTCGGATATAAGCCTCTTGTTGCTATATCTGCTGGGTTACTTTTCGATTCAATGTATGACCAATTAGTTGCCGGTATTACTTCGCGAATCTTTAGTACTCTATTTTCCACGTATCTTTCCCATTTTGAGGCTTCACCTTGTAACCAGGCTAGCACGACTTGAGAGTCACTCCATGCCCAGACGTTGATGTTATGTTCTTGTAGTGCATCTGTGATTTTCTTTATCAGCTGCGACAGTAGTAATGCGCCGCAGAGTTCAAGGCGTGGTAGGGACAGCTTTTGCGCCAGCGGGGCAACCCTAGTTTTTGCGGCGAGTAAGCTTAATACAGGTTGCCCTGTTTCATTTATGACGCGTGTGTAAATAACACACGAGTAAGCCTTTTCGCTGGCGTCACAAAATCCAAGTAATTCGATTTGTTTATTAATGCATCCGATCCATCGTTGAAGTTTTATTGTTTTTAAATCTGGTAATTGTGTTTTAAGTTTTTCCCAATCTTTTTGAATGTCGATAGATACCGGTTCATCCCATCCTAGGTTTTCTGTCCACACCCTTTGAAACATTAGTTTTGCGGTAATAGTTACTGGTGAAAGCCAGCCCAGCGGATCATACAGTTGAGATATCTGAGATAATAAAGTCCGTTTGCTCAATCTTTTGTTAGGTTTCTCGTCTAGTTTCCAGTTAAAAGTAAATGTGTCGAAGTTAGGGTTCCATCCAAGGCCAAGGGTTTTCAAGGTGTCTTCATGTTTAAAATCAAAGTTACTTTTCGATAATTGTTCTTTAGTCAGATGTTTTAGCAACTCCGTGCTATTGCTTGTCCACTTTCGTAAGTTCATGCATCCTCCGCGGAATAATGTGATCAGTTCGTTTTGCAGTTCTTTAGCGGCGTCTAATGAGTTGTGTCCGCATATAACGTCATCGACATAGAGTTCATTTTGCAATATTTTAGCTGCAGCTGGAAATTTGTGCCCGTCGTCAATCGCTAACTGTTGCAATGTTCGCATTGCGAGCCATGGTGCACATTTTGTACCGTATGTTACAGTACATAAGACATATTCTTGTAAATTTTCGTTTGGAGAGTTTCGCCACACAATTTTTTGAAGGTTTTGTTGATCTTCAGCCAGCCATATGCACCGGTACATCTTCTCAATATCGGCGGTAAAAGCATATTTGTAAGTTCTCCACTTCAAAATAAGAGCTTGAATGTCCTTTTGAAGATTGGGCCCTTTTTCCATAAGGCTATTTAAACTTCTACCAGTGGAAGTCTTCTGTGACGCATTGAACACAACCCTCATCCTGCTGGTGGTGGCGTGTTCCCGTACCACTCCGTGGTGTGGCAGATAGCATTCCGTTAAGTTATTATTTTTCATAGTTAAAGACGTAGCTGGTTTCATGTGTTTTAATTCAGAGTACTCATTCATAAAATCTTTGTACATAGTCTTGAGTTGGTGATTTTTTTCCAGTCTTTTTTCTAATTGTAGAAATTGTGAAATCGCGGTGGACTTTGATTTTCCAAGGTTTTCTTCATAATTTCGCACCATAGGCATTTTTACCACGTAAGATCCATCTTCGTTCCGTCTTGTAGTTTCTTTGTAATAAATTTCGCATTGGTCATTTTTGCTGACGTCATGCTCCCGTTGCGTAATGTCTTCACTCTCCCAGTATTTAGATAATTCCGTTGTGTCCACTAACGTTGCAAGGCAGTTGAGCGGTTTAAGTTTTCCGCATAAGATCCACCCCAAACGAGTCTGTTGTGCGACCGGAGTGTGATGATCGCCTTTCAGGACTCCATCCAGGATGATGTCAGCGTAGACCCCAGCGCCAAAGAGTACGTCAACAGAATTTGATACATTATAGCTAGGGTCTCCAAGCTGCAAGTTTTGTAAATGATCCCAGTTTTGGTTTTTGAAAGTTTGATGCGGTAAGTTATTCGTTAGTTTGTTAAGGATCAATGCTTGAGTGGTAAAATTATAGTCTGAATGTATGGACTTGCAGTTAATGTGTATAAGTCCCTTGCTGTTTCCAGAGACGGATCCAATTCCAGCCACAGCAGCATTTAATTTCGTACGAGGTAGTCGCAGCAGTTGAGCAGCATTTTCTGTTATTAAGTTAACTTGAGAGCCCTGGTCTAGAAGAGCTCGTAGAGTGATGTAGGTGCCGTCGGCAGATTTTACCTGGACTTGGACGGTGGTTAAGAGGACTTCCGTTTCACTGTTTGATAAATGATGAGTGCCCTGGTGTTGATTTGACGTCGAAGGTTGTGGGTGAACATCATTACTCTCCGTTTTTGTAGTCGGTTGAAATACAATGTTTCTGTGCAACAATGTGTGGTGTTTCAAATTGCATTCCCTGCAAGTATTCGATGACGTGCAGTATTCATTCCCGTGGCTGTATAAACAGTTTCTACATACTTGCAGTTTCGCAACCGTTTTAGAACGTTCGGCTGTGTCCATTTTGATGAATTTGTCACATTTCCTCAATACATGATCGCCATCACATAATGGGCATGGTTGAAATGATGTATGAAATGCCTTTGAAAAATCGTGTTTAGACTCGTACGGAGTTGAGTTTTGGAAATAATTCGGTTTGTTTTTGTTGTTGTAATTGTAGTTAGGTTTGTAGGTATTTGTATAGCTCTTGTTAACCGGTTGTTGAAAAGATTTATTGAAAAGTGGTTTCTGAATATTAGGAGAGCTCTTCTGTGAGCTTGTTGCAGTTTCGTAGGCAACGAACTTGTTTTCTATGAATGATAGGAATTCCTGGAGGTCGGGCAATTCCTTGTTGTTTACTATTTCTTTGTTATATTCGTTATAAGATACGGCGTCCAGTTTTTGTGACATATAGTGCACGATCATCGGCCCCCAGCTTGATACCTCTATGTTCATGTTGGCGAGTCCATTTATGCTTTCTTTTATAATGTCGTGCATTCTTTTCAGATTGTAGGCGTTAGGTTGTTGAATAACTGGTAGCTGCTGCATAGAATTCATAAATGAAGAAAACTGTAGGCGGCGATTATCGTATCGGTGTTTTAATATTTCCCAACAAGATTCGTAGTTATCGGCGCTGATCGATAAATGCTGTACCAAGCGCTCAGCCTCACCCCTTAGTTTCGTTTTCAGGTGCTGCAGTTTTTGCGTCTTGGAGATAGTTGGGTTGTTATGTATCGTTTCGAGAAAAATATCTTTGAAAGAGACCCATTGCATATAGTCGCCGGCAAAGACAGGAATTTCAATTTGCGGTGCAGCTCGTTGGTAGTGAATGTTCGCCCAAATTTTGCTGTTTAGAACTTTCTTCATGTTGTCATATTTTTGTTCGATGTCATCAAATTTTTCACTGTAGTCTTGTTCCAAATTACTCCCTCTGAGTGCACCTTCCAGCTCCCAGTGGATGTTGTCAATCGACTCCCATTTTGACTTCATAATCGAAAGGTAATCTTCAATCTCCCACTTCTCTGTTATGGTGTCAATGTTAATTTTTTCCATAGTTCTATGCAATGCCTTAAAGTTACATACTTGCTGGTTCATAAGCTGTTTTACTTTGTTGTTCGCTTCTTCTTCCAGCATGCCAGTCAGATCAAAGTCTAAGTTTTGCTGACTTCGCAGAGTAAGTAATAAATTGATCATATCTTTCTTGGTTGCCTCGTACATTTGCTTCGTGTTGCCATAAATATCATTGGTAAAGTAGTTAATCGTAGATTTATCTTCAGTCGTTTCCAGAAGTGTTTCATGCCGCTCGTGAAATTCAACCCATAGGTTTTCTAGGCTTGATAGGCGTTTTTCTAAGTATTCTTTAGTTTTTCTTGACGCACTGTCCTTTTTATAGTTAGTGCACAATGTTTTAATGTTTTCGAAAGAGGACGCTTGTTTAGTTAAAAGTTCCATGTTAAGTAGTTTCGTTTAAGTATAGTTTAGTTAAGTTCCTTCGAGTTAAGTGTTGTTTAAGTACCTTAGTATAGTGGATACTGTAGATTTCCAGGTGATGGTTCAGTTCAGGACAGGAAGACAACCGTCGTTCACCAGCAGTCTTCTTTCTCAAGTGTTCTTCGTTGCTTGTTTCTGTTCACGAGTTTTTCTTGAGAGTCCTTGGCACAAAGTGTCTCCGCAGTCTTCGCTGTGACACTCGACTTCTCAATCTGGACTGGGGAGACCCGCTTCTGGGAGGCCAGCCAAACCGATTCGCTATCACAAACAAAATCCGCAAAATTCACTATGTGCTAATAGTTGAAGGACCATTTGATGTACAGTCCGTTAGATCTGTACAGCTGTGGAGTTTGTTGTAGTTAGTTAAGTTTAGTTAATTTATAGTCTTGAAATAATGTTTATTTTATAAGAGTTTTTACATAGTTAAGTTAGTGAGTGGTGATTATCACACGACGCGTGTTTGTCGCTGTGACGTGTGTCGCGCACTGGTTTTAATATATAAAGTATGGAAACTAAGTTGACAAATGTGATATGTCAGCATAAAAGAAAAATGTACGATGTAAACCGTACAATATTAGTAGGAGTAGGATTATACCTTCTGTTATAGACCTGTCTGTGTCTCTACTTCACTTATGATCACGGCTGGTGGAATACGATAATTACTTGTTCGGAACCAGTTCCATACAAGTAAATAAAAAGCCTCGATCGGAACCAGTTCCATACAAGTAAATAAAAAGCCTCGATCGGAACCAGTTCCATACAAGTAAATAAAAAGCCTCGATCGGAACCAGTTCCATACAAGGAAATAAAAAGCCTCGATCGGAACCAGTTCCATACAAGTAAATAAAAAGCCTCGATCGGAACCAGTTCCGAAACTCCGGTTCTGTAGACGGCCGAAGCGACCTGTACTGCGATCCCTAAGACGCCTGAAACGCGTGGGGATTATAGCAACTGCTCCCTTCTAAGAGGCTTTTGATCAGCAGTGGACGTCTTTCGACTGCTCATGTATGCATGACCATTTTTGGAATGGCTGCCAACCTTATCGTTTTCGAGCTATGACATATCTTTAGATTCGTCTAAGTTGTTCCCACAACTGGAATGGTTGTCCCTGAGATGCCCAATAGAGCCTCTATCTCTCGATACGTCACATGACGATCTTCGAGAATTAGTTGTCTCACAGCAATGATGTTCAGTGAAGGCGGATTTTGGGCGTCCTTCGCGAGATTCGTCACTAACACTAGTATGTCCACGCTGGAATTCTAAATACCAGTGTTCGACAGTCCGCAGACATGGGGCTTCATCACTGAACACAGATGTTAGCTCTTCAAAACACTGAAGCCGTGTCAGGCGTCTTCTAAAGTTGTAGAAAATTATTGCACGAAGATTTTCCTTAGAAAGATTCATTTTCGTACGTAACCTGACAGATTCCAATCGACGCTGTGACTAAACAATAGCATTAATCCTTTGATTATATATACGTCTAGATAGTAAGTCGTCTTAAAAGTGACGTTCACACTGAATCACTACTCCATTATCCGCGTGTGCGTGCAGGCCTCGTACTACACTAGCGTTATCTGTGGCTGTGTGCGTGTTTGGGGATCTCCAGTTATAAATATTTTTCCCATAAATAGCGATAGCGTTGTGGGCTATGCATTGATATATACTGTGTAAATAGAATAGAATTGAATGGAATAGAATGGAATAGAATGGAATAGAATGGAATAGAATGGAATAGAATGGAATAGAATGGAATAGAATGGAATAGAATGGAATAGAATGGAATAGAATGGAATAGAATGGAATAGAATGGAATAGAATGGAATAGAATGGAATAGAATGGAATAGAATGGAATAGAATGGAATAGACTGGAATAGACTGGAATAGACTGGAATAGACTGGACTAGACTGGACTAGACTGGAATAGACTGGAATAGACTGGAATAGACTGGACTAGACTGGAATAGACTGGAATAGACTGGAATAGACTGGACTAGACTGTACTAGACTGGAATAGACTGGAATAGACTGGAATAGACTGAAATAGACTGGAATAGACTGGAATAGACTGGAATAGACTGGAATAGACTGGAATAGACTGGAATAGACTGGAATAGACTGGAATAGACTGAAATAGACTGTAATATACTGGAATATTCTGGAATATACTGGAATAGGCTGGAATAGACTGGACTAGACTGGAATAGACTGGAATAGACTGGAATAGACTGGAATAGACTGAAATAGACTAGAATATACTGGAATAGACTGGCATAGACTGGAATAGACTGGAATAGACTGGAATAGACTGGAATAGACTGGCATAGACTGGAATAGACTGGAATAGACTGGAATAGAATGGAATAGAATGGAATAGAATGGAATAGAACGGAATAGAATGGAATAGAATGGAATAGAATGGAATAGAATGGAATAGAATGGAATAGAATGGAATAGAATGGAATAGAATGGAATAGAATGGACTAGAATGGAATAGAATGGAATACAATGGAATAAAAAGGAATACAATGGAATACAATAGAATAGAATATTAAATTAAATTACATTAAATGGCGTGTCCCTTACGATCAGGTGAACGTCTTATTTGCCTCATGACCAGGAAGAAAAAATATACTTCTAATTAAGTACTTACCTATATAAAAGTAATTAATTTATCAAAAAAAAAATTTAAAATTATTTTAATTAATTTATTTAAAGTTTTGGTGACTATCTACGTATTACGTTTAATTGAATTCATTTTTGCTAAAAGAAAAATTACCCCAGACTTAAGATATATTCCCCCATTATTACCAAGCAACACCAGTCTAGTCGGACAATGTACAAATAGTCGTAAAAAACAATCGAGTTTTTATAATAATCCTTCACAGAATCTTAAGACTTATCAATGGAAAATTGAGTTAGGATCTTTATTAATTTTACTTAGTTAATATTTTCTCGATTTGATTACACAATTCGGCATAATGTTTTTTTTTTTGCGAGCACAAACCATTGGTACAGTTCAAGTGACACTAAACAACCAAGTCGACCAATTTGATGTTTTGGTGTACCTGATATTGTCAAGTGTTTGAACATCGAACATGCTATCTAGACGTATATATAATCAAAGCATTAATCCTAATACTTGCAACTATTTTGAGATTCAAAATTTAAACACATTCGAATATAGAACAGTTCCAAATTCAAAATTGCCGGGAAATACGGAAACGACAGAACTTAAAAGGCAGGCCTCGTAAAAAAAGTACTTTTTTTATACTTCTAATGTGGCAAGCAACATGCGGCCCGCCTGATGGTAAGCAGTCACCGCAGCTTATAGACGGTAATTTCACCAGCTAAAGTGCCCTTCACACCGGAACACAGCAATGTTTACATAACCGCCAAGCAGCAGTGCTTGGTACCTCTTTGCCTTGGTACCCTGCCACCTAGTAAAATACAGATTTCTTTTGCGCACATATTACAAATTTGAAATAAACTATTTTTGAAAAAATAAGAACCGACTTCAAAGTATATTATCTAAAAAGCATAAAATAACGAAAATATATTGAAGTCGGTGTCAGCTCGTGCTAGTCTTAATTACCATGATGTGCTAGCACCGACTTCAATATATTTTCGTTATTTTATGCTTTTTAGATAATATACTTTGAAGTCGGTTCTTATTTTTTCAAAAATAGTTTATTTAACACTTTTTAGTGACTTTTATTTTAGCAACAAAAAAATAGGTATCAGCACTATCCCGCAACTTGAACGTCTACGTTACAGTAACTTACTGAAAACATAAAAAGTTTATATCTCTTAAACTACTGGACCGATTTTGATGAAACTTGTACTCTACCCTAAGTTGAAAAATACTCTAACTACTGCAAAAAGAATTTTCGAAATCGGACCTGTAGTTTCTGAGAAATCCGCGGACAAACCTACATACATACATACACTCATAAAATTAGGTAAATTTGTTTAGAAGCCTACATAGACTAACATATATTAATATTATTATTATTATTTAAGTACGAATTAATATCTTCCACTATTCCAGGCAACCTTTCCATATAATAATAATATGTACAACAAAAATGTTCATTTTGTTCGCTATCGAGCTTTTTTTTACAGTTTTACGTCTCAAAATACTGGTTCAAAAATTATGTTATGTTTTAAAAATAGAGTATTTTTTTTTTGTAAAACGAGTGCGTAAATAAAAGTTCTGTTTAGTATTCAGCTCGCGAGCGATTTAAGCCGCGGCTTAAGACTGCATGGGAATAAACTATTTAAAAAAAAATAAAAACCGACTTCAAAGTAAATTATCTAAAAAGCATAAAATAACGAAAATATATTGAAGTCGGTGCTAGCACATCATGTTAACTAAGACTAGCACGAGCTGACACCGACTTCAATATATTTTCGTTATTTTATGCTTTTTAGATAATTTACTTTGAAGTCGGTTTTTATTTTTTTTTAAATAGTTTATTTAACACTTTTTAGTGACTTTTATTTTAGCAAAATAGGTATCAGCACTATCACGCAATTCGAATGACTACGTTACAGTAATTTGCTAAAAACATAAAATGTTTATATCTCTTAAACTACTTGACCGATTTTGATGAAACTTGTACTCTACCCTAAGTTGAAAAATACTCTAACTATTGCAAAAATAATTTTTGAAATCGGACTTGTAGTTTCTGAGAAATCCGCGGACAAACCTACATACATACATACATATATACATACATACATACATATATACATACATACATACATACATACATACACTCATAAAATTTGGTAAATTTGTTTAGAAGCCCACATAGATTAACATATATTAATATTACGCATTTTTATTAATATTACATACATACGCGTCGAATAGAGAACCTTCTTTTTGAAGCCGGTTAATAATGAAAAAGCGCCACTCGCGGTTAAGCCTCGGACAGATTAGATCGACGTACGGTGTGGTCACTGTTCTATGGTTGTAACTTTGTAGTCGAAATGCCATTTCAAATTGTGTATATGCTTACATAATAATTTTATTTATTTCTTTGGTCAACATCTACGTATATCTATACTTATAATAAAACTGTAACCGGTCCAATTCTGTACATTGAAGATATTTTGAAAATTATGTTTGGAGGGGGGCATTCTATAACCGATACTAAAGCCAAAAATGTATTTTTTTTTGTCTGTCTGTCTGTCTGTCTGTCTGTATCTCGGCTGAGCATCACGCCGAAACTACTGGATGGATTGAAACGAAACTTGGCATGATTTGAGTTAATACTCCGAGGTAGGATATAGGATACTTTTTATCCTCACCTCCGGCACGGTTCCCTTGGGAGAGGGGATTAAAGTCAAAATGGGTACTTGGTTATACGCTTGGTCCGATTTTATCAATTTTTCTTCATAATTATAATAAATATTAGTAAGGGAACACTCATAGAGAGTTGTTATCAAGGTTTTGTAATCGATCGGGTTAAGCAACGTTAGGTAAGGTCATTAAATAGATGGGTGACCCTTTAACGCCATTTGAACTAAACGGGTCCGTGCTTCGGAGAGCAAGTAAAAAGTGAGTCCCAGTTTTTAACCGACTATGAAAAAGGAGGTTATGTATTCGATGCGAGTGTCTGTTATTAAAAGTTTAGTTAACGTAAACACAGCGCGGGCGGAGCTGCGTGGGTCAGCTAGTAACAGATAAAACAATTTACTTAATACTAATTATTATAGTTTTTTTTTTCTAAATTGAAATCCTAATGATGCCGACACATAGAGGTAATATTTTCAAATAAAGAACGCAACTAAACATTAAGTAACCAATTGTTTTAGGGTTCCATGACTAAAAGATAAAAAAGGAACCGTTATGGTGTGACTCTGTCTGTCTGTCTGTCTGTCACACACCTATATATTTCAGGAACCACTGATGCTATCGATTTGTAACTTGGAATAGTTTTAGATCTTACTTACCCAACCTCATCGTAATGGAAGAACTTTTTGCTTTTACTTTATTTAATGGGGGCCGAAATGGGGTATCGATTTTTTTTTTACCTTTTAGGCAGGTATGGAACCCAAAAAACGATAGATTATTGCATAGAATTGAATCTACATCGTACGTAAAATAATTATGAAAATAGATAATTAAATATAAATGCGTTATTAATCCTCAATCAATTAAAATAACAATTTATTATATCGCTTCGCCGACAATCGATAAATCTTCCCGAAACAATAGTACCGAGTAATTACGAGTTACCTAGTAAGGGACAATAATCGTTATAGAGATGGAATCGAATCGATACATCTCGATGTATCGAGCCTTTATTCGATTCCGGCTGGTTTATCGTTATTGTTTTAATCAATTTGTATTTGCATACTGTTATGAGGGAGTTTGCTTGTGCTTGAATAAATACTGGCCTTATATTGATGTGGTTGTTGATAATAGATTAGAAATATATTCTCCGCTCAGCGGAGATGACTAGCAAATAATACTATTGTGACCATTGCACTTAAAAATATTCTAAGATTGTGACTATTTAATAATAATATCTTGGGACAATCCACACATGGTCATCCGATCCCAAACTAGGCAGAGCCTGTATACTATGTAAACCAGACTGATAACTGATACTACTATGTACTTATATTTTTTTTTGTAAATGCATACTTAGATTGGTAAATAACACCCAGACACTTGGTGGGAATCGAACCCAGACCACCAGACTGATAACTGATACTACTACTTATATTTTTTTTTGTAAATGCATACTTAGATTGGTAAATAACACCCAGACACTTGGTGGGAATCGAACCCATGACCCATCGGGTAGCAGTCAGGGTGTCTAACCACTAGATCAATCATCATCAGCCGGAAGACGTCCACTGCTGAACATAAGCCTCCCCCTTAGAACGCCACAATGAACGACAATTGGCTATTTACATCCACCGGTTACCTGCGACGCGCACAATGTCGTCTGTCCACCTAGTGGGAGGCCTGCCTACGCTGCGTCTTCCGGTTCGTGGTCGCCACTCGAGAACCTTTCTTCCCCAACGGTTATCGGTTCTTCGAGCGATATGGCCTGCCCATTGCCACTTCAACTTGCAGATTCTGAGAGCTATGTCGGTGACCTTGGTTCTTCGGCGAATCTCCACATTTCGGATTCTGTCGCGCAAAGAAACTCCGAGCATAGCTCTCTCCATGGCTCGTTGTGTGACTCTGAACTTCTCTAAAAGGCCAGCCGTTAGAGACCACGTCTCAGTACCATATGTCATCATTGGCAACACACACTGGTTAAAAACCTGCGTCTTCAGGCACTGCGGTATTTCGGACGAGAAGATATACTAGATCAATAAACCCGTGGAAAAAAAAAGTACCTATTTGAAAATACAGATATATTTTTAAGACCCGATAGGGATTTACATGTTAGACGCCAGTGTCTGTGTATTTGCCTGTCTGTTGCATCGTAGCTTCTAAACAAAAGAGTTTTTTTTTCAACTTGATGACGAGGGGTGTCCGGTAAGTATCCGGTAGCTCCCTCCCATCACTTCCCGTTGGGTACATGTAAGAGGCGACTAAGGGAAAACAAGGAGGCTGGCAGCAGCGTCCTTCTATTGGATTACCTACCACCTAGGCTGTGATCCCCAAGACGCCTGCCAAGCGTGGGGATTATGGCAACCCCTCCCTTCTAAGGGGGAGGCCTTTGTTCAGCAGTGGACATATCGGCTGCTGATGATGACTATAAAATAGTAACTTCAGTTAATTTGTTATTTTGTTTGATATATTTATATAAATAAATGTATTTTCCTTTCTTTCTTTTAATAAGCTATATCCACGGCTAAATCCACAAATCACAGTGGACTTATTTCGGCTGCCGATGATGATAAAGATGATGATGACGTGGTCTATAGGCTGCTCTGCCGCTATCTCTTGAGCTTGGTAATTCTATCAGCTACAGTGCCTTTTTATACCGGAACGCAGTAATGTTTACAAATTGCTAATTGGACGCAAAATATCGGTCACTGCGGTGATACCTTTTTTTTCGGGGGAAAGCTTCAAAAGGTCCCCGGGATCTGTTGGGGTCAACCGTGGTATGTGAGATTCTTACCCACTAAAATCCCCGCGGCTGTCAGATCGGCACATGAGACACCAGAGCTCTCCACCAGGAAACTCTTAGAGTGCAGTATAGCCCCCCGGGAACCAGACACGGTGCTCACGGAGACGGGGGTCGCAACCCCGTCGCTGTCCTCGGATTCGCCGCCGTACTAAACTATCACCGTAAACTTTCGTTTCTATCATAACGGTATAGACCACTATAGTTATAGCCGCCAGTAAGCAACTAAGAAAACAATTTCATATCTCTACGTCTATGAAACTAATTTGGCCCGTAGCTCGTATCAGAACAGGTGATTTTTCACGGAAAATTGCCATAAAAGAGGGAAAACTTCGGCCCACTAGTACCCCGGTCACGTTCCTCTGAGGGGCGAAAGGGATAGAAGATTTAGAGGCTTAGGGGGTGCGAATAGGACGAGTGTATGCTATATTTCTCGCCTCCGGGTTAAGATGGATAACCTTTCTATTTATTACCAACTCTAGCTAGTGAATGTCTGATTCCTATAAAATGATTTGCTTTTTAACACCTGACGTAAAAAGGTGGTGTTATAACTTTCAACTGTTTCTGTCTGTGAGTCTGTGTGATCGAAGCTTCTGAACAATTGAATGGATTTAGATGCGGTTTTTTACTAAAAAATAAACAATATTTATGTATCTACTATTAACGGAACACAGAACCATAAAATTTTAAATGCATGGAGTTAATTTTTTGCATTATAATTTTTGTTTTACAATTTACACTCAGTGGGTGAGCGCTTGTCTTGGAAAACAAGGTGCGTAGGTTCGAACCCCGGCTCGCACCTCTGTATTCTTTAGTTAATCATGCGCGAGTCGTCTTTCTGCAATAGTTAGTAACTTTCGGTGAAAGAAAACTTTCTAAGGAAACCAGCATGTCTGAGAAATATTTTTTTGACGCGGGGTAAATCTTCGAAAGATCCCCGGGAGCTTTGGGGCTCGACCGGGATATGTGGGATTCTTACCCACTAAAACCACCGCGGCTGTCGCATCGGCACATGAGAGGGGTCCCAGGTCTTTCTGATGGGATCTGCACCAGGGGTACCTCAGTGCCTTGCCTTTGAGCCCGCCGCCGGGGGCGCATTGTAGCCCCCCCAGGAACCAGTCACGGTGCTCACGGGGACGGGGGTCGCAACCCCGCCGCTGTCCTCCTCGGAGTCGCCACCATACTCAATGGACGTTCAAAGGGCCAAGTCTGAGAGAGCCCTCGTGTATCTCATGTGCCGATGCGACAGCCGCAGGGGTCTTGGTGGTTTAGAATCCCATATACCCGTCGACTCGGTGTTTAGAAGGCTTCCTCTGCGAAAAAAAAATAAACGTTGGATTTACATCTATTCTTTTCTGAGAGACAACAGGGATCAACAAGTGCGCGATTCATCACGCTAAAACAAAATGTCAACGATCGGTCACGGCTTGGAGCATCAAATAATATTTGACCCGACGGCTTTTGAAGGTATTCAAAGGAATGAAAGTGAAAAATACATTGTAGATGACAAAGAGAGACCGTCATTCGTATGCAAATGTGCATTGAACAGGGGGACGCTGGTATTTTTCAACCTTTTCACGGACATTTTTTATTTTTTTTTATTTATTTGTTATAGCATTTCGTTGGGTATTGATTGAATAGTGAGCTCTATGGGAAGATGCTACATATTTTTTATCTCTTAGTTTCGTTTCACATATAAGATCTAACGGCCGCACTCACAAACGCCAATTAACTTTAATTCTAATTAAGTAGCTTTTAAAATCTATTTATTTCGACTGTCGGAGCCGTTTATGATTATTTTCGATTATTGAATCCGAGATAATTGATATCTCTACTCACTATCTATGTATTGAGTATTAATTGGCTTAGATTGTCGAAATAATACGATTTCAAGAAATGGATTAATGATCATTAAGTATAATTGACGTTTGTAGGTTCGGCAGTAAGTAAGATTATAGAAACTTCTACTGTCGCTCATCCATCATTATCACCAGCCGGAAGATGTCCACTGTTGAATATAAGCTTCCCCTTGGAACGCCACAATGACCGACAATTATCTATTTGCGTCCAACGGCTGTCCACCTTTTTTTTTTTTTGACGCGCTGGAAATCTTCCAAAGATCCTCGGGAGCTGTGGGGCTCGACCGGGGTATGTGGGATTCTTACCCACTAAAACCCCCGCGGCTGTCGCATCGGCACAGGAGAAGGGGGTCCCCAGGGCTCTCCGGTGGGATCTGCACCCCCTCAGTGCCTTGCCTTTGAGCCCGCCGCCGGGGGGCGCATTGTAGCCCCCCGGGAACCTGACACGGTACTCATGGGGACGGGGGTCGCAACCCCGCCGCCGTCCTCCTCGGAGTCGCCGCCGTACTCAATGGACGTTCAAAGGGCCCACACCCCGAACGTCCAGTGACTCTGAAGGACCGGCTGTCCACCTAGTGGGTGGGCTGCCTACGCTGCGTCTTCCGGTTCGTAGTCACCACTCGGGAACCTTTCGTCCCCATCGGTTATCGGTTAAGCGAGCGATGTGGCCTGCCCATTGCCACTTTAACTTGCAAATTCTGAGAGCTATGTCGGTGACTTTAGTTCTTCGGCGAATCTTCTCATTCCGGAGTTTATCGCGCAAAGAAACTCCAAGCATAGCTCTCTCCATAGCTCGTTGTGTGACTGAGCTTCACTAAAAGGCCACCAGTTAAGAACCACGTTTCAGTGCCATATGTCATCACTGGCAACAAACACTTGTCTCTGATGCCCGGAACCTAACTTACGCCTAGACCTTTGACTTGGCTTAAGGACTGTTGTCTACATGATATTAACCAAGACCGACTTGTTACCTGCCCTCTAAAGTACGGAGATGCTCTCGGAGAAGAAAATCTGGCACTTCGGCTGTTGGCCAAATAGCCTAAAAAAAAGGAGAATGGCTCATTTAAATTCAGTAACAATTAGTGAAAGTTAAAATTTATTGCTTCGATTATAACACAGTTTTCCACTTGACTTCACTTTTAATTTTAACACGCCTCCATCAATGGGCATAACATGGATGCGCCTTTTTGTAAAACTTTGTAAAGCGAACGATAATGTTGTATTAAAATAATACCTTTTAAAACAATTTTTTAGTTAGAAAATATTAAGTGTTTTAAGCGACGATGTTAGGGTTTTATGAGAGTTTAGTGCGAAAATAGCACCCCCTCCATTGGTGTTGTGTTCATGGAGACTTAGCATGATGTGCAAATCTGGACAGACAAGTGTGACTATGACGTCACTATGACGTAGTATTTCATATTTTTGTATGTAGAAATGATGATTCGGTATTGAAAACTACGTTACACTCCACACCGATCTGTCAAGGTTGCAAGTTGTGCTGAGCCCGTAACTGTGTGTAGTGTTGCCAGTACTCAATGAGTCACAAACGGCTTGTGACTGTGATCGAAGTTATACATTTGCATGCTGAATGAAGTGAAACGTGTCCACCTGTAATTACGATGTTTCTGGCAAGTAAATATTCTATCGTTTGTCTCTTTTGCTGACTTGTATTGTTAATAAGTTTCTCGTGATGTATTCGGGAAAAATAGTCCTCCTCCCATCCCATCTTATCCCGTTCGTTGTCGTAGGAGGAGTCTAAAGGAAAGCCAGAAGACGTGTAGCGGCTACTTCAGCTTAATATCAATCTCCATGAATACCTACTGCGATTCCCAAGATGCTTGCCAAGCGAGGGGATTACGGCACACCTAACCCCTACTCCCCTTAAGGGGTGGGCCCTATGTTCAGCAGTGGACGTGTTTCGGATAACGATAATATCAATAGGCTGCACTTACCATTCACGTCTTTATTACTTCTTACCATAATGAAGGATGACTTGACAGTGCTTGACAGGACTAGTAAAAAAAAATTGCACAGTGGGCAAATCTTTTCTCGTCGTATCCACAAAATTCCTTCCATTCCTTACATAATTAAAACAGATGCGTATTGGGTGCATTAATTTATACTTTTTTCCTCTTTTAATTTGTCCGCGCCAAGTGTTTTGCATAAATTCTTGGAAAGAAGGAAAGAAAAAATATACACAAAAGGCCCAATTAGTTGGGCCGGAGTAATTTATTTGCTCTTAATAAGTTGGTTCAGGAATTCCTTCCGTACTTCCGTATGTTATTTGAGATGGAAATGGTTTTTTTAAGTTACGACGATTTTCCGTTTAAGAAACAATACTAATTGATTTTAGTTTTCTTGTTCTATTAAGTAATTTTATTTACCAAGTAATTGAAAAAAAAATGACGTTTGATTTTTAATGTTAATATAAAGGTAGGTTTTCTTATATTTTAGCCCTCAAATCTTGGCTATCACAATGCCTTTGTTTGAGACTCAGTAGTGGGGGACTTTTTTTAATAAATCGTCCAAAACTATAAAATATTATGTCTCCTCGCACCATAACTACTACTTACACAACTACATTCCCTAATATCATAATCTTACATAGAAATGCTTTCACATTTCAACGGGAGCCCTGCGACACCCTAAAAATTGTTTTGCGAAACACCTTACTTGTTACTCGAATTTAAACTTTACAGTTATAGATATAAGTTTTGTGGTACTTTGCAGAGGTCAGTTTGAAGTAAATGAAGTCGGTATGTCCCTCCAGGCTATTAGTCCGGGGATTAGTGGATTGATCCAAGGATCGGATGACCAACGTCATATTATTAAAGCGGGATTTGGGCGTTTGCCGGACCAATTTCATATCTGTTTGTTTTGTGTTTTTCAAATGAATTTTAGAAACATATTGTTTATTTCTTTGAAACAAAAGCTTTTGTTATAAATTAAAGATTCAACACCAACCAACAACCCAACAATAATAACTAAGAAGACCTGAGAGGGTACACCGGCATAACTTCAACATCTCAGTCCTCCCGTGACCATGGGTGCTGCAAAGCATTCGAAACTTCGGAATGGTAAAATCTAAAATAAACCGTGATAAAATCCGTAAAAGTAGTTTGATTTCAATGTGTAATATTTGCGTAAGTAAAAGACAACATTAATTAAAGATTAAGCTAAGAAAGATCATCAGATTTTTTTTAATGTAAAACTATTAAAAGTGCAGTATGTACGTTCAATATTTATAATTTAGACTACTTCACATAGAGTAGAATACAATAGGTACTCTTTATTGGTGGTCTTATCGCTAAAAGCAATTTCTTTCAAATAACCTGAACGGTGGTGCACTATTATTTTTTAATTGTTAACCAGTATCTAGTTAGTCGTCTACAGTAACACATAATCATCTTACTTTACAACACTTTAATGAGTACTAATTTTATTTTATGTTTTTAAAAAAAAACAAACCCTTTGATGCACACACGTGTGGTCAGACAATACCAACAAAAAACGTTACTTAAGCTCCCGGCAACAATTAAGGCCGCACCGCCTCCAATCAGTCGTCTTGTCGTCGCTTCTTGTCGTCGCGTCTCGACCGAGCCTAATTCACTTATAAATATTCATGCGCTTATTATAGATGCTATATTGTGATACTTTGATTAAGTGTCTCCAACCCTCCGCTGCTGATAAATGACTGTCGGTTTCTGCTAGAAGATTTTTTGTCCAGATCATTTTCGATTTGTACCCCTGTGCAACATGACGTTAAGTGATGCTACAGTTCTTTTTTTAGTTAGATTTTTTTTGTTTTAAAACGCAGTTTTTTTATTTAATTCTACAATTAAATTTTGAATACTGGGGCCTTACCATAGCAGGGCAGTTTAACACGAAAAGTGACCTGTCTTACAAATTTGAAACCATGAGCGCACTAATTATACTGCGTCCATTTTATTATTGGTTTTTTGACAGCTCGACGTTTGACGTTTATAGGAACGTGAACATAGTAAGTGAAAAAAATAATCGATATCGAAAAATGAACATTCGATTAAATATTTTTTTATTCTGACGATTCATGTTAATGTTTCAACCTTAAAAAGTTGTTTTTCTTTGTTATATTATGCATGAGGCCCTTAAAATAAAATGAATGAAAGTTAATGTAAACATGACGAAAGTAATGAAAACATATTACACCTTAATGATTTCTGATACTTACGCGAATATTACACATTGAAATGAAACTAATTTTACGGATTATATCGCGGTTTATTTTATGTAATTTTAAAAATCAAAAAAAATCAAAAATAAACCGCGATATAATCCGTAAAATTAGTTTCATTTCAACATATTACACCTTATTTACATATTAGCATTTATTTCTATCGATTATTTGTAATCTGTGGCACAATCGTAGTTATCGTTATGCGTGGCAACTCACTAAAGTGCGGCACGCGTCCATGAAGAATAATATTATTTCTGTGAATTTGTAACCTTAAGAATACGAAACTTCATGGGCGTCAGCTGTCAAAAAACCAATAATAAAATGGACAGAGTATAGTGTGACAATAATATTGTCACGTGACCACTCACCTGTTTGTGTGACGTAATAGCTGAGTGGCCTGCTAATTAGTGCGCTCGTGGTAAGAACAGGTCACTGTTCGTGTTAAACTGCCCTGCTGTTAGAGTTCATGGTATGGCCCCAGATTTCGAAAAATATTAAACTGTTCAATTTTATACATAAAATGAGCAGATATTATTTTAAATTAATCAGCTCATATCAATGAATTTATGGTTCAAAATATATGCGCACAATTTAGATAATACACGAGAACAATTAGGAAAAACTCATTCAACAAATGACATTAATCAAACTAAATAGACGAACGCCCTTCGTCTCGCGAAGGGGATAATCAGATATGTTTGATTTTAATTAACCCTTGTTATTAATAGGTCGGGTGTCGGCTGTCGTGTCGCACGTCAGCGCTAATCGCAGTCGTTTTGTCTTGCCGTGTAGTAAGCCCCTTATTCACACCTTGTCGTTTGCTTATGGAATTAATTAAAGTACTAAACAATTTTAGTGTTGAATTTTTATTTCGATTAATTGAGTTAGTCTTTTTGAATAACGAATATTGTGTTTGTACATAATTTAATAAAATGTGTACAACACATTTTATTGTACACATTTTAGTAAATTATGTGTACAACACATTTTATGTATATTTTATACACACAATGTGTACAACACATTTTATGCTTAAAAATAATAATTAGGTAATTCTGCATTTAACGGGTTAACTTATGTTTTGCGTAACCGTTTTGTTAACGGAATTTTTAATAGTTGTTTGCATAGGTACGTGAATAATCATTATACTAGGAGAAATTATATGCATAAATTTATTTGCAAAGTAATTTAAAATGAACCTTGAATCTGTTATTCAAATACACAAATTGGAAAATGCTAATACAAACTAGAAATTCGACTCAAAACATCAAACTTGGATAATCAAAGCGAATTCCCCAACTGTATTCATATACGAAGCACCATGAGGTAAATCTTTAACAGTACCGCTGCATAGACTATCGACCGGAATAAATCTAGAACGTCCAAACGTTTTGTACCTACACATAAAACCTCACGTGAATGCCAAAAACTTGTAATGTTTCTTAAGGTTCTGCTGCCGTCCTCGTCTAAGCAATTAGGTTAGAGGGCAGTTTATAAAAATCATCATCATCATCAGCAGTCGAAAAACATCCACAGCTGAACAAAGGCCTCCCCTTTAGGAGGGAGGGGTTGCCATAATCCCCAGCATCTTAGGGATCGCAGTGTAGGTGGTAGGTAATCAAATAGAAAGACGTTGCAGCCCGTCTTCGTAATTTCCTTTATTCGTCTCTATCATTTGCTTATGGAATTAATACGCATTTAATAATATACAAGTGTTATTGTTAGTTCGTAGTAATATCGTTAGAAATATCACTCAATTCTAACGCTTATTGGATAGAACATATTTTGTCATTTTTATTTCAATATAATCTCAGAGCTTACAGATGTGGGGACATCTATTTTAAAGGTGGGATACATATTTTTAACCCGTACAGCAAATAGGGGGACGTCAGAAGCCTATATTATGTCTATATTTTGCGGCATCGAATGTACGGATTTGAATATGTTTCGTTTGTTTAATCCGGACCGTTCGTGAATGTCGTTGTCATTAATAGCGAAGTACATTATAATCTAATAATTTGTTTCTAACATAAAAGTATTCATAAGTCGAAAAGTTTATGTGATCAATCATCCGACACATCTATCCAATTTATCTACTCTATAGGAAATCTTCGTGCATCTCCGTGGATTTAGTTAACATATGTACTGCGAGGGGTCGGCAGAACCATAAATAATAATTCTAGGCCCGAGTCGCGCTAGATAAATCGACATATGCTAATATGTTGCCAAATTATTTATTGAGGGGTAAACCTTATCGGATTGGGGTGTATGTGGAAAGAAAACGATCGTTTTGGAAGAGAAATGTTGAACATTGACTTAGTATGAGTTGGAGAATGTTAAATTTTGATGATACGCCTTTCGCGAAGGGGTAGAGGTGTACCAACAGCGATATTTAGCCATTTAACCAAAAACCTAATTTACAATTTAGCCGAAATTGGAATTAAACTCGCGATCAGCTGCACTTTGACACTCCTTGACTCCTAGGTATCAGAACTGCCGGTAGGTGAACCTCCAGCATAAATGCTAATGGAAAATGAACCCACGGTCTTTGGTTCTAAGACTGGGTATAATATAACACCTCAGGCTTTATCCATCGTGACGTGCGGTGACATGTATTGTGTATTAGATAAATCCCTTGTCCTAGTTGTAAAAATTAAAAAGTGTTTTTTTTAAGAACAGAAACTCTGTTTATTTAATTTGTAATACATACGGTTTTTTAAACCATCAAAGTGGTAAACAAGCATGCGGACCGCCTGATGGTAAGCAGTCACCGCAGCCTATGGACGCTAGCAACGCCAGAAGAATCACTAGCGCGTTGCCGAGCCCGTAGAAATTTGTTACTCCCTTTTTACATAACTCCATGCTGTAATGACTCGTACCCGTAAGGAGCCCGGTTAGAATTGCATGCCCCCGTCTCCTCAGGTTGGGTGTCGTAAGAGGCGACTAAGCGAGAACAGGAAGACGGGCAGCAGCGTCTTTCTTTTGGATATATCTTCCACCCACAGAACAAAAATCAGTACAAGTACTATAGAATGCTTAAATGCAAGTAAGAACCGTAGGCACAGGTAAGAACATACAAATACATAAATATCAGGTACACGACAATAGGTACTATACAGTCAGCTGTATTTATCGACATTTGCGCTTGTGACAGATCAAACCTATTACTACTATCACTTACATATCAATATAACTCTTGTAATATAACATTCACCTGCCTCGTAGAGGAAAATCTGCCTACGCTTTGTTTAATGGGACCATAGACAAACGCGTACTACTATACACATCCTTCCTCTAAGCTTCCACCTATACTGCGATCCCCAAGCCGCCTGCCAAGCGTGGGGATTATGGCAACCCCTCCCTTCTAAGGGGGAGTCCTTTGTTCAGCAGTGGACGTCTATAGGCTGCTAATGATGATAACATACATACTTGTACCATCTATCTTCAAGACTGATTCTGCTATTCTGTCTGATGTTAGCCTACTTTGATTTGCACCCACTAAAATACTTACTGCCGAACCTACAAACGTCAATTATAGTTAATCAACATTACTCCATATTTTGGAATGAGATTATTCCGACACTCGAAGCCAATTAATACTTAATACGCAGATAGAAAGTAGAAATATCAATTATCTCGTACAATAATCGAAAATAATCATAAACGGCTCCGATAGTCGAAATAAATAGATTTTAAAAAGAAACTTAATCAGTATTAAAGTTAATTGGCATTTGTGAGTGCGGCAGTTAGGTTTTATCTTTATTTCATAAAATATAATACATTCGGGCTTCGAAATTCTTCAAAATTCAAACAAACAATTTATTTTTCTAATTTGGCTTTATTTCAAAAGGCATTGCTCCACCGTGAAAGTCATAAGTCGCTAACTGAAGTTTAACGGACCGTCAACAGCCGGCCCATTACAGTTATGTCGTGCAGTTTTAATCAGGGCCCGGGCTCAAGTTAACTGCCGAATTTGCATAGCAATAACTTATTCCGTTACATTTAACTAGTTGCCTTAAATTGTGAGCTATAAAAATAATGAGCCTGTTTAAGTTTTGAAATGTATTTTATTCTGAACTAGCTGACCCACGCAGCTCCGCATGCGCTATTTTTACGTTAACTAAACTTTTAATAACAGATATTAGCATCGAATACATAAACTCCTTTATTATAGTCGGTTAAAAACTGGGACCCACTTCTTACTTGCTCTCCGAAGCACGGACCCGTTTAGTTCAAATGGCGTTAAACGGTCACCCATCTATTTAATGACCTTACCTAACGTTGCTTAACCCGATCGATTACAAAACCTTGATAAAATCGGACCAAGCGTATAACCAAGTACCCATTTTGACTTTAATCCCCTCTCCCAAAAGAACCGTACTAGATTACGGGATTAAAAGTATCCTATGTCCTACCTCGTAGTAAGATCTCAAAATCATGCCAAGTTTCATTTGAATCCATTCAGTAGTTTCGGCGTGATGCGCAGCCGTGATACAGACAGACAGACAGACAGACAGACAGAAAAACAGACAGAGAAAAATTAAAAAAAAATACATTTTCGGCCTCAGTATCGGTTATAGAATGCCCTCCAAATATAATTTTCAAAATTTCTTCAATGTACAGAATTGGACCTGTTACAGTTTTATTATAAGTATAGATATAGATTGTCAGTGCAAAAAAAAATTTGTTGTTTTTTGCCTACGCTTCTTAGAACAATAAGTACCTACACGTAATTTTATTAAAGAACATAAGTGGTGTGTCACTGCGCAATTCTGTAAGCTACACTCTCAATCGACCTTCAGAGTTACTGGACGCTTGCTGCGGTGTGGGCCCTAGACGACTATCGCAAACAGCGGCGACTCTGAGGAGGACGACTGCGGAGTCGCGATCGCCACCGGAGGCTATAATACGCGGTGGTGGGCTCAAAGGCAAGGCACTAAGGGGTATCTAGTGCAGGTCCCACCAGTGAACCTAGGTCTGAAGTTCCGATGCAACACCGGGGATTTTAGTGGGTAATAACATCACACACCCCCATTGACTCCTGGGGACTTTTCAAGTTTTCAGCGCGTCAGCAAAGAAAGGCACAGGATTGACTTGATATCTATCAATTATCACACGGCACTCGAGACTTTAGTAGAATCAAAACTTAGTAATACAAAACACAACATGATAGATAATAATCGTAGTTTGGAAATTGAAGCGAAGCCGTGCCTCATGCAAAGGTTAGGTATGCCATTTATTCATGCACTTCAAATGCATAGGTGATTCATGGAGTTTTGTTAAGGCGAATCTCTGTTCTTGTGAATAATAATTTTCTCTATAGGTAGGTACGACCAAAGCGGCCAATCCTCTGACAGAAATCGGCTAACTTCTTACGAGATAGGTACTATAACAAACATTCTGGTATTGAAATTTTTCATCGACTTTTTCATGAATTTCCAAAAAAAAACCTCGTTTTTTAATAAAATTAGGATAACATCATTATTGGCATAATAATAAAGCCTAATTTAAATTTATAAACAATAAATTACTTATTTGTGCAATCAAATTAGCAATCATCAGTAGCCGAAAAGTCCACAGCTGAACAAAGGTCTCTCCCTTAGAAGGGAGGGGTTGCCATAATCTCCACGTTTGGCAGGCGGCTTGATTGAAATTAGCAATGTAATTTGAAAAATTAATATTATTCCGCACGTATTCATTACATGCTCAAAAATTAACAAGTTAGTCATTAGTCATTTTCCATATAAATGGTTTCTGTAATGTTGTAACGGACAATATGAGAAATCTTACAAAAAAGTTTTCGGTACAAAGTCCCTTACACACTGTATACATATGTATCCGTATTATGTATGTATAACGTAATTTAAGACCATTTTCTTTTAGTCGCAGTCGGGCCTTTTATCATCATCATCATCAACAGCCGATAAACGTCCACTATTGAACAAAGACCTCCCCCTTAGAAGGGAGGGGTTGCCATAATCCCCACGCTTGGCAGGCGGCTTGGTGATCGCAGTACAGGTGGTAGGTAATCCAATAGAAAGACGCTGCTGCCCGTCTTCTTGCTTTCCCTTAGTCGCCTCTTGCGGACTTTTTATGATTTTTAACCGGCTTCATTAACCGGCTTCGAAAAGAAGGTTCTCTATTCGACGCGTATGTATGTAATATTAATAAAAATGCGTAATATTAATATATGTTAGTCTATGTGGGCTTCTAAACAAATATACCAAATTTTATGAGTGTATGTATGTATGTTTGTATGTATGTATGTTTGTATGTAGGTTTGTCCGCGGATTTCTCAGAAACTACAGGTCCGATTTCGAAAATTCTTTTTGCAATAGTTAGAGTATTTTTTAACTTAGGGTAAAGTACAAGTTTCATTAAAATCGGTCAGGTAGTTTAAGAGATATAAACTTTTTATGTTTTCCGTAAGTTACTGTAATGTAGACGTTCGAGTTGCGTGATCGTGCTGATACCTATTTTGCTAAAATAAAAGTCACTAAAAAGCGTTAAATAAACTATTTAAAATAAACTATTTTATAAAAAATAAAAACCGACTTCAAAGTAAATTATCTAAAAAGCATAAAATAACGAAAATATATTGAAGTCGGTGCTAGCTAATCATGTTAACTAACACTATCACCAGCTGACACCGACTTCAATATATTTTCGTTATTTTATGCTTTTTAGATAATTTACTTTGAAGTCGGTTTTTATTTTTTATAAAATAGTTTATTTAACACTTTTTAGTGACTTATTTTACCAATATAGGTATCAGCACTATCACGCAACTCGAACGTCTACGTTACAGTAACTTACTAAAAACATAAAAAGTTCATATCTCTTAAACTACTGGACCGATTTTGATGAAACTTGTACTCTACCCTAAGTTGAACAATACTCTAACTATTGCAAAAAGAATTTTCGAAATCGGACTTGTAGTTTCTGAGAAATCGGTGGACAAACCTACATACATACATACACTCATAAAATTTGGTAAATTTGTTTAGAAGCCCACATAGACTAACATATTTTAATATTACGCATTTTTATCAATATTACATACATACGCGTCGAATAGAGAACCTTCTTTTTGAAGCCGGTTAAAAAATAAAAACCGACTTCAAAGTAAATTATCTAAAAAGCTCGCGCTAGTCTTAGTTAAACATGATCTGCTAGCACCGACTTCAATATATTTTCGTTATTTTAGGCTTTTTAGAGAATTTACTTTGAAGTCGGTTTTTTTTTTTTTTAAATAGTTTATTATAATTTATACTTGTACTAGTTTTGGACTGGTTTTAGTGTTAAACATTGCTCCCATGCTACTCAAACATAGCGTTATTTGTTCAAATTTATGATAATTTAAAGTATTGCCCTTAAATCGGTGTAGGGTCAGCGAGCGCGGAATATGACCTCAATGGGAACCACAAATAGATATGATATTTGGGTCAGAGTTCACGCGCATCGCCAACGAACAGGTGGTACACTCGGCCGGGGAAATATTTCAAACAATGCGAAGTATTGAAACTTTTATAATAATAAAATATATAAGGAAACGTCTTACCGACTTGCACTACTCGTTACTAAAATTGATTCATAAACATTTTTAAATATCTTCGATAAACATATTTAGTCGAAATAACTCTTACAGCCGAACCTACAAACGTCAATTATAGTTAATTGTGATTAAGTCATATTTTGTGAATGGATTATTTCGACTTTAGAAGCCAAATAATACTTCATACGCGGATAGTGAGAAAATATATCAATAATCTCGTAATTAATATTAAAAGATAATCATAAGAGACTCAGAGAGTCGAAACAATTAGATTACAAAAACTGACTTCATTGCGATTAAAGTTAATTGATGTCTGTGAGTGCGGCAGTTAGTGAAGAATAAAGTGACTTACGTACCTACTCATTTAAAAATGTACAAAATCCTTAATGTTTCCTAACTTCTAGTTGTACAAGATCTACAAAAGCCAGTGCCATCAGCATTAACATAGCCTCACCCCCCGACACGTAATAAAACAATAATTAATTCCACCCGACGAAGGGATCCGAAAAAATCCAATTTGCCGTTACTGCTGTCCCTTAGTCAAGTGTCTAGAGTAATGCGAACTTTATGTACTTACTAGTTTTGGGGAAGCGCTTTGGACAAGTTTAGTCAGCATGGATTGATTGAGTATAATTTCCCTAACGTTTCCCAGTGTCATGGGACTTTTACATTTTGTCCGTTATTGTTATAAGGATGCCGTGGATATGTAATAATAACCTTTCGATATTTTTTTTTATACAACCAAGGTGGCAAGCTAGCGTGCGGCCCGCCTGATGGTAAGCAGCCATCGCAGCCTATAGACGCTAGCAACACCAGAAGAATCACCAGCGCGTTGCCGACCCTTAAGACATTAGATATTAAGTCTTTATGTTCAGTAATTTCACCAGCTACAGTGCCCTTCACGTCGGAACACAGCAATGCTTATACACTGCTGCTTGGCGGCAGAATATCTGACACTGCGGTGGTACCTACCTGGACGGTTCCTTGCACAAGGAGCCTACCACCTAGTTGTTATTATATCCCTATGTAGACTTATGGTCAACATTTATAACTAACTAGCTGACCCACGCAGCTCCGCCTGCGCTATTTCTACGTTAACTAAACTTTTAATAACAGACATTCGCATCGAATACATAACCTCTTTTTTATAGTCGGTTAAAAACTGAGACCCACTTTTTACTTGCTCTCCGAAGCACTGACCCGTTTAGTTCAAATGGCGTTAAACAGTCACCCATCTATTTAATGACCTTACCTAACGTTGCTTAACCCGATCGATTACAAAACCTTGATAACAACTCTCTATGAGTGTTCCCTTTCTAATATTTATTATATTATAAAGAAAAATTGATAAAATCGGACCAAGCGTATAACCAAGTACCCATTTTGACTTTAATCCCCTCTCCCAAAAGAACCGTGCTAGATTACGGGATAAAAAGTATCCTATGTCCTACCTCGTAGTAAGAGCTCAAATCATGCCAAGTTTCATTTGAATCCATTCAGTACTTTCGGCGTGATGCGCAGCCGTGATACAGACAGATAGACAAAAATTTAAAAAAATATATTTTCGGCCTCAGTATCGGTTATAGAATGCCCTCCAAATATAATTTTCAAAATATCTTCAATGTACAGAATTGGACCTGTTACAGTTTTATTATAAGTATAGATATGAATGATGGGCCTGTTGTTCTAGTGGTTTTACACCCTGGCCGTTACCCAATAGGTCGTGGGTTCGATTCCCACCAAGTATCTGGATGATTAGTCTATTCAAGTATTCATTTACAAAAAAGTATATGAGTATTAGTGCCAGTCGTCTGGTTTCCATAGTACAGACTCTGCCTAGTTTGGGATCGGATGACCGTGTGTAAATTGTCGTAGAATATTATTAATCTACAATCTAGTGGTTACCCGAGGGGTGTCTGTGTAAGAATAGCACCCTCCCATCTCCTCCCGTTGGGTGTTCGTAAGAGGCGACTAAGGGAAAACAAGAAGGCAGGCAGCAGCGTCTTTCTATTAGATTATCTACCACCTATACTGCGATCTCCAAGCCGCCTGCCAAGCGTGGGGATTATGGCAACCCCTCCCTTTAAGGGGGAGGCCTTTGGTACAGCAGTGGACGTATTTAGGCTGCTGATGATGATGACAATCTAGTGACTGGATGGACCCAACATTCGAGACGCTTACTCATGAACTCTTGAAGTGCACTATAGTTCGTCACCGCCACGATGCCGAAGTTGGTCGTCAGCCCGCTGGTCTAGTGGTTAGACACCCTGGCTGCTACCCGATGGGTCGTGGGTTCGAATCCCACCAAGTGTTTGGGTTATTTATCTAGTTAAGTATGTATTTACAAACAAAAAGTATATAAGTATTAGTATCAGTTGTCTGGTTTCCATAGTAGCAGGCTCTGTCTAGTTTGGGATCGGATGACCCTGTGTGGATTGTCCCAAGGTATTATATTAAGTTGTCCGAAGCAGCAATTTTTGCACATTGCTTCTTAATTTGCCTACTAAATAATTACCAATAGCAGTCTAGCCTTACACTTTCATACCGGTTAAGTGTTGCTTGATCTGTCTCCTAAGCAACCAGACCTATATAATGTTGTCTTTTACTTACGCGAATATTACACATTGAAATTAAACTACTTTTACGGATATTATCGCGGTTTATTTATTGATTTTACTATCCCGACGTTTCGAATGCATTGCAGCACCCATGGTCACGGGAGGACGGAGATGTTGAACGTCCTTATGTCACAATTATGCCGGTGTACCCTCAGGTCTTCTTAGTTATTATTGTTGGTCCGATCTACGCAGTAAGAGCTTACAGTATCTTGATATTAGATTTGATAAACCACAAATCCTCGCAAAAGAACACCGATTCCTGCCTAGGATGATTCGTGAGGCTATTGAAATCAAAAAACATCCTAATTTCAATAGAGAAGATGGTTGGGTGTTACCACCGGCTTGGGATCCTGTGATAAATATAATTAAATCCAATATCAATCAAAACACTGCACGGCCTCAAGATACTGTAAGCTCTTACTGTGTAGATCGGACCAACAATAATAACTAAGAAGACCTGAGGGTACACCGGCATAATTGTGACATAAGGACGTTCAACATCTCAGTCCTCCCGTGACCATGGGTGCTGCAAAGCATTCGAAACGTCGGGATAGTAAAATCAATAAATAAACCGCGTTAAATTCCGTAAAAGTAGTTTAATTTCAACCAGACCCATATTTTATCTTCATCTCTAATTAAACCTTCCACAATCCCCATTGCAATAATCCATCTCGAAACTTACAAAATTTCAACATCTCTGGTCGAAAAGTCTTTAACAAGAAAGTGGGAAGTTGTTAAGGAAAGCGCCGGGACTCGTTGGCACTCATTAAACGTCATTAAAACACTGGAGTACTGTCATTAAGGCGGTCGTAAACCGGTATAAACTGGTGTTTGGGTTACGGGCGCGCCCGTTGGGGATTTTTCGCCGTTTTTGGTACGCTAGTTCCCGTGGCTTAGTGATGTTTCTTGCGCTGACTGTACTTTTGTTTATACGACTTGCGAAGTTTTAAGTCTTGTGTTATTAGTGTGGTAATGCGGTTATTTGCATTGTTGGATAGGAATTATTGTAAGTCATTAAATTAATTACACGGACAAGGATACATTAGAAAATATAAGTTGTAAAGCTGCGATTTTCAAGAGAGAAAGTTATACAAGTTTATCTCCTGAAAATTCACAACACAACATGATATTATAATTTTTTTTTATTATATTCTTTTCGATATGGTAGCAATTTGTCATCATCGTTATGATCATCAGCAGCCGAACGACGTCCACAGCTGAACAAAGACCTCCCCCGCAGAATATAATATAACAATAATCCCCACGCTTGGCTGGCGTCTTGGGGATCGCAGTATAGGTGGTAGGTAGTCGAATAGAAAGACGCTGCAGCCCGTCTTCTTGTTTTCCCTTAGTCGCCTCTTATGACACTAAACGGGAGGAGACGGGAGGGTGGGTCTTACCCGGACATCCCACGGGTTCTTCCAATGGTAATTGGTACTTAGTAATTAGGTTACCACTCAACGGCCGATGATCCCGATCCGAATCATACCGATCCTGAAAAGGTATATTTCAGGATTTTACAGTTTACTTTCGATACTTGCACTCTACATCACTTTCAAATTGTACACAACAACGCATCGCTTTTAAATATATTTTCCATCAAAAAGGGGACTTTTCACATGAATATAGATAGCAACACACGACAACAAAGACAGGCGAAATAATAGGAAAACGCCTTTTCTAAGGTATTTCCTGAACTCCAATAACTCTCTGTACAATGCACTCGCTCCATTATGAAGAATCGAATCCTTATTATGAGATTCGCCTTTTCGTGCATTACAAAGCAATTATCGACCTTAACACCTTATAAATAAAGTTCATAAATTATCACGATTTATACGAAAAAAAGCGACAGACGAATTTTAACTTTGTGCACTGGCATGTAAAGTATAAATTTATTGGTGAATATTGGTATTTGAAATCAGTACAGACGTGTTGTTTAGTAGAATGTGCATTCGTATAGAAAAAGAATGGAGTCAAAAAGGTTGTATTTATCGATATTATACCGGGGTGCGATTGTTCGCACGATTCCGTGCGAAAAAATGTACGTTAGCCGCTCGGTCGGTTTATAGTAAGAAAATCGATTTAATTGATCGATTGTGGAATCGAGATGTCGGGTTCGGTGCGATGGACGGGGAGCTTTTGCATCGAACCAAATGTAGGGTTGGCACTTTGATCTTTTTATTAATTAATTATGAATAAACCGATTCAAAAATAAAGACAAATGCGTTTATAATCCAGAATCAAAATCCATCTTCCCTACAAACAGTTGTGTTGGGGCATTGTCTCTCGTCATTACTGTTCAGCAAACGATCAGTTGGTTAAGCATCATCAGGCCATGTCAGTAAATAGATGGGTACTAATTAAGTGTCTTCGTACTTTAGAGGGCAGTTGTTAAGCCAAGTTTGAAGGCTAAGGACAGCTTGGACACCATTGGCTGTACCATCAGCTATTATGGCATTAATAATACACACATCAAAAGTGTCTAGGGATCAACATATATTTTTGCAATAACTTTTCTCCTGATTGAGATTAATTAAAATTTTCTTTAAGGATTCATCAAATAAAGTGTTTTCGTTTGTCACAGTAACGATAAACCAAGTCACCTTTGCATTAATAAAGAAATTTGCCATTTTCCTAATAAAGGGATTTTTGACATTTGAACCACTAACACAAAAGTTCGAAAAAAAGACTGAAATAACAGTTTTCTTTAAAATTTTATTGGGTAACTTAAACAATTAATAATCCGTGTTTCTACCGCGAACACTAACAACACAAGAACATCGGTTTGGCATACTCAAAATGAGTTCATCCAAATCACGCTGTGGAATGGCCGCCCATGTTCGTTGCAACAACAAAAAAAGGTCTTCTTGCGACTGGATACCCTCCATATTCGGCAGAGCTCTTCTCTGTAGCATATCCCATGCATGCTCAATCGGGTTCAAGTCTGGCGACTGAGCAGGCCAGGGCAGGACATTGATGTTAGCTGCGGCGAGAGTCTGTCTTACAACTCTTGCGGTGTGCGGTCGTGCATTATCATGCATTAACTGAAATAAGGGACCGATTTGCACTTGTAGAGGAACGATGACGTCTGATACAATCGTCTCAGCATAAATTTGAGCGTTGAGGTTGCCTCTGATCCAAATCAACTCAGTTCTTCCGCCGATCCAAATACCCGCCCATACCATGATGGTTCCACCACTATAAGGATGGACTTCCTGGCAGGATTTTAATCGCTGTTGGCGTCCAGGGGTTCTCCAGTGTCGTATACGTCTTGTATCCGGTCTCATACCAAAACGAGACTCATCAGAAAAGCACACGAAACGCCATTGTTCTTCTGCCCAATTTCTGTGTTCAAGAGCCCATTGATATCGAATCCTACGATTGTGCATTGCTATAGGTGGTACCCGTAACGCTCAAATTTATGCTGAGACGATTGTATCAGACGTCATCGTTCCTCTACAAGTGCAAATCGGTCCCTTATTTCAGTTAATGCATGATAATGCACGACCGCACACCGCAAGAGTTGTAAGACAGACTCTCGCCGCAGCTAACATCAATGTCCTGCCCTGGCCTGCTCAGTCGCCAGACTTGAACCCGATTGAGCATGCATGGGATATGCTACAGAGAAGAGCTCTGCCGAATATGGAGGGTATCCAGTCGCAAGAAGACCTTTTTTTGTGGTTGCAACGAACATGGGCGGCCATTCCACAGCGTGATTTGGATGAACTCATTTTGAGTATGCCAAACCGATGTTCTTGTGTTGTTAGTGTTCGCGGTAGAAACACGGATTATTAATTGTTTAAGTTACCCAATAAAATTTTTAAGAAAACTGTTATTTCAGTCTTTTTTTCGAACTTTTGTGTTAGTGGTTCAAATGTCAAAAATCCCTTTATTAGGAAAATGGCAAATTTCTTTATTAATGCAAAGGTGACTTGGTTTATCGTTACTGTGACAAACGAAAACACTTTATTTGATGAATCCTTAAAGAAAATTTTAATTAATATCAATCAGGAGAAAAGTTATTGCAAAAATATATGTTGATCCCTAGACACTTTTGATGTGTGTATAAGCTTACTTTTCCGTGGGAAAGAAACACAGATATAATAATAAAATAAATAATGTCCTCCTGTACCATACGACCACTTCGGCCAATCTTTCACAAGATAAGCCATCTACACTGGAGATATTATAGTGCACAAGTGCTTGCATAGACAAAAGTGCACTGTCTATTCCTTTATACCTCTCAAAGTCCGATGGGACGGAAGACCCGGGTCCCCTTCCTTCGTAAGTTCCTCAAAGAAGCGTCGAAACGCTACTTTGAATCCGCGTCCCGTCACGCGAACAGTTTAATCCGCGCCGCCGCCGATTACGCCCCTAGTCCTTCTGACTCGCGCCGCAGACCACGGCACGTACTGCTCGACCCTCCTGACCCCATGACGGTCCTATTGGACCGGGATGCGCCGACCCCTCCCCGACAACCGTATGCTACACTAGCTATCAGACACCGGTCTCGCCGGCGAGGCCGAAGGGTCGTACGCATGCGACCTCAACGACGTGCATCACCCCACTGAGTTTCTTGCCGGTTCTTCTCAGTGGGGGCGCGTTGTGAACCGGTGGTAAACTCAGCCCTCTCATAAGCGACAGCCCAAGCCGAGGCCGTGCCTCCCTGAGGTGCCCTTGAGCTCGTCGCTACTTCTGCCGTTAAGGCTAGAGCGCTTCAAGCGCTCGCCTCCTATTGTCCGGTGAAGCTGTAATGGCCATCTGCGGCCAACAGCGTCTATCATTCCCAAAAAAAAAAACAAAAGATTTTTTACCTGCCCGTCAGATCATTTTACTTTACACACAATCAGGTGATCGGCCTGGATTGTCCTAGCCAGTAAATAACAACTACACAACGTCATTGCAGGTTTCGAACCCGTGACTTCCGGTTTGCACAGCAAGCGTTTTCCCACTGCGCCACGGAGGCTACAACGCCGAAATGCAGATATACGCAGCTTATAGCTCTTTTCCTTCCTCTCACGAAAATAAGATAGAGTAGACCCCCAGGTTGGCACCTAATAGGTGCGTGACTCACGGGACATTTTGGTACCAACGAGCACCTACATAGGATGAGGTTAGGTACCGAAGTGAAAAAGAGTTAATGCTCCATACATTGTGTGGCTGCAACGCTCTTGCAAGATGTAGATTGAGTCACCTGGTAGTAGCATATCCCACACCAGATGATTATGCACAGCTCCAAGCTTGCGCGATCGTGGTGTACTTTAGAGACCTCTTCGACTCGTCAGCATCGGAGTAATAAGGGCTAGGGCATGCACAATTGTTCCAATCGGGTCGAAGTACATTCCGGTGGATACCGGGCCCAACTTATAGCCACCATCAATAAAAGAGAATATAGCCAGGTTGGTCACCAAAGCTAAACGACAAATCAAGTTGTGTACCAACCCTATCGTCCGATCATTAGTCGATTCTTTAACTGCATGTTTATACAGTGTCGTTGTTTTAAAGTGGCGTATTTGAGTTTATAAAAAATCATTAATGCATCGACGAACCGATTGTGAGTTAAATGAGCGAGCGCGTATTAAATCATCAGTTCTTTAGTGTGTGTTTACTATCATATATGGAGCTTAATCATATAAACGCTGTAGCACTCGTAGGGTAGTGGTTCCCGCTGATATTAGTGGTTAATACAAATGGTTCTTAATAGCACTGGATCTACGATTTTTTAAAACCGGGGCTTCAACCTTGATAGTGGCGCCCCTCTCTTTAGCGTTTGAGATAAGTTACTTAAAAAAACCCACAATTACAGGTAGCATAATGGTTGGCCTTTTTCGGGCATGGGGCATTTTAGAACCCTTTAATAAATGCACTCCTTCTTATCTATTACTTACGCTTCTTATTTTTAATCATATTGTTAGAGAAAAGTAGAAAGTAGGAGATGTATCCACCACTCACCTGCACTTGGATAGCCGTTGTCTTCGGGGTACCCCAGCTGATGATGGCTCAGGTCACTGATTGCTGTTCAGGAACTTTGTTATTTGTACTAGGCACAGATCTTAGAGATTTTTGTAGTAATTTGTATATAATTTGTGATAATCACAGCACGCGCGCAGCTATTCGAGAGAGACGTCCGTTACGTTCGGTGCTTGTGAAACGGGGTGTTTTTCTATTTGTCCCGTAGGTGGCAGCACTTGTAACTTTTTGAAGTGCTTTAGGATATGTGACAGATACATTCCTTTTTTCTCATAAAATTATAAAGTTAATAGAATGTTTGTGTTAGCATAAGAATATGGAACATGCCGCCGACCTTAAAATAGTGGATTTATTTTAAAAGAAAGGAATAAGAATACTAAAATTAACATAGGGCAAAGAAGAATAATAATTACAAAATTACCTAGCTAATAGGCAAAGGACAGACCTTCACTACGGGTCTTTTAGTAAGTGTGTTACCAATGCGTACTGTTACGACACGAATAACACCGTCTGCGCCAGGGTGAAGTTGATGCACACGAGCCAGGCGCCACTGTAGTGGAGGCAGAGTGTTGTCTATTAAAACAACTACGGAACCCTCATTGAGGGGTTGTTTCGAGTTGTCGCGGAACCATTTATTTCTTTGCTGAAGTTGATGAAGGTATTCAACACTCCAGCGTTTCCAAAAATGTTGTACGGCTTGTTGAATAACTTGCCACCGAATGAGTCGATTTGTATTCTCTAAAGATAAGTCAATTTCAGGTAAAGAAGTCAATGGTTGCCCGACTAGAAAATGTCCAGGTGTAAGGGGTAATGGATCTGTAGGATCATTACTCTGTACGCAAAGTGGTCTTGAGTTCAAAATCGATTCGATTTGACATATGAGTGTATTAAATTCATCATAAGTTAAGGTAAGTTGCCCTATGACCCGATAAAGATGAGTTTTCATGCTTTTGACGGCAGCTTCGAATATACCACCAAAATGACTTGCATATGGTGGGTTGAAATGCCAAGTTATCGATAGATCAATTAATTTTTGGTTTATATCGTCTTGGTTACATTTGCTTTGTAAGAACTTTCGCAACTCTTTTAAGTAGTTATCGGAGCCTACAAAGTTGCGACCGCAATCTGAATAGATATCAGAGCAAAGTCCTCGTCGTGAAATAAAACGGCGTAATGCATTAAGGAATGAATCCGTTGATAAGTCGGGAACTAACTCTAAATGTACTGCCTTCGTTGACATGCACACAAAGACGCATACGTAAGATTTGTAAATTTTAGCGTTCCGGTATTTACTTGACTTAAGATAAAAATGTCCAGCAAAGTCCACACCCACGTGTAAGAACGGCCTGAGGGTACGTACTCTTGCAGCCGGCAGTGGAGCCATCGGTGGCTGCGGAGCTGTCGGCCGAGTGCGAAAGCAACGAACACAGCAGCGCGTACGCATGCGGACTGCATCACGAGCGGATAAAATCCAATACGTTTGGGATAAAATAAATTGTAATGTCTGCGGACCAACGTGCAAATGTAATTTATGAAAATAGTCTATTAGTAAAGTCGTGAAGAAATGTTTTTTAGGTAAAATAATCTGATGCTTGGCGTCGTAAGGAATTTGTGCACGTTGTATCCTTCCGCCGACCCTAAGAAGTCCGGCTTCATCTAAAAATGGCTTTAGTTTTTGAAGTTTATTTGTACAAAAATCGTCGTCTTTCAGACGGGAAATATCTTCAGCAAATTCATTTTTTTGCACGAGAGTAATGACTCGATTTAAAGCAAATTTAGTTTCAGGGACTGTGATATAAGATGATGAGTAAAATTTAGTTTTACGGCATTTGTGATAAAATCGAAAAATTAAAGAAACAACGCGCAATAATTTCGGTAAGGATGAAAATCGCTCAAGAAATTGTAAGTCGGGAGTTAATTGTTTTGATATAAGAACGTGCTTACGGCGTTCTTCCTTTGTTTGTAAATCGATATTTGAAATTGGCCAATCCGATTGATTTAGCTTAAGCCAGGAAGGTCCACTGAACCAAAGCTCTTTATCGAGATTGGATGGGAGAACACCTCTGGAAGCAGAGTCTGCGGGATTGTCCTCGGAGCGGACGTGATGCCAGTGTGCAGCTGGAACGAGGCTCGTTGTTTCCGTGACACGATTGGATACAAAAGTACGCCATTCGTGTGAGGACGAGCGTAGCCATGCTAGTGTAACCGCAGAGTCACTCCAAGCAGACACATTGTCGATGGACAAAATGTGATTGTAGGTATTGACTATTTTGTGTATTAATCTTGCTAAAAGAAAGGCTGCACATAGCTCTAAGCGTGGGAGCGTTATGCGTTTCAAGGGTGCCACTTTTGTTTTAGCAAGAAGCAGGTAGACGTGAACCGTGCCTTGAGTATCAATGACTCGTAGGTACACACAGGCGGCGTATGCTTTTTCAGAGGCGTCGGAGAAACCATGTATTTGTATTTGTTTGTTATGATTAGGCAGCACATGACGTGGCAAAGAGATAAATTGAAGTAATGAAAGTTCAGATATGAAGGTTGACCAGAGGTCACTAACACCTTTCGGAGGAGCTTCATCCCAATCTGTTCCAGAAATCCACAAAAGCTGAATTAGATGTTTTGCAAATAATATGACATGGCTAAGAAAACCTAACGGGTCGTAGATTTTTGAAATTTCCGAGAGCATTGCACGTTTCGTGCATTTCTGTGGATGAGGTTCTACCTGATAAGAAAAGGTATCAGATTTTGGATTCCATTTCAGTCCTAAAACCTTGACTGAAGCATCACTATCGAGTGCTGAAAGAATTAGAGCATCGTTTGGATTCGAAGAGTCACTGCTAATTGATGACAAGAAGTCGGGGCTATTACTTGTCCATTTGCGGAGTTCAAAGGTTCCTGCTTTGCAAATGGCAGTAAGTTCGCGCTGGATCTCAATAGCATCCTCAAGAGTTTCGGCACCAGACACGATGTCGTCCACAAACACCTCATTGAGAAGCACTTGTGAAGCAAGTGGATAATTCGCAGCTTCATCAATCGCCAACTGGCGAAGAGTACGAAGTGCTAAGAAAGGGGCAGAAGCAACACCAAATGTCACTGTGCACAGTCTGTACTCTTGGACAGGATCTTCTGGAGAGTATCTCCACAGAATTCGTTGATAGTCCCGATCTTCAGGTCGGATTCCGATGAATCGGTACATCATTTTAATGTCAGCCGTAAAAACTAGTTTGTGTAATCGAAACTTAAGGAGTACATCATTTATATCTTGATGCAGTTTTTGACCGATAAGTAAGTTGTCGTTTAGTGAACGACCAGTTGATGTCTTACAGGAAGCATCGAAGACAATGCGGACCTTAGTGGTCACAGAAGATTTTTTAATCACGCAGTGGTGAGGTATATAATAGGGAAACTTGTTATGAATTGTAGAATCACGAACAAGTTCCATATGTCCCAAGTTCTCGTATTCTTGGAGACATTTAGTGTACTCGCCTCGTAAGGCAAAATTACGTGAGAGCTTTTGTTCAAGCTTGTGTAAGCGAGTAAGTGCGATTTGACGTGACTCGCCGAGAGGAGGTGCGTGCTCCTTGAATGGGAGAGAGACAATGTATTTCCCATTATCATCTCGTCTGTGAGTGTTGACGAAAATCGACTCACAGAGAACTTCTTCTTTCGTAAGAGGCTTCTCATCAGATACTGATTCGAGCTCCCAAAATTTTTGTAGTTGCATATCAAGCTGATATGTACTGACATTCATGCAGACTTGTGCTGGCAATGAATGTGAAATTTTGCCGTTAAGTAAGTAGCCAAATATACTATTTATAGCCACGGGAGTACCTACCGGACCTTTAATATTGTCATGTAGTAATATACTGTCAGTATAATCCGAGCCAATTAACAGCTCAATTGGACGCTCAGAACGTAGATCCGGGTCCGCTAATGAAAGATTTTTAAGATGACTAATTTGCTCGAAAGTTGTAGGAATTTTAGGTAAATAACTCGTAATTTTCGGCAAGATTAGTGCTTCGATAAATAATTTAGGTTCTGTTTTGTTGTGAGGCGTAATTTCACACAAAGCGTATCCCCGCGGTTGTTCATTTTTATCGCCTAGGCCTGTTACCGTCATGCTAGCCTTGGCATGGTAGCGTGGTAAACCAAGCCGCTGGACGCATGACTCGGTAATAAGAGTGGCTTGGGAGCCTTGGTCAACTAGGGCGCGCACGGGATGAGGTACATACGGGCTTGAAGACATTGGACGCATGTCAACCAACGCAGTCGTAAGGAGAACCGTACAGCTATCCTTGGATCTAGGAAAACCATTCAGCGGTGAGAGCGAAGCAGAAGTGTCCGCTACTGAGTTTGACTCAGGGGACGAATAGTTACACTCGCTCGTTAAAGTTACGTTAGAAACCATATCTTCATGTATAGAAGTATGATGGCGTTGAGAACATACACGGCAGTTGTGTCGCGATTTACAGTCCTTGAGATCGTGACCAGTGAATAAACAATTCTTACAAATTTTATTATGGTCAATAAATGATTTTTTCTCATTTAAATTTAATTTATTAAACTTATCACATTTATTTAATGGATGTGTATTATCTTTACAGTAAGTGCATTTAATGTTACGATCATATACGGTAGAAGTCGCAGCATGAACGTTCATCATACGTGGAACGCGTGGAGATGCGTCATAGGGTCGCGAGACTGGAGCAGAGCGGTGTGCGTCTGAGACCGCGCGAGACATTGCCGAGCGCGCGGCGACTGCGTGACGCGGTGCAACAGAGGACAAGTAATGGCCCGCGGGCGCGGCGCTGGTACCGGCGGCGGCGCGGGCGCTGGGCCCGTATGGCCCAGCGGACGATCGCATCACTTCACATGCTGTCATTTCCTTGTCTAAGAACTCGATCAGGTCACTTACGAGTGGAATGTCACATGGCGACCTTAGCGATAATTCGAAACGTTTTCGGATATTCGGACTTATTTTGTGTAATAAAATATTTAAAAGTATAAAACTCCACTGATTAACTGGTAAGTCGAAAGACTTCAAAGCGGTTAAGTTTTCATGGTAAACATTTAATATGTTTCGCAAACTTTGCTCGACATTCCTATCGTTAACCGGTTCTACTTCAAGAATTTTGTCTAAGTGTTTAGTTGCTATAATTCGATTATTCTGATAACGATTCAATAACACCTGTAAAGCATTACTATAATTATCCCCGGTGATGGGTAGTGACTTGATTAAATTATAAGGTTCCCCCTGTACAGATAAGAGTAAATAACGGAAACGTTCGACGTTCGTTAATTGATCGTTATTATGGACTAATGATAAAAACAAATCGTAAAATGCATTCCATTCGGTAACATTGCCGCTAAAAGTGGGCAACGAAAGTGTCGGCAATTGAATTTTTGAATGACCGTGTGAGCAAGGCGTAGGAGATGCGCTTGCCACACTCAATTTACGTTGCATTACTTTCAAATTATCAGCTGTGATTTGCACTTTATAATATAAGTTGTCAAACTGGTTACGTATTTCTAATTGTTCATCAGGTTTAAACTCCCCTGTTTTTGCTAAAAGTTTTTCGATTTTACCTTGAATAAGGAAAAATTGCTTTTTAATGTTATTTAATTCCTTAACCCGGGCACGAAACTCAGCTTCATCGGTAGAACAATCAGCCATACGTTGGATACTATTCAAAAAAACGTTACGTTCAAACTTTAACTGTTCCAATTCCATTATGAATACAAGTAGGTACCTAGGTATTGAACAAGTTCGTAAAATAAAATCTATTAAGTATTATGTGGTAATGTGTAGTACAATGGTTAGCTATTAAGCACGCAGTACATTAACAGCGATAATATAATGTAAGATATTTAAATGTATGTTATTGTTAATATGAAAATAAAGTTACAACCAACCAGGTGATGTTCACTGCTGAACAAAGGTCTCCCCTAAAGGGGAAATTGATGTTTAATCCCCTCGCTTATCGAGCGTCTTGGGGATCGCAGTATAGGTGGTAGGTAAAGCAATTGAAAGACGCTGCTGCCCGTCTTCTTAACTTCCTTAAGTCGCCTTTTACGACGCCCAACGGAAAGAGCTGGGTGGGTGCTATTCTTACCCGGCTTACCCGGACACCCCACGGGGTGAAAATATAGTGGTATTCCGTATTTAATGCTACAACTGTGTCCCGTACGTAATACGTAGACAGCTAGTTGCAACCTTAAACAGGAAGTTAAATTATGTAGGATAGTGTAATAGTGTATATTAGTAGTATAATAGCTTTGCACTGGCACGCGTACCTAAGATAAGATAGGTGTTGGTTGGCGAGTAATGTCCGACGCGAGCGCTAAGCGGCGTTGGTCAGACAATTACCCGCAAGTAAAAAGTTAAATATGCAATTTATAAAAAATTCGCTAAATTACCTATTAATTCACTCGTAAAATGAATTAGTACGGTTCGAAAAAACAGTACGCAGTGGTATTGTCGAAAAACAAATACGCTAAGCCTAGGTAACTGGAATTATTAGCACGAAAACGGAAAGATTTTGTAACAATTTTTAGAAAAAATGTTTAGATAAAGGAAAGATTATGATTAATATGCTAGCACAAACCTAACGCTCCTTGAACATATGGTTCGAAGGGCCAAAACTTTATGTTAGAGAAAAGTAGAAAGTAGGAGATGTATCCACCACTCACCTGCACTTGGATAGCCGTTGTCTTCGGGGTACCCCAGCTGATGATGGCTCAGGTCACTGATTGCTGTTCAGGAACTTTGTTATTTGTACTAGGCACAGATCTTAGAGATTTTTGTAGTAATTTGTATATAATTTGTGATAATCACAGCACGCACGCAGCTATTCGAGAGAGACGTCCGTTACGTTCGGTGCTTGTGAAACGGGGTGTTTTTCTATTTGTCCCGTAGGTGGCAGCACTTGTAACTTTTTGAAGTGCTTTAGGATATGTGACAGATACATTCCTTTTTTCTCATAAAATTATAAAGTTAATAGAATGTTTGTGTTAGCATAAGAATATGGAACACATATGAAATTACGTTTTTGCCCCCTGAGTCTGCCGCTCAAATCACAAAGTCATCTTGCCTGCAGTGACATCACAAGCCATTCTTGTAAGAGCTGATCGTCAATGGCCTTCAACTGCCCTAGTAGCCAGCGACTGCTGGTCACTAGGTCCTGTGTTCGATTCCCAGTTTATACAAAGAGTTATCAAGATGTTTTGCCAGGAATTAGTAGTAACCACTACGACTCGTGCTCGTCGCAGGTAATCGGTGGATGCAAATAGCTTATTGTTGTTAAGGGGGTAACAACGGTAAAATTGCAAAAATAGCCTTTGTTTAAAGAGTTCGATGGATCAATCCGCTATTGCATTGGCTATGAAAATTATATGTACTTATACCTCAGATCTTCTGCAAATAGTTTTATTGATTAGATATTGGATTAAATATAACGTTTTCAAGCAATATGTATTTAAAAATGCACTACGTTGGATATGAATTGTGTTAGCGTTCAATATCCGTTCATCGGATAGACGTCAAACTTGGACTATAAAAAGCATAATAACCTATTCTACAATTTGTATTGATTACATTTCTTAATTTCATTCATGTTTTACAAGAAATTATAGAAAAACCAAGTACGCGATGCATTTCCCCTTGCAGCGCCCCCGCGATCGCCTTCTATCAGTCTTTCGTGGACTTATATGGAGGGTGGACGTGCTCGATTTTTTTTTTGACAAGACGAATTTAATTTAAATGATTTTGAACATATTTTTAATTAAGATATGTTACATATGGTATAATTATAACATTATAAATCATTTCAAATGAAATCTATACTTCTATATTTAATTAAAGATATTTTTATAGTAATACCATATTTTTGGTTCATCATAGAGTATGCGAAAGTATCGTTGCCGAGTATTATGCCTAACTATTAAAGCGTATCAGAGTCATATATATTCTTACTAATTGAAATCGTATTTAATATTGTGTAGGTCGACAAAATGACATACATTATGATATCCTTTACATTATGATTATTTTTTGTCAAAATATTAACGGTGTTATTATTACTAACATGTTAGTTTTTGCAACTTAGCAACGAGTCGAGTACCTGGGTGGTTAGCTTGATGGTGAGCGACACGCTTACCTACGGACAGTTGCATTGGACAGTTGCTCGTCTTTTGAGACATCTGGATGGTTAAGATGGAAGGGTACTCGTGTACTATCTAAGTGGCGCCACTTTAATCTTAGATTACTTCCGCTATGTAACATAAGTAGGAGGTCACTGTAGCTGGCAAAATAACTATCGGACCAAAAGGCTATAATTATAGTTTTGGACGACAGGGACAGGAAGAGACTTTTCTATGGGTGGGTGCTTCGATTACTATCAGATAATACCTTGTTACTTAACTAAGTTGCGTAACAATAAACTGATGGTGTTGTTGGCAGGACGAGAAAAAATACCACCGCGTTAAAATGTTAGTTACTCTAAAACCAGATTGCTTATTAGAATCAATGTAAATTAAATATCTATTTAAATTTTACATTACCTATGCACCTACCACTATTACCCTCTGCATCATCCAAAGGTAGACTGGCAGAGAATGCCTAAGGCAATAAGTCCGCCTTGTACATATTTAAGTGTGCTAAAGAATAAATAAAATAAAATGTCAAATGCTCCGCATAGTTCCAACCCCGCGATGGGTACAGAACTCAAGATGAAGTTACGTTACGTACTCTCGCGGTCACGAACGGTCTATCACCTTTAGGACGACAATCGCTTCCACGTGCCGGCCCAAAATACATGCGGACGGTGTAAGCGCCCGTAACGTCGTTCAAACTATTTTCATTTAAAACTGAAACTTACACTAAAAAGACTATTACTGAATTCGTGCGTTCAAACAAACAGTGCTACGGATTCCTTTGGCAGCCACGTATAGTTTGCTACCCTGGCCGCTGACCTAAGATCTTGGGGTCGATTCCCACACTGGACAAACATTCATGTGCATGAACATAATCTGTTTGTCTTGGGTCTGGGTCGTTTTCACCTGTACTTAATTATGGAAAAAGTTAAGTATCTTATCATAGTTTCAGTTCGATGGCCATTACGGAGTCGATCACGGAACTCATCTACATCATCATCAGCAGCCGAAACGTTCACTGTTGAAAAAAGGCCCTCTCTCCCTTAGAGGGGAGGGGTTGCCATAATCCCCACGCCTGGCAGGCGGTTGGGGATCGCAGATAGGTGGTAGGTAATCCAATAAAAAGACGCTGCTGCTCGTCTTCTTGTTTTTCCTTAGTCGCCTTTTACGGACACCCAACGGGAGGAGATGGATGGGTGCTATTATTCTTATCATGGAACTAACTATCACAATAAAAATAATTTATGATTTTTGGGTCTGCACGACTTGGGTCGACGTTGGGTATCTGGACTTGAGTAAGGTTGGAAGCTAGCAAGCTTCCAAGATTCGGGTACGTGTGCCGTTCTTAAAGATAATATACGCATTAGAATATGAAACATTACAGTTACACGCTTCTCTAATAATACCGCTAGCATCTCATCACTGTCATGCAGCATCTTAAGTCACTCTCTTTGTCATACTCGAACATCGCAATCAATCATCAATTTGCTTTTAGATCATTTTTCAGGAATCAAAAAGCTCAACTATCAGATGGATGTTTATTGGTTAGAGAATTTGGAACTAAATTTGGAAATATGTTAAAAAGGTTCCTTTTAAAAAATATATATATTTTGAAGGCTCTGTTAAACGCTTTCGTTTTGACGTGCAGAACAGAAACCTTAGAACTTTGTGCATAGTTTCATTTCAAGTACGATTACAGTAGTCACGGCAAGACGCTGCGCAGTAGCTATTTTTATGTTTATGTATTCAGAACTCACAACAGTACTTGCGCAATGGTTCGTCAACCCTAACTTCAGACACACAAAAATCCGCTGTGACTGTAAGTTATAAGTAGTACGAATGTATATGGATTCCGAATGGCAAGCACAATGTATTCAGCTGGGTCGAAGTGCGTTCCGGTTGTAACCAGACCTAATAACCACCAACAATAGAATAGAAGTATGTATAAGTCTCACTAGTCAGGTATTGGCCATTCTATAATAGACGGACTGAACCTTTGATATATGGATATGATAAGTTTGGAATATGAAATGCAATAATCCGTATCCTGATGCAACACGTCAACTACGGTACCACTGTAAGTGGTTGGGTTGTCAGATTGTAATTAGGTGGCACGCCAAGGTATACATCAACATATAAAACAGTGGGTTACCGTTATTAAACTGCATCATTTCATTCTATAACGGAATAGGCAAAATTAACAAAACTCCATTCGACACATCTGCATATTTTTAGTCTATGATTTTTCAAATGTAATAATCATATTTGCTGGTAGCGCCCTCTACGATGACAACTCTCGGCCGGAGCGGCCAGATTCTCAAGGTCATTGGCGCATGTTACCCCCTTAATTGTGGCGTTCGAAGGGAGAGGCCTATGTTCAGCAGTGGACTTCGGGCTGGTGATGATGAAGGTGACAAGTAATCTTGCGGCCCGACTGATGGTAAGCAGTCACCGCAGCCTATAGACATTCAGTAACATCAAAATAATGACTAGTGCGTTGGACATTCGTTTTTAAGATTTTTGTGTCCGGTAATTTCACTAGCGACAGTGCGCTTCACGCCGGAACATAGCAATGTTTACACTGCTGCTTGGCGGCAGAATATCTGACACTGCGGTGGTACCTACCTGGACGGTTCCTTGCACATGGAACCTACCACCTACTAAAAGGATGTCGTAAAATAAAAACTTACTTTCTCTACTCCATCTATACATCGGTACGAGTATGAAAATACAGCGATGTTCGCGCATAAAAATAAAACTATGCCCGCCCTAACCATTGCAATTTATTATTTATCAATTGTATAAATTATTGAAGGATGCGTGCGGTCGTTTTGACCCCTAGTGCGGCCACGGGGAGGTCAGTTTTATGGCCGTACGTCATGTTATCTCACAATATCTTGTGGCTATTTTAGATGCCTTCTCTTTTATTACTTACTCTTTAGATACTTACTTATCTTGAGCTCAAGTCCCTTGCAAGCTAAGTTTGCATCAAGTTCCAAAATAAATTTTAATGTCTGTTATCTCAAAAAATATTACTCGTAGTATGCATACCGGTCCTAATGCTTCGGAAGTTTTGCCGAGCCATTTTTTTCGTGAGAGAAACCCTCGATTGGAACCGGGTCAACCGGGGTTTGTCAGTCAGTTTCTTATCCACTAAAACCCCTGTGGCTGTTGCATCGGCACACGAGGTGAGACCTGGACTCTATGGTGGAGCCTTCGGTTGCCTGCCGCCGGTGGCACATTATAGTCTCCCGGGGACCAGACACGGGGACAGAGGCCGCAATCCCGCCGCAGTCCTTCTCGGAGTGGCCGCCGTACTCCGGGTGTGGGAACACGCCGAACGTACAGCGACTCCGAAGGTTTTACCAAGCCTAGGAGTTGAACTCATAACCTCATGATTAGCAGCTATACTCCTGCTATACTATACTATGCTATACTATATCCTGCTATGCTATACTATACCACCAAGGGACCGACAAGGCAACCTAGAGTTTGTACAACTAATATCAATGACAATATATAAAAAAATGCAAAATAAATACTAGCGTGAACTCGCAAAATAAAACAAGGTATCGAATTTACATTTGAGTTCACAATAGCTTTAAAAAGGCAAGAATACTCGTATTCATAGGTAATCCTCTCTATTTGGAGTAAATTTTGTATGGAATTGAATAAAACCCCAAAACAATGACCTGCCGTGACCCTCTTGAACTCGGAACTGTATTTCTACTGATCCTGAAAACAGTAAATTCGTAGTCAATTGCTTTTTGTTGTGTGGTACAAGTGATAATATTTATGCTTATACTAGTATAGGACCTTGATCGAAAGCAATCACAGCCTAAAATGCAATGTTAGGAGGAACCTTCAAAATATACCCGTTCTTCGTATGAGGCTGGGTTATGTGGGATTGTTCCCCACTAAATCTCCTTTGTGGCCTTTTGTTTTGACGCGGGGGAAATCTTCAAAGGATCCCCGGGAGCTGTGGCGCTCGACCGGATTCTTACCCACTAAAACGTCCGCAGCTGTCGCATCGGCACCCAGGTATCTCCGGTGGGATCTGCACCAGGGGTCTCTCAGTGCCTTGCAATTGATCCCGCCGCTGGGGGTGCATTGTAGCCCCCCGGAACCAGTCACGGTGCTCACGGGGACGGTGGTCGCAACCCCGCCGCCGTCCTCCTCGGAGTCGCCGCCGTACTCAATGGACGTCCTAAGGGCCCACACTCCGAACGTCCAACAACTCCGAAGGTCCTTTGTGGCCTACATCAACGCTGTGGAGATGCTCTGTAATACCGTTTGGACCTTTCTCCAGGGTCTCTTCAGCCGGAAGCTCGCTAAAGCAACTTAGAGGCGCAAGAAATGCTAGGATCAATACTTATATATTAATATTGCCAACACAATTTACCAAGAATCGCGGGTCGCTAGACCCAAAAAGCAGCAGCAGCTAGCAGAATGCGGACATGCAGTACTGCTTGATAATATTTTATCAACTAACTGCACTCACAAACGACACTTAACTTTAATTCCAATTTAGTCATTTTTTGTAATCTCTTTATTTTGACTTTCAGAGCCTCTAATGATTATTTTTGACTAATTATTACGAGATTATTGATATATCTACTTACTCTGAACGTAATTAAGTATTCATTGGCTTCGAGTGTCGAAATAAAGCAATTTCAAAAAATGACTTAATGACAATTAACTATAATTGCCGTTTGTAGATTCGGCAGTTAGTCTTCTGATTCCACTGCAATTAATTAGGCTGCAGTTACCCCTTCAAATCAGAACACAGCAATATTTACACACCGTTTGCACAAGCTAACCACTAAGCGATTTAAAAATCGCATCCGCCTCAAACTTGCGCCAAACCAACGAACGATTGTCTTAACCCAAAATCGGCTCATCTGAAAATGCATCAGATAGGCCCGGCCACCGGACGGTTATGTCTCATAAACTGCCCCTCGATACTTCGGGCGGCCATCCCGGCCGACATCGGCTATACGCGGCCATTAAACGGCAATAACAGGCCGATGGAAATAGGTTCCGATGGTTGTGGTCTGCTCGGTGGCTTAGTATTGTCATCGTATTATGTTGATGGTTTGTTTTGATTGGGTATTAGCATTACCTGGTCAGGGGGAAGAATGTGACTGATTATGATGCAATCGGGTATGCTCATACAGCCTTACTCACTGCTAAACCATAACGCTTCTCTATGGCATCGTCCATAGACTACAGGAAAAGCTTACCTTCAGGAAAACTGGATCTGGCCTGCATTCTTTGCCCTGATTTATCTTTGTTTCTTTATCATTTGCTGAGTTAAGGGCACTGCAGCTGGTGAAATTACTGGACACAGGAGACTTCTTGGTATTGGTATAATGGACTGTTTTCCGCAACTCCACGTCAAAGGGCGTATTTTTGGTGGGTATGATTTTTTTCAATCCACCCTAATTCCTCGAGAAAGGCTAGCAAGTGCTTGATGTCGTTGACAATCTCTCGGAGAGTACCTACTTAGGTTTCCGAAGTACTTAACCCTGTATGTGGCGACTTCCGGGAATCTTAGTAGCACGTGGGCCGCAGTCTTCTTCTTCTTCTTCTCCTCCTGCACGCTTTGTATACAAGAATGTCTGTGATCCGAATGACAAAAAAGTGTTTATTAAATGCGGCCGTGACTACACGCAATGGGGAACTAACATAATTTTTGTTTTTTAGTGTATAATAAAGATTTTAGAAATACCAAAAACAAAAAAGTTAAAATATTCATAAATTAACTAGATATAGCAAATCAAAAGTTGACGTTTTCCCGAAAACGCTCACTGACAGCCGTGACGTCATTATTAAATTTCGATGGCGGGTGAATGAAGAAATTACGACTGAATAATAATATATGTTCTCCTAAAACTTTTGACGACTAATATAATCAGAATGATAAGATGATCTCCCAGAGTTATCAGTTCGGAGAAAATTAATAATACGCGCGATTGGTGGTGTTTCAAATTGCGCTCCATTTTACAGTAATTTAAAATTGAAATATTTAGTAAAAAAAATATATATTAAATTTTAGAAAAAATATTTTAATATTGCTCTTATAGTCCTTTTTTTTAGAACTACTTTTATTAAATTATAATCATAATTTATCATTATAATTTTTATACAATTTCCCCATTGTTGTTTTGATTGTCTAGGAAGCACAGGAGACTTAATAACTGATGTGCCGGGACGGGCGGCAGAGAATTGCAGCCGTCTACAAGCAGGCTTCGCTTTCAATCAAACGAACGTATAAATAAATGAAAAGACTGCTTTGATCGTACACATGACCAACTCCGTAGTAAACGTAAAGGATTCATTTAAACAGTACGCCGCAATTAAAACACAGGCGTGGTTTTTGTGTGTCGTGTCGTGTTGTGTGTCGTTGTCCTTTTGATAGTGCGTGTGCGGTAAGGTTCGGGTGTTGTTGATAAGCGGAGATATCGCGGAAGCGATTTGGGAGGTTATATTTGGAAATTTCATATTCGGAGCCCGTTAATCTTTTTCTTAAGGCGTTCAGAGTCAATTGTAACCATTGCTCAGCTATTAGCTGGTCAGGTAAGGTAACCTCATGGGTGGCCATTTAGTGGCATTTGAACTGAGTGTCCAGAGGCTTCAGAGGGGTGGGTACGTAAAATGTTTTTCCCAGTTGTAATTCAGACAGTCATTGGCTTAAGGTTGCTTAAACCACTGTGGCACCAGGTTCGCCATGAACTAAGACAATCAAACAAAACAATCTTGTTCTTCTTTTCGTGTTAATATGAATTTCATTTTGCAGCAGTAATATTGGTCAGTCAACCAGATCTCCTTTGATCTGTCCAGGGCCTTGCGAACATGAGTTAACGCAAATTACCATATAATTTGACCGAGTCGCAAGAATACTCGGCTCTACGTATATAATGGAATGCGTAAGTCTAAAAGAGTATAGTCTAAATTCAGTTTGGTTTGATGACGATGAGGTCATCACATCATCACGCTTGACTGGCCGGTTTCTGAGGTACTTTTATCGACAGTTTATCTATTCGTTAGCGCTATTAGTTCGATAACGTGACACATTGCGTTTCCGAACCACACATGGTCAGATAAAGTCCTTGGAGGATAAAATCCGTTTAAACTTGGCGTTAATTTAACTGACCAATGTGTGCCGTTTATTGGTCCGATAACTATATTTGACGATTTCAACCAATTATTTTATTGTTTTCTACATCAAAATCTAACGTTTTGAGGTTGACGCTGCTGCAGACTTTGTTTACGCAGCACCTTTGGTGACACTACTTACGGTGAATTTTCTTGATTAATAATTAATTAATATCATTCCCAAACACTTATTAATACCGGAATAAATATTAATAAAAATAATAACTGGTAATATTGGCAATATAAAACTTTAAAACCAATTTTAAACTCGATATGAGAAAAATATTAAAAAAAAAAATTGAACCGACTTCAATAACACTAAAAAGTATAAAATAATTTAAATATTAAAGAAGTTGGTGTTAGCTTACCTGCTGTGTATATTTGGCACCAACTTCAATAATATTTAAATTATTTTATACTTTTTAGTGTTATTGAAGTCGGTTCAATTTTTTTTTAAATCTTTTATTTTAGACTTTTTAGTGATATTTTCATACATAAAGATTGAACCATTGAAGACGGTAAAATGATCTAGGTAGGTTATGACATCATTATGATTTCACATTATCGTCTACATACTTTTACATAATTCATGTTTCTTCAGAAACTCAGAAACAATTTATCCGATCGTAATGAAATTTGCATGGAATCATCATAGTAGTTTACTCTCTCGACTCATCGAAATCGGTTCATATTTGTCAGAGAAATGTAAAGGAGAACATCAGTTTTATGGTTTTTACCAGATAAATTCCTCCGTATCATTCATGGTCCTCCAGGAAGTTCTTATCCGGTTGTGATAAAATTCATACAGGTTCATAACAGTGGTTTCTTCTTTCGAATAAAAAAATAATTATTGAAATTGGTAAATATTTGCCAGAGTTACGACCATTTTTGTCCTTAAAAAGCGACATAAATTCATCTATATAGGCTTTCCTGCAGCTTTCCTGCGCAGTCAACATTCTTGTTTCTTCAGGAACTACTTATTACAAAGCAATATTTTTTTATGGGACCCAATTAACGGATTAAAGAATGGAAGGAAGAAAGATTTTTTCAAATCGGTTCACAATTGCCAGAGTTATGCGCAAACATACATAGAATATATATATATATATATATATATACAGACGAATTGAGAACCTCCTCCTTTTTTGAAGTCGGTTAAAAAAGACCCCTCTAGCGTCGAACTATTGCACTGCTTATCGGTTTCATAGTTATTGAATAGCTTTCGGTGTACTCAAAAACGCAGTGACAGTTAAACGAACTATATAATGTACATAACTTTATTGAACCTATAGCTAATGAACAGTTAACTGAGATCTTCAGAAACCGGGCAGATATAAAAAATATACTGATTCTAACAATAAAAAATCGCTAATATATAAAATTATTCAAATTGAAAACTTTATGTTAACAATAAGTAATTACACGATTGTTAACAAGTGAGTACCTGCTGTGAACTTTGAGCTTGCTAAGCTTAGCTTATGAGCTTTAGTAGAGTTCTTACAGAATATTTAAAATTCTCAAAAATCGCTATTGCATCACCACTAAGGCATCGGTCTGTCGCCGCTTGCGCGTAAAAAGCAACAATTTCAATATATTTATCGAACATTGATTGACGGATCCCGCTGTGCGCGCCTCGGAAGCGAGTGCTTTTTACCTGTTTAGTGGTTAAATAGCACTAATTTCATTTTTAGCGATCCGTAGGATACCCAATCAAACATTGCGTTTGCGCGAACATACGATGGTCGTAACGCAACGTTCGTTCGCGCGATAATCGCGTTGTGTTAGGACACCAACCCCTCTTCGGAGTCGCTGGACGCTCGGGGTGTGGGCCCTTTGAGCGTCCATTGAGTACGGCGGCGACTCCGAGGAGGACGGCGGCGGGGTTGCGACCCCCGTCCCCGTGAGCACCGTGACAGGTTCCCGGGGTGCTACAATGCGCCCCCCGGCGGCGGGCTCAAAGGCAAGGCACTGACGGGCCCCTGGTGCAGATCCCACCGGAGAGACCTGGGTCCCCCCCCCCCTCATCCCCCCTCTTATGTGCCGATGTGACAGCCGCGGGGGTTTTAATGGGTAAGAATCCCACATACCCCGGTAGAGCCCCACAGCTCCTGGGGACATTTTGAAGGCTTCCCCCGCGTAAAAAAAAAGGGCACCACCACGGCAGATTCAGATATTCTACCACCAAGCAGCAGTATAGCTGTAACAGCTCAGTGGGCGAGCGCTTGCCTTGGAAACGAGGTGCGCAGGTTCAATCCCGTGCTCGCACCTCTGATTTATTTAATTAATCATGTGCGAATCGTCTTTATGCGATTGTTACTAGCTTTAGGTGAAGGAAAACATCGTGAGGAAACCTGCATGTCTGAGAAAGCCTAACTAGCTTTCGAATGACGTGTGAAGTCCGCCAACCCGCACTCGGCCAGCGTGGTGGACTATGGCCTAAGCCCCTTCATCTTGAACGGAGGCCCGTGCCCAGCAGTGGGACATAAACAAGGGCTGGTATTATTATTATTAAGCAGCAGTGTGTAAATATTACTGTGTTCCGTCTTAAAGGGCACTGTAGCTGGTGAAATAACCGGACACAAGATACTTAGTAGGTATCAAATGTCTATAGAGCTGGCAACGCGGTAATGATTTTTCTGGTATTTATTGCTAACGTCCATAGGCTACAGGGACTGCTTACCATCGGGCGGGTAGCATGTTCGTTTACCACCTTCGACATTTTAATAAGAACATATTAAATAGAAACATTTTATTAATGGGAAATTTGAGGGCTCTCAACATCATAATTTCATTATTTATTACGTACAAAATCAGGTTAGAATAACGCCTCAATAAGTGATTTTAGCTCGATTATATGCCGATAAGTTGGTTTATTTTATTTATTATTATTTATTTATTTATTTAAATTGTAAGAAAACAAGTACATTTAAATTTTCAAGAAAAATTAAACCATTGTTGCCACTGGATATCCATCTGCAATACTTCGACACAAATATTTCATCTGGCATTATGGTAAAATACAATTGCTTAATTTTCTATGTACGGAACTCGAATAAAAATTGATTTCGCACTTGTCCCTTTCTATTCACAAACATCATCCTTCGGATAAATGTAGGTATTTATGTAGGCCCTTATTGTGCCGTATTCCCACCTATATGGTGCGTTGTGGCTATTATGTAAGAAGGACGATCGAATCACTATCTCGCTATCTTTAATAATTTAGGTGTCATTTTTTGTTTCTTGCTAAACTTATTAACATAAATAAATAGCTATTATATTGGTGAAAACAGGGGCCTTACCATAACTCATAGCAGTTTAACACGAAAAGTGACATGTCTCACCAATTTGTACCATGAGTGCACTAATTAGCGTGACAATGATATTGTCACGTGACCACTCACCTGTTTGGCTGACGTAATCATCGATATACTATACCAACTAGATTTGCTGTCACGACCCGAAAAGTGGTCACGAAAATAAGAAAATAAGAGCTACGGAGACGGCTGTCGCTCAATTGTCTGCAATTATTATTGAACCTTATTTTATAGTATGTAAGTCATCTTTTTATATGAACATATTATTGTTTTGCGTGTACGTGTATAGTTGTGTAGGTATATGTAACCGCGACCACATTTTCGATGTCATTTTGTTCGTGACAGCTAATCTTGTTGGTATAGTATATCGATGGACGTAATAGCCGGGTGGCCTGCTGATAAGTGCGCTCATGGGACGTACACCGGTCACTTTCCTGCTATAAGAGTGGTGGTAAGACCCCAGGTTGCTAAGAAAGCAGGTAAGTTGGGACAGTAGAGACTTGTGAACTGATTGGCTTTTTTTTTCTTTTAATTTTTTTTTTTTTTAACAAAGACACATAAGTATATCCTACATCTTATACTTCTCCGGTCATGTCAATCTTTCGTTCCATCCATTCGACTTGATATGAGTAAAAAACAGGAGTACTTCCAGTTGGTAGTAGATATGCCAATGAAACTGTGGTTTTGAACATTAGAACAGATTGCACTGATTCCAAAAATGAATTTCATTTTCATTGTAATAGAGAGATTTTCGTGATTTTTAAATAAATAAATTACTAAAATACGGCTAATCGACAATTTGTTATAAACACCGATCAGTGTGCATGACGTTAACCCATGGAAGTAATAAGTACTACCGTAGTACATGTTACTTCCATGCGTTAACCCGGTATAAAAAACACCTGTCAAACTGTAATCATGTCAACTTTTCCTTTCTTCTTTCTTCAACTTAGATGTTTATTTATACCGTGGTGACGTCACAAATGGCGCCATGCACCAGCCTTCGTTTTGAAACGAAAACCAAACTCATTTAAAAATTGAAAATTTTGCTGTTATTTGTATATTTCATACAAAAATATGATTATTTTCGGCAATAGTCGACCCGTAAGTACATTAGATATAGAATATTTTTTCAAAATTAGTCAACATGCCTATTCATATATGTCTACTAAATGGGTGTTAACACTCCCTTTCTGGGGGGTGGTGGACGACTTACTTTGAAATAAAAAATGTTTTAAGTGTTAAAAGGTTTTAGGTCATAAAAAAATGCATGAAAAATCTAGCAGCAATCACATATAGCCGCATCTCCACAGGCCGCACGGGCTCGCATCGCATGTGTCTGGGTGATTATTCTATTTAAATATCTACATAATTAAATACATAAATAAGTATTAGCATCGATATACTATACCAACTAGATTTGCTGTCACGACCCGAAAAGTGGTCACGAAAGTAAGAAAATAAGAGCTACGGAGACGGCTGTCGCTCAATTGTCTGCAATTATTATTGAACCTTATTTTATAGTATGTAAGTCATCTTTTTATATGAACATATTATTGTTTTGCGTGTACGTGTATAGTTGTGTAAGTATATGTAACCGCGACCACATTTTCGATGTCATTTTGTTCGTGACAGCTAATCTTGTTGGTATAGTATATCGATGAGTATTAGTATCAGTTGCAGCCTCCGTGGCGCAGTGGGAAACCGCTTGCTTTGTAAACCGGAGGTCGCGGGTTCGAATCCTGCGGGGGACAACAAATTTGAGTAGTTGTTCCTTACTGGCTAGGACAATGCAGGCCGATCACCTGATTGTCTGTAAAGTAAGATGATCCATGCGTCGGATGGGCATGTAAAAAGTCGGTCCTGCGCCTAACCTCTCCCCGGTCGTGTCGGTCTTCCGTTCCATCGGATTATGAGAGGTACCTATTATATAAAGGAAGAGAGAGTGCACTTGTGTCTACGCAAGCGCTTGTGCACTATCATATCTCCTGCGTACATGGCTGATCTTGTGAAAGATTGGTCGCTGTGGTCGTTTCGGCCAGGAGGGAGGATTATTATTAGTATCAGTTATCGGGTTTACTGGTATCTGGTAATGTAACTTACATAGTACAGGCTCTGCCTAATTTGAGATCAAGTGACCGTGCGTGGATTGTCCCAGAATATTATTATTATATTATTAAGCACATAGTCATGCAATTACTCGGTCAACCCAGGTACCTAGGCAGTAACAGCTCCGTGGGCAGGTTTGAACCCCGGCTCGTACCACTGATTTCTTTCATTAACCATGTGTGAATCGTTTTTAAGCGATTGTTACTTGCTTTCGGTGAAGGAAAACGTCGCGAGGAAATCTACATGTCTGTGAAAGCCTAACTAGCTTTCGAATGACGTGTGAAGTCCGCCAACCCGCACTTGGCCAGCGTGGTGAACTATGGCCTAAGCCCCTTCATCTTGAGGGAAGTCCTATGCCCAACAGTGGGACAAAACAGGGGTATTATTAATGCTCGGTCACCCATCATCTATGGCCTGACCTTGCCTGACCTTGTACAACTTAAATATTAATTAGTTTTATATTGTATTCAATATGTAGGTATTTTAATTTTAATGTATTTATCTATGGGCGTGTGCAGCATGAAAATAAAGAATAATAATAATAAACAGCTGATTACTACACAGGCAGGCTATGAGCGCCTCCAAATTATAATAAAAAAAATAACAAACAAAATTTATAACATATATAACATGTATTTATAGGTATGCTCTATCTCACAGATCTCTCTATATCACAATAATAATAAATATATTTCAATACGGGGTAGGTTAGGGGTAAAGCAACATGTTTGTGCGAGTGGGCCGGGGTCACTCGATCGCCAAATTATGTAAAGTGTCCCGTCATTACGGCCCATCCGCATTGACGGCTCCATTTACCGATATTGTATGAGATTCGAACGGTTTTGATACTTTAATGGTTTTCAATGTAAGGATATTGGACTTGTGACATTAGTATAATAATATAATATTCTGGGGCAATCCACACACGGTCATCTGATCCCAAACTAGGCAGAGTACTATGGAAACCAGACAACTGATACTGATTTTGGAAGTACATACTTATATGTATATATTTACAAAAAAAAATGTACAGTATGTACATAGTAGGTAGTAGGTACAGGCTCTGCCTAGTTTGGGATCGGATGACCGTGTGTAGATTGTCCCAAGATATTATTATTATTATACAGATAAAACACCCAGATAGTAGTAGTGCTTTTTGTTCAAAATATTTATACCTACTTAACCTACCTCTTTTAGATTTCCATTGATATGTTATTCAGAGATTCATAATCAATTAAAGATAATTATGTTAACGTCAAATTACTTGTCATCGATTGAGGTATTTTGATCATCGTTAGGTATATTTTTTTTCTGACATGGGTAATACAGAAGCACGGAAAGTGATAAACTTACGATACGTTGTTGTGTAGAAATGATTTACTCGATACTCGTTCACACACCACAGTTCTCGACTATGAGAAGAATTATGTAGGTAAGTGACATTTCTAATTTCCTTTAACATCTTTAAGGTCACAAACCTAGTAATTGTATGTGCTGTGCACCTGTCCATGTTGACAGACGTTTAAAATGTCATCAAAATGTTTCGGGTGTATGGACTGCCGACTGAAATCTAACTGTTGGCAAGATTGGCACTTTGATTCAAAATAAAAATAAATGTATCAAGTATCAAATCATCTCGTTCGTTGTACAACTACAGTAGTGGTCGCCGCGTGCAAGTTACAACGTCGGACTTTGGAGGGTAGTTTTATTAAGAATTACAATTATTTATTTACACGGCCCACCCTTTGCGGTCCTGCGTCTTTATGGTAATCTTGTTGGTTTTTGGTCTTACAGTCTCATTGAAGGAGTTTTGACCACTTCCTGTATGGAAGTTTAGTGCCTACTCAAAACAAAAGTTCGTTAGAAGTCTGTCTTGTGACTGGTTAATAAATTATCTAGGTATTAATTATTAGCTTAAGCTACGAAGTGAGTTGTTCGCTTAAAGGTAAGCGAGACGCCTGCCCTTTTTTTTTGACATCTTCCAAAGATCCCCGGGAGCTGTGGGGCTCGACCGGGGTATGTGAGATTATTACCCACTAAAACCCCCGCGGCTGTCGCATCGGCACATGAGAGGGGGGACCCCAGGGCTCTCCGGTGGGATCTGCACCAGGGGCCCCTCAGTGCCTTGCCTTTGAGCCCCCCGGGAACCTGACACGGTACTCACGGGGACGGGGGTCGCAACCCCGCCGCCGTACTCAATGGACGCTCTAAGGGCCCACACCGAGACGCCTGCCCTAGGCCAACTGCAGTGTACTGGCGCTCATCAGCCGAGACATTAGTTATTAAGTGGTGCCGATAATTACACCAAACAAGTGCCCTTCACACCGGATCATAGAATTGTCTAAGTACATATTGCTCCTTGGTGGAAGATATCTGACACTACTGTGGTACCTACCTGGAAACTTACCACCTAGTACTTTTCCTGAGAGACTGGTCTTATTGTTTTAAACTGGAAATCCTGTAGGTACCTGTATATCATCATCATCAGCAGTCGAAAGACATCCACTGCTGAACAACGGCCTCCCCCTTAGAAGGGAGGGGTTGCCATAATCCCCACGCTTGGCAGGTGGCCTTCGGATTGCAGTATAGGTGGTAGGTAATCTAATAGAAAGACGCTGCTGCCCGTCTTCTTGTTTTCCCTTAGTCACCTCTTAAGTACATCCAATGGGAGGAGATGGGAGGGTGCTATTCTTACCCGGACACGCCACCTGTATAGGATCTGCCTAATTAGGTTTTTCCAACAGTAGATCGATTGAACTGGGTCAAAGTGTGTTCCGGTGGTTACTGGGCCCAATCAAAAATGGAATAAGTATTTTTTTATATTTAAAAGAAAAAAAAATATGATAGAAAATCCAAATAACCTGAAAATCGAACCCTTGCTATTAGAAACAGCATCCGTAACCACCAGACGGCCGAGGAACCTACCGCATTTGGCGAAATCGAAATATAGATCGAAACATTAGGATACTTTTAAAGGCACCGGGTAGCAACTAGCAACAGGTAGACATTAAATTTATGAGAAATCGAATTTTCTAAACAACTTATCAAAGTAAATAACCTCGTTAGACGAGCACCCGATATTATGCTAATCACATTATTATTCATACTGTTTTTGTAGAGGGCTTCCAATGGGATCGAACCCTAATCTCACTCTGCACTTTACCAACTTATTCATACACTTCTTAAATACCACTGTCATTTAAAATTCAGCCTTATCATTATAGCAATAAGGGTAACAGAATTTGTAAAGTAATATTTCCAGCTGCAATGTTATCGTGGTTCCTAATAACGCTACTCGCTCATAGATGGCGCTGCAGGCTATGTAAATTTTCGATAATGTAATTTTCCATGATGAAAAATCGGGGTCTGGCTAAATCTGATTGGGAAAACATCTGTAAGTTATTCCCGGTTATTATAATGTAATAAGATTAAGGTGTTCGCTTTATTATTTCTTAATGTATGTTTGATGTTGGGGACCGGGGTTTTTTGTTGTTCGCGGAGTTTCTGATTATGAAACTGAGTGGAAATATTTTTTTCCGGATGGAATGAGGAATTGATTTTCATGTGGGTGTTTGTTTAGCAAAATATATCATATCATAGTAGACAGTATAATAATATAATAAACTATCTGATATTGTTTTATAATCTAAATTTTGCTATGAAAGTATTATTCATGTCAAATAACTTGATTTACATAGGTTGGTTGATACTCGTATACATAGGTGAGTACTTACACTAAATTATTTTATGAACTGAATTCATTTTGACAATTAAATAAAGCTGCAACTATTCGTTTTAATAATAATTATAACGATTATAATATGTAAATATATTTTAATATACAGACATGTCAAATAATCTCTGTGAATTTTTGTAAACTTTTCATGGTAAAACACGTCGTGATGATAACTTTACTGGGAAATAGTGTGTAATCTTGGGAAGGACAGTTCCGACAAGTTTTTTTTTAACCGGCTTCAAAAAGAAGGTTCTCTATTCGACGCGTATGTATGTAATATTGATAAAAATGCGTAATATTAATATATGTTAGTCTATGTGGGCTTCTAAACAAATTTACCAAATTTTATGAGTGTATGTATGTATGTAGGTTTGTCCGCCGATTTCTCAGAAACTACAAGTCCGATTTCGAAAATTCTTTTTGCAATAGTTAGAGTATTGTTCAACTTAGGGTAGAATACAAGTTTCATCAAAATCGGTCTAGTAGTTTAAGAGATATAAACTTTTTATGTTTTCAGTAAGTTACTGTAACGTAGACGTTCGAGTTGCGTGATAGTGCTGATACGTATCTTGGTAAAATAAGTCACAAAATAGTGTTAAATAAACTATTTTATAAAAAATAAAAACCGACTTCAAAGTAAATTATCTAAAAAGCATAAAATAACGAAAATATATTGAAGTCGGTGGTGGTGGTCGCTCAGCTGGTGATAGTGTTAGTTAACATGATGTGCTACCACCGGTTTTTATTTTTTATAAAATAGTGTTTAATACATTTGCAAGGTGGCCTATCATTGTTTTTAACATGATTAGCCTACTATGTAGGAGATATTACCTATAGTACACAAGTGGGTTGCGTATACTCCGGACCAAATAAGCTTGAAGGCGATTACAACTTTATTATGCAGTCATAAAACACCCCCGCTGTATATTTGATCGTTAACGCGGCAGCAAAAAAAGGTTGGTAATACAGAGTTGTTTTTGCTGACGCGCCTAGTTGAATATGTATGCGTTATGTAGTTATTGAGCAGCAAACGAACTTGTAATCGCGTTCAAGCTTATTTGGGATGGAGTGCACTTGTGTCTACGAGTGCACTCTCCCTTCCCTTACTCTCACAATCCGATGGGACGGAAGACCGACACTCGGCCAGTATTGTCTTAGTCAGTAGACAACTAATAAGAAGTTCTCGCTCACCGCGGGATTTGAACTCACAGCCTCCGGTTGCCAAAGCAAGCGAAGCGAGCCCCGCAACGAAGGCTACAAAAATACAAAACTAGGTAATGGCTAGTACTACATCAATTTGTAGTCTATAGGACTTGTAAAGAGACTGAGTGAGTAGAGAATTTTGGAAATTAATTTATTAATAACTAGTAATCCGCCCCGGCTTCGCACTGGTGTATAGTTTTTTTTATATTATGATGATGAAAACCGCTTAAAAATCCGTTTCGTAGTTTAAAGGATATATTTTTTTTACAAGATCAAAATCTTAACAACAAATATTGTCTTTGACTGACCACCGGTCACCCATCACTTCTGTGTTCATAAATTTAATGCTACGATTTTGATCTTGGAAAGAAAAACAGGGTAATAAGACAGATAGACGCGAGTAACGAATTTGTTTTATACTATGTAAAGAAGAAGATAATAATCAATATTTTGTTGATATTGTTTGCATAGGCTAATTCTCTTTTTTATACATATAATATTCTGGGACAATCCACTTACGGTCAGGTCACCTGATCCCAAACTAGGCAGCCTATCTATACTATGGTAAACAGACAGCTGATACTAATACTTATATTATTATTCTTTTTGTAAATAAATAGCTGAAAAACGCCCAAACACTTGGTGGGAATCGAACCCACGACCTGTTGGGTAGCAGCCAGGGTATAACCGCTAGTGGTTCATTTGGTGACGAATGGTCCAAAACCAAACTAATTATAATATAATATAATATCTTGGAACAATCCACACACGGTCATCTGATCCCAAACTAGGCAGAGCCTGTACTATGGAAACCAGACAACTGATACTAATACTTAAATACATTTTTTTTTGTAAATACATACTTAAACAGATAAATAACACCCAGACACTTGGTGGGAATCGCATCCACGACCCATCGGTTAGCGGACAGAGTGTCTAACCACTAGACCAACGGGCCCGTCATTATAGTTTACTAGTTGTTACCTTATGGAGTAAGGCAGTAGATCCTATGTGCAAGGGAACGTCCAGGTAGGTTCCACCGCAGTGTCAGATACTCTGCAGCTAGGGAGCTTTTCTGTAAACATTCCTGTGTACCGGTGTAAAGGGTACCGTAACTGTGAAATTACACAGGACACTTAATATCTCGGGTGACGTGGTAGAGCAATGAAGCTGTCTATAGGTAGGCGTGTCGCTTACCATCAGGCAAACGTTTCACTTTTATCGTCACTAGTCACTAGTATAAATAAAAACTAATTACATGAAATATTCGTTGAAATATCAATACATTTTTCTTTCATCTTGTGTGGAGTCTATGTAGTTTACTAAAAAACTTCAACGACGTTAAGTAATTTAGACATAAAATAGCAGACAACTTCTACTGTTTTAAATTAATAATATAATTTAAGAACATACAACTAAGTATAACTTTGAAAACAATTAATAAACCAAGTACCACTAAACTTTATGAAAATGTTATCATACTGTACAAACTACTGCCATCTGTTGGTCAGTTAATAAACTATAAGTACTGTACTTACGTAGTTCATCTCTTTGCGCACAGGTGGCGCTAGATGTCTGTAAAGTTAAATAGTACTGCTTATTACATAGATGATTATACCGAGAGCTTATTAAGTGGTATACAAGTTGATGGCATACATGCTATACTTACTTCCACGCCATGCATGACTTATTAAACCTTATTGCTGTAAATGTTATGTATAAATTATTAATAATAAAATAACTTGTTTCAGATACTATGCACAAGAGAACTGGTAACGTTTTAGATTATTGATATTAAGATTTTTTTTACTTTTATATATTTTGTTAAATAAATTATTATTATTAATTATACTTAATTAGTATTAAGTATAATATTATATTAAAATGCTTATAATTATTAAAGATCCCTTAAAAAAATCATCTACAGAAGTCATTAAGTCTTATATTTTTTACGTAAGTCAATGAGTTTATCAGATTAATCTATAAAGATTTGACATAATTTTAACAACATGACTGACAGACCACTGATGGTCCCTTTTGGACTTGTTTTTTATGATAAGCTGGTGTTTCTCTCCCTCTACGGCTGCATCATCACATCAGGCTACCATTCAAATACCTGCAATAGGTATCACACTTCTGTATCAAGAGAGATTTGTGAAATTAAATACCGTGTCAAACTTTATTTTAATCGGGAATTTTAGCGTGAATTACCATGATATATTATAAAGTTAGAGAATGGAACGCGAAGTTTTAAAAGACGGCCGATCAGGGCCGTTGATAATCAGTGAGAGATACATTTCGAATAAATTTTCTTACATGCCTGGGTGATATTATTCTTCGTATAGGTGACATTTTTCCTCCATATACCTAGGTGGTATTTTTCCTTCATATTGGTGATAGTTCTCCTTCGTATAGATATTTTGCTTCATATAAAATACAAGCGAAAATACCATAAAGAGACCCAGTTGGTAGACAAGTCGGGGAGACTTTATTAGAAGACTTGACCCGCCTTGACATTAACTTGTTAAAGTTATGATTGCTCAGGTCAGACGTTAGACAGGTCTCACAGCCACAAGATTACCATCGCAACTTGAATTTGTCCTTTCAAATTAGATCCCCTTCGTAAGTTCCTCAAAGAAGCGTCGAAACGCTACTTTGAATCCGCGTCCCGTCACGCGAACAGTTTAATCCGCGCCGCCGCCGATTACGCCGCTAAGTAGTCCTTCTGACTCGCGCCGCAAACCACGGCACGTACTGCTCGACCCTCCTGACCCCATGAAGGTCCTATTGGACCGGGATGCGCCGACCCCTCCCCGACAACCGTATGCTACACTAGCTATCAGACACCGGTCTCGCCGGCGAGGCCGAAGGGTCGTACGTATGCGACCGCAACGACGTGCATCACCCCACTGAGTTTCTTGCCGGTTCTTCTCAGTGGGGGCGCGTTGTGAACCGGTGGTAAACTCAGCCCTCTCTTAAGCGACAGCCCAAGCCGAGGCCGTGCCTCCCTGAGGTGCCCTTGTGCTCGTCGCTACTTCTGCCGTAAAGGCTAGAGCGCTTCAAGCGCTCGCCTCCTATTGTCCGGTGAAGCTACAATGGCCATCTGCGGCTAACAGCGTCTATCATTCCCAAAAAATAAAACAAAAAAAAGTATTTGTCCTTAATTTATTAGAACACATTATTTTTTCCGATAGGAGTGTTGTGTGTGTAGTCGCTACTGTCTATATAAAATCATCAAAATACACGTTATTATCATAATAAAACCGCTAAGTCCGCGACCCCCATGACCACAGTATATTGTATCAATGGCCCTGGCAGTGAAATGCGTTAACGATGAATGTGCAAACATGCCGTTTTACCATCAAGCCAACGCATCGCTGTCTATATAAAAAAAAAAATGTGCGTGCGTGGAGTCCCTCCGCGCGGAAGAAGTGAAACTTCATGCTCGCTCTGTCTCTTTCTATTCCACCTCCCCGCGCAACGAAGTCAACAAAGTCAACGGAATCAACGGAGTCAACGGAGTCAACGGAGTCGGCGGAGTCGGCGGAGTCGGCGGAGTCGGCGGTCACTCACTCACTCACTCACTATCCACTCACTATCCACTCACTATCCACTCACTATCCACTCACTATCCACTCACTATCCACTCACTATCCACTCACTATCCACTCACTATCCACTCACTATCCACTCACTATCCACTCACTATCCACTCACTATCCACTCACTATCCACTCACTATCCACTCACTATCCACTCACTATCCACTCACTATCCACTCACTATCCACTCACTATCCACTCACTATCCACTCACTATCCACTCACTATCCACTCACTATCCACTCACTATCCACTCACTATCCACTCACTATCCACTCACTATCCACTCACTATCCACTCACTATCCACTCACTATCCACTCACTATCCACTCACTATCCACTCACTATCCACTCACTATCCACTCACCCACTCACTCAGTGACGGCGTCACATGAGCGCTTTCATAACCTTAACAAGTTTACGCCTATCGCCTATCGTTTAACACCTATCACTTAACGCGTTAAGCGATAACGCGTTAAGGTGCTTCATTTAACGCTTGACGCGTTATGTGATAACATTTTTGGAAGTCGCATAAGAAGTTTCACTTCAAAAATACTTACCATTTAAGAGACGAAATACCTAATTTCTTTTATAATCTTCAAGAAGGGCGAAAGACTTTTATTTCAGGGTCCGTTTGCGACCAACCCTTGCGTCGCTAATGAGCGCCACACTTAAGGAATTAAAACTGTAATTCGTAGGTATTGGAGGGTTAAACATTTTATGTTATTGCCGCGCACAAATTGACCGTGTAATGTTTTTTGTTGTCGGTTTTATTTCTTTGCATTTTGAGGGTTACCTGTGGATTTTTCGAGACAATCAAAATTGTAGATGATAAGAAAAGTTATCAGGCCTTTTGGCAAAGAAAGCATGTTGCTTCACCAAAGGTATTCTGAAAGTACCTATTCTTTTTTGTACTTGGATACTATTGCAGTAGAATATGTCTTGTATTTGTGTAATGTTCTTGCATGTTTTGGTAATTTTCTAAAAACAAAAAATCACAGGTGGTAACTAGCAAAAAAATAAATCGCGCACTATTACGGTGCTGTGGAGCTCGACCGGGGTATGTGGGATTCTTACCCACTAAAACCCCCGCAGCTGTCGCATCGGCACAAGAGAGGAGGACCTCAGGGCTCTCCGGTGGGATCTGCACCAGGGGCCCCTCAGTGCCTTGCTTTTGAGCCCGCCGCCGGGGCGCATTGTAGCCTCCCGGGAACTTGTCATGGTGCTCACAGGGACGGGGGTCGCAACCCCACCGCCGTCCTCCTTGGAGTCAACGCCGTACTCAATGGACGTCCTTAGGCCCACACTCCGAACATCCAACGACACCGAAGAACTACTACTTACTACTACTATTGACGATTACTATTGATTTACTATTATTTGACGGGCCCGTTGGTCTAGTTGGCAGACACCCTGCCTGCTAACCGATGGGTCGTGGGTTCGATTCCCGCCAAGTGTCTGGGTGTTGTTTATCTATTTAGTGTGTATTAAGTATGTATTTACAAAAAAAAAAAAAAGTATATAAGTATTAGTATCAGTTGTCTGGTTTCCATAGTACAGGCTCTGCCTAGTTTGGGATCGGATGACCATGTGTGGATTGTCCGAAGATATTATTATTATTACGGTTATAATAACCCTTAACTCATTATACTAGTTAAAAAGTAGAATCTTTAAGCTTCGAATTTGGCGTAACAGGCTAAAAGAAAGTACAGTATAAAGAAAAGTCACTAAAAACAAAGACAGCTGCTCTCTCTGCACTTCTTTTACTTTGACTTTCATAACAGCCGATCCATTAAAAAGTTCAAAAGCCAATAACAATAAATTCCAAATACCTATTTAAAAACACGAACGCAAACATGACTTTAGCGCCAACCCTAATACACTCGTCGTGGACGGATTATCTCGCGGCGGCGAAACTTCAAAGCGCGCGAGGGCTGCCGCGCCGTGTGAATTTTAACTACCTTGTCTGTGTAAGCTTATGATCATGATAACTCTTGGTGTTAGTAAAAATAATATTCAATGTTACATTTACAGATTTCAAAAATGTTGCGTATATTTTCATCACTTAGTTTTTAAATTTTTTTTAGAGATTTATATCTAAAAAATATATTTTAGAACCGTTTTCCTAGTGCTATACTTTTATTTGACAAACTTGGTTGTTGCAAATTTGGCTTATAACGAGTTCGATTTCCAGGACAGGCAGTGTCAGGACATTCTTCAGCAGAAACTTGGGACGGTTACTGGTAAATTGCTAATTTCTCCCTCCCTATTACCTACATGAGAAATAATATGGCGCAACGACTTTACACCGATACACAGCAATGTTTATACTGCTGCTTGGTGGTCAGGGTATGTGGGATTCTTACACTAAAGTACGTGTAAGACGTGGCGATATGGGGATGTGGGGTCTCCAGTGGGGTCTGCCCCAACTGCCCTTCAGTGCCTTTGAGGTTCTTCGCCGGGGAGCGCAAAGTCAAGTCAAAAATCTTTATTTTCAAATAGGCTTAACGTCTTAGATGGTGTTAGATGAGTGATGATATAACGTTTCAAAAAATAATAGTCACTTTTGAATGGTAATTTTTTTAAAAAGCTACTACCGGATCACAACGCGGCCTCAACTGAGAAGATCCGGCAAAAAACTCAGCGGGCTTGTCATATTTTCACTTTTTTTAAACATTGTTTGTTTTGTTACAATTGAATCGACATTAGCGATAGTGTGTCCTGCCGTTCGAAACATAAAGCAAGGGAGAAAAGAAGAAAATAACAAACTAAAAGGCCAAAGGGATACTAGTCAGACCGGTCCCCCCAAGCAGCACCCGCGCACGTGTTGACTCGAGCAGGAGCCATCATATTAGAGGGAAGGGGGTGACCCGCCATACGAAGCCGCCATAAGCAAAGACTTTTCGCATTACAGCCCCCCAAGAACCAGACACGGTGTTCAAGGGGACGAGTCACCCTGGAGTCGCCGCCGTATTCAATGGACATCCTAGGGCCCACACCCCAAACAGAGACTCAAAGTCTGCGGTGGTACCACCTGGCCATGGGACCTGCCACCATTTTTTTGTCTAGGGGCCGAGGCCAGGTTAATAATTTTTCCCTAAAAGGGTACGATACTTTGACGCTGTAAATTCGTCGAGATGATTTAGCCATTTACTCTGAGTCACGTCACAACAGATTCTATAGGTAGGCATCTCCCCGCATCCTAACCACAGGGACAGTAGTTTCTTGGCGCGAGACAATTTATATGTAAATTGGTGCTTCGCTGTTCATACTAAATCTTAGACTGTCTACCTACACCACGAATTGCTTCATAGAAATTACCACCAATGTAAATAAGTAACGCTATAGAACTTAGGCAACTTTGCGTGAAAGAATCCGGAATGAGGAAGTTCGCCGAATAACTGAGAGAGAGAGAAGAGTTACCAACATATATCGATAGCTGTCTGGATTTGCAAGGTGAAGTGGCAATGGACAAGCCACATCACTCGAAGAACCACCACGAACCGAAAGAAGCGTACCTAAGCAGGCCCCCCACTAGGTGGATAGCATAGTAAAAGTCGCGAGCAAACGATGGTTGCAAATGGCTAATTGTGATTCATTTTGGAGTTCTAAGGGCCTTTGTACGTCTGTGGACTTATTCTGGCTGATGATAATAACAACATGCAATTAAATTAAATATAAAATGTATTTATTTATTTCATACATTTACGAGTATGTACACACAAACATGATTATAGAAGTTGTATTAGGATAATACAGTACAAAGGCAGAGAAAATGTGATACTGATATATGTACATTTAAATACATTCCTAATAAATTACTATTGTTAAATCTAAATATTAAATGTCACAATATAAAAGTCTATATCATTATTATAAATGGATCATTTAAACAAACCAATTAACATTAAAAGCGAAATCATCAAATTAACAGAATAGTATGCCTTATTTAGCAGGAACATTCTGAGTTTCGCTCTAAGCATGTTGTAATTTAACCACACTCAAGAATCGTTTTGGGTAAATGATTGTAAATTCGAGGAGCCATATAGAAAATACTTTTATTTAACAAGTAGGTACGAGTACAAATTATAAAAACAAAAAAACCCGACTGCGAACAAACAAAATGGACTTAATACATATACAACACATGTATTTATATTTGAACTCGTCTCGATGAGACCTTGTATTTGATACACATATTGATGTAATTGGAAGTAAAAAAAAATACAAAATGGCGACTGACGGCCGCCATATTAACTTTTTTGAAAAAATATATAGCCTGTCACTCCCACAACTGAGACGAATCTAGACATACCTATATTTTTTAAAAATACTCAAAACTGAAAAATAGTTTATTTCAAAATGTTTAGTTTTTTTTTAATTTCAAATAGTCTTAACGCTAGCACTTTTGAAAGGTCATGTTTTTTTTAAAAAAAAGCTACCACCGTATCACAACACGACCTCAACTGAGAAGATCCGGCAAGAAACTCAGCGGGCTTGTCATTTTTTCACTTTTTTTTTAAACAGTGTGTCATGTTACAATGCGTCAGAGCGAGAGTGTGTCTTGTCGTTCAAAAGATCAAATAAGACAGTAAAAAATAATAAAATACGACGAAAGTACAACAAACTAAAAAGCCAAAGGGATAGTAGTCGGACCAGTCCCCCGCGCGCAGCACCCGCGCACGAGTTGACTCGAGCATATAATAAGACAAAATCTATCAAGCCGTTTAGGCTGTAGGCCGTGCCAGAGAAATAGACATACATACACTCAAAAAACATAACCCTCCTCTGGGGCAGGCTTAGTTTTAAGTAGACCTGAGTCGATCACGATTGATAGAATCACTTTGATTCGATCCCTACCCAAACGCGAGCGATCGAGTCTTGAAGCATTAAAAGATTCAATCATTTGGGTACTCGTAATCTTAAAGAGGATTGAACTCTATGCGGTATTATTGAATGATCAAACGAACTTACCCTAAGTGAAGTTCGATCTTAATTATCCAGTCCTTGACGAGAAGATATTCCATCACTAGTAAGTACCCCGTGGGTACGATCCGGAGATATCGCACAAGTTTCAGAGGTTAGAAAGAGAAAACAACATTATTATCTCTTTCGTATCCACTCCGCCTAAGCCGAGCGACAGCCACCTCATTATCTTTAGAGTAAAATGAAATACAGCTGCAACATTGATTTAACAGGGTCATTAATGGGTAGGGAGGGACCTTATATCTTCTCGTCAAGGACTGGATAATTAAGATCGAACTTCACTTAGGGTAAGTTCGTTTGATCATTCAATTATCCAGTCCTTGACTCCAAGATATTCCATCACTAGTAGATGTTTAGAGATACAAAATCAATGTTGCAATTAAAGAGAATAAAACAAAGTTAACTTAACTTGTTGCTTAAACTATTAGTTATAATAAAGCCAAATATATTTTGCAATTTTTTGCAGAATACATAAACACGTAGGTACGTATTAATTAATTTGATATAAGTAATTATGTTTTTATACATATTATTTGATGAATTAAACTTATTTAATATACAATGATTTAAAATTTTACATTAACATTATTGAACATGTAATCCCAAATAGCATAGTCATAGCCTGCTAATCGTGCAGACCATCTTGCGACCAATTTTCTAATAGTTTTAATAATAAAGGCGTTCAGGACAGCTGCTGAAGCCAGGGCTCGTCTCGTATTGTAAGTAATCAGATAGAAGTATCGATTGTGTTGTTAAATAATATCTCTCTTATACATCGTCCCATGGCTTGAGAAGACATATACTTATAATAATATACCATTTATTTTGTTTGCTGTATAGCAAATAATATACCATATTTGGGACAATCCACACGCGGGCATTCGTCCCCAAATCAGGCAGAGCCTGCACCATGACAACCAGACTAACGATATCAATAGGTACTTATACCTTAAATACCTTTCCTCCCTGCAAAATATATCAACCCAAACAGACAAACTACACCCAGACAAGGTGGGAATCGAACCCACCACACATCGGGCAGCGGACAGGGTGTCAAGATGTGAGCCATGTCATGGAGAATAAAACTGAAAAGTTAATGTTGTTACCAGACAAGTGGGAAATCAATAGGTCTTTGAATGAATTGATGCAGATTTAAAATGGGTTAACATCTACAAATTCCGTACCTAAGGTTTTTAGTCTGTGTAAACCTTACAACACATTTGGTAAATTCTAATAGTTTAATGACAATTATTTGCATATTTTGTTTACTCTTTATGCAGAGAATTAAAGGTATATATATGTAATTTTTTGGTTAGAATAATATTTTCTAAACTAATAAAATCAGTAACTTTATGTAATGTTTTTTAAGTAACTAAAGTTATTGTGACTAAGTAATCTAGTAATTAGATCCTATGCAATGTAGAACATAGCGAGGAAAGATTGGTTTCAATTTACAGGTTTCTTGAAATAACCGTTTTTGCTTCTAATAATATTGCCAATTTTATTTGTGGATATCAAAGAAATAGCTAGTTGTAAATAACCATACAATATTCAAAAAACAATCTAGTCTGGACTAGATTGTAAAGAAATAACGTAATTGTCATCATCAAATCAATGTTGTTTGTTTGAAACTAGACTTATGTTACCAGTAATGGGTGAATTAGGAGAGAATAACTTCAAAAGCTGATTGTTGTATGTGTTGTCTACGATAATGTACCAGACTAACAAACATTCTGCTAGGGAAACATGTCGATGTAGTGAATCCAATGCATTCACTACTTGAATGCGTTGGATTTTGAGGAAGAAAGAAGATATTTATTCGAAGGAAATTACTGTATTGTCTCGAGAGATGTAAAGTGTGATACCAGGTTAAGACAGCTATAATAGGATAACTCCTAATCACGTTATCTACAGGTTAATAAAGGTTTATTAGCGTTTATAAAATAATCACAGCATTGGAAGATTTTTCCATGACATTTAGTGTCATGGAATAACATACTCTGCCCGGCAGAGTATAAAAATAAAAAACCCTGAGACTGCCGACAATATACAAAAGGTTGCAATATTTTTGTAATAGGAACGGAACACAAGCGGAAATATTACAATTGTGACTCATAATAATGTCTATAATAATAATAATGTAATGCCTGCTGGAATAACTTTCTTTAGAAATCAGCTGTGCCTTTGTATTAAGAATATTATCTTGACTTTATTCCTTCTATCTTTTATTGTTATTGTGTGTACATAAATCATAAAATAAATAAATAAATGTCCCCCTGGCTGATAGGACGACAGCAGCCGATCTTTCATCAAATCAGCCTACTACACGAGAGATATTATAGTGCACAAGTGCTTGCGTAGAAACAAGTGCACTCTATTTTCCTTTACTCTCACAATTCGTTAAGACGGAAGATCGACACGACTGGGGTGAGGTCTGGCGCAGGACTGACTTTTACATGCCCATGCGACGCATGAATCATCTTGCCTGCATTGTCATAGCCAGCAAGGAACAACTACACAAAGTGGTTGCTCTCCACGGGATTTCAACCCGCGACCTCCGGTTTGCCAAGCAAGCGGTTTACCGCTGCGCTACGGAGGCTATAATAAGATTCATAAATAGAAAATAAAATAAAGGCCTCTTTGAGGTCAATTTTTAATAAAAACCGCCTTTTGTAGTAATTTTGGTAGTGGTTATGGCGCTTGCTCGCCTTTTCTTTGTATAATCTCCATCTCCAACTCACTTTGAGGATCATGAATATGGCTAGGTAAAACTTTCCCCTTTCATAAAGATTAAATTTTAATACATGCCTCATTTCGATCCGTATCGCTAAAGAATAGTCTTAGAAAAAATTACATTTTTAGTTTCTTACCCTTGCATTAGGTTTTTTTTTTTTTTTTTTTTAATATGAGGGTAACCCCCTAATTAAGTCAAATATTCACAATATTTTTTGGTTTAATATTATTGTTTTATTTATTCTTTATGCACAAAACAGTACATAGGCGGACTTAATGCCAGAATGCCTTTTAATTGTATTATACATAAATATATATATTAATGATGTATACATAATTATTTTTTACACACGATCTCTCGTTCCGTGTCTGCATTTATCCTATTATTATTATATCAGCCTCAATAATATAATAAAGAATGAATATATATATATGATGCAAATATGAATTTGTTAATATGTGCACCCCAATTCCAAATGTTAGCCTATCCCAATATTAGCTAGGGTAATAAACTCTACTTATTCTGTGTGAATAAGAAAAGGCAGTGGTATTAGGTATACACACGAAAGTCACTTTATTATTATTATTTTTTTCTCCAGAGACTAAATCAATATAACAATGGATTACCATTACTTTTAGCACACTGTATGTAGACCAATGCTCACCAGTTTTTACGAACCACTTGCTACGCTCCAACTTTAGAGTTTGAGTACGCTACTCGTTAGAAATGCGTCCGTGAAAATCTGATGAAAATATTTATCTTGATATCAAATTAACGACTAAAGTAAACGTAAACTATGTGTCAACGTCATAATGATATCACAGTTATCATTCATATAAGCAGGAGCTTAGTATCTATCTTGCTAAAGCGACATAGTACAATTACATACTAATTGTAGTTAATAGTTATAAGTCGTAATGAAATTAATAATTATATATAAAGTATATATATATAATTTTTTTAGAATATCTGTTGCGCGCCAAATCAAGCAAAAGTATGGACCCAGCATAAAACTTACTTTACTAGAAGTTTTTGAATCAAACATTATACTGGTAATTAATTATGAAACTGAGAGGTTCATTGAATTGTTGCGACGCTTGGACTCGTGGCGGACACGGTCGGCAATCAGTCAAGCGGAGGCGATGATGACAGTCCTCGACGCCGCGCTGGTGGCGGTTAGAGTGCACATTAAAAACTTCACTGGTTTCAGACCACTGACTTTGTCAGTGTAGTGTGTGACTTTGTCGGTCATCGCGCTGGTGCTAGAATTGAAATATAGTTTTTCGGAGCCTTTCCCGTTTAAATTTCCAATAAGTCTGAAATGTGGGCAATTTTTTTTTTTTTTTTTTTTACAAAATCGCCTACCTACTTGTTCTAAAAAAAAAGAAATCTGTTTTACAATCTTAAAAGGATCTGTCAAGGTTTGATCGATCAGTAGAATGATAACCGACTGACAGGTATCAGTTTCGGCATAGTGAGAATAAGCCAAGAGTGGCCCCTTCGTTTAGAGTACGGATATTATCCGGCACATATTTTTTTTTTTTAAGATTTAAGAGGCTTGTCCACCTTTCATGAAGCCAATTAAGCTTTACTGACTAATAGCCTTATAACTATCGATCAGCATGGTGCCAAACTCCAGGTTCAGAGTAGATATTACAAATTGAGTAATGAAGATTCATAAAACTAAGTGAATCAACTTCGTTAGAGATTCCTTCCACCACACCAACAAAACTGATCAGGGACTATTCTGAGGCAACATTTGTAACCGTGATTTGTTGCCTCCGCACCTTCGAGCACAAATTCCGATACCACGCGAAGCTTGCATTTGACTGATGATTACCATTAGGTATCTATGCATAGATTTAGAATTTTTCTTTCGATCATAATTGAAGGTATAACAACAGCGAATATTTATTCGCTTTTATCTAAAAATAGACGGACTCACCTGTAGTAGTAAATAATGCGGGTAGTTAGGCCAAGAAAAAAAATGCAATATCTGAAGAATACAACAGATAAGCTGTATGATTTCCGATGAATGCAACTGTCGTATTTAGGACATTTTGATAATTAGGCCAAATAATATCCGAAGAATACAACGGATAATAAAAATTAGTGCTTCCCAATGAATGCAAAGGGTACACAAACTCAGCTCGAGCGTATAAATCTTCGCAGGTACAGCAGCAGCAGGCAGGCAGAATGATATTTAGGCACAATAATATCCGTAGAATTCTACGGATTAAACAGTAGTGATTCCCAATGAATTCAAAGGGTACACTTTAGCTCGAGAGTATACATCTTCGTTAACAGTGACACGTACAATGTTTCACTTTTAATTTGATGTCTTCTTTATTTTCGATTTTTCATGATTTCAAAGATCCCTTGTATTTGAACTCGTGCGAACGCCGTGATCGCACGGACAAGAATGAGGTGGCTGTCGCTCGGCTTAGGCGGAGTGGATACGAAAGAGATAATAATGTTGTTTTCTCTTTCTAACCTCTGAAACTTGTGCGATATCTCCGGATCGTACCCACGGGGTACTTACTAGTGATGGAATATCTTGGAGTCAAGGACTGGATAATTTAGATTACACTCTAGTACGCTTACAAAATGACCCAAACTACCGAACTTCTAACGGCGACCTAAATACGGGATGGCGCACTAGAAATGTGTTACTTTCTCACTCTAGTATGGGTCGCGCGAAGTCGCGCGCGGATCGCAGAGCCGGGACCTATAACGGCGACCCAAATACGGGATGGCGCGCTAGAAATGTGTTACTTTCTCACTCTAGTATGGGTCGCGCGAAGTCGCGCGCGGATCGCAGAGCCGGGACCAATCGATGATCGAGTGATTGAATTTTGTATGAAGAGATCCAATCAGCTGGGTTCAGCATTCGTTCGTCATGACGAACTGCGACCCAAATGATCGATATGATTGAATCTTTATAACCCGATCACCATGCGAATGGGTCGTGATCGACCCGGGTCACGACAAATGATCGATCGACACAGGTCTAGTTTTAAGTGCATCTGCTGTACAGCCAACTAGTGCCGGTCCTCGGAGGGTGCTAGGAAGTCAATGAAACGACAATTCCTGTGCCGCTTGTGTTATATATTTGAATACTGAATTTTATCGGACAAATTACATAAAGAATCCATTTGATATATAAAAAAAAAAAAAAAAAAAAAATATATACAGATGAATTGAGAACCTCCTCCTTTTTTGAAGTCGGTTAAACATACAAAAACATTTCACTTGCTTGTTATAATTGACTTAGCGACATCTAGTTATGTAAATTGAATTAAACAATCAAAACATTCATTTTAAATATAGAATCCACAAACTACGTTAAACATCTGCCTTTTTGTTCTGTGTGCTTTTCGGGCCAAAAGTCTAGAGCACTGCACTGACTGAGAAAAAAAAAACGTTATAATAGATCCAACCGTTTATTTTCGTTTTTGACAGCACCAATAGAACGTAACTGCGTCATGTTACGCAAAAGTTCACTTAAAGTGAAGTTCACTTTTAGAAGTTCACTTTAAGTGAACTTTTAAAATTGAACTTTTGCGTAACATGACGCAATTACGTTCTATTGGTGCTGTCAAAAAGAAAATAAACGGTTGGACGCTCTTATAGTGTACTAAATAAAGTCCATTTAAAATACCCTCTACGAAGGGCACGAAGAGGATTTGCTTCTGCCACCGGAACCAATCTTTGAAAATAAGTCCATTTTTATAGCGCATTCGGCTTATTGAAGGGGGAACACCATTAATTTAAATTCTACAATGACACGCCGGTTAATTTGCACTTAATAATGAGGATATTTTTATTTTATTGGATTTTTATATAGTCTGGTGGTGTAAGGTATGTAATAACTACTTAGTTGTTAGTAGGTACGACGTAAAATTAGAACGATACCTATATATTTTGTCTTAATTTATCGAATTATAGATAATGTCACAATATCTTTATTATGTATAGGCCTCATGGAGGCACTCACACAAATGTATATTTTAACATACTACCACCGGATCGTAACGTGGCCGCTACTGAGAAGATCCGGCAAGAAACTTAGCAGGCCTGTCTTCTTACGTCATAATTACGTTTTTTAAAGCCAGTTTATTTAGTGTTACAAATTGTAAGCCTTAAAATTATATGCTTGCATGAATTGGTAGTTCAAAACCACGCTGCTTTATCCTTCTGGTAATCCGATAAAGTCTTAATCATCTAGAGTCTTATACAGTTGGTTTAATTTATCCAGCCATCTTAAATTCCATCCAAACTTTAGATCGCACTTGGTCTACACCCGTGTGGTTTAAAAATAAGAAACCAGGCTCGACCTGAGACCAATTTTGGTATAAACATAATAATAATATCTTGGGACAATCCACACACGGTCATCTGATCCCAAACTAGACAGAGCCTGTACTATGGAAACCAGACAACTGATACTATAATACTATACTTAATATACATTTTTTTGTAAATACTTACATACGCAAAATACGCGCTTCGACATGGAGTTGCGGAAACCAGCCCGTTATACCAATACCAAATACTTACATACTTAAATCTTCGCACAGAGATCTTAGTTGAAAAACTTGCACGAAAAAAAACAATCCATTTGCTGTTAGTTCTGGAGATCAATGGAATGTGAATGTGAATGTGTGCCTTCAGAAATGATAATGTGACAACTCAATAAATCCAAAAAATTGTAGAAAATCGTATATATGTAAATAATAATAAATAATAATATTCTGGGACAATTCCACACACGGTCATCTGATCCCAAACTAGGCAGAGCCTGTACTATGGAAACCAGACAACTGATTCTAATACTTATATACTTTTTTTTTTTAAGTACATACTTAAATAGATAAATAACACCCAGACACTTAGCGGGAATGGAACCCACGACCTATCGGGTAGCAGCCAGGGTGTCTAACCACTAGACCAACAGGCCCGTCATAATCGGTATTGACTTGTCATAGATTAATTAGGTCGGATGTATAAAGAGCACTACAGGGGTACACCTGTTCTTATGGTATTCTTAAAGTAATCTTACTTTTATGTGATAAAGAGACGCAAACTTATACAGTTTAAAGTTCCATAACTTTCGCGGAAATAAAATTCCAATAATATAGACAAGAAAGAAAATATATTTTTTTTTATATTCAACGAGAAATAATAAAACACTTAAAATAAGCGTAAGTATAAAAAGGAACTTAAATATATATTTTAATATGACGTTAAAATGGTGTCACTCAGCTATTCCTCGAACTGCCTGTGGTAGATCCCCAGATATAAATACAGACCTTGGTCACCTGAGACATCATTATCGAAGATCAAGGTTAGGTATACCTTACCCTCCCAAGGATCTAAATATATGTATCCAAATCTGTACGTATACAACACTTAAAAGTTTCAAATATAGATTTTCCAAATTCTTATTCACTTCCCCTGTCATGTATCTGATTTAAACGCCAATTTAAACAAAATAAAAACAATATAAAATTGTCGATGGCACCGCCATTGAGGCGTTGTGAATGATCGCAATAAATAAAGCAGCGTGCAGGCAGGTGCGGCGCGCGGGCTCCGGGGATTCGGTGTGCACGGGCCCTTAGCGACGTAAAGAAAAAAGGATTGCTACCTTTATTATTTTTATTAGCTGGTGTCTCTTTGCGAATTATTTTTATATACAGGTTGCTTATTTTTTACATACTATATTTTTTTGTTTTCAAAAGGCTTACATTTAATATTACTACATGGCAGGTATGTTGACTGTTGACCAGTACGGCCAATTTGCGTAAAGAACATTCTACTATGCAGGAGATAATATAGTGCAAACATGTAAGGCATTAATTATCCCTCACTCATAAAAGTTTGCGCTTTTAAAAGTCCAAAATTAACCGCGATCCGTATAATTAGTTTTATTCCAATCTGCATTGGATTCTGAGTATACACTCCTCATTCGATTCCTCAATTCTGAGGATCGTGATTCCATCTCCTCCCATTGGGTGTCCGTAAGAGGTGACTAAAGGAAAACAAGAAGTAGAAGACGCAGTGCGTCTTCTATCGGATTACCTACCACCTATACTGCGATCCCCAAGAATGCTAAGCTCGGGGATTATGGCAACCCCTACCTTCTAAGGGGGAGGCATTTGTTAAGCAGTGGATGTCTTTGAGCTGCTGATGATGATGATGATAAGGATATTAACCACATCTTCCTGTTCGATCCGAGATTAATATTCACTACGGTCAGATGCCGTCTAAAAAAATATGATAAAAAAATAAATCTAAAATATTTTTTAAACAGCCTGTATTATGATCACATAACCCCCTCAAAACACGAAAAATATGTTCGACTAAGCACCTCGGCAGAGTATAAAAACGTTGTAACCCGTGTAATGACGATTTTAAACTCCCCGAGATACCCCGTTCTGAGCCATTTGCCGTGAGCCGTATTGTCTTTGCCACCGACCAGCCAGTAAAGACCTCTGACATTGAAACCGATCTTACCTTTTCATCTGTTTTTTCATCTTATGCATTTTTTTATTACAAAAAGGAGAGTATAAGTTTATAAATTGGCAATTTTAAGTAAGTTCGTTTGTGAATACTTTTTATAATTCTTTTATTAGACTTAATTAATAAACATAAAAGAAAAAAATACATTATTTTTTTCAGTACCTATACCTGACGTAAAAGTGGTTTTATTTACATAGTTTAAATTACTTTTTTTTTAAAATACTTACTAAATTTATTTTAATCTTGATACAAATCTATAATTATAACGCATTGATCTTTTTAAAAAAAAAGTTTATGATGAAAAAAAATTAGGTATGTGTACAATATTTGTTTGACAATTTTGTTTATGAAAAGTTTTTATTTCATTTATTGTTATTTTCCTAATTTTTGTTACATTTACATTATCTTTATTCAACTATTAGTAAAATAGGTAGATAGTACATTATAACTAAACTTACACATAACTATGCTTTAAATGCTTTAAGTTTTCCTCCCGATAGGAAGCCAGAGCCAAACGTTGCGCGGCTCTCATTATACTGGAGGCATATTTTACGATTGTCTCTTATTGTCTATGGCATAGACAAGCGTTTTTATTATCTGTGGGGGCGTTTTAAAGTGGGGGCCCTTAAGTGCTGTTACATTTTGTCCTCTGTACTGATGGGGTTGCTGCGATGCCCATGGAATGTTTGATTTTCTTCTTTCACATTCCGTGTTCTTGGTTTTTAAATATTGGTACATTTAAAGGGTTTTCGATGGGTCTCACCAACTTCCCGTCAATGTAATTCCTTTAACACCGACTCTTGGCCATTTTAATATTAAGGGAATGTTAACATTGCTTTGGAACCCATACATCATCATCATCATCATCAACAGCTGAAACACGTCCACTGCTGGACTAAAGGCCTCCCCCTTCGAAGGGAGGGGTTGCTATAATCCCGACGCTTGGCAGGCGGCTTGGGGATCGCAGTATAGGTGGTAGGTAATCCAATAGAAAGACGCTGCTGCCCGTCTTCTTGTTTTCCCTAGTCGCCTTTTAGGGACATAAAATGGGAAGAGATGGGAGGATGCTATTGTTTGACACCCCATGGGTATAAATTATTCAAAGTGGTATAATTTTGTAGCAGCAAGATGTTCGCCCGATGGTAAGTGACGTGCCCGCCTATAGACAACTGATTAAGTATTCGTAACCCGGTAATTTCACCAGCTACAGTGTCCTTCACACTGGAACTCAGCAATGTCTACCCACTGCTGCTTGGCGGCAGAATATCTGACACTGCGGTGGTACCTACTGGACGATCCCTTGCACAAGGGACTAATCACCTAATAAAAAGTCTGGGGTTTGGTTTGTCACAGCCTACCATGTTAAGAAATATGTACTATCGCGGACACGAACGGTGTACCAGTTTTCAATAAAAATTGTTTGAACAACATTACGTGCGCTTACCCCGCCAGCACGTATTTCGGGCCGACTCGTGCAAGCTATTGTCGTCCTAAAGGTGGTACACCGTACATACAAAATACGTGTTTGTGTTTTTAATAATACCAACTTCTAAATACTTTTCCGCCCAAAACACCTCCATTTTTAACCTTCAGACTTACCTTTAAATGAGTTTTACTATTCTGTGGCGTCTTAAATAGTAATGTACGGTGACAGCCATGACATCAATCAAATCATATATTCCGCTCAGGCATCGAACCCACTACCGCTTCCTGCCAGCCCGACGGTTGGGCAATACCCCGGGATTGTTGCTATGAGCTATAATTAATATCTATATGTAAGTACGTCGTTTTATAGAGGCCATTGATATATTTTTTTTAATAATTATATCTTGGGACAATCATACAATCTAGGTAGAGCCTGTACTATGCCAACCAGACAACTGATAAAGTATACCCTTAAATAGTTTTAGGTTGGTACTTATAAAAATTTAGAAAAAAGTAACGGAAAAATAAAAAAAACTACATATATCAAGAACAAAAAAGTATAGGACTTAAATTTACTTTGATATTTTTACCATTGCAACACAAAGTGTAAGATTTTTTTTAAAAAATCGAATCACTATCGAACTATACATCTCCCCAACCCTCAGTAGCCAGTTACAAAATCATTAATATTAACCCGTATCAACCCCAATAAAACATAAATAAACATTAAAAAAAAACCGCAAAGAGACGCTCCTAAATTATTCATCTGAAACTCACTCACTTCGCACCTACACCACTTAGCACTGTGGTTCCGCTGAGATTTTCTTTGCTTTTTTTCTGGAATAAAATTTACATATTTCATCCTCAAATTTATTTGTCTATCTCGAAGATTACAAGTATGGTAATATAGCTGTATGCATCCCAAGGGAGTTGAGGTTCTTGTTATTTTTTTCTTTCTTCTTTTTGTGTTTTGTGTTAAATTGCCAGAACTCTTGCCTAAATAATTAGGTAATTTGTTTTTAACCTAAGGTCGTCCAAATCAGTTACTTATAAAGTAAGCGATTAATTACTTACGAATTCTTAGAAATACAATTTTTTTAAATCTAGCTTTATAATTAGAGGTAGTTTTAGTCTAAATTAGCTTATCAAATTTAGATCTAGTCTAGTAAGTATTTTAATGTTACTATTAACATTAACACCCGAGTGAATCATGGAGAGATAATTTTTGGCACATGCTAAAATAGCAATCTTCGTCTCAGTGAGAAAAGACACGTCTGCTGAGTTTTTTGCCGGATTAAACCAGCGAAGGTCAGACCACCTTTTAGTAGTAATAAAAAAAACCCAAATGGTTTGAAATTTAGAGCCACCGCGAGTACGAGGTCTATGCATAGTTAGAAATGTTTGAATTTAGAAATAGTATTTAGTGTAACGTGTAACCAGCCAACAACCACGCATCTGACAGTTTTTTTTTTAATATAACGATTTCATATTATGGCTCAGGCCTAGTAGCCGTACCGTACATCATATATGGCCAAAGAAAAATCATGTCGGTATTACACAAATCTCTGTCCATCAGGCGGTGTGTCGCCGTATCGCCGAGATCTGACATGACAAATGATTGTTTTATCCTAAGACCAACGTATTTAGATCTATCCCGTCCCCTTGTTATGTGGAGAAGCCATTTAAAGAAGGGTGACGTGTAATATTTTTATGGACCAGCTTAAACCGGATGAGTTATTATCCGACTTAAAACAAGGGACTTTGATAAACTCACCCGCCCTCCAGAGTTTGCACATGATTGTATTAAAAAAAACTTAAGTAAGTAGGTATATTATCTAGTTAGGTAGTAGGTTCTTATAGCGGGTGTGACATCGTAACGAAAACCGATACCAGGGATCCAGTACATGATTCTGAACATCCTAGTGTTGAAATTTTTCATCGGCTTTTTCATGAATTTCCAAAAAAAACACTTTTTTAAATAAAATTAGTATAACATCATTGTTAGTATAATAATAAAGCCTAATTTTAATCTAAAAACAATAAATTAATTATTTGTGGATTTTTTTATTATTTATTTATTTATTCTTTAAGCGCAAAAACAGTGCATAGGCAATTAATTAATAGGCAATTACATGCTCGAAAATTAACAAGTTAGTCAGTTGTCATTTACCATATAAATGGTTACTGTAATATCGATGGTTGTAACGGACATTATTTGACGTCTTATAAAAAAAAATCGGTACATGGTCCCTTACATCCTGTATATATTTATTGGATTTCATAACTGCCAACTTTTATAGGATAAAAAAAACAGTCTTTTGTTTCTTTTAAAAAATTGAGTATGCTTGACTTGTACAGTTTTTGAAATAGGTACCTAACCGATTCATATGGATACAAAATATGGTTTCGTCGCGCGCTGCCTACTCTCGCACTTTGGTAACTTTTTAGTATTTTAATGTAATCTGTAGCACAATGCCAACTTTTTAAAACCACCATACATTAGATCGTACTATGCCTACAATCGCATATATACAACTTTTTTCCTAACACAATATTCTAATCGCAACATGCCTACTATTATTATCGGCAGTACATTAGATATGTATGTAGCCTACAAATTGTACAGTCACCACAAAATTTGTTATATTATGGATCTGTGACTGTTTAGTAAACTTTGGAAAAACAGCTTTAGACTGTTTAGTAAACTTTGGAAAAACCTCTATTTAACTTTTACAAACATATAAACAGATGGGCCAAAGTTATTACGTAATGAATGGATGCCGAAGGATGGACGTCGTCGCCAGGGGAGGACACGTTGACGTGATGAGATGCATTCACGTAGGATTGATCTGACGTGGCCCACGACAAGGACGTAGTTGGTTATAGGGCGAGATCTTGGCCTTATCGTTTAAACATTTTTGATTAATTAAGTTTTAAAAATCCGTAATTTGTACGTATCTGCCCATAAAATCGGAAATAATTTTACCGACGCTTCCGTTGGTGCATGAAATATAACGTTTTCGTGTTATGAAATTAAAACCAAAAGTTTTACAACTTCCGAGCAACCAACTCCAAATTACGTTTGTCACAATGTTATAAATCAATACAAAAAACAAATAGAATAAATAAATATGAGAAACATATAATTTACTTGTTACAATACATGGAATAACCATGGCTGCATTTTTTTCGAAATAAATATTTTTAACGTAACTGTACTAAAATAGGCATTACGCGATCGATGGATTTGAATTTCTAAAAAGTTGGCGAATTGCGATGTAATTGTGGCAATAATAAAAAAGTAGGCATGGTGCGATCTAATGTATGGTGGTTTTTAAAAGTTGGCATTGTGCTACCGATTACATTAAAATACTAAAAAGTTACCAAAGTGCGAGAGTAGGCAGCGCGCGACGAAACCCAAAATATTAGCAATGAATTCGTCACCAGAATTTTCCTAGTCTAATAGAAAACAAATTTATATTACAATTATTTACCTAGAAGACCGCAATAAAACTGTGAGCGACTGCATTAGATTTTTATAGTCATTTTATTGAGGAATGTATGCGCCAACACTGCGTCGTCTGAATATTTTATATGCAATATAAAATAAATAGACTGATTAATAATCGTCTCATGAACGGCTACCGTCAACTGTCCACCTACTCAGTATGGCCGGCGTGTTCTATTTTTGAAATGTGCAGTAACGGTTCGCGTGCGTGATCGCGTTACAATTCGAATTTTGACGTTCGGAGAAATTCGGCCGCGCGTTCTCGGCCAATCGTTGCTTTGGCGTTTGAAATTTGCATCGTTTCTCTTTTTAAATATATTTAAATGTGGAAACTCGATGAAACTTATGTGTCACAGATCTGGACAAAATACAGTGGTTTAGTTCTGCACTTCAATACTAGATGGCGTAAGTATCGATATGAATCGCGGTATCGTTTTGTTACACGCGGTTGGTTAGATGAGCTACCGCAGTTAGAAATGTTAACTTTGCGCAGAGGCAATATCGTAACCGATGAGGTTAATCCGAGGTGCGATTATTGCTAGTTGAAAACTTTACCAATACCCCGCCGTGTGGACGTGAAATACCGTCCGCTATGGCAATTTTTGAACGGCTGTAAAGGCCTAATTTAAAATCTTAACTTATTCATATTTAGCCGAATGCCTTAAAGTTAGAAGGAGGGACGCCGGTTATGTTTTTAATTATTTATTATATTTGGCTGGCTTGCGAGTTGCCAAGATAGATAGTTATCCTGCTTGCATGAAATTATACTATGGATTTCATTCATCAAGTAAATAGTAATTCGCCGTAGTTAGAACTCCACAGCTACCTAGTTCAGCCATTATGATTGATGTCTAATGTTTATGTGTATTGTGTAAATATGTATGGACTAAATTAATTTAAATAAATTAAATTAAGTATATTTAAAAAACTGCATCAGTCAGTTTAATGATTTTAACAATCATTTAAATGGGTCATTCCCAGTAGTTCCATTGATCTTAGTTCCATATTCCCAGTAGTTCCATTAATCTTAGTTCCATAGTCTCAGTAGTTCCATTGATCTTAGTTCCATATTCCCAGTAGTTCCATTGATATTAGTTCCATAGTCTCAGTAGTTCCATTGATCTTAGTTCCATAGTCTCACTAGTTCCATTGATCTTAGTTCCATATTCCCAGTAATTCCATTGATCTTAGTTCCATAGTTTCAGTAGTTTCATTGATCTTAGTTCCATAGTCTCAGTAGTTCCATTGATCTTAGTTCCATATTCCCAGTAATTCCATTGATCTTAGTTCCATAGTCTCAGTAGTTCCATTGATCTTAGTTCCATTGATCTTAGTTCCATATTCCCAGTAATTCCATTGATCTTAGTTCCATAGTCTCAGTAGTTCCATTGATCTTAGTTCCATATTCCCAGTAATTCCATTGATCTTAGTTCCATAGTCTCAGTAGTTCCATTGATCTTAGTTCCATATTCCCAGTAATTCCATTGATCTTAGTTCCATAGTCTCAGTAGTTCTATTGATCTTAGTTCCATAGTCTCAGTAGTTCTATTGATCTTAGTTCCATAGTCTCAGTAGTTCTATTGATCTTAGTTCCATATTCCTACTAGTTTCATGGAACTACGGGGAATCATCCATTTATATCAGATTCTACCGCAAAGCAGTACCTACTGTATAAAATAGACCTTTATGGTTTAACTAGATAATAAGACAACCAAGACGTTCGCCTGATAGTAAGCGGCACAGCGGTCTTAGACAGCTGGCCTGCACTGTCGCTCGTCACTCGAGACATATTAGTAAGTCTCTAGATCCCAGTAATTTCAACGGCTACAGTGCCTTTCACACCGGAACACAGTAGTGTTTACAAAGGACCATGCCCAAATTAGTATGGAGCTGAAAGTCACAAATGCCATGCAATGCCCAAATTGCAACTCTATGTCACATGATAACTATTTAACAGTATTTATATGATAACTAGATTTAATGTCATATAAAGCACCGGTTCAAAAGATATTGGACATTAAACATGATAACCTCCTACTGGTTTTTTATACATTTTATCGTTTACAGACAGCATTGCTATTAGTTTTTCACTAGGAACTTCATGATCATCATCACATAAGCTAACCCAGATCAGTGTTCTTTTATATACTTATCTGTATGTTATCAGATAAAGATGTCAGTTATTTGGAATTATCTAGTCTGTCTCAATTGTATAGTGTCAATATGTATGTGAAAACAATTTGGTTAGATACACTGATACTGCAATGTCAACAGAACGTCTTATTTTATTTTATTTTTTATCCAGTGCTTCATATGATTTAAAATTAACAACATAATTCTAGTTTTTATTTATTAGAGCAATCTTGTAATATACTTTATATCTGGGCATTTCTGGGGCACAAATGGGCATTGTCCTTTACTGCTTGACGGCAGAATATCTGTTGGTCCTTTGTGCAGTGGTACCTACCCCTGCGTACTAGGAAAATAAAATAGGAACTAGCACTTGCTTGCATTGCACACACACACACGCACGCACACACGCACGTGCACACACACATACACACACTAATGCACTCATAGAGAGAGAGAGATACTAACGTATATTTTACTCTTACACATAGGTACATACACATTCGCACACATACCACCTATAGAAGTATCTTTGTATTTTTTTGTGTTTTATTTTATTTTAAATAAGGTTTAAATGCCGTGGTAGGTAGGTATATCAAATATTGGTCTACTTTACTTACCAATTATTAGGATGCATTGGTTTTTGTCTTGTATGTATCAGTACGCATAGTCATATCAGACATTTCTTCAACAGCTCAGTGTGCGAGCGCTTGCCTTGGAAACAAGGTGCGCTGGTTCGAACCCCGACTCGCACCTCTGATTTCTTTAATTAGTCATGTGCGAATCGTCTTTGTGCGATTGTTACTAGCTTTCGGTGAAGGAAAACATCGCGAGGAAACCTGCATGTCTGAGAAAGCCTAATTAGCTTTCGAATGACGTGTGAAGTCCGCCAACCCGCACTTGGTCAGCGTGGTGGACAATGGCCAAAGCCCCCTCATCTTGAGGGGAGGCCGGTGCAAACAGTGGGACATAAACAAGGGCTGGTATTATTATTACTTATTATACAGGCGATGCCTAGTGCGGTTATCATCGTCGTGCAAAATTTTTGTAAACTTAGGACTGCCAATAAAAATATTTAATTGTAAATTGTAAAAACTTTTTTTCATACAAAATTTACCAACCCCTAACGTACCCCCAAAGGTTGTTTTTGAAAATTCGCGATATAAGTATTGATTTATTTTATTTAGAGAATCTTTTCAGTAAATTTCAAGTCAATGGAACCATAAAATAAAAAGTTTCATACAAAAGAAAATACCCCGTTTAACCCCTTTAGAAGTCGAGTTTTCAAAAACCTTAGTGGGTGCTTACATCATAAGAAGAACCTACTGTCCAAATTTCAGCATTCTAGGATCAGCGGTTTGGCCTTTGCATTGATGAATCAGTCAGTCAGTCAGTCAGGCCAAGTAATTTTATACGAGTATGTATAGAAGAAAGATAGAAGATAGGCACTGTATCAAAAACCACTATTTATCAGCGCTACCGTTCTCATACTACGGTCAGCAATAAAACATCAAAATTATGAGGATAGCGATATGGTGGTTTTTGTTAGGTTATGAAGCGATAGACAATGGTTGAATACACTTCATAACTTTATGGTTTTTAGTGCAGATGTAAAGTTTTGTGTGGACATGCTATGGCTGAGCGCACTCTGTATTTTGTTAGCTAACTGTAGTATAGCTAGTTGCTATCCACTTTATATGTACCATATTTTACTGTCAACAAAAAAAATTACAACTGAATCCACCATTAAGTCCACCGTCCATTGATTCAAAGTTTCAATAGCCAGATGAAGGGTATAACACGAAAGGAACACTTTGCGATCGTGACATTATACGCCGAGACATGTAATATAACGTTACTTATTTTCCATTTATTTAAATAGATAATTTCTCATTGCGCAAAAGAAAATGTACAAACGAATACAGTTGAGGCCGCGTTGTGATCCGGTGGTAGCTTTTAAATAATTGACCGTTCAAAAGTTAGCGTTAAGCCTATTTGAAATAAATATTTTTGACTTTGACTTTGATTATGACGTACGTATGTAACAATGGACAGCCTTACCGCTAAGCAACGCTCTCCAAATAATAGCTTACAGTAGTAGCTGGACGGTCCCACGCACAAGGGACCAACTCAAGTAAGTTATTTATTAACCGACTTCAAAAAAGGAGGAGGTTCTCAATTCGTCTGTAGGTATATATCTTTTTTTATCACACTGTACTGTACATCATCCATCACTCGAAGAACCGTTAACCGATGGAGAGCAATGGTTCTCGAGTGGCGACCACGAACCATAAAACGCAGCGTAGGCAGGCCTCCCACTAGGTGGACTGACGGCACTGTGCGAGTCACAGACAACAAGTCATTTCTTGTGGCATTCCAAGGCCTATGTTGAGCAGTGTACGTCTTCCAGCTGATGATGATATAGAGCTAGTATTTTATTATACACACATCAAAAGTGTCTAGGGATCAACATATATTTTTGCAATAACTTTTCTCCTGATTGATATTAATTAAAATTTTCTTTAAGGATTCATCAAATAAAGTGTTTTCGTTTGTCACAGTAACGATAAACCAAGTCACCTTTGCATTAATAAAGAAATTTGCCATTTTCCTAATAAAGGGATTTTTGACATTTGAACCACTAACACAAAAGTTCGAAAAAAAGACTGAAATAACAGTTTTCTTTAAAATTTTATTGGGTAACTTAAACAATTAATAATCCGTGTTTCTACCGCGAACACTAACAACACAAGAACATCGGTTTGGCATACTCAAAATGAGTTCATCCAAATCACGCTGTGGAATGGCCGCCCATGTTCGTTGCAACAACAAAAAAAGGTCTTCTTGCGACTGGATACCCTCCATATTCGGCAGAGCTCTTCTCTGTAGCATATCCCATGCATGCTCAATCGGGTTCAAGTCTGGCGACTGAGCAGGCCAGGGCAGGACATTGATGTTAGCTGCGGCGAGAGTCTGTCTTACAACTCTTGCGGTGTGCGGTCGTGCATTATCATGCATTAACTGAAATAAGGGACCGATTTGCACTTGTAGAGGTACGATGACGTCTGATACAATCGTCTCAGCATAAATTTGAGCGTTGAGGTTGCCTCTGATCCAAATCAACTCAGTTCTTCCGCCGATCCAAATACCCGCCCATACCATGATGGTTCCACCACTATAAGGATGGACTTCCTGGCAGGATTTTAATCGCTGTTGGCGTCCAGGGGTTCTCCAGTGTCGTATACGTCTTGTATCCGGTCTCATACCAAAACGAGACTCATCAGAAAAGCACACGAAACGCCATTGTTCTTCTGCCCAATTTCTGTGTTCAAGAGCCCATTGATATCGAATCCTACGATTGTGCATTGCTATATTGTTGGAGCTCTTCGAGTTAAGATTTGAATATATCGGTCTTGTCTCCGTGTGGTGCAGCGATACCGTCCTCCATGGCGCTCAGCCACGGTACCAGTGCTTCGGTAACGTGTCCAAAGTCGACTGATAACACTCTGACTTGTATTCAGAGCTAAAGCCACAGTACGTTGCCGGGAACCAGCTTCTATCATTCCCACGGCTCTGAGCATTTCTTCCCTGCTTAAATGACGTCGCCGCTCCATAATAACGTTGGTTTTAATCAGTAGTAGGGAAACAGTAGCACTAATAATGTCTTCAATGCGTTGTATGTTTTTATAGGGAAAATATTGACAGCTGATTTTCATCTTTTACTCGAATTTGATTCACAGTTCCTGATTCAAATTATGAAATGCACCAAAAAGGATCCATATAAATTTATAAAATCATAAATTTATTACAAAGCCACATCTCAATCTCAAGAAATCCGCTTAAAAATGCTTGATCCCTAGACACTTTTGATGTGTGTAGTAGCGATATCCATGATATTCTTTCGTCCGTGACCCACCTAGTTAAGGGCCAGGCTCCCATTTTGTCAACAGGCCATTGTGATGCGCGGGCGCCGCGGTTTATGACGTCGTAAATCTGCGCGTGCGCATTATGATCGCTCGATAGTCAGCTGTCAAAACTCTCAGGTGTTCACCCTACCTGCGGGATGGAGGCAAGTTTTTTTTTTAAGATATAAAATCTTAGTTATTTTAATAAACTAAAGATTATTGGGTACTGTTTTTTTATAAAAAAAATAAGAGCCGAATTACTCCACTGTGAAGGTAATGTTATCAGCGGCAGCGCGAAGTCGTTTTACGGGTGCTTCTGGTCCCCTCCAAGCCATAAGTACGTCAAGGGGAATAGTATTTTGGTGAAGCACTATAATAGCTTATAATTGTTAGAACAGTATTTTTATTATTTTTAAGGCATATTTGTAGGTTTTAATTTGATAAAAGAGGGCGATATCTCTTTAATAGCAGCTACTTTAAAGATAATTTTAATTTTTTTTTAATATTTTGTTGAATTAATTTGAAAATCCAATTATATATACATTATGTATAAATAATTAGATACAGTAAAATAATAAATAAATATATACAGTCGAATTGAGAACCTCCTCCTTTTTGAAGTCGGTTAAAAATTAACTTGGAGGAAATTAAAATGTAGGTAGGTACTTTCTTTTCTCTAACAACTTGTAGTTTTCCCTCATATTATAAACATATTTCGTTTAAGTTTTAAAATAAGTACATAAGTATATTAGTTTTATTTAGGTTAACATAGGTGCTTCTCACAAAAAAAGGTGCTTCTCAGAAACATACGCAAGCCTCCGGTTATACTATAGTGATAGGCAGGGTGAGGCACGTTTTGGGAAGATAACTCGTTATTTTGCCTACGCTCTACATAATGCCCGGTAATGAAAACACCTACATATGTACATACTAACATTGTACTTAGATAAACATATTTATCAGTCCTAGATCTGTAAACACATTTAAACCTACACAGAACACCTACAAACTTTTATAATCTCATACTTATCTTTATACTAGAAGTAGTGCACATTAAATATGAAAGAATATAAAAATAAAATTATGACTTTTAAAGGTTTTAATTTATTTTTATTTGCAATGTTTTCCATACACTTTACGTGTTTAAAAAGAATACACAAATATATTTAAAAAATACCAATGCAGTTTAAGTGTTAACGCTCTTGTAGTTACAGTACACACAGACGTAATCTCACGCACACACGATCAATTTTCGGGTAACCCTTCCAAAGCCTACTCGGAAATTACGTAAGTAGATACTCTGCTTTAGATCGACATCTTAGATTTTTCTTTGAAGTGGCAGCGAAGTTTTCGGGGGTAATATTGAATATTAATAGAGAAATTATACCCCTAGTCGTCCTTTCTCGGGTTTTTATTACTTTATTAAAACGCCTTCTTGTTAATGTGATATAAACAAATCGTTGGTAGATTTTATATGTTCCGGGAAGGGGGCTAGTGTCAAAAAACAGTAGCATTTTAATTGCTTAATCGCGTGTGTTTATGTTTGGTGTTATAGGTTTGTTGATTGCAATAAATGTCAACTTTGATTTTGATGGGATGGTTTTTGGGGATTCAACGAAGGTACTCGTTAGATGTATGATAAAACTTTTTTTGTGAATTACGATCCTCTAGACTAAATATTTTATAAATCAAATAATAATAACCATATTTTGCATATTTGCATTAAATATTGCAAGTAAATTGCATGCAAAATTAAATAAAAAATATAATGCCAACTATTTTAAAAAAATATCACGAGTACCGGTTTTTTTTAAATAAATTAATGTATTTATGATCATATTAAAATAGGAATAGTAAAAAAATTGGTAGTTTCCTATTATGTCTGTTGTGAATTTCCAAACGTTAAATATACATAAATATATTATATAGTAGTACATTATAATAAATTTCTTGTCAAAACAATAATAATTTATCAAAAGGGACAAAAGCGAAACAAATTGCTGCGAGAATTGAAGACAACCGATCTCTATGATTTATATATTTTTTTCAATGTCTATAAACCACAAGGTGTATTCCTGACATCCGTTAGTTTGGCTCGGATTAAGTCATATATTACTGCAAATTGCATTTAGATAACATCAATGGTGTAGCTTTACAAAATATTTGTGTAAAGCTATTAAATTGTTGCCTTCTGTGAATCTAGTTTGTTTTAACTTTTTTTAATGGGTGTCCTGATATTTTTAACCATTAGAGGGTTGAAAGTGTTATTCATTATTATTTGAAATAATATGTCAGCATTTTTTTTATTAGTCAGTGTGTTTTTGCTTGTGTTGTTGCTAGATGCCATATCATCACCAAATAAAAAATATGTAGGAACAGGTGATTATTATTTATCCCCCTCCACGGCCGGTGGCTCCGATGTGCACATGTTTAACACGCGTACCGCATAAGCGCAATCACGCGTTGGTCGTCGAGGGATTACAATATTTTTTCTTTTTCATTTGGTTACCTATCTTTCAGCGTTCAACAATTTAGTCCATCAACGAACATTTTCGGCACACGCTCTCTCTGAGAACTGGCTATGTGAATCAGAATCAGAAAAGCAATCGCAAAAACATAAAAAAAATAAGAAAGAGTTGCAACATCGACGCAGCTGCATCCCTGATCTCTGATGGTATTTTTTGCATGTGGTTTAGAGCATGTTCTTTAGATTCTCCTAAATTCTGTTCCCTAAAAATACTTTTTTTTAATATCACGGTGGCAGGCAATCATACGGCCCGCCTGATGATAAGCAGTCACTGCAGCCTATAGATGCTAGCAACACCAAAAGAATATATAGTGTGTAGCCAATCCTTAAGACATGTCCTGTAATTTCACCAGCAGGTACCTACCTGGACGGTTTGCTACCGCCTAGTAAACCTTTTCGACGTACAACGAAGATCTGTATCATTTTAACTATGTTTACAGTACCTAATAGTAGCCGGTCCCCATATCGGCGTCGCTTAAACGATGTCCACGTCAGGAATCATTTTTCACTTGCGAGACTTAATTTCTAGCGTGTCGTTTTTCATCCAACCCTAGCGTTGAGGACCTGTGAGGAAAACCATGTAACTTAAAAAAAGTTAGTTATATATTGATATTAATACGATCGATAAACCAGTTTTTTTCTTTTAACGTTTTTAATAGATTTGAATAATCTTTGATATTTTTATAATTATTGCAGACTGAAGCGAGTTACCCATGGATTATTTAGTAGGATAAAGTCGTAAAAGCCTTGTTGAGTATTTCCGTTTCTAAATCATAATTAAAGTTATCAGTGTCAAATATATAATGCCGGAAACCATCGAAAAACGAAGACAGTCTCAGAATTTAGGTTCTCTTATTTATACTCTTTATTAGAAAATTCATAAGTCTCTTTTATTAATCGACATGAAAAAGAAAACACCAATACATAATATAATCATTCAGTTATTTATTTTTAAAAACCTAGAGTTTTTAAAATCCCTCTTTTTTGACTTAGACGATTTTCCCTACACAGCGCCAGCAGAAAGGTCGCGCCTTGTCCGTGCTCAGAATATCACAACATGCAATTTGTTTAGGGACAAAATATCCCTTGGCCGTAATGTACAGCCTTGGATGAGGCGTCAAGGAACCCACGTCCCTTGCGTTTATTGAAAGAAAAATAGCACTGAATTTTACATTAAAGTATTTGTGTTTCTAGTTCTACCCATGTTTTGGGCAGGTTTGGTTGACAGGCTTAAAAAAATTAATCAGTTTTTTTTTCTATTGGAAAATACTGAAAATAAATAATAGTAATAACTTTAAAGTATTTCTTAGCTATAGTGCACATTATAATTATGAGCTCTGAGAGTAAAAAAAGTCCTTATTTTTTTTAATAAATACATTTTGCTTAAGTATTATGTTATACTTTAGATTAGACAGTAATCAATTAGGATATATATTTTATATGAAGAGCTGTAAATGATTATGATTATTATGAAACAAATACTTCATTTAAGATATTTTTAAAAGAGATTTCATTTGTACAAATTTTTTTTTGAACTTTATTGACGTATCTTAATTAATAAATAAAATATTTTTTTATCTCCATCTCTATTAAGATTATATATATGATTTCGAATTTGGAATTCAACACTATTCAACCCTTGTTTAGCAACGGCGAATTAAAAGTACCCAAGCGGTAATAAATGGGCGCGCGACACTGGAGTCGTGCGATGATTAATGCCGAACGAAATTAAAATAACAGCGATAATGTAAAAATTTTATCTCACGTTTTTTATTTACGACCTTTGCGCTGAGAAACGATACTTCCTGTGAGATTTAACTGAATATTCATAACTGTACCTACATATACCGAAGTATATGTAGGTACAGTTAGTACACGATATCTAGAGTAACTTTTATGAACGATGACGTAATGAATTGTGAGTATTTAAAGGTAAAATCGTATTTACAGAAACATAAGTTGTACTTTTTTTGTGAAGTAGAGCATTTTATATTAGTAAGGGTATTGATATGTAGTAAATTAGCGGCACTAGTATATACCATAGCACTTTAAGCAACTTACAATAGAGACTGCAGCGTCATTGAAGAGAAAGAAATCCGTAATGTATGGTCTCATGTGGACCTTAGTTTACATGTTACTCGTCTCCACAGAGTAAGTAATTCTTTTGTAGGACAGTGTATACGTTTCTATAATAAGCTTCCCAATGGTATCAGAGATCTGCCTATAAATAAATTCAAATGCACTGTTAAATCTAAACTTGCTAAAAAAGGCTACTACAAAATTTCCGATTACTTGGAAGACAAAACAGCCTGGGAATGAACTGCTCAAATAGTTTTAGTTTTAGAATACTAATTTTAATTTTAAGACTGAATACAGCAAATGTCATAGTGAAAAGTGTTTTGCTGGATGATGTCTTATGTACTCGTATTTTTTTTAATATATTTTATTTTTTATTTCAAGACGCAAGGCTACTGGGATTTTGGTTCGGTCATGCTCGCCATCGAAAAGTCTCTGCTTGTGGCGGCTTTGTGTGGCGGGTCACCCCCTTCCCTCTAATATGGTTGAGGGGAGTGATGGCTGCTGCTCAAGTCAACTCGTGCGCGGGTGCTGCTTGGGGGGACTGGTCCGGCCGCTGTCCTTTTATCCTTTTTTATTTTATTTTTTTTCTTTTGTAGTCTAGCAGCAAAATTGATTATTACTTTATTTACGTTCTGAAGGCAATTCACTTGAGCTTGTAAATTATTCTTGGTGTGTATCTAACTTAGACGACTTGTGACAAAAGTTGGTAATATGTTAAAGTGCTTTGTGTCTTGCCTGACGAGACACTGCTTAACAGCAGAAGGTAAATGTTTAACGTGTGCCACTGTGATTTTGGATCGGTCATGCTCGCCATCGAAAAGTCTTTGCTTGTGGCGGCTTCGTGTGGCGGGTCACCCCCTTCCCTCCAATATGGTTGAGGGGAGTGATGGCTGCTGCTCGAGTCAACTCGTGCGCGGGTGCTGCTTGGGGGGACTGGTCCGACTACTATCCCTTTGGCATTTTAGTTTGTTGTATTTTCGTCGTATTTTTTATTTTATTTGATATTTTGAACGGCAGGACACACTGTCGCTGGTGCTGATCTAATTGTAAAAAGACAAACTTTGTTTTTTAAAAAAAATGTGAAAAAATGACAAGCCCGCTGAGTTTCTTGCCGGATCTTCTCAGTTGAGGCCGCGTTGTGATCCGGTGGTAGCTTTTAAAAAAAAATGACCGTTCAAAAATGCTAGCGTTAAGCCTATTTGAAATAAAAATTTTTGATTCTTTTTATATTTAAAATTCCTATTTTTTTGTTCAAATATGTATTACAATAATTATAATTAAGTGAGCTAGTTCCTGCTATATAGAAAATTTCGAAAATGTGTAAAAATGTGCGATGTTCTCAAAACATCGTCACCGACTTTTTTATTAGCATTTTCATTAAAACGCGAACAAAAACTCACCTCCTTGGTGCAGTTAAAAGAATTGTAAAACGACGCCCGGGGGCCTCCTAGACCCGACTGTAGTGAAAATTCGAGAGATTTATTTGAATAAATTATTTTGCACCCACCTGCAGTGAAGGGTTGTTACGTGAATTTATGGTTTGCACAATGTTTGAAGATTTTTTTTAATTTTATAAAATTGATTTTGTTTATATTTTATTTTTCATGGAACTTTTAAACTTTCCTCAACTGATCTTGAAATTTTTTATTTAGTATATTTTGTACTGTACGCGACATAAGGAGGGTTTTACCAAAATTTTCCATACCTTTGGAACAATGACTTCATGACAACAATAAAAGTATGGTAAATACCTACAAGGTTTTATTTATAAATAACATATTTTATGGACACACGACTTCCGTACGCAATTGTGACTCACATGAACAAATATACACAATGTAATTTTTTTCGTACAGAACATCAAACATATTTACGATTCCCTTGAAAGCGCGACATGACATCATCATCAGTTCAGAGAGAAACTGAAGACAATGGGCGAAAGAGACCTTTAACAGGAAATAGTTTATATTCTTTAAACAATTGCAATAAACGGTTGATGTATTTAAGTAGTATAACACAATCAAATTGCTTCCTTATTACACTCAAAACTGAGGCCATTTTCCAATACAGAAGCGCCACAATAAAACGAAATGAGAGAACACGAATCAAACCTGTAAAACAAAAGTCATTCGTTTGAATTTCAATATTCGAATGTGGGTCTTTAAGTCCGTTTGAAATGGACGGCCGCGATTGGTGATTTCGAATTTGGAATTCCGCGCGCGAACCTCGCTGATAGATCGGTGATGGTTGCCGTCCGTGGCAGGCCATCGCGTTCCTTTCACAGTGCATTTGACCAGAAAAATCGGCGTACGTGGCCTCTTAGATTTTTGCTTCGATATCTGAGGGTTAAAGGCAGCAAGGCTATTTTACTTGAAGAAAACTACTTTTTATTAATGCCTGAGTTATTCCTCGGAGGAAGGACTAAAGATCATACAGATTTTGAAGCAGCTTTTCTTTAAAAAAATGTGGGTATGCATATGAGAGTAAAGCACATTTTTCATTAGTTCAAAAAAGATTTTATATAGAGTCTAGAATAGGACTAGCTGTACAAAAAATTACTGAATAAGAAGTGCCAGACCTCAAACACTCCATTAGAGTATTATGATATAAGGCGATTATTACTCTAACTAAACTAAGCATATGATCTTTCCAAAGGATATAGACATACAAACATACGCTCGAAAAAACATAGCCCTCCTTTGGTTCAGTCGGGCAAGAATACCACTTGATCGGGTAGCTCTGGTCTCTACTTTCAGGCTTGTTGATTTTGGTGTACTTAAATATATAGTAATTTCGAAAATTTCCCGTTTCGGAAGTCATTTTTGAGAAAATCCTGAATTCTTTGAAATCTGTAAAAGAAAAGCTATCATCATATTATTATTTGGTATTTTCAATCTACTTATATTCTATTTTATTGTTTGTGATCAATTACTTTATAATATCATCTGTTGGTGGCTATGAATTGGGCCCGGTTGCCACCTGAATACTCTTCGACCCATTTGGATCCATTCTGCGGAATCTACTTCCAACAAGAATATCATTAAAATAAAATACCTGAACTCGTAATAGTTAGACTAGCTTCCAATATCACTTCGGAGTCGCTGGACGCTCGGGGTGTGGGCCCCTTGAGCGTCCATTGAGTACGGCGGCGACTCCGAGGAGGACGGCGGCGGGGTTGCGACCCCCGTCCCCGTGAGCACCGTGACAGGTTCCCGGGGGGCTACAATGCGCCCCCCGGCGGCGGGCTCAAAGGCAAGGCACTGAGGGGCCCCTGGTGCAGATCCCACTGGAGAGCCCTGGGGTCTCCCCTCTCATGTGCCGATGCGACAGCCGCGGGGGTTTTAGTGGGTAAGAATCCCACATACCCCGGTCGAGCCCCACAGCTCCCGGGGATCTTTGGAAGATTTACCCCGCGTCAAAAAAAAAAAAAGCTTCCAATATCAGTAACATATACATATTTTCAGGTTCGAACCCCGGCTCGCACCTCTGATTTCTTTAATTAATCATGTGCGAATCGTCTTTGTGCGATTGTTACTAGCTTTCGGTGAAGGAAAACATCGTGAGGAAACCTGCATGTCTGAGAAAACTAGCTTTCGAATGACGTGTGAAGTCCGCCAACCCGCACTTGGCCAGCGTGGTGGACGATGGCCTAAGCCCCTTCAACTTGAAGGGAGGCCCGTGCCCAGCAGTGGGACATTAACAAGGGCTGGTATTATTATACATATTTTAGCGAGTATACTAGGTCGTACAATATTATACATATAAACGACCTAGTTTACTCACTAAAATACATGTCTATTATCGTATGTAACTTGTGTATAAAATATTTACAGCTCTCGTAATTCCTGCCAATACTGATTACAATATGGTGTAACGAAAATATGGCAAATGATCTTTTTTTATTTCATTGGAGCTAATGAAATGCAATATTTTGTCTTGAAATGTTAGAGGAATTATTGTATTTATCTATAATAAGGTTGTTTGGGATTATGTTCTGATTAGTACATTGTAGGTACCTACTTACTACATATTAAAAAAAAAAAACTGGCGAAAGTAATCTTTGGAATATCAAAACCAGCATTTTGCTGAGTTGGAACCATTTTGTGACCCATTTTTTGTCATGAACGGCCAGCATTTTGTTTTGCTTGTATTGTTTTGCTTGTTTTGTGTTGTTTTTCGTGTGTAAATTGTTACTTCTTCTATATGTCGATATTCAAGTTCATTGATGGCAGGACATGTTATGCAAATTCCTTGAGTGTTTAATTTTAATATTCCAGAGCATCGTTGTATGGCACCAATAAATGACATTAAAGATTTTTTTTTAAATGGGACATTGCACCAAAACGTATTGGAAACATTCAAACAATTTCAAAAATCGAACATCAAGTCGTCTCGTTTCTCTACGTATCGCAAGAAAGGGATAAAAACTCCAAAAGAGCCTCGCGATTGCACGTCTCCGCATCAGGCCCACTCGTGCGTAATCCTAACGGAATGGGCGCGAGGGTTACTCTTGAAAGTGAAGCGTCGCAAATGGAATCTGTAACTGATGCAAGCTGAACGGGGTCGCTATCACATATCGCATAATAAACTTAGTATCATCATTATCGCCCAAATCCACAGCTGAACAAAGGCCTGCCCCTTAAAAGGGAGGGGTTGCCATGAGCCCCACGCTTGGCAGGCGTCTTGGAGATCGCAGTATAGGTAGTAATCCAATAGAAACACGCTGTTGTCCGTCTTCTTGTTTCCCCTGAGACGCATTTTACGAACGAACGTAAGAAAAGTTATTGAATACTAAAACGCCACTCGCCGCTGCCTGCAGCATCGAACTCGACTTGCTTAGAGAACAGTAGCCACTGCAAACCGTAAATTCTCGTGGCGCTAGTGCTACGTAAGAAAAGTTATTGAATACTAAAACACCACTCGCCGCTGCCTGCAGCATCGAACTCGACTTGCTTAGAGAACAGTAGCCACTGCAAACCGTAAATTCTCGTGGCGCTAGTGCTACGTAAGAAAAGTTAGTGAATACGATAACGCCACTCGCCGCTGCCTGCAGCATCAAACTCGACTTGCTTAGAGAAAAGTAGCCACTGCAAACCGTAAATTCTCGTGGCGCTAGTGCTACGTAAGAAAAGTTATTGAATACTAAAACGCCACTCGCCGCTGCCTGCAGCATCAAACTCGACTTGCTTAGAGAAAAGTAGCCACTGCAAACCGTAAATTCTCGTGGCGCTAGTGCTACGTAAGAAAAGTTAGTGAATACGATAACGCCACTCGCCGCTGCCTGCAGCATCAAACTCGACTTGCTTAGAGAACAGTAGCCACTGCAAACCGTAAATTCTCGTGGCGCTAGTGCTACGTAAGAAAAGTTATTGAATACTAAAACGCCACTCGCCGCTGCCTGCAGCATCGAACTCGACTTGCTTAGAGAACAGTAGCCACTGCAAACCGTAAATTCTCGTGGCGCTAGTGCTACGTAAGAAAAGTTATTGAATACTAAAACACCACTCGCCGCTGCCTGCAGCATCGAACTCGACTTGCTTAGAGAACAGTAGCCACTGCAAACCGTAAATTCTCGTGGCGCTAGTGCTACGTAAGAAAAGTTATTGAATACTAAAACACCACTCGCCGCTGCCTGCAGCATCGAACTCGACTTGCTTAGAGAACAGTAGCCACTGCAAACCGTAAATTCTCGTGGCGCTAGTGCTAAGTAAGAAAAGTTATTGAATACTAAAACACCACTCGCCGCCGCCTGCAGCATCGAACTCAACTTGCTTAGAGAACAGTAGCCACTGCAAACCGTAAATTCTCGTGGCGCTAGTGCTACGTAAGAAAAGTTATTGAATACTAAAATACCACTCGCCGCTGCCTGCAGCATCGAACTCGACTTGCTTAGAGAACAGTAGCCACTGCAAACCGTAAATTCTCGTGGCGCTAGTGCTACGTAAGAAAAGTCAGTGAATACGAAAATGCCACTCGCCGCTGTCTGCATCGTTGAACTCGACTTGCTTAGAGAATAGTAGCCACTGTAAACCGAAAATTCTCGTGGCGCTAGTGCTACGTAAGAAAAGTTAGTGAATGAGAAAACGCAACTCGCCGCTGCGCGCAGCGTTGAACTCGAGGTTGTGTTGATTAGAGAATAGTAGGGCAGAGCACTCTTCTATCTATCGTATAATAAAACTCAAAGAGCACTTTTTCTGTACATTGAACATTTTTCCAAAATTTCTATGTGGGGATACTATACTATCGACATAGAGGCCAAAACATTTTTTTTTGGAATTATTGTCTATCTGTCTGTCTGCCTGTCTGTCGTTCTGTTCATCCAGGTATCATTTGAAAACCCGTGGATGGATTTTGATAGGACTTTCACTGATGTATTGTGTAAAAGTCAGGGTATAAATTGGTATATAAAACATCACGCTATGTTTCATAGGGGCTAAGCAGTGCAACATTACTTGCACATATTACCACGTAATTTACTTTGTATGTGAATAGAGTAATTCTAGACTGATCAGTTAATCATTAAGAACGGCCTAACCGATTCGGCTGAAAATTGGTGGGGAGGTAGCTTAGAACCAGGAAACGGACATAGGATACTTTTTATCCCGGTAGGTTAAGGTTAAGCAACGTTAGGTAAGGTCATTAAATAGATGGGTAAACCGATTTGTATGAAATTTTGTGTGCATATAAGGTAGGTCTGAGAATAGGCCGTAAAGTATATTTCATGCCACTAGGTTAAGGTTAAGCAACATAAGGAAAGGTCATTAAATAGATGGGTGAACCGATATGTATGAAATTTTGTGTGCATATCGGGGAGGTCTGAGAATAGGTCATAAAGTATATTTCATGCCGCTGATACCATGATTGACGAGGATATATAGAACGAGAGGAGGGTGCAAGAGAGAAGAAAGAGGGAGAGGGGATTCGAGGATGGGGTGATGGGGTGAGGGATCGGGGGAGTTAGGTGGAGTAAGGGGGGAGTGAGAAGGAGCAAGTTCGTAGAAGAGAGAGGGGAGAGGGTTCAGAGAGGGGACAGCAGGGAGAGGAAGAGGGGCAGTGTGACGGAAACCGAAGCGGGAGGGGGAAAGAGAGAGGAGAGAAAGAGCATATAATTCGATTTTTTTTATAAGAGAGAGAGAGATGGAGAGAGATAAATCTAGGGAGGAGGGAGAAAAGGGGAGCAAAATGTAATAAAAGCGCGGGCGGAGCTGCGCGGGTCAGCTAGTCTAAAATAAATAGCTGATTTAGTCGATGTGTTGGCGACCAAAGGATCTGCAGCACTGTAGCGCCGCTTGAGGCGAGCTGACGACGTCGCACTGCGTCTCTTGCTGCAATGGTAGGTTAGGTGGCTGTTTTGACGAACTTTTGCATAGGGAACCACCCAATTACAAAAAGCTATTCTCCTTAATTTACTATCGCATTATTTTACTATCGCAGACGCGGATGCTGTACCAGTTTTCAATCAAAATCCTTAGAACGCACGTTATGTTTGCTTACCTCGCCCGCAAGTATTTTGGGCTGGCTGTCATCCGTATGGTATACCGTTCGTGACCGCGAGAGTGCGTGTAATTTTATTATATGAAAATTACAGAGATATAAACTATTTTTTACGAATAACCATGAGTGGACGTTAAAATTCACGGCTTCAAGCTTTAAAGGTCATTTGGGACTCCTGTTTGGAATTTTTATAAGGAAATTCCACCTATAAAACTAACGGAAAGTTTCAAATAAGGATATTCCTTTATCGAAGGTCCCACTAGCACTATGGAAGCTCCTCAAAGAAAATCTATCAACGCCTTGCGTAGCAATGTGCACCTAATTCTGCTTCGTACTATTCAGATTTCCCGACGGATTCGTCGTCGGAACGGGATGGGAGATACGGAATACCATTGGGTGTGAAAAGGACGGGTGTATGGTCACGGGCTCGATTCAGATGATTGGTGTACGTGATTCGACGACCGCGCCTGTACGTGACTTTTGAGTTAGTCTTAGATTAAGATGTGATGGACGATAAGTTTTGATACTTTGTAAGGTATTTAATAAATTAAATGAAGTCGTTTATTTCAAACTAGCTGACCCACGCAGCTCCGCTTGCGCTATTTTTACGTTAACTAAACTTTTAATAACAGACATTCGCATCGAATACATAACCTCCTTTTTTATAGTCGGGTAAAAACTAGGACCCACTTTTTACTTGCTCTCCGAAGCACGGACCCGTTTAGTTCAAATGGCGTTAAACGGTCACCCATCTATTTAATGACCCTGACGTTGCTTAACCCGATCGATTACAAAACCTTGATAACAACTCTCTATGAGTGTTCCCTTACTAATATTTATTATATTATAAAGAAAAATTGATAAAATCGGATCAAGCGTATAACCAAGTACCCATTTTGACTTTAATCCCCTCTCCCAAAAGAAATGTGCTAGATTACGGGATAAAAAGTATCCCATGTCCTACCTCGTAGTAAGATCTCAAATCATGCCAAGTTTCATTTGAATCCATTCAGTAGTTTCGGCGTGATGCGCAGCCGTGATACAGACAGACAGACAGACAGACAGACAGACAGACAGACAGACAGACAGACAAAAATTTAAAAAATTACATTTTCGGCCTCAGTATCGGTTATAAAATGCCCTCCAAATATAATTTTCAAAATATCTTCAATGTACAGAATTGGACCTGTTACAGTTTTATTATAATTATTATAGATAGGCCAAAATTTGCACTTTCGAATTGTCATATTTTATAGAAAAAAAAACTACAAAAACGGCTACTACCGGATCACAACGCGGCCCCAACTGGGAAGATCCGAGAAGAAACTCAGTGGGCTTGGCTTTTTTTTAATTTCTATCTTAACGATGTGCCGGCAATTTAGGGTTTAAAGTAACAATACTTTATGTATTTTTATTAATTCGAAATATGAAGTATGAATTTTTTTGTCGCTAACTTCTACAAAATTCGTGTCAATCGCAGAATGGTGCAATCTTTTACATTGGTAATGGAATGGAAAATTCCAACAGTCTTTGCTCCTTATAAACCATGTTTCTTTGGTTATTTGTTTAAAGATAAGCAGGAGTTATTAGCGCTATATCAACATAATCAGTCGGAAAACGTCCATTGCTGGACATAGGCCGTCCCCTTGGAACGACACATTGAACGATAATTGGCTATTTGCATCCACCGGTTATCTGCGACTCGCACAATATCGTCACTCCATCTAGTCTGCTTACATTGCGTCTTTCAGTTTATAGCCGCCACTCGAGAAAATTTCTTCCCCATTGGTTATCGATTCTTCAAGTGATGTGGCCTGCCCATTGTCATTTTAACTGGCAGATTCTGTGAGCTATAACGGTGACTTTAGTTCTTCGGTGAATCTCCTGATTCCGGATGTTATCGCGCAAAGAAACTTCGAGCATAGCTCTCTCCATCGCTCGTTGTGTGACTCTGAGCTTTTCTAAAAAGCCAGCAGTTAAGGACCTCGTTTCAGTACCATATATCATTATCACTGGCCTCCGTCGTCAGGCTGTGTAAAATGAGTAGTATTCTTTTTTATTTGACGTTCCAGTATCAAAATTACTCCAACTGTATATATCTACTCGTCTATGCCAGTAGGAACTATCGCATACCATAACTACTGTCTGCCCGCTGACCGTTCATTCATTGTTTTACAAGGCTCATGTTTTGTATAATTGTAATTATGTTTAGTTCTAAACGAAATACTTGTTCTTTTAGACTAGACTCGTTCTATGGAGACAATAACGGCATCTTTTTTGACATTTGATTATAAGCCAAAAACTACGTGACATAAACAAAAAAAAAAAATGGTTTTGAAGTATGCAAATGAAGCCCTTTCATTCGATACCCGATACCCCGTTTAATATAGTGATCTCACTTTGAAATTTTGATATCCCATTTCGGCCCAATATCAAAATAAAGTTAAATAAACCGCGATATAAAGTGTATCCGTAAAAGTTGTTTAATTTCAAAGTACAAGAAAGAAAATCATTTGAGATGAGGTTGGGTAAGTAAGATCTAAATATTCCAAGTTTCAAATCGATATCATTACTGGTTCCTGAAATATACAGGGTGTAAGGGACTACGTTCCGAAATTTTTTTTATAAGATTTCTCATATTGTCCGTTACAACATTACAGAAACAATTGGAAAATGACAAATGACTAATTTATAAATTTTCGAGCATGTAATGAATACGTGCGGAATAATATTTATTTTTCAAATTACATTGCTAATTTCAATCAAGTCGCCTGCCAAACGTGGAGATTATGGCAAAGGCAACCCCTCCCTTCTAAGGCTGCCTGTCCACCGGAGCGGAGCGAGGCAGCGGAGCGGAGAAACTGTGAAATATTAACCAATAAGATTGCACAAACTCTCCGCTCCTCTTTTTTGTGCAATCTTATTGGTTAATATTTCACCGTTTCTCCGCTCCGCTGCCTCGCTCCGCTCCGGTGGACAGGCAGCCTAAGGGAGAGGCCTTTGTTCAGCAGTGGACTTTTTGGCTGCTGATGATTGCTAATTTTGCACAAATAAGTAATTTATTGTTTTTAAATTGAAATTAGGCTTTATTATTAGACCAATAAGGATGTTATCCTAATTTGATTAAAAAAAGTGGCATGTTTTTTTAAATTCATGTAAAAGCCGATGAAAAATGTCAACACTAGAATGTTCAGAATCATGTACTGGTATCTGTTTTCGGTACCATGTCCCTTACACCCCGTATAGGTGTGGCAGACAGACAGACAAAGTCACGCCGTATGTGTTCCTTTTTTACCTTTTAAGTATGGAACCCTAAAAAGACAATGATGCAGGGAACCATCTAAGTAGGTACTACCGCAGTGTCAGATATTCTAGCGATAAGCAGCAGTGTCTAAACCTTGCTGTGTTCCGGTGTGAAGGGCATTGTAGCTGGTGACACAAGAGACTAAATAACTAATGTATCGGGTGACGGGTAGTAGTGCAATGCAGCTGTCTATAGGCAGGTGCGTCGCTTACCATCAGGCGAACGTCTTGTTTGTTTCGTTACTATGTAGATTTTAAAAAAACAATACCAATATAATGGGTGTAAGGGACATCGTACTGAGTTTTTTTTTATAAGATGTCAAATAATGTCCGTTTCAACATTACAGAAATCATTTATATGGGAAATGACAAATGACTGACTTATTAATTTTCGAGCATGTAATGAATATATGCGGAATAATATTTATTTCTCAAATTACATTGCTAATTTTCTATAATAATAATAATTAATTGCCTGTTCATTAATTGCCTATGTAGGACTGTTTTAGTGCATAAAGAATAAATAAATAAATAATTAAATAAATTTTCCACAAATAAATAATTTATTGTTTTTAAATTAAAATTATGCTTTATTAACCAATAATGATATTATACTAATTTTATTTTTAAAAAGTGGATATTTTTTTTGGAAATTCTTGAAAAAGCCGATGAAAAATTTCAACACTAGAGTGTTCAGAATCATGTACTGGATCCCTGGTATCGGTTTTCGGTACGATGTCCCTTACACCCTGTATTATTTTCCATCAATCAAGCTTTGCCGTCAAGACGGCATGGTATCAAGTGTAAAAGTGCGGTTGAATTTACATTTCATTGATTTCCAACGTAACATTTTCTATATGTAATTGTTTTATTTAAAAAAAAGAACTGGCTAACTCTCCGCAACATTCGTCAGAAATAAAAAATATTTTTATTTATTGCAATAATTTCATTATTGTACCCGATTGAAATTCAATGACTGTCTGGACGGCATAATGCGAAAGTCATGTTTTAAACGCGGATATTTTTGGTCACATTTTTTTTATATTTCATTCACAAGTCACCCACAAGATTGCCCTTGTAACTTCTAGGTGTGGGGTGGGCAATAGAGCTTTAAAAGTTTAGATAAGAAGTGGTTTTTTTTTGAAATTTTTTTATACTATTAACGTGGCAAGCACAAATATAGATTTACATAGATAACGCAAGCAAGTATCACGATTTGTATTGAAACCAAGCGTGCTGACTTTTGAACCAATTTTTTAACACCTTCTGTGACGTCACGGCCGAATTTAGTGACGGGAAGTCCAAACCGATTCAAAGACACCGATGCCGCCGATGCCCTGCCGATTTTCTTTAGTTTTTGCGACCGACCGGCTGCAAGGCTGCAACATAAGATTCGCGCGGACTTTAAGTTAGCGGCGACCAACCCCGACGTTTCGAAGTACATGCATTTGCGTCATCTATGTAAATCTATATCTGTGGTGGCAAGCAAGTATGGCTCGCCTGATGGTCACCGCAGCCTATGGCCTCTAGCAACACCAGAAGAATCTCTAGAGCGTTGCCGACCCTCAAGACATTAGATATTAAGTCTATATCCGGTAATTTCACCAGCTATCAGTAGCCCTTAACACCGGAACACAGTAATGTATACACACTGCTGCTTGCTGGCAGAATATCTAACACTGCAGTGGTACATACCTGGACGACAGTGGTGTGCAGTTCATAGAGGCAAAAATACTGCCTACCCTATAACTTCTCTGAATGTTTTCAATATGAACAATCTGGGTATTAAAGTTTGGTTTATAAAAGGAAATTGATGTCTGTAATATCAGTTCATTTATCTCTATACATTTAAAATCTCGCAGTCATTTAGGTAATATGTTTTTTTGCCTACCCTGTCATAAAAGTGCCTGCACGCTACTGTTGGACGGACCCTTTCACAAGAGGCCTATCACCTAGTAAAATAAAATACAGCAGCAAAGAAAGAAATAAAGAAAATTAAATGAAGAATGTACGATCTGGTAGCCGTACAGACTACTGTAGATCGTACATTCTTAACTTACTTAAGTATTTATGAATGGTACATAAATAAGATAGATAGTTGAGCACAGATAAATGGTTGTGAGAACACGCGAACCGGTTGGCTATCGAACGTGGACTGACTGAAATCATTGCAATACTGCGTCTCGGCGTAAATGATGACACAGCGCAACGTAATGCACCGTACAACTAATTTAGTTACAACGGGCCCTGCACTATATTACTATAATATAGATTAATAAAAAAGAACGTTATTATTTATATGGATGGCGCTGTCATGTGATTTTGAGCTACTCTCTACGTTTATAGCTCTGTGGTTCAACTCATCGATGCGTGCGATTGTGGGACGCGTACATTTTTGCCGCCTGTCAACACGTCATACGCATACAATTTTTAAGTCTTACTCTTAATACATACTGTGTGTCAAAGTTTATGTTTTGTTAATAACCATTATTAAATCATTTTAAGGTATTTCTAGAAGTGGACAAACTGAACTGATAAAAGTTACACTCCTGTATTGGTAGTAATTTTATTAGTGGTCGGTATATTCATAGTTTTAAGCAAAACTGAAAGACTGGATGTTCTCGTGAACATAATGAACGTAACGCGAACATCCAAAATAATACAATTGGTCGTCACAGGAGTGGGCAACATTTTCCCCACTACACTAACTGAACGAACGATACATACTATCTACATACATACTTAAATACAAATACATACTCTCAAAAAACGTAACCCTCCTTCTGGGGTAGTCGAGAAAAAATTAAAGTTCATTCTTAACTTTCTAACAACATAATGAATGAGATTAGACTGAAAGTTGCAGGGGTGAATGCAAAAAGTAACAAAAATAAAAAAAAAGCATTTTGTTCAACTTAACACTTTGGACAAATGGAACAGTATTGTACAGAAGAAAAAATGTATGCAAATCGTGACATGATGGATGGCATTATGCACTTGTGCACAATTTCAGAAATATTCTTTATTTCATTTTCCTTTGGAAAAATCCAATCTTGCGCATAATTTTTTTGTCACAAAAAACTTAATCTTCTTGTTTTCTTTTAGAGTCAACACGAATGCTATCTTTTATTGCCATTTACAGAATACGTTCTAATTTCGAGCTGCTAAATAAAGTTGGATTCTAGACAGAAAAGTCTATTTACACTTTGCCAAAAACCTTAAAGAGAAGCCTAGTTCTGATAATTCAGCGACTTCGACTAGGAACGAATATCAAAGCACTTTTTTGTCATGTTTCATATTATTGTGGCGTTGGTTTTTATTACAAATATAAAATTTATTATGTATTCATATTAAATGTTTTTTCTCTCTCTCCTAATTAAAAAAAAACTTTGTAGCAACTAAAAGCATCACTTTGCATAGAAAACGCAATAACGATGGAACAACTTTTAAATAACAAAATTTTTGGTTTAACCCATTAATAACATACTGCCTTTAGCATATTGGTGGAGCATTTTTAATCTAATGTGGTAGGTAATACACTTAATATTCACCTGGCAACTCTTGACGATTTGAAAATCTCGCTAATTGAACAGTCTGTTCATTACTAAATTAATAACCCATAATTTTTATGTTGACACAAAAATAAACTAATAATAAGGACAGCTAAGGACTGGAACAGTTTGTCTGTGTCGGTTTTCCCGCCCGAGTATAATGTGGATGTCTTCAAGACTAGAGTGAATATAGTGTGCCTTACCATCCTCGACTACGTCGCCGCTTTCTATCAGGTAGAACTGCAATCAAACCCTAGCTCATCAGTAATAAAAAATAAATATTATGAAATATTATTTTAAGCAAGCATTCAATTAAGATTAGTTGGAACTATCTCTCTAACATAAAACCGTCCAAAACCCAAGGTGTGTGCGTTCAGAAACGCTAACACGGCCAATTGAAAAATTACTTCGCGTTATTGGGTTCCGAACGTCTGCGCCAATTCTCCTTGCTCGTATTCCTGACTAGAAAAAAAAAAAGAAAAATGTACACCAATGGGGCGCGAAAAATGCTTAGAACAGGGGTAGTGTTAACGTCATTTAGCGTTTAATGTTGAACAAAAATAACTAGAAAATGTATTAATTTCATCGGTCTAAGTCTTTAGCAGGTACTAAATAAGCCACTCTAGTCAAAAAATATTGGATTTCATGAACAAATCTGTTTGGTCTATGTCCTGGTGCTATCTCAGTACTCTGAGCGTGCTCTATATCTTAAAGAATGGTAATTACAAAAAAAAAAGAAAATGTACGATTTCTTTTTTTGTAAGCTGTTTTTTTTTCTTTGATTCTCCCTGCCTTGTGTCCCAAGATAATATTATTTTTATTATATGATATGAATTTTTTGAGAAGGATTTCATCCTTTTAGATTTAAAACTTTATGAAGTCGGATCGAGGCAAAGTCGCGCGAGTTGTTATTAGGTATTGATAAAGCAATAAATTCCATTGCGATGAACTCAAACGTATGTATGTATATTCGTGCCATAGCAACAGGCATACACAATACGCTTGCGTACGAATGTAAATGGAATAGTTGTATGCATATCAAATCGTGTAGTGAATGGCGACCTTTGCGTTTATTTATTGATTCATTTCGATGTTAATCTCATCTGTATACTGAAACGAAGATTCTAATCTTGATTGACAATAAATACAGAGCCGTCAGTCGGCTGGAAAGTTGCGGGATCGATTCCTTGGTATTTCTAACCGACTACAAAAAAGGAGAACAAAAAAATACTACGAAAATACAACAAACTGAAAGGCCAAAGGGATAGTAGTCGGACCAGTCCCCCCAAGCAGCATCCGCGCATGAGTTGACTCGAGCCCAAACATCATCATCATCATCAGCAGCGGCCAAATTACGTCCACGGCTGAACAAAAGGCCTACCCCTTAGAAGGGAGGGGTTGCCATAATCCCCACGCTTGGCAGGCGGCTTGGGGATCGCAGTATAGGTGGAAGATAAATCCAAAAGAAAGACGCTGCTGCCCGTCTTCCCGTTCTCGCTTAGTCGCCTCTTACGACACCCAACGAGTGGAGATGGGGGATGCAATTTCAACCCTGGGGTACCGACCCCAAGGGAAACGAGCTCATACGCGACAGCGTTATTTTCAGGGTATTATTACCTACTTTTACTTTTAATTAAAAAGTCATCCATAGTAGGCACGTCAATGTACATAATTTAGAACCATGTCACTTTCTTTCGAGAAAGTAATATTACAGTAATACTGCTATTAGAGGTGTTTCTATGTCCTATATCATCGGATAGGATGATTCAGAGCCATCGATATAATATTGAAACTAGATTAGGCTGAAAAAATTATTTTTGCCGATAAGAGTGTCGCTACTGTCTATATGAAACTGTCAAACTGCACGTCATTATCATAATAAAACTGTTAGTTCACGTTTCCGCCACCAGCACAGATAAGTTCGACCACCACATTTTAGATGTCATTTTTTTAGTGAATTTTGTCATTTATCTAGTTTATATATTATATATGTTCAGAGCAAAGTAATTTAAATTCCTTCTAACGCTGATGTAATGTATTGTTTCTTTGCCACATTATATCAATATTAAAAAAAAATACATTCTCCATCCGATCCTAACGAACAGCAACGAAGTGACAACTCGCCCTACGCCTACACAACTACGTATATTAAAGCCATAAGACGAACTGGGGTCGGCAGCACGCGTTCTGAATTCTGATGAAGCTAAACTCCTCAACTCATATCCGGCTGCCTCTCGCCGCCATTTTTACTTGGGACGACGTCTTAATAAACTTGTGAGACTGTTTATAGCCAGGATGGGGAAATAAAGATTTGGTGAGGATTAATTTAGCTGGTTGGATATTACTTATTAATCTCGAAAAAAACTTTTTGTAAAACAAAAAATTCAAAGATATTTAACAACTTAGGATTAGAGCGGCCTTAACGAGTAATATTTTCATCGAAACCTTGTTACATTTGTAATAAGTCGAGCAACGTGCTCTAAACCGACAATTTGTTTTTGAAGAATATGCCTAATATATTGTTGTGAATTTGAAAATCTAACTGTATATTAGTGTTACAATTTAGTTTCATGTAGAGGAGAGTCTGGTATATTGTAGCGCAGGAAAAACTGTATCTTTAGATTTCATAATAAATATTTCTTTGCTGGCAACACAAAAGTAAGATATCAGCGCTCTTAACTACATCTGACGGTGCATTTTGTTTGATAGATAAAAATTGTTTTTTGTGGGTGTTTTATAAAAAATTTGACGAGTGAACCTAAGAGCATTACTCATGACAAAAGTAAGTTAGTAAAAGTTGAAAATAAAACTACTTTTACGAATTAGGTATATCTTATAAAACATATTATATATATTTGCAATGGTTAGTATTCGCGTAAATAAAAGATAACATTAACTCCCGAACCTACATACGTCAATTAATGTTAATAATTATTAATCCATTTTTTGAAATCGGATTATTTTGACAGTCGAAGCCCAATAATACTTAATACGCGGATAGTGAGTTAGATATATCAAGAATCTCGTAATGAATACAACCATAGAAGACTCGGAGAGGCGAAATAGATTACAAAAAATACATAATTGTAATTAAAGTTAATTGATGTCTGTGAGTGCGGCAGTAAGTTACAATTTCGTTATATTTTTTAAGTGGTTTTTTGTTAGTATGGTTTTAGATTGCTCGAAGAACCGATAACCGTTGGGGAAGAAAGGTTCTCGAGTGGCGACCACGAACCGGAAGACGCAGCATAGCCTCCCACTAGGTGGACAGACGACATTGTGCGCGTCGCAGGTAACTGATGGATGCAAATAGCCAATTGTCGTTCATTGTGGCGTTCTAAGGGGGAGGCCTATGTTCAGCAGTGGACATCTTCCGGCTGATGATGATGATGATGATGTTTTAGATAATTAAAATACAATTCAATATAAATAATATTGTTTAGCTACTATTTTGAACTATATACCTACATGTACATTTACTTACAATTAATCAATTATTTTATCAACACATAAACAAAATTCAAATTGTACGGTCCTACTCCTAATTTTGTAGTAAATGTTATAACAGATTTTTTACACTTAACACAAATGTTTGTGGGAATCGTACCCACGACCTATTGGCTGGCATTCAGGGTGTCTAGATCAACGGGCCCGTTGAATGATTGATTGAACTGAATCCACAATACACAACAAAAGTTAACCCCCCGCAACTTCGCAGCTAAAACTCAAGCACTCAAAGGGTTAAAAGATCATATCGTTGGCGTTTAAATCTCAACCCCTCCGCTGCCGGGGTGGGTTTTATTAATTTATTTACACGTGTATCAGCGTTATTATACAAATTCTGTCGTAATTGGCCCCATATGCAAAGTTTAATGTCGCCATTCTGATTTTATCTGTATTTAATACATTTCCTGAGGGGTAGTCTTGCAGAATTCGAGGTTTTAGGGTTAATAACACAGTAATGTATTGTTTTTATTGTATTGCTCAAAATATTTAAGGACAATGAAATGGTCTCCGAAGATGATTATGATTCATTTTTAATATCCTAGTGAGACGCTCATAGCCAGTTGTAACCGCTGTTTGGTAAACGAATAGTGGGGTAAGCAACGTCAGGCAAGGTCAGTCCTTAGATGGGTGACCATTTAGTGGCATTTGAACTGAGCGTCTCCGTGCGTCGGAGGGCACGTTAAAAGTCGGTCCCGGCTATTGTCATCTAGATAGCAGTCGTTAAGCTAAGTCAGAGGCCTAAGGGCAGTTTGAAGACTCTGACACCAGGTTGGCCACTAACCATACGTTAAACAAACAATCATCATCATCATCAGCCGGAAGACGTCCACTGCTGAACATAGGCCTCCCCTTTCGAACGCCACAATGAACGACAATTGGCTATTTGCATCCACCGGTTACCTGCGACGCGCATAATGTCGTCTGTCCACTTAGTGGGAGGCCTACCTACGCTGCGTCTTCCGGTTCGTGGTCGCCACTCGAGAACCTTTCTTCCCCAACGGTTATCGGTTCGCCGAGCGATGTGGCTTTTTTTTACTAGGTGGGAATTGAACTTCGACTCTATTAGGTAGCGACCAGTGTGTCTATCCACTACACCACCAGGTCAGTCTTCATCAATTACCTCTCCATAAACACACCGATCTCTATCAGGTTTTAACTTTTATATAAAGAAGCGATTTCAGTTTAATCTCTTCAAGTAAAGCCAACTCGCACTCGAAATAATGATAATTAAAGTAAATTAATAATAATAATTCGGGAAACTTCACACACCGTTATCGGACTCCTAACTAGATAGAGCCTGTACTATGGGAAGCAGACAATTGATATTAATACTGGCATACTTCTTTTTGGAAAATACATACTTAAGCTGTCGGCGTGATCGCGTGCGCGCTTCGCGGATAGTTTAAATCGGAATCACAACACACACAACGTGGGAATCGATCCCACGACATGTGCGGCCAGAGTGTCTAACCACTAGACATTTTACCTTCTAATAAGCTTCTTGCACAAGAACAACACAGCCACAGCCTAGAGCACAGGCGCAGAGTAGCCAAGCTCGGTATTCTACAGGATGCATTTTGGAGAGTGTGCACAGAAATTGCATGACTTGATTCCACCATCTCCCTTTCATCATCGGACGACGAGACGCACGGCACGTACACACCCTTATGTGGTGAAAGTGCCTTCAGTCCGGACTAAGCGATTTGCTTCTTCATTTATAACAAGGACAGCTAAGGACTGGAACAGTTTGCCTGCGTCGGTTTTCCCGCCTGCTTATACTGTGGGTGTCTTCAAGACTAAAGTGAATAGGCTTTTAATAAGCTAGTGTGTTTTACCATCCTCGATTTCGTCGCCGCTTTCCATCAGGTGGGACTGCAGTCAAGCACTAGCTTATAAGTAGTAAAAAAAACGTCAATTAATATCAATTAAGGAGTAGTTGCATCTCAACCAATCACACAAAACAGCTTTCAGTATCATAACCTCAGGCCCAAAATACCTTTTTTTTTTAAGAAACATTTTTTACAACTTAATGTAGACAAGCAGGGCAGCTGCCCCTGGACAGCTGCACGTCAATCGAGACATTAAGCCTTTTGAGCCCAGTAATTTCACCAGCTATAGTTCACTTCTCACCACACAGCAATGTGCGGCAGAATATATGATACTGATACCTGGACTGTCCCTTTTACAAGCGGTCATCTAAAAAAACTTCAAAGCTTGTTTTTGTCCTACTGTTGGGCACGGGCCTCCCCTCAAGATGAAAGGGCTTAGTACATAGTCCACCACTCTGACCATGTGCTGGTTGACGGACTTCACATGTCATTCGTAATCTAGTTAGACTTTCTCAGACATGTAGGTTCCCATTACGATATTTTCCTTCAGCGAAAGCTAGTAACAATCGTACAAAGACGATTCGCACATGATTAATTAAAGAAATCAGAGGTGCGAGCCGGGGATCAAATCCGCGTACCTTGTTATCCAAGGCAGGACTAACTAGCCCACTGAGCTGTAACTACTTAAAAAATGATTGACAGTATAGTCCCAAAAACCGTGGAAATCGCACGCTGGCAACACACTCACGCTTAGCGCGGGTAGCAATTAAAATTAGAATATCTTAATTCATATCGAAGTATCTGGGTTGCCATCTTAATGTGTGTGCGTACCCTAATTCCGGGGTAAGTGGAGATAAACCCGCTTGCTCTTAACTTGGACATGTTTATTTCTACTTAAGTGAATGTTTACATGTTATTGTTGGTAGGAATGTGAATACTAAATGGGTTAAATGTCACTGTATCTATTTAGGAGAAATCAATAAAATGCTTCTTAAATGAAATAGAGTCTCATCGTAATTAGAGTTCCATACCTAAAAGGTAAAAAAGGAACCCTTATGGTCTGACTTCGTCTATCTGTCTGTCTGTCTGTCACACCTATATATTTCAGGAACCACTGATGCTATCGATTTGAAACTTGGAATAGTTTTAGATCTTACTTACTCAACCTCATCGCAAATGAAAAAAATATATTTTCTTTTACTTTTTTTATAATGGGGTTCGAGATGAGTCATTACAGTTTTAAAATGTGATACTACTATATCGAGTGGGGTATCATATGAAAGGGCTTCATTTCCACTTCTCAATACAGATTTTTATTTTGGATTATGTGACGTAGTTTGGCTTATAATCAAAAATGTCAAAAAAAAATACCTTTACCTTATCTCCGAAGTTTGTGGAGGAAAAATCTGAAATAATTATGGGTAATACATGTCTATTTATATTTTACAGATTTTTAGTAAACCTAAAAAAAACTCGACAAACAAACTTAGTTTTGCGGTTTGGTTTTTTGCTATCTGAGGTGTTACATGAATAGTAAAATAACTTTAATAGGTCCAAAGATGGTATGGAACCCACGGTGCGCGAGTCCGACTCGCACTTGACCGGTTTTTTTTATATTATTGCACATCAAAATCACTTTCAAAACATTAATCTTAAAAAAATGTTGTTTTCCAATAGAAGGAGAAATTGATTAGTATTAAAATATTGACTCAAACTTGTACAATAATGTTTTGTGAAATGTAACATTATACGCGTAAATATTTTATAGAAGCATTACATTGGCGTGTTTTATTTGGATTAGAGTATCAAAATAATTCATCATCATCATCATCAGCCCACATCAGTCCACTGCTGGACATAGGCCTCCCCCAAGGCACGCCACTGAGCCCGATCTTCGGCTCTCCTCATCCAGTGTCTGCCAACCGCTCTGCGTATATCGTCTCTCCACCTAATCACAGGGCGTCCTACACTACGCTTCGCGATTGGCGATCTCCTCTCCGGAACCAGTTCACCCCAACGGTCTTCAGTTCTTCGACAAATATTACCAGCCTACTGTCACTTCAGCTGGCGAATTACTTCATTCCGTATCTGATCCCTTAAAAAATCACCCAGCATAGCTCTCTCCATAGCCCGCTGAGCGAGCTTGTCGAGTCGATAGTCGAAATAATTTCTCTAATGATTTTAAATTCTTTTCGCTACCTACTGGTACGTTAGACAACGACAAAAATGATGGGTGAATGGAAAGGTTTTGGTTTACTTATATCTCGTATTACCACTGGGGTGTCCGGGCACCGCCCTATCTCCTCCCGTTCGGTTTCCGTAAGAGGCGAATACGGGAAGACAAGAAGACAGGCATAAGCGTCTTTCTATTGGATTACCTATCCATATAATAATAATAATATCTTGGGACAATCCACACACGGTCATCTGATCCCAAACTAGGCAGAGCCTGTACTATGGATACCAGACAACTGATACTAATACTTATATACATTTTTTTTTGTAAATACATACTTAAATAGATAAATAACACCCAGACACTTGGTGGGAATCGAACCCACGACCCATCGGTTAGCGGACAGGGTGTCTAACGACTAGACCAACGGGCCCGTCAAATATGCCTATCTATATTTGTATACTGCGAACCCCAAGACGCCTGCCAAGCGTGGGCATTATGGCAACCCCTCTTAAGGGGAGGGCATTGTTCAACAGTGGACATCTGTCGGCTGCTGGTGATGATGATGATATAAATATTAATACATACATACATACATAAAATCACGTCTTTTTCCCGTAGGGGTAGGCAGAGCCCAAAGGCAGCTTTTCGTCTCCGTGAGAAACGAGACGTGATGGGTGGCGAACCACATCGCCGCCATTTTGGTTAATTAAATTATTTATATGATTGACCATTGCGTTCTCACGAATAAGGAGGGAAAGGGAAGGATAGGTATTGTGAAAAGGAAGATTGGCAAGTTAGAGTGGGAAATAGGAAAAGTAGGATATTACCGCCCAGGAGGGCAAGGGATGGGACAGTAATAGCTAGGGAAGCCGGGGTTGCATACCCGTATACTATACCACAACTACCGGACAGGTAAGTTGGGATGTATCCCATGACTATATACTATCTACCACGATTATAAATATTAATGGACTATTAATTTGACATTGGTGTTTTAAATATATATTTATAAGTCTTCGTTACAGAGGTTTTTACTCTGTGATGTATTCATGTCATAGTTATCTATCGCTCTTATAAAACTGAACTTTAAATGCATTAAGGCGAAAATGAATATAACCGGGACTGCGAAAGTAGACTCTATGATTATAGAGCTAAGTTTTAAATTAAACCGACGATTTCAAGTCAATTTGACCTTAATGGTCTTCAGATTAAGTATGCATACGTTTAACACACAAGGCCTGTTAAGGGGATTTATTCATTGCTAGAATTAATATTGTTTTTCTCTACCAACTAATTTATTTTTCTGTTTATATTGTGGTTATACGTGTTTATTTATTCAAAAGGTTAAACAGAGGTCCTAAAGTCAAATTATGTAAATCTAGACACCTCTAGATTGAATAGCTTCTAAGAGATACAAGTTACCCGTTGTATTACGTACGTTTATTTTTTGCTTCTATAACATTATTATAGACAGGTATCAAATCAAAGATCTTAACCGCGACCAGTTGAAGTAAGTATAATTATACTGAATATCTAGTATGTAGGTACCTGTGGGGTCCCGGGTTAGAATTGCACCCCCCCCAATCTCCTCTCGTTGGGTGTCGTAAGAGGCGACTAAGCGAGAACAGGAAGACGGGCAGCAGCGTCTTTCTTTAGGATTTATCTTCCACCTATACTGCGATCCCCAAGCCCCCTGCCAAGCGTGGGGATTATGGCAACCCCTCCCTTCTAAGGGGGAGGCCTTTGTTTAGCAGTGATCGTCTTTTGGCTGCTAATGATGATGATGATCTATTTATTTATTTATTTAACTTTATGCACATATGTACAACGGCGGACTTAATACCTAAGGTATTTTCTACCAGTCTACCGTGGGTGATGCAGAAATAAATCATGGCAGGTGCAACCTATTTGAAAACTAGATAATTTTATACTAATATTAAGTAGGTATAATTATTATTATTATTATTGGTAGGTTTATTTATGTAGGTATAATTTAATTTGAGACTATTTTGTTTGATCGCAGTCGCAGTTTTTTATTATTTATACGTGTTTAGTGTTAATAATCGCCAAATCACAACGATCAAATCGAATAATCGAATAATTTATTTAAATTTAAAAAAAGAATTCATTTACAACAGAAAAAAAAAACAATTTAAAGAACACCATAGAGTAAGTATTCGATTTCAATCGATACGCTATCGATTTAGACCATATGACGTTAGATTTAAACGGTAGCAATAATATAAAGGCGAGGGTCATTGCACGTTCCCTGCGGAATGTAGGGCAGTGCGGATCAATGCTGCTTAGTATTCACTATTGCTGGTGTGGTGTGAGGGAATTAGCGAGATGCGGAACAGAGGGGTTTTAGACCAACGATAAAACCTATCCAAAGGTTTTATCGTTGGAACTAAACGGGCTAATGCTCTACCGAACGCAATTACTTCTCTTTTTTCAAAAATGTTCTGTTTGTGGTCAGAGTGTACAGGTTAAAGTACTTTTTTTTAACTTATACCTACTGTAGGGCAAAGGTCTCATTCATAACTACAAATCTGTTATTTGCTATTGTAAGCCAATCGTTTTGCAGCCAAATCCCCAACGTTTCCTAGGTCTTACTTGATGACGACACCCATCCTGCGCATCTAAGAGAACTTTTTAATATAACTTTCTAACGAGAGGATATGCCTGCTCATTGATCAAAGATATTAGTGATATCTTTTGAACCGAGTAATTTCTTCAACACACAAACAAAATAATTTTAAAGCGTCTTGGTTTATTTTTTTAAGTGGTCCCTTGGCAAGGGACCGTCCAGCTAGGTCAGATATTCTTCCGCCAAGCAGCAGTATCTAAACATTGCTGTGTTTCCGACGTGAAAGGCACTGTAGCTAGTAAAATTACAAACCATCTCGTTCTTAAATAGGCCCATTTCAGCCCTTGTTTATCAATCTAACATTGTATCATCATCAGCAGCCTAAAGACGCCCACTACTGGACAAAGGCCTCCCCCCTTCGAAGGGAGGGGTTGCCAATCGCCACGCTTGGTGTCTTGGCGAACATTGTATACGGTGAAAAAAAAATTTCATTCAACTACTACTACTTAGTCGTACACTCCTGGCGGGGTGGTCGTGGTCATGGATTGTCTGTCATATTGGTCACGGCTTTTGCGAGACTTCTCCATGTCTCCCTATTCGTGGCACTGCGTGTACATTTAGTAAGGGAACACTTTGTTGATGATTTTATGAGGTCTGTTCATTCAACTAGAAACTCAAAATAAAATCGATGCTGAAAATCGAATAAACGAAATCGAATAAACCATTAAAAAAACAATAAAATGTTCACCTAACATCTTCAGATTAGGCAGTAGGCACCACGATTATTCGGGTCAGTAATCGATTCCAGTAGTAACTGTACAAACGAATCAATAAATTGAGTTCGTCGAACCGTTACGCGATTGGTGCGTTCTATCCCAACTCCCAATGTCAAAACTGGCAGGTTCAAGCACCTGTCGCGGGAAGTGAGTTAGAAAAAAATGAAAATCACGAATTATCCAATAAGAACTCGAGTTTCCTAACTTGCTAAGAGCAATCGGGTTAGTATTTTGTGATGAGCGACAGCGGTGATAACAGTAGGTATCTTAATGTAACTTAAGTGTCTGTACAAAACCTGTACTAAGTGATATTAAAATGCCTCGTTAACAAACTTTAAGAACGGCAGTAAGATGCTTATTAATGAATACAAACTGATCAGATTATTGTAAAGTTTTACAGCTGCTTGGCAGGCTAAAAGTTCAGAGTTTAAATTTTGGTACCCTCAAAATTTGACTAGTCTTTAAATAATACATCAGCCCATAAAAAGTCTTAAGCTTCGATAGAACCGTGCAAGATTTATGGATGGTGGACGGAAAGCGGCAATGCAATCAAGGATGGTAAAGCACACGGGCTTAAAAGCCTATTCACTCTAACCTTGAAGACACCTAAAAAACCATCGGTCGGGAAAAGTGACGCAGAAAAACTGTTTCAGTACTTAGCAGTCAGAATTATAAATGAAGAAGCTTAGGGCTGAAGGCACATTCACCACGTAAGGGTATGTAGGTATGTGCCGTGCGTGTCGTCGTCCAATGATAGTCATGTAATTCCTGCATACACTCTCCAAAAGGTATACTGTAGAATACCGAGAGGGATTAATAAAGAGTAGGAATGAAGTTTAAAAAAAAGTATTATAATTAGTCCGTCAATTAGAATAAAAAAATCAGGTTTTTTTTAACAAATCAATAGAAATTGTCATTTGATATAGATCGTCGTCGAGGGAGTGGGGGCTCGTGACGTCACATCTCAGTAAAAATTGTATACAGGCGTGATGTCACGTCACGCGGAATTTAAACGCACTATACCTTAGGCCTCGTTTACGGAAACGCGGGGCGTCGCGCGTCGCGTGTGGCGTGGCGTCTCGCGGCGCGTCGGACGTTTTTATTGTTTACGTAGCGGCGGCGCGTGAAGCGGCGCGTATCATCGCACGCGTAAACACAAACTTATAGCAATATATGATGCTGTTTATAGAGACGCGGGGCGGGAAGAGAGGCGGTGCCCGCCGCTGCGCCCGCGGCGGGCACCGCCGCGTGCAACGGCGGTGCAACTCTCTTTTTAACATACAATTTTCTTCTTAAAAAAAAATCGATCATATCATACTCCATTGCGATGATGACTACGTCTGTGTTGCATGATTACCAAATAGACTGGCAGAAGGTTCCGCCACAGGCATCGCTTCATCGAGAATCGCCGCTGCGTGCGCCGCCGCGATGAACGCCGCGTGAGACGCGGCGATGCCATCCGCGGGCGCCGCCGTAAAACACGCTCCATTTCAAGCAAACGCGTGTAAAATCGCTTCTCCGTAAACACACTCATACAACGCCCTACATTTGAATTTAGTGCGGGCCGCGCCGCCACACGCGACGCGCGACGCCCCGCGTCTCCGTAAATGAGGCCTTAGGCATTTTTTGTTTAATTGACAAAAGAAAAAATACTTTTCCAATATTTATTGGTAATTTGTATGACGGACTAAATATAATTTTTTAGTCATCTAGCCTACTAAGTAGGTATCGGTCTCCGCTCCCGCTACATCTTGTCACGATGTTCTAACCCTGCGTACCATCGCGTCCGCGCTTCTGACCGCTCGCAGCCTGACGTGACCGTGTCCATCAACAGAACTATTGATTACGACGCGACCATAGGATTCCGAACGCACCTCGTAGTACCAATCTCACGAAAACAATCGAACGCGACAGATATTTAAAATTAGAACGATAAAGTTTAAAATCAATTTGGAATCTGTGTGAATGAACAACAATTAAAAATAAAACATGAATGAATGATTTTATTTTGCTTAACTTGGTTTGTGGGGCAAAAACGAAATAGTACTTTTTTATCACGAGGATGGTTTTTTTTAGCAATTTTACGTGTTAAAATTTGTAAACAAACGATAGTTCAATACCTACTGTTTCCGATCGAATTAAATTTAAGGTATTATGAACCGGAATGTCATGTAAAATGCAGCTGGTCGTGGTAAACGAAATGTGATATAGGTGCATAAGTTCACAGAAAAGGGAGTTTATTTTTATTTTCTTGGTTGTTTTTTTTCTATTTTCTCGACGCCTTTATACAAAATACTAACAACTACCTATAAAAGTTATTGTAGTCGAAACCTGTCAAAACTAAGTAAGTATAACAATCTCTTTAAGGGCCTCCGCCGACACGATACTTTTTGCATCCGCGTTCGGCAACTCTGTTGCTTTTCGGAAGCTTGATACCGCAGCCGATCGCGAACCCCCGCACACTACTAGCAGATAGCGACCAGCGATTTCGACGCTTTCCGGTCGCTGGATGCAGCAACCGCGCGCTACACCACGCACACTACAGATGCCAGTCGCCGCGACTTTGGTAGTTCCGGGGTTCCCAACTTTAAGGATTTCTCCCTAAATAAATGGAGCATAATACATTGAACTATTTGTATTCTGATTACGTAACATTTATTAATGGGCAATGTTATTAATCTTAAAACCGACTTGTAGTTAAGATCTTAGTGTATAAAACTTGCTTCGAGGAAAATATATTGAGTTTGATTAATTTTGTTAAAATTTTATTCGTTGAAATATTTTTTCGTACCGTGCAAAGCTTGTAGTGTATGAAATTTAAAACAATCTAAATAAGTAGATACCTAGGTACTTATTAGATATAAAATCAGTCACTATCCGTGTTATACGTATAGTCGCTCCTGTTTGTTTGTTTCCTTAATCTAAACTAAACATTGAATTTTGACCCAATTTCTACAATCATTTTGAGGGTTTCGGTACGTTTTAATATTATACGTAGGTATAATTATAATGTATAATTATAAGGTTTAAAACTCCGGCGAGGGAAGCTGATGTCAGTTAATATGTTATGTTAAGCACCGACTTCAAAACATTTTCGTTATATAGTACTTTTTAGATCATAATAATATCGTTAAAGTCGGATTTTAATATACTAGAAATATTTTAATTAATCTTTTTATTGACTTTACCTATTATAACGCTCTGAATGCATGAAACTACCACGCAACTAGAACAACTATGCTAGACTTTACTAGGAACAAAACAGTGCATTATTATACTAAAGTACCGAACTGATTTTGATGAAGCTATTACAACAAGAATTACCGCAATCGGATTTGTAGCTTCTGAGAAGTATGGGAATAAACATATATACATACACACACAGACACACATATATGTATCAATTAATACTAAATGTCCTGTTAATTCTAAAATGTAGGGTATGAGGTCAATAGTATCAAAGTCAAAGTCAAAATAACATTATTATGTATAGGTCCCACGGAGGCTTACACAAAAATAATTTTTACGTAAAAATTATTTTTTTTATTTATTTTTTTCAGTAGCCTGAGATCTTTTTTTTTTTTTTTTTTTTTATTTATTTAAGGACAACCAACAAGACTTACACTAATACATTGCATTTTTTACATTGGTGAACTTAAAACTAAGTGCAAGCTTAATTATAGGTCGCCACAGCATGCAAAAAACGCGTTAATCTTGGAAGACACTCAGCGGGCATGTCCTATTTTGTAAATTTTTTTTTAACAATTGTGTAAACAGTTTTACAAATTATGTATAGGTAGCCTTAAAATTCTAAGCTTACATGATTTGAGCAGTTCAAGCCCACGCAGTTTTATCCTCCAGGTAAATCGAGATTTTATAATAAGCCTTTTTTGACAATCGGCTTCAAAAAGTTTAAATTTCTTCATTGGAAGATCTCGGATATCCTGTGGCAGTTTGTTATAAAAGTGTATACTTTGGCTCATAAACGATTTGCCTGTTCGGTGGAGACGCGTAGCATGTACAACAAGATCGTGATTGGGTTGTTATTTGACAAGTAAAGGTCAATGTCTTGTTGTGTCTTAAATGGAAGGTAGAAGTATCGTTTTCACAAATTGTAATGGGAAGGGAGACTAACAATAGCCGAAGGGGTTACTCGGATATACATATGCTTAGATGCCCATATATAGTCCAACATATGTCAATTATTATAATATGTATACGCGTCGAATACAGAACCTCCTTTTTTAAGGCGGCTAAAAAAATAAAGTATAATTGGGGATCCCTTGATTTGATAAAGGGAGGAAACATTTTTAACCGACTTTAAAAAAAAGGAGGAGGTTATCAATTCGGTTGTATGTTTTTTTTTATGTTTGTTATCTCAGAACTCTGTCGTTTACGAACCAATTTAGAAAATTATTTTTTTAATTGAAAGGATATGCTTCCAGATTGGTCCCATTTTTTTCAAACACAGGTTCTGATGATGGGAACCATGAGTAACTGAGGGAACTCCTTAAATATTATAGGCATACATATAGCGTTTTTGGTATTTTTAGAAACTAGTCAAGCATTTTCATTCAGAAAGTATCATTTGGTGAAGTGGATCTGATGAAGAAGGCCATAGACGGCCACCGGAACTTTGTAATAAAATTAACAATCCATCCTATCCTAGCCGTGCCTACTAAACGTAGAACTACCGACTTTGGACTCGATGGATAGTTCTCGACGAGTAGTTGCTAGAAAAATGGAGATCAGGGTTTGATGGTTGAGCAGGAAGGTTGTCACAGGATCTCTGCACCAATAAACATAGACCCACGAGTTTGGGTTCGTTGGGTAGCTCTCGACGACTAGTTGCTAGAACAATGGTGATCAAGGTCTGATAATGGAGCAGGAAGGTCGTCACGGTATCTCGGCACCAACAAACGTAGATCTACCGAATTTGGACTCGTTGGACAGGTCTCGACGAGTAGTTGCTAGAAAAATGGAGATCAGGGTCTGATGATGGAGCAGGAAGGTCGTCACGGGATCACTGCACCAATAAACGTAGATCCGCCGAGTTTGGGCTCGTTGGGTAGCTCTCGATGAGTAGTTGCTAGAAAAATGGTGATCAGCGTCTGATGATGGAGCAAGAAGGTCGTCACGGGATCTCGGCACCAACAAACGTAGACCTACCGAATTTGGACTCGTTGGATAGGTCTCGACGAGTAGTTGCTAGAAAAATGGTGATCAGGGTCTGACAATGGAGCAAGAAGGTGGACACGGGTTCTCGGCACAAATAAATGTAGACCCACCGAGCTTGCAGTCCATGGTTCTCGAGAACTACGAGTATAACACCTAGATATCTTCGGTTTATGGCAATTGGTTTGTTTTATTAAGATATTGTCACATCTACATTTTTTAACATTTTTGCTTAAGCTTATATTTTAGTGATGGTTCATAGTTGTGTTATGTAGTGGGTGTTTTTAAAATAAATATTAAACTGGCTGTTTGTCAGAATAAAATATAAGTTTTTAAAAGTTAACCTAATAATACACCAAGGGAACCACTAAAAAGAATAAAATAAAAATATTTTTTACAAAAAAAAAGAACCGCCTTCAAAATGCAACTAAAAGAATTCTAAGAATTAGTGGTTTTTACATATACATAATACATTGTTGGACTTGGGCTACAACATATTATAAATACATATTACTATCGAAGTCGGTGCCTAACGTCTAGCAAATACTTACAAGGGCAGTAGGTACCTAACTGTTTTCCAGTTTGGCGCCGTCTTTGATAGTAATATGTATTTATAATATGTTGTAGCCCAAGTCCAACAAAGTATATGTAAAAACCACTAATTCTTAGAAATTATTTCAGGCCTTTTAGTTGCATTTTGAAGGCGGTTCTTTTTTTTTGTAAAAAATATTTTTTAAGAGTAGTAGTCGGCCCGGTGCGGAACGAGACTCATGCAATATGTGTTCAGTGTAATAAAAAATATTGACGATGCTAAACGTTACCATGGACTCTTATAAAGCTGCACTGCTTCTTGATTTACTAATAAAGTGAAAATATAAATCACGGTGAAGGCGGTACTGGCTACATCCAATTACCAGTTTTCAAAAACCTATGTGTTGAAGCAAACATTATCATTCAATCATTCATGTAGATTTGTGTTAAAAATCATGTAGAAGGTGAAATATATATTTTTGCAATACGTGCTTTCTTTGAAATTAAAAACCAAAGCAGCAATATTCCTTAAAAAGTGGTAACTTAAATCGACCCCGAAAATAATCTAGAATACCAGAAAAAGTTGGTAACCCCCCTAAGTCAAAACATGTCACACCAGCGGTACCGTGTGAATCCAATACACTGTAACTTCAGATACAGTGTTTTGAATTAACAACGTTCATTCGATTTCTTTTAACCTGTTTGATGTTATAGCATTCATAGTTTTTTTTACTTTGTATGAAAAATACTGAGATATTGCAATGCAAATTACACTGTTTTTACTAAAAACTACAGGCCTGAAATAGTAAAACACGGCAATTGATGATGCAGTGCATTGTCCAAATAATCTTCGCGGATTGCAAGACAGTGTTTTGTCAAAACAAAGTAGAAGGGCTAGCGCGACGCGGCTGCGCCAATTAGATTGAGGCTGGGCTATCGATTTCAATTATTATTGGTCGATCTGGCCGAGAGCGACGGCGCCGCAGTGGTTGGAAAGTATGAGCTGATGAACTAATACGTACTGAAATTTAAAAATAAATATAGTATTATAAATACACTAAATATTAAAATAAATCTATCTGGAGAGGAAATGTTCTTTTTTAAATATGACTAAATTACAGCTACTACGCAAGGAATGTGGAAGCGAATTCCATAGCCGCACTGCTTGCATGGTAAAAAAACATTATAGCTACTATAATAATGAGGAGGAACTTCAAAATGCAGAGATATACTGGAACGTCAAGGCTTGTCACAAGACACGAGCAAGGAATAACGCTCACAAACATAAAGAGGAGATTAAGGATTGTTAAGTATACAATTTAGAAAATAAAAAATGTACCAGTTCCGCCGCTGACGGATTGGCAGACATTCTAGTTGAGCCCGAAATTCCGACACGATCATATTTCCGCAGACCAAAGATGAAATGAATACACAAATTTTACAATTGCTCCAGTTTATTAAGAAGCTCCTCAGTTGCATCTAGAAACATACATCAGCATAATCGAAAAGAGCTAAAGATCAAGGAAAAAAAGATTTTTGTCTGACGCAGAAGAAATTTTTGGAGACGCTTGTGAGACTGATAAGAGTAAAAGATCTTCTTACTTATACCTATCTCCAACATGAGATTCCCAAGAAATATTATAATCAAACAGAACTCTAAGAATTTTAACTTTATTTGAGTATGCAATTGGTACGGAATCGAAAACTAAACTGGAGAGTGAGTTAATGTCAACCAGATTCATCACGTATCCGCCACCAAATATGATAGCCTGAGAATTAGTAGAGTTCACTAACAAGCCAATTGATTTTGCCCACTGACTTATGCTATCTAAATCTTTATTAAGCGTATATATCGCTTACCGAAGCTTATCAATATTGGCATGACGATAAAGCTAAGGATGATCATGCATAGAGATGATAGTTAGAAAACCCTCGCGATAACATTCATGAAAACTGAAAAGAGGAGAGATTACGCCACCCAGTGGAACACCCGCCTCAAGCTCACACCACACAGATGATGTCTCCTCAAAGCGGACAGACTGGGAGCGCCCACGATGATATGAATATGAACAAAGCAATTGATAGCCGAAAAAGCGACATAGAGAGAGGAATGAATGCCTAGAAGTATGTCAAAATAAACAGAATTGAAGTCACTACCAAGATCCAATAATACCAGAATAATCAGTTGTTTGCTTTCTATAATCAAGCGTCAAACATCACTTATTTTTACTAAAACTAAGGACTAAAAGACAATTAGGTGTAAAATAGTCTGTCATTTGTTTGTAAACAATAAATACCTTCCAGGACTTCCAGAACAGAACAAGGAGTGTAGATATAGGACTAAAATTTGTAACAGAAAAATTTGGCTGTTTGGGAAAAGGAATGACAATGACAAGCGTTCTTCCCAAGACGGGAAAGAACAGGATTCAATTTAAAAGTTTAAGAAACGAGTGATTATTGGACAAGGATTGGTCAAGGTTACTTCAATGTTAGGTAACAACAATTTTAACTGAAGACCATGTTGATATAATTCCCAACCCCCTCAGTAACCGAACTCAAAGAGAAAGGAGAAGATAAAGGCAAAGATAGCTAAGAGAGACAATTTAAAGTGGACAACTTAACATTATCAAGAGTAACAAGTGACTTCTAAAAATGTGCATTAATTGAAATCAAGATCTAAATATGGAGCATTCTCAATAGAAAATACCAAAATATATCAAGAACTGCCACGTCTGTGCAGTATTATGGTTCTCCAACTTATACCTACCAATACACTTTTAGGCCCTGTTTTCCCAAGTCAATACACTGTAACTATAATTATGATACTGTGTATTGCCTTAACAATATCTTCCTTAGCTTCTGACAACTATCAGAGCAACACAAGTTATCGACGATAATTCACTATGTATACTCTAAATGTATATAAAACTTAATAGGCTGGATAACTTATAAAATTATTTTTAAATTGGCAGCAAACACTAAAAACTTTCTAACGAAAATTTTGGAGTAATCTTGAAAAAACTAAAAAAATCTATTTTGCTCATTTTCTCAAAATCAGTTTTTCGTAGTTACAGTGTATTGGATTCACACGTTACAGCGCACAGTGGGCGTTAAAACAAGCTTCTCTTTCATAAGATTTTTGATAATGTATTTCTTGTGGTTTTTAAATACAAACAACCGTATTCATAATCATAACGATATAAGATCATTGCGTTCGATTACCACAATACGTAGGTACTGAAAAGACTTTTTAAATAAAATAAATAAATAAATATTTCGCAAGCTTTAAGTGATTTTAAAGATGCACTAGGGGTTATGAAAATGGAGAAAATTTTATCCCAGAGTTCAATCAAGGTTTCATGAACTGGCCGTTTTTCATTTATGTAACTTACTTTGTTGCTTCAGAAGCGCAGGGAAACCGCTTGCTTTAGAAACTGAAGAGCTCCGGGCTCTTCTTTACACTTTGCTAAATGCGACGAAACGCGAAACGCGCGAAGTAAGTTATTTATTATTGGTTTGGACAATACAGGCCGATTGAAAATAAGATGAAAATGAAATGACGACGTGTAAAGGACGAAGTTTTCTTGCATGAAATTATTATACAATATGCGTTGTTACTGATTGTTTAAAACCTATAAACAATCTATACCTAAGTACTAACTGATGACGGGCCCGTTGGTCTAGTGGTTAGTAACCCTGTCTCCTACCCAACAGGTCGTGGGTTCGATTCCCACCAAGTGTCTGGGTGTTTATCTATATAAGTATGTACTTACAAAAAAAAAAGTATATATGTATTAGTATCAGTTGTCTGGTTCCATAGTACAGGCTCTGCCTAGTTTGAATCAGATGACCGTGTGTGAATTGTCCCAGGATATTAACTAAATATGTGCAAGCGATGCTGCAGGATAAAGCTAGTACATAATATACAATACAATACAAATACTCTTTATTGCATACAAAAGAAATATACATTTGAAATTAAAACAATTAAAAACAGTGAACAACAAGGCGGACTTATCGCTAAAGCGATCTCTTCCAGTCAACCTTGGGGTACAGGACAGAGCATTCTTATGGGCAGGTGCAGTTATATAAATAAATTAAGTGGATTAAAAAAAATATATATATTTAAAAAAAAATTAATAAAATAAAAAATAAACTACATTATAATATATTATGATAGACTAATACATATCTATTACCAAGAAAGTGAGAGAAGATCTTTTTTTTTAAAGCTAATGTTCAAACTTAAGTGCATTTATTTGAATCATACTGTAAAAACTTCTACACTTGCCAACTCTGGACAAATTATATAAGGAGGTCATTGGATGGTATTCGTGTACAATATAATAACATTTTCAGACACCTCATGGGTTTTAAATAGGTACTGTAGTGCCTCTAGCAAGTTTACGGAGGCGCGTCTGAACACGTTCGATGCCATTCAGAGAAGCTGAATTGCTTCATATATGGCCAGGGTTGGAAACGGTATTATTAAAGAAATCGCGGACCGTTGGTCTATAACGAACATGTGTAGACGTTGGCGTGAAATAGCTGCTTAAAATTCTTTTTTTTACTGGAATGTCTGTTTTTTTTGTTTAGTTTGGTTATTATTTATTTATTCTGTTTGGTTTCTTCCTTTTTTTTGTCAATGTGTCTTTGTATTTTTTTTTGTATGGATCAAGAGTCTGAAATAAACGTATATTATTATTAAATACATTGGTTTAATTAAAAGGCAGATGAAGTTCTCTTTTTATAAAAAAAAACTACGCATTTGTAGTTTTTTTTTCTGTCTAAATTGTTCTTATTGTGCTTGTTTATCGTAAAGATTATATAATTAAATAATACCTGAAAATTGTTTTGGGTGAAGTATATAATATCATTTTTTTTATATTTCATTCAACTTCTTGATTATATATTTGCATTTCAAAGTTCTTAAGCGATTTTACCATTATTCAGAAGGATTAGTCAAATCCTGGTGACTTAGATGCAAAGCGAACTTGTTTTTTTATAAAGTACCTACTGGGTATTAGTTTATACATACTTATATGTATATCAACATAATAACAACGACATCTATAATACCGCAATAGCAGCATGTGATATTTGTAAAAGGGTTAAGGTTGAAACTCAGACGGTTTTGTTACCATAACCGTAACGTGACCAAAAAGATTCAGCTTTACAATTCAAACACAAAAAAAAGGGGAAGCAAATTATATTTTGATACATTTGGAATGTTGTTACAACATTTAATGGTGTTAAGTTAAAAATAAAACTTGTGATTACTAAGTAATTCGATGTTATGGTAATTTTAACAAATCCGTGTATTTGAACTACATAAAATATATTTCATTTTTCAAAAAAATTAAGCTAGTGAACCTTATTTTTGGCCCACTGTGCATCGATGACAGCAGTCGCTAAAACGCGGTGCAGCATTGATGCGGTTGCTAAAACGCGCGACTCCGATACAGCGACCGAGCGCAAGGAGTAGCTCAATGGTCGCTAATGAGTTGCTAAAACGCGATGCAGTCGCAAAGTTGCCAGTCGTTGCAGCTAGAAAACGCTAGTGGGCGGAGGCCCTAATAGGTGACTTTTGAGATGTCAAATTAATATGGGCTTACTCTCAATTTTGCATTTGAAATTTAATAAAAAATATTTAATCTTAAATAATAACCGATTTTCTATAATTTAGTTGGTATACCTACTATTATTGTAGTATCTAAACACAATGTACCAACATTAGCACACAAATAGGCGGGCGGGCGGAAGCCGCAACGCTGGGCGCTTCCGGTTTGTGACCACCTACATAACCGGACAGCGAATTGTCATCATTGTTTAGATGATTGCGATATTGATGACGTAATACCAATGATACAGACTTTCACCCCTTATTCCTACCATATAACGGGACGATAGAGTCAAAGCTATTCATAGCCGTTGGCTACGATTCCAGGCTTATCAGTAAGTAATCAGATAAAGAGGTATCAGTGAGTAATTTAAGCCCGTGGGGTATCTGGGTAAGAATTTCACCCACCCATCTCTTCCAGGGGGGTGTTGTAGGAGGCGAATAAGAGAAAACAAGAAGACGCGCAGCAGCGTCTTTCTATTGGATTACCTATACCTACTGCGAGCCTTAAGCCGCCTGCCAAGCGTGGGGATTATGGCAACCCCTCCCTTCCAAGGGGGAGGCCTTTGTACAGCAATGGGAGTTTTTCGGCTGCTGATGATATCTGGTTACAAGGTATGCTCCTTCTGCAATAGACTGACACTGATTTAGAGTCAGATATTCACCCGTCGAGTATAGCCATATGTATAAGTACTTTGCTTTATTTCGGTGTGAAGAGCACTGTAGCTGATATTACCGGCCTCAAAAAGACTTAACTATGTCTCGGGTGACGAGCGGTATTTCGCGGGTGGAGCGGTAGCGGGATTTTTTCAATTTCGAAAAAACAAAACTAATTATTAATTAATGATAGTCTTTGTAGCATCGATTTGGTATAACTGTAATGGTGCTATAAATAAATAAAATAAAATAAAAAATAAAATAAAAAAATTAAGAAAAAAGACCTAGCCTGATGGCAAGCGAAACGCCTGCCTACAGACACCTGCATTGCACTTCCACTCGTCATCTCGTCCATTGCTGTACAAAGGACTCCCGCTTAGCAGGGAGGGGTTGCCAAAATCCCCACGCTTGGCAAGCGTCTTGGGGATTGCAATATAGGTGGAAGATAATCCAATAGACAGACGCTGCTGCCCGTCTTCTTGTTTCCCTTAGTCGCCTCTGACGGACACCCAACGGGAGGAGGGAGGAGATGAGAGGTTATACATCATCATCCGCCGGAAGACGTCCACTGCTGAACATAGGCCTCCCCCTTGGAACGCCACAATGAACGACAATTGGCGATTTGCATCCACCGGTTACCTGCGACGCGCACAATGTCGTCTGTCCACCTAGTGGGAGGCCTACCTACGCTGCGTCTTCCGATTCATGGTCGCCACTCGAGAACCTTTCTTCCCCAAAGGTTATCGGTTCTTCGAGCGATGTGGCCTGCCCATTGCCACTTCAACTTGCAGATTCTGAGAGCTATGTCGGTGACGTTGGTGCTTCGGCTATTTATACCCATGCTATTCGGCTATTTATAACAGCGTAGTGATTTCTTTGACGCAAGGATCATCATATCCTGGGACAATCCATCGTTCATCTGATCTCAGACTATGCAAAGCCTGTACCATGTTAACCTGACTACTGAGACTAATACTATTCGCCCTTGTTTTCCCTTAGTCGCCGCGGGCACCCAACGGGGGGGAGACGGAAGGGTGATATTTTTACCCGGATACCTCGCGGGTATCTAGATACACTAAAATACAAATCCTAAATTGTGACATTAGTCGGTATTAGCACGTAAAGCGATGACCGGAAGCAGTACTTCCCACTTCCGGTTACCGGCGATCGAACCGGGCAATGTAGTGCGGGTTTCGATAATGGCGATGACCGATTTATGGCGCAAAATGCTATTATATACCGGTGGAGGTGGCCCGTAAGTAACTATTTTAGTATGTAGCCAATCATCATCATCAGCCGGAAGACGTCCACTGCTGAACATAGGCCTCCCCCTTAGAACGCCACAATGAACGACAATTGGCTATTTGCATCCACCGGTTACCTGCGACGCGCACAATGTCGTCTGTCCACCTAGTGGGAGGCCTACCTACGCTACTTCCGGTTCGTGGTCGCCACTCGAGAACCTTTCTTCCCCAACGGTTGTCGGTTCTTCGAGCGACCGTTGGGGAAGAATGGTTCTCGTGTAACTAATAGGTTACCTACAATTTTACTCACAGGCATAACTAATGTTCATAAATCTACACGACCGTTTTAAAGTAGTTAGTAGCGTTTTAATATAAAGTCATATACATTGAGGGATATTATCTTATACCTGAAGAGACCTTATATCTTATACCCTTCTCAGATGGTTTGACCATCCAATTTGTTTTTTTATACTACCAAGGTGGCAAGCAAGCGTACGGCCCGCCTGATGGTAAGCAGTCACCGCAGCCTACAGACGCTAGCAACAACAGAAGAACCACCAGCGCGTTGCCGACCCTTAAGACATTAGATATTAAGTCTTTGTGTCCGGTAATTTCACCAGCTACAGTGCCCTTCACGCCGGAACACAGCAATGTTTACACACTGCTGCTTGGCGACAGAATATCTGACACTGCGGTGGTACCTACCTGGACGGTTCCTTGCACAAGGTACCTACCACCTAGTAAATGTATTGTCAGAAAAAGTCTCTTACACATCAGCCCAAGCTGGCCATGCCTCATTGAGGTGCCCTTGAGGTCCCCTCATGCCTGCCTTGAACGTAGAGCACTCTAAGCCCTCGTCTTCTTTCCCAGTGAGCTTTCGTTCCCAAAAAAAGTAAAAGATATTCCGATACAAAGCAATAGTCTGTACACATTGCTTTGGTCCTAGTGCAAGTGCTGTAGCTGGCTGGCTTAGTGTTATACGGTTATTGTAGCTTACAGACCCTAGCAACCCTAGAGGCATCGCTAATACTTTACCAACCCTGTGATTTAAAAGAAAATACTGCACTATCAGCAGTGGGATAATAACTTCATCCCTTCTGCTGATGCGGCGTCAGCCTGCCGTAGATTTTATTAATTTAAATATGATCACGATCGGGAATAATTGATATGAATCGGCTAAGGTGTTGTGACCACGCCCCTATCCATTCAACCACATGTCTCATTATAACTCGACTCACGCTATCTAAACCTCCAATATCCCCGGTAATTACCTGATCCGGGAACCGAACCGCCGCGCCGCACCGCACAACTGGCCGGCATCCAAGCTACAACTCACTTATTTTATTCTATGAGCGCGAGCCATAAACGTATTCCCGAAAATATCACGTAGCCGACTACTAGCAATTTCAACCAATCAGCGCGCGACAATTCAACTTAATAGCTCAGGCCACGCCCGCTCACGTAACCGCCTATTACGATCCGTGTAACGACGAAGGCTTTTAACTCGCCGATGACACCCGATCGATGTTCGGGCATCGCCCGTCCCTGTCTGATCGCCGAGCTGCCGCCGGCCGGGGTGCCTAGGCCGAGTGCGATAGAGTCGCGTTTATCTCGTGTGCTGCTCCTCAGTCGCACGTCCGAGGTCGAAGGAGGGGGTCGCGTGCAACTGTTTTCGATAATCGGCCGCGCGTTCCGTACGTGAAAATCGGACAGTACACCGTCAGTCACGTCCGCGTAAAAACGGATATATGCCCAGAATATTTATTAAGTGGGTGGCTGTGCGTGACTTTTCCCCTGCGAATACCTCGACCCGTAAATGATCGTACGAAATAGAGCGTTTGTTTGATAACTGAAACGTCTCCGAGTCTCAAATAACGGGATCGCGAAGAAGCATCGGCGATTTGTGAAAATTTCAGTTGCGAACTGTTAACAGTTATGTGGTGCGGACTTATAAGAAACTGATTCACCTATAGGAAAATATAAACAATTTCTAAGTAGAACAGTGGACGTGTTTGTGTGAAATTCAAAAATGGAATGAAAACAAAACATAAATAAACTTGGACCGAACGATTTTGATCATTTGAATTAAAATTCAAAATGGCGCGTGAGAAAGCGCGGGAACGTTGTGGAACTGTAAATTTGGCCTGTTATTAAGTAAATTATAAGTGTTAAGTGACAATGTTGCCGTACCAAGCGGTAGCTATGGACTATGCGGTGGCGTCAGCTGGTTTCCATCACCAGCGGCCTGGCGGGTTACCTGGAGTGATGGGCCTGCCAGGCCCGGGGCCCGGGCTCAATCCTGGCCTAAACCCTGCCTTCACCCATTCCTGGTTCGTACAGACAAGCCCGGATATCTGTCGGCAGCAACAAGCATCCAACCAATCGCATCTCGAACCTGGGCACGTTTCATTTTTCTTTATATTTTTTATTTTAGTTAGTGTTTTATTGAATATTTTATTTGATAATTCGTCGATATATATATCGTAATATCTGAAACGAACTGATGTTATTAACTTTATCCATAAAAACTATTATTGCACAGTGTGGTGCTCATACACAGACGAGTTACAAAATAAACTATTAATAATTTTACTGCCTTCTATTATTTGGCGTTTAATTTATTTTATGTGCTTATTTTAACTGGAGCTTTATAGATTATAGAAAATAATTTATGTCGTAATTGTGTTACAATAAGTTACGGAATCGACATTTTATAATAAAAACTACAAATTTCTGCTGCGAAGTAAAGTAATCTTGACGTTTTTATTGCGTGGAATGACTTTAGTAATGAAATAAAACAAGATAATAAAACGCTTTAAAATGTCCACGCGACACCGAAATTGCTGTCGAATATTTCCTGATTACATCTACATGGCATTGTTGTACTGGTTTTCTAGCACGATTATGTTTTGACGTATGCCTTTGTTTTGCGTCATCTAGGCGTACCTAGGTGGGCAGGAAGTAATAACTTTATTGCACTGTTATCTGAACCTTATATTTATCGATTTTCCTCAAAAAAAATTCTGGCTCTACAATTTTGTTTTTTACATTTTTGTTTGGCCCGTGCCCAGCAGTGAGACATAAACAAGGGCTGGTATTATTACAATTTTGATTTAAAAAATATAGTATAAAAGTCGTCGGTTTTTAGCTCTATAGTGACTTGAATAATAAATAATATTAAAGATACCAGCTCTTGAGCTCTTGTTTTTGTCCCACTGACGGGCACGGCCTCCCCTCAAGAGTGCAGGTTAGCGGATTTTACACGTCAATCGAAAGCTAGTTAGGATTTCTCAGACACGCAGGTTCCCTCACGATGTTTTCCTTCAACGAAAGTTAGTAACAATCGCACAAAGACGATTCGTACATGATTAATAAAAGATATCAGAGATGCGAGTTCGGCCCTGCGCACCTAACTAAGACTGTGACTTAAATAAGTTGTTTAAAATTATGAAATAATTGTGGTATCATGTTAGGGATTATAAGATACTATAGAGAAAATTGTAGACATTATAAAAATGTACAAAACAAGATTATTTTGTCAAAAAAGTGGGGCTTACATATTTGTTTACGGATACTTAAATTTGTAAAAAATTAAAGTCTACATAATTTGTTTTTCAGAGTAAAGTTTGTCCGATATTCAACTAAATACCTACTCGCGGTGCCTCTAAAATGCTTCGCCAAGTTAAACAACTGTATTTAATAATACCGGCGCGGACTGAGCACCGCCGTACACAAATTAAGATTTTATCATGTCATGACGGCCGTATGCCACGCTGTCTTGTGGCTATGGACATAAAGAATTACCTAATTTATTTATTGTTACAACTTGTGAACAAACAGAAAATAGCAAAAACACAAAGCACTTTAAGCATGGTTCAGTTATTTTACAAAAGTCCTTACTGCCACATTAATTGAAATAACAAGTTTTTCGAATGCTTTGTTTATTAACTCTATTTATTATTCGAACAATACTTTTGGATAGGACACAATAACGATTACAGAAGTATTTTTTACGATAAAAATCAAACACTGTGATTAGTTAATAGTTAATTAAAAATAGTCTTATGATGACTTGTGAAAATGTTGTATCCAACTATCAAACAGTTAATAGTATAACAAAAGTTTATGGAAACTAAACTTTTTTCACAAAAAAAAGATCTAAATCTCTCTTAACTCTATACTTTAAACAATATTACTGCATAACGTATCGTAACATCAAGATCACCTTCGTAATTTGTCGTTTTCCCAGAAACGAGTCTCATTGTCATAATGAGCTTTGTGGATTCAAATAATACTAAATAAATGTGCTGTTCCACGCGGTTGCGCCATTTTGTCTCAAAACCTAATTGGTTTAAACTGATGTTGGACTTTCGGCATAATTTACAATGTTCTCACGGATAATTTTTACGACCCGGACTTACGATGGCAAAATCAAGAAAGTTTCTTTTTATTTTTTCAAAAATGGTTAATGTTTTAGGGCATTCAGTGTTTTTGTTTAAGATTAAAACTTCTTGTCCTATAAGTTGAGCTAACAATTAAAGTGGAAATTCTTTTATTTATTTTATTTTATGTTTATTACAAAAACCACAGTTCTTAGACATAGTAGTAAACGTAGACATACATGTAAATCTTACAGCCAAAAGGTAAGGTGTAAGGTTTTACAATTTATACAATATTTAGTCAGAGACTATGTTTATCTAAGGCTACATACATTCAGAACTACAAAAAAAAATGAAAAAAATCAATGACTGAAATTAATGAAAAAAAAAAATGAAAATAAAATAAATAAATAAATGAAATGAATAAATAAATGAAATGAATTTATGAAAAGCAATCACCAATTATTTAAGTAAAACGCGTTACGTCTAACAATTTTATTGACAACATTGTTACGTTTACCAAAAGTTAACTATCAACTTGAATGTTGACTATTTGCCGATCAAAATAACACTTAAATACAGTAAAAAATATTTGGTAATACTATCAGTATTACATGAGAACGAAATATGGTTGTTCTTTTTTTTATTAAAAAAAATGGCATGTGGTTAAAATAGGGTTAAATGGTTAATAACATTATTTTTTAAAGCAATGACATTCGTTAAATAAATCGGTAGATATGTCTGTATATTTAATGCTATAACTAAGTTCGTTTAAACTATAACCAGGTGTTGCTATATCTAGAGTCTGCTAATGAATTAGGAATTTGAATAGTTGAAATAATTGACGTGGCCTATTTAGAAAGGTATTCTAGCTATCTTTGAAGAGGATAAAATTATTCTGTTTAATCAAAATTTGTTACTAATTAATACCTACCATAATAATATAGTGCAACAAAGGAGCTAATAATAATTTAAATTGAAAATAAAAATTAAGCATCTATATAAAAATAGCTATAAACTAGCGATTACCTTAAATGTTTTTTACACCACAATCATTTTACGAAACAAAAACACCATTGACTCAATCACAAGACAGGAACCCTTTCACACTTCATCAAAATTTTTCTAAAGAACACAAAAGGAGAACGCGCCGATAGAAAGAGAACATTAAAACACATCCGTACACCAAAAATATTTTGATTGAAAAATAAAGAGCGTGTCTAAATATATATAAAACGCATTTTTGTAACGTGTAACACCTATTGGATATGGGACAATGGAAAACTTAACACAGTATAACTGTAAAGTAAAAGGATCAAGATTAATCAAGAAATGTATTTTGATAAAATGGAGATGGTATATGCACAGATAATTTTATACTTACAATTTCGCTTATGGTACCTATCTAGTGAGTAATATCATATCTGTATATAAATTGTAGATATTATAATTGAAATTTACTTTGAAAATTTTAAAAAAATATGTCGAACAGTCCGGATGAAATTCCTTTATACGATACTAGCAACTACCTGCGGCTACGCCCGCTATTTTTTCCACCCCATTTAACCCCTTTAGGAGTGTAATTTTCATAAACCTTTTCTTAGTGGATGCTTACATCATAAGAAGAACCTACTGTCCAAATTTCAGCTTACTAGGTCTAGCGGTTTAGCCTGTGCGTTGATGAATCAGTCAGTCAGGACAAGTAATTTCATATGAATAGATTATAAGTAGGTACTCTCGCGGTCACAAGCGGTGTATCAACTTTAGGACGATAATCACCTGCACGAGCCAACCCAAAATACGTGCGGACGGGGTAAGCGCACGTAACGTGGTTCAAACGAATTTAATTAAAACTGGTACACCGTTTGTGACCGCGATAGTACACATATATTGGCGAATAGACTAAGTATTGCATCGATATAATATATAAACTAGATTTGGTGTCACGGTTCAAAAAGTGGTAGCGAGAAATAGCGCCCTTGTGTCGCTATTTCTTTACAAGCCACATCCTGACAAATTTATTTTTGCCGATAGGAGTGTCGCTAGTGTCTCTATGAAACTGTCAAACTACAGGTCATAATCATTATAAAATCGTTAGTTAACGTTTCCGCCACCAGCACAGATAAGTTTGCAACCTCCGCGACCGCATTTTAGATGTCACTTTGTTCGTGAATGTTTATCTAGTTTATATATTATATCGATGAAGTATTGTCTTATAACGAGAAAATATAAATAACATTTCAATATCTACGACTTCATATCTCTTTGCTGATAAATAGCTAGAAAAACTAGTAAAGTACCATAAGATCAGAGTCTATTCACCACTTTTATAACACAAAAACTACACACATCAAAAGTGTCTAGGGATCAACATATATTTTTGCAATAACTTTTCTCCTGATTGATATTAATTAAAATTTTCTTTAAGGATTCATCAAATAAAGTGTTTTCGTTTGTCACAGTAACGATAAACCAAGTTACCTTTGCATTAATAAAGAAATTTGCCATTTTCCTAATAAAGGGATTTTTGACATTTGAACCACTAACACAAAAGTTCGAAAAAAAGACTGAAATAACAGTTTTCTTTAAAATTTTATTGGGTAACTTAAACAATTAATAATCCGTGTTTCTACCGCGAACACTAACAACACAAGAACATCGGTTTGGCATACTCAAAATGAGTTCATCCAAATCACGCTGTGGAATGGCCGCCCATGTTCGTTGCAACAACAAAAAAAGGTCTTCTTGCGACTGGATACCCTCCATATTCGGCAGAGCTCTTCTCTGTAGCATATCCCATGCATGCTCAATCGGGTTCAAGTCTGGCGACTGAGCAGGCCAGGGCAGGACATTGATGTTAGCTGCGGCGAGAGTCTGTCTTACAACTCTTGCGGTGTGCGGTCGTGCATTATCATGCATTAACTGAAATAAGGGACTGATTTGCACTTGTAGAGGAACGATGACGTCTGATACAATCGTCTCAGCATAAATTTGAGCGTTGAGGTTGCCTCTGATCCAAATCAACTCAGTTCTTCCGCCGATCCAAATACCCGCCCATACCATGATGGTTCCACCACTATAAGGATGGACTTCCTGGCAGGATTTTAATCGCTGTTGGCGTCCAGGGGTTCTCCAGTGTCGTATACGTCTTGTATCCGGTCTCATACCAAAACGAGACTCATCAGAAAAGCACACGAAACGCCATTGTTCTTCTGCCCAATTTCTGTGTTCAAGAGCCCATTGATATCGAATCCTACGATTGTGCATTGCTATAGGTGGTACCCGTAACGCTCAAATTTATGCTGAGACGATTGTATCAGACGTCATCGTTCCTCTACAAGTGCAAATCGGTCCCTTATTTCAGTTAATGCATGATAATGCACGACCGCACACCGCAAGAGTTGTAAGACAGACTCTCGCCGCAGCTAACATCAATGTCCTGCCCTGGCCTGCTCAGTCGCCAGACTTGAACCCGATTGAGCATGCATGGGATATGCTACAGAGAAGAGCTCTGCCGAATATGGAGGGTATCCAGTCGCAAGAAGACCTTTTTTTGTTGTTGCAACGAACATGGGCGGCCATTCCACAGCGTGATTTGGATGAACTCATTTTGAGTATGCCAAACCGATGTTCTTGTGTTGTTAGTGTTCGCGGTAGAAACACGGATTATTAATTGTTTAAGTTACCCAATAAAATTTTAAAGAAAACTGTTATTTCAGTCTTTTTTTCGAACTTTTGTGTTAGTGGTTCAAATGTCAAAAATCCCTTTATTAGGAAAATGGCAAATTTCTTTATTAATGCAAAGGTGACTTGGTTTATCGTTACTGTGACAAACGAAAACACTTTATTTGATGAATCCTTAAAGAAAATTTTAATTAATATCAATCAGGAGAAAAGTTATTGCAAAAATATATGTTGATCCCTAGACACTTTTGATGTGTGTATATTGTGAATTAAAATCGATATCGTCAATCGGTACTTCAATTTCACACTTCGCAAAATGTACATCAGGTAATAAAAAGGAATAAGTCTATGACGGCCACTAAACAGTAACCAAATCTCCAATATTTAACGTAAAAATCGTTTTCCGTGCAGCTGAATGTACAAAAAATCATTCCTGACCGCACAGTGGGCCCACGCGCGGAAAAAATCTTATTTCGATACCTTTCTGTTATGAGACCACAATTACAGGTATTGAGTGTGTGATGCAGTTATTTTAATCTATAAAAGTTGTATGGTGCCTAATTTTATTGGTCGAAAGTGCCTATTTTTTTGGCAATTGGAAATAAGTGTAACTGAAAATGAAGTATTTTAATTTTACGTTATTTACTTTTTTAAGAAGAAAACAATATGATTAATCAATAAATGAATGATATCGTAGACATAAATAAAATAGTTGATCACGTTGTGGGTCAGTTTTAGAAACTACATGATAAAAAATAAGTGCACAAGTGTTATGACTTAGTGCGTATATGTAAACAAGTAAATAGCAGTAACAGCTCAATGGGCGAGCGCTTGCCTTGGAAACAAGGTGCGCAGGTTCGAACCCCAGCTGATTTCTTTAATTAATTATGTGCGAATCGTCGTTGTGCGATTGTTACTAGCTTTCGGTGAAGGAAAACATCGTGAGGAAACCAGCATGTCAGAGAAAGCCTTACTAGCTTTCGAATGATGTGTGAAATCCACCAACCCGCACTTGGCCAGCGTGGTGGACTATGGCCTAAGCCCCTTCATCTTGAAGGGCCCGTGCCTAACAGTGGGACAAAACAAGGGTTGGTATTATTAATAAAGAAAGGAAAACACATAAATCAATTACAAATGTTTTGATTAAATATGACACAGTTATTAAAGTCACGTTATTACAACAAGATCTCGTAACATTCTATAAAAAATAAACACTTTGCTAACGAAGAAAGAAATAATGTGTAAAAAAGGAATGTACATTTCAACATACGATTAACTTTGTCTTTGACACAAAAAAAGTAGAGATGAGCAACAAAAAACGCAATATCAAATATCCGGGTTAATATTATAAAGTATTGCCTACCGTCTCATTTGTGATTGGTCTACAGTTTATATTGCGTTGAAATGCAATTTCGCCAATCGATTTTGATCTTTGGTACGTCGCAATAATGTGCAGTGTGATGTTTGGCAGCCGCAAACAAGGTTTTGTGTATATCTGTCGGCCCTTTTTGAATGTATGGATCTATTACAGTTGGTCTTGTTGTGGTTTTTTGTAAGGCGTTCACAGGTTGATCCGACTTTAAAATGATGCAGTTATTGAACTTCTTCTTCTTTTCGTATCGACAACAGATTCATTCATACCCAGCCCTCCCAATACTTTGAACTGGCCTAATAATACAAAACTATAGCTGCTTTTTATTAACAGGTCATTTTCTAAATAATAAAGTTTTCCAACATTAGAATATGAATCAGTACAAGTGCTATAGAATGCTTAATTCGAGTAATAACATGTAGCCACGACAAATTTACAGGTACTATACCGTTAGCTGTATTTATTTGTGACCTTTGCGATCAAAACCATCACTACTTATCACTTACATATCAATATAACTCTTTTAATATAACTTTAAATAGTTCAATTCACCTGCCTCTTGCTTGGTTTAAGGGGAGCATAGACAAACGTATACTCTATTCTTAATATATCAATGATACCAACACAGTTTTAAACTTATATAGAATTAATTCTATGTATGTGTGTAAATCATAAATAAATGTATGATTCATTCATTTTAATTGTATGATTTCAATTGTTTCTAGATGATATGGCAATGATACCACATCAAAGGGTAAAATACATGGAGACAGATATAAAATCAGGAAAAATATGGAGACAAAATCAGAAAAAAGTGAGAAGTGATTCTCACATTTTTCTGATTTTGTCTCCAAAATAATATTTTTTTAATAAATACGTAATTTGGATTCGTACAGGTAAGTATATATTTTAAAGATAGTATTAATAAAAGAGCCACATAAATATTTCAAACACATGACATTTGTAGTGTAGTGACACCATATTAGACCTATATTACCTGTTTATTGGGACAGTAAATGTAATTTTAATATATATTTTGAAATTAGAAAATAAAATGAAACTAAACCGAAAAAAAAAACCGCGATATAATCCGTAAAATTAGTTTCATTTCAATGTGTAATATTCGCGTAAGTATCAGAAATCATTATTAGAAAATAAAGATAATAATTTCATAAGATATAAATATAAAATTCTAAAAATAAATCGTTTGTAATGATTATAAAATAACACACAGCCTGTACAACACAGTAGTCGCTACAATCAGCTACCAACTGCTGAATCATCGCGATTCGTCGTGCCCTCTATCCATTCGAGTTTTTATCGAAACAACCGATAGACAGACTCCGGCATAAGACAGATACTCTTAAATATACATCTAAATATATACACAAATTTATTAACAGTTAAACCATTCACTAATTTCAAAATAATAATAAAAAATGTGTCAAAATCTTTGACCTGTGTATGCCGCGGCTAAATATGTTTTTTTTTCTTAAGTACTTCATTCGATAAGTAATTTTGATCGTTTTTATTTTTAATAATGAACTTTTTACCTGCTACCTACTTCTGATCGGTACTAACAGAAAGTTGTATTGAAAATGTAAAAAATGGTCTCGTGATCTACTATTATTTAGTTAGAAATGATAAAAGGAAATACACTGCAAGAAATCATTATACTTTTGTAACTATTAAACTCAATAATAATGACAATAAATTCGTCCCCAAAAACGTCCAGTATCAATTCTCAATAACCTGACTATTATCTGTCATTAGAGAATCGAATAAAATTTAAAAAAGTTTATTTATAAAAAAACCTTCCGATCGATTTATGTCTGCGGTTTCTACTTTGGCTTTTTATTGCATTCGTTTTCTTTTTTATAATAATGTAAGTGATGTTTCGTTCAATAAGAAAAATTGATGCTGCACTTACTAAAATTGTAGCCTTACTCAATACTTATTGCGAAGTAACAATGTTATACTAATTTAACTAGAAAAATGTGAGTACGGGCTCGGTTTAATCAATATGACATTACGTATCTCGTTTGAAAATTATGGTCATGATCAAGTGACTATCAAATAACTGTCAAAAGATTCATTCGGTATTGCCTAACTTGAGTGACCAATAAATACCAATACTAAAACACTTTTAGTCGACATCAAAATTCGGTGGACAACTGAAGCTTGATAGTCACTTGAGTGGTTAAGAATACGCAATAGCCCTACAAATATTTTTTTTATTACTAAAAAAACTATTTTTACTAGTATTAACTAAAAACACACGCGGATATGGCGTGATTTATTACATTACTCATAGTACCTACTCATGAAAAAAAATTATTGACAGTTTTGTGCTTCCGTATTCTTAATTAATATGAACTTGATAAAAAAATGACAATTTTTTTTAGATTAGTCAAAACATATAATGCATTTTGCCTACCAGTATACCTAGTACAATATCACGTATGATATCATACGATCATTAATTTGACTACAAATAAAGCAATAAACCAAGTTTAATAGACATTTCTATAAAAGTAGGGTGCCCCCAATCGATCACCAGCTCGGTCAGTCCAGATTAACTGTAGGACAAGTGTCCCGAAAATGATCTATTATATCCCCCTTTACCTCATCAATGGACTTTTGTGCTGACCCCTGTTGTTTTAATTCTTTCTTATAGGGTTGAGTGGCACCAGTAAGAAGGGTGATTTTGACTAGGCATTTATTATTTGAAAGTATTGGACTTCGAATTCAAGATACCGTTTTTATGAGTCTGCACCATTTTTTATAGCAGCACATAATCTATATCAGTGTCCATTATCATCATCATCATCAGCAGTCCACTGGTGAACAAAGGCCTCCACCTTAGAAGAGAGGTGTTGCCATAAGCCCCACGCTTGGCAGGCGGCTTGGGGATCACAGTATAGGTGGTAGGTAATCCAATAAAAAGACGCTGCTGCCCGTCATCTTGTTTCCCTTAGTCGCCTTTTACCCCGTGCCATTCGTACCCAGACACCCCACGTGGGATGGCAGCAATGGTGGAATTGGAAATGTCCATCACCCCCTGATTATTAGCGAATATTCAAAAGCAAAACTATAACATTGCAATCCTACGATCCTAGCTTAAATGTAAACATTTATATTCAAATAACATTTCAAAAGACTAAGCCAATATTTTAAGTACAAGCGAATACTCCGAAACTGCAAGTTGCTAGTCGAAAATGCGAGAAAAATTCCGCACCCCGCCTCGGGCGCAATCAGCCGTCCCTTCAGTCGATTATTGCAAATAACTATTATTTCCTTCTCCTTTCAATTGGTTGCGAATACGGCCCGGTCTCTCTTTGTATTGCTAATTTCGCAGGGCTAGTTTTATTTACTTAGAAATACTCGGCTATGCGAACATTTCTCTGCGAAAACGTAGAACAGGGTGCCGAAATCCAATTCGATTATTAAAAACATTTGTCCATCTGATATTCGGACCACAAGGGGTCGAGTAATCCTAGTACAATTTTATTCATCCAAAACCCATCCGCGGTAAATCCCAACTATTGCATTTATAAATGAAACAATTTTCCAGTTTCGTTACTATTTTGGCAGGCAATTTGCTAAGCGAAGACCCACTATTAGTCATTCTCGTATCGACGCGTCAAGCAGATTGGTCATTTTTTGTCCGTAAAGCGGGATCGTCGCCCACTGGGGTGTGTGGGCAAGCGATATCATCTATTGTATGAATATTTTCATTGCGTCGACATTTTGTTGTCAGAATAAGACGCAATTTATCTACAAGTACATTTTTATGGTTGAGATTTTTTTGTAGATAGATACCTATTATGAAAACTTTTATATATTGATATCTTATATGCTAGAGTAGGTATCTATGCAAATATGGCTTTGTAGTAGATATACTTAGATAAAAATAAAATTAAAAAAACACTTTAAAAATGTTTGGAGATTTCATAAGTAAAATCCAGTTTAATATGAACACGAGATTCCAGGAGTCTCGACTCCCAATAAATAATGTTCAGTTAATTACGAGTGTCAATTCACTATCAAACAAGTGAAATATTCAATCAACGCGCGCGTTGTCGCATTTGTATTCCCTCAACGTTTCAAAGGAAAATTGGATATGACGTGATTATTAAAGTCCGCGTAAAGAGCGGCAATTTGGCGAGCGTACAAATCGGCCGTCCCACCGGGCCTGCTTCGGACAACGGGGCCAATTTGGTCGTATTTATTTTTGTCCAAAAAATATACTTCTGTACCATTGTTCAGCGAATACTGTTTATCAATAATAGTGCAAATTTTTGGATATAAAATTTTATTAACATAAGGTAAGTATATTTTTTTATTCCAATTATTTGTAATATTAAAATAAATTAAATATTTTAAAAAAATTGGCCAGTGCCAGCTTTGCCCGTCCAATGTAATTATAAATCTTAAATAAATAAAAAAACAAAGATTTTGCTGTTTTTTTGAAAAATGATGTCGAATATCCAGTAGATAAACTGTAATAGAAAGCTTTTAACGGCTAACCGATTAAGAAGAAATTTCTACGGTATTTTTTAACAACAGTCGCCCTTACCGGTGCCGGAAATTCGTCGAGTCATATTGACCTCATCACGGGGGTGCGAAGTGTGAGCCGTCCCCGGAGACGGGCTCTCGTGATTATTGCCCAGACTATAAGGCATAAATAGTTTTGATCCTTAAAAATTACGATATTTTTGCATTTTTTTATAGTGGGCAAACTGGTGTCAAAGCTGTTCAAGCACTTAAGTCTTAGTTAAGTTAATGACTGCTGTCAAAATGACAAAAACCGAAACCGACTTTTGAAGTGCTCTCCGAAGCTCGCTGACGGTCAATTTATATGCCACTAAATGGTAACCCCTCTACGGAATGACCTTGTTTATCCTATTTTTTTATATAACTGGCTATGAATATGAGTGCCGAGTTATTGGTGATTAAATTTCTTAATCTCAGGTCTGCAGTTACAGAGCCCTTCACACCAGAGCACAGTAATGTTTACAAACTGCTGATTGGCGGCAGAATATCTGACACTGGTAGACCTGGACAGTTTTGATCGAGTATTTTTATCTACCTACCAATCCTACCATTTAGTGAAATAATATTAAAGCTAATCATAATGTAATTACCAATCTGTACATTAGATGTATTGTTTTAGAAGATTAATTGTACTGTGTATATTGGATTATTAGGGTTATGGGCCGAAATGAAACGAGGGAATTTAGATATTAATTAACTGTTCAATATTTTATTATTGATTCTAAATGCAAGGACGGTTGTACGTCTGAGACTTAGTACAAATGCTCAGATACGACTGACAGGGAACTCGCCCAGATCAAACAATTAAATACAAACAAAGATGACGGTACTTTCGTAAGATTAATTTTTGCAAGTCAAATTCAAATATGCCAACAGTGTATTGCATCAATACATAAGGCATGTAATGTAATTTTATTAAATGCCGGATTGCCCCCAGTTTTATATAGTAACTAGCGAACCACCCCGGTTTCGCACGGGTATACTATATGTAAACCTTCCTCTTGAATCACACATCAGTTTAAAAGATCAAACTGCCGGAAGCGACTTTGTTTTATACTATGTAACGAAGATGGTAAAATAATAAAAAAGGTTATTTTTACCTCAAACTTTACTAAACAAAATATAAAAAAAAAACAGTTGAATAATTTCATAGCAATTTTTTGTCAAGTATCAAATCTTGTTATACCAAATATAATTGTAGGTACGTCTTTCCATGTCATAGTCTAGGGACATCTCCTCTGTCGTGACCTGGGCCTTTGACACGCCTCGCACCTTTTTAGAGGCATTTACGACGCTAACATCGAACCTTCCAGTTTTTAAACGTTTCTTATAGAAATAATAATGTTACGTATGTTACCCGTGGAGTGTCTGGGTAAGAATAGCAACCCCCCATCTCCTCCCGTTGGGTGTCTGTAAAAGACGACCTAAGGAAAACAAAAAACAAGAAGACGAGAAGCGGCGTCTTCCTATCGGATCACCTACCACAATCACCTAGTTATGCTGCGATCCCCAAGCCGACTGCCAAGCGCGGGGATTATGGTAACCCCTCCCTTTTAAGGGGGAGGCCTTTGCTCAGCAGTGGACGTCTTTCAACTGTTGATGATGTTGATGCTGAATAATGCCACGTTTCTGGTAAAATAATAATTATTGATTAAATAATAATAATACCAGCCCTTGTTTATGTCCCACTGCTGGGCACGGGCCTCCCCTCAAAATGAGGGGGCTTAGGCCATAGTCCACCACGCTGGCCAAGTGCGGGTTGGTTAATTATTGATTATTTCGATACATTAAAAAAAAAATCTAATACAGAGATAAAAAAAAAATCTAATAAAGTTTATAAGTTTTGTGTAAGGGGTCGGGACATGCTGCATCGAGCAGCTGGCGCTGCAGTGGCTCATAAGAGGTCAGAACAGTGTGCCTAGCTAGACACAGTGTCGAAAGAAACCACCTGAGAGGTTGTGGTGAGTGAAAATCTCACACAATCTGGCGTTCGCCCTACGGATACGCCGCCATTTGAAGTAGAGAAGTAGTAAAGTTTTTTTTTTTTTTTTTAAACTTAAACAGGCTAAGATGTCTGTTTGTCTTAAGTCTGTGTTTTAAATTATCCAAATAAACATATACTTACTTTATATTTAAAAAGTATACAGTATAGGTATATGTAGCAGTTTACCAAAATGACAATAAACTCTCTACAAGTCTTCATTACCATAAAGCACAGTATCATTCTCTCTCCCTACTTAATCTGCCCGGACGATAGTGAACTAATATCAAATACAATAAATATCTCTGGATAATATCAATAATCCTTACTGGTAATAAGGCGATGACATTTTCATTTCCTACGTCAAACATACGCCCCTCGCTTACCCCCCCGTTGTGACGTCATCGCGTCATAACGCCCGTTTAGTTACGATACGAATTATGCTGACTGTACCGCAGGTAAGATATATTGGTTCTAGATTATTCACCGATATAATATTATAAACTATTATTTTCTTTATTGAAACAAAATATTTACAGTTTATTTACAAATATGTACACTTAAACTAGGTAAAAATCTTCCTCGAAGTTGTCGCCGCACTGGGAGGGAAGGGTACCTAAAAGACTGGCGGCATTACCCCTTTATATGGCCAAGCTTATACGTTGGCAGAAAAAGCTACCAGCCCGGCGGTCTCCTGAGACTTCGATAAGTTTGGATGAAATTTCTTTTACCAAAGCGTGCGTCTCATGAGACCAAGGTCCCATGGTCTCCACCGCAAAGGGCGCAAATATATAGCTCGAACCTAGGGCTGCATACTTTAAATATATTATAAACTAAATAAACATTCACTAACAAAATGACATGACAGGATAAAAAAAGATGTTGTTGCGGAGGTCGCAGACTTATCTGTGCTGGTGGTGGAAACGGGAACTAACAGTTTTATTATGATAATGACTTGTAGTTTGACAGCTTCTTATACAAGCTTGTGTTATAGTAGCGACACTCCTATCGGAAAACAATAATTTTGTCAGCCGGTGGCTTGGAAAGAAATAGCGACACAAGGGAGCTATTTCTGTGTGCCACTTTTCGGACCAAAACACTTAATCTAGTTTCTCATCACACTTAATCTAAAAATTTTGAGGACAAGTCAAGATTCCCAACTTTGGGGTTGTTTCCCAGATTAAGGGAAAAAATGTCTGTTGGGGTTTTCTAACAATATTTTTAGTCGTATTTCTAGAAGGTATATTGAATACATAAGACATACTAATTATCAATGAAATTAATTTAAATAACTGATATTTAATCACATTTAATTAATTAACACTAGTTTTAAGATGATGATAAGTACTCACAGTGTCTTTGGAAACTGCCTTTTTCATAAGTATTTACCGTATATGTTAAAATATGAACTTCTGAATAAATTATCGGTTCAAATGTTATAGAGATTGAGCAGTTGTATTAACTTTAAGGGAAAAAATATTTTTTTAAAGATTTTTATGGTTATTCTGATTTGAGTTTGGGGAAATTTAAAACGGTTGACAACCCTGGGATATGTATCTTTATCTTGAGTCTGGGTGTTGTTGATCTATATTTAGAAAACAAATAATACACTGCTTCAAATGCACTTATTAAGATGACAAATCGTAATATATAATGCCTAATGCATATATTGTCATTTTGGCGGAGCAGCAAAATCTATTTTTTGTTACCAAGCCATTTTTGCAGCTACGTTGCATTATCATGTTCTGCTTAAGTCCTTAGAAAAAAAAACACAGTCCACCCAATAAAAGCGTGTTAGTTGAAAAGTTATACACCAAAAATAGAGTACAAAACATCGAAGACACGTCACATTAGTCTCCATTCATACAAAAGTATGCAAGTCCAAGTCGATTTATTTGAATTTCCCTCTAAGTGACCGTAGGGCCTCCCGGACCCGGGGGACTGGACGCTTGACTAAATTCCAAGGGTTCAAATATCCAAGCTTTTAAAGAAAACTAGCCGACCCTTGGGGCGTGAATTTCTCTTTGAAAAGTTTGTGAAGAAAGACGGGAGGAATTCGCTAGTTGCTGGCCGATCTTTGCAGATGATTACTCGGAGATACATTAAATAAAATAAATAATTCTTTATTATGAAACACCACTTTCCTAAAACGAATTACATAATACAAAAATACAAAACATAACAAAAGGTACAAGCATCGATAATATTATCAAATCAAATAGCATACCACAATCTATGGACAAAAGCTATACCAGAAGGGGTATAGCTTCCATCCACAAACTATGGCATGCTATTTGTAGTAGAAACTACAGAATACAAACATCATAAAATTAAGTACTTCTACTTGTGGTGTCTCACAAAAGGACACACTCAGCTTTAGCCGTGTCTAATATCAACACGACGCTGGTTTTCAGTGTGCCCTTCTGCGGTGACGCTTGCTCACTAATTGGGTAAAGTAGGTACCCATCTACATGTATGGTAAGAAGTATATAAACCGTAGTGACAAATAACAATAGGTAGGAACCTAAATATTAAATACTATTGTCTTTAATAATTGTCTTTAAACTAAACTAAGCTAAACCCGAATTTTGAATTAAAAAGGTAGATAGGAGTAGTTGCAAATACATAAATTCCACAATTTTTGGTTTATAACATCATTGATAAATGCACTTTTATCCATATAATTTTGACTAATGTTCATCCCTTTAATCGTTTATTCCGATATTATTCTTATGACCATGTTTACGATTTTTTTTTAATTATTTTGAATAGATGATCCTGGTATGCCTGAAAACCCTGTCGCAATAGGGTTCAAAACGACATAGAACCATCTAAGAATTGTAAACAATACTGTCCTTCTTATACAGTATCTTCCCAAAGCGATCCGAGTACACATAATACGTACTTATAACCCTAAAACGTACAATGAAATATTATAAATCATTGTCGTCTAAATACGTCTATAGAAATATGAAGTGAGTACTCATTTGGTGCCATAACCACTTCAAGTGACAATGTATTGAGCCATAACTCGGTCTATAGGTGAAAGGGTTATTATATTGGAGATATGAGTTAGAAAGGTGTGAATGCGCCTCAATAATTATTTATGCAAATATATATACCGAGGTTTTACCAAAAATGAATTATTTTTCCTAACTTTAACTTGGCAAGCATCATGTCTTTATTAATTGCAAACAGTGCTTTGCGCTGCCATTCGCCACATGCGATAATTAGGCATCGTCTTGCGTGTCGTTAATTCTGGTCCAAATAACAAAACCCATCCGTTTTATATACACATCATCAAAGCGATATTTATGTCAAATGAACTTTATAGCAATCTCACACAAACCTTGCTTCAGACTTGGCTGACATGTCCATCATCAGTTAACCTCCAAGAACGTCATACTGTAACTTTTTTTGTTAATACTCTTGTTTTTTTTTTAAATAGACAACAAGAATATTTTAAACAAAATTGTTTAACTTTTTTTATGGTATCTCTATTTGGTTTGTACATAATCTATTACCACAAAATAACTAGGAGTCGTAATAATAATCTATATTACGAATAACCAGGCTACTAGCAACTACTAGGCATTATTGTTACTAGAATTCAAAATTGTTATAATATTACACGTTATTTTGAACTCGTAATATACCAAGAAATGTCCTAAAAGCATTTTTAAACTAATAGGAAGTACAAATTCGTGGTTCACCATTCAAGTAATAATACAAAAAAAGCGCCAATTTTTTAATCCCACCATTATCTTTTTATGAACCGTTACATTGATCTCCAATAAATGCAAGCAAACCACAACAATGACAACCAATGTTTAGGCTTGTAGCCATTCAAGTAGAAAATGTTCCAATATTCCCATGCTCGGTCCAAAAGACCCGCGTCTTGTGCCCCATCATTTAGGGTTAATAAAGAAGGTGTCGACCTTTGAGTTAACCCTAAAAAGGTGACAATTTAACGAGCGGTAGCTATTGACGTATTTTGTCTACCTGCGGAATTGTCGGATAAACGCGACAGTGGCAGTGATGGGTTAATAGGTATTTATCGATTGTATTGGAATATAATCCAAATAGTTTGAGACCAGCTGTAAGGTTATGAGTAAGGACCGGATTTATATGTAAATACACATTTTTAATTTCAGTATTTTTTGCTTAGTATGTTGTTTTCTTCACGAATCATGACATTTGGAATGAGAAAATGCAATTTTTATTTTCCATATTTTTCCATATTTTGGCATATTTCATAGATAAGTCCATATTTTTACAAAAAATTAATATATTTCTGTGAAATGGGTAGAAAATACGCAGCAAAGTACTTACGATAAGCGTAGGTAAATCACAAAAACGCTAAATTCAGCGCCTATTCACTACTTTCCCTATATTCACCTTATAAATACACCTTTAAAAAAATCACTGTCGCGAATAGCGGTCCGTCAGATTCGAACCCGCGACCTCTGGTTTGCACAGCAAGCGGTTTCCCACTGCGCCACTGAGGCTACAACAGGAAGCCAGTCACATACTGCGATGTAGAAAGATTATTCAGCCAGTACCAAGCCTTATTTTGACCAAACATCTTCCAATCACCTTGAATTTTCCTCCATCCGTTCGTTAGGAAGCTACGATGCCACAGACAGACAGAAACATAAGCGTACAAACTTAAACATGCTATTTTTGCATTGGGGGTTACAAAACATGAGATCCGTGCACTGCAACAACACAAATACTGAAAAGAACTGCCATATACCTGAAACTAATGGTTATTTTTAACTCCGTATTTTACCATATTTTCACATTTTAGTCCATATTTTCATTTCTTTAGTCCATATTATATGTAGATATTCTGGAATTTTAAATACATATAAATCCGGTCCCTAGTTATGAGTGTCAGCCCATTTAGCATGTGGTCGCACTTCGATTCCGAATTAGGGCACTTTTATTTTGTGTAATTAAAATCGTTTATAACTGCATACATTTTAGAACAATTCCCGCACGGGATATTTTGATAACAGACTTCAGAAAGGAGGTGCTTATTTAGAAATAATTAAGGAAAGATTTTATTTAAATATGCATAAACGAATAGGAGCAATTTTATGTATTGTTGTTTCCAAAACCATAAATGCTTTTAACGAGATAGAAAGAATACAAGCATAGGGTTTATATATTAAGAATAGAGTACGCGATTGTCTCTGGTCCCTTAAACAAATCGTAGGCAGGTGAACTATATATAGCTTGGAGGAATGACTAAAGAAATATAAAGTTATATTGATACAAATTGATTCGTAAGTGATAATTAGTGATGAGTTCAAAAAACAGCTGACGGTAGAGTCTACCTATTGTCGTGTATATGATATTATGCTTTTCGATATTCTTACTCATGCCTACTACGGTTCTTACTTGAAAATAAGCATTCTATAGTACTTGTACCTGTAGTACCTGTTTATCCAATGGCATCATAAGCCACTTAGTTTTACTTAACATCATAACGTATATATTTTAGCAATATTAATAACATCTTACTTTTAAATATATTTTAGAAAACACGGCTGATTCTACAAAACTTGAAATTAAAGCCTTTTCACACTGCCGATCTGTACCGCCGTAACATAGATTTTACATTAGTACCACTCCAAGTTACATTGTGGTAATATGTACAAAGCAGGTGAAGCTCAAAGTCACACAACTAGAAAGATGGAGAGAGCTATGCTCGGAGTTTCTTTGCGCGACAGAGTCCGTAATGAGGAGATTCGCCGAAAAACCAAGGTCACCGACATAGCTCTTAGAATCTGCAAGTTGAAGTGGCAATGGGCAGGCCACATCGCTGGATTCGATCTGAACGCATGCGTATAATTTAATTCATATTCAACAAATAATTTAATTTAAGGACATTGTTTAGTAGTGAAATTAAAGTCTTCTTGATCATACCTACACCATAAATATCAGTGACGGTATAGGAGAAATTGATCTTAATAAATTGCATCCCATACGTACGCATGTCATATTCTATGACCGGGACAGTCCGGGAAGTGTACCCATGCCCCTGGGGACAGCTAATTTTCCTAGGCGTGCGCAACTCAATTTGCCCCGGACACATTAAGCGTAACTACTGCGACACGGTGCAGACCCGGGTCGCCTTTTTACGACCGTTCCCGGCTTCGAATCCCGCACTTTTTCCCTGTAAGTTTCCACTATTTCAATTTGCGGGTGGATTCTTTTCTTTTTTGTAAACAACATGGAATTTCGGTTCTGTATTTTTGTTATTAGAGTTCCTTTTTCCTTGATTGATTATTTTACATACGTCTTCTTAGCACTGGTGTACTAATCATCGATGACCAATGGAGCTAGAGTCGGTGATTTCGAATTTGGACTTTGAGATATTGGAATTAAGGTTTAGTTTGGGTTGTGGTGTTTTAGGGTGTTTTCGAGGGGGTCAAGGCGTTAGTGGTGCATTGTGGGTTCGATTCCCAGGTGTGCGAGGCGTCGGGGCACGTACGTGGACACTTAAAGACGGCCACTTCTAAGATGAAGGGAGGTATGTCATAAAAATTGGACAGCACAAAAAGCTATCGAGTGGTTTCTTTAGTTTTTTTTTGTACTAGAATTATTGAGAGAAGACAAAAAAAATCAGAATTAGGTTAGACATAATAATACATAATGTATGTGTATTATTTATTCGTCAAAACTTTATGTATCGTGTATGACATACACTATTCACCAAAGGATCCAGTAATAGATAATAATACTTAATGTCTTAAATTTAGAATAGTAATGATAAAGTAACTTAGATAATTAAAAAAGTCGCAGACTTAGGATTTGTCTGATAGCCAAACTATGACTAGAGATCTGTGAATCTAAAAAGGCCACATTAGCAATTCACCTAAAACCAATTCATGTTTTGAATTTCAAGCAGATGCTTAACAATTCTAGTATTTTTTTAAAAAATTGTCACACATAGGTAAATCATACTCAATTCACTTATTAGCAGATTCATATTTGATGTTAATACTGCCATACGAAGATAATTTAAACCGTAAATGACTCATATTATGATTCACCGAAGGTAGCATTTTAGACCCCCTCTGTGCTTCGAAAAGATGTTGAAATGAAACTATATTTAAATAACTATATACTGAATTATATCAAAACTAAACCGCGATATAATCCGTAAAGTAAGTTCCATTTCAATGTGTAATATTCGCGTAAATATCAGAAATCATTATCCTTTGAAAGCATTTGGCGGGCCTGTTGGTCTAGTGGTTAGACACCATGGTCGTGGGTTCGATTCCCACCAAGTGTCTGGGTGTTTTATCTATATAAGTATGTATTTTAAAAAAACATATATTAGTTTCAGTGGTCCGGTTTCCATAGTACAGGCTCTGCCTAGTTTGGGATCAGATGACCGTGTGTGGATTGTCCCAAAATAGTTGTTTATTTATTTTTGTTTAAAGAATCGTTTGAGCCACCATCCATCATGTTCGAGGAATATTATTGTATTTTTAAGATAAACTACAAGGGATACAAACTGCGTATATTTGCGTCTCTTTTCCACGTATAAGCTAAGTAATAATCCTACCATAAGAACTAGTGCTGGTATTGTAGAGAATTTCGAAAACAGATAACTATAGAACCAAAAGGACTTAAAGTTTTTTTAGGGTTTTATGATACATTCCAGATTTTTTCTAATGCTTTTACAGAGTTTAGCTAGCTATAGTCAGGTATAGTCAAAGTGCAATGTTGTGTCGGTATTAGTAGTTCTCTATTCTATTGGTTTAGTCATTGGATTCGAACTCAACTTGGTCTTATTTCTCGTTCTTTTTGGACGGGTATTTTTACCTACGGCTTACGCATTAACTGCCGAACCTACGAACGACAATTATAGTTAATTATCATTAGTCATTTTTTGAAATTGCTTTTTTTCGTCACTCGAAAAGCCAATTAATACTTAATTACGTTCACAGTAAGTAGATATATCAATAATCTCGTAATAATTAGTCAAAAATAATTATAAGAGACTCTGAAAGTCTAAATAAAGAGATTACAAAAAATTACTTAACTGTAATTAAAGTTAATTGTCGTATATGAGTGCGGAAGTAAAAGCCTTACTTCGTTTGAGTCATTATTAGTCTATACTTTAGTATAAATTTTGAAATTAAGTGACAAGATAATGGTTCTTCAACGCTGTTCTACTCTACGACGTGAAATTCCTACCGTTAGTTATTTTTTTATACTACCAAGGTAGTATGCAAACTTGCGGCCCGCCTGATTGCTAGCACCCACCGCAGTCTATAGCAATATCAGAAGAATCACTGGCGCGATGCCGACCCTTAAGACATTAGATATTAAGTCTTTGTGTCCGGTAATTTCACCAGCTACAGTGCCCTTCACACCGGAACACAGCAATGTTTACACACTGCTGCTTGGCGGCAGAATATCTGACACTGCGGTGGTAACTACCTGGATGCCACCTGGTGGTAGCTGGTGAAAATACCACGCTGAAGAGACTTAAGTAGTAACGACTAATGTCATGTGACGTACGTCAGTGGAACTGTGCGCCGGAGTGTATTGTAGGGCGTATTTATTCAAAAAGTACCCATTTAATTTAAATAAATGTAATTTATTTAGATTCTAGTTAGATTTAAAATGGTGTATGGGATTCACGTTAGAAAGGGTTATTCCACTTTGATCACTTAGGTGATTAAAATGGAATAGTTTATTTTACAGAAAACAATTGCGCAAGCTTTCAGCTGTGAGCTTTCAGGCTAAGAAAAAAAATCTTTAGAGACTATTAAAAATGTATTAAAACTAATTTAATACTATTGAACACTGTTTAAAACTTTCCTAGCGATTTACAATATTATATTGATATCGGAAAACCAATAACCCAAGTCAATATAATATTTACTAATACCTACTAGATATTCTATACGAATACCAATGTAAAAAAATATAAGAAAACGTTTTAAAAACCTTAATCAAAAGAAAGAAGAATAGAGAATTGCCTTTAAAATACCATAATTCACTGTAATCTTTGAGGCGGTCAAGATCCGGTATAATTCGATCGGGGGTGTTCAACCCTCTGTAAAGTTATTTTAAACAATATAAAGTGCCGGCTACACTGACCACCGACCCCGCGCTTACTATGAACTATTAAGGTCGGCTTACATAACAGCAAAAACAAAGTGAAAAGGTAATGTTAATTTTTTTATTTGAGAAAAAAGATGACTTCAATATGTGTGTTTGTGTGTGAGACTGTGTATGTGAGTGCGAGTGTGTGTGTGTGTGTGTGTGTGTGTGTGTGTGTGTGTGTGGTATATTTAGCTCTAAAGGCTAAATATACTTACGTTTGTTTACGATACTGTGCATTATAAATGTTTTTTCATAAATCACATCTCACACCTGACTCCTACTTCGTTTATTTTTGTAGAGTTTCACCCAGTTTACTATTAGCAGTAATAATTAAATTACAAAAGATTTTTAAATAAATTGACATAGAAGGCCGGTTAATTGTGCCCCTGCGTGTATTTATGCAGCTATTTTGACAATAGCGTGATTTGGAGAACAATAAAGCAATGATTAGCGCTGCTATACGATTAATCATCTGCCGATTATGCGAATCAACTGAGCCGCGTGACTTGTTCGCGTATTGACCTATTGTTTGACGCACGCGCAATTGTTTATACGCCACAATGGTGGTTTGTAATGTTGTCTAGACAGGTGCCTTGCCCGAATGGCGCTGTTTTTTATTATATAAACTGAAGTTAATCCATTATTAGTATCTATAAACCCCTGATATTAAAAAAAACTGAACTCATAATAAATACCTTAACAGAATTTTATCAAACAAAACTATGGGCCACTCCGACTAAACCCAGATTGTAAAATAAAAGAAAAACCGCTTTCAAATTCACACACCTTTTTGAAAGCTACGATGCTAGGAAGACACACAGGCAGCCAGTACCTTAAATCACCCGTTTGAGTTTCAGCATTCATTAGAGTTATTAAAAATACAAAAAATGAGCTAACTGACAATAAAACAGACCTAAAATACTAAAAAGCTAAATACTATAAAACATTATAATAAAATGTTATTGAAGTCAGTGACGTCAAATGTTGTTGACTTCAAGTTTGTTGTAGGTATATATTTTTTTAGAATGTATTTATTACTTCATCTTTTTAGATCTCAATTTTACTTTTGTTTAAAAAAACCATAATATTTTATAATTTCAATAAAAAAAGGAATCTTTTTTTATTACTTTTGGTCTAAAAATATAAATCTCTCCGCCACCATGTGAACCAGCCCCTACGTTTTCACCGTTCGCTAACGTTTATCGGGAAATCAGATTTAGAAAGGGTTTGTTTGCTATTTCTTTATGTTTTTTAAATGTTATTAGTCCCCGAGGCGCAGTTACGTTACGATAACAGTTTTCCTAGTTACGAGTCAAATGTATTCGGTTAGCGATAAGTTTAATAGCAAAGGAAATGTAAGTAGCAGATACCTACCTACTTTGTGTGTAACAAAATAGTTAAACCCGTGAATAAGTTTGCGTTTTTTTAGCGTTAATGTGTGCGTGTGTGTGTGTCTTTATCACGTTATACTCATCTTGTCACTAATTAATTAATGCTTAATTTATATCTCAAGATGGAAAGATTGGCTAATCAACTAAATCTTCTAATGTTAATTGTCCAGGGAGTGCTCCTCTTAAGTATCTACTTGGAACTTTTTTAACAGTAACACATAAATTGAAACCATCGAATGTTGCTCTACATTATTTACCCATTAAAAAGAAAAAGCTAGTATATTCTCAAATAACAAAAATGAACAAACATCGCTCTTGGTTATTGCCGTCAAGTTACCTAAGAGCTGCTTGAATAATTTTGACCAGGTTTTAAAATAACCATGTAAAAAAAAAATATATATACAGACGAATTGAGAACCTCCTCCTTTTTGAAGTCGGTTAAAAAAGAAAGATAGGAAGGGCTATGATAGTTGGGTACCATAGGCCGCGAGCTTAATTTTCACCATGCCATTGTCATAAAAAACAAATCAACACTGCATCCATCAAAAGATCTTCTAAGATAGCGTAGTCTTAAAAAAATCGTAAAAACCACCTTCAATTTTCGAATAGCCTTACTCAGGCGTCAATAAAGGCAGGGACACACGGGTGATCGTAAACCGGTACGGCCGCTTAGTTGGCACCTTTTGAGCCGTTCCGGTTCGTAGTATAGAATGGTTGTAAACTTTTCGCTGATGTGCACCGGTGTTAATGCCTACTTCAAGAAATGTTATAGAAGACTGTAGAGAGATTTGTCTCAAAAGAGTGTAGAGGTACAAAAGCTTTTTAATCTTTGATTAATGTATATCCTGAGTTACAGAAATCATAATATTGGGTAATAGTGGTGGTGATCATAAAATAAATCAATATAATGTTGTCTTTTACTTACGCGAATATTACACATTGAAATTAAACTACTTTTACGGATTTTATCGCATTCGAAACGTCGGGATAGTAAAATCAATAAATAAACCGCGATAAAATCCGTAAAAGTAGTTTAATTTCAATAAATTAATAGTTTAAAAAACTAAAAATACACGCTTTATTAAGGTATACTGCACTAAAAAGCAATAAATAAATTAACCGTTATTTCTTTCTACCCCCTATTTGTAATTAAGCATTATAGTCATGTGAAAAATCGTGGGGCGCTAAGGAGGTAGGTACTCCTTTCATTTAAGTGTTATAATAAAATGCTTATCGGTTTTTATTCTAATAAGAATATCTATCTAGAATCTTAGTGGTAGGTTTCAAGTTGTCCATAACTATACCTACCTCCTCCGAATCACTATTTTATCCCTTATCATATTTTGTATTTAAATCTACACTTAAGTATCGAGATATTGGTGGGTATATTAAGGGACTCTGTGTGTGGCAAATACTACTCAAAAAAAGTATAATACATAGCTGTAGTTTTTTTAATTCTTATATAAAGTATTACAAGTTTTATTCATTATTATGTTAACCCTTTCGTCCTCTTCATAGTTTTAATAATTATGTAATTAATTTCAAATATTTTTTATAAACATTCCAAATTTAAAACCCAACAGAACGCAAATTAATTAGACGAAAGCCATGTTTCATTGTAAATGTGAAACATAAAAGTGTTTTAAAATGTAAATGGACCTGGTACACCGGTTGATCATTAACGACCCCGCCCGTGGGCGGGCGGTGGGCAGGCCGAATGCGAACACTCCCAGCCGGCTTGCGGGCTTGGGCGACTTATTTTTACATTTTTATATAAAGTATGTATTATCGCAGATTTACAAAAGTTAGATTCTTCAAAGTCAACTTATCTTAATTCCACAACTTAGATCCACTCGTATACCTACTGTATTTTATTTAGATTACACAAATTGGACTGGATAAGTACATAGAAACATTTTGATTTGTCAATTTTGGTTTCTATTTAATGTTAAAATTAAGTTTTAAGGGTTAATACATACAGGTTGTCAGCGATCAGTTAGATAATTCGTCGAAAGTGTAAAAATACTACTATGACACTATATTCTTTTATCTCTCTACATCTAGATCTCTCTACAAACGACATAACAATTAACAAAAAGGATTATTTTTATCATCTTGTACAGGTATAAATTTTCCTTTCCAAGTTTTACCCAGCCTGCTTAGATTTTCAGTATCATCAAAATTGAAACACATTACCTAGATTATTTATAAAACTTTAATTACAAGCAAATCTAGATGTCTACTAAAAAGTACATTACCAGCAGCGTAAAAAAAAAAAAAAAAAAAATTCTATTTTATTTATTTAATACCTATGATATTATAAGATTAAAAACATTAAATGGTATATAAATAATAATCAAAAATGACAGCACACACAGTTAATAAACTGATACAATAAACTAGGTGGTAGGTTTCTTGTGCAAGGAACCGTGCAGGTAGGTACCACCGCAGTGTCAGATATTCTGCCGCCAAGCAGCAGTGTGTAAACATTGCTTTGTTTAGGTATGAAGGGCACTGTAGCTGGTGAAATTACCGGACACAGAAGACTTAAGGTCAGCAACGCTCGCTAGTGATTCTTCTGGTGTTGCTAGCGTCTATGGGCTGCGGTGACTGCTTACCATCAGGCGGGCCGCATGCTACTCATCATCATCATCAGCCCGAAGACGTCCATTGCTGAACATAGGCCTCCCCCTTAGAACGCCACAATGAATGACAATTGGGTATTTGCATCCACCGATTGCCTGCAACGACGCGCACAATGTCGTCTGTCTACCTAGTGGGAGGCCTGCCTACGCTGCGTCTTCAAGTTCGTGGTCGCCACTCGAGAACCTTTCTTGCCCATCGGTTATCGGTTCTTTGAGCGATGTGGCCTGCCCATTGCAACTCGCGGATTCTGAGAGCTATGTCGGTGACGTTAGTTCTTCGGCGAATCTCCACATTTCGGATTGTGTCGCGTAAAGAAACTCCGAGCATAGCTCTCTCCATAGCTCGTTGTGTGACTCTGAGCTTCTCTAAAAGGTCAGCAGTTAGCAACCACGTCTCAGTACCATATTATGTCATCACGGACAACACACACTGGTTAAAACCTTCGTCTTTAGGCACTGCGGTATTCTAGAATACGATATTCTACTCATGGTATTAACTTTGCAAACAATCTAAATTCAGCCTTTCTTTACAGCATTCTTGAGCTGCGGAAAGAGAAGAGTAGAGACGCGGCTCGCTCGAGGCGGGGGAAAGAGAACTATGAGTTCTACGAGCTGGCGAAGATGCTGCCCCTTCCTGCCGCCATCACAAGCCAGCTGGACAAAGCATCCATCATAAGGCTGACTATTAGCTACCTCAAGTTAAGGGACTTCTCGGGGCATGGGGACCCGCCGTGGAGTCGGGACCCGCCACCGTCGAGTAAGGCGCTGAAAGGTATGTCCTAAAGTTAAATTGATTTATCATCATTAGAAAACGCCCACTGCTGAACATAGGCCTCCCCCTTGGAACGCCACAATGAACGACAATTGGCTATTTGCATCCACCAGTTAATTGCGACGAGCACAATGTCGTCAATCCATTGTCGTCAGCTATATTGATTATTTTTTTTATATTCTGGGATCCACACACGGTCATCTGATCCAAAACTAGGCAGAGCCTGTACTATGAAAACTAGGCAACTGATACTAATAATATACTTTTTTTTGTATATACATACTTATATACATAAAACACCCAGACACTTGGTGGGAATCGAACCCAAGACCTATTGGTCAGCGGCCAGGGTGTCTAACAGGGTAACAGCTCAGTGGACGAGCACATGCCTTGGAAATAAGGTGCACAGGTACGAGGCCGGCTCGCACCTCTGATTTATTTAATTAATAATGTGCGAATCGTCTTTGTGCGATTATTACTAGCGTTCGGTGATGGAAAACTTCGTGAAGAAACTTGCATGTCTGAGAAAGCCTAACTAGCTTTCGAATGACGTGCGAAGTTAACCTGCTTAGCGTAGGGATTATGGCAACCCCTCCCTTCTAAGATGATGATTTGATGATGATTCATTCATGAATTTCTGATCTCAACATGACGGCAAAAAGATGTGATCATTTATAGAAGCATATACATGTAGCAGCAGATATATGTATGTGACATCAAAGGAACACCAAAACTATCTGATAACACATGCGATGCAAATATATAGAATGCCGACTTCAAAAATATGAGCCACCTATTAGAATGGAAAAATATCTGACATGTCTTGCGTTATCAATATAACGCTGACGCTGACAGCAAAAACATCTGACAAAATGTTTCCAGTCATTTTTCTTCTATATCGCAATAAGTTCCGGCCATTTTGAAAAAAACATTGTGATATAGCACAGGCAGCATATATATCTGACACCTGACCATAATAATTTTAGTTATTTTATTCTGTTCTTTATTAATAATAAGTTCATTTGTATATCATTATTATGTTTTTATTCCATGGTAATATATTAATGCTTGTGACTGTACAGGCCCTGAACGGTTCCTTGCACAAGGAACCAACTAACCACCTGGTAAATTGTTACACATATAAAATATTTAAAAAAAAATTGAACCGACTTCAATAACACTATATACACACATCAAAAGTGTCTAGGGATCAACATATATTTTTGCAATAACTTTTCTCCTGATTGATATTAATTAAAATTTTCTTTAAGGATTCATCAAATAAAGTGTTTTCGTTTGTCACAGTAACGATAAACCAAGTCACCTTTGCATTAATAAAGAAATTTGCCATTTTCCTAATAAAGGGATTTTTGACATTTGAACCACTAACACAAAAGTTCGAAAAAAAGACTGAAATAACAGTTTTCTTTAAAATTTTATTGGGTAACTTAAACAATTAATAATCCGTGTTTCTACCGCGAACACTAACAACACAAGAACATCGGTTTGGCATACTCAAAATGAGTTCATCCAAATCACGCTGTGGAATGGCCGCCCATGTTCGTTGCAACAACAAAAAAAGGTCTTCTTGCGACTGGATACCCTCCATATTCGGCAGAGCTCTTCTCTGTAGCATATCCCATGCATGCTCAATCGGGTTCAAGTCTGGCGACTGAGCAGGCCAGGGCAGGACATTGATGTTAGCTGCGGCGAGAGTCTGTCTTACAACTCTTGCGGTGTGCGGTCGTGCATTATCATGCATTAACTGAAATAAGGGACCGATTTGCACTTGTAGAGGAACGATGACGTCTGCTACAATCGTCTCAGCATAAATTTGAGCGTTGAGGTTGCCTCTGATCCAAATCAACTCAGTTCTTCCGCCGATCCAAATACCCGCCCATACCATGATGGTTCCACCACTATAAGGATGGACTTCCTGGCAGGATTTTAATCGCTGTTGGCGTCCAGGGGTTCTCCAGTGTCGTATACGTCTTGTATCCGGTCTCATACCAAAACGAGACTCATCAGAAAAGCACACGAAACGCCATTGTTCTTCTGCCCAATTTCTGTGTTCAAGAGCCCATTGATATCGAATCCTACGATTGTGGATTGCTATAGGTGGTACCCGTAGCGGTCTTCGGGAATGAAGGTTCACTTCATGCAAGCGGTTTCTGACTGTTTGGTCGCTAATTAAGTTCCCTGAAGAGTGATGAAGCCTCACGGCTAACATCATGGCAGTTATTGTTGGAGCTCTTCGAGTTAAGATTTGAATATATCGGTCTTGTCTTCGTGTGGTGCAGCGATACCGTCCTCCATGGCGCTCAGCCACGGTACCAGTGCTTCGGTAACGTGTCCAAAGTCGACTGATAACACTCTGACTTGTATTCAGAGCTAAAGCCACAGTACGTTGCCGGGAACCAGCTTCTATCATTCCCACGGCTCTGAGCATTTCTTCCCTGCTTAAATGACGTCGCCGCTCCATAATAACGTTGGTTTTAATCAGTAGTAGGGAAACAGTAGCACTAATAATGTCTTCAATGCGTTGTATGTTTTTATAGGGAAAATATTGACAGCTGATTTTCATCTTTTACTCGAAGTTGATTCACAGTTCCTGATTCAAATTATGAAATGCACCAAAAAGGATCCATATAAATTTATAAAATCATAAATTTATTACAAAGCCACATCTCAATCTCAAGAAATCCGCTTAAAAATGCTTGATCCCTAGACACTTTTGATGTGTGTATATATATTATGTATATATTATGTATATATGTGTGCATGTATTTTATTTACATTAATTATTTTGTTAGTTATTTTCATTTATTTTTTTAAACACACTACGTCCCATTTCTTTTTTTTCAACTCTCCACTCGCAGGCCTGCTGGAAGAAATTTCTTTAGAAATAAGCTGTGCCTTTGTACTATTCTTTCCTATATTTCCGTTTTCCTGTAATTTTATTGTGTGTACAAAAATTATAAAATAAATAAATAACACTAAAAAGTATAAAATAATTTAAATATTAAAGAAGTTGGTGTTCGCGTACTGCTGTGTATATTTGGCACCAACTTCAATAATATTTAAATTATTTTATAATTTTGAGTGTTATTGAAGTCGGTTCAATTTTTTTTTTAATATTTTATTTTATAATGTTGTCTTTTATTTACGCGAATACTAGACATTGCAATCAATCTATTCTTACGGATTATATCGCGATTTATTTTATTTTTCCCGACGTTTCGAATGCTTTGCAGCACCCATGGTCACGGGCGGACTGAGATGTTGAACGTCCCTGCGCTCTATTTATACTGTCATAATTTTCGGTGTACCCTCAGTTATTGTTGTTGTTTTTATTGATGTACCCTCAATTCTTATTGGCCTTGGTTCTTGGCCTTGGGCCATACTGTGTACAGAAAACCAACCCATACAGATAGGTACTTGAATGGTGAGTCTCATCATCCCCCAACACAGCTAGCTACAGTGGGTAAATCTTTGTTTCAAAGAGCACGCGGAATCTGTGATAATGACCATCTGAGCGCTGAGCTTCAACATGTCGAGCAAGTACTGCGTGACAACAAGCTCCGGATCCCGCGCCGCCATCATAGTGAACGTGTCAAACCAGCCACAGTGGAGCGTCAACCTGCTGTCCTACCATATGTTAGAGGGGTTACTGACAAGATTGGCTACATCTTAAAGCGGGCTTCAATCAAAACTTATTATAAGCCACCAAAGAAGATTAGTCAATATTTACCACCTGTCAAATGCCACATACCTTTACAAGATGCAGGAGTTTATAAACTCTACTGTGACTGTGGGCTCTCCTACATTGGGCAAACAAAGCGTGCAATAAAAACTCGCGTTAAAGAGCACATAGCTGATGTGAAACACCGACGCTGTACAAAATCTGCAGTCTGTGAACACGTTCAGGATCGCACCCGCCATTATATCAGATTTGATAAACCACAAATCCTCGCAAAAGAACACCGTTTCCAACCAAGGATGATTCGTGAGGCTATTGAAATCAAAAAACATCCTAATTTCAATAGAGAAGATGGTTGGGTGTTACCACCAGCTTGGGATCCTGTGATAAATATAATTAAATCCAAAACGAGACAAAACACTGCACGGCGTCAAGATACTGTAAGCTCTTACTGCGTAGGTCGGACCAACAACAATAATAACCAATAAGAATTGAGGGTACATCAATAAAAACAACAACAATAACTGAGGGTACACCGAAAATTATGACAGTATAAATAGAGCGCAGGGACGTTCAACATCGCAGTCCGCCCGTGACCATGGGTGCTGCAAAGCATTCGAAACGTCGGGAAAAATAAAATAAATCGCGATATAATCCGTAAGAATAGATTGATTGCAATTTTATTTTATACTTTTTAGTCATATTTTCATACATAAAGATTGAACCATCGAAGACGGTAAAATGATCTAGGTAGGTTATGACATCATTATGATTTCACATTATCGTCTACATACTTTTACATAATTCATATTTCTTCAGAAACTCAGAAACGATTTATCCGATCGTAATGAAATTTGCATGAAATCATCATAGTAGTTTACTCTCTCGAATAAAAAAAGAATCATCGAAATTGGTTCATATTTGTCAGAGAAATGTAAAGGAGAACATCAGTTTTATGGTTTTACCAGATAAATTCCTCCATATCATTCATGGTCCTCCAGGAAGTTCTTATCCGGTTGTGATAAAATTCATACAGGTTCATTACAGTGGTTTCTTCTTTCGAATAAAAAAAATATCATTGAAATTGGTAAATATTTGCCAGAGTTATGACCATTTTTGTCCTTAAAAAGCGACATAAATTCATCTATATAGGCTTTCCTGCAGCTTTCCTGCGCAGTCAACATTCTTGTTTTTTCAGGAACTACTTATTACTAAGCAATATTTTTTTTTATGGGACCCAATTAACGGATGAAAGAATGGATGGAAGAAAGATTTTTTCAAATCGGTTCATAATTGCCAGAGTTATGCGCGAACATACATAGAAAAATATATATATATATATACAGACGAATTGAGAACCTCCTCCTTTTTTGAAGTCGGTTAAAAAGCTAATGATACTTCGAAAGACCTGGGAATGGAGTCCAGTACTTAGCGTTCAGCAGTCATGCTTGTGGTCACCGTACTACAGACGCAGTCAACCCTGCTCAAAACTATCCAAAATGTTTGACTAGGTTTAAATAGCACCGGGAGGGTTGTGACTAGGTTTAAAATAACGCTGGAGGGTTGACAAATCTGATTTGCCTTCGTCAAGTCATTGTCGTTGCTAACCGCGTTACCGCACCCTTTGTACAGTCAACAACACAAGTGAGATGGTACAGTCGACAAGTTAGGAATATTACAAGTAAATTTATTGAGAAATAATAATCGTAATTAATAAAAATTATATCTACTAGTAAATTATATTTTGCAGAATGTGCATTTGCTTACTAGGAAAAATTGTTTTTTTTTTCTTGGAAATTCTATTTACCTAAAAGTCTACAGAGTCTAGTCACGCCCAGTCAAGATTTCACTTTACTAAGAATTCCTTCACTTTAATATTGATTATGGTAAAGGATTTTTTAACATAACAGAATAAAATTTAAATAATTAAAATTAACTAATTTTGCAGGAAGACGGGCAGTAGCGTCTTTCTTTTGAACTTATCTGTCACCTATACTGTGATCCCCAAGAAGCCTGCCAAGCGTGGGGATTATGGCAACCCCTCCCTTTTATGGGAGAGGCCCTGGTAGCCTTTTCTACCAACGTATAGGTTTGGCCATACAAAGGGGAAACGCCGCCAGTCTTTTAGGTACCTTTCCCTCGCAGTGCGGCGACAACTTGGAGGAAGTTTTTTACTTAGTTTAAGTATATTTGTAAATAAACTGTAAATCTTTAGTTATTATGAAAATAAAGTCTTGTACTAGAATTAACTAAATAAAACTCTGTAAATAAATAAAATAGGGTCTAAAACTTTTCATGAAACTAGTACAAATTCTTAAAATTTTGTATCGTGTTTTTATCCAAAATAAGTGCGACGCGGAAAAAATAATGCACAGTGAGTAAAAACGAATTTTAGCTGGACAAAAAAAACGAGTGGTAAATCACAAATATCGTGAAGCGAGGCGTGCACGCAAATAAATGCGCCTCGGGGACACTGATTCACCGCAATACGTCAAATAAATATTACCTATTCGATTTGGGATAAAACACGAGACGTTTGTTTTAGTGAGTCAACGTGCACATGTGACTGATTTATTTATTGAGTATATTTTTTAAGGGATTGAAATTATCAAGTAAAAGAAATATACACAGGAAAATGCAGTTTTTAAATATTTAATTATGGTAATAAAGATTATAAATATAAATTTACCACCATGTGTATAATTCAGATACTCTTATCAGAAGGTCTTCCGCGATACAGGTCATACTAGTGCAGGGATCACAAGTAGATAATAAAATTTATTAATTAAGGATTACCTTAATTAACAAATTTTACTAACAATTGCATGTAAACTAGTCTAAACAAACTTTAATCTGTTCTAAATATATTATTAGGTATTATTATTATAACTTGATTTAGAAAACATCTCATTAAAATTAATTTTGAATAATGTTGTCTTTTACTTACGTGAATATTACATATTGAAATAAAACAAAAATAAACCGCGATAAAATCCGTAAAAGTAGGTTGATTTCAATTAATTTTGGAATTTTAAATTATGTATTTTTTTTGTGTTTCTAGTACTTTCTTTCCGTTTAGTACATTATTATTAGTTTATGATTGCATATATTATGTTGGTATTTACACATTTTACAACTATTTAAATATCTCGCAATCATCTATTTTCCACATACGCGTAATGGCATTCTGACAAAGAGCTTTTTTAACACACAGCAGTCCTAAATTCGTAACAAGTGTACCAATAAAACGCCCCACGACAAATCCAATTTTGGCCTCTAATGCGCTTAATGCGACCACGGGGCGAATCACTACGTATGCCACTGTCATTTTAACTCAATTTTGAAGCAAGCCTACCCTACGTACCTTCGTGTATTCAAATAAAAATATTCAAGACAATAAAACATGGGCGTTTAGGGTGTCAAAATTGTCTCCCAAAATGTTATTTCGGGGATAAATTTTATACTACAAAATACACTTGCGTATGCAATAAAGGGAATTTAGGAAAATGTACTTCAATGTCGTAAAAATGTGTGTTTTGCTTTTATGTTTATTCTATGTTAAAATAGCGCATTATGCGTTATAAGAATGAAATTTAATAGTTTTCAACTTTTGATCAAACTCACGTTATCTGCTTTAGTAATAATTAAGATACAAACATTCTTATGCTATAAAAAATAATATATACAGAAGAATTGAAAACCTCCTCCTTATTTGAAATTGGTTAAAAATTTCATGCAAAAAAGATTTTAATTTATTAACGTTACGATCCGGTGGTAGTTTGTATTTTTTTTTGTGTAAGTGCCTCCGTGGGGCCATAATAAAGATATTTTGATTTTGACTTTATGGCAACGTTAATTGAGAAAAATTGCATTAGGACAATATGATAATTTCTTTCGATGCCTCAAAAATATTCACCAGTATTTAATAAACTTTGCAGTCATTTGACCAAATCGAAACAAAAAACCAACAAGATTAACAAAAAATACATCTGTCAACATTCAAATTGTAAAACACACCGTCGCCATTAAAAAGAACTAATTAATTCGTTAGGGCCCGCCCCCCAGTGTAACAATACGCCGCGAATTGGGCCAAAATTTTTAATCTAATCAATTAACAATCAGTGCAAGCGATATACCGCTTGTTAGTACTGCTTATTTGGCGAACGTGACTTGGTTATTTAAATTTGCATTGCCCCAACATAAATTTCGTTTGATGATTTTGTCTGGCCCGTTTAATTGGTGTTACCACTGTGCGGTTCGAACTTTGAATTAATCACTATTATGGTAACAGCTCAGTGAGCGAGCGCTTGCCTTGGAAACAAGGTGCGCAGGTTCGAAACCCAACTCACACCTCTGATTTCTTTAATTAATCATGTGCGAATCGTCTTTGTACGATTGTTACTAGCTTTCAGTGAAGGAAAATATCGTGAGGAAACCTGCATGTCTGAGAAAGCCTAACTAGCTTTCGAATGACCTGTGAAGTCCGCCAACCCGCACTTGGCCAGCGTAGTGGACTATGGCCTAAGCCCTACATCTTGAGGTCGAGGCCCGTGCCCAATAGTGGGACATTAACAAAAGTGGTATTATTATTATATTCTTAAAATAAGTGAGGGTGTAAAAAAGCTGTATTCGTTTTTGTTTCAAGTCTTCATACTAATGAAGTACTCAATGAAGAACTAGGTGTTTACGATTTGCCGCGGAAGGCAAGAACTTTGTGTAGTTATTCTTACTGCCTATGACAATGACGACCGATCATCTAATTATCTGGAAAGTATGATCATCCATGCGTCAGATGGGCATTTAAAGTCGATCCTACAGCTGACCTGTCCCTGGTCGTGGAAATCTTTCGTCCTATGATTGTAAGGGTAAAGGAAGCGAGAGTGCACTTGTAAGCACTTGTGCATTACAATATCTCCCGCGTAAATGGAACTTCAAATTTTTTGCAAGAATGTCGTAACCAAGTATCATTACGAAATGGACACTTCTTGATAATCGCTGGAGTAGGGGCAGACCATGAACCCTTGGCGGTTGACGCGGCCGAGTAGGCCCTGTGTTGTGCTAGCACCGCGAGGGTTCAAGGGGAAGTGCCCCCCGGGGCATGCTCTAGAGAGCATTCGGCGCTGGTCTGAGACTGGCCGGATCCTAAGGGAGTCTCTCTACAGTCGATGCGGCCTGCATCGGGGAGGTTTTAGTATACCTAAGTTTCCTTCCTGACAAAAGACCAAACAGAAGGCGGCGGAAGATCGGGATTTGTGGCAGAGTGAGGAGGAATCCTTTGCCTAACAGTTGGCCATGGCTAACAAAAACAAATGGTGTAAACATCTCAACACTATAGTTTGGCATAACCCGTGTCACACCGTACGGGGTACTATGTTCCCTTTATTTATTGTTATTTTTCTATTTCCCGGGCAGATGTGCCGCGCCATGATTTACGAACATCTTGTATTAAGGTCCGTGAATTATACCTTTCGCCATTGGTCAGGGTGGATGTTTGTTTTCTTCGTTTCATAGGTAGAAAATAATAATTTTCAAAGTTTGTAGTTGTTGAACTTTTTTGCTTTTTCACGTCGCCAGGCTGACGTGCCTTTAATTTTAAAACCTAATTAAATAATCAACATTCCTTATTATACGAGTTTTTTGCTTATTTTAAGATATTTATATTTTAAAAAAGAAAATAACCATAACTTTGGTAACAAACTAAGAAAATATTTACTCTTATTATACTTAACTGTAACGAAAATACTGTGACGCCTGAAATTTAGGAATTTTCTAAAATTTGGGATAACCGACCAGTTGTCCAAAATTTCAGAAGATTTCTAATTCCCAGGGGAAGATTACTACATCCATTTGAAAACAACAATAAAAGGTGAGCCTATTGCCTTTTATCGAGAACATTTCCCAAATACGAAATCGAAGTTTTACGACAGAACAGCTCAATAGTGCTATACCTGGATAGAAGTCTGTAGGTACAGACCTGGGTTTTACTACCGACTGGATCGGTTGTAGCACTTTGCGAACATTAGATAATCAAGATTCATATAATTTGTATGACATTAAGTCATACGTATTGTTTTACAGCTGTATCAGGCTAATAATACATTAATGTAATACAGAAAACCCGTTAAAATCACACGTCCGACAGCCGCGAGAGTCGGCGCCCTAGTGCAATAAATCACGCGTGCTGCCACCAAGCGGCAATATGGGAACGAAACATGTGTTTACACAGAAGTTAATTTGTCGAATTTATCTGCTACGTCTCGGGTACCGTATTGAGAAATATTGCCTTCTCGCGCATTGTTTACGTTGCGTTTGTGATTTTATATGATAATTTATTTATGGTGTTATTTGTTCGTAATGAACGGATTTTAATCAGGTGCCTAAACAAATATCTACGTTACTCTCCTCTGGATAGTTTAAGTTGTTGATTATATGTATGATATCTAAATAAATGACATGTGCTTGGCGATGACTGCTTGTTTTATCAGACGGGCTCGTTGGTCTAGTGGTTAGACACCCTGGCTGCTACCCGATGGGTCGTGGGTTCGACTCCCGCCAAGTGTCTGGGTGTTATTTATCTATTTAAGTAAGTATTTACAAAAATAAATGTGCATACGTATTAGTATTAGTTGTCTGGTTTCCATAGTACAGGCTCTGCCTAGTTTGGATATTATTATTATTAAATAGAAAAGCAAGAAAATAGCATCCTTCTTATAGAAAATAGCATCTTTGTCTAATAAGAATTGACGGAATTATACCAAAACTCATAATATACACAGTTCAAAGCCATTACTGTCAATTTGTAGAATAATAGTTACAAAATGGACTTAGCCCAAACTGGTAATAGAAGTCCAGACTGGTAATGCAGTCATTATTGTGGCTGCAGCAATAAGCTGAGATGGGAGCCATTTTTGGCATCGCATAGCTTGGTAATGATTAATATTAGTTATTGTTTTTACTTTCATGGCAATGTAATTTATTTTTTCCATTTCTCGGTTCTGTATGTCTCTTCTTTTATCAGATGTGTATTCATTACCATGTCTTGTGTGTGTCAAAATATGTTTCTTCTTCTTCTTTCTTTTACACTGTGAATACTTCTGAGACTTTCATCATATTATTCCATATGACTTTCTTTCTTTATTCCATCTTATTTACACTTCATTTATCCACAAACTTCACTTAATGATCTTCATTGTACCTTCACGAGTAAATGATACGAAGACTCTCACCCCTGTCTAATACTCCGGAATTCGACCGTATCGCCTCAATAACCTAACCCTTTGCTAATCCCGCCCATAATGAAATCCGTGAGAGACCGACAACCGGATATAATTAAATACTGCCGAATGTCTTGTGTATATACTACAACAATAAATTATTTTTGATGAGAAAATATCATTAAAAAATAAAATGTAAATTTTAAAAATACATCTTCAATAAACAAAGAAAAATGGACATGCTAAAAATGCTATGAATAAAAAAAAAAAGAAAAAGGAACGTTCTGTATACGAGACACTATTTTTTAACAACTACATAGTATTAAACAAAGTCGCTTCCCGCTGTCTGTCTGTCCCTATGTATGCTTAGATCTTTAAAACTACGCAACGGATTTTGATGTGGTTTTCCTTAATTTGAATAAATAAAAAAAATATATATATAAAAAAAAAATAGATAGTGTGATTCAAGAGGAAGGTTTATATGTATAATACATGAATAATATAGTACCTCTAAAAAAAACATGTTTGTATTGTCTAATGACAAAAAAGCTGTGAAAGTTGTATATAAACACATTCAGTACTAGTACACATTTAGTATCAGCGTTGCACCCGTGCGAAGCCGGGGCGGGTCGCTAGTCCTTAAATAAATGAAATTCCAAATAAAAAACTATCAATACTTAGTTTAAAGTACATACAACTGCTGCATTGGTATGTAGGCTGCCAAGTGAAATAGAATTTAAGTTTCATGCCCTTATGACTTTGTCCTTGCCAAGTGTAGTAATTCTATAAAAAAATAAGCACAACAAGCTTTTAGCTCAGACCTTTATTGCATCTTTGAGGTTTTATTCAGACAAAAAGTCATTGTCCAATCGCAAAAAAAAGGTGAATCACTTTTTTTATACTTTCAAATAAAATTCTTGGCATCAGCGCGACGCCCAAACAATACAAGTAAACGAAAATACATTTTATTATCAATCTATAGTTGCAGAAGCATTTTTGTTCATCCGTCCCTTCAGCCGGTGCAGCATAATCATCGCCCTGCGTTATTCTATATTGACAGTACGTGTGCCGACTGTGCGATCACTTTCCCGGATTTTGTAGCTATTTTTATTTGGCATCGATCGGTTCAACCGGCCCCGGTCTTTTGGACCCCGCGCCGCGTTGAAGGGTTGTCCGACCGTGTAATTGGCTAGTTACAATTCATTATTGTCTGCGGATTGTGATTTTTTTTAAAAGGTTGTTGTTTATTTCAAGATTCTCTTTAGGTATAACCGTAAGAAAATTTACAGTTTTATTGTGTTAGGAGTTACGCGGTTCTATATCGATATAGTTGATTTTTTTTATATTACATTAATCATCACCTGGAAGACGTCCACACCTAGACATAGGTCTCCCCCTTGACGAGGGGGAGGGGGTGTTGACATTTTGTCAATCAACTCCCTTCCTACGCTTGGCAGGCGTCTTGTTGATTGCAGTACCTATAAGTGTGAGTGTTTAGATATCAAAAAGAAGACACTGCTGCTCGTCTTCTGGTCTTTTCCCGCCTTCTACGACATCCAACGGACAGGATGGCAGGGTGCTATCCCATTAATGGTTTTTAAAAATTACATTAATAACGGTAAAAAAAATGGTCTAGAACGCGATTTCATAGACTTGACTTTTTTTGTAACATAACTCACCTATATTTTACAGCTCTTATTTTTTTTGTATTTTCGTCTAGTCCCGTAACATTCTAAGGCATATTTTATGCAGACATTCTATTTTTTCGATATTTTTATATTATCTAACAAAAATACGATGTCCTTTTTTTCACGGGTTTGATGTTTATACCAACAAGACTTAAAGTCTGAGAACGAATACCCTAAAGTAAAGAAGGCCACCACAAAGGGCGGTAATTCTTCATTAGATGTGCGCAGTTCCGGTCAAGTGGCGCCCCCTGGGGTTGCCAATCAACGCTCCTAACTTTGTATTATCTTTGGGGATGAGAAAGTATTTTTTCCAATACTTTTAGGTTTCCAGTTAGTGGCCAGTGTCTACATTATTTTATTCATAATTTAAAAAAATACTGTTTTTTTATTTTTATTTGGCGTGATTAATAACGGTTGCAAAACTTTAAATCAAATTATTTGATACCAGCGAAATATATATTATACCTATCTTAGTACCTACTTCGATAACAACACAGTCTTTAGAAAATAAATTTTGTAAACATTTTTTAATCGTTTATTAATGAATATTTATGTAGGGATACGTTTACGAGGATGCATAATAGACAGCATCTTAACTTTGCATCTTCTTGACCGGTCCTTACCTTACTTACTGTACCTTAGCTGTAAATTGCTTAAATATGTTTAGTACATACTTGAGTACTTACATATTTATTATTATTGAGCTTTGGGGCCAAAACACCTCAATATTCCGTGTTTACTGAATGCCCATCTTCTTCTTAATTCAAGGTCAGGACTTATAAAAAATAATATAAACTATGCATTTTATCAAGCACTATCTATTGACTGGTTCCATTAAACCAAGCTCGTGGTACCCTCCTATATTAAACGCTAGTTTTATTTAATTTGGCCTCTAAGAAAACATTTGGCCTGTAAATATTGGCACTGGACCGCACATGCCCAAACGGACAAATAACACCAAATTATTGCCCCACGTCGATAAATATACCGACTTGTGTCTATAGCCGCCTATCACACCGTTACGCGCCATTCATTTGAGTACCGATTAATAAGTAGATTTTTTTATTTCGATTATGTTTTTAGTATTTTTAAAATAAATATGAGGTACATACTTATATAGTTATTGTACTTATATTGTAAAAAAATATTGTTGAGCTGCAATCCCATCTGATGGTAAACGGAGAAGCTTTTGTATAAGGTTTATATCTGCAGCCCTCAAGGGGGTGTTTTAAAAGGCGGTTTTCAGGCCTTTTATATGTATTTCAGAATTAAGATAAAACAATTAACTTAAACTTTTATATCCTAGTACCATGCAAGGTGCTCTTGCCATCTGTCGATTGATAAATTTTTCCAATGAATTACTGCAACCGTGGATTAATATGTGGATCAATCGTGGATAGTTAAAAATTGACAAGCCCGCTGAGTTTCTTGCCGGATCTTCTCAGTTGAGGCCGCGTTGTGATCCGGTGGTAGCTTTAAAAAACAATTGACCGATCAAAAGTGCTAGCGTTAAGCCTATTTGAATTAAATTATTTTGATTAGAAGGAAGTAGATGAAAACTTGTTTAGCCAGACAGATAATCTATGTTAGGAAGTATGCTATGTAGCTGGTAAGTCTCATGTGTAAGAGACCGTCTACCACCTCATCACTAGATTGAATAAAAAATTGCCGGAATAGGTACTAAATGATACGGAACCCCGAAATCTTTTTTTTTTAATAAATAATAAAGCTTACACGTCGGTGTGACGAACGACCACTACGTTTACTATAAGTCAAATCGATCGGCCGGTGGTTACTGAGTGTTGGCCATCTTTAGGGCGTTTATTAAATTTACTCATCAGGCTGGACGATGCGTGTGCTGATATGGGGATGCTAAAGTAATTTTGTTTTCTTTAAAAAACTTTTGCCAAGTGATTATACCTTTGTTGAGAGAAACATATGCCTGCAAAAGGAGCTGAAATACTTTGGGCATACAGCCCGAAAATCTCCCGACAATCTGGAGCGACTTATAGTAACTGTTATGGTGAAAGGAGGAGGAAAGAGAGATGGAAGTCGCAGTCCTACACAATGGTCGGATCAAGTGACCAAACACCTAAAGATGAAGATCTCTGACGCGATACACTGTGCCACAGACCGACACAAGTGGCGAGAGATTACCTGAACAAAAGATGATCGGGAACATCCAACGCTCAGCAGAGATCTAACGACTGGAGGAGGAGGATGGCAGAATGCTTTGGAGAAGCATAAGAGTAGAATTTAAGGTTTTACAGGTCACAGCGGTGAACATACTTTGTCTATATAAGGAGGGCATTTTGGGGCATTTCCAAAGATATTCGTAGTGAAAAAAATCTTAACCCATGGGCAAATAAGCGCCAGTGATATAAATATATTTAAACAAACCTGAGCTGTTTGCAGTCTCCTGTCTAGTAACGGGGTCGTGTGCCCTGGAGAAATAACCTCACGTAACACAAGTAGGTGCTTCTAGTTTGAGGAGCGTGCATTCTCTGCGCCCCCTGGGACGTGCTCTAGCAAGCTTCCGGCGCTGGAGAGACTCTGACGAGGTCCGAACAGTTCTCAACGTCTACGAAGGTCACCGGGAAGTTTTTAGTGGTACCTTTTGAAGATTATAAATGGCTTTACAGGCATCTATTTAGACGGTCTTATGTAAAAGTTATCAATCGATATTTCCAACATAAATGTCTACATAAAATACACCATCAATAATATCGCTATCCTTTTAACACCTAACGCCGTCGTGTCTAATGCCCTAACAAATTACGTAGATAATGAGAACGTCTAGTAAGGGCGCCACCACACTGGCGTTGTAACGAGAAAATTATACGAAGTCTTAGCGGCGTTAATAAAAATTTGTAAGGCTAAGGGAGTACGAGTAAAATTAATGATGATTGTGACTTTGGCTTTAGTGGAATTTGACAGTCAGTACGTTATAATGATATTACTAAACATACATTTAAATATGAGTTAACTTCTCTCTACACTGTCCTCCTATTGCCCGTGGGATGTCCGGGTAAGAATAGGTCCTCCCTCCCTCCCATCTCCTACCATTGTGTATCTTAAAAGATGAATAAGGGAAAATAAGAAGAGTCTTTGTAATAAATTACCTTTTTTTGCGGGGAAAACCTTACAAAGGTCCCCGGGACCTGTGGGGCATCAACCTAAAATTCTCGCTGTCACTTCGGGTTATGCGAGAGGAACCTGGGATCTCCAGTGGAATTTGCACCAGATTCCCAGTGCCTCGCCTTTGAGCCCGCCACTGAGTGGCGCAATATAGCCACCCGGGAATCTGGTGGTTGCAAATCCGCCGCCGTCCTCCTCATAGTTACTGCTTGTACTCACTCAACCAGTACCCAGTTACCAGTAGGAACCAGCCACATCCTAGTAACATTATATTTGGCATGTGGTTGGGTCTCATACCCATGGTTAGTTGACCAACGCATGCGTTTGCGGTTTAGACCAACACGTTATGAAAGAAGAAAACTTTGAAATACCATCATTTACTCAGAAACAAGAGAAGAGGTTGGAAATATAGTCATATGGTAGAGCCAACGGAAAATGCTACTAGGGGCACAAAATTGTTACTTCTAGCAGGATTTGTACCCGTGACAAACAAGTGGGCTCCCATGGCAACACGGCGGCTACACACCTCATGGGAAAGAGAGGGCGTGGATATATGTAATTTATAATAATAATATTCTGGGACAATCCACACAGGGAACGAACGTTTGATTATTTAAATAACAGTGATGCCATTTTCTTTTTTTTTTTTTTTAGTTTTTTTCTCTTTTATTAGTTAATTCTTTCTTGTGCTATTGTATGTGCATGGCAGGGGGTCCATGAGGTCTCTGTGGTCCCAACGGAAGACCAGCGTGGCTTGGCAACAAGCCACTAAATGCTGAGTTGGGACCTATTCGTAGCAAATTTATTTTTTCATTTATCTTATTTTAGTTTTTAATTCATGTGTCTACTGTCGTGTTTTGTTATTTTGTTAATATTTTATTATATTTATTGATTATTGCTACGAATAAACAATTTTTCTTCTTCTTCTTCATCTGATCCCAAACTAGGAAGAACCTGTACTATGATACATAAATAGATAAACAACACCCAGACGCAATGTGGGAATCGAACCCACGACCTATTAGGTTGCGGCCAGAGTGTCAAGTTTCTAACTTCACGTTCTCTCATGAAAATAAAGCTTTGCCGTACAAAAAAATAAAAATCTTTCTTCTTTTTCTTCTTCTTCAAATGATAGGCATGATTTGTTTAAAACAATATTGATAGTTGAGTTCAATAAACTTTAACCGAAGGCCGCTAACTGACAATTCACACAGTTAAAACAGTTTCACATAGTCGCGGTTTACGTCGGACATATTTAACCTGCGAGATGCCGAGATAGCCCCGCCGCGTGCTTTATTACGATTTAATTCAACAAAACTGACTGAACTTGGCTTTGATACGCCGGCCTGCATGTATTGTAGTATAACCATGGATTTGTCTACTAATAAGACTACCTGCTTTAAATAAAAAAAAAAAGGATATGTGTTTTTACATTAGCATGACATGGTTAATTTCTAGACTAGGTACTCTATGTATATTAACAGAATCCTATTGACAAAAAAGTAACATTAATAATAAAGAAGACGTTTACTGTTTTTGATTTCTAATCGAAGATTTGATTTCTAATCTTAAAGGTTTACTTTTATGCCAGTGGCGTGCACAGAGGGTAGGCAAAAAAATTTATTCAGCTTGTTTCACCTATTTTAAGTATGTTATTATACTATTTCAAATATCCATAAGCAAGCAAATACTATAGACATATTAATTTGCATTTGAGAACAATAATAAGTTTATTCAGCGGCTGCATACTGACAAAAATACTTTGCCTACCCTAGGATTTCTCTAAACAGTCTTAATTTAAAAAAATCTTAGTTTGGACATGAATTAACGTAATTTTTTTTAATGTAAATGGATGTGTTGGTAATATTGATTAATTTAAGGATATTTGTGCTGGAACACGAACAATTAGCATACAGCATAAACAACTCGCAGATATTTTTGCCTGCTTTCAGTGTACGCCACTGTTTTATGCATTTATAATAACAAACACTTTATTGTAGACCAAATTGTATAAATAAATTAGACAATGTCAGGCAGCTATCGCTAAAAAAGCTATCTTTTCTTGAAAACCTTTAAGAAAAAATGGGATAAATACATAATGCAGCAGTCGATGGTGCACTAAATAGTGTAAGGCATACAAATAAATATAAATAAAATTATTTACTTACTTACTTAACATTTTATGCTTTATCAACAATACTTAGATAGGTTGACCCTGAAAACCAGCGCTGCGCCAGGGACTTGTTTTCCAGCTCACCATAACGCTGAGTGGTCAATCTCATTTGGGTGGTAATGTGGCGTAAGATTTCCACTACATCATTATCATTGTACCTGTTTTTATTTTTTTTGTTTCCTTTATATCTGTAATGTTTAGGTTTAGTTTTTGTTATTTTTGTATGTGGGCTTTTTTGTGTTAAAATAAATGTATTTCTTCATTTTCGTCTTCAAAAATTTAATCACAATTCTATTTTTATTTAAAAAGGTATCACATTTTCTTAAGAATAACATATTAAACGAATTTTCTACATGAGATTTCACTCTTGGTAGCTTTGAGACATAGCACAGGACAGACGCTGAAAACGCGTGGTACATGGCCACCCTACTCCCGGATAAAGACATGGCAGAAAATGTTCGTTTTATTCTGGTTGTGATCGCTCCGCTATGACAAAGATATTATTTAATACTAGATACAATGCGATGTAGATCCATCTTTGAACGTTTTGTTAATATTGCTTTACTGAGCTTTGTTTAATATTATTATATCCTGAGACTACTACCGCAGTTGTGCTTGGCGATGACTGCTTGTTTTATCAGACGGGCCCGTTGGTCTAGTGGTCAGACACCCTGCCTGCTAACCGATGGGTCGTGGGTTCGATTCCCGCCAAGTGTCTGGGTGTTGTTTATCTATTTAAGTATGTATTTACAAAAAAAAAAGTATATAAGTATTAGTATCAGTTGTCTGGTTTCCATAGTACAGGCTCTGCCTAGTTTGGGATCGGATGACCGTGTGTGGATTGTCCCAAGATATTATATTATTATTATTTTTTTTTATCAGACAGACAAGAATAAAATACCCAAATAAAAAAAAAAACTTAAAGAATCGTAAACCCGTAATATAGGTGTCACATCTGTAGTGTTAATAAGATTTTATTTGATTTTGTGCTTAATTTTATTAGTTTCTGTAAAAACTATGTAGGTGGCGTGATTACCTTAAAGTTGGAATGTGTACATTGATATACCAACCGAATGAAAAGTTTTTTGTTTAAAAATTACTTAAAAAAAAATACAATATATATCTAGACTACGTTCATTCTATAAACACCACGACCTACCGTAGCGGCAACGATATTTAGAACGAAACGATTGTCGTAGGTACTTTAATTATTGCCCGAATGCCTCAAGAGGAGGGTTATGTTTTGGAGACTATGTATGTATGTCTATTTCTTTGGCACGACCTACAGCCTAAACGGATTGATAAAAGGTGGTATCAAATGAAAGGTGTTAATGAGACGATTTGAAATGTATAAACAAGTGTTGAAATTAAACTACTTTTACGGATTTTATTATCTTATCTTTTTTTTTTTTTTGCACGGCCTCAAGATACTGTAAGCTCTTACTGCGTAGATCGGACCAACAATAATAACTAAGAAGACCTGAAGGTACACCGGCATAATTGTGACATAAGGACGTTCAACATCTCAGTCCTCCCGTGACCATGGGTGCTGCAAAGCATTCGAAACGTCGGGATAGTAAAATCAATAAATAAACCGCGATAAAATCCGTAAAAGTAGTTTAATTTCAATGTGTAATATTCGCGTAAGTAAAAGACAACATTATATAAACACGTGTATACGTATCATGTATGTATAATATAATTTAAAGCCATTCTGTTTGTTCGCAGTTGGGCTTTTTGTGCTTTTATAATTCTTGATTTAGTTCATCATTTTCAGCTGTCAAACCTTTCAGAGGTGATGGTAACTTAATTCATAATTCCAATAATCGATTACAAATCGTCTCGATTGCGCAACTCGATACAATTTCCCCTAGCTCATAATCGCATTGTCGTGTCTGTCTGTGTGTCCGCACCGACGTCACGATCGACCGTCACGATCGTCTACGCGTGTCCTTGCGTGGGTATTATGTTAGCTTCTGGTCACTTTCATTTATCGTGTCTTTTACAGAAGAACACCGCGGTGAAATGATTCGACTTTCTGTCTGTAGGTATACCATGCTCTATCGAGATTTGCTTACGAACGTGTCGATATCTCGACACGTTCGTAAGCCAATCATCACAATCATATCATCGACGGGCGACGGGCCCGTTGGTCTAGTGGTTAGATACCCTGGCTGCTAACCGATGGGTCGTGGGTTCAATTCCCACCAAGTGTCTGGGTGTTATTTATCTATTTAAGTATGTATTTACAAAAAAAAAAGTATATAAGTATTAGTATCAGTTGTTTGGTTTCCATAGTACAGGCTCTACCTAGTTTGGGATCGGATGACCGTGTATGGAATTGTCCCAAGATATTATTATCGCCCTCTATAACCAGCCATGAGGATAATGTTGTCTTTTACTTACGCGAATATTACACATTGAAATCAAACTACTTTTTCGGATTTTATCGCGGTTTGTTTTATGCGTAGATCGGACTAACAATAATAACTAAGAAGACCTGACATAATTGTGACATAAGGACGTTCACCATCTCAGTCCTCCCGTGACCATGGGTGCTGCAAAGCATTCGAAACGTCGGGATAGTAAAATCAAAAATAAACCGCGATAAAATCCGTAAAAGTAGTTTGATTTCAAAGCCATGAGAATGTTTAAGAAATTCCTTAACAATATTCCTTGAGCCACTTCCCCGAATTACAACTACTTATATCTAGATGACCCGTGGGGTATCCGGGTAAAACTAGCACCCTCTCATCTCTTCCCGTCGGGTGTTTGTAAGAGGCGACTAATGGACAAGAAGACGGGCAACAGCTACTTTCTATTGGATTACCTACCACCTATCCTACTGCGATCCCCAAGCCGCCTGCCAAGCGCATTTAGGAGAGTGTGCGCAGGAATAGGCATAATGACTAATTTTGAAAAAATGCTCTATAATGTACTTACGGGTCTACTATTGCCGAAAATAATAATATTTTTGTATTAAATTTTCAATTAACAGCAATATTTTCAATTTTTTAAATAGAGTTTGAATTTCATTCCAAAACGATGGCCGGTGCATGGCACCATTTTGTGACGTCACTAAGGTGTAAATAAACATCTGTCTCGGTATAAAAGTGAATCATTGTATGAAAGAAAAAGTTGAGATGACAGTTTGACAGTTGTTTATTTACACAGGATTGACGTCATTCAGTCTGATCAGCGTTTATTACAAAATGGCGATTAGCTGTATTTGAGTAATTTATTTGCTTAAATATCACGAAAATCTCTCTCTTATTATGAAAATGAGAAGCATTTTTGGAATCAGTGCAATCTGTTCTAATATTTAAAACCACAGATTTATTGATATTGTGTTGCAGTCATCATGCCTATTGCATGACTTGATTCCACCATCCCCTTTCCATCATCGGACGACGAGACGCACGGCACATACTCACTCACCCTTATGCCTTCAGTCCGGATCAAGTTGTTTGCTTCTTCTTTTATAATAAGGACAGCTAAGGACTGGAACAGTTTGCCTGCGTCGGTTTTCCCGCCCGATTATAATGTGGGTGTCTTTATGTCTAGAGTGAATAGGCTTTTAATAAGCTAGTGTGCTTAACCATTCTCGATTGCGTCGCCGCTTTCCATCAGGTGGGACTGCAGTCAAGCACTAGCTTATATGTAGTAAAAAAACAAAAAAAAAGCGTGGGGATTATGGCAACCCCTCCCTTCTAAGAGGGAGGCCTTTGTTCAGCAGTGGACGTCTTTGGGGTGCTCATGGGTGGATGGTACGGATTAAAGCTGGTTTCAGACTACGCTATAATATATAGCTATATAGTATATAGCTCATAGCAAAACAATATCGCGCACCATACATTGTTATGGACACGTTCTCACTGTACTGTACTATATAATTATTGGCTTGACTTACTATACGCTATAAGTTGGTGCGATGTGCTGAGTTCATACTGTGCTATATAGCGCGGCCCCCTTTTCTTCCTCCCTCACCCCCGGCCGTCCCGCAAGCGAAACGAGCGATATACTATAAATGCTTGCGATAATATCGCGTAATGTGAACGCCATGCTATATAGTATAGCTTTAGGTCCTTCTTTGCTATACTATATAGCTATATATTATAGCGTAGTCTGAAACCCGCTTTAAAATTGACCAGCCAGATAACACTTGACTAGCAACTGACCAAAAATACAAGAATGCACTCGCTGTGCTATAATTATTGTGTTTTTCGACACAAACATTGTCAGGTATTATAAAACATTACATGAAAATTATTTCACATTATCCATTTGGCAGTGGTATATCTTGGCTTGAGCACCGACCGTTAGTCAGTCAAAGTTGCTAACCACAGGTTAAATACCTTCATTTTTATGATTCGTCATACTTCAAACATGAGTCACTGCGTCTAGACCGTTTTGCGTAGTTTTTGTCCTAAACGCTCCATCACAAAGATAAACTTGCAAAAAAATAAATTAAACGCCTTTTTATACTTTCCACGCTTATCTCGCGATGAAAGAACAAGCCGGCAGGTTGTGTTCCCCGTCTCGTGAATTTTGTGTTGATCGGTTGATGTAGTTTATTTTTAGAAGGATTTATATCCTTATTTATATAATAGCGAAATTAGATGGAGAGCGATATTGAATATGAAGACTTTTGGGGATAGACAAGAAACAGTTTCAAATTTAATAAACCTTGTAAACCTTCAATTGGTCCCCGGGAGCTGTGGGGCTCTACCGGGGCATGTGGGATTCTTACCCACTAAAACCCCCGCGGCTGTCGCATCGACACATGTGTCTCCCGGGCTCTAGGGTGGGATATGCACCAGGGGCCCCTCAGTGCCTTGCTTTTGAGCTCGCCACCAAGGGGCGCATTGTAGCCCCCCGGAACCTATCACGGTGGTCACGGGGACGGGGTTCGCAACCCCGCCACCGTACTCAATGGACGTCCTAGGGCCCACACCCCAACGTCCAGCGATTCCGAAGGTTCTTTATTAAACCTAGGGTAGGCAACACGCCTACCTAAAGCCTATAAGTCACTCGTAAGCCGTACATTAGTAATAAGTCTAGCTACAGTGCTCTTTATACCGGAATGTAACGTTGTTTGGTTTGCACATTTGATGGTAGAATATGGTAGTACTGCGGTAGTATGTACGCACCTGGCCAAATTGGGTAGCGGCCAGGGTTTCTAAGTCTAACCACCAGGCCAGACGAATAATCGGCGAGTATCCATTTAATAAAATATCAACAAAGTAACATCTCAATCCAATTGTACAATAAAACGCTCACATGAATATAATACCACCATACCCACTGGCCTAGAGGGTGTATCTGCGTCGTCGTAAAGCAGTCGGCTGCGCAGGCGCAACCCAACACCGCGCGATAGCATCGCGCATGACAGATCGAACCGTGGACAGTAGCGGGGAACACTTTACTACTACAAACAGACGGCCATGCCCTTAAGGGCTTTTCTTATATTTAATTTAATCCTATCTTTTCATTTTCTGTATAGAAAGTCTTTATAATATCATACTTTCCTTCTATTCTACTGTTGGTGGCTATAAAATTGGCCCCGGTAACCACCGGTATGCACTTCGACCCAGTTGGATCCATTGTGCATGCCCTAGCCCTTACTCTGTTGCTGACGTGTCGAAGAGTTTCCTTAGGTACGCAACGATTGCGCCAGCTCGGAGCTGTACATAATCATCTGGTATAGGATAGGCTTCTCCCAGCTGACTCAACTTACGTCTCGTAAGAGCGTCGCAGCCACACAATATGTGTCGCATTGACTCTTTTTTACCTTCGCAGAATATGCAAGTATCAACAGTACTTACTTAGCCTCGTCCTGTGGAGGTGCTCATTGGTACCAAAATGTCCCGTGAGTGCACCTATTAGGCGCCTTGTGATTTTAGGTTTAATAATTTAACCCCTCAGTCCACCCTTGTGCTAGAGAAAGTTATGGAGTGGTTTAGGCCTGACGCTTCCCTCCATTCCTTTATGACATTCACGCATTACTTTAAAAAATAATATAAACATCGTTATTTTTTCGTATGGGGCAACCTGATGTCAGAGTTGTTCAAGCAACTAATAAGGAGACGGGTAGATGCTATTCTTACCCGGACACCCCACGGGTATGACCCCACGTCCCGTACAGTAAAATAACGTCAGCCCTTATGGCTGGGGTTAGAGCGAGTGAGCGTCTCAGTCAGGCATTGATGTCGCACGCCGCGTTGTGACTTCTTGGCACCAGGTGAATGTGATTTAATTTTAATTTTATTATTTAGATAGTTTATTGATTTTAATTATTGTTGTGCGTGCTTACTTTCTTCCATTTGTCTTGATAGCTTTAAGTTAAGTATTAAACATTCTTACTTAGTTAGTATAAATAAGTTAAGTATTGTTTCTGGTTACCTTGGGTTGCGTTCGTGGGGTCACCTAGGGCCCTGAAAACCAGCGCTGTGTTGTGGCTTGTTCCTCAACACAGCATTAAGCTGAGTGGGAGCCCTGCTTCACACAGACGACGTGCATACAATACTGTTATTAAATTATTTGTGTTTTGTATTATTTGTCTGTGTGAAATAAAATTTATTCTATTCTATTCTATGACATGAGTAATGGCGTAGGTAATAAACCTGTCGACAATACTTGTTGTTCTTTTTTTTAACTTAACATTGTATTGTTTCAGGTGCTCAAAACAGAAGGACATCAGCTGGCCTGGCTTTGGAACTATTTGAACAGCATCAGGGCACACACATACTGCAGGTAAAACCATTTCCTGTCTGTAAAGAGTTGTAGATGGCGCCATTCACTGAGTAGCGCTGCCGTTCACGCTGACCTGAATTAGTGAAATTTAAAATTCCGATTGAATTGAAATTCGATTGGATTGAATTGAAATTCACATTGGTTTCCAGACTGGTTTACATTGATTTAAATTCTATTCTATTACCACTGTAACGCTTTGCGTAAAAGAAACAAGCATAAATAGTAAGTAAATGTGTAATTTAAAGACACGGTATAGTTGTACAGGGCGTGGGTTCGAAGGCCGAGTCGGTTCTCTGTCCGTAAGGAAAACCACTGTCCTGGCTAGAGAGAAGTCCGGTTGGAACCGTGGTCCCCAGGATACAGCACGAGCGTGGTCCCAGGATGCAGCACGGCACAGCAGGGCAAGGCACAGCAATTAGCGTCCCAGCGGTCGTAGAGGTTGCGTCGTCAGGCCAGAGCCAAACTCGCCCGGGTAGTGACGGGCCCGTTGGTCTAGTGGTCAGACACCCTGCCTGCTAACCGATGGGTTGTGGGTTCGATTCCCGCCAAGTGTCTGGGTGTTGTTTATATATTTAAGTATGTATTTACAAAAAAAAAAGTATATAAGTATTAGTATCAGTTGTCTCCATAGTACAGGCTCTGCCTAGTTTGGGATCGGATGACAGTGTGTGGATTGTCCCAAGATATTATTATTATTATTGTTGGTGGCTTTAAATTAGGTCCGGTAGCCACCGAAACACTTTTCGACCCAATTTGCATCCATTGTGCATGCCATACCCTTACTCTATTGATGACGAGTCGAAGAGTTTCCTAAGGTACGCCACGATTGTCCACCTTACTTTATATTGGTTTTGTTGCCATTGGCATTGTTGGTTTTCGTTCCATTCTACGATTCTCAACTGACTTGAATTTCTCTCGAAATTAAATTACCGCACTTGCAATAAGGGTTCCATACACAAAGAAGACAGCTTTCCATTTAAGAGCTGTCTCCCTGAGAAACCACCCGTGTAACGTGTAACATGTCGCAGTTTCAAATCCTGCGGAAAACTAGCAGTTTCGTTGAACTTTACTGCTTACAGGCCGATCACTAATGCGTCGGATGGGTATAAAAGATTCAGTACTGCATTTGATCTCTCCCTAGTTGTGTTGGTCTTCCATACTATCGGATAGAGAGAGTTAAAGGATTAGAGAGCCCCAGTGACTGCGCAAGCACTTGTGCACTATAATATACCCTGCGAAGATGGCTAATCTAGTGAATGATCCGCCAATATTGCCATCTGCTATCATCGAGCTCTACATCAAAAGTTGCTAGAAAGTCGCTAAAACTGATTCTACCGGAGGAGCGGACTCAGGATTTTGCCCTAGGAGGGGCACACCATTGGCGTAAATTAGTTTCGCCGACAAAAGTTTTTTTTTTGTCAGTAGGCATAAGTCAAAACAAAGTCAAAGCAAAAGTCAAAACAAAGTCGCTTAATTGGCCACACTTTGTTTCACTAGCCGCTGTCGCTGTTAATGTCTTCTTAAGTGGAGGAGACATTATCATTATTCAAAAGAAAATAAAACTCTAACTGCCGAACCTACAAACGTCAATTAAAGTTAATGATCCATTCTTTGAAATCGGATTATTTCGACACTCGAAGCAAATTAATACTTAATACGCTGATAGTGAGTAGAGATAACAATTATCTCGTATTCCATAATCGAAATTAATCATAAATGGCTCCGACAGATGAAATAAATAGATTTTAAAAGTGACTTAATTTGAATTAAAGTTAATTGGGGTTTATGAGTGCGGCAGTAAGCAACTATATCTTACACATTTTTACCTACAAATTACTTTTTGATAATATTTACTCAAATAAACAGACAAGGTAACCGTTACCATAAAACAAAGAGTTGTCGAAACTTCAATCAAATCTGTTTACTTTCGTTACAACAAAAAAAAACATTCAATGCGTGACTCTACCACACTCGAACTTGGCTGTGCATTGCGCAATAACTTGGCCAACTTAACAGTTTTTTTGCCAACAAAACACACAATGGAACGTGTACAATAGAAACTGCAACACACATAGCTGAACGAAAAGGAACCCAATTTGATAATATTTCACAGTTTTCAATGAAATTTCATAACGAAATTAATTGAACATATTGCTTTTGGTGCAACAATCGAATTGATAGGGTTGAGATAATTTTGTTGGTTTCCAATTCATTGGTTCTGTACAAAGATTATTTTAAGTTATCAGCCATTTGTCACTGACAATTTAGTAAAAGGCGCGCAGTGGCCGCGAAAATCGGAATAAGTTAAATGAAATTTAAAGTTAAAGTAAAGAGACAAAATATAGACATAACTAATCAATCATTATTAATATACCACCTGGGGTGGATAATACGACAGTAAATTAAACACCATGTGCGTAATGACGTTCCTAGTCGAATGCCTAATAAGAGATTAGAAAAAGTGATTGTAATTAATCTAATAAATAATTACTAGAGGGGTGACTATTCGGTGTGATAGTGTCGAAACATACGAACGAGTAGGTATTTCCACCCGCGCTGTTGCTGCCCGTACCAGAGGTTAATGGCCCAATATTTACAATTGGTGTTTTATTTTGATTACGTCTTTCAGCAGTATATTTAGTTCAAAAGTATTTTTTTTTTTAATTTATTTAAGGAATTATTTGACGGTTCCAAAATACTCCTGTGTAGTGATATTACCAGATTTTTCATTCATTGTCGTATCGTCTTCCCCACATTGTATATAAAGATAGTGCTAAATCATTTAGATAAATTCTTATAGCTTTGAATGAAACTTGTCTTCAATAATGAATTCTTACCCACTAAAACCCCCGTGGCTCTTGCATCAGCACATGATAGACCTGGGCTCTTTGGTGTGATCTGTACTAGAAAATCTTCAGTGCTCTTGGGCCATTATAGGCTCTGACATGGTGCACACGGGGACTGGGCCGCCGTACTCGATGGACGTTATTAAGGGCCCGAACCCTAAACACCCAGCAACTCCGAAGACTAGTTGTGTGTCTTATCCAATATCAGTTTAACTTTGATTACTAATCAATCTGCTTCTACTCAATCCGTTTCATCTTTTTCTTTGTACAGACACAAAAAAAAACATGTAAATACGGAACTCCAAAAAACAGTTATAACTCGATCACGTAAATTATCATTTTGCAATCGATTCAGATGTCATTATAATATTGTGGGTGCTGTGGTTTCCATTCTACAGCAAATGGCGGTAGTACGTGATTCCTTGGTAATATTTTTTAACATCTGTTTCAAATCAACTGTTTTGCGGGACTGGTTGTACGGTTTTGTTGAAAAAAAATAACCGTACATGAAGGAACGCAGTTTTAGTGGATTTGTTGTGACATTTTTGTGATCATGACTTGAATTTCGTGACTGACACTTGGTTTTACTGCGTGGACTAGTAGACATTCTATTGGAGGCTGTCTTGAACAATGACCCAAGAAAACAGGGGCAAATTAGATTTAAAAATCTGTTGAAGCCATCTTAGCATAAACGTATAGAACCAATATTTAAACATAGGACGTATATACTTTGTGGCGAAATCTAATTACTTATTTTCATATTATTTTATTAATTGTTCTCAAAATACAGAAATGATAATACTAATTTAGCTAAAATCAAGTCAGATTATTTTATCCACGAATTTATTTATCGAAATAATATTTTGATTGCCGTGTCCAATATTTTATATTCATATTAAATGTCAATTTATATGTTTATTATAGTCCTCTTACTCCAACTATGCAGTTTCCAAACTCTAATAATATTTATAAATATCATCATCTGTTATAGAAATAAATCACGCAGTGCGTAAAACATAAATCAAGATTCACTTAAAAAGAAAACTTTATTTAAATAATAGTTGTTTTGCTTAGAAAACATGTAAATTAACATTCAGAAAGGATTCAGATTGAGTTAAAACGTCCCAAAAAGTTTATTAAAACTATCAGTCTAAATCAAAATGCAATGTCATCACAAAAAGTTTATTAAAAACTGACCTTTAATACAAACTAGAACCACGTCCAGCGGCTTTCTATTAAATCTTTACTCTATCACAATCATAATCCACATTTTTTACAAACTCATCGTTTAAACGCTTAATTATAAAAAAAACTGTTTTCATTACTATTTGTTGTATTTCGTCAACCGTTGCATCCCATTAAAATTTGGAGATGAGAACTCTTGACGTCAGATTACTGCTAGAAGGGACTACCGACTTACGATCAGAACACGTCATATGCGGGATCGGCAACTAACTACCAAAGAAGTTTTTAGCTCCACAATAAATTTAATACGTTTTTTTATATAGGATTGTTTCAATTCAATTCAATTTATTTGCATAAATGTGGTGCTTATAAAGATGGTACATTAAAAACATAGCGAGCGATACACATTTGCCATTAAGTAGCATGCAAAATTATATACAAATTCATATTGGATTTAAAAAATGTCAAGCCTGGAAAATGTCATATTTATAGCTTAATAAAAAAACCAACAACAACAAATTGTTTTTAACAAGTTTTGATGAAAAATCTGTTAAGCCGTTGGTCTTCTTGATTATTTTTTAATTTTCTTTTCCCTGTAAATATAATGAATTAAAACCCTATTTTAAACTTACGTGCTGATTTCCAATAATTTAATGTCTTACGACACAAAGACAAGACAACAACAAGACGACAAGAAGACGGGCAGCAGCGTCTTTCTAATGGATTACCTACCATCTATACTGCAATCCCCAAGCCGCCTGCCTAGCGTAGGGATTATGGCAACCCCTCCCTTCTAAAGGGGGAGGTCTTTGGTCAGTAGTGGACGTCTTACGAGAACAGACAGTAGCAAAAGTTGGAGCAAAGAAGTTGCCTGTGGCTAAAACTGGTTGTGCGAGTGATTGAACAATGATTTTGCGAGTGCTAATACAGTAATCAATTTAAATTTGCCACTTCTAGTGCTACTTTAATTCGTGGCTATAATAGACTTCGGCCATTTTGGCTCGTGTTGTTCACCTTTCGTCTTCACCGTGTCCATCTATTTGTTTACTTTTTTTGCTGGCCGTCACTAAATTGATGTTAGGTAGAAGTATAAAGTAGTATTCGTTTTAGATTTGCTGCACATTACATCTACTCATATAATAAAATAAACAATCTCAGTATTGTAGTTTAAGATCTACAAAAATAACAAGTACAGGTATTAAACATTTTATTAATTTCTTTCGTTACCAGTTTCATGTATGCGTAAAATGAAATAGTAAAAAGCACTTGTAACAAGGAGTGAGTCATGAAATTTGCTTCTTTAAATCTGACTATTGAACAAGGGAATAGATATAAAGAGATGTAGTTTTAGTATAGGGATGATTTAACACTTGATTCCTTATCAGTCACGCCTGCGATAAAAGGAGGTTTATGTATGTAGCTGTTTAAGAAAATACCAGAAGTCTTATCCTTTTGGAAATTCATATCAGGTACAGTAGCCGATCCAGGCTTATGCGAACCCAGCTGAGCGCAGGATTTATGAAGTCACACACTAAAAAGCAAACAAAATCATAAAGTAAGAAGTGATGAAAGTTGTAGGTTAGGTAGTTACTTACTAGCTACTGATGACCGCAGTGGCGTGCACAGAGGGTAGGCAAAAAAATGTATTCGGCTTATTTAACCTATTTTAAGTATCTTAGTATACCATGTCAAATATCCATAAGCAAGCAAATACTATAGAGATATTAATTTGCAATTCAAAACATTAATAAGTTTATTCAGCAACTCAATATTGACAAAAATACTTTGCCTACCCTAGGATTTCTCTAAACAATCTTAATTTGAAAAAATCTTAGTTCGGACATGAATTATCGTATTTTTTTTTTATGTAAATGGAAATGTTGGTAATATTGATTAGGTTAAGGATATTTGTGATGGAACACGAACAAATAGAATAAAGGAAAAACAACTCGCAGATATTTTTACCTGATTTCTGTGCACGCCACTGGATGACCGCATGTGAATTATCCTAGCCTGGGACAATTCACATGCAGTCATCAGTAGCTCCTCCTGAGACTCCCATGCTACTATTTTATTATAGCTTATATTTGTCTGCTGACGTTACCAGCCAAGAGAAGTTTCACGGCACCTGCGCACTGACCGTAACAATTAATAATACAACACTATTGTTTAGGCATAATGTAACATGGTTTACAATACACGCACCTATTTATTGGACAAAATTGCTAAATTCAATACAATAATAACAGTTGCGTACAAATTGTAATGATGAAATTATTATATTTTCTGGTGCACTTGTGAAATACCCACACGCGTAACTTCTTGTTTGGCTAGCCTGCATAGCGGCGCTACGGGAAAATTCTTGCTTTGCAAACCGGAGGTCGCGGGATTAAATCCCACAGGGACAACAAATTTGTGTAGTTGTTACCCTAAGGGTTTGGACAGTGCAGTCCGATCCATCCAGACAAATTTCTGGAAATCCTTGCATCGGATGGGCATGTACAAGTCGATCCTGCGCCTAACATCTCCCCGGTCGTGTCAGTCTTCCTTCCGATAGGATTGTGGGGATGACAGGAAGTAAAGACTTGTTTCTTCACAAGCACCTGTGCACTAATATATCTTCCTCGTAGATCTGCTGAAAGGTCGGCCGCTATAGTCACATGGGCCAAAAATACATTACATATTATAACGAATCTATATTTGAGCTAGACATGTCTAAATGTCTTGTGTGTGTATGTGTACCTATTATTAATTTTGTTAAATTTTGTTCACAGTCTCTGGATGGGTTTGCGTTGTCGGTGGCGGCGGACGGCAGATTCCTGTACATATCTGAAACTGTTTCTATATATTTAGGATTATCACAAGTAAGTACAATTAAAGTAGGGCCAGTTTAATAGATCACATCTGACACTTCATCAAAATTTGACAACGTAACCTTGTAACGGCGGGCATAAAATATTTTTTTTGATTACATATTTATTGTAATAATGACAAAAGAAACAGACAGAACAAAGAAACTGACAGATGTCAAATGTGGTCTATTAAATTGGCCCTACATAAGAATATGATTAGAAGTTCAATGCTTTATTAATAATAATAGTATTTAAGTACCTTATATCCAGGGACCTTACTCTTACTTCACAAGTACCCTAGAGTTCTAGGCCAAAAACCATGCGAGCTTTGTGTAGGTTTGTGGACTAAACACACCTATCAAATGAATTTAAAGACATGTTCAAGAATATTAAATAATACAATTGAATATTACAATAATAAATAATGATTCATAAAAAATATTTTTGCTCAATTAGTAAGCGGTACCTACATAATTCAACGATTAGCGATTTAGTCGCTGCAATAAGCGATGTATCACGATATGCGTAGTTTAAACGCGATGTAACTTGGAACCAATCGCTAAAATTCGCTTACACAGCTGAAAAATGGCTGATCGCTGCTGAAAGTCAGTCAAAATATCTATGTTATTATGTAACCCTAAGGAGGCTCTTACGCAAAATAATTTTTACCGTTAACGAGAAGATCCGGCAAGAATTTCAGCGACAGTAATTTTTCGAAAGAAGTTTATTTCCAACAAAAACGTCACAAGTCAAGATATTTAACGCGGTCTTTAAAGATCGGTTATATCAACTCCATCTGTCCCTTATCGTGGGCTCATTCACATAAACACAATGCATAGGAATGATTTAATCACAGTAGTTTCGGCGGCGCTAGAAAGACATCCGGCGGTAACTGCGCCAGATGTAAGATAAGCCATTTTACACGTGTCGCGTTATGCCCGATACGTGGACGGTTTATTGTACGCGGCTATTTTTTTGGAACGTCATCTCTGGAAGGGTATGGTTTCACGTGAAGGCTTTTTTTATAATATGATGGAGGAGTAAGAAAGTTCATTTGTTTAGTTTTTTCGGTTGTAACAGCTATAGTTACAAAATAAAAATAAAAACTCAATATTGACGTAACAAGAACCTATAGATAATTAGATAATAATAACCAACATCTCGTAATGAATTTTAAATGCTTATGGATCTGATAAAAGTTCTAAAAGAGTACAAAAAACTGATAGTTTATTGAATTGGATTAAAGATACTATAAAAAATAATTTTGCACTAAATTAAATTACATCTAATAGATGAGATTCTTATTTCTTACATCTAACAAATAATAAAATCCATAGCAGAAAAAAAACATGTATAAAACAAATGGTAAATTAAATAACGTTACAAAATTAAAAGGCGCTGCTAAAAGAGCCGAAAACTGGGAAATTCGTTTCCAAAATGGCTGGCAGGGGGTGGTGGGAAAGAGACGGGAGATAGGGGGAAAAGGACGATGCGATATGCCGGTCACGTCTCGGGCCAGGCAGGCGCGTGCTCCTCATCCTAATGCCAAACTCACACACCCCCGAACGCACGCACACTTGCACAGCGATAAACGTCGAAACATCTTTCACATATACGTCCACACGTCACATCTGTGTGTGTAACATAAAATACATAAACTTCCTGGTAAATAAGAGTAGATACAACTTTCTTATAAGTAAAGCTTGTGTTAGACGTTTCGGCTATATTAAATTCTGTCTTTTTCCTTTTGGTGAAGGCTGATGATAACGCCGTCTATGGGAAATCATATTTTCTCTTTTACGTTGGGACCTTTTTTGTTTGCCAATGTTTTTACGATGAAATTATTTACGTGTTGCTTTTTCTTGCGCATTTAATGTTACATTTTTGAATCATATTCTTATCTTGTAACTAGTTTTTAGATGATCTCAGTTTGGTAACCTTCGAAGATGTGCGGTCTATAAATATAATGGATTGAAGATTCAAAGAAATAGGCATTCCAGTAGAAAATAACCACTAACTGATTAAAACTACTAACAAATACAGTCACGCCAAGTCCTTTTTAAATGCTAAAGCTATTTATTCCTTAGAGGTTGGCATTCGACTCTAATGTCAAACATTATCCTTAAATTAACTTTTAACAGACCACGTCCAAACAAGTATTTAATTGCGACTTCATTTACAATGATCCTCAATCGTATACCGATTCGATCAAAGATGTTATCAAAGCGAATGCTAAGCGAATACGAATTTACAATTCTAGTCAATCCAACTTCTCGATTAGTGTTTCTAATGCCTTTTGCACTTCCAAGTGGTTTTTTTTACCATTTACCAATGTCAGAAACTTTTCCACATTTATAAATTCCAAATCGCTTCTGGAAATTCGTATCCCATCAATCGGCGAATCGGTAAACACTATAAAATCCTTGCGACCATTCCGAGAAACGACCACCGTAACGTTACCATTGTTTTATGGTATTCACATGCAGCACTTGACTGCGGATACACGCCCACTGAATGTTTAATAGGGTCCCACAATTATATTTGATAAATTTATTTAAAGATGCATTAGCATAAACCCGTGAAAGGGTCATTGTGAAAGTTCTGTTGGTTTTGCTATGCCAGATTTTCATTATATCTTTACTATAGGTACAATATTTACAAAACCAACGGTGTTTGATCTAGGTTACACAAGTTATAATTTCTTGAAACATATTTCATTGATATCCATACTTTTTAAGAATTAATGCGGTAATTCAATAATCCACATTAATATTTTCAATTGTAAGAGATATTTTCTTAAATGAAAATACAGAGATAATCAGTATAACTTCCTACACAAACACAGTCATGCCACGTTTTCAACTCTTAGTTTAGCAATGCGAAGAGGATATCCTGAATGTTAGTGTTAGCCTTACTATAAGCTTTTATTAAAATATTAGCACAGAAAGTTGTCCCATGAAGTCTTCCATTGAATAAGCTGTACGAGTATATACTCGTTGAATATTTATTGTATATGTTTATTGCCAAATAGAAACTGATCACGAGAAATTTTCCATATATTAGGCTGTATATCTTTAACGCCAAATGGAATATTAGAGAATACAGTTATTTTTATATTCCCTAATTTGTTCTTAAGCTTGATAGGTATCTACTTTACTAAAAAATCCATCATCACTTTTTTCCCACGACAATTTCTTGTTTTAGCAAGAGTAACCACACTAACATACAATCTATCTTTAATCTCCACAAGGTTACTTCTGTCATCGTTCCTGTCAACAATAGTTTCATCAAGCACCGTTTCCTCAGAGATAGCATCCACTTCACAGTTACGATAAGTTTCATCAATTGTAAACACTACCTCGTTAGTTGGTGTACCTGATTCTATGAAGCCACCTGCCATGCGATGCTTGATAACAAGTCTTTCATTCATAACGACGGTGGTGTACGTGACGGCTAACCATTCAGACGCTCGTGCGTTTTAATGTCTTGGACTTTTTTAAGACCTGTTTTTTATTAGCCAATCATATTGTGGCTCTTCTTTTTTTGTTATTAGAGTTTCATGTTGTACGATTTTCTTCCTTCTGTATTTGTATATTTATATTATTCTTAAACTCGTTTGTCAAATTAATAAAACTATGTATTTAGTATAATAAAATCATCTGATAACTTACTTAGTGAACTAACCAAATTAAGTATCAACTAACAACAACATTAATCAACTTTATCTATGGCGTCTTAAAATAACAATTCATCATTGTATTTTAATTATTAATAATTACCGACATCAACATTTACAAAAAGCAATCGTATACAAACATTACCTTCCAAACTCAAATGTGACTTAAATCAACTGTCGGATTGCATTCACAAATTATAACCCCTTCTCTCATTTAACTTTTCTAGATTATTAACTCTGATCTTGAATATTTGCTCCACAGGTAGAGATGACTGGTAGCAGTATATTTGATTACGTTCATCAAGCGGATCATGCGGAGATCGCAGAGCAGCTAGGGTTGTCCTTGACTGGAAGACCGGGAACGGCAGGCCTTAATAGCCCCGCTTCGGGGAGCGAAGAGGGCAGTCAGCATGGCACTAATAACCCTGATGGTAAGTTTGGAAATATTTTTGATATAATAGAAAGTTCTATGATAGAGATTTTTTTACTAATTCGAGATAATGTGCAGTTACATAGGATTGAAGATAATAGTTCATTTATTAACGTAATTTAAAGTATTAACAACATATGCAAAGAATCGGTGTTTAAAATAGTAAACCTTCATTAATTTAGTGAACGATATGACATAATTAATGTGAGGTTCAATTCTATACGCCAAAGTTCAAGTATTTTTGTAGACTCGCAATTAATCGATTTCGAAGTTTCAAGTTCAACTTGATGAATAGACATCTATTCATAAACTGCGATAAATAACGCACAAAAAACACGAAGGTCGACGTAAAATAGAAGTTAATTTTCATGTCTCAATATTATGTTTTTTTACCTCTTTCGTTTAATTATCTCTCTGTACGCTGCCCCACTTTGGATTATTTATAGCACCGTTTAATTTCATTTAATTCGAGCCGATTCGATAAAAAAATCTTTTACAGATCTTACCGAAAATAGTAAAACGACAACTTTCTACCGTTATCTCATTCAGCTGATGTCGAATTTAGACATTTAGAAAATGAACCAAATGGTGTACTAAAAAATTCTTTACTGAATTCAATTAAATTAGACTTATTTCCGAGGCCGTTGCACCATCCAGAGTCAGCGACAATATCGATCCCAAAACATCACTCAGTATATCGAATCGCCCAATGCTGGCAATAATAAGCTGTGGACCAAATTGAAATTAGATTATGGAGTCTTCACGGCGCGTTGGGAGCTTATGAAACTGTCAATGGGGCGTCAGTACCCACCTTTATACGACAAATTAATATTTCATTGCTATCGTTATGGGAACGTGTTATTTAATTTAGTTCAACTGCGCGTCTAATTGCGGCATCTTCAAGCAATATAAGTTTGTTCTCTAAGCAGATTTGAATAGTTCAATTATTTACGAAGATGAGCAAAAAATTCGTTGGCGTTATATTTTCGCTGCCCAACTTGCTCGCGCGGTCGCATTGCATGTTTTTACTACTGTTGTGGCTACCAAGCAAAGTGTTTAAAAAACGCGGCTTGAATTCGTTATTTTCTTATAGCTTTTTCGGATTCCGCGGGTGAAATCGCACGGAACGAGAAATGTCTGCCATTATCTGAATGCAGACAAAACAAATATTCGAAAATATCTTAAACCTGAAATTAATTATTTTGTACTAATATGTCTATAGGTACGAGTGCTTTACCTTCAATGATAAAGAAAATAATTTTTTAATGGCTTATACGAAGCTGGTATCGAACATTTCGAATTAGTCAATAATAAAATTATGTTAACGACTAATACGGCAATATGTTAAATATTTCCGTAAACCAATGAAAAACGGCTTAGTATTTTTATGACGTACACGAATTGAAATTCGTGATTTATTTTGTAATTCTCATCATTACACTGGACACGCACACTAGATTTGACTGCTTTAAGAGGTTAGCATAAAGACAGAAAATAAAATTGTTTACACCATTTGACCTGCTATTTTTTAGGCCTAAACTATTAATTTCACACGTAGCATCGAAGGGCTAGAATCGATTTCAATTTACACTGCGATGCTAAAAAAACTTAATAAGAAAAAATCAATCAGGATCGAGATGGTTTGACAGTGGGCCATTGTGCTTTCGACAGGCGTGGTGGAGTGAGTCACAGAACACTGGTCCATGGTGAAATCGCCACATTGTCACCTGATAACCATGGATTTGATGTTGGGAGATACTGTGATGATGACAGGCTGATAGATACCAGTGGTTCTAAATTTGATTCGTTAGAAAGTGGAAACCTCGAACAGTTGTACAAATTTTCCAGCTGCGAGCCTTAGGCTAGACATCTTTTGGTACGAAATACGAAGACTTGTAGTGGGGCTATATTTAATTATTTAATGGAGGGTTAAAACTGTGGTTCTATACCAAAATCAAGACGAGCCCATCGGTTTTTGACTGTAAAAAGATTATTGGTGTTTATGATGTATGTATTCGTGAGCAATGGATTTGATTCGAGAAGAACCTATATTTTGTTAAGTCTAATAAACTTGAGGGGGCACGGGAGCAGTACACCTTTTCCTGTATTTGTGCCTAGTCCAGGCAATCGGAGTTGGCGTGATTATAACAAAATTGTGTAACCTAATAAATTAGTACTGTGGCAGTAACGAATCCGTATTGTACGTTTTTTTTACAGCTTCTGTGTCAATAGCGACAATAGTAAGTTACCTTCGCTAAGTTAAAAATTAAATCTCTTTGTATAGATTGTACAGCAATGGAAATCGTAACGAAATCGGTTCAGTAGTTTCGGAGTTTATTGTAATCAAACCGTCCGACAGTTTCAAACTTGAACAAACGTTTAAAGGTTAATAGTAATAATAATGTCCTAGGACAAACCGAATACGGTCATCTGATCTCAAATTAGACAGAGCTTGTAGACAAATATACTTCTTAATATGAGTAAATTTAAAATCTGGGGATCTTTGGATAATCTTAGTTATTATGCTATTCGAAGCACATGCCAAGGTTATCGCAATATTAGTCCACCAACCCAATCTAGTGACGTATTTAGTGCAAGGCGTGATATAAATCGACACGGCATTGTCCAATGTAATGGTTATTGTGTGACTATTGCTAAATAAATGGCTTATTGCGACAATTGTGAAATGTATACGTTGAGGCGAAATATTAAGTACAGTTTTTTTGGGCTATGACAACAATATGGTGCGATTTATCGAAAAGGATTTCGGAACAATTCACGATGAAAAAAAAATTGACTATATAGTCTGAAATAATTTTGTCATTTTTACTATCCATCATGATAACTAAACTATAAAATGTCGATTGAGTCCAGGACAACATTGTTGTTGATTATTTAGGACAACATAGTAGCTTTTTTAATACTTTTATCCGTCAAGCCGTAACGCTATGTGCTCCACCCATAATATGAATCACGTGCATTATATATATTCCTTAAACATGGAACTTTGACTTGAGATTGCAGGACGTTCACACCTCCACCTCTATGTTAAGGAACATCTTACCATTAAGCAGTTGCTTTGTATCTCTTATCACATTAGATAATTTAATTATTAAGTCTTTTTAGCTCATTTATTTCTCCAGTTTCTGTTACATTATCATCTACGATAGATGCAGGACTGTGCCTAATCAAAATAGTTATCATATCTTTAATGTTATTTTGTTTTAATTAAATGGTAAACGTGATAATCATAGTTTTATCGAAACTTTAAGAATCACCGTCAAATAACTGAGTCGCAAGCTCAGTGAAATCAATTAAACCGTGGTGTCGACCGCTCCCGGTCCCGCTCCGAGATGAATCTTTTAATTAGTTACCCGTTCGAGCAATCAATCACCACATCCTCGGGATTGACGCTATTGAGTCAATTTTAGAGTAAAGATTGATTTTAGTTGTGTCACAATTGAATTTTGGTCTCCTGACATTCTTACTTAAACTATTTTAAAGTATTTTTTGTAATTAATGCTATTGCTTGCTTTCTGAAAACGAATAGTTTCGTATAATTAATAATATTGCACTAGTCAGGAATATCTCTCAAAGAACCGATAAACAATGGGGAAGAAAGCTTCTCAAGTGACGATCACGAACTGGAAGACGCAGCGTAGGCATGCCTCTCTCTAGCTAGATGGACTGCGGCATTATACGAGCTGCAGGCAGGTTGCAACAGGTTGATGCAAATAGCCAATTGTCCTTCATTGTGGCGTTCCGAGTGACGTACATGTTTAGAACTGGACATATTTCTGTTGATGATGATGATGATGAATAATATTTGTTAATCTTGATTAAAAAAGTCTAAACGCTTGATGTTTTGCCAACAGTTTCATCACAAATGACCCTTGCGGCCAGCGGCGCGTTGTTCAAAGGCATGGACCGGGCGTTCTGTGTGAGAATGAAGAGCACGCTCACCAAGCGTGGCTGCCATTTCAAGTCGTCAGGATACAGGGTAAGAAAAACAGCAATGAAAGTTGTAGTAATTAAAGGTTTAGTAGAATTCCCAAGGAATTAAGAAAACCTTGTTAGTTTAGACATTGACGATACTCGTATTGAATCTCTTTGAAAAAAATATACTGCAAAAATTATACTCAATGAATAAAATATCACTTATTATGGGTCGATAATGCGATTACGTTAACGTCAATTTGATGATAGTCAAATCACTTAAATTGTAAATAAATAGTCTGTGAATGTGTGTCTTTGTTCCTAACTATATTCTACTAAATCTTTAGTTACTACAGAATCTTTGTTGCGATACTTTACCGCTCGTTTGTAAATTCAATAACAAATTACGTTGAAAACTCGCGAGACCCTTATCATAGAGAATTTATTCATTTTCAAATAATTTATGGCCAAGAGGACTATGAAAATTTGTGGACATTTTTCTTCTTATCTAGTATTTAGAATGAGAAATAAATGTACGCTGAATTTTCATTTTCAATCTAGGTTGGAAGATGCAAGGAGGGTGAGACATCAAGATACGGAGAGAGTGGGAACTGGCGGGTGGGTATCTATAGAGAAAGAATATTGTTGTGATAATAGGAAGTTATCATCATTAATTCTTCTTAGGGTTTATTTATGAAGGATTGTTTATTTTAAGGGGGTAACATGCGCCAATGACCTTGAGAATCTGACCGCTCCGGCCGAGAGTTGTCATCGTAGAGGGCGCTACCAGCAAATATTAATTTTACATTTGAAACATCATAGACTAAAAATATGCAGATGTGTCGAATGGAGTTTTGTTAATTTTGCCTATTCCGTTATAGAATGAAATTTCAATAAAATTATATCTATTGCAAATATACTTAATAATATCACTTTTGAATGTTTTGTTGATTGTGTATACGTAAAATAAATGACTGGTGAATTATTTAAATGCATGATAAAAGCGATTTTAACTGTGGCAAAGCTTTTTATCATTTCATAGTGACACGAAAAGAACAAGACTGATGCAGTTTAAGAACGGTAACCCACTATTTAATATCTTGATTTATACCTTGGCGTGCCACCTAATTACAATCTGATAACCCAACAACTTACAGTGGTAACGTAGTTGACGTGTTGCGTCAGGATATGGATTATTTCATTTCATATTCCAAACTTCATATCAAAGGTTCAGTTCGTCTGTTATAGAATGGCCTATGCCTGACTAGTAAGACTTATACATACTTCTATTCTATTGTTGGTGGTTATTAGTTAGGTCCGGAATACATTGTGCCTGCCATTCGGAATCCATATAAATTCTTACTACCTACTTGTCTACTTATAACTTACAGTAGTCACAGCGGATTTTTGTGTGTCTGAAGTTAGAAGTTACAGTTGCGAGTTCTGAATACATAAACATAAAAATAGCTACTGCGCAGCGTCTTGCAGCCAACTTCAGACACACAAAGATCCGCCGTGACTACTGTAAGCGTACTTGAAATGAAACTATGCACAAAGTTCTAAGGTTTCTGTTCTGCACGTCAAAACGAAAGCGTTTAACAGAGCCTTCAAAATATAATTTATTTTTCTTAAAAAGGGACCTTTTTAACATATTTCCTGAATTAGTTCCAAATTATCTAACCAATAAACATCCATCTGACAGTTAATCTTTTTGATCCCTGGAAAAATGAACTGAAACAAAATTGATGATTGATTGAGATGTACGAGTTTGATAAAGAGAGTGACTTAAGATGCTGCAATGCATGCCAGTGGCCCTGATGAGATGCTAGCGGTATTATTAAAGAAGCGTGTAATTGTAATGTTGCCTATTCTAATGTGTATATTCTCTTTAAGAGCGGCACAAGTACCCGAATCTTGGAAGCTTGCTAGCATCCAACCTTACTCAAGACCAGATACCCAACGTCGACCCAAGTCGTGCAAACCCAAAAATCATAAATTATTATTATTGCGACAATTAGTTCCGTGATAAGAATTATAGCACCCATCCATCTCCTCCCATTGGGTGTCCGTAAAAGGCGACTAAGGAAAAACAAGAAGACGAGCAGCAGCGTCTTTTTATTGGATTACCTACCACCTATACTGTGATCCCCAACCGCCTGCCAGGAGTGGGGATTATGGCAACCCCTCCCCTCCAAGGGAGAGAGGGCCATTGTTGAACAGTAGACGTTTCGGCTGCTGATGATGGTGTTGATGAGTTCCGTGATCGACTCCATAATGGCCATTGAACTGAAACTATGATAAGATACTTAACTTTTTACATAATTAAGTATAGGTATAAACGACCCAGACCCAAGACAAACAGATTATGGACCTTAAGGGCAGCGGCCAGGGTAGCAAACTACAAAATCAACGGACCTGTGTTGTTATTCAATATACGTGGCTGCCAAAGGAATCCGTAGCACTGTTTGATTGAACGCACGAATAGTAATAGAGTTTTTTAGTGTAACGTCATATTATGTACGTAACGTAACTTCATCTTGAGTTCTGTACCTATCGCGGGGTTTCAACTAAGCGGAGCATTTGACATTGATTCTAATAAATAATCTGGTTTTAGAGTAACTAACATATTAACGCGGTGGTATTTTTTCTCGTGTCTGCCAACAACACCATCAGTTTATTGTTACGCAACTTAGTTAAGTAAAAAAGTATTACCCGATAGTAATCGAAGCACCCACCTATAGAAAAGTCTCTTCCTGTCCCTGTCATCCAAAACTATAATTATAGCCTTTTGGTCCAATAGTTTTTTTTTGCCAGCTACAGTGACCTTCTACTTATGTTAAATAGTGGAAGAAATCTAATATTAAAGTGGCGCCACCTAGATAGCACATAAGTACCCTTCCAACTTAACCATCCAGATGTCTCAAAAGACGAGCAACTGTCCAATGCAACTGTCCGTAGGTAAGCGTGGCGCTCACCACCAAGCAAACCACCTCTCGACTCGTTGCTAAGTTGCAAAAACCAACATGATGGTAATAAAAACACCGTTAATGTTTTGACAAAAAAAAAACATAATGTAAAGGATATCATAATGTATGTTATTTTATCGACCTACACAGTATTAAATACGATTTAAATTAGTAAGATCATATAAGACTCTGATACGCTTTAAAAGTTAGGCATAATACTCGGCAACGATACTTTCGCATACTCTATGATGAACCAAAAATATGGTATTACCATAAAACATCTTTAATTAAATATACAAGTATAGATTTCATTTGAAATTATTTATAATGTTATAATTATACCATTTGTAACATATCTTAATTAAAAATATGTTCAAAATCATTTAAATTAAATTCGTCTTGTCAAAAAAAATTCGAGCACGTGCACCCGCCGTAACAGTCCACGAAGGACTGATGGAAGGCGATCGCGGGGGCGCTGCAAGGGGAAATGCATCGCGTACGTGTTTTTCTATAGTTTCTTGTAAAACATGTATGAAATTAAAAAATGTAATCAATACAAATTGTAGAATAGGTTATATGCTTTTTAATAGTCCAAATTTGACGTCTATCCGATGAACGGATGTTGAACGCTAACAAAATTCATATCCAACGTAGTACATTTTTTAAATACATATTGTTTGAAAACGTTATATTTAATCCAATATCTAATCAATAAAACTATTTGCTGAAGATCTGAGGTATAAGTACATATAATTTTCATAGCCAATGCAATAGCGGATTGATCCATCGAACTCTTTAAACTAAGGCTATTTTTGCAATTTTACCGTTGTTACCCCCTTAATCTAAATATGGAAAAGGTAACCTAATGAATCAGTGAGAAAGCAGTTTAGTGTGTTACGAATTATGTCCAATACATATAATCACCATACGTTTATGTTCACATTTATCGTGACAAATGAATTTGAACGGCCTCTTTATCCATCTCAGATCACAAATATTATTGGGCAGAATTATTGTCCCGAGTGGGGTGCCGCAAGGCGCGTTATACGGCCCCATAATTTTTGCCTTAACTCGGTGTTAGGTCATAAAATGTGATTATATCACAAGCGACTTGCGAATACCGCACTAGGAGAATAAAATTGCCGGTAGATTGTTTTCGGGGTGTAAATTCTCCTTTTATTTTATAAGCGGTTCCTCGGACACCTCGTTACTTAACTGCCGTTTGTTATTTTATTATCATGTCAATTGCTATTTTATTTCTATTGGATATGGTTCTTTATGGAGTATTAAGCTGAAAGTTAAGTCATAATTCGCGTTTATCTCAATCTAAATGGCTTATACGATTTGGTTTTAGGATCGATAGAGCAATTAATACCGGGTCGTTTTAGAGTATGTTTAATACGCCGAAGGCAACGGGTTTATTGGCAAAATGGAAAATTAGTTGATCCTTCTTGCTTTTTGATTTCTAGACTCGATTACCTGGTAATGTGTATTGTACGTGCTTTTGTAACATTTAACTGTGTAACAAATAGCTTTCGAGTTTGTCGGTTATGTTTGAAAGTTTATTTGTCTTGCATGAAACACGTTTCGTATTTGTTTTTAGAAGAAAATTAATTATGAAAGTTGTAACAGATTTCTTCTTCATAACGTATTTAATATATTCGTAAATAAGATTTCTTTAACAGATAGAATACTATCTGAATCTGTTTAGTTTTTTCCATTAGTATTTACTTTCACGAATGTGAGATTGATATTATCAACATTATTATTATTGTGTTTCTTTTTTGGTTAGTTCTTGAGATTTAAAAAGATTGAAATTTTATCTTGTTTTTCTTTCTTTACAGGTGGTTTTAATGCTGTGTCGTCTTCGGCCACAGTACTCCTTCTCCCACAGTCGTAAATCGCCGACAGTACTCCTTGGTATGGTGGCGTTAGCCATAGCGCTACCGCCGCCATCAGTGCACGAGATAAGACTGGAGTCCGACATGTTTGTCACAAGGATCAATTTCGACTTCAGAATAGCGCATTGCGAGCCCAGGTATGCTTCATTTGTCTTTCTATCTTTTATAGATTTGGTTTTAGAATAACATTTTAATAATTTGAATTTTTCTATATTTTCTCTCTTGCAGTAAAAAAAGTAAATTACTTTTTCATATTGCAAGATTGTTTACACTACATATAAAATTCTATATTCTTTATTTTACATGGATTAGCTTCAGTTGGTTTAGCAAAAGAAATTAAGAGGATAATAGATGTTACGAGTACATTTAGTCACTTCTATTCTATTATGCCAGTTGATACATTTATTTTTTTATAATCAGCAGGGTGTCAGAACTGCTGGGTTACACGGCGGAGGAGCTAACGGGGAAAAATCTGTACGCGCTTTGTCATGGCGAAGACGCAAACAAACTTAGAAAATGTCACGTAGATTGTAAGTAATATACATTTTATTTGTTATATGTACTATTATTTGCTGTGCTAACTGCTTATTATCGGGTGGGCTTAATGGTATATTTTTATCACAGTCTTTAAACAACAATACATGGGTAGAATTCTCCGTATCAATTAAACTTTCTACAGTTTTTACTTCCTTATGCAATTAATCATTAGCAACATTCGTGTCAACTATATTTTATGAGCCCTCTTTTAATTAGCCTTGCTTCTATATCATCAACTGTTTATAGACGCTCCGATGTCCACCCATGACCCAATATATGTGGTGAAATCCTTCGTAGGTTAATGTCGTAACTGCCGATTTGTATTCAGTTTGTATCCTATTGAAATCCATGTCAAGTAGACAGGCAGCTCAAGGCGTAAGGCGTTACGAGGAAAATTTATGAGTCCGCTGTATTTTGTGAGAAATCCTCTTTTTCAATGATTTGCAATGTTTCAGTTTGGTTGTGGTCCCTGTCTTTGGTTGGAGCTTTCTCTTGAAAATTCTCTGGAGTTTGGAACTTTTTGGCAAGAACCTACTACTATTTACGAGTATATTTTCGAACTACACTCGGAATCCCCTGTCTTTCCTTAAATGAGGTACCTAAGTTGAATTATTAAGGTCTGTTAGTAAGTTCCAATACAATTACAGCTTTATTTGATACTTCGTGGTTGGCGCACAATTTTCTTGAAATATAAATGAATTCTATGTAAATAATCATATCTCCATCTTATATGCGTATGATATTATTACTTTCGTACACATCCGTCAGTGGAATACAATTTAGGCCCAACGCCACTGCGGCCGTCTCTAGGCGGGTTGTGATTTGAATAATAATTTTTATATCATCATTTTGGTTTCCTTTCCCCGTGCATAGACGTGGGAAATGTCATGCCTTAATGTCCTTTGATATGGTTTTGAGTTGAGTTTTATGGTCTCTGTATTTATGCCTGGATTATGTGGCTGTACTTCTTTGTTGTCATACGTTCCATCCTTAATACATAATTTTAAGTTTATACTTAATAGTTTCCTTATTGGTGTTTATCGCTTTTTGAATAACCTTTGTTTGGGGGAAAAGTATAACCTGTTATTATATACTTTTTTAAATTATTTCTTTATCTATCTTTGTTTTGTCAGCATTATTCTTATAATGTAGGTACATGAATATGCGTTTGTAACTTACTTTTTTCAAAATAATTTCTGATTCTATCGGACTCTTATTGCTTTTATGCAAATTCGCCCATAAGGAAAATTCTATCAAGTGTCAACACAATATTCGTGACGACCTCGTGCATCAACTTAGTCATCATTACAATACTGATCCACTATTGTTTTGCTCCCCTAATGTACCGATTAACCAACACCAAGAACAAAGATATCATGAATGGAGGGACTCATAATCCTGACGTAATCATCCATCCAATAGTCGCATATAACAAGATGGCCGCTATTTCGAATGCCAATCACGGTGATGTGTTAACGTCATGCGGTTCTAGCACCTTACCATTTGATAGCTTTACGAGACCATCAATTTGAATGTAAAATGTACATCTATGTAGATGCCGGTCAAATGTGGACATTCCTTGTGTTGAATAACAATTGTCTATATTAACATAAAAGTCCGGGTGTTTGTTAGAAAGCGGGTAATTTGGTTACAACTGTATACGCGGGCTGGGTACAAGATGATTCTATTGACGATACGAAACGTATGATATTCAAATTTGTGCATACGCCCAATAAAATTAAATGAATATGTTTTGGACTTCCGACAACGGTCAGATGCCTTGGAATTTACTAAACACGTAACTATTTATTTAACTGAAAAAAAAACAAATTGATTTACGGTTATCGTTAATGATACATTATTTAAACATTCATCTATCACGTACCTAATGAAGTCATTTATAGGTTTATTATATGATTATTACAAGGATGTTAATATCAATCTGCATTTACAATTGTTTTCTTCTAAGTTATGTAGGTTTAACTCACATTGCTAAGTCTTATTGCAATTACGTGTTTCTTTACATATATTTATGCGTTTAAACTGTAATATTACAGTCAATTTTATTTTAAATTAGAAAGGAATTTTTAAATCAACTCTATTTTCATTTACATTTAGAAAACTTTCAAACTCAAACACTTTCAAAATCAAAACGTTGTCAACTTTAGATACGATACCATATGGAGCTACAAAATCAGTTTCACTATCTGGCGTGCCTCCAATTCCATATGCATCAATAATTAATAAAAACTCGTTGCCAATACATGACAATACATCAACAAATCCAAAAACCGTCTTAGTACTAATGACTCACGTCTCACAATACACGTGTTTATCACTATGTCCTTTGTATACACAATCAATTGAATATAATGTGGCGAATATATACACGATTATAATTTTGTTTGTATCAGTGGCCTATTGTTCGATATTGTGACTTGTTGATTCAAGATGAAGGTCGTTTGGATTTGAAACAGGGTAGTCCTGTTTCATTGTTTATTTGTACAGACAACACAAAAGTAATAACTTAAAGTAAACCATCCAGAAAAACATGAGTTGATATGATTACTAATAATTGTATCAAATCCTTTTAACGACCACAACGGCCAATCTTTTACGATATCAGCCTCTACACGAGAGTGATCTCTCACGTAGAGGCTGATATCGTAAAAGATTACAGATACTGTAAAAGAGTACAGAATATTATTATGGTTCACAAGTACTTGTGTAGACACAAGTACCCTCTCTCTTCCACTCTCACAGTCCGATGGGAAGTAAGACTGACACACTGAAAGGTCAGGCACAGGCCTGACTTTTTACATGCCCATTCGACACATCGATCATCCTACTTGTCAAACAATGAGGTGATCGGCCTATATTGTCCTAACTATTAAGAAACAAGTACACAAAGTTGTTAACACACAGTACACAAATTTAAAACCCGCAACCTCCGGTTTCATCATGTCAGCCACAAGACGTCCATCAAGTGGGGGGCCGTCCCATACTGCGTTTTCCAGTCCTTGGTCGCCACTCGAGAACCTTTCTTCCACACCAGTTGTCAGTTCTCCGGACTATATGACCTAACCATTGCCACTTCAAATTAATAACTACTAGAGCTATGTCGGTTACCTTAGTTCTTCTACGGATTTCCTCGGTCCGGATTTACAAAGCTACAATTGTATCTAAATAGTGTGGACTGCAAATTAGCCTGTTTGCATTGATTTCAGCGTCCGACTATTTAAACAATGTGGGATTAAAAAGGTGTATTATTATTAAACATCTGATTTAAAAAATGAAGGTTTTGCCAGATACGTATAAGTGTGAGTGAAGACAAAAACGTTTTGGCATGATTTTTACTGTAAAAGCATTTGTCTAGCGAAGCGTAAAGTAACGAGACTCTAAATAACAAAAGTTAATTCTAGTAACTTTATTTTTAGAATCGCAAAATCTAATTCACGGGTGTTTAAAATAAGATCAGTTCAAATGTTAATCATCAGAAAACTGTCAGTAATTCCAGCTAGCGACTGATCTTTTTATTCAGAACCTGTTTATACTAATGAAAGTAAGACGATTACATTTTTTTACAACTTGTGATGGGTATTCTTCATCGGCTGTTGCTTCGATTGGATTTGTTTATTTATGGACATGTGCTATTAATAACCTGCGCGAAATATAGTTTTTTTATGTCGTATTGTTTGTAGCAGAACTGTTTAAGCTGCCCTTAAGCTTCTGACTTCTTAACCACTACTTTCTAGATGACCAGGGACGAACTTTTTACCTCCAAAGCACGGATATTTGAAGTACGGGTATTGGATACGGAATTAATTTTTAATATTTCTAGATTATTTTATCTGAGTCTGACCGTAAATATTCTTAATATGCCGTTTAATTTATCTATGTTTAACGGAAGCGTAGCTCTATTTTCAATCAACAATTATAATTATAACAAAGTTAGATGGCTGATTGCTAAGGGCTATGAGTAGGGTTTGGTAACCACCGGAACGCACTTCGACCGACTTAAATCCATTGTGCATGTCGTTAATCCGTTGCTAACGCATCGAAAAGACCCTAAGATACGCCGCGATTGCACCAGCTTGGAGCTGTACATAATCTACTGATGTAGGATAGGCTACTCCCAGATGACTGGATCTACATCTTGCAAGATCGTCACTCCAACACAATATGAGGAGCATTGACTTTTCCACCTTCACAGAATCTGCAAGTACAGTACTTAGCCTCAATCTTTATAGTTGCTCCTAGGTACCAACATGTCCCATGAGAATAGGATTAGGTAGGTACCTAATCCTAGTTAGCTCAAGATTTTGACACCTATCAGGTGATAGGTGCCAAAATCATGCGCTAACTGTAATCTTTCTTCTTTTCAGTAATGAACAAAGGGCAAGTCCTCACGCACTATTATAGGATAATGAATAAGCTCGGAGGTTACACGTGGATGCAGACCTGCGCCACTGTCGTCTGCTCCTCCAAGAACGCTGAGGAACAGAATATTATTTGCGTCAATTACGTCATTAGGTAAGGCATTGTTCTCTATTTATTATTCGTTTCATTCAAAACATAAAACTGGCGTTCAATTGCAATGTTCAGTTCATGTGAATTTTTCATCGGACGTACCACTTAGTAAGCTGTAAAACCTTGTACGGTTGTATGTATTGTAGTTGTGTCAGTGTTTATAACATTTTTCAGTATATATACAAAATATATGCAAATAAACTGTAGTCACGTTGAGTCCCTTTTAAGATGGTGAGATTTGCAACATCGCAATTAGCGCTTAATTAGGCATATTTCATTCGAGTTAACTGTCTTAATAGTGATATTTAAGCCGTAAAAATACAATGAAATTGTTGTTCCATTTGCAGTGGTCGAGAATACCCAAACACAGTAATGGATTGCTGCCAATTAGAAGAGAGCGTGCAAGGCGTTAAGCGGGAAGAAGCGGTCGGTGACCCTGAAAATGGACCCCCGGATACCGACAACTCTGGCGCTCCGCCTGCGCCTCCCCGCCATCCAACCGAAAGGACCGAACTACCAACAAACACCGACTCTGCATCATCAGCGCCCGTCCCAACATCCGATGTCACACACCTCACGAGACTCAATGACACACAACCTCTACCCCCACACACGAACCCAGAAAGAACTTCCCCAATGCCAGCAAGAAGACTGAAAAAACGAAAGCACACGACCGACTGTGAAGAGGAATCGGAAAGAGATGAAGATAGACGGAAGACTTCATCTAATCCGGGTCCAAATATCTCACCAGCGGAAAGGGATATGTCCAAAACCAATTTAGCTATCCCCGAAAGTAGTGACGCGACATCAGTAAGGGACTTGGAGAATGCGATGTCCAAACATCTACCCTCAGTAGCTTTAGACGGTAAAGAAATTTCCCATAGACCGACAGATTTCTCCACCGATGCACTCCTGAAACAGCAACAGCAGAAGTCCACAATACAATGGATAGGAACTCAGAACCACCACTTGAACCATTTGAACAGACAAATACCTGGGAACCACACTTCCACTCCCGCTTCAGCGTTGTTAAGACAACTTTACGCCAACAGAGAGAGCGTTATCCGAAGCAACTTTTTGGGAGATGGTAGAACTGGTGGTTATTACTCTAGTGATGGCCAAACGGGTCCACTACCGACGCCTCCGGGCAGCGAAGGTTCAGGGTACAGTGAGCAATTAGGGCACAAAGGGACGGATATAGGGTCTTTAGCGTACGGAGGGTACGCGGATTATCATACCGCTATGACTCCGCCAGGATCTGTGTCTCCAAGAGACAAACAGCAGTATGCTTTGTCTTACGATAATAGTGCTTATTCCGAAGCGTTAAGGCACTCTTATTTAGGAGAAGCGCCGCTGCCTTTGAAGCCTCAAGCGTATTCAGCGGTTCCGGGAGCGTTGGATTACGCGTCGTCGTTAGACCAGTCGCAGTTCTTCCATCCGCCATCGTCGTTCCATCTCTATCACCCTCAGGCGCATCCCGCTCATGCATCTCACTCGCACCAGCCCGTAGACAAGACCGCGCCACCGAACACAAACTGGTACTCGGCTAGTTCATAGCCGTGCATTCGGTAATCTTCGGTTATGATCGTGTTTCCGCAAGTTTGCGTTGTGTTCCGTTCGTTGTTAAGTTTAGTTTGTTGAACATTCGGAGCTCAATTAGGATGTAGAGAGAAGTTGTTGACGCCGATTATGTAGTACACAGACAACCCCTAAAAGCTGGTCATACTCCTATAAGTGTACCATTCACAGACCTGCATGCTGGCCGCAGTGCTGGTCGCTAAGTCTGCTGGCTCGTGTATGGCTTTGCAACCACACTTGTCTGTAAAGCTGTTACGGTTATTTCCGGTCAATCAAAAAAAAGCTTTTTAACTGGTGTGCCGTCCTGCAATACGTCTCGCAAAATGCCCGGTGCGACGCCGCTCGGCGTACAGGACCGTGAATGGGGCATTATAGCTACATGATAGCTGACAAACGTTTGAAATATTAAAGTTAAAAAAACCGCGTAAGTATTGAAATGAAAGAAATTTTGTGTTTGTTGTACTTAGTATGGATATGAAATGAAATAAAATTCCTAAAATTCTTTAAATACATTATTAACCCGCTGTGGACAAATATTGTGAACTTATGGAAGATTATTCGGAAATCCAACATTTTTTGTCTACCCAAAGATATTATAACAATATATAAACAACTTAGTAAAGTAAGTGTACGCAGTATTGGTGTCATTATATCGAAAATTGTATACGGCTGACAAGACTTCGAAATATTTTAAAATACTCAAAATCACGACAGCTATAATGAGAGTGAATATTTTTTGAATACTCTTTGCGGCGGGTATCGTCCTGTAGCACTTTGCATTTAATTGTTCCATTAATAATCCTTTGTATAAAGTTAGTTAATTCCTTGAATAAATAAATTACTTGACTAAACGTCATGATAATAGTAGTTTATGCACCAAGGGGATAAAGTAGTATCTTATGTCGTTGGTGTTTAATTGAATCGCGAGCATAACGAAGGATTCTAGCAACTCCTGAGCGCAGCGAGGGAGTATAGAGTTAACTCCCGAGCGTAGCGAGGGAGTTAATACTAGAATCCTGAGTACAGCGAGGGATTTAAGCTCGCCCAAGACAAAGGCACCTTTATCCCCGAGGTGAATACACTACTTTTCACACCTACTGCGAGGTAATAAAACACAAATATTGCTAGAATTAAAATAATGACAATATTTTACCTAGGACCTAGGCAGAGCCTGTACTATGGAAACCAGATAACTAATATTAATTAATAGTGAAATAACATCCAGACAATTGCTGGGAATCGAACCCACAACCTATTGGGTAGCGGCCAGGGTGTCTAACCACTAGTGGTTGGTGGTGGCTTTGGTCTAGACCAACGAGACCGTCAATAATATCAACATAGTGATTTGCCGCGTTATCATCTAAATACACACATCAAAAGTGTCTAGGGATCAACATATATTTTTGCAATAACTTTTCTCCTGATTGATATTAATTAAAATTTTCTTTAAGGATTCATCAAATAAAGTGTTTTCGTTTGTCACAGTAACGATAAACCAAGTCACCTTTGCATTAATAAAGAAATTTGCCATTTTCCTAATAAAGGGATTTTTGACATTTGAACCACTAACACAAAAGTTCGAAAAAAAGACTGAAATAACAGTTTTCTTTAAAATTTTATTGGGTAACTTAAACAATTAATAATCCGTGTTTCTACCGCGAACACTAACAACACAAGAACATCGGTTTGGCATACTCAAAATGAGTTCATCCAAATCACGCTGTGGAATGGCCGCCCATGTTCGTTGCAACAACAAAAAAAGGTCTTCTTGCGACTGGATACCCTCCATATTCGGCAGAGCTCTTCTCTGTAGCATATCCCATGCATGCTCAATCGGGTTCAAGTCTGGCGACTGAGCAGGCCAGGGCAGGACATTGATGTTAGCTGCGGCGAGAGTCTGTCTTACAACTCTTGCGGTGTGCGGTCGTGCATTATCATGCATTAACTGAAATAAGGGACCGATTTGCACTTGTAGAGGAACGATGACGTCTGATACAATCGTCTCAGCATAAATTTGAGCGTTACGGGTACCACCTATAGCAATGCACAATCGTAGGATTCGATATCAATGGGCTCTTGAACACAGAAATTGGGCAGAAGAACAATGGCGTTTCGTGTGCTTTTCTGATGAGTCTCGTTTTGGTATGAGACCGGATACAAGACGTATACGACACTGGAGAACCCCTGGACGCCAACAGCGATTAAAATCCTGCCAGGAAGTCCATCCTTATAGTGGTGGAACCATCATGGTATGGGCGGGTATTTGGATCGGCGGAAGAACTGAGTTGATTTGGATCAGAGGCAACCTCAACGCTCAAATTTATGCTGAGACGATTGTATCAGACGTCATCGTTCCTCTACAAGTGCAAATCGGTCCCTTATTTCAGTTAATGCATGATAATGCACGACCGCACACCGCAAGAGTTGTAAGACAGACTCTCGCCGCAGCTAACATCAATGTCCTGCCCTGGCCTGCTCAGTCGCCAGACTTGAACCCGGTTGAGCATGCATGGGATATGCTACAGAGAAGAGCTCTGCCGAATATGGAGGGTATCCAGTCGCAAGAAGACCTTTTTTTGTTGTTGCAACGAACATGGGCGGCCATTCCACAGCGTGATTTGGATGAACTCATTTTGAGTATGCCAAACCGATGTTCTTGTGTTGTTAGTGTTCGCGGTAGAAACACGGATTATTAATTGTTTAAGTTACCCAATAAAATTTTAAAGAAAACTGTTATTCCAGTCTTTTTTTCGAACTTTTGTGTTAGTGGTTCAAATGTCAAAAATCCCTTTATTAGGAAAATGGCAAATTTCTTTATTAATGCAAAGGTGACTTGGTTTATCGTTACTGTGACAAACGAAAACACTTTATTTGATGAATCCTTAAAGAAAATTTTAATTAATATCAATCAGGAGAAAAGTTATTGCAAAAATATATGTTGATCCCTAGACACTTTTGATGTGTGTATTTTATTTTCTTTTCTAGAACACTGGGTTGTGCTCGTCGCGCTCGGTTCGATTTTCAAATGTTTTGTTTTTCGTGCAGTTCTCTGCTTAGAGTAGTAATATATATCTGTGGTAAAAGTGTTGAGGAATTTTCGTTCGTGACGTTCGAAATTCAAACACATTATTACCCAAGGGAGTTTAGTACAACATTATTACCCGGCTAGACTATAGGGCAATAATGAGGCACTTTATGTCATCTTTATATGACATATAATGTGATATTATCGAGCAGGTGGTGTGAAAAATAATTTATTGTTGTCAAAAAAAAATCCGCCATTTTGATAATTTTTGTCAATTTCTGACGAAAATTTACTGCACCTACTGTCTGTGACAAGGCAACTTATCATTGATTCTTAAAATAATTTTAAGTAAATTGGATTTAAAATTGAAATAAAAAAGTACTTACTTATTTTTTTTATTTTAACTGCGTTGTAGGTATATTATTTTTTCGTTTATTAAAATTCCAGTGAAATCATGAGCTACGTGGATAGCTTAACGCATATCATTTTTAATGTTAAGCTTTTTGTAAATTATTGTACAATATTTTATTGACACGACTGTACTTAGACGATAGTAACCATTTAACGTTGTAAATTGTAATAAATAAGTATTGTATATTATTTTTATTATTCGAAATAAGATTTCATTGTAAATATTTGCATTATTAGAATTAGTAAGTGATTATTATTATTGAGAAACTGAAATGTCCTTAAAAACGTGTTTTAATTATAAAAAAAATAAGCAATCAAGCTTAAAGTTCTGTATTTTATTTGACGTTATTTTATATTAATAATTATTATTATTAACTTATCGCCGTCAATTTCAGTCATTCCATAATCATGACAAAGTAATTTTATTTATAGTTGTCAATAAATACTCAACATTCCAATTCTTTTTTAATTCGAGCCAAATAAAAACATTGTTTTTACATAGATAAAAACATGTAATTTTTATTATTATTACGTACTTAATTAGATGTTATGACAATTATAATAATTGGTAATATTTATGCTATTTTTAATTGTGCAATACGAATGGAATAGTTGTTTATTTTGATTTTTATAAGGCTTCGTTAATATATCGTAATATAAGGTAATAATTATTAAAATTGTAATAAAGTTGTAATTATAATAATTAAAAATTGGAATAGGCTTATAACGCAACTTATCTGTTATGTTTTTTAATATTTTTTTCTGATGGTTAATTCAGTACGTGGACATATGTATTTTTCTTTTAATTATATGAAGAAAAAAAGTTTTATTTGTCCGAATAAATAAGAATTTCCAAATAATTTGTTTCATTGAAGAATAATAATTTACTTGCATATTTAATGCCAACTAAACGAGGACCAACTAGAAACGAAAACGGTTGTAACGACTTGAAAAATCGAATAATCCATACAAAAATTGTACTATGCGTTTCAACTAAGAATGTGTCCGCCATATTGATCGCGACTGCGGCAACTTCACTCGTTTTTTACGATTTTTGTGCCGTCAGCAAAGAACACAGAATGAAAAATTCGCCTTGGTTTTTATTATTTATTGTAATGTCTTATATTGATATCTATTTTTGTTAAAACATTATTTTTAGTAATTATATATTTGAAATAGCAACATGGCGGACACATTCTTAGCTGAAATAAGAGTTCTACTAATTCATTACACGGTGATGGACAATAATGGGTAGTAAAATGATTCAGCCATTGCAAGACAGATGTCGTGATGATATTCATTACCAATTGCTTCATCTACCAGAGGAACTACTAGGATCGCATGCACCTCAAGGAGTTTCAAGTTTATTAGTACCTACCTCACGGTAGATGTCAACATACACTAAGTTTTGCACAAAATTTTACACAAAATACTTTTACGGATTTTATCGCGGTATATCGGGTGGGTTTTATCGGGTGTTTTATCGCATTATATTAGATTTGATAACCCACAAATCCTCGCAAAAGAACACCGATTCCTACCTAGGATGATTCGTGAGGCTATTGAGATCAAAAAACATCCTAATTTCAATAGAGAAGATGGTTGGGTGTTACCACCGGCTTGGGATCCTGTGATAAATATAATTAAATCCAATATCAATCAAAACACTGCACAGCCTCAAGATACTGTAAGCTCTTACTGCGTAGATCGGACCAACAATAATAACTAAGAAGACCTGAGGGTACACCGGCATAATTGTGACATAAGGACGTTCGACATCTCAGTCCTCCCGTGACCATGGGTGTTGCAAAGCATTCGAAACGTCGGGATAGTAAAATCAAAAAATAAACCGCGATAAAATCCGTAAAAGTAGTTTGATTTCAATGTGTAATATTCGCGCAAGTAAAAACAACATTACAAAATGTTTCTTCAGTGGAGAAGAAAATGTTTGCAACAACGCAAAAATTGTACTAGGAGTTCATTAACGATGTTAAAATGTTTCAGCTAATATAGAAATAGATGTCGTGTTCATTACAAATTGCTTCATCTTTGACAACATTTTTGTCACATGCACCACTGGGAGGTTTAGTTTTAGCTACTTCGCATAGATGTCGCAATACACATATCTTATAGACCAATATTTTATTACTCGACCGACTGACAGATCATTCGTAGCGTAGGTCTATTCACAAACGTCGGAAGATTCCGTATTCGAATCCGATGAAAACGTTTTCGGCGGTATCTTGTAAACGCATTGTAAACTTTATGCACAAATCCAATAGTTTTCTATACTCAATAATTGCTATAATAGTAGTTTATGCACCAAGGGGATAAAGTAGTGTCTTATGTCGCGGGCGTTAAATTGAATCGCGAGCATAACGAAGGATTCTAGCAACTCCCGAGCGCAGCGAGGGAGCATAGAGTTAACTCCCGAGCGTAGCGAGGGAGTTAATACTAGAATCCTGAGTACAGCGAGGGATTTAAGCTCGCCCAAGACAAAGGCACCTTTATCCTCGAGGTGAATACACTACTTTTCACACCTACTGCGAGGTAATGAAATACAAATATTGATAGAATTAAAATAATAACAATATTTTGAGACAATCCACACATGGTAATCTGATCCCAAACTAGGCAGAGCCTGTACTATGGAAACCAGATAACTAATATAGTTAAATAACACCCAGACACTTGGTGGGAATCGAACCCACGACCTATTGGTTAGCGGCCAGGGTGTCTAACCACTAGACCAACGAGACCGTCAATAATATCAACATAGTGATTTGCCGCGTTATCATCTAAGTATTTCATTTTCTTTTCTAGAACACTGGGTTGTGCTCGTCGCGCTCGGTTCGATTTTCAAATGTTTTGTTTTTCGTGCAGTTCTCTGCTTAGAGTAGTAATATATACCTGTGGTAAGTGTTGAGGAATTTTCGTTTGACGTTCGAAATTCAAACACATTATTACCCAAGGGAGTTTAGTACAACATTATTACCCGGCTAGACTATAGGGATATAATGAGGCACTTTATGTCATCTTTATATGACATATAATGTGACATTATCGAGCAGGTGGTGTGAAAAATACCAAATAGAATTCTCAATACACAAAACACTTCGATGAAGGATTAGTGTGAAGCTCGTGTGAAGGATATCAGCGAAAATGTTTTCATCGAATTTCCGACACGGAAACTTCAATAGGACAGGACTGTCGATAGGGTGAAATTGGTACTAGGGTTGCATACATCCCAAGGAAGCTTAGATGTATTAGTTTCAAGTTCAGCACAACAGATGTCACTATAAAAAAATACACAAAACACAAGTAAGCAGGAATCGACTACTGGAATCCTTTTTTTTAGGAAGCCCTTTAATAAAAAAATATTGTTTTCGCACTTGGTATAATAATAAAATTATGTTCTTTGGCCAAAACGACCACAGCCATTTACCCTATAGCTTCAAGACCACAGCAGCCAATGTTTCACAAGATCAGCCATATACGCGGAAGAGCACATTCTCTTCCTTATCTATCGTAATCCGATGGGACGGACGACTGACACTATTGGAGAGGTCAGGCATAGGACAGAATTTGCTTCATTGCGCATCCGACGCATGGATCATCTTATTTTACAGACAATCAGGTGATCGATCTCCATTGCCCTAGCCCATAAGGACAGGAAGAAACAACATACAAAGTTGTTGCTGCCTGTGGGATTTGAACCCGAGACCACCGGTTTGCGAGGCGAGTGATTTTCCGCATTGTCAGGTGGAGGCGCACTTGATATAGCAAGATATCCACATAAAATCAAAAAACTTTATACGACGCTACCAATACCATGCGTTAGACTATAGTTGATCGAATTTCGATTAGGTACCGTCCGCGTCGGCGAACCAACAAACAACGCCACACTTGATAACGCGTGACGTGGCGACAATAGTGATGCAAATCTACGAAGGATAGTACTAGGATCACATGAGCTACAAGGAACTCTAAAATTACTTATTACATTCAGCATGTCCACAATAGATGTCGCAATAGGCATGATGACTGCAACACAATACCAATAAATCTGTGGTTTTAAATATTAGAACAGATTGCACTGATTCCAAAAATGCATCTCATTTTCATAATAATAGAGAGATTTTCCTGATATTTAAGCAAATAAATTACTCAAATACAGCTAATCTACATTTTGTAATAAACGCTGATCAGAGTGAATGACGTCAATCCTGTGTAAATAAACAACTGTCAAACTGTCATCTCAACATTTTCTTTCATACAATGATTCACTTTTATACCTACGGATGTTTATTTACACCGCCGGAGTGACGTCACAATATGGCGCCATGCACTGGCCATCGTTTTGGAACGAAATTCAAACTCTATTTTAAAAATTGAAAATATTGCTTTTAATTGTAAATTTAATACAAAAATATGATTATTTTCGGCAATAGTAGACCCGTAAGTACATTATAGAGTATTTTTTCAAAATTAGTCATCATGCCTATTATCATATTATTAAGAACAATAACAAACAAACGGAGCAATTTGACTATCGCACATAATTATAATTATGCGTTAACTTTTTTCAGTCATCATCATGATCACCAGCAGGAAGACGTCCACTGCTAAATAGTTCTTTTTTTGTAACCGGGGAGGAAACTTAAAAGGTACCCGGTCTCAGACTATGTATGGGCGAAGGTCACGTGGGATTTTAGCTGGTCCTATAAGTGTCCCATTCGCAGTACTGCATGCTGGCCGCGGTGCTGATCGCTAAGCCTGCTGGATCGTATATGGCATTGCAACCACACTTATTTGTAAAGTTATTAAAGTAATCACAGTAACAGTATACCTCATTCCCAAAAAAAGCTTTATATCTGGTGTGACATCCTGCAATAGGTACGTCTCGCAAAATGCCCGGTGCGACGCCGCTCGGCGTGCAGGATAGTTGACAAACGTTTGAAATATTATTGTCAAAAAATAAACTGCAACAATCCGTAAAAAATAATTGTTTGTTATGTGTAGGCAGTAAGTATGGAAATGAAAGAAATTTTTGCATCAACAGTTTTGTTTTCTTGAACTTTTCTGGCTGTCTCAAAACAATCTATTTGTGTTTGTTGTAGTATGGTATGGATATGAAATAAAGCTCCTAAAATTCTTTACATACATTGAGGCACAATGGAAAAAACTTGTAAAGTTATGGAAAATTATACATTTTTTGTCTACCCAAAGATTCCTATTTGATAACAATATAAACAACTTAGTAAAGTAAGTGTACGCAGTATTGGTGTCATAATATCGAAAATTGTATACGGCTGACAAGACTTCGAAATATTTTAAAATATTCAAAATCACATCTAATTTATTGAGAGTGAATATTTTTTGAATACTCTTTGCGGCGGGTATCGTCCTGTAGCACTTTGCATTTAATTGTTCCATTAAGAATCCTTTGTATAAAGTTAGTTAATTCCTTGAATAAATAAATTACTTGACTAAACGTCATGATTAAGTAATTTATTGTTGTCAGTTAAAAATCCGCCATTTTGATAATTTTTGTCAGATTCTGACCAAAATCTACTGTACCTGTCTGTGAAAAGGCAACTTATCATTGATTCTTATAATAACTTTAAGTGAGTAAGTACATTGAATTTAAAATTGAAATAAAAACATTTTTTTTATTATTTAAATTGTGTTGTATTTCTTTTTCTTTTGTTAAAATTCCAGTGAAATCATGAGCAACGTGGATAGCTTAAAGCATATCATTTTTAACCGACTTCAAAAAAGGAGGAGGTTCTCAATTCGTCTGTATATATATATTTTTTTTTTCTATGTATGTTCGCGCATAACTCTGGCAATTATGAACCGATTTGAAAAAATCTTTCTTCCATCCATTCTTTAATCCGTTAATTGGGTCCCATAAAAAAATTATTGCTTAGTAATAAGTAGTTCCTGAAAAAACAAGAATGGTGACTGCGCACTGAGAGCTGCAAGAAAGCCTATATAGATGACGTTTTAGTCGCTCGGACTCGCTCGGTCGGACAAAAATGGTCATAACTCTGGCAAATATTTACCAATTTCAATGATTATTTTTTTATTCGAAAGAAGAAACCACTGTATTGAATCTGTATGAATTTTATTACAACCGGATAAGAACTTCCTGGAGGACCATGAACGATGTGGAGGAATTTATCTGGTAAAAACCATAAAACTGATGTTCTCCATTACATTGCTCTGACAATTATGAACCGATTTCGATGATTCTTTTTTTATTCGAGAGAGTAAACTACTATGATGTTTCCATTCAAATTTCATTACGACCGGTTATTTTTTTCTGAAGAAACATGAATTATGTAAAACTATGTAGACGATAATGTGATCATAACCTACCTAGATAATTTTACGGTTTTCGATGGTTCAATCTTTATATATGAAAATATCACTAAAAAGTTTAAAATAAAATCTTTTAAAAAAAAAATTTAACCGACTTCAATATCACTGAAAAGTATAAAATAATTTAAATATTATTGAAGTTGGTGCCAAATATACACAGCAGGTACGCTAACACCAACTTCAATAATATTTAAATTATTTTATACTTTTCAGTGATATTGAAGTCGGTTCAATTTTTTTTTTAAAAGATTTTTTAATGTTAAGCTTTTTGTAAATTATTGTACAATATTTTATTGATACGACTGTACATAGGCGATAGTAACCATTTAACGTTGTAAATTGTAATAAATAAGTATTGTATATTATTTTTATTATTCGAAATAAAATTTCATTGTAAATATTTGCATTATTAGAATTAGTAAGTGATTATTATATTGAGAAACTGAGATGTCCTTAAAAACGTGTTTTAATTATAACAAAAAAAATAAGCAATCAAGCTAAACATTCTGTATTTTATTTGACTTTATTTTATATTAATAATAATTATTATTAACTTATCGCCGTCAATTTCAGTCATTCCATAATCATGACAAAGTAATTTTATTTATAGTTGTCAATAAATACTCAACATTCCAATTCTTTTTTAATTCGAGCCAAATAAAAACATTGTTTTTACATAGATAAAAAAATGATTTGTTTTATTATTATTACGTACTTAATTAGATGTTATGACAATTATAATAATTTTTAATATTTATGCTATTTTTAATTGTGCAATACGAATGGAAAAGTTGTTTATTTTGTTTTTTATAAGGCTTCGTTAATATATCGTAATATAAGGTAATAATTATTGAAATTGTAATAAAGCTGTAATTATTATAAATAAAATTTGGAATAGGCTTATAACGCAACTTATCTGTTATGTTATTTTATATTTTTTTCTGATGGTTCATTCAGTTACGTGGACATATGTATTTTTCTTTGAATTATGAAGAAAAAAAAGTTTTATTTGTCCGAATAAATAAGAATTTCCAAATAATTTGTTTTATTGAAGAATAATAATTTAATTACATCTTTAATGCCAACTAAACGAAGATCAACGTTTCTACGAAAACGGTTGTAACAACTTGAAAATTTGAATATTTCGTCCAAAAAATTGTAGGAATTCCTGTAATGGGCAGTAAATGTTGCAGCTGTTGCAATACAGATGTCGTGATGACATTCATTACCAATTGCTTCATCTACCAGAGGAACTACTAGGAGCGCATGTACCTGAAGGAGGTTCAAGTTTATTAGTCTCAGCTACCTCACGATAGATGTCAAGATATAGGTACACAAAGTTTTGCACAAGAATTTACACAAAATGTAGAGAAGAAAATGTTTGCAACAACGCAAAAATTGTACTAGGAGTTCATAAACGATATTAAAATGGTTCAGCTAAAACAGAAATAGATGTCGTGTTCATTACAAATTGCTTCATCTTTGACAACATTTTTGTCACATGCACCACTGGGAGGTTTAGTTTCAGCTACTTCGCATAGATGTCGCAATACACATATTCTATAGACCAATATTTTTGCGACGGGCCCGTTGGTCTAGTGGTCAGTCACCCTGCCTGCTAACCGATGGGTCGTGGGTTCGATTCCCGCCAAGTGTCTGGGTGTTGTTTATCTATTTAAGTATGTATTTACAAAAAAAAAGTATATAAGTATTAGTATCAGTTGTCTGGTTTCCATAGTACAGGCTCTGCCTAGTTTGGGATCGGATGACCGTGTGTGGATTGTCCCAAGATATTATTATTATTATTATATTATTATATTTTATTACTCGACCGACTGACAGATCATTCGTAGCGTAGGTCTATTCACAAACGTCGGAAGATTCCGTATTCGAATCCGATGAAAACGTTTTCGGCGGTATCTTGTAAACGTTATGCACAAATCCAATAGTTTTCTATACTCAATAATTGCTATAAAATACCAAATAGATTTGTCAAAACACAAAACACTTCGATGATGGATTCGTGTGAAGCTCGTGTGAAGGATATCAGCGAAAATGTTTTCATCCAATTTCCGATACGGAAACTTCAATAGGACTGGACTGTCGATAGGGTTAAATTGGTACTAGGGTTGCATACATCCCAAGGAAGCTTACATGTATTAGTTTCAACTTCTGCACAACAGATGTCACTATAAAAAACACAAAACAAGTAAGCAGGAATCATCTACTGGAATCCAATTATTTTTTTAGGAAGACGCTATTGACGCTATTGCTATTAACTCAGAAGCCCTTTAATAAAAAAGTATTGTTTTCGCACATGGTATAATAATAAAATTATGTCCTTTGGCCAAAACGACCACAGCCATTATTACCCTATAGCTTCAAGACCACAGCGGCCAATCTGTCACAAGATCAGCCATATACCTACGCGGAAGAGCATAATTCTCTTCCTTATCTATCGTAATCCGATGGGACGGACGACCGACACTATTGCAGAGGTCAGGCACAGGACAGAATTTGCTTCATTGCGCATCCGACGCATGGATCATCTTATTTTACAGACAATCAGGTGATTAATCTGTTTACAAAGTTGTTGTGATTTGAACCCGAGACCACCGGTTTGCGAGGCGAGTGATTTTCCGCATCGCCAGGCGGAGGCGCACTTGATATAGCAAGATATCCACATAAATTCAAAAACTTTATACGACGCTACCAATACCATGCGTTAGTTAGACCATGGTTAGACTATAGTTGGTCGAATTTCGATTAGGTACCGTCGGCGAACCAACAAACAACGCCACACTTGATAACGCGTGACGTGGCGACAATAGTGATGCAAATCTACGAAGGATAGTACTAGGATCACATGAGCTACAAGGAACTCTAAAATTACTTATTACATTCAGCATGTCCACAATAGATGTCGCAATTATCATATTATTAAGAACAAAAAAAAAAACTCAGCAATGACTATCGCACATATATAATTATAATTATGCTTTTTTTTTCAACCATCATCATCACCAGCCGGAAGACGTCCACTGCTAAATATAGGCAAATTGCGACTCGCACAATGTCGTCAGTCCTTTTATTTTTTTTGTAATCGGGGAGGAAACTTATAAGGTACCCGGTCTCCGACTATGTATGGGCGAAGGTTAGGTTACGTGGGATTTTTACCCACTAAAATATCCTCCCACCCCTTAGTTTTCTGAGTAATCTCCCTTTGAAAATTCTTTCGCTGTTAGAAAGGAATATTATTTCAGACTACTTTTTAATTCGATGAACGTAGAAAGCGCGGGCGTAGGCAAGCTAGTTTTATATAATTTTATGTGAGTACATACACATATATTTGGAAGAAACTGGATGTGGAGAGCCGATGACAGGGCTCGGTGGCGTGCCTATGTCCAGCAGTGGACTGATGGGTGATTATATATATGCGGACTGGTTCCGATTTTAATTTGAAATTAACTTTTCTTAATATTAACGCAATCGCTGCAGAAATCATATTATTACAATAAATTATGGTATGGTATGAGCTACAAGGGTCGAAGAAAGAAAACACCATAAATAAAAAATATGAATTGTATTTTGTAACAATATTTGAAGTTTTGATTAACGGTTGCGTGAGATTTTAATTTTAAAAATGTAGACAAAATGTTCTGTTTATATTCCCTTAAAGCCACATTTTTTTAATGCTAGTTTACCATTTTGTACATAAAATAAATAAGAAAAAACGTTGTTATTCACATTATGATAAACATATAATATTATTATAATAACCCTAACACAATTGAGATTCGCTTAAATATTATACTTAAGGAATATAATATAAAATAAAGTTACAATGGACGGAATAAAGTTACAAATGAAAAAAGTTATATCTAAGTCATTTGAACACTTAACATTTGGCAAACTATAGTAATAACTATAACAGTGCGGTTTAAAATTGTGGACCTAATGAACCGTAGAGACAAGATTTTAAAACAACCTTTAATGCCTTAACAACAGAGGCCATTTATGTTGTAAGCTCGTAACCATAATTAATTTATTAGAAAAAGAAGAAGTATCTTTATTTGGCAATGTAATACAATAAGTACAAACAAAGAAATACAGAATGTGTAAATTGCCAAAAAGGGCAAAAGGATAAATGAGTAACTAAATTTAATCTATTAAAGAAAAGGAGTACTAGAAACTATATCGTTCTTACAACTGAGTTAAACATTTTGCAGTTGTCGACTTGAGCTTAAACGGGAAATACTTCTGCAAAGAGTAGCCCACCCACACACCTTTATACTGAAATTGAGTCAAATAAGCAGAAAGCTTATAAAATGCACCCTTTATCAACCCACATCAAAATTATTTATTTAATTAATTCTTCATGCAAAAAATTCTTTGTCAATTTTTATTTAGGTACTTTGATATAAGTACTTAGTTAATTTTTTTTAAACTACTTTCACATCAAAATTATTTATTTATTTAATTCTTCATGCAAAACAATTATTTGTCAATTTTTATTTAGTAACTTTTGATATAAGTACTTATAGAGCGTCCAACCGTTTATTTTCTTTTTGACAGCACCAATAGAACGTAACTGCGTCATGTTACGCAAAAGTTCACTTTAAGTGAACTTTTAAAAGTGAACTTTAAGTGAACTTTTAAAAGTGAACTTTTGCGTAACATGACGCAGTTACGTTCTATTGGTGCTGTCAAAAAGAAAATAAACGGTTGGACGCTCTATAGTTAATTTTTTTAAACTACTTTTCCTCCAAACTGTCATTGTGTGCGTTGGTTCCTGTTTACAGAAGTACGAGATTTTTTTAAATATGATAAATTATCAAGAGTATTATGAAAAGAATTAAGAAGAAAAATAATAATAATTAGGCTTATTAGGAATTAAAGAGATATATCAATGTAATTCAATCTACCGTCATCTATAAATCATATAATTCGACTTTGTATAGGTAGGCAGTTGTCCCACCGCCAGCGAGGAAGCGACTAACTACCGGCTACTTTCTCGCTCAAGACATAAGCAGAATAGATATACATTCCGTGCAAAGAAAAGAGTTCTAGTATCTAGCTCTAACTCGCTCATCGTTGGCGGTGGAACAAGTGCCTTATTTGCCAATTTTAAAGCAGTACTAGTTACATTATATTGTCAGGCACTTGATACTAATACTAAAGTAGAGCCAAATTAATACATCAGATTTGACACATCAATCAAAATTTAACAACGAAAAAGGTTTCGTTGTTACAAGGGTAACAAGACAGAACAAAGAAACTGACAGATGTCAAAGTGATCTATTAAGTTGGCCCTACATAACTTACTAACACTGGACAGTCAGCTTATCGAATTTATCTTAAGAGTCATTTGTATTCTAATCCTTATTGTCTAACAAATAAGTGTAATGTTAGCTTGATATGTCTATTTGGTGGGTCAATACTCAACTAGTATTTCAATGTTTGGCGACTGCATCTCTAATATTATCTGGTATTGTGAGAATACGCACAGCCAGCAATAAATCTGTAAACAGAGAAAATTGAAAATTAAAATGCAGTAAGACGAAGGTTTTTTTCATTTTACTAATAAATGAAAAAAAATGACAAGCCTACTGAATTTCTTGCCGGATTCTCAGTTGAGGCCGCGTTGTGATCCGGTGGTAGCTTTTAAAACAACTTGACCGTTCAAAAGTGCTGGTTAAGCCAATTAAATTAAATTAAAGTAAAATAAATATATAAAAAACAAAACAATTATATTAATGAATAAAAAAAAACTATTAAATGAATAATAAATAATGCTGGTGAATTATTTTGATATTACGACTCAATTGTGACATGAAATTAACGACTTATAAAGAGACTATTGCTAATTAATGTTTCTCTTAAGAAATTAATATGTAATTTGTGATTTGGATTGACTGTATCGACTTAAATGAACTGACGTGTAAAATAACTTTATAAATTATGATTAAGCCTCACCATCACCAGCGGCCGCATCATCAAACATCCACTGCTGAACAAAGGCCTCTCCCTTAGAAGGGTTGCCATAATCCCCACGCTTTGCAGACGTATTGGGGTTCGCAGTATAGGTGGTAGGTAAACCAATAGAAAGACGCAGCTGCCAGTCTTCTTGTTTTCCCTTAGCCGCCTCTTACAGACACCCAACGGGATGAGATGGGGGGGTGCTATTCTTACCCAGACACCCCACGGGTAAGAATATCATAGCGTAGCGTTAAGTCTATTAGAAATAAACTATTTGAATGTACTACCAAGGTGGCAAGCATGCAGCCCGCCTGATGGTAAGCACACTGCAGCCTATAGATGCTAGCAACACCAGAAGAATCACTAGCTCATTGCCAACCCTTAAAACATTAGATATTAAGTCTCTTGTGTCCAGTAATTTGACCAGCTACAGTGCCCTTCACACCGGAACACAGCAATGTTTACACACTGCTGCTTGGCGGCAGAATGTAAACCTGGACGGTTCCTTGCACAAAGAACCTAACACCTTGTATAATTATTATCCATTACATATACAGTTTATACTCACATTGTACGCCATCCATAAGAAATCAATGAAAGCAGCGAAGGTGGCATCCAACTGAAATTGGAAATTTATAATAGTGAGTACAGAACAAAGCTATAATTAGTTTCAGTGGGCCTGTTGGTCTAGTGGTTAGAGGGTGTCTACCAATAGGTCGTGGGTTCTATTACCACCAAGTGGTTGTTTTATCTATTTAAATATGTATATACTTACACAAAGAAAAGTACCTATATGAGTATTAGTATCAGTTGTCTGGTTACCATAGTACAGGCTCTGCCTAGTTTGGGATCAGATGACCGTGTGTGGATTGTCCCAGAATATTATACTATTACTATTAAAACAAGCAAGATATTCGCCTGATGGTACTCCACCTAAGACATTAGATAATAAGTCTCTGTGTCCAGTAATTTCACCAGCTACAGTGCCCTTCACAACAAACACAGCAATGTTTACGCATTGCTGCTTGGCGGCAGAATATCGCGACACTGCGGTGGTACCTACCTGGACGGTTCCGTGCATAAGGAACCTACCACCCTAGACCACCACTGTCTATTTTGTCATTGTATTCGCATATTCATCAAATAATTTTTGTTTTTTGTTCCTCTAGTTATCTGCAATCGGTCAGAAGACCATAAGAAGATTTGTTGTGAGATGTAGTGACTTTAGAAGGGGCAAGGCCATTCATTGCCTTGTCTCCTTCATATAATTCGCTTCCTTTTGAGACTTTTAATATGATTGTTGGGGTCCAGCAAAATTAGGGCCAACGGGTTCACGTGCTGGCTCAGTCTTTGAGCATGTTTTTGTGTGAGGCTTTCAATAGTTGATGCGACAGTTAGGACCCGAAGATAATCATGAGTCTCGTCGTTGCGGAAAAACCAGGGTGCATTAGATATTGTTCGCAAAATACAGTTCTGGGCTCGTTGTATGATCTTTATGTTGGTTTTGCAGGCGGTTCCCCAAATCTCTGCGCCTAGGGCCATATAGGCTTCAGTATCGAGTTGTATATATGTAGCTTGTTGTCGACATCAAATATATTAATTCATCAAATATAGCAAAGAACTATCACTAAATCAGCTTATGATTTAAAAGAAATGCATTTATAATATATTGAAGAGCAGTAACAGATCAGTGGGCGAGCGCTTGCCTTGGAAACAAGGTGCGCAGGTTCGAACCCCGGCTCGCACCTCTAATTTCTTTCATTAAAGAAATTAGAGGTGCGAGCCGGGGTTCGAACCGTTCATGTGCGAATCGTCTTTGTGCGATTGTTCTAGATTTCGGTGAAGGAAAACATCGTGAAGAAACCTATATATCTGAGAAAGCCTAACTACATAGCTGTCAAATTACGTGTGAAGTCTGCCAACCCGCACTTGGCCAGTGTGGTGGACTATTGTCTAAGCCGCCTCATCTTGAGGCGAGGCCCGTGCCCAACAGTGGGACATAAACAAGGGCTGATATTACTATTTTTATCATTCATATCTGTCCATTCGGTTAGAGGGGTACAATATCATAAACAGAAAAAAAATGTGCGTGCGTGGAGTCCCTCCGCGCGGAAGAAGTGAAACTTCATTCTCGCTCAGGCGATCGGTCGGTCGGTCCCTCACTCACTCACTCTCACACACACACACACACACACACACACACACACACATATACGCACACACACGAACACACACACACACACACACTAACTCAACTCAACCGACTCAACCGAACCCAACCGAACCCCACCGAACCCCACCGAAACCCACCGAAACCCACCGAAACCCACCGACACCCACCGAAACCCACCGACACCCACCGAAACCCACCGAAACCCACCGAAACCCACCGAAACCCACTGACACCCACCGAAACCCACCGAAACCCACCGACACCCACCGAAACCCACCGACACCCACCGAAACCCACCGACACCCACCGAAACCCACCGACACCCACCGAAACCCACCGAAACCCACCGACACCCACCGAAACCCACCGACACCCACCGAAACCCACCGACACCCACCGAAACCCACCGACACCCACCGAAACCCACCGACACCCACCGAAACCCACCGACACCCACCGAAACCCGCTGAAACCCACTCACCCACTCACTCAGTGACGGCGTCACATGAGCGCTTTCATAACCTTAACAAATTTACGCCTACCGCCTATCGTTTAACACCTATCACTTAACGCGTTAAGGTGCTTCATTTAACCTTTGACGCGTTATGTGATAACATTTTTGGAAGTCGCATAAGAAGTTTCACTTCAAAAAAAATGTGCGTGCGTGGAGTCCCTCCGCGCGGAAGAAGTGAAACTTCATTCTCGCTCTGTCTCTTTCTATTGCACCTCCTCGCGCAACGAAGTCAACAAAGTCAACGGAGTCAACGGAGTCGGCGGAGTCGGCTGAGTCGGCGGAGTAGGCGGAGTCGGCGGAGTCAACGAAGTCACTCACTCACTCACTCACTCACTCCCACCTCACAACTCCTATCATTTAACGCCTATCGCCTATCGTCTATCACCTATCATTTAACGCTTAACGCGTTATGTGATAACATTTTTGGAAGTCGCATAAGAAGTTTCACTTCAAAAAGACACAAGTTATAGCATACATCCTTTTTGCTACAGAGGTATAAATGCAGGATAATATCACTGTTAATTTCGATGGGCCTGATGGTCTAATGGTTAGACACCCTGACTCGACACCTGATGGGTTGTGGGTTCGATTCCCACCAAGTGTCTGGGTGTTATATCTATTTAAGTATGTATTAACAAAAAATATGTATTTAAGTATTAATATCAGTTGTCTGATTTCCATAGTACAGGCTCTGCCTAGTTTGGGATCGGATGACGGTGAGTGGACTGTCAAAATAAAAAATTCAGCTGCTTCAAATATGTTAATCTGAACTGGGGGCAGTTCCTCTCTTCACTAAGTCACGTGAAGAAATATGTCATTCCTATACATTTTTATTTCCTATTCATATTCTCTAGTGTTTCATAACGTAGAATGAACACTTGGCTACAGGCCCTGTTCCCGCTGTTTAAATTGGTATTATTGTTAACTTACATAAATGTAGTATCCTCCAATCAACCAGAGACCGAATGCCAGCTGGAAAATAATTATAAGTCCCATCGTGAATAGCCATGGCAAGATGAACCCTCGCATCCATATGTTGATGCCGATAACCTGGAAATGTACAGACAACCATTAATGTTTAAAGGGTACAGAATGATAACCAATGATACAATTTGTTTCATGATAAATGACAACAGCTTTTAATACTTCAGTAACGCAAGTAGTCTGGGAGAGATTGTCAGTATCTGCTGTCCTGGCTGGAGTACAGTTGGTTTGAATAAAACATTGCAACTGTATGCAAACAAAATACACAGGCTGTTACCTGAAACTTTATGTTTATACATGGAGTTTCAGCAGCCTATTATATCAATACCAACAACAGCTGTTTAATTGATAATGGTTTTTAAGACTTGTCCAGACAGACTGCTAAACTACTTTGAGTGGCTATTCTCTGATTGTTTCATATACTAGTCACATATAATATGCAAATGTGGCTTTGTCCAAATGATGGCAGAGTCCTGCCCTTTATGCCCAGCTGGCTACACTTCAGATGACCTCTACAGGGCGATGAAGATATGTGGCTATAAGTTAAAGCATAATGTATCTGTGCCAATGATGGCAGGCCCGTTGGTCTAGTGGTTAGTGACCCTGTCTGCTACCCAACAGGTTGTGGGTTCGATTCCCACCAAGTGTCTGGGTGTTTTATCTATATAAGTATGTATTTACAAAAAAAAAGTATATATGTATTAGTATCAGGTGTCTGGTTTCCATAGTACAGGCTCTGCCTAGTTTGGGATCAGATGACCGTGTGTGAATTGTCCCAGGATAAAAAAAAAGTTAAAGTTTGTTATAATACTTGATTTCTAATGATAATGTTGGTTCGGTTTGCTTAATCAACCTATGGATTCACAGCTATTATCCTATAAGACAAACTTGTAAAGATATTGTATTTAATGAAAACTTACCATTAATACTGAGAATATTATCAGCAGTGTAAAGATGACGATGAATATTATGCCGAATATTTGTAAAGCTGAAATGGAATTTGATTGATTGATTGATTGATTAATTAAATTACTGCACAAAGGTGTTTCTTTACTAAGTTAAACTAAGGGAAAACAAGAAGACAGGCAGCAGCATCTTTCTATTGGATTACCTACTCTCTATACCTACTGTGATCCCCAAGACGCCTGCCAAATGTGGGAATTATGGCAACCCCTCCCTTCTAAGGGGGGAAGCCTTTGTTGAGCAGTGTACTAATTTCAGCTGATGATAATATTATAATGATAATAGTATAAAATTCTATGAGTTATGTATCAGTAGGAGAAAAAAAAATCTCCTACTTACTTCATTGGGTCGGGAAAAAGGTACAAAGGCTCTGAGAACCTGTACAATACAATACAAATATTCTTTATTATACACCAAAAGAGAACATACAGTTTAAAGAATAAGAAGATTACAGTGTGACAATTTAAGTGCGGTCTTATCGCTAAAGCGATCTCTTCTAGACAACCTTGGGGTACAGGACAGTATGTTGAACCTGAGTACATCAGGATTAAAAACTTTAGTAGGTACTTACATCCCCTTACATCAGCTTCAAACAACGGATTCCAGAGTTGTGTCGAGTCCCCGCCGTCCATTTGATAAGCAATGAACGTTATAAGCACCAGGCTCATCGCGGCGGTGTACACCGCCACCGCCCTGCTCCCGCTCTTCACATCCGAAGACCAGATACATGGCGACCAGCATGACTCCAAAACAGGCATTTTGCTACCGCTTTGTACTTAAAAAACGCTATTCTTTATAAATTCTGACGATGCCACACCTATAAAATGAACAGTTATTTAAAAGTTGTTTTTGTAAATGAAAACTTACGAAAACCGGTATTAATTTGGCTACGCACTATTTGTATTGTTGTAAAAAGTAGTTAGTATGATGAATTATAACTTTTCATTGGTTTAAAACTGCAATTTCAGACGTTGAAATTATCATTTATCTTACAAACAAACGGGTTAAAACAACTTTATTTGATAGTTCGATAATTAATAGCATTAGAAAAAGCATTATGTGTTTTCCCTTTTTTACAACGTTGTGTTACATAAGTATGACAAGCCAATCAGTCATCAGTAAACCAATTCATGCTAAATGTCACTAACCAGGCTAGGGTTTGGAATGCTTTTCGTCACAAACTCATTTTTTTTTTTTTTTTTTTTTTTTTATTAGTTGACCCTAATGGGAAGGCAAAGGGTTCTAGCCCATACAGCCTCGTCTTAAATAGTTAAACAGTCAGTCAATTTGTAGCTAGATAGGCATAAGCCAAGTCTTCATTTTTCATATATATTTTCAGGCCTAAGCCAATTCTTCATTAAATTATAGTCTTTTTTCATTTATGTTTTCAGGCCGAAGCCAATTCTTCATTAAATTGTTGTCATTTTCCAAATTATTTTTTCAGGCCAAGGCCAAGTCTTAGATTAGAGTAGTAGTCCATTCAAATTTACAGGTCTTAAACTCTGTTTTCCATTAAATCCAGTAGCGTTTAAATATCAATTATAGTATTGTTTACAAATTCGTAAATAGCAGTAAATGTCTCTGTTTCTTTAAGTAAGTCTTCAATAGAGCGCGGGACAAGCTCAGTTTTGCCGTAGATATCAATTAACTTGTCGATAAGCACAAGTCTTTGTACATTGTAGGCAGGGCATTCAAATATAATGTGATTTATTGTTTGATCTACATTTTGATTGCAATCTGTGCATAAGGGGGACGAAATAATGCGCATTCGACTGAGGTGGGCTTTAAAACGACCGTGACCAAATCGGAGTCTGTTCATTATAGTATAGAATTTGCGATGCTTATTGGATTTGGATGTAGAAAACCAAGGACGCTTTCCCACATGGTTATTTATTGTTGCATAGTGTGTACCTTTTGTTTGCAATGAACTTAGCCAATATTCATTCCATTCACTAAGCAAAGACTCTTTTAGGATTGAATTTATGTCGGAGAATGGTATGGCAACATCGTCAACAGGGCTGCCGCTGTCACTGTCAACAACTGACTGCCAAAAAGTCGACTTGCTCGTTTCCTGTCACTCCCACGTGCGCTGGTGTCCAAAGGAACTGTACTTCTTTGCCTTGATTCTTCAATTGAAGCCAACGACTCTTTATATTATATAAAATATAGTTAGTCTTGCTGTTCAGGATATTATTCTGCAAAGCACTTAAAACACTCATGCTGTCTGTTATAACGAGCCAACGTTGATCATTTGCTTGAGTAATATATTGAAGTGCAGCCAGGATAGCCAAAGCCTCGGCAGAAAAGATACTCAACTCACTTGGAAGTTTGCGGCCAAATCCAAAACGTAAATTAGGAATGTAGAAAGCCATTGATACATTTTTGAACTTGGAACCATCGGTAAATATTTTACTGTACCCATTGTATTCAGACATAACAGCATCCACCTCTTCTTTATTTTTCATATCTCTTTTTATATTAATTGGTATCAAGCTAAATTTGCTTTCGTAACTGCCAGTATAGCAAGCCCAATTCTCATCTTTATTAATATTGTATTGCTGATCAAGATGTGATGTGAATGAAAAATCATGAAGAATATATGGCAAATTACTAGTGGGAACATAGGGATTGTGTTCATGAAAGTGTTTTAACTTTTTTAATAATAAATTATTAACATTTGATAATAACTTAAGAATGAAACAGTATTTGAGATATTTAAATCTCAATAACAAAGGAGGAGTGTTACACTCTACCTGTAGTGAATTTATAGGAGTGGTCCTCATAGCACCAGTGACTAATCTGAGATTTTTATTTTGCAAGATATCCAATTTCTGAACTAGCTTTCTATCAGATGCAAAGTTAAGAAAACCATATTCAAAGTGACTACGGACTAGTGATTTATATAGCATAAGCAAAATTTTTGGATCAGATCCCCAATACATCCTTGCAAGTGATTTTAGAATATTGAATGCCTTGCCTGCCCTTTCCATTACATAATTAACATATTTATTCCATGAAAGATTATTAGTAAAAATAACTCCTAAGAATTTGACTTCTGATACTTGTGGAATCTCCTTCTGATCATAAAGAATTTTGACTTTAATGGAACGATTTTTAGTGAATACCATCATTTTTGTTTTATCAACATTAATATCAAGGTTAAGGTACCTAAAATAACTGTGAAGTTTGGTCAAAGCTCTACTGAGTATACTAACTATGCTATTTAAATCATGACCTGATGCATAAACAACAAGATCATCAGCGAACTGTAAATTGCTAACATCTGAACCTAATATTAAATTAAGTCTATATATATAGAGTATAAATATTAAAGGACTTAAAATTCCACCCTGACATACTCCTTTAAAAGACATCCTAGGTCCAACGAGCTGATTTTGAAATTTTACATATACCTCTCTACCATGTAAAAAGTTGAAAATCCATTGCACAATTTTTTCAGGAATACCTATGGTCAACAACTCAGATGCTAAAATATGATGATTGACATTATTAAATGCCCCAACAATGTCAAAAAAGATACCTACTAAAATATGATTGTTCTTGAATGCATTGAAAATGTCAAAATGTAAGTGAGAAATACTTTCACGACATGAGCGACCTTTACGGAATCCAAACTGGTTTGAAGGTAAAATATGATTACTTTCTATAAAAAATTCAATTCTTTGTTTTAACAGCTGTTCAAAAACTTTACCCATGCATGATGTCAAAGCTATTGGTCTATAAGAATCAGCCTGTCCTTTAACTTTGTTAGGTTTTAAAATTGGCACAAGACAATCTGTTTTCCAACTTTGTGGTATGATTGATTTATTCCATAACAGATTGTATATATTTAATAAAACATGTTTTGATTTGTCTGACATATGTTTTAGAACTTTATATGGAATACCATCGAGGCCAAAAGCTGTATCTCGTCTAGATGAAATGGCTGAAATCAACTCTGCAAAAGTAAATGATTTTGTAAGATAATCACAATTGGAAGCAGCAATGGAGTTATTATTTAAATTTAATTCAGCCTCAACAGTAGAAGGTGTGTATTTTCTAATAAAATCAAAAATCCAATCTAGTCTACTACAGGAACTATAGTTAGAATTTACCCTTTTAAAAATTTTCATATAATACCAGATTCTAGATAATGGAGTAGTTCTGTTAAAACTTTCACATAAATTCTCCCAACTTTTTTGTCTTTCTTGTTTCAGGGTCAACTTTTTAATAGCCTGCAGCTTTTTGAAATGTATATAATTACTCTCAGATGGATCATTCCTAAAGTTTATATAAGCAAGTTTGGACTGTTCAACAGCAGAAGCACATCTTGCATTCCACCAAGGAAGTGGTCTCCTATTTCTTTTAAAACGAGTGTTGGGTTTATTCTGTGAGCCATGACTACTATGACCAGCTGGCATCGACAATTGAATAGCTATATCTAGCAAATTCATTAATTCCTCATATGAATTTATAGGATTTTCATGATCGTAATGAAAATCATGCAACAAACTATCTGTTGCCATGCAAAATCTATCCCAATTAATAACACGATAATTATATTGGTGAGGATAAGGTTTACTGTCGGGCAATATGCTTTGATTATCATTAGAAACATTACTAACAAAAACTTTGGTTATTACAGGTAAGTGATAACTTCCCAGAGGGTCATCATGCACATACCAATCACAAGAAACTGCTAAACTAGGAGAAACTATTGTCAAATCAAGAGCATTTTGTCGCCATTTATTAGAACCTACTGTTGTCATTTGACCATCGTTTAGAATAACTAATAAGTTATCATCTATGCATTCTAATACATGTGATCCACGAGTATCAGAAGTCATGCAACCCCAGTTATGATGAAGAGCGTTTAAGTCTCCAGCAATAAGCAAGGGCTCAGACAGACCTTGAATTAAATTATTAAATTTCTGTTTAGTAAAAGATGGAGTACATAACTTGGGACTGTAAAGACTTACTATTGTAAGTTCCTTATTGTTACCATAATATAAACGAATAGCAACGTTTTGAATAGAATTATCGCTAAAAGTATCTAATTTCTTAAAATTAAGGCTTTTGTGTATTAGAATGGCAACTCCATTGTGGTCGTTGCCACTGTCTAATCTTACCATTTCATAATTTTTAAAACTAATATGATGACGCGGCTTAAGCCATGTCTCACATAAGACTGCTATATGAATATTATTCTCATAAAGAAAATGTGAAAAAATATGTTGATTACTTCGTAAACTCTGGGCATTCCATTGTACAATATTTAAATAATCCATAAAAAAACAATTAATGGGAAGCATTATGTTCATGTTGTATGTTTTGTATGAGAAAGTCTTTAATAGTTTTACTACAGATGCTAGTTTCTTTAGTTTTGCTCATAGTAATAAGTTTTATGACAGAATCAACTAATAACTTTAAAATGTGATCAGAATCTAATAGTGATACAAAAAGTTCAGAAGGGCTTTTTTTCTTGCCACCTAATGAAGGATATGATTTTTCGTTAACAACATCAGCAAATGATTTTTTAATTAACTTTTCTTTGCATTGTTTTATTTTGTCTTGCTTTACAGGGCACTCTGAGGAAATTGCGATGTGATTACCTTTACAATGATAGCAACAGGCACTAGTTGGTGCAACAGTACAACTCTTATAGCTGTGACTGTCTGCACAGATTGAGCATTTTTCTGAGTTTTTGCAAAACTTAGCCAAGTGTCCATACCGGAGGCAACGTAGACACTGCTTGACTGGAGGAATGTATGTTGTGACCTCAAACCGCCAACTGTTCAGGTCAACACTATCTGGTAGGCTCGGACAAGAAAATGTTATACATACAGTTTTTGTGGGTTGCAGCTGAAAAGTGTTGTCATCATTCTTGACTCTCCTCATTATTCTACGAATAGAAATTATATTTTTAGTGCTAGTCAGTGCAGTGTAAATCTGTTCATTTGATAAGTCCGTTGGAACATGTTGTATGACACCTGTAGTTTCAGTAGCGGCAGCTGGGATACTGGCTTTAAGTTTGTTCATATCGAGGAATTTCTTGTTGGCAAGCGCAGCATTTGCCATACCTGCACTCTCGAAAATGACACCCACCTTATATTTATTCATGCGCACTAGTTGTTTAATGCCTTTATTATATCTTTTTAAAATATTAGCTAAAGACATCATGTCTCTATCTCCTAGAGGTTTGTTAATTTCTATACTTTCAACAAAAACAATGTACTCAAAATTGCCCCCATTTTCAGGATACAATCTATGATAATTAGGTATTTGAAAAGTCTTATACTTATCTACGGCATCAACAGACTGAAATGAAGAAGAATCAGATCCATCTAACTCCGTATCATTATTCCCTGGCCCATCTTTTTTCTTTCGTTTTCTTATCTTCCCCATCTTTACATTTAAAACTTTTATATGTACACAATATATAAATATGTACAAGCTATTTACACTTTTTATACAATATTTTACAAATTATTTTAAATAAATGTTTTAACAATTTAAAATTTGCGCCTTTTTCTTTCGAAGGTTCCCGCGCCTTTTTTCTCTCAAACTCAGTCAAATGTCAAAACGTCGCTCGTACAGTTTAACCAACTTATCAGTGAACTGTCAGTTTCGCCACTGTCTATGCAAACATGTCAAACTGATCGTAATTTTCATGAGAATAGTTTAGTTCCTATTTCCACCACCCATACAGATAAGTTGGTCGATCTGTAGTCCTAGTCATTCATTTTACAATTTACACAGATTATACATACTCTCTACGTTTTGTTTTTTGCAAATTACTTTGTATTTTAAAAGGAAGATCGAAAAATTATATCGGTGGAAAAACGTATTACTTGTAAAAATATAATAGAAAAATAATATCTTGGGACAATCCACACACAGTCACCTGAATCCAATCTAGGCCGAGCAGAGCTATTATCCATAAGTTAATCAGACAATTACAAATAAGTACATTTGTTTATCTAACACACAAGACTACAGCCGTGTTCATGTATTGTTTTGTCTTAGGTGGGAGGATCCATTGGGTCGGTAGCTGACAGGGTGCCTATGGAGGGTGTCCAAACAAAAGATCAATGGGCCCGTCATTCACACCGATAGACACTGTCGAAAGACTTGTTTGCCAATCAGCAAGCTCACGTCCGACCTACGTGTAACAATAGTGAAAAAAATCTTAAATCTATGCTAACAACCTTTGATTATATATACGTCTAGATAGCGTGTTCGATGTTCAAACACTTGACAATATCAAGTATACCAAAACATCAAATTGGTATACTTGGTTGTTTAGTATCACTTGAACTCTACCGATGGTTTGTGCTCGCAAAAAAAAAACTTTTTACCGAATTGTGTAATCAAATCGTGAAAATATTAACTAAGTAAAATTAATAAAGATCCTAACTTAATTTTCCATTCATAAGTCTTAAGATTCTGTTAGGGATTATTATAAAAACTCGATTGTTTTTTACGACAATTTGTACATTGTCCGACTAGACTGGTGTGGCTAGGTAATAATGGGGGAATATATCTTAAGTCTGGGGTAATTTTTCTTTTGACAAAAATGAATTCAATGAAACTTAATACGTAGTTAGTGACCAAAACATGAAATAAATCAATTATAATAATTTTAATTTATTTTTTTGATAAATTAATTACTTTTATATAGGTAAGTACTTAGAAGTATTTTTTCTTCCTGGTCATGAGGCAAATAAGACGTTCACCTGATGGTAAGAGACACGCCATTTAATTTAATTTAATTTAATTTCTTTTCAATTCAATTCAAATCAAATCAATTTCTTTATTATTTTAATAAAGAAATTGATTTTATTTTATTTTATTTTATTTTATTTTATTTTATTTTATTTTATTTTATTTTATTTTATTTTATTTTATTTTATTTTATTTTATTTTATTTTATTTTATTTTATTTTATTTTATTTTATTTTATTTTATTTTATTTTATTTTATTTTATTTTATTTTATTTTATTTTATTTTATTTTATTTTATTTTATTTTATTTTATTTTATTTTATTTTATTTTATTTTATTTTATTTTATTTTATTTTATTTGGACATCAAACAGCTATACATTATATTAAAAAAAAAGGAATTACACATTTACAAAGTACATATCAATCCACAACGCTATCGCTATTTATGGGAAAAATATTTATAACTGGAGATCCCCAAACACGCACACAACCACAGATGACGCGAGTGTACAACGAGGCCTGCACGCACACACAAATTATGAGGTTGTTATGCTTATTAACGTAACGTTACAAGACTATTAGGTATCTAGACGTATATATAATCAAAGGTAACAACATTCGGAGAGACTTTCAACGCATTTCACTTCATTATGACCATAATTATGAAACAATGACTGATGATTATGATTAAATACCAGCCCTTGTTTATGTCCCACTGTTGGGCACGGGCCTCCCCTCATGATGAGGGGGTTTAGGTCACTGTCTACCACGCTGGTCAAGTGCGGGTTGGTGGATGATGATGATTGATAGATTACTACTTAAATCAAATTCAATAAAAGGGTTTAGTCGTTTTTTAATCCCCGACGCAATCTGCTAACTGTCTGTTTGTCTGTCTATATTCTGTCTGTTGCACCATAACTCCCGAATAGATTTGAATGCGATTTTTTATTCCAAAGCTGACTTAAAGTACGCAGCCCCGGATCTACGAGTTTTTCGAACTGGGGCAGAAACTTGATAGTGGTGCCCCTCCCTTCAGGGTTTTAGTGAGTAAGAATCCCACATACCCCGGTCGAGCCCCACAGCTCCCGGGGATCTTTCGAAGATTTCCCCCGCGTCAAAAAAGAAGTTTTATTTTGTTAACCGGCTTCAAAAGATGGGCAGGGGTTCTGTAGGTATTAGATGCGTATGTGGGTAAGTAGGTATGCAATATTAATAAAAATGCATATATTATTCACATAATATGTTGCTCTATTTAGGCTTTTAAACAAATTTACTTATTGAAATGAAACTAATTGTACGGATTATATCAAAAATAAACCGCGATATAATCCGTAAAATTAGTTTCATTTCAATGTGTAATATTCGCGTAAATTTACTTACTTACCAATTTTTACGCGTGAATGTATGTAGGTATGTAGGTTAGTCCGCGGATTTCTCAGTAACAACATATCCGATTTCGATAATTCTTTTTGCAATAGTTAGAATATTTTTCAACTTATGGAAAAGTAAGTACAAGTTTCATCAAAATCGGTTCAGTAGTTTAAGAGATATAGACTTTTTATATTTTCAGTAAGTTACTGTAACGTAGACGTCCGAGTTGTCCGTAAATAAAAGTCACTAAAAAGTGTTAAATAAACTATTTAAAAAAAAAACCGACTTCAAAGAAAATTATCTAAAAAAAGCATCGAAAAAAAGCATTAAATAACGAAAATATATTGAAGTCGGTGTCAGCACATCATGTTAACTAACACTAGCACCAGCTGGCACCGGCCAAAGTCGTTTTTTTTTTAAAATAGTTTATTTCATTTATACATAGGACGGTTTTTTTTAATAAGTAGAGGGTATTTCACATATTATTATAATTCCTAGTGCCGACCGATAAAGATTTACAAATTTTATTTATTGATACGTATTAAACCCACCTACACCTCGAACTCCCAACGTATAGCGCTGTTGTTGTTATCATCTTCTATCTATCTTCTATACTATAATAAAACTCAAAGAGCACTTTTTCTGTACATTGAATATTTTTCCAAAATTTCTAGGATTTCATCAAGGTTTATTATTGTTTTTTTTTCAAACCGGAATACAACAATGTTTTAGGATGGGGTATACTATCGACATAGAGGCCAAAACAATTTTTTTTGGAATTATTATCTGTCTGTGTGTCTGTCGTTCTGTTCGTCCAGGTATCATTTGAAAACCCGTGGATGGATTTTGATAGGACTTTCACTGATGTGTTGTGTAGAAGTCAAGGTGTAAGTTGGTATATAAAACATCACGCTATGTTTCATAGGGGCTAAGCAGTGAAACATTACTTGCACATATTACCACGTAATTTCCTTTGTATGTGAATAGGGTAATTATAGACTGATCAGTTATTCATTAAGATATGTATTATTACGCTACATACAATAGGGACTGAGCAGACATTTAGTTTGCATAAGATATGGCATTGGCGAAGGGTCAATTTTTGTAAGGGGTAAGCCGGTCCGGTACACCCAGGACATTTTCATTAGATTTCTGTATTGTTCTAAGTACTTTGCTGATAGCAATATGACATTATATCTTTGAAAAGTTAAAATCTGTAAATCCCGAGCGGATCCAAACTAGATTATGTATGTATTACAGTCACAACAATAAAAGATGCAGAAAACTTAAAACTTTCATTATCGAATATCATTAGACAGTAATTTACGATGTTAGCGTGATTTACATTATGAACAGCGCCATCTATCGGTGAAATTGAACATACAATAACTATAGAACTTTAATCTATATATTATAATATCAAAGAAAGTCGTGTTAGTTACACTATTTATAACTCAAGAACGGCCAAACCGATTCGGCTGAAAATTGGTGGGGAGGTAGCTTAGAACCAGTAAACGGACATAGGATACTTTTTATCCCGGTAGGTTAAGGTTAAGCAACGTTAGGTAAGGTCATTAAATAGATGGGTGAACCGATTTGTATGAAAGTGTGCATATCGGGTAGGTCTTAGAATAGGTCATACAGTATATTTCATACCGCTAGGTTAAGGTTAAGCTACATAAGGCAAGGTCATTAAATAGATGGGTGAACCGATATATATGAAATTATGTGTGCATATCGGGGAGGTCTGAGAATAGGTCATAAAGTATATTTAATGCCGCTGATACCATGATTGACGAGAATATATAGAACGAGAGGAGGGTGCACGAGAGGAGAAAGAGGGAGAGGGGATTCGAGAAGAGGGCGATGGGGTGAGGGATCGGGGGAGTTAGGTGGAGTAAGGGGGGAGTGAGAAGGAGCAAGTTCGTTGAAGAGACAGGGGGAGAGGGTTCAGAGAGGGGATAACAGGGTAGGAAGAGGGGGAGTGTGACGGAAACCGAAGCGGGAGGGGGAAAGAGAGAGGAGAGAAAGAGCATATAATTAGATTTTTTTATAAGAGAGAGATATGGAGAGAGATAAATCTAGGGAGGAGGGAGAAAAGGGGAGCAAAATGTAATAAAAGCGCGGGCGGAGCTGCACGGGTCAGCTAGTTAAAAATAAAACAAAAATCTAGTAACAAAAACAATGAGCACGCACCATCTCGTTTCTAAGAAACATGAGCCGTTACAATGTACACTATAATATTCGGCCGCGAATATAACTCTATGCATTGTTTACGCTTGCTCCATGATTGCTAACTGTTCTTTGGTTCTTTGTATTATGTGTTCCTTCTCTAAAAAAAGTCTTCATGGCTGGTACAAACGCAGCGGACAACCTTTCAAAAGATCAGCTATCTACGGGAGATATTATATTGCACAAGTGCTTGCGTAGAAACGGGTGCACTCTCTCTTCCTTTTACATAAATGTCCTCTTGGCCGATACCACTACAGCGGTTAAACTTTCAAAAGATCAGTGATCTAAGCGGGAGATATTATAGTGCAAGTGCTTGCATAGAAACGGGTGCGCTCTCTCTTCCTTTTACAAAAATGTCCTCTTGGCCAATACCACCACAGCGGACAACCTTTGAAAAGATCAGCGATCTACGCGGGAGATATTATAGTGCAAGTGCTTGTATAGAAACGGGTGCACTCTCTCTTCCTTTTACATAAATGTCCTCTTGGCCGATACCACTACAGCGGTTAAACTTTCAAAAGATCAGTGATCTAAGCGGGAGATATTATAGTGCAAGTGCTTGCATAGAAACGGGTGCGCTCTCTCTTCCTTTTACAAAAATATCCTCTTGGCCAATACCACCACAGCGGACAACCTTTGAAAAGATCAGCGATCTACGCGGGAGATATTATAGTGCAAGTGCTTGTATAGAAACGGGTGCACTCTCTCTTCCTTTTACAAAAATGTCCTCTTGGCCGATACCACCACAGCCAGCGGCCAACCTTACAAAAGATCAGCGATCTAAGCGGGAGATATTATAGTGCAAGTGCTTGCGTAGAAACGGTTTTACTCTGACAATCCGACCGACACCCGACCGGGAAAATGTTAGAACCGACTTTACATGCCCATCCGATAGATCGTCTTACTTTTCAGACAATCAGGTGATGGACCTGCATTGTCCTAGCCAGTAAGGATAAGTACACACAGTTGTTGCTCCCCGCGGGATTTTAGTGTGTACCTAAAAACCCCACATACCTCGTTTCCACTACAGGGTCCCGAGGGCGTCTTTCGTTGCCTTGTGTTAGCGGAACTACTTTCGTGCTACCATTGTTGGGGACAACACTACGCTGAAGGCAGAGACACCAGGCAACGCCCATCACTGCGCACGCGCAACACAGACTAGATAGATAGACGTAACTAATTACAAATACAGTGTCGACTGCTTTTTTTCCTATTCTGAATTTGCTCAAGAAATACAGTAGGTACTGACTACTCATACAAGTTATCGCATTTTTTCTATCCGATGCCATCTAAGGACTAATACGCGCTCGCCCACCCCATATTATCCGAATAAACGGACCGTATTAAGTTGTTACGACCGGGACATAAAAGTGTTAATTACTCCGTTAATTATTACTTAATTGCAATGATCTCAAAACGCATTGTTAGTCTATAGGTCTACTATCGATTCGTACCGAAAGATCTCGATTTCTCAATAGAAAGTAGTTCCCTAGTACTTGTGTAAGTACCTACCGCTCGCTCGCTCACGGGTCACTGCCCCCGCCTATTGTTAGTTTATTCGCGAAGGTCGCGCCGCTATTGTATCTCGCGAAAACGATAGAATAGGTAAGTACATACGAGATCATTCGAGAGAGTTCCACCCCTCTGTTAATTTAGGTATATAAGCCGACGCATAGTGGCGTCCGGACAGTTTGTGTTTACAAGCGACAGCGGAAACATCTTAAGAAAGCGATCGAAGAGAATTGTACCAGCGACCCTTGCGACGACTTTGGACTATTGTGAAGTACTGTGCGACTCGGACTACTGTGCCTTGTGTGTATACTGCGTGTATAGTGTATACAGTGTGAGTGTACGTGGAATAAAATCTTCTTTTACGTTAATCGGCATTTAATTACCCACCCGCACGTAACAATTGGTGTCAGAAGCGGAATGCCGATTCTGCCGCGAGAAGAAGAAGCGCGTACTCCGCGAACAAGGAGACAGGTGGAGATGGATGCTGCACGTCGGCGTGGTCAAGAGGAGGAGGTCCAGCCTGAGAACGCTACCTCGTCTGGTACCGCACCACCGGGGGACTCGACGGAGCTTAACTTGTCAACCCTGCTGGCCGCTATCCAGGGTATGCAGGAGGCTACTCGCCGCGACATCCAGGCTATCCAAGAGGCTACCCGCCGTGACATCCAGGCTACCCAAGAGGCTATCCAAGAGGCTACCCGCCGTGACATCCAGGCTACGCAGGAGGCTATCCAGGCCAACCAAGAGGTTGTTCTGGGAAAGATTGACGCTGGTATTACCATACTAGGCGAAAAGGTCACCAAGCTGGAAACGGAGGTTAAAGAGGTTACTCTTAAGACCGAGCACCTGGAAGGCCGGATTGATGAGCATGACAACCGTTTTCATGTGATAACCAATAAGTTAGCGAAACTAGAGACTCGCCAACCACTAACCGTGGCCTCACCCTCACCATCAGCTGCGAAATTCGACCTTCCGCACTTTGACGGGTCATCTTCATGGACAGCCTTCCGCTACCAATTCGAGACACTGGCCAAAGGGAATGGGTGGAGTGATGACCAATCCTTTATGGCCCTGACACTGTCCCTGCGAGGAGACGCTCTGATGATATTGGAAAATCTGCCACTTGAAGGACGGACGTTAGATGCTCTCTTAGAAGCGTTAGAGACGCGGTATGGTGAAAAACACCTAGAACATGTCTATCGAGCACAACTCCGCGAGCGTACTCAAAAGGCCGGTGAAAGCCTCCAGCAGTGGGCACTTGAGGTAGAAAGGTTGGTTCGTCGTGCATACTCGTCGGCGCCGGCGACTGTAGAGGTGAATCTTCTACAAGCATTCGTGGATGGCATACGGGACGGGGAAGTCAGAGCTGCCGTTCGTCTGAGCCATCATTCAACGCTAAAGAGCGCATTGGCTCATGCGCTTGAAGTGGAAGCTGTACGACAGGACAGTCGTGCATATAAAGTTCGCGAAATAGTGTCGGATGACAGGAGACCACAGTATGTCCCCACTTGTTATGGCTGTGGAGAAAAGGGGCATATTCGACTGGAATGTCGTAAAAAGAGGAAGAGGGTCACGAACTCCGGGACCCAAGTGGATCAAGACCTTCCGTTAAACTAAGTGTCGCCAGGACCGCGGGGCGGGTGCTGGCTGGTAACGATAAGGCCCCCACAATCACCATTACTCAAGTTCGCAATGGAAATAGTCTGACCATCGAGGGCACATTAAATGACAAGACATGCAGTTTGACAGTAGACACTGGGGCTTCGCGTACTATAGTCAGACCAGAGCTACTGAAACGCACTGTTATGTGGAAAAGGCGATCCCCACCATGTCGCCTCCAGACAGCAACCGGCCAGCCAGTCTCCGTCCTCGGTGATACAGACGTAGAGATTAATATTGGTGACCGAACATACATCCACTCAGTTCTTATCGCAAATATCACGGATGATTGCATTCTGGGCCTAGACTTCTTGAAGGATCAGCGATGTGTTTTGGATATTGATAAAGGAGTGTTAAGGTTTCCTGATCAAGAAGTTTGTCTGCAAGGATCACACCCATGCAATCTTTATTGTTTAAAGGATTTCATACTGGCTCCAAGATCTGAAAATTTAGTATCTGTGAAATTCCCTAAGAAGATCAAATCAAACAAATGTGTTATAGTAGAAGACTCCGGCAATCATCCACAGACCATCACGGCCAGGACATTACTTATGACAAATGGAATAGCAAAAGTAAGAATTTTAAACTTGAGTAATGAAGAAGTTCGTCTGAGGAAGAATAGCCTGATTGGAAGATGCGAAGAAGTAAAGTACCTGAAACGGTTAGAAACTTCCGCAGTTCATCAAAACGTAAGTTCGACCAAAGACGATCACATTCGACAGCTTTTGGAAGATTGTAAGGAAAATTTATCACCACAGGAACTGCAGCAAGCCAAAGAGCTTTTGGTTACATTCAGGGACATTTTTGCAACCGGAAATGACTGTGGTAGGACAGGCCTTGTGAAGCACCAGATTGACACAGGCGACGCCAGGCCTATTAAACAGAGGCCTCGACGTATACCGTGGGCAAAAGAAACAGAGGTGGCTGAAATGATAAAAGACATGGCTGAAAACAAGATCATCGAACCCTCTACAAGCCCATGGTCATCACCTGTGGTGCTAGTAAAGAAGAAGGACGGAAGTACGAGGTTTTGTGTTGACTACCGAATGTTAAATAATGTCACGAAAAAGGACAGCTATCCCCTGCCGAGAATTGATGATACGCTGGACATGCTCAGTGGCATGAAGTGGTTCTCGACCATTGATTTGAAGAGTGGCTACTGGCAGGTGGAATTAAGTCCAGAAGATAAAGAGAAGACGGCTTTTAGTACTGGAATTGGGAACGGCCTGTGGCATTTCAACGTCATGCCCTTCGGTTTATGTAATGCTCCAGCAACTTTCGAGCGCCTTATGGAGAGGGTGATGGTAGGCCTCCTTGGGGACGTATGCCTGGTCTATCTCGACGACGTAATTGTGATGGGACGCAGCTTCAAGGAGAACCTGAAGAACCTAGAGAAAGTGTTCACCCGGATCCGAGAAGCGAATCTGAAACTGAGTCCAAAGAAGTGTGCTCTGTTTCAGAAGGAGGTCAGTTACCTAGGACATGTCATCTCGGCGGATGGAGTAAAAACCGACCCTGAAAAGATAAAAGCTGTTCAGGAATGGCCTGTCCCGAAAAATAAAACGGAAGTGCGAGCGTTCCTTGGGCTTTGCACTTACTACAGGCGCTTCATTAAGAATTTTTCGGACGTGGCAAAACCATTACATCAATTAACAGAGGATAAACGCGATTTCATCTGGGACTCGAATTGCGAGAATGCTTTTAGTGAACTTAAGCAACGGCTTTGTGAAGCTCCTATATTGGGTTACCCAAGCAGGGACGGAAGATTTACTGTGGACACGGACGCTAGTAATACGGGAATCGGTGGAGTGTTGTCGCAAACACAAGGGGACCGCCAGGTGGTAATTGCATACTTCAGCAAAGCACTTTCAAAACCAGAGAGAAATTACTGTGTTACCCGCCGTGAATTACTTGCTGTGGTAAAGACTTTACAACATTTTCAGAAATACCTTATAGGAAGACAGTTCACGGTTAGAACCGATCATGCGGCATTAAAGTGGTTGTTACAGTTTAAAAATCCGGAAGGACAGGTAGCAAGGTGGATAGAGCAATTGCAGGAGTTCAACTTTGTAACCGAGCATCGCAGTGGAAAAGGACACAATAACGCAGACGCTCTGTCACGAAGACCGTGCGCTGACGACTGCAAGCACTGTGGTAAAAATGAAGCCCGAGAAGAAGTAAACCTTATAAGGACGCATGGCTTAGACGATGAGTGGACTGGACCCAATATGAGGAAGGCCCAAGAAGAAGATGATGACCTTGGACCTATACTGCGCTGGAAGCAAAGTGGAAACAAACCCCAATGGAAGGATGTGTCTGCTTACAGCGCGACTACTAAAAGTTATTGGGCTCAGTGGGACAGCTTAGTTCTGGAAGGCAATCTGTTGTGCAGAAAATGGGAGTCCAACGACGGAAGGGAAATCACTCTGCAAGTGGTAATACCACGAATCATGGTGGCCCCTCTTCTACGGCACGTCCACGATGGTGTCTCTGGTGGACATCTTGGAGTCAAGAAAACCCTCGTTAAAGTCAGACAGCGGTTTTACTGGCTACGATGCCGTGAAGATGTCGAAGATTGGTGCCGTAAATGTACTGCTTGTGCCTCGGTAAAAGGCCCGCAAACCAGAAGTAAGGGACAGCTGAAGCTGTACAACGTTGGGGCACCATGGGAGCGCATCGCGATTGATGTAGCTGGGCCGTTTCCACAGACTGACGATGGGAACAAGTACATAATAGTAGTGCAGGATTACTTCAGTAAGTGGCCTGAGGTGTTCGCAACACCCAACCAAGAAGCAATAACGGTAGCCAAGAAACTGGTCCAGGAGGTGATATGTCGATTTGGTGTACCCATGGAAATTCATTCGGACCAAGGACGTAACTTCGAATCTGCCGTATTTCAAGAAATGTGCAAACTTCTTGGAATCCACAAGACCCGTACGACACCAGCACATCCGCAATCAGACGGAATGGTCGAGAGATTTAACAAAACTCTAGAGAATCACTTGGCCAAGGTAGTGGATGATCATCAAAAGGACTGGGATCAGTACATCCCTTTGTTCCTGATGTCCTATCGTTCTGCAGTACATGATAGTACGGGGAACACGCCAGCCAAGGTGAACTTCGGCCGAGAGATGAGACTTCCGGTGGACGCAATAACGGGTACCCCACCTGACAGTCCTAAACCCGTTACGGACTATGTGTGCGATCTTCAAAATCAGTTGGACGAAGTGCACAAGAGAGTGCGGGAAAACAGTCTGAAGACCAGCGAGAGGATGAAGACCCGCTACGATCGAAATGCGAATACCAACGGTTTCGATGAAGGAACGCTAGTGTGGTTTCACAATCCGCTTCGCAGAAAAGGGAAGTCTCCGAAACTTCAAGCCCGCTGGGAAGGACCCTTTACTGTTATTACGAGGATCAACGACGTCACCTACCGCATCAAGAAGGGACCCCGAGGCAAACCTAAGATAGTTCACCTGGATAGATTGGCACGTTATCATGGTGATAATGATGCTCGGGACGAGCATAACTAAGAGGGGGGTAGTGTTACGACCGGGACATAAAAGTGTTAATTACTCCGTTAATTATTACTTAATTGCAATGATCTCAAAACGCATTGTTAGTCTATAGGTCTACTATCGATTCGTACCGAAAGATCTCGATTTCTCAATAGAAAGTAGTTCCCTAGTACTTGTGTAAGTACCTACCGCTCGCTCGCTCACGGGTCACTGCCCCCGCCTATTGTTAGTTTATTCGCGAAGGTCGCGCCGCTATTGTATCTCGCGAAAACGATAGAATAGGTAAGTACATACGAGATCATTCGAGAGAGTTCCACCCCTCTGTTAATTTAGGTATATAAGCCGACGCATAGTGGCGTCCGGACAGTTTGTGTTTACAAGCGACAGCGGAAACATCTTAAGAAAGCGATCGAAGAGAATTGTACCAGCGACCCTTGCGACGACTTTGGACTATTGTGAAGTACTGTGCGACTCGGACTACTGTGCCTTGTGTGTATACTGCGTGTATAGTGTATACAGTGTGAGTGTACGTGGAATAAAATCTTCTTTTACGTTAATCGGCATTTAATTACCCACCCGCACGTAACAAAGTTATTAATTAACGAAAACGATCGCCAATAATCGGTGTCCATTTTGAAAGTGCTACCGGTATTTGATATCGTACCGTATCGGGGTCACTTGCTATTTAGGAAGTGCAATTTTATCCTCATGGCGCCTTGCTTATCAAACAGATAAAGATAAGTATCATTTTTAATAAATAATAAAAAAAGTTAAAATAATTTTTTTTATTGACTTCCGCTGCAAATATGAGAGGTGTTATAACTTTGACATGTTATTCGTGTTATTTTTTAAGTTTATAGTGCATTGCCTTCAGGGGCGGTCGCAGCCTACGATTTTGGGGGGGGTCATATTTGACGGTCCCGTTGGTCTTGTACCTAGGCTAGATTAGGGTTAACCGCTCTTCGGAGTCGCTGGACGCTCGGGGTGTGGGCCCCTTGAGCGTCCATTGAGTACGGCGGCGACTCCGAGGAGGACGGCGGCGGGGTTGCGACCCCCGTCCCCGTGAGCACCGTGTCAGGTTCCCGGGGGGCTACAATGCGCCTCCCGGCGGCGGGCTCAAAGGCAAGGCACTGAGGGGCAGATCCCACCGGAGAGCCCTGGGGTCCCCCCTCTCATGTGCCGATGCGACAGCCGCTGGGGTTTTAGTGGGTAAGAATCCCACATACCCCGGTCGAGCCCCACAGCTCCCGGGGATCTTTCGAAGATATCCCCGAGACTGGGACACCAGGGCTGTCCGGGGGGATCTGCCGTCCTATTCGGAGTCGCCGCCGTACTCAATGGACGTTCTAGGGCCGACATCCTGAACGTCCAGCGACTCCGAAGGATCTCAAGTCTCAAGTGTACTAAGGAAACACGACCTTGACTTGCGATAAAAGAGGGCTGAAATTTTCCATATTATTATGTACCTACTATCGCGGACATGAACGCTGTACCAGTTTTCAATCAAAATGGTTTGAGTGACGTTACGTGCGCTTACCCCGCCCGCACGTAGGTATTTCGGGCCGGCTCGAGCAAGCGATTATCGTCCTAAAGGTGGTACACCGTTCGTGACCGCGAAAGCACATTGGATAAAGAAATTTGACGAGTGGAATACGGGCCTAAAATTTTCTGGAGAAAACTGACAGTTTGACCTTTATCATTACCCAATTAACAAACTACTAAATCCCCAGGAAATTCGAAATATTAATTAATATTCCAGGAGAATAAATATAAGTATGATTTTATTATTATACCGTCCCGTTCAGTGAAATAATTAAAATAATTGGATCCGGAAATGTATGGCGTTTTGCCGTTCCTAATAACAATATTAACCTATTTTAATAACATTTCTTAAAACTGTTGGTATAGCTATAAAGTATGCCCCGTGGGGTGTCCGGGTAAGAATAGCACCCTCCCATCTCCTCCCGTTGGGTGTCCGTAAGACGCGACTAACGGAAAACAAGAAGACGGGCAGCAGCGTCTTTCTATTGAATTACCTTGTGCATCGCAATATAGGTTAATACCTAAATTAACCTATATTGCGATGCACAAGGCGCCTGCTAAGCGTGGGGATTATGGAAACCCCTCCATTCTATGGGGGGGGGGGGGGTGGGGGGTGGAGGCCTTTGATCACCAGGTGACGTGTTTTGATGATGGAACTGGAAGGCGGGTGACGGTACCCTGGAATGGCTACTAGTAATCACATCAAGTTTGGGCTAATTTGATTTGTCTGGAAGAGTTCTATTCACTTTCCCTATCAATTAAATAGAAAATGATGATGGACCTGGAAGATGAAGATGGGTGACGGAACCTTGAAATTGTTAATTTTAAACCCATCGTCTCATTAGATTTGTCTTAACTAGTTTTATTCACTTTGACTATTAACGAGGACCTGAAGATGGAACTGGAAAGTGGGTGACAGAACCTTGTAAGGGTACTAGTAAATCCATCGAGTTCTCTAGAGGCAAAGTAATTGCCTAATAAACATGACCTAGAAGACGGGCAACGGGACACTAGAATGACTAATAGTAAACCCATTGAATTTGGTCTCATTAGATTTGTCTTAACGAGTTCAATTTGTATAATAACAAGGACCTGATGATGGACCTGATAATGAAAACCTTGAATGGTTACATGTAAAGCTATCGAATTTTGAAACTTTATTCTAATCGGGAATTAACGCGACTCGATCGGGCGATCGGGGATTAAAAGTATACATCGAATTTTGATCATTTAAAAGGTATAATCATCCTCATCCTCATCTATACTTATAACTAGCTGACCCACGCAGCTCCGCCTGCGCTATTTTTACGTTAACTAAACTTTTAATAACAGACATTAGCATCGAATACATAACCTCCTTTTTTTAGTCAGTTAAAAACTGGGACCTACTTTTTACTTGCTCTCCGAAGCACGGACCCGTTTAGTTCAAATGGCGTTAAACGGTCACCCATCTATTTAATGACTTTACCTAACGTTGCTTAACCCGATCGATTACAAAACCTTGATAACAACTCTCTATGAGTGTTCCCTTACTAATATTTATTATATTATAAAGAAAAATTGATAAAATCTGACCAAGCGTATAACCAAGTACCCATTTTGACTTTAATCCCCTCTCCCGAAAGAACCGTGCTAGATTACGGGATAAAAAGTATCCTATGTCCTACCTCGTAGTAAGATCTCAAATCATGCCAAGTTTAAATATTATTTTTAATTACAAACACGGGGTAGACAGAGAGAGCGGGTTTGATAATTTATTTATTGCTTTTAGTGCATTACTAAACTTATAAAAGTATTTATTTTATAAGTACCTACTTTAGTTTTAGACTAGCTGACCCACGCAGCTCCGCCCGAGCTGTTTCATTCGCATAGAATACAAAACCTCCTTTTTTAAAATCGGTTAAAAACTTGGACCCACTTTGTAGTTGCCCTCCGAAGCACGGAGACGTTTAGTTCAAATGGCGTTATACGGTCACCCATCTATTTAATGACCTTACCTAACGTTGCTTAACCTGATCGATTTCCAAACATTGTTAACAACTGTCTATGAGTTGTTAAAATCGGAGCAAGCATATAACCAAGTCCACATTTTGACTTTAGTCCCCTCTCCCAAGGGAACCGTGCTGAATGTCGGGATAAAAAGTATCCTATGTCCTACCTCGGAGTATTAACTCAAATCATGCCAAGTTTCATTTGAATCCATTCAGTAGTTTCGGCGTGATGCTCAGCCGTGATACAGACAGACAGACAGACAAAAATTAAAAAAAATACATTTTCGGCCTCAGTATCGGTTATAGAATGCCCTCCAAAAATAATTTCCAAAATATCTTCAATGTACAGAATTGGACCTGTTTTATAATAAGTATATATAAAACTGTAACAGGTCCAATTCTGTACATTGAAGATATTTTGAAAATTATGTTTGGAGGGCATTCTATAACCGATACTAAAGCCAAAAGTGTATTTTTTTATTTTTGTCTGTCTGTCTGTCTGTCTGTATCTCGGCTGACCATCACGCCAAAACTACTGGATGGATTGAAACGAAACTTGGCATGATTTGAGTTAATACTCCGAGGTAGGACATAGGATACTTTTTATCCCGACATTCAGCACGGTTCCCTTGGGAGAGGGGACTAAAGTCAAAATGTGGACTTGGTTATACGCTTGCTCCGATTTTAACAAAATTTCACTATAATTATAATAAATATTTGTAAGGGAACACTCATAGACAGTTGTTAACAATGTTTGGAAATCGATCAGGTTAAGCAACGTTAGGTAAGGTCATTAAATAGATGGGTGACCGTATAACGCCATTTGAACTAAACGTCTCCGTGCTTCGGAGGGCAACTACAAAGTGGGTCCAAGTTATTAACCGATTTTAAAAAAGGAGGTTTTGTATTCTATGCGAATGAAAGTTTAGTTAACGTAAACACAGCGCGGGCGGAGCTGCGTGGGTCAGCTAGTCTAAAACTAAAGTAGGTACTTATAAAATAAATACTTTTATAAGTTTAGTAATGCACTAAAAGCAATAAATAAATTATCAAACCCGCTCTCTCTGTCTACCCCGTGTTTGTACTTAATTAAAAATAATATTTTTGTGTAAAATGCGTGAGGCGCTTTTTCTGAGAGCTTAATATTTCTGACGCATGAAGGAATAGTGTATTGTTTTTTTAATATTTTAATTAATTAATTCTGCGTGTTCAAACGGTGTACCTAACACCGTAATGCTGCGAATTCTAACTGTTAATAATTATTTAGGTACAGAGAAAAAGCGCCCAGAGATAAATGAAGTATGTATTACTAGTATGTAGTTAAATAATAATAATATCTTGGGACAATCCACACACGGTCATCCGATCCCAAACTAGGCAGAGCCTATGTACTATGGAAACCAGACAACTGATACTAATACTTATATACTTTTTTTTTGTAAATACATACTTAAATAGATAAACAACACCCAGACACTTGGCGGGAATCGAACCCACGACCCATCGGTTAGCAGGCAGGGTGTCTGACCACTAGACCAACGGGCCCGTCAACATCAACATTTCATGTTTTGTTTTATTTAACATAAGCTAGTGCTTGACTGCAGACCCACCTGATGGAAAGTGGCGACGCAATCGAAGATGGTAAAGCACACTAGCTTATTAAAAGCCTATTCATTCTAGCCTTGAATACATCCACATTATAATCGGGCGGGAAAACCGACGCAGGAAAACTGTTCCAATCCTTAGCTGTCCTCATTATAAACGAAGAGGCAAATCATTTAGTCCGGACTGAAGGCACTTTCACCACAGAAAGGTGTGTATGCGCAGTGCGTCTCGACGTCCGATGATAGAAGGGGGATGGTGGAATCACGTCATGCAATTCCTGCGCACACTACAATATGTTTTACAATCTTATTAACGAACGAGCAATAAAAAGTGAATTATACTAAACTAATTAATTATTATCACACCTGAAACGGTAATAATTAATTCTCTCAATGATTAGATATCGCGACACAATTATAGATTTTTTTATCGCGTATGTTGACATTGCATCGTTCGTTTTCGCGACACTATCAACTGTCGTATCGATATCATGCGTTCACCGATTGTATCGAGATATCGATGTTTATCGGTCACACGTGGGTATAAAACACTCACAGTATGTTTATTGATGGCGACTGAAAATATATCGATGAGTAATTGATTTACTTATACTTATGTGCTCTACAAAATATTACAAAATGTAATTTCTTTTTTCATAATGTGTGCACTAACATTCACAATGGCAATCAAACGCGCGCGCGCGTGCGTGTGTGTTTATCTCTCTCTCTCTCTATCTGGGTGTTCGTGTGTGTGTTGTGTGTGTGTGTGCGTGTGTGTGTATGGACGTGAGTACTTAAGTTTGTGTCTATATGCGTGTGTCTGTGCGGGTCAGTGTGTTCGTGCATGGGTGGGTAACGTGCGTGCATATGTGTGTTGTGTGCATGAGTGGGTGAATGTGTATGTGTGTGTTATGTGTGCATGTGTTCGTGTATCTGTGTGTGTGCATTATAATGCACATCATATTTGGATGATCACAGGTAAATAATGTGTTCTTGCGTTCAGTCCACTGAAACAGCTGGACTGCCTCCCTAAGGCACGCCACTGAGCCTGATCTTCGGCTCTCCTCATCCAGTTACTGCCAACCGCTCTGCGAATATCGTCGCTCCAACTGGTCACAGTCACAGGTCACCTGGTGGGTCAGGTTGCCAATCTTTAATAAGCAATTTAGTGGTCACTGTGTTTCTGGGTGAGTAATGTAGCTGTCGATATCTCTGGTACAGGGTTTTTTTTTCTTATGTTGATAATAAACCAGTCCATCCAGATCAGGAGTGTACCTTGTAAATCTGGTTTGTGTGAAATATTTTTGGTGCCAATGTTAGCCGGTCACAGTCCTAAATAATGTTTTTGGTTTGGGATTTTTTTTTGGTTTTTCTCACGTCTTACTAATTATGTAAGATTAACATGTTAAACTTTACTTTGTGATGTGCATTTTCCATCTTAACGAAATTGGTACATAATATTTAAGACATAGGGTTAAAATTATACTATACACAAGAAACAAAATAATCATCCATTTAGGGTTCGCAAGCGTAGTTCTTGTTTCGACCTAAGGCTTAGACAAATCTCATATCGAGTCTTAAGGACTCGATATGAGATCGGCTTCCAGGTTATGAAGAATTATTTAGAGTTTTTTTTATTTACTGATATGCATTCAAGATAGAGTCACTAAACTGTAGTATGTAGACAATCAATAAAAAAAATTTGTTTTCATATCTCTAAATCTATCAAGATGAAATGAGAAAGCGAAAATATAAATAATATAAATAATAAGCCGCCCAAGAGTGAGGACGATTTGTAGATATTGTATAATTAATTTTATTTTTTTCTTGATATTCAAATGTTAGTTAGGTACTTACTTGCAATAGTACTCATAGCGAGTAGATGACACAGACGATGATTCATAAAATCTAAATTTTGTGTGCCTGTATTTATTAAAATCAGAAGCGATTAAGGCTAAGAAACGAATTGCAACTTGCAATAGTATTTACTCAAAAATATTCAAATTTAAAATAATTTATTTCAAATAGGCTTAACTCTAGCACTTTTGAACGGTCAATTTTTTTTTAAAAGCTACCACCGGATCACAACGCGGCCTCAACTGAGAAGATTCGGCAAGAAACTCAGCGGGCTTGTCATTTTTTGTTATAGTTAGATCAGTATCAGCGACAGTGTGTCCTGCCGTTCAAAAGATCAACTAAGAGAGAGAAAAAAAAAATACGATAAAAATACAACAAACTAAAAGGCCAAAGGGATAGGAGTCGCACCAGTACACCCAAGCAGCATCCGCGTACGAGTTAACTTGAGCAGCAGCCATCACTCCCCTCAACCATATTAGAGGGAAGGGGGTGACCGACCACACGAAGCCGCCACAAGCAAAGACTTTTCGATGTTTTATTGTACTACTATTTTTCGTTGTATATTATACTTAGTATTCAAATATGATAAAGAACTCGGGTCAATTAGCGTAGATAAAGCATAGTTACTACATTTCCAATTGACGCTACATGAATAATAACAAAAGGAATTGTCAATAATAGGTCCAATGTCTTGGACCTATTATCGACAATTCCTTTTGATTCTTAATAAAATTTAAGCTGCATAAAAAGAGTCTACTTCATGCTATCAATAAATGATATCAGACCTAACAGAATATATATAGAGTCATCTATATAAAAAAAACCTACACGTGTTCGAATTTCGAATCAGAATTTAAAACATATTCTTATAAGCTGGGCTTCGCACAACAATGGGATGTAAGAACAACAAAAACGTATAATCTCCACAAGCTTGAAGTGAGCAAGTATTCGGCATCGTTCACGAACACTTCACTCCGGCGACCGGTTGGATCAGTTTTAGATCGGCCTGCCTGCGCGAGCGCAGACGCGGCCGCACTAACCCCGTCCACGCATGATCGAATTCTTATTTTAAATCAACCAAAACATTTTATCACCAGTGTCGAGCGCGGTGTGATTTTGTGAATTAAAAACTCAACAATTCGTTCTTTTTTCAAACTTACTTGATTGTTTATGGGATGTTTTTTTTTTTCGCTACATACGTGTTGTGCAGTTTTCGGTACTTGCCAGTGAAATTATCTCTGTACCAAAGTGTATTGTGTCGAATTATACTGAGATTTATCTTGATTCAACTGAAACTGGTAAGTGGATTTGCCTGCACTTTCTTTATTGTTTTGTTGCGGTCGCGAATGTGTCTCGCCCGCCGACGTACGTATGCATGTATAATTCCTATAGTATCCAGACGTTATGGTCGGTGTAGAGACCTCAAGCTACGTCGGCTTTTTGATTCTTATGTACAACTGAAGATGTGACTTTTAAAGGCATTGTTATAACAAACCGGTATTGATGTTATGTTTTAAGATAAAATGTCTAACTGAGGTTTTGGTTGCCAATAAGATTTGTTTTTGGGTTGTTCTCATAAGTTTGGTAACGGAAGCATTGGATATCTTTAAAGAGCTATAAAGATTAATATCTATATTGACTTGTTAGTAATAAATATCCAATAAGGCTAATAGATCGAAAATTGATGTTATATGCGACTAGTAAGATAGGGACTTTGTAGTGGAATAGGTGCGTGTCATAGACGTATAAGTACTGTAGTGATTATCAATATTATCATTGGCTAATAGGTGCCATATTACAATATTGTAGTCTCTGTGGCGCAGCAGGATACCGCTTGCTTTGTAAAGCGGACGTCGCGAGTTCAATCCCGCAAAGAGCACTTTGTGTAGTGTTCCTTACTGGCTACAACAATGAAGGGCGATAACGAGATTATCTGGAAAGTAAGATGATCCATGCGTCGGATGGGCATGTAAAAATCCTGAACGCTCCCCGGTCATCGGTTTGTAAGAGTAAAGGAAAATTGTTCAATTTTGTCCAAGTACTTACACACCCAGTACAAAATCTTTCGCGTTGATAACGAAACAGCGATGTATTCTCGTTTGTTGATTGAACCGGCTATTGAAGTAAGGAGAAGGATCATAACACTACAACCATAGAGTTTATTTATTAAGAATAGAGTACGCGTTTGTCTATGGTCCCTTTAAGAACAGCGTAGGCAAAATGTTGTCTTTTACTTACGCGAATATTACACATTGAAATCAAACTAAATATCAAGCAAAGCACAGCACGGCCTCAAGATACTGTAAGCTCTTACTGCGTAGATCGGACCAACAATAATAACTAAGAAGATCTGAGGGTACACCGGCATAATTGTGACATAAGGACGTTCAACATCTCAGTCCTCCCGTGACCATGGGTGCTGCAAAGCATTCGAAACGTCGGGATAGAAAAATCTAAAATAAACCGCGATATAATCCGTAAAAGTAGTTTGATTTCAACAGCGTAGGCAGTTTTTCCTATAAGACAGGTGAATTGAACTTTTTAAAGTTATACTAAAACAGTTATATTGATATGTAAGTGACAAGTAGTGATGAGTTTGATCTGTCACAAGCGCAAATTTCGATGAATACAGCTGACGGTATACCTATTGTCGCGTACCAGATATTTATGTATTTTGATGTTCTTACTCGTGGCTACACGTTCTTAATTGAAATAAGCATTCTATAGTACCTGTACTGATTCATATTCTAAGACTACAACCAAATAACGTTCAACACGAGTTGAAAGACATCCACTACTGAACAAAGGCCTCCTCATTATAACGCCTTAATAAACGACAGTTAAACATTTTGCATTTATTGCTTGGCTGCGAATTTTACAATATCGTCGGTCCACCTAGTGGGAGGCCTGCCTACGCTGCGTCTTCCGGTTCGTGATCGCCACTCGAGAACCTTTCTTCCCCAACGGTTATCGATTCTTCGAGCGACATGGCCTGCCCATTGCCGCTTCAACTTGCAGATTCTGAAAGATACGTCGGTGACCTTATTGCGTCGGAGAATCGCCTCATTTCGGATTCTCTCGAACAAAGAAAAAAATTGCGCAGAGAAATTTGTCAAATTAATTATGGAATTATTTAAAAAAACTTACGAGATATATCCTCGCAACACAAGAAATCCATACAGAATAGTTGTTTTCGAAAATCGCAAAGACCGCTTTATACAGCAAACATTGTTATGTAATCTGTGGCCGAATATTCAATGCTATACCGGAAGACATTGAACAACTTCCAAAAGTTAAAGGAATGGTTATTAGAAAAAAAGCTCTTACGACCTGTACTAGCGAACTGTTTACAAAAAAAAATTCATCATTTATCTATGAAACATACATTACTAATTTTATCTTTGTTATAAGATTCGCATACTACTACTACTACTACTACTAGTAAAGGCGGACTGTCGGGCTTAACACTGTTTTCTTTTTTTTTTTTTTAATTTATTTATTTCCATTTAGGTATACAAAATAGGTTACTCATACATAATGAACTCACCAAACTTTACACTACTTTACTTTATTACTGTACCTAATTAAAGACCAGTATGTAACAGATCCTTAGCGAATATATTATTCGAATTTGAAAAAATAAACTCTGAAAATAGTGCGTCATAAATAATGTCTTTCTGATCGACTCGACCACAGCGGCCAATCATTGGGTCTTCGAGGCAAGAGTGAATAGACTTTAAATAGTCTATTGCGCTTTCATCATCATCAGCCGAAACGTCCACTGCTGAACAAAGGTGCCACACTTGGAAGGCGGCTTGGAGATCGCAGTATAGGTGGTAGGTATTGTGCTTTACCATCTACGATTGTATCGCCACTTTCTATCAGGTGGGATTGTAGTTAAGCACTCGCTTATAAAAATATACCTTACGAGATCAGCCAAGTACACAACTAGTAGTACACAACTAGTAGTACATAACTAGTAGTACATATTGAAATGAAACAAATTTTACGGATTATATCCCCGTCCGGATTATATCCGGGATCCCGTGATAAACATAGTCAAATCCAAAGACAAGCATTCCACTGCAAGACCTCAAGACACTGTAAGCTCTTTCTGCGTAGATCGGACTAACAATAATAATTAGAAAACCTGAGGGTACCCTAAGACAACTATGACATTTGGACAGCTACCACCTCAGTCCGCCCGTGACCATGAATGCTGTAAAGTATTCGAAACGTCGGGTAATTAAAATCAAGAATAAACCGCGATATAATCCGTAAAATTAGTTTCATTTCAATGTGTAGTATTCGCGTAAATATCAGAAATCATTATAGTAGTACATAACTAGTAGTACAGAACTAGTAGTACATAACTAGTAGTACACAACTAGTAGTACACAACTAGTAGTACACAACTAGTAGTACACAACTAGTAGTACACAACTAGTAGTACACAACTAGTATTACACAACTAGTAGTACACAACTAGTAGTACACAACTAGTAGTACACAACTAGTAGTACACTACTTTGTACAAGAGTTTGTGCAGACACAGGTGCGTTATAATTGCCGTAGCTGATCCTGTGAAAGATTGGCCTCTGTGGTAGTATTACTATAATACTTACATATATTTATGTCAACTCCAAACGAAGTCTTATCAAAACTCACAAAAAATAACGTAACAAATGACGCAACACAGTTTCGTGAAACACGAACAAAACGAAATGATTGCATGTCAGTATGCACTCGATTACTATAGACGTGACTAAATACCATGCTGGATAGCGTTATCTCGTTGCAACAGTACGTAACAGCTGAAATTCCGTACAGTAGAACAGTAATTTAACTATCATTCATGAGCTGGTGGGATTGTGGACCCGGAAGTATACGAGTACAAATATAGTGTAAACTCCATGTAACGTAACTCGATTTAACGACAAACTCCGTCGAAATCACTTGGCTTAGCTTTCCTTACACCCTTCGGAGTCGCTGGACGTTCGGGGTGTGGGCCCTTTGAGCGTCCATTGAGTACGGCGGTGACTCCGAGGAGGACGGCGGCGGGGTTGCGACCCCCTTCCCCGTGAGTACCGTATCAGGTTCCCGGGGGGCTACAATGCGCCCCCCGGCGGCGGGCTCAAAGACAAGGCACTGAGGGGCCCCAGATCCCACCGGAGAACCCTGGGGTCCCCTCTCATGTCATTAAATCTTATGAGAATGTAAACGAGTTGAGAGTTGAAGTTCAGAATACGATTTATAACATTCACCACAACACGTTATTAAAGGTTACTAGAAATGAATTCGTTAGAAGAATAAATTTGTGTAACCAAGAAGATGGAGCCCATTTCGAGCAATTAATTAGTTAGTTTACCATTTTTTGTAAATAATTAAAATAATTTAAGATTTCATTGTTTTCCTTTTATTTAATTTATGAAGTTTGTTAGAGAGATTTCATCCTTATAATTGACCCTAACGATCGATGCAATAAAAGTACAGGGTGCAACTTTTACAGATTTTAGTCGGTTCGATTACCGGGTGCGGCAAGCGAATTTTTAAAAGACTTCGAATGCAGTTTTCTTTCTTTAAAAAAATAAAGGAATGTTTTCTTTGAGTAAAATTTTCTATCTACAGTATTAAGAGTACTTCCCCTTCAGGTGGCATTACATAATTCCACCCTGTATATAGCGTTACACCCACTCTCAATAACGACAATTAAGTAATGAAAAGTACCCTTTAAGTTGCCAAAATTAGTAAAAACTACGCATCTGTGTACGTTCTTTTGTCGTTCTATTATCCTAGCCCGTAATAAACTCTACTGTCACCATCATGTATACCGAACTTTCTAAGAAATTCATTCTTTTCTTTACAAATTGGGATTGCTTGCACCTGTTGTTACTCTTAGTTGCTCACAAACTTACTGGTGCAGCAAAAGACGTCAGAGAGAAATAACAGACTATACGCAAATTGTGTTTTTTTTTTTGTACATAACTAAGTAGTACCAAACACTAGTGTGAAATAGACTTTTTGTTTTTATAACTCAGATTTTTATTTTCTCCATTTAACGACCACTCTCTATAACGCCTTAAAATACGCAGTCCCTTCAGTGTCGTTATATAAACTCAAACTCAAAAATAGTTTCAAATAGGCTTAACACTTTTGAAAACTCATGTATTTTTTTTAAAAAAGCTACCACCGGATCACTACGCGGCCTCAACTGAGAAGATCCGGCAAGAAACTCAGCGGGCTTGTCATTTCATTACTTTTTTTTAACAGTGTGTCATGTTACAATTAGATCAGAGCGACAGTGTGTCTTGCCGTTCAAAGGATCAAATAAGATAGAAAAAAATAAGAAAATACGACGAATGTATAACAAAGTAAAAAGCCAAAGGGATAGTAGTCGGACCAGTCCCCCCAAGCAGCACCCGCGCACGAGTTGACTCGAGCAGCAGCCATCACTCCCCTCAACCATATTGGAGGGAAGGGGGAAGGGGGTATAGAGTTAACACTGTATGTATATACGTCCCGACCTTACGTGAAATTGATAAGAAAAAGATAGACGCTCTGGAAATGTGGTGCTGGAGAAGGATGCTTGGAGTATCCTGGACCGAATTTAGAACCAACGTGTCTATGCTCCACGAACTCGGCATCAAGCAGCGTCTGTCGAAAACCACACAATATACTAAAGTTCTTCGGTCACGTCTCTAGAAGAAGCGAAGACTCCATAGAGCACCTTGTTGTGCAGGGGAGGGTAGAAGGCACTAGACCGCGCGGGCGGTCACCTATGCGATACACTGACCAAATTAAATCTGCGCTGGGCGGTCCATTGCACGAGTGCACCAGAATGACGGCAAGCAGAGATAGATGACGACAAGTCGTGAGACGCGTAACATGACACTATAATAATATAACGGCCACTACCGCTCTGTCAAGAGCGTTACGACAGAGAAGAAGAAGATATATGTCCCCGGGGCCCGTTTTCTTCTTCTTTTCGTGTCGACAATGAATATACAAATACTATATGGTATTTGCCCAGAAAGAGGCCACATCAATGGCGTTCTGATTTGCCTGGAGCAAGTCCTCTGTCGTACAGGTAGTCAGACAAGCGACAGGTAGTGAGACATACTTTGAGGGGACACACCACACTCGCAACTGATGTTGGCGTCACTGTTAAATCCCCATCTATATAAGAGCAGCTTACAGCGGCCTACCTGAGATCTGAGCCTATTAAGGCTTTTCCATGTAGGCCACGGCTCTTTAAACCCTGGAGACAGATTTTCAACTGGTGGAACGTACAGAGACTGAGGATATCTCTCCACCCAGAGATCTTGTTTCGCCTTTATAGAGTCCCATACCAGAGGTTGCACACTCTTAATACCGCGACGACTACGTAGACGGGCCGGTGCAGAAACATGGTTGTGAAGTGGGTGCCTCGGGTCTGGTTTCTTGTTTCCTGGGGCCCGTTAAAGTGCTTTTTACACTACACGGTATTCAGGGTTTAGGGTCCTTATTTAGGGTAGTGTAATAACAATTAGCAAGTTAGAGTCCCTAATTAGGGCGAGCGGAGTGGCCCGGTCTACCGAGCTCCCTTACTCCCTTACTACACGGCAGTGTAAAAGCGTTTAGGGTGCTAGGGAAGTTCCTAGAAACTACAAGTGCTTAGAATAAATAAAAGTGTCGGAAAAGAGGTGAGCTAATTAACACAACTTGAATCAGTAGCACACCACCCACGGAAGCATTGATAGTGTCACAACGTTTTAATTTTATTGAATAATCACATCAAAACAATCGAAAATACTATCATGTAAATAACAGCAGTAACTGCTCAGTGGGCGAGCGCTTACCTTGGAAACAAGGTGCGCAAGTTCGAACCCCGGCTTGCACCTCTAATTTCTTTAAATAATCATATGTGTATCGTCTTTGTGCTATTGTTTCCAGCTTTCGCTGAAGAAAAACATCGTGAGCACGAGCATGTCTGTGAAAGCCTAACTAGCTTTCGAATGGCGCGTGAAGTCCGCCAACCAGCACTTGGCCAATGTGGTAGACTATGACCTAAGCCCCGTGGAACCCCGTGCCCAAGAATTTCTAGAATAGCTTCTTAGCTTTAGTTAGGGTGATGTTGCTAGTGCTGTGCCACATGTCCTCGTCGATTGCTTAATAGATAATATAATATCAGTGCAGTGACGATTTTCCCCAGATAATTAAACGGTAGTGGTAGATCCGTGTGCGTGGGTACCATCACAACCACCATATTTATCTCCTTGTCTCCAATATGTAATATTTTTTCACCCCTGCGGTACTGGAAAGCACCGTAGGGGTGAAGGCCGGGTTATATGGGATTTTTACCAACTAAAACCTCCCCGTTGGCCGTCATCGATCTCCCAGACGGTCGCTAGAGCACGCCCCGGGGGGAGCAGAAACGCCCCCACCCCCCGGCATCCTCGCGGAGCTCACAACGACACAGACCTACATCGCATCGTCAATCCGCCTCGGGGCGCATTTAGTAGGGACATATAGAGCCCCCACCCTATGCGTCCGTGACCCACGAGCCCCCTTTAAGTCCGGTGATACCTCGTCGTATTTCTATTGACTTCTGACGACGGGGCCAGAGAGCCGAAGGGACGAGCGTCGCCGCCCCGGGGCTTTCACCTCCACCTAGCGGTATCGGCCTTCTCCCAATCCCGCTCTGCAGCTTCTTTCTGGGTTATGACGGTCTCACAAAAAGAGGCTACACGCCAACCCACCTAGACAGCCGTTTGTACAAATCTTACCATCCAGTTACTTGAGAAAGACCTGGCGTATCTCCGGCGATTTATTTATTAGTTACGTTTATGCTAGTGCAGTTGCAAATGAAAGGTGGAAGTCGCGTAAGCCGATATTTCTGTCCAAGTTGTGAACTCAATTGAGAGAAATGTCTGTTTCGTTAGCGATCACGATGGCATAACGGCTATCATTGCTAGTGCGCAAGTACGCTTACTTAAAACAGCTATATCTTTATTATGTTTTTTTTTTTATTGATATTGGGTTAATTTTCAATGTCCAATGATCACAACACGATTTAGGGTTACAACCTACGCATACAGACTTGAAACGTCTTATGGTAAGCATCTCCGTGCTTTGGAGGACCTGTAAAAAGATGGTCCCAGTTGTCATCTAGACATCAGTCGTTAAGCCAAGTAGGCCAAAGAGTAGTTTGAACAACTCTGACATTGGCACCAAATCAGCCAAAAACCAAAAAAAAATAATAAAAAATTGGCACCAAATTAGCCACTAACCAAGAAATAAAAAAAAAACACAAGATGACACCAAAGTGGTGTGATTTAATTTGCCGCTACGTTCTGTAAGGTAATGTTATTTCCTATTAATATGACTCGTTATTATACCCGGTGTCCGGGGTATTCTAACCACAGATTCCTCCAAGATTATAACAACAAAAATATCTTTTCATACGCAACAGATATTAATGTACCCATAACATTAATCCAATAAAATCATTTAAAAAAAAATTGAACCGACTTCATATCACTGAAAAGTATAAAATAATTTAAATATTATTGAAGTTGGTGTTAGCTTACCGGCTGTGTATATTTGGCACCAACTTCAATAATATTTAAATTATTTTATACTTTTCAGTGATATTGAAGTCGGTTCAATTTTTTTTTTAAATGATTTTATTTTAAACTTTTTAGTGATATTTTCATATATAAAGATTGAACCATCGAAAACTTTAAAATTATCTAGATAGGTTATGATCACATTATCGTCTACATAGTTTTACATAATTCATGTTTCTTCAGAAACTCAGAAACTATTTATCCGGTCGTAATGAAATTTGCATGGAATCATCATAGTAGTTTACTCTCTCGAATAAAAAAAGAATCATCGCAATCGGTTCATAATTGTCAGAGCAATGTAATGGAGAACATCAGTTTTATGGTTTTTACCAGATAAATTCCTCCACATCGTTCATGGTCCTCCAGGAAGTTCTTATCCGGTTGTAATAAAATTCATACAGATTTAATACAGTGGTTTCTTCTTTCGAATAAAAAAAGAATCATTGAAATTGGTAAATATTTGCCAGAGTTATGACCATTTTTGTCCTTAAAAAGCGACATAAAGTCATCGATATAGGCTTTCCTGCAGCTCTCAGTGCGCAGTCACAATTCTTGTATTTTCAGGAACTATTTATTACTACGCAATATTTTTTTTATGGGACCCAATCAATGGATTGAAGAATGGATGGCAGAAAGATTTTTTCAAATCGGTTCATAATTGACAGAGTTATGCGCGAACATACATAAAAAAAAAAATATTTGTATACAGACGAATTGAGAACCTCCTCCTTTTTTGAAGTTGGTTAAAAATAGAACCAAAATAATATAACGAACCGTTAAAATACTCGTAGCTCAGAAATGGACCGTAGGTGAAACTACAGAGGCAGTTATTGAATTTTCCAATTCCAAATTCAAAAGGTTTCGAATGTATTCTAATCATCGAGTTTATTTTATGTATTAAGAATAGAATACGCGTTTGTCTATGGTCGCCATAAACAAAGCGTAGGCAGATTTTCCTCTAAGAGGCAATTGAATTGAACTATTTAAAGTAATATTATAAGACTTATACCTATTGATATTTATTGTTTTCTTCTTTTCTCCCTTGCTTTATGTTTCGAACGGCAGGACACATTATCGCTAATGTCGATTCATTTGTAACAAAACAATGTTTAAAAAAAAAGTGAAAAAATGACAAGTCCGGTGAGTTTCTTGCCGGATCTTCTCAGTTGAGGCCGCGTTGTGATCCGGTGGTAGCTTTTAAAAAAATGACCATTCAAAAGTGCTAGCGTTAAGCCTATTTGAAATAATGATTTTTGGATTTGAGTTTGATTTAAGTGATGAGTAGTGATCGGTTTGATCTGTCACAAGCGCAAATGTCGATAAATACAGCTGACGGTATAGTACCTATTGTCGTATACCTTATATGTATGTATTTTGATGTTCTTACTCGTGGCTACATGTTATTACTTAAATTAAGCATTCTATAGTACTTGTACTAATTCATATTCGAAGATTATAATGCGTAGACAGAATATAACAAGACATCTAGCTAGCGTGCCGCCGATAAGGACAGAAAATAACGGAAAATAATCATTCGTACACTTAACACACGTTATGGATATTTATTCAAATGTGCCTATTATGTAGTATAAACGATATTTCATAATGCAATTCAATTTAAAACTCCAAAGCTAGGTCGTGAACTAGAAAATTTCATGAGTACTCGAAGAAAACGCACCGTAGGTGCGCCAGATCTTTCTATCACATATAATATAAGTAAATGCATCCTTTTCTTGCGCGAATGAGAAAGAAAGTGCCAGCTCTCTATTGTTTTCTTTCTCTAAGTTATAATGATTGATTAATCTAGCATAGATATACTTACCATTGAAAAAAATTATTGAAGTCTATGGATGCTACAAAACAAATACCAAATACATACCAAGACATACCTACAATGTGAATGTAGTTGGTAGGTTTGCTAGAGAACACTTGCTAGAGGCTGTAATGGTATCAACTCCAGTTACGGACCACCTCAGTTTCTCGCCGTCTCCCGCTTAACATAAGAGTTTAAATGACGACGGGGATGTAATGACGGGCCCGTTGGTCTAGTGGTCAGACACCCTGCCTGCTAACCGTTGGGTCGTGGGTTCCATTCCCGCCAAGTGTCTATTTAAGTGTAGTTTATCTATATAAGTATGTATTTACAAAAAAAAAGTATTTATTTATTAGTATCAGTTGTCTGGTTTCCATAGTACAGGCTCTGCCTAGTTTGGGATCGGATGACCGTGTGTGGATTGTCCCAAGATATTATTATTATTATAAATAACGTTGTATTCCGATGTAAAAGGCATTGAGACTAGTAAAATTATTATCATTTTTAAGATACTTTTGCAGTGGATGTAGTTCACCAACGAGCAATCTGAGAAAAGATAATAGTAATTTCCACCACCCACATACTAGTAAATGGGGTCAAAAACCTTTGGAGTGTTCTAGATACCATAGACTAGTTATACATACGATCTGAGATTATCGGCGTAATCCATAGAGATCACTGAGATTATGGGAGCCAAGACTTATGTATGTATACTGACGAGACAGGTATTGTTCATCTAATGGTACGAAAAGAGTTCGTTCGATAACCAGGGACCGGATTTACATATAATTATGTAAATACATATTTGTAATTTCATTAGTTTTTCCTCAGTATGTTGTTTTCTTTACGAATCATTACGTTTGGAATGAGTTAATGCAATTTTTATTTTCCATATTTTGGCATATTTGAAAGATAAGTCCATATTTTTACAAAAATGAATATATTTCTGTAAAAAGGATAGCAAATAGACGTATACGAAGCAAAGTTCTTACGATAAGCGTAGGTAAATCACAAAAAGTTCATATGGGGTAGGAACAATTAGCGGATGAGCAAAATATTTCTTTTTCAGTAAACGTAGTCACGGCTCGTTACAGAAAGCTATCGCCGCTAAATTTATTGTACTTTCCCCGTATTCACATTGTCATTAAGTACACCTTTAAAAAATCACTGTCGCGAATAGCGGTCCGTCAGTTCAGTGTGCAAGTATGTATAAATAATAAAATCTTTTCCAGTCACATAAATAATAAAATCTTTTTAAAAAAAAATTGAACCGACTTCAATATCACTGAAAAGTATAAAATAATTTAAATATTATTGAAGTTGGTGTTAGCTTACCGGCTGTGTATATTTGGCACCAACTTCAATAATATTTAAATTATTTTATACTTTTCAGTGATATTGAAGTCGGTTCAATTTTTTTTTAAAAAGATTTTATTTTAAACTCTTTAGTGATATTTTCATATATAAAGATTGAACCATCGAAAACCGTAAAATTATCTAGGTAGGTTATGATCACATTATCGTCTACATAGTTTTACATAATTCATGTTTCTTCAGAAAAAAATATCTGGTCGTAATGAAATTTGCATGGAATCATCATAGCAGTTTACTCTCTCGAATAAAAAAAGAATCATCGCAATCGGTTCATAATTGTCATAGCAATGTAATGGAGAACATCAGTTTTATGGTTTTTACCAGATAAATTCGTCCACATCGTTCATGGTCCTCCAGGAAGTTCTTATCCGGTTGTAATAAAATTCATACAGATTTAATACAGTGGTTTCTTCTTTCGAATAAAAAAATAATCATTGAAATTGGTAAATATTTGCCAGAGTTATGACCATTTTTGTCTTTAAAAAGCGACATAAAGTCATCTATATAGGCTTTCCTGCAGCTTTCCTGCGCAGTCACCATTCTTGTTTTATCAGGAACTACTTATTACTAAGCAATAATTTTTTTATGGGACCCAATCAATGGATTGAAGAATGGATGGAAGAAAGATTTTTTCAAATCGGTTCATAATTGACAGAGTTATGCGCGAACATACATAAAATATATATATATATATATATACAGACGAATTGAGAACCTCCTCCTTTTTTGAAGTCGGTTAAAAATAATGTTGTCCTGGCCGATACGACCACAGCGGACAACCTTTCATAAGATCAGCCATCTACGCGTACGCGTACGTAGACACAAGTGCACTCTCTCCCTTTACACCTCTCATAATCCGATGGGACGGAAGACTGATATGACCGGGGGAGAGGTTAGGCGCAGGACTGACTTTTTACATGTATCATCTTTCTTTACAGACAATCAGGTGATCGGCGTGCAATATCCTAGCCAGTAAACTACACAAAGTTGTTGCTCCCCGCAGGATTCGAACCCGTAACCTCTGGTTTGCAAAGCAAGCGGTTTCCCACTGCGCCACGGAGGCTACAACAGGAGACCAGTCACATACTGTGATGTTGAAAGATTATTCAGCCAGAACAAAGCCTTATTTTGACCAAACAGAAAGACCTTGAATTTTCATCCATTCGCTACGATGCCACATACAGACATACACACGGACAGACATAAGCGTACAAACCTAAACATGCCTTTTCTGCATTGGGGGTTACAAAAAAATATTTTGTTAAATTTTATATCTTCTATACTTATAATAAAACTGTAACAGGTCCAATTCTGTACATTGAAGATATTTTGAAAACTATATTTGGAGGGCATTCTATAACCGATACTGAGGACGAAAATGTAATTTTTTTAATTTTTGTCTGTCTGTCTGTCTGTCTGTCTGTATCACGGCTGAGCATCACGCCGAAACTACTGAATGGATTCAAATGAAACTTGGCATGATTTGAGATCTTACTACGAGGTAGGACATAGGATACTTTTTATCCCGTAATCTAGCACGGTTCTTTTGGGAGAGGGGATTAAAGTCAAAATGGGTACTTGGTTATACGCTTGGTCCGATTTTATCAATTTTTCTTTATAATATAATAAATATTAGTAAAGGAATACTCATAGAGAGTTGTTATCTAGGTTTTGTAATCGATCGGGTTAAGCAACGTTAGGTAAGGTCATTAAATAGATGGGTGACCGTTTAACGCCATTTGAACTAAACGGGTCCGTGCTTCGGAGAGCAAGTAAAAAGTGGGTCCCAGTTTTTAACCGACTATAAAAAAGGAGGTTATGTATTCGATGCGAATGTCTGTTATTAAAAGTTTAGTTAACGTAAAAATAGCGCAGGCGGAGCTGCGTGGGTCAGCTAGTAGGTAAATATAAATCCGGTCCCTAATTATAATCTACGTCACTCCTACAACTGAGACGAATCCAAAGTCGTATTATAAGTCCAAATCCATCAAGCCGTTTAAATTGTAGTCCGTGTTAAAGAAATAGACCTAACAGACGTACATACATACTCACGAAAAACATAACCCTCCTTCTAGGGCAGTCGGGCAAATAATGTTCGAAACACATAACCCTCTTTGTAGGACAGTCTGATAAAAATCTTTAAATGAATTACAACGTTCGTAATATTAAACTAACAGTAAATGGGGCACGGATTTAATAACGCTTTGTTTGTTCGTGAACCGGTTCGAATGTCTAAGATTAATATTGTATAAGATTATACAATATTAACGAGGTGTGGAAGTGTGTTAAAAATGTTTGTGTATTCGAAATTATTTATTGGTCTAATGAAAACATCGTCGAAATACGCTATTATACTTGTGATCTTTCTTCAAATAAAAAAAAAACTTTTTAATGGACTTCAAAAAAAGAGCAGGCTGTCAATTCAACTCTATGTAAATAAACGTGTACACAAAGAAATTGCATAGGGTAAATGTGGGATAGTTGCCCTAGGGGTATAGTTGCCTCGATTGTAATTTCTCTAGTTTGGCGGATGATCACATGTTATTTTATTTATCTTTCGAGAGACTCTACAACTACCACTAAGTTGACCGTGTTGCATGTCTTTGTGCAATTGCATGGTAGGGCAAGGTGAAATCAAAGTTTTTGCGGGATAGATGGCCTCTTTTTAGTGGGGCATCTATCCTATACGTAATCTACATAGATTAGGCAATTATCCCCTATATGGGATAGATGCCCCAAAATTTAGAGGTCCGCAAAAATCGCAAATACTCTGGAAATATCAAAGATGATGGTTTTTCCTTTCATAAGTTTGAAGATAATAAATCAAAGTACCTACCCGTATTACAAATAAAGAATTTTTGCTTTGTTCACTGAGAGATATAAAGTAATTTCAAAAAGTGTGGCAACTATCCCACTTTTACCCTATGTCTTACATACCTAGAATCTTTGAATATGTATAAGTACTATAGAATGCTTATTTTCAAGGAAGAACCGAAGGCACGAGTAAGAACATAGAAATACATAATATCATGTACTTTTTTTTTTGTGTAGGAGTAGTACTGTTGGCCGCAGATGGCCATTACAGCTTCACCGGACAAGATAATATCATGTACACGACAATAGGTACTCTACCGTCAGCTGTATTTATAGACATTTGCACTTATGACAGATCAAACAAACCTATCACTACTTGTTACTTAAATATGATTATAACTAATTACTTGACCTCCCTCTAAGTCAAAGTCAAAAATATTTATTTCAAATATGCTTAACGCTGGCTAGCACTTTTGAATGGTCAATTTTTTAAAAGTTACCACCGGATCACAACGCGGCCGCAACTGAGAACCGGCAAGAAACTCAGCGGGCTTGTCATTTTTTCACTTTTTTTTTAAACATTGTTTTTCTTGTTACAATTGGATCAACATCAGCGATAATGTGTCATGTCATTCGAAACATAGACAAGGGAGAAAAGAAGAAAACAATAAATTACGAGAAATAACAATAAACTAAAGGGCCAAAGGGATAGTAGTCAGACCAGTCCCCCCAAGCAGCACCCTCGCACGAGTTGACTCGAGCAGCAGCCATCACTCCCCTAAACCATATTAGAGAGAAGAGGGTGACCCGCCACACGAAGCCACCATAAGCAAAGACTTTTCGATGGCAAGCATGACCGAACCAAAATCACAGTGGCTCACATTTAATTTCTGCTGTTAAGCAGTACCTCGTCAGGCAAGTACTAAAAAAACCTGCCTAGGCAGCCTACGATTTTTTTAAGGGGATCATAGACACACGCGTACTCTTCTCTATGGGTTGTACCTATCGTGACATGTTTGCCTATAGCATTGGTCACTGTAACTAGGAATCAGGCTGGATGGCACAGTGGAGGTTCAGAGAGTCACAGGTTTTGTGATGAATCTTTTTACACGGCATTCGCTGACAAGAGATATAAATAGCATCAAGGCGATTCTGCACCCTGCAGTACAGATTCCGTAGCTTTGTGACGCAGCGGGAAACCGGAGGTGGCGGGTTCAAATCCCGAGGGGAAATAAAATTTTGTGTCGTTGTTCCTTACTGGCATGGACCATCCAGGCGAATCACCTGATTGATTGGAAATTAAGTAAGAGGACCCATGGGCATGTAAAAATGATGTTGTTTCGCTTCTTCTTTTCTCATGCGCACGGCCAAGCTGTGGAATACCCTCCCGGACAACGTCTTCCCTGATAAATATAACTTGGGTGTATTCAAGTCTAGAGTGAACAGGCATCTTATGGGTAAGCGCGGTCCATCCTAGACCACATCTTCACTTACCATCATGTGAGATTGTGGTCAAGCGCAAACCTATTTATTATAAAAAAATAAAATAAAAAAATACTATTATTTTTTATATGTTCCGTCCCATCGGATAGTTAGAGTAAAGTACAACATTCTAGCACTTATGCACTATACTTGTAATGACTTCCGCGTAGATGGCTGATCTTGTGAATTATTGGCCGCTGTGGTCGTATCGTCCAGGTGGACATTACTATTATCATGAATTTTTCTATATTTCTATTTATTAATCATTGATGATGATTAAGCAGCCCGAAACACGCCCACTGCCTCCCCCTTTAAGGGAGGGGTTGCCATAATCCGTACGCTTGGCAGGAGTCTTGGTCATCGCTGTTGCGGTTGTAGGTAATTCAATAGAAAGACTGTTGCCCGTCTTCTTGTTTTCCCTTAGTCGCATGTTAGGGACATTCAATGGGAAAAGATGGGAGGGTGGTATTCTTACCCGGGTTTTTAATCATACAGAGTCTAACTGCCGCACTCACTAACCCCAATTAACTTTAATTAAAATTAAGTCACTTTTTTAAAATCTATTTATTTCAACTGTCGGAGCCGTATAAGATTAATTTCGATTATTGAACACGAGATAATTGTTATCTCTACTCACTATCTGCGTATTAAGCACCAATGGGCTTTGAGTGTCGAAATAATCAGATTTAAAAAAATGGATTAATAATCATTAACTTTAATTGACGTTTGTAGGTTCGGCAGTAAAAGTCTAATCAATACGAAGGTGCTAAGAGGTTATTGACCTTAAGCGAGCGTATACAAGACACGCATGAATATAGAGTCATGAACAAACATAATAGATACAACAAAAAAAAAACCGGTCAAGTGCGAGTCGGACTCGAGTTGACTCGACTAAGTAGATAAATGTCTTAGTGGCAGCACAACGTCCTGGTAGGTCACTAGATTTCATAGCCTCCGTAGCGCAGCGGAAATCCGCTCTCTTTGCAAACGAGAGGTCGCAGGTTCGAATCCCGCGGGGAGAAACAACTTTGTGTAGTTGCTCCTTAGTGACTAGGACAACACTGATCACTTGATTGTTTGGAAAGTAGGATGTTCCTAACCGTCGGATGGGTATCAGTCTTCCGTCGTGTCAGTCTTCCGACCCATTGTGAGAGGTAAAAGGAAGATAGAGTGCACTTGTGTTGTATCGACGCAAGCGCTTGTGCACTATAATATCTCCCGCGTAGATGGCTGATCTTGTGAAAAATTGGCCGCTGTGGTCGTATCGGCCAGGAGGACATTATTATATTACACTATCGTATGTTTTTGTGTTTTGTACATCAAAGGTTAAAGCGGTCAGTCTGTCCGTCCGTCTCCTTCGGCTTTAATTTTACACAGTCTCCCCCAATCGGCTTTATTTTTACACAATTAACAAAAGCCATTTACGCATACCTTTAAGGTGGTAAAGACAAAAACAAAACAATCGTATTAAATTTTATGATCTGTATTTATATTTACACAATAACAATAATATGTAACCCTATTTTTCTTTATAAAATCTTTTGATCTTTTATAACAATAGGGAGATTACTAATTTTGAAAAAATACTCTATAATGTACTTACGGGTCTACTATTGCCGAACAAAATCATATTTTTGTATTAAAATTACAATTAATAGCAATATTTTCAATTTTTAAAATAGAGTTTGAATTTCGTTCCAAAACGATGGCCAGTGCATGGTGCTATGTTGTGACGTCACTACGGCGGTGTAAATAAACATCTGTCTAGGTATAAAAGTTAAAAGTGAATCATTGTATGAAAGAAAAATTTGAGATGACAGTTTGACAGTTGTTTATTTACACAGGATTGACGTCATTCACTCTAAGCAGCGTTTATTACAAAACGGCGATTAACTGTATTTAAGTAATTTATTTCCTTAAATATCACGAAAATCTCTCTATTATTATGAAAATGAGATGCATTTTTGGAATCAGTGCAATCTGTTCTAATATTTAAAACCACAGATTTATTGGTATTGTGTTACAGTCATCATGCCTATTAATGAACACAGTAGCGATGGACGACCGGTGTTAAGTCAAAGACAATTGGTAGGGTTCAATATGACATATACCGTGGGGTTTCCGGGTAAGAACACCCTCCCATCTCCTCCCATTGGGTGTGCGTTAGAGGCGACTAAGGGAACACTAGAAAACGGGCAGCAGAATACTTTTTGTTGGATTACCTACCACTTGTGATCCTCAAGCCGCCTGCCAAGCGTGGGGATGATGGCAACCCCTCCATTCTAAGGGAGAGGCTTTGCAGTGGACGTCTTTCGGCTGCTAATGAATATGATACTAGAGTACAGCACCATGCCTATACAATCAAGCAAAATAAGTAATAAACTATTTTCAAAAAAATAAAAACCGACTTCAAAGTAAATTATCTATAAAGAATAAAAAAGTCGGTGCTAGCACATCATGTTAACTAACACTAGCACCAGCTGACACCGACTTCAATATAGTTTCGTTATTTTATTCTTTTTAGATAATTTACTTTGAAGTCGGTTTTTATTTTTTTTTAAATAGTATATTTAACACTTTTTAGTGACTTATTTTACCAAAATAGGTATCAGCACTATCACGCAACTCGAACGTCTACGTTATAGTAACTTACTGAAAACATAAAAAGTTTATATCTCTTAAACTACTGGACCGATTTTGATAAAACTTGTACTCTACCCTAAGTTGAAAAATATTCAAATAATTGCAAAAATAATTTTCGAAATCGGACCTGTAGTTTCTGAGTAATCCGTGGACAAACCTACATACATATATACATACATACATACATACACTCATAAATTTTGGTAAATTTGTTTAGAAGCCCACATAGACTAACATATATTAATATTACGTATTTTTATTAATATTACATACATACGCGTCGAATAGAGAACCTTATTTTTGAAGCTGGTTAAAAAACTATAATACAAAGTTATTGCTGCCCGCATGATTCGAATCTGCAACCTCCGATTTATAAATAACGCTTCACGCTACACAGAGCCTACACACGGAAGCTACTTTACAGTAAGGAATAAGCCAACTGCGATGGTATTTAAAGCTGTCACAATGTTTAAAGCTCTATAATCTGCAAGCGACAAGTACCGTTCTTGAAACATAATTTTTCATTGAATCCGTACAATTTTCCTTATACATTACTCAATACTTTAATAACCCGCTCAACGTAAAAGATGGATGGCTGACGTTTTAAAAATTACAACCCAACAGTGAAAGTTTAATGAAAACGGGACGAGAAAGGTACACCGCTCACTTAACGCGAATATCCGTGGTGACATAATTATCTGACGATCATTCGTTCGGTATCTCACATACGCAAGTTCAATAAACTATTTAAAAAATAATAAAAACCGACTTCAAAGTAAATTATCTAAAAAGCATAAAATAACGAAAATATATTGAAGTCGGTGCTAGCACATCATGTTAACTAAGACTAGCACGAGCTGACACCGACTTCAATATATTTTCGTTATTTTATGCTTTTTAGATAATTTACTTTGAAGTCGGTTTTTATTTTTTTTTAAATACTTTATTTAATACTTTTTAGTGACTTTTATTTTACCAATATAGGTATCAGCACTATCACGCAACTTGAACGTCTACGTTACAGTAACTTACTGAAAACATAAAAAGTGTATATCTCTTAAACTACTGGACCGATTTTGATGAAACTTGTACTCTACCCTAAGTTGAAAAATACTCTAACTATTGCAACAATAATTTTTGAAATCGGTCTTGTAGTTTCTGAGAAATCTGCGGACAAACCTACATACATACATACATACATATATACATACATACACTCGTAAAATTTGGTAAATTTGTTTAGAAGCCCACATAGACTAACATATATTAATATTACGCATTTTTATTAATATTACATACATACGCGTCGAATAGAGAACCTTCTTTTTGAAGCCGGTTAATGAAGCCGGTTAAAAATCGAATGCCTTTTGAAAGAGTTTAAAATACATTTTCAAAACTTTATTAATCCTATTTGAAATCTATAAGGAAAATAATCTCAATAAATAAAATATCAAGTCATTATCAATTATTCAATGAGTTCTAGAAATTTTAAATTACGTGTGTACTACGTAATAAAAGTAATTTGGCTGTGAATATATTTTATTAACATCTACAAATTTAGTACCAAAGTAGCAGTGTGTATTTTATACAATTCGTCCGTTAAGTTTTATTATCTCGAGCTCCCAAATCAGACTATTTTACATATGAATTTATGGTTGTATAATAAAAAATTATTATGTGCAAATAGATTGAAGAACAACGAAGTTGTCGCGCACAAAATGGAATATTTTATGTATATAACTAGTGGACGATAATCCGAACAATTTGTTTCTGTTGATACCTTAGTGTCATGTCAATGACTTCAATAAAATTTACAAGACGTGTGATACTTGTCACTTAACAACACATAACTTCCCACGCACGAGATAGAAATTAAGTGTAAAAAAAAATGAAACCGCAATAGTTGGTCTAATATTTGGATCGTGTAGATTGGATGTGTTAATTTTATGAGTTGTCACTCACTTTTACTTTAGAAATCTATTTCTATTAGTCTTGCGACGAGCTATAATCGATCGATCAAGTCTAGAACTGAGCCTGCTAAGTTTCTTCTTAATTTATCTCAGTAAAAGCCTCGTTAAAATTTTTGAGAATGAAAGTTATTGTTTGCCGCCGATAGCTCTATGCTCTAAGCCCTCATGTCTGGTCGAGCTGTCATAGCTCGACCAGACATGAGGGCTTAGAGCACTCCAGACTCGGCACCTCAGGGAGAATCAGACTCAATTTCGGCAGTCGTTTATTGGGAAATTTTCTACCAGGTCACCAAATGCCTTTAGCCAACAAAAAAAATAATACTACCAACAATACTAAATCAAAAAAATTATATAGTCATAAATAAATAAAACCACTGGAAAGGGTCTATATAGATTTGTCTATTTATTACTTAACTGGCATTCGGCTTAGTGCTGTTTCAAGTCATCACGGCGTTTACAACAGTGCCAATAATCATGCAGTGCAAATAATAAAAACAAAAGTTCACTTATAAAAAAAAGTTTAAAGAATTTTTGTATTTAAATAAGGAACGTATTTTTAAGTTTAAAAAATCTCCAGCGCAAATTAGTCTGTGACGACCATAAAGCTCGATTAAATGCCAGTAGCAGCTGAAGTGTTACGGTGACATTGTTCATGTGTCGATCTCTTAATTAATTAAGATAAAAAAAATATGTCAAGCTCGGTAGCCGGTAGCTGGTCTTTATTTCATATGTTTTCTTGTTTTTTTTTTCAACGATGCACGAAGTTGATTGATTCAATTCGATATTCAAATAGTTTAAAACTAAGTAGTTACAAGGTAGAACTTTTTGAATTAGTTATATTTTATTTTTAGTATTCGCTTTATCTAGAGGTACATTGTGTACACAGTTAGTCCAGTACTTAATCTTTATTTATCTAAGTTATTTATAGTCGTTTGTTCATAAAGATGCAGTCAACTAGAACTAATAATTTAATATTAAAATATTTTATTGAGTTTATGCAGGCGCATTGGACATGGCAAAATAATTTTGGTTTTTATAAATAAAATCCCTGAAACCATAAAAAAAAATAGAAAATTATAACTTATTTTTATAATCTGGAGTAGTGTGGTAGTATTAGAGCTAAGTAAAAAAATAATTCACGGTAAGACGGTATATTAAATTAGTCAAATTATTTCGTCCTTTTTTAATGTCTGTGAAAAAGTGTCAGCACAAATAACAATCATTACAACATCACGCGAAAACCACTTATGGAGATAATTTAAACATCAACAAGCCAACGCATTGATAGATCAAACAGTAAGCAAAAAACGCAACGTATGTGTTAAACAGACGGGTACACATTCAAATTATTTGAAAAGAGAACCTGGCACCTTATAACGTCACATCCGAGACCGCCATGATTGACCAGTGTGCGCTGTCAAAATATTCTAAAACCAATCATTTCGTAGTGGCATAGTGAACAAATATTTCATTGTAGGAGAAATAGACCTATAATTATAGAAGAGCAGATGTGATAAACTAAAATGCCGTACATGTCGAAGGCTTTTAATCATGGGAATCATGGGAATAGGCGTTTATCACCTTGCAATAATAACTTATTGAAATGAAACTAATTTTATGGATTATATCGCGGTTTATTTATGACTAGCTGACCCACGCAGCTCCGCCTGCGCTATTTTTACGTTAACTAAACTTTTAATAACAGAAATTCGCATCGAATACATAACCTCCTTTTTTATAGTGGGTTAAATACTGGGACCCACTTTTTACTTGCTCTCCGAAGCACGGACCTGTTTAGTTCAAATGGCGTTAAACGGTCACCCATCTATTTAATGACCTTACCTAACGTTGCTTAACCCGATCGATTACAAAACCTTGATAACAACCCTCTATGAGTGTTTCCTTACTAATTTTTATTATATTATAAAGAAAAATTGATAAAATCGGACCAAGCGTATAACCAAGTACCCGTTTTGACTTTAATCCCCTCTCTCAAAAGAACCGTGCTAGATTACGGGATAAAAAGTATCCTATGTCCTACCTCGTAGTAAGATCTCAAATCATGCCAAGTTTCATTTGAATCCATTCAGTAATTTCGGCGTGATGCTCAGCCGTGATACAGACAGACAGACAGACAGACAGACAGACAGACAGACAGACAAAAATTAAACAAAATACATTTTCGGCCTCAGTATCGGTTATAGAATGCCCTCCAAATATAATTTTCAAAATATCTTCAATGTACAGAATTGGACCTGTTACAGTTTTATTATAAGTATAGATTTTAATTACCCGACGTTTCGAATACTTTACAGCATTCATGGTCACGGGCGGACTGAGGTGGTAGCTGTCCATACGTCATAGTTGTCTTAGGGTAGGGTATCAGGTCTTCTCATTATTATTGTTAGTCCGATCTACGCAGAAAGAGCTTACAGTATCTTGAGGTCTTGCAGTGGAATGCTTGTGCAGTGGATTTGATTATATTTATGACGGGATCCCAAGCTGGTGGTAGCACCCAGCCATCTTCTCTATTGAAATTTGGATGTTTTTTAATTTCAATAGCCTCACGAATCATCCTTGGCAGGAATCGCCGTTCTTTTACGAGGATTTGTGGTTTGTCAAATCTAATATAATGGCGGGAGCGACCCAGAACATGTTCACAGACTGCAGACTTCGTATAGCGTCGATGTTTAACGTCAGCTATGTGTTCTTTTACACGGGTTTTTACTGCTCGCTTTGTTTGCCCGATGTATGGGAGCCCACAATCACAATCCAGCTTGTGCACTCCTGCATCTTGTAGAGGTACATGGCACTTGACTGATGGTAAAAACTGACTAATCTTCTTTGGTGGCTTGAAAAATGTTTTAATTGAAGCTCGCTTTAAGATATAGCCTATCTTGTCCGTTACCACTCTAACATATGGCAACACAGCAGGCATACGTTCGACTGTGGATGGCTTGACACGTTCACAGTGACGGCGGCGCGGAACTCGGGGCTTGTTATCATGCAGGATCTGCTTAACATGTTGAAGCTCGGCACCAAGATGTTCCTCGTCACAGATCCCGTATGTTCTCTGCAATAAAGATTCACCCACGGTAGCTAACTGTGTTGGGTGTAATTAGTTTCATTTCAATGTGTAGTATTCGCGTAAATATAAGAAATCATTATAATAACTTTTTTTTTTATGTAATCTAAATACATTTTAGTATTTCCAAGACAGCAATGAATTCCTTGTTACCGTGGTACGAAGGTCTATATTCGAATAGACTAGGATATTGCTTATTACTAATTTCTTATTACGATATTGCTTATTACTATTAATTGTTTTTTAACTCAATAATATTGTTCCCAGCGAGCATTTTTGCGTGACATTCTGTTAAAATCGTTCAGTCTGCGAGACGGTGCGTTCATGCAATTGGAATAAATAACAATTTAACTGTCAAAAACACATATTTGTTCACGATCAAGCATTTATTTGCGAAAGCGTCAATTGAATTGGCAGGCAGAACTTCGCTCGTGCGTAGGCTGTCAAAGACATGACATCCCTTGACAGAATGATTGAAGTCAAACACGATGACAGCTTTAAACAAAACTTTTTCCCTCCAATTTTCCTATTAATTTACAGTACTCCCATATTATTATTGTACAATTTCTCGTTTACTTTAATAATTGTCGATGGCTTTAAAATTCCATAGTCTTGTAAACATAATAGATGAGTGCTGTTATGAGCAGATATTACATATCAAAATATTATAGTAGGAGATAACCGCTCCATTTTTTTTTAAATTACCAATAATTTTAAACTACAAACAAAACACAATAAAAAAGTTTTTAAGACCTTATCTATGTCACGGGCAAGCGGGGCAAGTAAAGGTATTGAAATCGGCAGCAAAAGATTAACTAATCTTAGATTCGCCGGCGACATAGTTATATTTGCCTCAACTGCATGTGAATTCGAGGAGATGCTGGAAGATCTTAGCAGGGCCGGCAGGGCCGAGCCTTGAGGTTGGACTAGCGATGAAGCGACCAGAGTTATGACAAACAGCACGAAGCGCCGTGTCGATGAATTTGTATATTTAGGCCATTCGAAAACAGACAGGACTAGGAGATCGATCGCAGGATCGAAATCGCCTGGAAGAACTACTGGTCCATGAAAATGCTAAGGAAGGGAGATCTTCCTTTATCGCTAAAGCGCAAAATACTCGACATGTGTATCTTGCCCGTCCTAACTTACGGTTACGGCGAGATTAAGTACATAGGTACAACATACGTATATGTGCCATTAGTGAAATGACACCCTTTTTGGGACACCTGGCATAGAAACTGTAAGTGGTGTGCATGACTACAACTGCGTCCCATCAAAGACCTCGCGTATACACGCCTACTAACTAGATCAGACTTATAAATTCCTTTGATCAGTAAAAGAATGAATAAATGAAGACTTGGCGGTATGGCCCCAGATAAAAAAAAACTAAAGTATTTTATAATAGAAGAAAAGTTATTATAAAGCATCGTTAAAACAAAACTTTTTAATTTTTTAAAAGAGACATGGGAATGTAGTGTGTCTATAAAGTACCTACTAGTTTTGAGTTCATAATTTGAGTATTACATTAGGAGTGTAGATAAAAACTAAGTAATATAATATTGTTTACGTGTCACATCTAAACCATAACAAACTATAGATTTTCACTACAATTATTATTATGTAGATTAGGTATTACGTATACGTACGTAAAAAAAATTACATACATCATTTTTTACTTGCCATATATAAAATAAATTAATAGTTTAAAAAACTAAAAATACGCTTTTCTAAGGACTACTGCACTAAAAAGCTATAAATAAATTATCTAAACCGTGCTTTCTTTCTTTCTACCTCGTATTTGTAATTTATGCACTAGTTTTATGTGTAAAAGCGTGGGGCGCTTTTTCTCTGTAAATGATTACAAATGATTGTCATGTGAATACAAATACTAATATGACGGGCCCGTTGGTCTAGTGGTTAGTGTCCTTGTCTGCTACCCAACAGGTCGTGGGTTTGATTCCCACCATGTGTCTGGGTGTTTTATCTATATAAGTATGTATTTACAAAAAAAAAGTATATATGCATTAGTATCAGTTGTCTGGTTTCCATAGTACAGGCTCTGCCTAGTTTGGGATCAGATGACCGTGTGTGAATTGTCCCAAGATATTATTTATTATTTATATATTATTATTTATTTATAAGCGTTCTTGAAATTTGACAAAAATGTTAAGCTGTTATTCAGAAAAAGCGCCCCACGCTTTTACACATAAATATAATCCATAAATTACAAATACGAGGTAGAACGAAAGAAAGCACGGTTTAGATAATTTATTTATAGCTTTTTAGTGCAGTAGTCCTTAGAAAAGCGTGTATTTTTTGTTTTTTAAACTATTAAGTTATTTTATACTTTTTAGTCTTATAAATATTCGCCTAAACTAAGAATAAAATTAGCCCAAGTATTGATTTGTTCGTAGCTTGAATCGTAGGCAGGTTGTGGCAAAACATATTTTTACTAGACTAGATATTACGCGTAGGTATCTGATTGAGTTAGTGAAGTTTAAGAAAGCACTACGTATTTACCCTTTAAACAGTCGAAAGTACGCTAAAAGTCAATAGTTTCACAAGTAGTGTTCAAAGGATATCTAATGGTATAACTGGTATTAACTAGTACCACCCATACCATTACAGGTAGAAATGGGACAACTTAGTACCATTTATACCATTAATGGTATAATTCAATGGTATAACTGGTCCGAAACCGATCGGTGGCTTACCTTCCGGGTCCATCAACGTCCACGTTATTAGGCAAAGTAAATATAACTCAAATGAGTCCAAGCTACTAGTAAACCCATCGAGGTTTACTAGTAATCATTCCATGGTTCCGTCAACCACCTTTCATTTCCATCATCAACCCTGATTATTGGGCAAAGTAAATAGAACTCTTTAATAAGAATCAAATGAGCTTAAACTCGATGAGTTTATTAGTAGCCGTTCCAGGGTTCCGTCACCAACCTTCCTGTTCTATCATCAGGCCCTCAGTAATGGTCAAAGTGAAAAGAACTCTTTAAAACAAATCAAATGAGCCGAAACTCGATGTATTAACTAGTAGCCATTCCAGGGTTCCGTCACCCACCTTCCTGTTCCATCATCAGGGCCTCATTATTGGTAAAAGTGAAAAGAACTCTTTAAAACTAATCAAATGAGTTCAAACTCGATGTGTTTACTAGTAGCCATTCCAGGGTTCCGTCACCCACCTACTTGTTCCATCATCAGGTCCTCATTATTGCTCAAAGTGAAAAGAACTCTTTAAAACAAATCGAATGAGTCCAAACTCGATATGTTTACTAGTAGCCATTCCAAGGTTCCGTCACCCACCTTCCTGTTCCAAGATCAGGTCCTCATTATTGGTCAAAGTGAAAAGAACTCTTTAAAACAAATCAAATGAGTCGAAACTCGATGTGTTTACACTAGTAAACACATCGAGTTTCGACTCATTTGACCATTAATGAGGACCAGATGATGGAACTGGAAGGTGGGTGACGAAACCCTGGAATGGCTACTAGTAAACACATCGAGTTTGGACTCATTTGATTTGTTTTAAAGAGTTCTTTTCACTTTGACCAATAATGAGGACCTGATCTTGGAACAGGAAGGTGGGTGACGGAACCCTGGAATGGCTTAGTAGCCATATATATTATATATTGGTCAAAGTGAAAAGAACTCTTTAAAACAAATCAAATGAGTCGAAACTCGATGTGTTTACTAGTAGCCATTCCAGGGTTCCATCACCCACCTTCCAGTTCCATCATCAGGTCCTCATTAATGGTCAAAGTGAAAAGAACTCTTTAAAACAAATCAAATGAGTCCAAACTCGATGTGTTTACTAGTAGCCATTCCAGGGTTTCGTCACCCACCTTCCAGTTCCATCATCTGGTCCTCATTAATGGTCAAAGTGAAAAGAACTCTTTAAAACAAATCAAATGGGTCCAAACTCGATGTGTTTACTAGTAGCCATTCCAGGGTTCCGTCACCCACCTACTTGTTCCATCATCAGGTCCTCATTATTGGTCAAAGTGAAAAGAACTCTATAAAACCAATCAAATGAGTCCAAACTCGATGTGTTTACTAGTAGCCATTCCAGGGTTCCGTCACCCACCTTCCTGTTCCATGATCAGGTCCTCATTAGTGGTGAAAGTGAAAAAACTCTTTAAAACAAATCAAATGAGTCGAAACTCGATGTGTTTACTAGTAGCCATTCCAGGGTTCCATCACCCACCTTCCAGTTCCATCATCAGGTCCTCATTAATGGTCAAAGTGAATAGAACTCTTTAAAACAAATCAAATGAGTCCAAACTCGATTAGTTTACTAGTAGCCAACCAAGGGTTCCCTTATCCACCTTCGAGCCCCAGCATCAGATCAGCTCGATGATACCATATTATTGTACTGTCACCGGTCCTTGATACATGTGCAAAATTTCAAATGTTTTGGACGTGTAGAAGTGGGTCAAAATTGCATCGCAAGATTCCATTACCATCATACATACATAGTTACATACATACATACTTACATACATACATACATACATACATACATACATACATACATACATACAGGTCGAGCTAATAAAAGCGTGTTAAAAATAAATTCGTATAATATCATTTTAATGCCCTGTTCTCGTACGTGGGCAACGTGGATTTTTTTTGCCATAATTTCCAAAATTAACTCCATCTCATTATCACCATGATCTATTTACCTTAAGACAATGATTACTGATCAAATATTGATAAGGAAAAGTTACCAGTTTAGGCCGATGACCAATTATTGTATACCTACTTAAAAACACGGTCAAGTTTAACGCTTAGAGGAGATACCACTCTGATGTTTAACGCGATGATTATGGTTCTGTAGGTTTTTAATATTTTTTTTATATCTGATGGTGGCTGACAATTCTATTTGCAATCTATACCTACATATATTTTCCTATTTAGGCGGTGGTACGTTATTTTTTGTTTTTTTTTTTACGCGGGCGAAATCTTCCAAAGATCCCCGGGAGCTGTGGGGCTCGACCGGGGTATGTGGGATTCTTACCCACTAAAACCCCCGCGGCTGTCGCATCGGCACATGAGAGGGGGCTATCCGGTGGAATCTGCCCCTCAGTGCCTTGCCTTTGAGCCCGCCGCCGGGGGGCGCGTTGTGGCCCCCCGGGAAACTGACACGATACTCACGGGGACGGGGGTCGCAACCCCGCCGCCGTCCTCCTCGGAGTCGCCGCCGTACTCAATGGACGTTCAAAGGGCCCACACCCCGAAAGTCCAGCGACTCCGAAAGAGGCGGTGGTACCTATGTAGTGTGTGTATAGGCACCCCCACCTTCTTATGTAACATAGTAGGTACCTAATATATAAGCCATGTGACGCGCCTTAATTGAGGACATAATATATACAATTATAAACAGAGAACAAGTCTCTCAATAATACACTTTAATAATATCTCCCGCCATTGCATGGCGACCCTGCCAGTGCTGCCCTGTGGGCAGTACTGCGTATTAATAATAATAATAATATCTTGGGACAATCCACACACGGTCATCTGATCCCAAACTAGGCAGAGCCTGTACTATGGAAACCAGACAACTGATTCTAATACTTATATACATTTTTTTTGTAAATACATACTTAAATAGATAAATAACACCCAGACACATTGGTGGGAATCGAACCCACGACCCATCGGTTGGCGGACAGGGTGTCTAACCACTAGACCAACGGGCCCGTATTGGGTTATAAAGACTTGTTTTGTGACATTGCACCTACCTGGACCTAGTAGTAGGTTATTTATTGGTATTTAAGATAAAAAGAAGCAATTATGTCAGTATGTCAAGCATTTCGTAATTATTAATTGTAGGTATCTGAGTTTTGACATACTGTCATAATTATGTTTGAATGGGGTCTGGTTTTATTGATACTTGTACTTAACCCTAAAAACCCAATTAAGGCTCCTTTCGATCTCATGGCAATTAAGTTAATTAGTTTAAATAACATTAAGAGTTGGTATTTAATTCAGATCGCGATTGTTGGGCAAATTTATTTACTGTATGTATAATGTATATTAAAATTTAATGACCAGGTTACGCAGTGGTCCTTGTATCACAGCACTACGTCCGTATTCCAGAAAAAATAAATCTGGTTTCTTTTCTAACTGGCACTGGGCTGGGCTAACAATTTCCATATTTTTTCCTATCAGACTATTCATAACGCAAAATTGTTTTCTCTTCTTGTCAACAGGAATAACCTTGAGATGAACGATTTTTACGAGTCTAAATCTACCTGTCATTTCCACCACTGTAACTCCTGTCAGCCAGGATTTACAGTGGTCACCCACTGGTGACTGGTGTCTTCATGATACACCAGTCACCAGTGGATCAGTCACTGGAGTCTTGAGGAGACGCAAAATTTTCTTAGAACCCGCAAACTAGAAAAGAAGATATGAGGAGTTTCAAAGAAGCGTGAATGAGCAAGCTTTCGGAATCTGAAGTGTGTTAGGCAGACAAATGTTATTATATCATTCGTTAAGGTTTTTTCCGCGCCTCACAACAGTTTTGAATTTTGAATATGTTGAAAATACCTCAGTTTCATCAGGAGGTACAAACGGTGAAATGGCTTAAAGAGATTTATTTGCTAGGTGCTCGCGATATTGCTGGAGAGACTATGGCGAGATGAGTTACATCACATTGTCAACTAATTCTTCCCGTGAGATTTTACTAGGTAACGTTCCCACATAATCCAACCAAGAGGGTTTCCTCTCCTGCATAAGAAAGTTCTTGCTATATGGTGTTTTGGTAATCTTCAAACTAAGTTGCAGGCAAATTGATAGGTTGTTTTAACCTACAAGAACTTTACTATATAAGTGCGAAATTCCGCGAATTCTAAACAAGGTAATACAATCACAGTACAAAACAAATGTTTGATGAGTAGTGCAGAATAGTTATTTTTGTATATATATCTCATCTTGCAGGCTGATAGACTCGAGGCCATTTTGTTTCTTAAGGAGTTGTGATAAGCATCTTGTTTGGTTGTAGCTAACAGTATGTTATCTAAAAGGATGACAAATATAATTCTGCCGTCCTTTAACTAGAAGGCCGCTAAGCCCAAAAAGCTAATTCTGAGATAACGGCAAAAAACGCGCCAATCGTTGTTTCTCAAAAACTATGATACCTAGATTGATGCCTCGTGAATTCATCATTGACATTTATTTTAGTACATCTTTTGTGATCCTACCAGTCTAGAAAACTCTTTTCATTACTCTTTAAAATACATTTTTATTTTTTAGTCAAGCTTTTTTTTTAGATTTTGCTTCTAATTACTGTACTATAAAACCGTTAACCTTACCTTAGTGGCTTTATAGTTAAGTAATTTTCTTAAAATTGGAACCTTTTATAATGTTCGTATAATTTATTCAAAAATGCTTAATTACAAAGTTGTTAAGTGACCTAACTACTTTATAGCCAAGACATTTGCTCAGAATTAAGTTAACAGTACCTTCTACAATGAGCGGCTTTGGCACCTTAGATGCTTTTAAGTTATTTATTGTTAATGGAAAAGGAAACCTTTGTAAAAGTTACACTAAAATACTTAACTAAAAGGTGGCAAAACACACTTCACCTGGGGTTAACTTCCTGATAGTTAAGTATTCCTACGAAAAAATGTCAGAAAATAAAGACACATGCTTAACACGTTAAACGCCAAGTGTCCGGCACACAGTGGATTTTTCTATTGTAATGTGACCGGACGGCAGTCAAAGGCTTAAAAATCAAATGTTTAATGAAAACAAAAGCTAAACGGAAAGTTATTTGAAAATAAAACTTTTAATTACAAAAGAGTTGACAATCAAAATTACATAATAAGATCTTACAGATTACAGTTTGGCACGGATTTAACTTGAATTCTAAGTATTGTAGTACATACTATTTATATAAGTAGGTAAATTAGCCCTTTAGGGCACTATCGAAATATAATAAAAAACATCATCAGTCGTATGGTTTAAAAATGCACTGATTAGTCAGTGCTTCTTTTTGTTAATTTTTAATTATTAATATGTCAGGCGAAAAGTCTTTTCGTATTTTGCATGTATATATTATTGAAGAAAGGTGTCTTTGGTTGTACTTTTTGTACCTAACTGGTTTTAATATCAATAAATATAGGACATTAAGAACAAGAAAATAAAAAGTAAAAAACACTTTTCCGCCATCAATTGTTTTTCTGTTCACCAGAATGAAAAATAAAAATAACAAATTGCTTCCTTAGATTCACCCATTCAGGCGTGAAAATGTTGTGAAGTTTTTGAACCTAATGCAGAGTCAGTAAGAGTAGCACAAATTTGGTTCAAGCGTTTTCAGTTCGAAAATTTTGATGTCAAAGATGCAGCTTGCTCTGGTCGCGCTCATACAGATAATGTTAATGCCATTTTTGAAAAAGTGAAGCAAGATCGGCATATTATTAGTTACGAAATAGCCGAGGAACTGAGGATAATCCACAAAACAGATGTGACCTATTTGAAAAAGTCTGGCTATACAAAAAAGCGACGAGATTTATGTGCCACACTAGCGCACTGCAAAAAACTTAATGAATAGTGTACTCATTTGCGATTCTCTATTGAAACGTACAACCGAACCATTTTTCAAAAGAATGCCCACTGGTGAAAAGTGGATCTATACCTACGATAAGAAAGTGCGAAAAAGATCACGGTCAAAGGGTAGTCAATATACACTAACTGTACCGAAACCTGGTGATGCTGTGTGTATGTATATCGTTCATTATGAGCTTTTATCGCCGGGCAAAATCGTCGATTCGGATCTCTTCAGCCAAAAATTAATGACTCAAGCAATAAATTGAGAAAAAACGACCAGAATTGATTAAAACAAAAAGTAAGACAAGTTTTATCATGATAACGCTAGACCACACACAACTTTGGCCACGAATCAAAAATTATGAGAGCTTGCAGTTTGCATACTCAGAATTCCAGCTGTTTCAGTGTCTTTCTGAATTATTTGGGTATTATTAGGATAGCATCAAGAGAAGACTGTCAAAACTACTTGTCGCATTTTTTTTAATAAAACCGGGAAACCTACAAGATTGCAACAAGTTATCGAACAAAATGGCACTATGTATATTATAATTAAATGCAATAAAACTTTGAAAATAGAAGTCTTGAATTTATATAAAATATATAAAATACGAAGAAACTTTTTTCTTCGATCGTATAAAATATTGTTATAGGATATAGTTAGATTAACAATATTTTTATATTAAATACTAGCAGATGATACCAGAAACTTAATATGTTTGGTAACTTCTAAATACCAAACTAACACAGGTATACTTGTATATGCTAGTATTTAATATAACCGAATATATTATTATTTATTCTTTCAAAGAATGGCGTAATGGTTAAATCTTAACCTTTTATCTACTCTTAGGATCGTGGGTTCAAATCCAGTGCGGGTTTCTTCTCAAGTTTTTGAAGTGCTCTCAAGTGTTGCCAGTGGTTACATATGGTGCCGAAATATGGTCTCTAACTGCTGGCCTGTTAGAGAAGCTCTGAGTCACACAACGTGCTATGGAGAGTGCTATGCTCGGAGTTTCTTAGCGAGATAAACTCCGGAATGAGGAGATTCGCCGAATAACTAAAGTCACCGACACAGCTTTCAGAATCTGCAAGTTGAAGTGACAATGGGCAGGCCACATCGCTCGAAGAACCGATAACCGATGGGGAAAAAGGTTCTAGAGTGGTGACCAGCTCGTCACGTCAAGCTCTTCAGGCGGAATGGTTACCAATAAGTAAGTCCAGACCACCCGTTGGGTTCCCACTCGTCCCGCTTACCACCGGATAAATAAAAAGCGAATGACGAAAAACTGCCTTTAAATCAAGTATTGTGGGTTGTTATTTTTTAACATAGTTTATTAAGAAGAAAACACTGTATCATACTAGGCTAGAAGAGCGTTAAGTGAGGTTAGCGGCAAATTAGTTACGTTTTATTTGAAAACTGATTTTTTGTGTATATACTATAAAGAAGTTAAAGTTTGTTTACGTCTATTAAGTCAAGGATAATCGGATAACATTTTTTTAGTTAAGTATTATACCAGAAAATAATCAACACATTTGGCAGCTAAGGTATGTTAACGTACATCAAACGAAGGAATGTAGGGTGAATGTAGGGTAATGTCTTTCAAGCGAAGGACTCATCAATAAATGAGTCAATTAACGGCCTACAATTTTTTTATATCTCTGGAACTATTCACAATTACGAAACGATTCTTAGATGGAAATGTAGAGAATTTTGCGCCGTATCGCTTTCCATTTTAAAGTCAAAATCGACAGTTTGAGGGTTAACGGCCTTTTAGTTAAAGGACGGCAGAATTGTAGAATTGACAAGCGTTTAGAGTGAGTCGTTTATAAGCATTTCGCATTCAGATAAACTGTGTTATTGTTTACAAAATAGTGTATTTTGTTATACATTCTGCTTGTATCTGGAAACAACCCTTGTAAATGATCTGACCAAATTCCCACATCCCTGAACATCAGACCTCAAAAAGAAACCAAATATAGAAACAAAATTCGAAATATTGCCAGGCAGAATTTGATTCCATCTTGATTCATATGAACACACAACCCTTAGTAACGAAGTAAATAATGTGTGGTCCTCCTGACATAATTTTCCTCGTCTCAGGTAGTCTCATGCTTATCTAATAGACGGTCCAGGTTGGTAGCTATCCTGCCGCTAAGCCGCAGAAGTAAACATTGCTATGTTACGGTGTGAGAGACGTTAGACCTGGAGAAACTACCAAACTATAAAATAAAATAAATAATAATTGTGTTTTGACTTACAAGGTCCTGCATGCGAAAAATGCGACTGAATAAACTTACAAAGAAATGATTTAACAATGAAACCATTCGCGATAGAAGTTCTTTGTCAGATAACGCTACTGATAACAGCCAGTAAATATTTACTGGTGGACATCTCGCCAACATCACGAGTGGTTTACTATTGAGGAATGCATCTTGAAATATGTATATAAGTATACGAGTAAGGTACATGTATATATACTAGTAAGTACTACTCGTGTCTTGTTTGGGATTCCCCATAGACCAGACACAGCACTCTGATAAAAGTAAGGGTTATACGTATAAGGAACTCCTGTTGGTATTAATTTACTCTCAAAATGCAGTTCTGCGCAATGTCGTGGTCCAATTCGACCCGTTGGGTCCGGGGATCTAACAATTCTAGGGAGTCAGACAAGGACTCGTAATCGGCGATGGCGACGATTAGATGGTGCGGAAGCTGAGATGTGTTTTCAAAGTAGCGTTTCGACTTTTTAAAGAACTTACGAAGGGAATCTAATTTAAAGTCAGAATGGAAGTCTACATTCCGCATGTACCACGGGGCACCGACCGACGCGTCGGAGGAAACGATTCTGGATTACCTGGATTCTATCGATTTGGGTACGGGCGGGGCTAGCGCGAAAACTACACTCGCGTAGGGCATGATGTGGCAAATGCAGGCTTTGTTTAAAATCAACTTATTTCTAAGTGACATTTTACTCCCTTTGCAGAGAAGGAGACAGAGGCGACTTAAAACGAAAACCGCTCGGTTGTCTCAAAAGTCATGGCAGAGTCCAAAGTGACTCCGAGGTCCCTTCCTAGTCCAGGGGATATGGTGGTTGAAAGGGAGATTAGATTTTGACTTAATCTGTTTCTGGGCCGGCTTCCTTTGTAGAACGTATTGGAGGGTCCCTGAGAAAGCAGCATTCTTAATTTTTTGATTCCCACCAAGTGTCTGGGTGTACATACTTAAATATATTTAAGTATGTATTTACAACAAAAAATGTATATACTTAAGTATTAGTATCAGTTGTCTGGTTTCCATAGTACAGGCTCTGTGTAGTTTGGGATCGGGTAACCGTGTGTGGATTCTTATTATAATCCACCGATATCTATTAGATATTTATCTTTACCATAGAGAATAAAAGCCACAATAGCGTCCAGATTGATTGTTGTGACGTTTAATTATTATCTTTCCGCCATGTCGGCGCGCGCGCATGAATGGCTCTTAATTACTTACGCCTTTATTGTATTCCATTATGGACTTGTCAGATGATTCTTTTAAATGTTATGGTGACTGCTTAAATGTTTTGAAAGTGCACAAACAAAATGAAAGTTGTAATTAGATGTTGATTACGTTTGCGTTTTAGTGTTAGCAGGTCGATGGGTTGGGTTACGACACATTAATTTTTTTTGTTAACCCAATAATGTGCAGCGGTTGGAAAGAATCGGTTTTGACATGAGGTTCTGACAGGGTTTAGATTGTATTTTACCCTAGTAGACAATTTTTAGGGTTCCATACCTAAAAGGTAAAAAAGGAACCCTTATGGTGAGACTTCGACTATCTGTCTGTCAGACCTATATATTTCAGGAACCACTAAAGCTATTGAGTTGAAACTTGGAATAGTTTTAGACCTTACATACCCAACCTCATCGCCAAGGAAAAAAAAAATATTTTATCTTTTTTTATGAGGGCCGAACAGTTTCATCAAAATTTCAAAATGGGACTACCTACTATATCGTGTAGGGTATCATAATATGAAAGTGCTTCATTTGCAAATCTCAAAACAGATTTTTTATTTTGGTTTATGTCACGTAGTGTTTGGCTGATAATCAAATTGTCAAAAAAAATACATCGCGAGGAAGTTCAGATATGGACACTAATATAATTGAATCCAATTTTCTAAGAGCATAGTTATTATTGCTTGGTTCGTACTCTTACTTATTTAAAAAAAATGTATTGCGAATTTGTATTTATTTCTTTCTATTTCCGTATATCTATCTATCTATACTTATAATAAAACTGTAACAGGTCCAATTCTGTACATTGAAGATATTTTGAAAAGTATATTTGGAGGGCATTCTATAACCGATACTGAGGCCGAAAATGTATTTTTTTTAATTTTTGTCTGTCTGTCTGTCTGTCTGTATCACGGCTGAGCATCACGCCTAAACTACTGAATGGATTCAAATGAAACTTGGCATGATTTGAGATCTTACTGCGAGGTAGGACATAGGATACTTTTTATCCCGTAATCTAGCACGGTTCTTTTGGGAGAGGGGATTAAAGTTAAAATGGGTACTTGGTTATACGCTTGGTCCGATTTTATCAATTTTTCTTTATAATATAATAAATGTTAGTAGGGGAACACTCATAGATAGTTGTTATCAAGGTTTTGTAATCGATCGGGTTAAGCAACGTTAGGTAAGGTCATTAAATAGATGGGTGACCGTTTAACGCCATTTGAACTAAACGGGTCCGTGCTTCGGAGAGCAAGTAAAAAGTGGGTCCCAGTTTTTAACCGACTATAAAAAAGGAGATTATGTATTCGATGCGAATGTCTGTTATTAAAAGTTTAGTTAACGTAAAAATAGCGCAGGCGGAGCTGCGTGGGTCAGCTAGTTTATACTAAGCCTTATAATCTTTTTATTTCTTTTTGCGCAACGTCAATTCAATTGCTTTGCCTCTAATCATGGCATTTACGTATATTAGAAACCTGGCACAGATATGGCATATTCACCAAAAATACATACGCATAAAGAGCATTAGCATCATGTCGCGTAATAAATAGGAGACAAGACGTTACAGCTTCTTGGCAACCATTGCCACTTGCATTACGGCGAAGACAACATTTAAATTGTAATTCTGGAGAGAACTCGGAGTTTATTCATACAAGATGAGTTATAAACGAAACTATTTTTACGCAGCAATTCTATTTTAAAGCAGTTTCTTTTGATTTTAACATTTGATTTCAATAATGTATTATACGAGTATTAGGGATGATTATATGAAGAAACTGGATGCGGCATTAAAAGCATTTAAAGATAATTAAATTATGTAGAAACCTATTACAAATTGAGGAATCACTAACTTTATGTGTTCGACACGCACTTTCGTACTAAGCGATAGCCTTAGAAAAGATTAATTAATGTGGATAAACAGTAAAATCTGCTCTAATTATAAATTCTGAATGAACAAGTATATTCTTTAAATTTTTTATGATGTAAGTACTAGACATAATATACTGTTATTATGTGCCTTTTTTGTTCAAAGTTTAAAATCATATCTGATAATTTTGCGATAATTTTCCAACCAAAAGTCGTAAAATTAGATTTAATAGATTATATTTTTAATTGCCTTAGCCGACAGTACTTACAGTGCCGTACACGACGCCTCATTAAGAACTGGCAAACTAATTTACCGCAGTAACATACACCATTTGAAGATAAAAGTATATACACAGATAGTTCAGTTGTTGAAAATAAAGGTATCACAATGTGCAAGCTTTGAGTTAAGCTTGCACATTGTGATATTTGAGTTTTCTTTCAGCACATCAATCTTCATCCATCTATCAAGATCTTCTGTGAGATGGAATTACTTACACAGCTGAGCTTCTACAAATAAAATAAAAAATATATATATAAATACAGACGAATTGAGAACCTTCTCCTTTTTTGAAGTCGGTTAAAAACGGGCTTTCCTACCTCTAGTTCATGAATGTGTCTATTTTGTGATATATTGCAATTAGAAATTATAAATTACTCCAAAAAAGTGCAATTGAGTTGCTTCATGTGCTATCGGTATCGAGGTTTAAAAATATTTATATCTCTTGGGAGAATCCACACATGGTCATCCAATCCCAAACTAGGCTGAGCTTGTGCTATGGAAACTAGACAACTGATACTAATTCTTAGATGTACTTATAATTTTTTTTTGTAATACGTACATTAATAGATAAATAATACCAAATTTGGGTCAGGGACCCCGTATTAATAACCATATTGGACTAAAAATACACAATAAAATAACCGACAACTCCAACCTTTGCTGTTTTATTTAAATTCATATAAATAAGCATGTTAAAATTCCAAACTGTTTTTACGTAAATGAAAAAAAAAACACATTGCTGATAGTTCTTATTTATTATTATTATTGTCCTTAATTATTCATGTTTTGTTTCTAGAATATCCACTATTTTCTATCTTTAGCTGCTGCCGCCGCCGCTTAAAAATGACTTCAGTACTTAAACGCAATTAAATGAGGCAAAAATAAATATAAATTAGCTAATGGTCATAAATTATTGTTCAACATAAATTTTAGGATACGTAAATCAATATGTTTTACAGATAAATTCTTATTTTTGCGTGGCTTGTTAAACATTTTATATTATTTAATTTATTGTATCACCTATTGGACTTTTATACTTATATGATATCGTTATTAATGTAGATGTATTCTGTTCTGGAACATTTTATTTTATATGTCTTCCTTACTACTCTTTAAAATAAAGCCTGGGTTATGAAATTTCATTTTCTTCCCTTTTCGCATCGATATAAATTATAGATTTGGTGTCACGGTTCAAAAAGTGGTAGCGAGAAATAGCGCCCTTGTGTGGCTATTTCTTTACAAGCCACATCCTGACAAATTTATTTTTGCCGATAGGAGTGTCGCTACTGTCTATATGAAACTGTCAAACTACAAGTCATTATAAAATCGTTAGTTCACGTTTCTGCCACCAGCATAGATAAGTTTGCAACCTCCGCGACCACATTTTAGATGTCATTTTGTTCGTGAATGTTTATCTAGTTTATATATTATATCGATGCTTTTCGCCATTGACCGGATTCACCTCATACAAGTGAGGTGATGAGCGGACCAACGCACTTATATTTTGACACTCACAGCTTTGAGATGAAACGACTCAGGAGGGCCGATGCTTTTCACTCTATTCTTCTCAGTCGTTACACTCTTGACAGAGTGGTAGTGGGGTTTTGATGTGAGTGGTGGCCCGCCTGATAATTCAGCGCCAATACTCCCTCACTGTCACCTTTCTGGTGCATTGATGTATGCAAAGGGCCGCCAACGGACGCTGTACGATCTGGTAGCCGTACAGAAGTGTTAGTTATAAATAAGAGAGAGAGTTAAGAACAAATAAATGCTATCAGTCACCGGTCTCGCCGGCGAGGCCGAAGGGTCGTACGTATGCGACCTCAACGACGTGCATCACCCCACTGAGTTTCTTGCCGGTTCTTCTCAGTGGGGGCGTGTTGTGAACCGGTGGTAAACTCAGCCCTCTCTTAAGCGACAGCCCAAGCCGAGGCCATGCCTCCCTGAGGTGCCCTAAGGCTAGAGCGCTTCAAGCGCTCGCCTCCTATTGTTCGGTGAAGCTGTAATGGCCATCTGCGGCCAACAGCGTCTATCATTCCCAAAAAAAATGAGAACACGCGAACCGATTGGATGTCAAACGTGAACTGACTGTGAAATCGTTGCAATACTGCATCTTGGCGTAAATGATGACACAGCGCAACGATGCCTGCACCGTACAGACGCTTTTATTTGATCGGTCTGTCGCATACCATTATTAAACTGATTGATATTAATAATAATAAGGTAATTTAATTTTTATTGAAGTGCACCTTCAACTGCCCATTATGTTTTTCTCTATCATTTTCTAGTTGGGTTGCCTGGAAGAGATTGCTTTTTAGCGATAAGGCCGCCTTTGTACATTGATATCTACAACGTATTGTTAAATTTACATGTAACTTTTGGTGTACAATAAAGTGTATTTATTATTATTATTATTGTCATACCGGGCAATCTTTTTTTAACACGATGAGCCCAGGAGATATAATGCACAAGAGCTTGCGCAAGCACAGGTGCATTCTCTCTTCCTGTGTTCTTACCGTGGACATGTTCTTACGAACCGAATGGAAAACCGATACCTCTGGGGACAGGGCAAGCGTAGGACTGGCTTTTACCATGCCCATCCGACGCATGGATCATCTTACTTCTCAGACAAACAGGTAATCTGGCTGTAATGTCTTAGCTACTACTACAAAATTGTTGATCCACGCAAGATTTGAAGTAGCGACCTCCGGTTTGCGAAGCGAACGGTTTCCCGATACGCTACGGAGGCTGTTTTATATTAAATGTTACACAACGCTGTTCTTGTGGTGAGTAACGTTAAAATATTTAACGTTATGGGATACAATTATTAGAAGGACAATAACGTTATCTGGTACGGTCTTCGTCCGGTATGACTTTAACGTCATTACCCCATAACGTTACGCATTATAGCTACGGAGTGTTGTAGGATACCGTTACGAATTTAAACGTTATTTCAAGCCCTGCATGGCACATCCACCACCTACCAATATGTAGGATTCCAGCCGCTAGTTAATGAAAAGTTCGATTAAGTACCATATACTTAATTCTGGCGCCACCGGCATAAAATTTGTCAATATGTCCAAACAACCCGTTACGATTACGGCCTCAACAACTTGTTGTTTTACATAAAACTTTATAGTAGGCCATTTTATTTAATATGCGGCTATCAATAAAGTGTTTTAAATGTACAATTTAAGTAGGCTGTCATTTTAAACGGAACTCTAAGCTTTTATACCTAAAGCGATAAAAAATTAATTTGTCTTTTCTTATAAATCCTATCGTGAATGCTATTTATACAAACTATTATTTACATTGTTCTTTTTTATTTACTTTTTTTATTGTTTCATCTATTCTTATACTGCTCTCCACATCTCTCTTCCCTCCCTGCTCTCTTAAAATGGAACTACTTTTATGGATTATATCATTATATATATATATATCATTTATTTTCTCCTAACAAAATAGACCTTAAGGAAATAAATAATGAACCTTGTAGGGCAGGTTCTTTGAATGGGGATGGAGATCGCATCGCGGCCTGGGTTTAGAAATAGTATACAACTGACAGACGTGGACGGAGTCTTTATTTCTATATTGTTTGAAAATTGGAAACTACAGTTACCGCAGAGAGACACGTATATCTCTGCCATTACAGAACCGAAAATCATTGTCGCGGTATTTAGTATGAACATATATCATGCATGAAAAGTAAACAAGAAATTTATTAAGTATATAGATAGGCAATATGCCTTAATATCTTTAATTAATTTTTTTCGATGCTCTAAACATCCTGCATGTAAATCAGCCTTGTCTTCGTGAAATAAACGAAGTATAATTAAGAATCAAACGAACTTACCTTGTGAAGTTTGATGTCTAATTATATGAGTTTATTGAACGAAGACAAGTATACTCTCGCCCTCCCTCAATATTCCCGAAAAGTATCGAAAAAAATCAGCTCTAAAAGTAATGAAGATGGCGACCGGTTGCATGCCATTGCCGAGAAATGAGTCAAAATAGCGAATTTTATTTAAAAAAAAATGTATTTATATCTTTAAATCTGTGACTTGGGCAGCATAATCTCTCGTCTGCTGCATGTAAATCAGCCTTGTCTTCGTTCAATAAACTCATAATTAGACATCAAACATCACAAGGTAAGTTCGTTTGATTCTTAATCATATTACTTTGCTTAGGTAGTAAGGAACAAACACAAAGTTGTTGTTCCCCGCGACCTTTAGTTAGCATATCAAGTGGACCCTCTTCTAAGTTGCTGGATGTATGGGATATTATGGTCCCTCGATGTTCATCGAGTTCGGCGGCGATTCCGAGGAGATTCCAACTTGATTTCCGGGAGACTATAACGTGCCCGGACCCTGGTTGACCTGCAAGGCCATAAAAAGTGCAAGCACTTTGCTGGTGCGTCACGTAGGCTTAATATATACATTATGGAGTACCTTCTGGAGATAGATAGACTGTGGAAAGCTAGTCCTAATACTTGGCTGCCTAGCAATAGTTGATTTCTAGGTGGGAGGTGGGACTAATTCCGCCACTCATTCGCACCACTGTGACTCTTGTAAGCCAGGATCTACAGTAGTCATCAGTCAGGATCGCGAGGGTTAACCCTAGAAGAGTTCCTACTATAACTTCACTTTTGGGCTAACCTCTCTAAAATAAATTCATAGTGAGAATTCAGCTAAGTTACTTTACCCTTAACCGTTAATTCTGTGGTTACACAAATAATGCCCAAACAAAAGACAACTGTATATGCTGGTAGTTCAAAAAAAGTTGAAGAGGTTAACGAGGATAAAATTATGCTTCTGCTACTCAGTCTATAGATATAAAAAAAAGAACAAGAAACCGGCAGTGATCAAATGGCGTCATCATTACAAATTGTATGTTTTTAAATAATGGATTTTATCCAGCCTAAAAAATGACCACTTAAAAGCTTAAAATTAATCTTAAAAGAACATGACTATTATATAAAACCGTAGTGTGAAATAAAATACAAAATCATCGACAAGATCCGATCGCTACAATCGATTTATCATTCGATGCTAATGTATTCGATTGAATCGATCCAAAACCTGTTCGATTCGTGACCTGACCGCGCGATCGCGGTACTTTTCTGATAAAGAAATTGCCGTCTTTGTTTTTTTTCTCTTGTAAAAAAAATATAATTTTATTATACTATTAGTGGATATAATAATGTCATTAGCATAAATTAGCGTTATCATTATAATGATCACGAACAGAATCGAAATTATCGATTTCACGGTTAATGTTATTCGAATCGAATTTTGTTTTAAAAATGACTGTAGAATATTAACGTCGAAAAGGAGCTACTTTCCCATAAATATACATACATACAAATAAATTACTTTCCTTGAAAAAAGGAAACGATTTTATGATTGCCGCATTCTTTTGTAGAATGGGTATTTTATAGTCTCTATTTCCGTTTTTATTTGCATTCTTATTGTTTATGGTAAGAAATATATTTTGAGTTTAATAATTATGAAGGTATTTGAAACACAAAACAATAATCAGTACAAGCCTTAAATCTATGATTTGAAAGTTTAGGGTGGAAAAGGACATGAGTTTCTTACAAAAAATAACATACCTGTGAAGCCTGTTATTAAATAAACTATTTAAAAAAAAATAACCGACTTCAAAGTAAATTATCTAAAAAGCATAAAATAACGAAAATATATTGAAGTCGGTACTAGCACATCATGTTAACTAACACTAGCACCAGCTGACACCGACTTCAATATATTTTCGTTAATTTATGCTTTTTAGATAATTTACTTTGAAGTCGGTTTTTATTTTTTTAAAAATAGTTTATTTAACACTTTTTAGTGACTTATTTTACCAAAACTGTATCAGCACTATCACGCAACTCGAACGTCTACGTTACAGTAACTTACTGAAAACATAAAAAGTTTATATCTCTTAAACTACTGGACCGATTTTGATGAAACTTGTACTCTACCCTAAGTTGAAAAATACTCTAACTATTGCAAAAAGAATTTTCATAATCGGACTTGTAGTTTCTGAGAAATCCGTGGACAAACCTACATACATACATACATACATACCTACATACATACTGTTCAGGACGACTATAATACTACGAAAGGACAAAATAGTGTTTGTGTTACAGAGTGTTGTGTTTTATAGTAATATATAGTTAAGTTTTATAACTCTGCGATAGTTAAGAGCCTAGATTTAATTTCCTAATAAATTATAATATAGTTTTGTGTATAAGCTCACTATCCCGAGGAGGGGTGAGCTGAATCAGTTATAGATAGCCTAGCCTAGGTCTCATAGTACTTGCTATTTGTAATTAGCGTAGGGTAATAGTATAATAGAAGTACCCACATGCCCTAGATGTGCTAAGCACATATATGAACGGCAAATAGCTATTTGCAGCTAGGTCCCAAATCTAGGAACCAACTCAGGACCTAGATCTGGGTCCGCCTTGGTGGGTCTAAGTGCCTAAACAGCACTGATGTACATATTTCCATAGTTATAGGCAGTTGTTCTATCGCATATCATGTTTTCTAGGGTTTTTGCTATGACCTAGGCCCCTAGGTGGTCTAGATCATAGATATACAGATAGTACACATCGCAGGCTACCTATCGGTACTATTTGTGGGCATGTGGATGCTACGGGCAGGGCGCAGGTGAAGTGACAAGCGGCCAAAGCATAGTCGTCGCGCCCCTATTACAGTATTTATCGGCCTGTAGTTCCCTAACAGAAATAGATAGATAAACCCTATGTACACCGTTAGAAAGCTGCTAACACGCACTTTCTAACGGTATAGGTATCATGTATGTGTCTAGAATAGCCTAAGTAGAATAAGTGAAAATGTACAGTTTTGATAATAAAAATTAAACGTTAGTGGCTGCCTCGGTGGGGCTCTCGTTACGGTAAAGTTCCCTGCAAGGATAGTAAATGCGCATTCGGCGCCACTGTCGGTGAACAAGCAAGCGGTCGACGCGGGAACTAAAAGCAAGATATAAATAGAAGAAAAGAATATTCAGTACGAAGAGCGCCACCGTCGAAGCCACTATCAAGCTTGCTATCAAATTGGGAGTTCTTATTTCACGGACACCTTGTAACCAACCTACATTGTAACCAACAGCGTCAATACTCTTCGGCGGGTTCATACCGTACCAGCGATAGCTACAGACACACAGGACGTCAGTGGCTCGTGCATTCGGGTCCGCCCGTCCTGCACACATACATACATACATACACTCATAAAATTTGGTAAAATTTGTTTAGAAGCCCACATAGACTAACATATATTAATATTACGCATTTTTATCAATATTACATACATACGCGTCGAATAGAGAACCTTCTTTTTGAAGCCGGTTAAAAAACTGTGATGTTTCAATAACATGGTTTTAAATAGTAGGAAATATACATAATTTAAGTAACAAAGGAATAGATAAATTACCTATGTGTGTTGTTTCAAAAAGGGAGCAGGGTGTGATCATATGAGGTAACATCAGAGAATCAAATCACATAGAAGACAGGATCACAAAATTACAGAAAAGATACTGTTATCTTATAAGAACGTGAATATTACAAATTGTAATAAAACTACTTTTACGGAATAAATCGCGGTGTATTTTAGATTTTACTTTCCCGATATTTCAAATGCTCTGCAGCAGCACCTATGGTCACGAGAGGACTGAGATGATATACTTAATCCGTAAAAGTAGGATCGTTTTTTTCTTTCTTGTTCTGGCGTCACACTTAGTGTATATTGCCAATGTCAAGTTTTGATGCTTGTGTTACAAGAGTACCCGCGCTTTCCACAACTTCTTCTTTTATAAAATTGTCGCCAGTGTCAAGTAGTTAAATAACAGTTACAAAAAGGAGATAAAGTATAAGTTTATAGAGAAAACGAATATTGGAGAATTTGCGTTCGCGGTCGCTACCACCAAGATGGCGGCCGCGAACCAAACCCGTAAAAGTAGTTTATTTCAATGACAGATTAGCTTACTGACAGATTAGCAGAATGAGAAACTGTAGTTTGACAACCTATAAATTGGAATTTGGCAGAATCATCGGTAAACGATGGAAGCCATAATTTAAAGTGGAATTGGAATTGGACCATGGAAAAGACAAGGTACTATTACATCAACAGTTCATAATATCATTAATTTATTTCCGATTCCGATATTTACGCGAACATTGTATTCCGGTGTAAAGGGCACTGTAGCTGGTGAAATTACCGGACACAAAAGACATACTGCCGAACCTACAAACCTCAATTATAGTTAATTGTACTTAAGTCATTTTTTATAATTGCTTTATTTCGACACTCGAAGCCAATTAATACTTAATTACGTTCGGAGTAAGTAGATAATAATATATCAATAATCTCGTAATAATTAGTCAAAAATAAACTTATGAGGCTCTGAAAGTCAAAATAAAGAGATTACAAAAAATGACTTAATTGGAATCAAGGTTAATTGTCGCTTGTGAGTGCGGCAGTTAATATCTAATGTCTAAAGCATAGTATATCGATGGTCTAAAGGGTCGGCTACGCGCTAGTGATTCTTCTGGTGTTGCTAGCGTCTATAGGCTGCGATGACTGCTTACCATCAGGCGGGTTGCATGCTTGCTTGCCACTTTGGTTGCATAAAAAAAAACTGCACTTTGATTTAAAAATAATTTACAAATCACCTACTTACAGTTCTCCACTAAATAACTATGGATCTTGTATTGTTTTCGAGTAATTCGTAAATAGCTTCATTTCAATAATAATAATTCACATAAGCTTTGCTGCTTATTTACTTTGAAGCTTCCGATATTTTGGCGCTGAAGCAAACACTGTGGTATTTCGATTACTAGCTAGATGTAATTATTATTCAGTTTACGAACGTTCAGTTAGTTAAACAACAACAGGTAAGGTCAAACTATAGATGGGCAACGGTTTCATCATCATCACCAGCCGGAAGACGTCCACTTCTGAACAAAGGCCTCCCCCTTAGACCGCCACAAATGAACGACAATTTGCTATTTGCATCCACCGGTTGCCTGCGACGCGAACAACGTCGTCAGTCCACCTAGAGGGAGGCCTGCCTACGCTGCGTCTTCCGGTTCGTGGTCGCCACTCGAGAACCTTTCTTCCCCAACGGTTATCGGTTCTTCGAGCGATGTGGCCTGCCCACTGTCACTTCAACTTGCATATTCTACGAGCTATGTCGGTGACCTTGGTTCTTCGGCGAATCTCCTCATTCCGGATTCTGTCGCGCAAAGAAACTTCGAGCATAGCTCTCTCCATAGCTCTCGTTGTGTGACTCTGAGCTTCTCCAAAAGGCCAGCAACGATTTAGTGGTATTTAATTTAATTGACTGTCTCCTTGCTTAGGAAAATACGTAAATAGTGTCATCTAAACAGCCGTAGTTTAGCCAAGTCAGGGCCCTAACGGCAGCTCGAACTACTTATAACCCTGATACTACTAGGCTGAGGCTGGGAACTAACCAAACATCAGCATCATCATCAGCCGGAAGACGTCCACTGCTGAACAAAGACCTACCCTTTAGATCGCCACAGTGAACGACAGTTTGCCATTTGCATCCACCGGTTGCCTGCGACGCGCACAATGTCGTCGGTCCACCTAGTGGGAGGTCTGCCTACGCTGCGTCTTCAGGTTCGTGATCGTCACTCGAGAACCGTTCTTCCTTATCGGTTATCGGTTCTTCGAGTGATGTAGCCTGCCCGCTGCCACTTAACTTGCAGATTCTAAGAGCTATGTCGGTGACCTTGGTTCTTCGGCGAATATCCTCATTACGGATTCTGTCGCGCAAAGAAACTCCGAGCATAAAAGCTCGTTGTGTGACTCTGAGCTTCTTTAAAAGGCCAGTTGTAAATAACCACGTTTCTAGACCATTAGCAACCATAAAAATAAAATAAGAAATCTTATTAACCACATTTCATGTATTTAAGTAATAACAAAGAAATTAAACGTCTTTGAGTAATAACAAGAAGCTATGTGCGTCAAGTCTTAACTTAAGAATTTTAAGAGGGAGACGATAAAGTAGGAACATCCATCAAAACCAGAGCAGCAAGACTGGATTAGACCATGCTAAAATTAAAATACCATTACCCGTCTGACAGCAGTACCTAACAGCTCAGTGGGTGAGCGCTTGCCTTGGAAACAAGGTGCAAAGGTTTGAACCCCGGCTCGCACCTCTAATTTATTTAATGAATCATGTGAGAATCGTCTTTGTGCGATTGTTACTAGCTTTCAGTAAAGAAAAACATCGTGTGGAAACCTGCATGTCTGTGAAAGCCTAAGCTTTCGAATGACGTGTATAGTCCGCAGACCCGCCTTTGGCCAGCGTGGTAGACTATTGCCTAAGCCGCTTCATCTTGAGGGGAGGCCCGTGCCCAAGAGTGGGATAAAAACAAGGGCTGGTATTATTATTATAATTTACCAGTCTGTCCACTGTCATGTTATGCGTTGCTGTCGTCTTATTAAAAAAAAACTACATCTCAATAAGAACACGTAAGTAAGTACGTACAATAAACAGTTCTAAAGGTCACATCCTAAGTTCATTTAACTCTAGTGGTCACATTGGCTTTGCTTTTATGCGATTAAAAAACAAACAAACCGACAAAAGAACTGCTAACGGAATATGTATCTAAGCTTCCCGACTCAAGATTCTCTTTAAGTTTTCATAATTGTAAATTATAATTTTGTACTTGACTAAGAAACTGATGTTTATAATGGGCCTTATTGCTTTGGTATTAAGTGTTCGTTGTTCAATAAAAGAAACATTAATTATATTACGACGTTTTAATAGACGATTGAAAAAATATAAATCGTTATGTTTTGATCGCATCGATAATGTTATGGGTGACAGTTTAGCTACTGTTTATTCTGCAGACTAATGCTGAATACTTTTGATGAAAGACTAATATTAAAACAAAGACATATATAAGTTTATATTGGATTTCTTTGGTTTTAATTAGGGATTTAAATACTTAGAATAGACTGGCCCAAGCAAAATTTTCATCGCAGAACTTGATGCACGAGTCAATAGAAACGTGTTACGGCCTAAGGGCTCCCACACATAACTTCGATGCGATGCGATGCGGAACGGAAGTTGCAGGAACTTGTATCGAAAATTCATTTGTTTCTCGCCGCATCGCATCGCATCGCAGTTATGTGTGGGAACCCTAAGGCCATAAAAATATTTTTGAAGGAAATATGCATAATTTCATGTTGCGATATCGAAAATTTCACTATGAATAAGAACATAGGTTTTGCCATATGTAATTTTTATACGGGGTGTAAGGGACATCATACCGAAAACCGACACCAGGGATCCAGTACATGATTCTGAACATTCTAGTGTTCAAATTTTTCATCGGCTTTTTCATGAATTTCCAAAAAAAACGCTTTTTTTAAATAAAATTAGGATATCATCATTATTGGTATAATAATAAAGCCTAATTTCAATTTAAAAACAATAAATTACTTATTTGTGCAAAATTAGCAGTCGAAAAGTCCACTGTTGAACAAAGGCCTCTCCCTTAGAAGGGAGGGGTTGCCATAATCCCCACGCTTGGCAGGCGGCTTGATTGAAATTAGCAATGTAATTTGAGAAATAAATATTATTCCGCACGTTTTCATTACATGCTCAAAAATTAACAAGTTAGTCATTTGTCATTTTCCATATAAATGGTTTCTGTAATGTTGTAACGGACAATATGAGAAATCTTATATAAAAGCTTTCGGTACGTAGACCCTTACATCTTGTGTCTGAAGAATTGATTTGAGCTGTCAGTTTTAAAAAAATGGTGACTATTTTTGTATGAAAAATTCTCAAAAGCTCTACGGCATAATATGCCGTAGAGCTTTTGAGAATTTTTCATACAGAGATTTAATTGTATATTATTCAATTAAATCTCTCTGGTCATGTTAACAAATGTGAACGTTATTCCGCGTGTACAAACTAAGAAAAGTCGCCGGGCCTATGCAAGAATTCGTGTCGTTTCTACACACAAACTGTGTACACTGCTTCGGCGCTGACCAAGAAAAAACTCTTGCCTGCGCTAGACCCGATGCGCCAATTTGCTACGGTGCGTTCTGAGGGCGGGGTAGGTGAGGTGAAATTTTCATGGCTAGATCCGACAAAATTCTTGTTGTGTATACGATGAATTGGTCCTATGTGCAGCAGACACGGTGAAATTTCTTAGTGTGTACACGCGGCCTTATTGTGTTCTATCCTAATCAAGTGTCAAATTTTCTATTGTTCAAATTTTACTTCACAAATTCTTCCTGTTTTACTTTGTAATATTATATTACACATCGTGTTGTCTATCTATTATGTAAGTTGTGTTAACCCGTAAATGGCATGTATATCGGGTCAGTCTTTAATATACTTTTTTGTTTCCTTTTTATATACTAAATTTGTTTATTGTTATCCCACATAACAATAACCAAATAAACAAGTGTCTGTTTTTTAAAGTGTGTGGATGTGATAACCCACACGTTCGCTTGATCGTAAGATCTTTAGACTGCTTTTACACGCTAAGGACCAAATATTATCGGATCTAGGCACAAAAACTACAAAAACTTCGCGCATCGGGTCTAGCGCAGACAAGATTTTTTTCTTAGTCAGCGTCGAAGCAGTGTACGCAATTCGTGTGTAAAAAGGACAAAAATACTTGCATGTCCCGGCGACTTCTCTTAGGGTGTACAAGCAGCTTTAGACAGCTGCATTGCACTGCCGCTTGTCACATAAGTCTTTTAAGCCCGATTTCACCAAGTGCAATGCCCTTTACACACAACAGCAATAATATTAATAATATTTTGGGACAATCCACACACGGTCATCTGATCCCAAGACACCCTGGCCACTACCCAATTGATCGTGCATACGATTCCCACCTTGCGTCTAGGTGTTATTATTTTCTATAAGTATTGCATTTCCAATAAAATGATTTAAGTAACTGACCATAAAATATTACTGCACTACCTAAAGGTAGATTGTATTAAGTCCGCCCTGAAAAACATGCACTAAGTAAAATAAGTACTTGTATCAGTGGTCTGCTTACCAAAGTATTAGAGTAATTTGTCTGAGCCTATACTATATAGGTTTTGCCTAGTTTCGGCGGGGACTCGGAGGAGCACGGTGGCGGGGTTGCGACCCCCGTCCCCGTGAGCACCGTGTCAAGTTCCCGGGGGGCTACAATGCGCCCCCCGGCGGCGGGCTCAAAAGCAAAGCACTGAGGGCCCCTGGTGCAGATCCCACCGGAGAGACCAGGGCCCCTCTCACGTGCCAATGCGACAGCCGCGGGGGTTTTAGTGGGTAAGTATCCCACATACCTCGATCGAGCCCCACAGCTCCCGGGGATCCTTCCCCCGCGTCACAAAAAAAAAGGATTTGCCTAGTTTGGGATCAGATGACCATGTGTGAATTGTCCCAGGATATTATTAGATTAATCGGACCACCCACACAGCTTTTGTAATTTGAATCACCAATCATTATAATTTAACATAATAACTATATTTATATGATAAACCGGGTATTATTGGCTTAGTAAATTGAATTATCGATCGATTAATAGTAATAATCATATTTCCACGCCAGTAAATCAATTTATCAGTTAAATTTATTATGAAAAATGGTTTGTGGATTTGTTTAAACATGGATTAAGTATATTTTTAATGTGACTGCATGACGACGCGTTGATTTAACAGGTTGTAAGCGACTAGCCTCCCTATAAACATAAATGATTGTATTACTCCCTATCTGAGACTATAGTTACTAAGCTTATTAATTTCTCTAACTACACACACACACACACACACACACACACACGCACACACACACACACACACACACACAACACACACACACACACACACAAAGGCACACGTCTTCTTTGGGGAAGAATACTTACTTAAATTGAACTAATTGAACTAAAGTCAATTTCTGAGATACTGAGGCATGAGTAGGTAGGTTAATAACTAATGCCTCTGAAAAATGTCCGTTAAGCTATAAAAGACTAAAAAAATAATCCTTTTCGATGTTCGTTATAACGCGAGCGACGCTGCCGGCAACAGCTAGTAGGAAATAAAATAAAAAACTTTCATATCTACCAATCGGTCAGACAGACATACGCTACAAACCATTTATATGGAAAATTACAAATGACTAACTTGTTAATTTCCGAGCATGTAATGAATATCTATAATGCGGGATAATATTTATTTTTCAAATTACATTGCTAATTTTCTAAAATAATAATAGTTGATTGCCTATTAATTAATTGCCCATGTACTGTTTTTATGCATAAAGAATAAATAAATAATTTTTCCACAAATAATTAATTCATTATTTTTAACCGACTTCAAAAAAGGAGGAGGTTATCAATTCGTCTGTATTTTTTTTTAATGTACATATGTTCACTCATATTTCCGTCAAATATGTACCGATTTGGATGATTCTTTTTTGTACCTAATGGACGTTCCATCAAGTTGGTCCCATAAAATTTTTATTCCTTATGAACCAGTAGTTCCTGAAAAAAAAAATGAATGGAATGTTAGAATGAATTGGTAAAATGCCGAATAAAAGACGATATTATTCTAAGCAATAATGATTATAACTCTAATGCTGTCTTTTACTTACGCAAATATTACACATTGAAATCAAACTACTTTTACGGATTTTATCGCGGTTTATTTTTTGATTTTACTATCCCGACGTTTCGAATGCTTTGCAGCACCCATGGTCACGGGAGGACTGAGAATCAGATGTTGAACGTCCTTACGTCACAATTATGCCGGTGTACCCTCAGGTCTTCTTAGTTATTATTGTTGGTCCGATCTACGCAGTAAGAGCTTACAGTATCTTGAGGCCGTGCAGTGTTTTGATTGATATTGGATTTAATTATATTTATCACAGGATCCCAAGCCGGTGGTAACACCCAACCATCTTCTCTATTGAAATTAGGATGTTTTTTGATTTCAATAGCCTCACGAATCATCCTAGGTAGGAATCGGTGTTTTTTTGCGAGGATTTGTGGTTTATCAAATCTAATATAATGGTGGGTGCGATCCTGAACGTGTGTGAACACGTCACGTGCAGTATGTGAATACTGCAGACTTCGTACAGCGTCGGTGTTTCACATCAGCTATGTGTTCTTTAACGCGAGTTTTTAACCGACTTCAAAAAAAGGAGGAGGTTCTCAATTCGTCTGTATATATATATATTTTTTATTTTATGTATGTTCGCGCATAACTCTGGCAATTATTAACCGATTTGAAAAAATCTTTCTTCCATCCATTCTTCAATCCATTGATTGGGTCCCATAAAAAAATTATTGCTTAGTAATAAGTAGTTCCTAAAAAAACAAGAATGGTGACTGCGCACTGAGAGTTGCAAGAAAGCCTATATAGATGACGTTTTAGTCACTCGGACTCGCTCGGTCGGACAAAAATGGTCATAACTCTGGCAAATATTTACCAATTTCAATGATTCTTTTTTTATTCGAAAGAAGAAACCACTGTATTGAATCTGTATGAATTTTATTACAACCGGATAAGAACTTCCTGGAGGACCATGAACGATGTGGAGGAATTTATCTGGTAAAAACCATAAAACTGATGTTCTCCATTACATTGCTCTGACAATTATGAACCGATTTCGATGATTCTTTTTTTATTCGAGAGAGTAAACTACTATGATGTTTCCATGCAAATTTCATTACGACCGGATATTATTTTCTGAAGAAACATGAATTATGTAAAACTATGTAGACGATAATGTGATCATAACCTACCTAGATAATTTTACGGTTTTCGATGGTTCAATCTTTGTATATGAAAATATCACTAAAAAGGTTAAAATAAAATCTTTTTAAAAAAAATGTCCGAATGTCTTGAGGGCGCCACAGTGGCATCTACTGTTTACATCGTGATCAAGAAAAAAGTGAAAAATTAATTATAAATAAGAGACGTTAATAGTTTAAAAGTGCAAAAAAGTGATGAACAATACGCGTTTCACCTGAATAATGTGTAACACTCCACAAATGTGAAGCGAAACATCTGAATTTCTTCCTGACAAAAAAAAAAACAACTGCGGTGTGTGTGCTTTTGGAGAGAACGGACGGTAAAATCATTAATTGAAACCTAATAAATCTAAAGTGATAAGTGCGAACCGAACTATGTGATTTGTTGATTATATAAAAAAAAAAGGAAACATAAAAGCAATAGTTGAGCAAGAAACCCCAAACTTAACCTCAAAAATAATTTCGTACAAAAGCCATTACTTGGCAGAAAATCATTATTGCACGGCACACTAACGCCATCTAACGGTCAAGTCAGAAATTAAGATCCCATCGAATATCGAACGTACAGCTAAATCCCAAGAGAAACCACGACCATCAATTTAACGTTTTGGTTACTGCGAATCACCAACAGGCGGCGCTTATAAGAAAAAGAATGGATGAAATAAAAAGTATGTTACAGATCATGCAGGAGGAAATTAGACAACAAAAAGCAAACATGCTAGAAATTAGGGAGGATATTAAAAACACCATTAACAACAATATAAACGAAAAGTTTAAAAGCCTAGAAATTAAAAATGAATGTCTTGAACATAAACTGGAAAAACAAAAAAAAACAATAGATTATTTTGAAAGATTTATGAGAAGAAAAAACTTATTGCTTTTTGGAGTTGAGGAACGTGAAAGGAGCTATCATGAACTAGAGAAAATGGTGCTTGGCATCATAAACAATATACTGAACATCAAATGTGAAGATAGCAACATAGAATCCGTGAGGAGACTTGGTAAAAGAGGCGAAAGTGTCAGACCTATTGTGATAACTCTACAAACTATGGGGTTAAAGATTCAAATACAAAAAAACAAGAAAAAACTGGAAACAACATCTTACTACATAAAAGAAGACTTTCCCCTGGAAGTACTCCAAAAGCGTAAAGAGCTTCAACCTCAACTTGAGAAAGAACGAGCACAAGGAAGAACAGCGTTTATTAAATATGATAAACTTGTGATATTAAACAGTAGAAACCCACAACACCCTACTGAAGCACAAAAAATTGATAGTAAAAAAAGGAACTTATCAGAATCACCAGAAACCGCTAAAAATCCTATTAATCACGAAAAACAAAGTAAGAAACAACCAACTAAAATAAATAAAACCAATAACATGAATAATTTTATCATAAAAAAACCAATGCTTACAAACTATGACGTAAATTCTTCTCCAGCACGCGGAACTGGCAGAAACATAGAATAGCAACCAAAACCGGCCCCTCTAGATCTCCCAACACGGCTTGTCACCGCGGGAGATAATGACTACAACCCTCCAACATGTCAGCACCTCTATATATGCACTTATAACGTAAAATCTCTATTATCACCACAACGATTGGAATTGTTAAAATATTCCCTGGCTAATATTAAATACGACATCATCGGATTGGCGGAAGTCAGAAGAAATGGAAACACCATTTTTGAAGACGAGAACCATATTTTTTGCCACACGGGAGAAACGAAAGGACACTACGGAGTCGGATTTTTAATCAAAAAGAAATACAAATACAACATAGAAAATTATATAGGAATATCTGAAAGAGTTTGTCTATTAAATCTTAGATTCGATAAAATTAGCTTATCCCTAATACAAGTATATGCTCCTACTTCAGAAGCAACAGAGGAAGATATTAACGCTTTTTACACCCAAATAGAAACTGCTCGAAACCTGTCTATTGGGAAACTAATAATAATGGGAGATATGAATGCAAAAATCGGACAAAAAAAGCCTGGCGAAAATCTAGTCATGGGAGTATACTGCTATGGAACAAGAAATCATAGAGGTGAAAAATTATTACAATATGCACATGAAAACAAACTCACAGTTATTAATACTTTATTTAAGAAAAAAACAAAAAACTTATGGACATGGATTTCACCGGATAAGCAGATTAAAAATCAAATTGATTATATTTTAAGTAACTCCCCAAAACTATTCACCAATATAGAAATTTTAAATAACAGCATGTTTCCTAGTGACCACAGACTTCTAAGAGGAACAATAAAACTGGATAAGCAAACAAAATGTAGAGCAACCTTTAACAAAACCTGTACCGATTTATGTAACGAGAAAAACCAAGAAACCTATCTAACCACTTTGAAAGAGAAGGTAGAACAATTATCCTGGGAAGATACCGATGACATAGAGTCCTATTACAATAAGATAGTATCATGCATTCAACAAAGCCTAAACGCACTTACTTCTAGGAAACCTTCAAAATTAAATATAATAACCAATGAAACTAAACAATTACTAAAAAAACGTACTGAACTGCAACACAAATCATCAAGGAGCAAGAACGAGAAAAGAGAACTCACAGCACTCTACAAAACCACAAATAAACTCTTAAAAAGAGATTACGTTAATTACAGAATAAATATCATTGAGAAAAATCTTCTGAACAACGGAAGTCAAAAGAAAGCCTACAGACAGCTAAACACGGAGAAAAAATGGATACCAACTTTGAAAGCACGAAAAACAACAAGCAAGCTCCAAACACGAAAAGATATAGTTAATATCGCCTCAGACTTTTACAAGAACCTATATAGCGAAGTACCCTCCAGTAGTAACCAAAAGCGATATGAGAAGCGGGAAGCGAATTGGAAAACGGATGTTTCAGTTGAACCATTTAATGACGAAGAAATCATAACAAAAATACAGAGTCTAAAAAAATATAAGAGCTCTGGGCCAGATAACATTCCTAATGAAGCCTTGATAGTGGGAAAAAACATACTTGTAGGACATCTTACTATGTTGTTTAACAAAGTGCTCGAGAAACAAGTCGTCCCTAAAGGGTGGACAGAGTCACGAATTACTCTTATATATAAAAAAGGGGATCCATCTGATATCAACAACTATCGGCCAATCAGTCTACTCCCTACGATGTACAAACTCTTTGCTATCTGTCTGGAAAAAAGAATAGAACCACCGATAGAGAGAAGTCAACCAGTAGAGCAGGCAGGTTTCCGACGGGGGTACTCTACGACCGACCACATTCATACACTTGATCAAATAATAGAAAAATATCAAGAATTTAAAGAGCCGCTCTACCTTGCCTATGTCGACTATGAGAAAGCGTTCGACTCTATATCACATGAGAGCATTTGGCATGCTTTAGAACAGCAGCGCATTCCAAACACATACATAAACATAATCAAGGACATATACAAAAAAAGTATTAGCCGTGTAAAGCTGGACAGACTTGGCCCTGAAATTATGATCCGAAGAGGTGTGAAACAAGGTGATCCATTATCGACAAAACTATTTATAGCTGTCCTACAAAATGTTATGAAAGATCTAGACTGGCACAGGAAGGGAATAAGAATAAATGGAAAATTTCTTAGCAATTTAAGATTCGCAGATGACATTATTCTGTTTTCAAGAACGTCAAAACAATTAGAAGAAATGATGGTCGAACTTTGCACCGTTAGCAGTAAAGTCGGATTGAAAATAAATACTTCGAAGACTAAATTAAGTACAAATAGCTCTAAAAATCCCATAATTATAAACCAAATACCAATCGAGTACGTAGACTCCTATATATACTTAGGTAAACAAATGTCGTTCAAAAGCTCAAACCACAAAGATGATCTTGATAGAAGAATATGTCTGACTTGGAAGAAATTCTGGAGCCATAAAGAAATATTAAAAGCGAAACTTCCAATGAAAGTAAAGAAAACAGTAATTGACTCATGCCTATTGCCATGTCTGACATACGGATCCCAAACCTGGACGTTCAACAAATATACCAGAACAAAAATACAAGCGTGTCAGCGCGCTATGGAGAGGAGTGTCTTGGGTCTTAGGCTCATGGATAAACAAAATAGTATAAATATTAGAGATAAAACGAAAATAATTGACGCGAGACAGCATGCAATGCGATTAAAATGGAAATGGGCGGGGCATTTAGCCCGCATTTCAGATGGAAGATGGTCAAAGCGAGTAATGGAGTGGAAGGGTCCAGCAGGAAAGAGAGCACGAGGTAGACCTAAAGAACGTTGGACAGACGAAATAGAAAAAAATGCAGGAAAAAACTGGATGGATATAGCAAGAGATAAAAATAAATGGAGACAGTTGGAGGAGGCCTTTACCCGAAACGGGGCCATGACTTAAATATATTTTTGTATTAAAAAAAAAAAATGCATGTAATCAAATAACTTTGTCAAGGAAATAAAAAGGCTTATATATATATATATATATATATGTGCGTCAAGTCTTAACTTAAGAATTTTAAGAGGGACACGATAAAGTAGGAACATCCCATCAAAACCAGAGCAGCAAGACTGGAGTAGACCATGCTAAAATTAAAATACCATTACCCGTCTGACAGCAGTACCTAACAGCTTAGTGGGTGAGCGCTTGCCTTGGAAACAAGGTGCACAGGTTTCAACCCCGGCTCGCACCTCTAATTTATTTAATGAATCATGTGCGAATCGTCTTTGTGCGATTGTTACTAGCTTTCAGTAAAAAAAAACATCGTGAGGAAACCTGCATGTCTGAGAAAGTCAATTAGCTTTCGAATGACGTGTATAGTCCGCAGACCCGCCTTTGGCCAGCGTGGTAGACTATTGCCTAAGCCGCTTCATCTTGAGGGGAGGCCCGTGCCCAAGAGTGGGACAAAAACAAGGGCTGGTATTATTATTATAATTTACCAGTCTGTCCACTGTCATGTTATGCTTTGCTGTCGTCTTATTAAAAAAAACTACATCTCAATAAGAACACGTAAGTAAGTACTTACAATAAACAGTTCTAAAGGTCACATCCTAAGTTCATTTAACTCTAGTGGTCACATTGGCTTTGCTTTTATGCGATTAAAAAACAAACAAACCGACAAAAGAACTGCTAACGGAATATGTATCTAAGCTTCCCGACTCAAGATTCTCTTTAAGTTTTCATAATTGTAAATTATAATTTTGTACTTGACTAAGAAACTGATGTTTATAATGGGCCTTATTGCTTTGGTATTAAGTGTTCGTTGTTCAATAAAAGAAACAATAATTATATTACGACGTTTTAATAGACTATTGAAAAAATATAAATCGTTATGTTTTGATCGCATCGATAATGTTATGGGTGACAGTTTAGCTACTGTTTATTCTGCAGACTAATGCTGAATACTTTTGATGAAAGACTAATATTAAAACAAAGACATATATAAGTTTATATTGGATTTCTTTGGTTTTAATTAGGGATTTAAATACTTAGAATAGACTGGCCCAAGCAAAATTTTCATCGCAGAACTTGATGCACGAGTCAATAGAAACGTGTTACGGGCTAAGGGCTCCCACACATAACTGCGATGCGATGCGATGCGGAACGGAAGTTGCAGGAACTTGTATCGAAAATTCATTTGTTTCTCGCCGCATCGCATCGCATCGCAGTTATGTGTGGGAACCCTAAGGCCATAAAAATATTTTTGAAGGAAATATGCATAATTTCATGTTGCGATATCGAAAATTTCACTATGAATAAGAACATAGGTTTTGCCATATGTAATTTTTATACGGGGTGTAAGGGACATCATACCGAAAACCGACACCAGGGATCCAGTACATGATTCTGAACATTCTAGTGTTCAAATTTTTCATCGGCTTTTTCATGAATTTCCAAAAAAAAACGCTTTTTTTAAATAAAATTAGGATATCATCATTATTGGTATAATAATAAAGCCTAATTTCAATTTAAAAACAATAAATTACTTATTTGTGCAAAATTAGCAGTCGAAAAGTCCACTGTTGAACAAAGGCCTCTCCCTTAGAAGGGAGGGGTTGTCATAATCCCCACGCTTGGCAGGCGGCTTGATTGAAATTAGCAATGTAATTTGAGAAATAAATATTATTCCGCACGTTTTCATTACATGCTCAAAAATTAACAAGTTAGTCATTTGTCATTTTCCATATAAATGGTTTCTGTAATGTTGTAACGGACAATATGAGAAATCTTATATAAAAGCTTTCGGTACGTAGACCCTTACATCTTGTGTCTGAAGAATTGATTTGAGCTGTCAGTTTTAAAAAAATGGTGACTATTTTTGTATGAAAAATTCTCAAAAGCTCTACGGCATAATATGCCGTAGAGCTTTTGAGAATTTTTCATACAGAGATTTAATTGTATATTATTCAATTAAATCTCTCTGGTCATGTTAACAAATGTGAACGTTATTCCGCGTGTACAAACTAAGAAAAGTCGCCGGGCCTATGCAAGAATTCGTGTCGTTTCTACACACAAACTGTGTACACTGCTTCGGCGCTGACCAAGAAAAAACTCTTGCCTGCGCTAGACCCGATGCGCCAATTTGCTACGGTGCGTTCTGAGGGCGGGGTAGGTGAGGTGAAATTTTCATGGCTAGATCCGACAAAATTCTTGTTGTGTATACGATGAATTGGTCCTATGTGCAGCAGACACGGTGAAATTTCTTAGTGTGTACACGCGGCCTTATTGTGTTCTATCCTAATCAAGTGTCAAATTTTCTATTGTTCAAATTTTACTTCACAAATTCTTCCTGTTTTACTTTGTAATATTATATTACACATCGTGTTGTCTATCTATTATGTAAGTTGTGTTAACCCGTAAATGGCATGTATATCGGGTCAGTCTTTAATATACTTTTTTGTTTCCTTTTTATATACTAAATTTGTTTATTGTTATCCCACATAACAATAACCAAATAAACAAGTGTCTGTTTTTTAAAGTGTGTGGATGTGATAACCCACACGTTCGCTTGATCGTAAGATCTTTAGACTGCTTTTACACGCTAAGGACCAAATATTATCGGATCTAGGCACAAAAACTACAAAAACTTCGCGCATCGGGTCTAGCGCAGACAAGATTTTTTTCTTAGTCAGCGTCGAAGCAGTGTACGCAATTCGTGTGTAAAAAGGACAAAAATACTTGCATGTCCCGGCGACTTCTCTTAGGGTGTACAAGCAGCTTTAGACAGCTGCATTGCACTGCCGCTTGTCACATAAGTCTTTTAAGCCCGATTTCACCAAGTGCAATGCCCTTTACACACAACAGCAATAATATTAATAATATTTTGGGACAATCCACACACGGTCATCTGATCCCAAGACACCCTGGCCACTACCCAATTGATCGTGCATACGATTCCCACCTTGCGTCTAGGTGTTATTATTTTCTATAAGTATTGCATTTCCAATAAAATGATTTAAGTAACTGACCATAAAATATTACTGCACTACCTAAAGGTAGATTGTATTAAGTCCGCCCTGAAAAACATGCACTAAGTAAAATAAGTACTTGTATCAGTGGTCTGCTTACCAAAGTATTAGAGTAATTTGTCTGAGCCTATACTATATAGGTTTTGCCTAGTTTCGGCGGGGACTCGGAGGAGCACGGTGGCGGGGTTGCGACCCCCGTCCCCGTGAGCACCGTGTCAAGTTCCCGGGGGGCTACAATGCGCCCCCCGGCGGCGGGCTCAAAAGCAAAGCACTGAGGGCCCCTGGTGCAGATCCCACCGGAGAGACCAGGGCCCCTCTCACGTGCCAATGCGACAGCCGCGGGGGTTTTAGTGGGTAAGTATCCCACATACCTCGATCGAGCCCCACAGCTCCCGGGGATCCTTCCCCCGCGTCACAAAAAAAAAGGATTTGCCTAGTTTGGGATCAGATGACCATGTGTGAATTGTCCCAGGATATTATTAGATTAATCGGACCACCCACACAGCTTTTGTAATTTGAATCACCAATCATTATAATTTAACATAATAACTATATTTATATGATAAACCGGGTATTATTGGCTTAGTAAATTGAATTATCGATCGATTAATAGTAATAATCATATTTCCACGCCAGTAAATCAATTTATCAGTTAAATTTATTATGAAAAATGGTTTGTGGATTTGTTTAAACATGGATTAAGTATATTTTTAATGTGACTGCATGACGACGCGTTGATTTAACAGGTTGTAAGCGACTAGCCTCCCTATAAACATAAATGATTGTATTACTCCCTATCTGAGACTATAGTTACTAAGCTTATTAATTTCTCTAACTACACACACACACACACACACACACACACGCACACACACACACACACACACACACACACAACACACACACACACACACACAAAGGCACACGTCTTCTTTGGGGAAGAATACTTACTTAAATTGAACTAATTGAACTAAAGTCAATTTCTGAGATACTGAGGCATGAGTAGGTAGGTTAATAACTAATGCCTCTGAAAAATGTCCGTTAAGCTATAAAAGACTAAAAAAATAATCCTTTTCGATGTTCGTTATAACGCGAGCGACGCTGCCGGCAACAGCTAGTAGGAAATAAAATAAAAAACTTTCATATCTACCAATCGGTCAGACAGACATACGCTACAAACCATTTATATGGAAAATTACAAATGACTAACTTGTTAATTTCCGAGCATGTAATGAATATCTATAATGCGGGATAATATTTATTTTTCAAATTACATTGCTAATTTTCTAAAATAATAATAGTTGATTGCCTATTAATTAATTGCCCATGTACTGTTTTTATGCATAAAGAATAAATAAATAATTTTTCCACAAATAATTAATTCATTATTTTTAACCGACTTCAAAAAAGGAGGAGGTTATCAATTCGTCTGTATTTTTTTTTAATGTACATATGTTCACTCATATTTCCGTCAAATATGTACCGATTTGGATGATTCTTTTTTGTACCTAATGGACGTTCCATCAAGTTGGTCCCATAAAATTTTTATTCCTTATGAACCAGTAGTTCCTGAAAAAAAAAATGAATGGAATGTTAGAATGAATTGGTAAAATGCCGAATAAAAGACGATATTATTCTAAGCAATAATGATTATAACTCTAATGCTGTCTTTTACTTACGCAAATATTACACATTGAAATCAAACTACTTTTACGGATTTTATCGCGGTTTATTTTTTGATTTTACTATCCCGACGTTTCGAATGCTTTGCAGCACCCATGGTCACGGGAGGACTGAGAATCAGATGTTGAACGTCCTTACGTCACAATTATGCCGGTGTACCCTCAGGTCTTCTTAGTTATTATTGTTGGTCCGATCTACGCAGTAAGAGCTTACAGTATCTTGAGGCCGTGCAGTGTTTTGATTGATATTGGATTTAATTATATTTATCACAGGATCCCAAGCCGGTGGTAACACCCAACCATCTTCTCTATTGAAATTAGGATGTTTTTTGATTTCAATAGCCTCACGAATCATCCTAGGTAGGAATCGGTGTTTTTTTGCGAGGATTTGTGGTTTATCAAATCTAATATAATGGTGGGTGCGATCCTGAACGTGTGTGAACACGTCACGTGCAGTATGTGAATACTGCAGACTTCGTACAGCGTCGGTGTTTCACATCAGCTATGTGTTCTTTAACGCGAGTTTTTAACCGACTTCAAAAAAAGGAGGAGGTTCTCAATTCGTCTGTATATATATATATTTTTTTTTTTCTATGTATGTTCGCGCATAACTCTGGCAATTATGAACCGATTTGCAAAAATCTTTCTTCCATCCATTGTTTAATCCGTTAGTTGGGTCCCATAAAAAAATTATTGCTTCCGAATAAGTAGTTCCTGAAAAAACAATAATGGTGACTGCGCAGGAAACTTGCAAGAAAGCCTATATTGATGACTTTTTGGTCGCTTTTTAAGGACAAAAATGGTCATAACTCTGGCAAATATTTACCAATTTCAATTATTCTTTTTTTATTCGAAAGAAGAAACCACTGTAATGAATCTGTATGAAATTTATCACAACCGGATAAGAAATTTCTGGAAGACCATGAACGATGAGGAGGAATTTATCTGGTAAAAACCATAAAACTGATGTTCGACATTACATTGCTCTGACAATTAAGAACCGATTTCGATGATTCTTTTTTTATTCGAGAGAGTAAACTACTATGATGATTCCATGTAAATTTCATCACGACCGATCATTTTTTTCCGGAGAAACATGAATTATGTAAAACTATGTAGACGATAATGTGATCATAACCTACCTAGATCATTTTACGGTCTTCGATGGTTCAATCTTTATATAAGAAAATATCACTAAAAAGTTTAAAATAAAATCTTTTTAATATACACAGCCGGTAAGCTAACACCAACTTCAATAATATTTAAATTATTTTATACTTTTCAGTGATATTGAAGTCGGTTCAATTTTTTTTTAAAAGATTTTTTATTGCACGCTTTGTTTGCCCAATGTAGGAGAGCCCACAGTCACAATCGAGTTTATAAACTCCTGCATCTTGTAGAGGTATATGGCACTTGACAGGTGGTAAAAACTGACTAATCTTCGTTGGTGGCTTAAAATAAGTTTTGATCGAAGCTCGCTTTAACTCTTACAAATATTTACCTATTTCAGTGATTCTTTTTTTATTCGAAAGCGTGCACTATTAGGATGGTTCGGTATGAATTTCATCAAGACCAGTTAAGAACTTCTTCGAAGAACATGAGTGATGGGAAGGAGATATAACTGGTAGATACCATAAAATAGATGATATCTTCGTCTACAAAATGGTCATACACCATCCAGATCATCGTACCGAATTCGATGGTTTCTTTTTGACCCCCGACCTTAGACTATAGAATACTTCTTCTGAATTCTTTTATATGATCTAAGCCCCGGACCAAAAACGAGTGTTGTTATTAGTTTTTCGTGTCTGTCTGTCTGTCTGTATAACTGTCTGTGGCATCGCTCAAACGAGTGGACAGATTGGCGTATGCTGCTGGTTTATTGGAGATGGTTACTAGCGATGTTTCTTGAAAATCGGTTTAGCTTTGAAGACCATCAGCTCTTTTCATTCATTCATTAATCTGATGATGGAGCAGGAAGGTGGTAACAGGATTTCTGCACCAATAAACGTAGACCCACTGAGTTTGGGCTCGTTGGTTAGGTCTCGACGAGTAGTTGCTACGAAAATGATGATCAGGTTCTGATGATGGGGCAGGAAGGTGGTCACAGGATTTCTGCACCAATAAACGTAGACCCAATGAGTATGGGCTTGTTGTGTAGGTCTGGACGAGTATCTGCTAGAAAAATGATGTCTGGTGATGAGAGCAAACAGGAAGGTGTTAACAGGAACTCTGTTCCATGAAATGTAGGACCCACCGAATTTTAGATCTATGGTTGGGTTGGGAGCTTTTAATTAAAATAAATTTATACCTATTGGTGTTAAAGCTTTATAATATCCAAATCGGTTTATAGTTCAATAAAGACTATTCAAGAGTATATGACAAAAATAATAAAATAAATTTAAATAAACTATTTAAATAAAATCTTTTTAAAAAAAAATTGAACCGACTTCAATATCACTGAAAAGTATAAAATAATTTAAATATTTTTGAAGTTGGTGTTAGCGTACCTGCTTTGTATATTTGGCACCAACTTCAATAATATTTAAATTATTTTATACTTTTCAGTGATATTGAAGTCGGTTCAATTTTTTTTTAAAAAGATTTTATTTTAACCTTTTTAGTGATATTTTCATATACAAAGATTGAACCATCGAAAACCGTAAAATTATCTAGGTAGGTTATGATCACATTATCGTCTACATAGTTTTACATAATTCATGTTTCTTCAGAAAATAATATCCGGTCGTAATGAAATTTGCATGGAAACATCATAGTAGTTTACTCTCTCGAATAAAAAAAGAATCATCGAAATCGGTTCATAATTGTCAGAGCAATGTAATGGAGAACATCAGTTTTATGGTTTTTACCAGATAAATTCCTCCACATCGTTCATGGTCCTCCAGGAAGTTCTTATCCGGTTGTAATAAAATTCATGCAGATTCAATACAGTGGTTTCTTCTTTCGAATAAAAAAAGAATCATTGAAATTGGTAAATATTTGCCAGAGTTATGACCATTTTTGTCCGACCGAGCGAGTCCGAGTGACTAAAACGTCATCTATATAGGCTTTCTTGCAACTCTCAGTGCGCAGTCACCATTCTTGTTTTTTTAGGAACTACTTATTACTAAGCAATAATTTTTTTATGGGACCCAATCAATGGATTGAAGAATGGATGGAAGAAAGATTTTTTCAAATCGGTTAATAATTGCCAGAGTTATGCGCGAACATACATAAAAAAAAAAAAAAAATATATATATATACAGACGAATTGAGAACCTCCTCCTTTTTTGAAGTCGGTTAAAAAAAATAAAAACCGACTTCAGACTAAATTATCTAAAAAGCATAAAATAACGAAAATATGTATATTGAAGTCGGTGCTAGCACATCATGTTAACTAAGACTAGCACGAGCTGACACCGACTTCAATATATTTTCGTTATTTTATGCTTTTTAGATAATTTACTTTGAAGTCGGTTTTTATTTAAAAAAAATAGTTTATTAACCACTTTTTAGTGACTTTTATTTTAGCAACTTTGATTATATATACGTCTAGATAGCATGTTCGATGTTCATCAAGTACACCAACATATCAAAATGCTAGCACATCATGTTAACTAAGACTAGCACGAGCTGACACCGACTTCAATATATTTTCGTTATTTTATGCTTTTTAGATAATTTACTTTGAAGTCGGTTTTTATTTTAAAAAAATAGTTTATTAACCACTTTTTAGTGACTTTTATTTTAGCAACTTTGATTATATATACGTCTAGATAGCATGTTCGATGTTCATCAAGTACACCAACATATCAAAATGCTAGCACATCATGTTAACTAAGACTAGCACGAGCTGACACCGACTTCAATATATTTTCGTTATTTTATGCTTTTTAGATAATTTACTTTGAAGTCGGTTTTTATTTTAAAAAAATAGTTTATTAACCACTTTTTAGTGACTTTTATTTTAGCAACTTTGATTATATATACGTCTAGATAGCATGTTCGATGTTCAAACACTTGACAATATCAAGTACACCAAAATATCAAATTGGTATACTTGGTTGTTTAGTATCACTTGAACTGTACCGATGGTTTGTGCTCGCAAAAAAAAAAAGCATTATGCCGAATTGTGTAATCAAATCGTGAAAGTATTAACTAAGTAAAATGAATAAAGATCCTAACTTAATTTTCCATTCATAAGTCTTAAGATTCTGTGAAGGATTATTATAAAAACTCGATTGTTTTTTACGACAATTTGTACATTGTCCGACTAGACTGGTGTTGATAGGTAATAATGGGGGAATATACATGTATAATGTTAGAATAACATATATGTATCTTAAGTCTGGGGTAATTTTTCTTTTAACAATAATGAATTCAATGAAACGTAATACGTAGTTAGTGACCAAAACATTAAATAAATCAATTAAAATAATATTAATTTGTTTTTTTGATAAATTAATTACTTTTATATAGGTAAGTACTTACTTAGATTTTTTTTTTCTTCCTGGTTATGAGGCAAATAAGACGTTCACCTGATGGTAAGGGACTCGTTTCGTTTCGTTTCGTTTCATTTTATTTTATTTGGACAACAAACAGCTATACATTATATTTTACAAAAAAAGGAATTACACATTTACACATTACATGTCAATGCATAGCCCACAACGCTATCGCTATTTATGGGAAAAATATTTATAACTGGAGATCCCCAAACACGCACACAACCACAGATGACGCGAGTGTACAACGAGGCCTGCACGCACACACGAATTATGAGGTTGCGAAACTTATTAACGTAACGTTACAAGACTAATAGGTATCTAGACGTATATATAATCAAAGTTTAGCAAAATAGGTATCAGCACTATGACGCAACTCGAACGTCTACGTTAGAGTAACTTACTGAAAACATAAAAAGATTTTGATGAAACTTGTACTCTACCCTAAGTTGAAAAATACGCTAACTATTGCAAAAAGAATTTTTGAAATCGGACCTGTAGTTACTGAGAAATTCGTGGACAAACCTACATACATATATACATACATACACTCATAAAATTTGGTAAATTTGTTTAGAAGCCCACATAGACTAACATATATTAATATTACGCATTTTTATTAATATTACATACATACGCGTCGAATAGAGAACCTTCTTTTTGAAGCCGGTTAAAAATAACTTCAAAATTCTTGAAGTTGGTTTTTCACTTTTTAGTGTGGCGTCTATTGAAGTCGGTTTTATTTTTAATAAAAAAAATATTAAATTAAAATTAGGCTTTATTATTATACCAATAATGATGTTATACTAATTTTATTTAAAAAAAGTGTTCTTTTTTTTGGAAATTCATGAAAAAGCCGATGAAAAATTTAAACACTAGGATCTTCAGAATCATGTACTGGATCCCTGGCATCGTAGTAACGTTTAGATAGTAGTAGTAGTAGTTTAGATAGTATATCGATGTTCCCTGGTTTTGGTTTTTGGTACGATGTCCCTTACACCCGTTACTATACTAGTAACACCCCCTTTTTGCGTCAGTGGTTAAAAATGAACACAAACAATGGCTCGTGTCATATGCTATCAAAAGCTATAGAAATAATAATATTATAGTTATAAGTGCTGAGTCTGTTTATAAATATTGGAAGTGACTGGTTTCCTACACACTTCACGTTAAACATTATGAATGATGTGAAAAATTCATAATATTACTTTAAATTATGTGTTATTATAGTCGCCGTGGACTGTTGGCAAATTGCCTCTACCATTACAACGCTATAAAAATTATACATGAAGAAAGTTTGTATGTTCGTCAAGTCTGTTCTGTAGTGCTGTTCTCTAAGGAAGATAACCTCGAGCTCGACGCTGCGGCAGCGGTGATCTGCGATTTCGTATTCACCAACTCTACTTACGCAGCACTAGCGCTACATTACTTAAGTTCGTATACTTACTTTGACAGACAGTACTGACGTGTTAATAATAATAATATATTTATTTCAAGTAACGCAAAAACATTTAAAAATATAGACAAGATCGAATTACACTAAGTCTCCAAAGCAGGTAGCTTGCAGTAGCGCAGTTTACAATGTTTACTCAACTTGTTAACTTTTTTTTAACCGGCTTCAAAAAGAAGGTTCTCTATTCGACGCGTATGTATGTAATATTAATAAAAATGCGTAATATTAATATATGTTAATCTATATGGGCTTCTAAACAAATTTACCAAATTTTATGAGTGTATGTATGTATATATGTATGTAGGTTTGTCCGCGGATTTCTCAGAAACTACAAGTCCGATTTCGAAAATTCTTTTTGCAATAGTTAGAGTATTTTTCAACTTAAGGTAAAGTACAAGTTTCATCAAAATCGGTCAAGGAGTTTAAGAGATATACACTTTTTATGTTTTCAGTAAGTTATTGTAACGTAGTCGTTCGAGTTGCGTGATAGTGCTGATACCTATTTTGCTAAAATAAAAGTCACTAAAAAGTGTTAAATATACTATTTAAAAAAAAAAAAAACCGACTTCAAAGTAAATTATCAAAAAGGCATACAATAACGAAAATATATTGAAGTCGGTGTCAGCTCGTGCTAGTCTTAGTTAACATGATGAGCTAGCACCGACTTCAATATATTTTCGTTATTTTATGCGTTTTAGATAATTTACTTTGAAGTCGGTTTATTTTTTAAATAGTTTATTTCATTTAGCTTCTGACCATTCCACCATTTTCGGCTTAAAATTAATAAATCTTCGAAATATAACTAATAATGACTAGCAAAATAATTCCACGAACAAAGCTGCATGCAAATGTTAGTTCGCTACAAAATATGTGTAGGATTTGATTGTAATAAACCCGTATATCAAATGTTACAGACAATAAAACGGTTTTTTTAATAATGCTCTCATGCTTTTTAGATAAACGTGCATTTTCCTAAACCTACTTTGCGGGATTCTTGTACGCACGGAGACGCATAGTTCAAATGGCATTAAACCGTCACCCATCTATGTATCAGTAACTGTCTATAAGTGTCTATATGTGTCTCCTTATTATTATTATTTATTATGATTATAATGAAAATGGATAGAATCCGATCCGGTCCGATTTTATCAATTCTTGGTTATCCAAGTAACAGTTTTATTTTAATCCACTCCCCCAAGGGAACCGTGCTGGATTAGAAAAGAAAAGAAAAGAAAGAAAAGAAAAGAAAAATAATTTTATTGGACTGATATAGATACCTACCTAATGATTACAAAATAACGAAAAGTATAAACAAATAATAACCAACCAGACAAAGACATACAAATAAAAGAAATATACATATCCATATCAGTCACAAAAGGACGCACTCAGCTCAAGCCGGAGGTCTTGTGTGACCACCGACGCTGGTTTTCAGTTACGAGATATTACGGATTACGGGATAAAAAGTCCTACCCTATGTCCTACCTCGTCCTATGTCGTAGTATTAACTCAAATCACAGATAAAAAGTTTATATCTCTTAAACTACTGGACCAATTTTGATGAAACTTGTACTCTACCCTAAGTTGAAAAATACTCTAACTATTGCAAAAAGAATTTTTGAAATCGGACCTATAGTTTCTGAGAAATCTGCGGACAAACCTACATACATACATACATACACTCATACATACAAATTGGTAAATTTGTTTAGAAGCCCACATAGACTAACATAATATATTAATATTACGCATTTTTATTAATATTACATACATACGCGTCGAATAGAGAACCTTCTTTTTGAAGCCGGTTAATAAAAATAAATAAGATCAAAGCGTTTAAACATATAGGCCAGCAGTTAAATACCTTTGATTAAAATACACCTTTGAAAATAATCGTCGTGACGCCATTTATTTCTGCAACAACACCGTACCTATTTCTTATTGTTTTGACGGCAATGGGATTGTTATTAAGTGGGTCAGAATCGGAATTCTTTACATTTATAAATAGACACACACATAGTAACGATAACATATATTCATCTTCGTTAGTAGACATATTGACGACCACCGGCGTATCCTTTCTTTTTAACCGGCTTCAAAAAGAAGGTTCTCTATTCGACGCGTATGTATGTAATATTAATAAAAATGCGTAATATTCATATATGTTAGTCTATATGGGCTTCTAAACGAATTTACCAAATTTCATGAGTGTATGTATGTATGTATGTATGTATGTATGTATGTATGTATGTATGTATGTATGTATGTATGTATGTATGTATGTATGTATGTATGTATGTATGTATGTATGTATGTATGTATGTATGTATGTATGTATGTATGTATGTATGTATGTATGTATGTATGTATGTAGGTTTGTCCGCGGATTTCTCAGAAACTACAAGTCCGATTTCGAAAATTCTTTTTGCAATAGTTAGAGTATCTTTCAACTTAGGGTAGAGTACAAATTTCATCAAAATCGGTCCAGTAGTTTAAGAGATATAAACTTTTTATGTTTTCAGTAAGTTACTGTAATGTAGACGTTCGAGTTGCGTGATAGTGCTGATACCTATCTTGGTAAAATAAGTCACTAAAAAGTGTTAAATAAACTATTTAAAAAAAAATAAAAACCGACTTCAAAGTAAATTATCTAAAAAGCATAAAATAACGAAAATATTATTGAAGTTGGTGCAGAATATACACAGCAGGTACGCTAACACCAACTTCAATAATATTTTCGTTATTTTATGCTTTTTAGATAATTTACTTTGAAGTCGGTTTTTATTTTTTTTAAAATAGTTTATTTCTTTAATAGGTACGCGAAGTAAATTCGAGTAAGAGGAATTAAGAAAGGAATTAAAGTCGAGTAATAATAATATAATACCTTGGGACAATCCACACATTATCATCTGATCCCAAACTAGGTAGAGGCACCAAACAACTGGTACTAATCAGAGAATTGGTAAGTAGGTAGTAATACTATTTTATTAACCGGCTTCAAAAAGAAGGTTCTCTATTCGACGCGTATGTAATATTAATAAAAATGCGTAATATTAATATATGTTAGTCTTTGTGGGCTTCTAAGCAAATTTACCAAATTTTATGGATGTATGTATGTATGTATGTAAGTATGTATGTATGTATGTAGGTTTGTCCGCGGATTTCTCAGAAACTACAGGTCCGATTTCGAAAATTCTTTTTGCAATAGTTTGAGTATTTTTCAACTTAGGGTAGAGTACAAGTTTCATCAAAATCGGTCCAGTAGTTTAAGAGATATAAACTTTTTATGTTTTCAGTAAGTTACTGTAACGTAGACGTTCGAGTTGCGTGATAGTGCTGATACCTATTTTGCTAAAATAAAAGTCAATAAAAAGTGTTAAATAAACTATTTTTCAAAAAATAAAAACCGACTTCAAAGTAAATTATCTAAAAAGCATAAAATAACGAAAATATATTGAAGTCGGTGTCAGCCTCAGAGGTGTCAGCTGGTGCTAGTGTTAGTTAACATGATGTGCTAGCACCGACTTCAATATATTTTCGTTATTTTATGCTTTTTAGATAATTTACTTTGAAGTCGGTTTTTATTTTTTGAAAAATAGTTTATTTCAGTCTATTAGTTGTCCCACGCACGGCTAGGCAAAGGCCTCTCCTTCTCACCTCCACGCATCCCGATCTTTTTTTTTTTGGGAATGATAGACGCTGTTGGCCGCAGATGGCCATTACAGCTTCACCGGACAATAGGAGGCGAGCGCTTAAAGCGCTCTAGCCTTTACGGCAGAAGTAGCGACGAGCTCAAGGGCACCTCAGGGAGGCACGGCCTCGGCTTGGGCTGTCGCTTAAGCGAGGGCTGAGTTTACGCGCGTTTAGCGTTTCGACGCTTCTTTGAGGAACTTACGAAGGGGATCTAACTTGAAATCGGAATGCAGATCTACCAAATATCATTGAGATCTACGTTCCGCATGTACCACGGGGGCATCCCGATCTGTGCCAGCTCTGTCTAAAGAAGAAGAAACAAGTGATTTACTATAACCATTGACAAGAACAATTGACAATAATAGGTAATAATTGACAATAACTGAGTAAATCGACTACTATTATTATTATTATTTATTGACTGAGTCAATATATATACTTATATGTATTCATGTTTACTATATTAAGTATATATGTCTGTATGTATTTTATTTAGATAATGTATTTAAATTAATTATTTTGTTAGTTATATTTCCTAGACACACTTCGTCCCATTCCTTTCTTCCAAGTTTCCACTCGCAGGCCGGCTGGAAGTAATTTCTTTAGAAATAAGCTGTGCCTTTGTAAGTACTATTCTTCCATTTTCCTGTAATTTTATTGTGTGTACAAAAATTATAAAAAAATAAATAAATCGCTTCTTTCTTCTTATTTAGTAATATATGAACCACTTTTATGCATCGCACTCACCCGCATTTATTTGCGTGTGTTTAGCGATGCAACCGCTAAGACGCGAGATTTGGATTTTGGATGCGGCGAGTCGTCAAAATAGCGGATTCCTGTGATTAGGATACATCGTCACGTCATCACATCGACCCTTATCGTCAAGGAAATTGTCATTTTTATTACTAGAGAGAGAATATTTCACAATTTTACACCATCTCCGAGTGACGACGTCGTCCAGTGGGCGGATAGTAGGATGTGTCTGGCCAAAACTATCATTAATCTTTGTGACTATGGTTAAACAATAAAACGGTCGTTGTTACCCACTGTGGGTAGCTAGTTACAGTTATAAATGTATTGGAATAATAAATTGCATAATTGTTTATAAAACGAGTGACCATCAGTAAATTTTTACCCTACTGCCACAAAAGGACGAGTACATACGGTATGGCTATATTCTAGGTACCTACGTGAGTCCTCCTAAATAGAACCATATTTCTAAGAGACGTTCATTTATCCATGTTTTGAAATTTTAATATTATGTACAATTAAAAAATATATATATATATATATATACAGACGAATTGAGAACCTCCTCCTTTTTTTGAAGTCGGTTAAAAATAGGAGCGCTTAGTCGATCTTCTGTTTTATTTTTATTTCTGGCAAAAGATCATTTTCTCTGGTGTCCCAACTGATAGAAAGTGGTGATGAAATCGACGATGGTAAAATACACTATCTTTTTTTTAAATACCAGTCCTATTCATTCCTATTTATTCAAGCTTTGAAGACAACCGAGACGACCTACAATCCGGCGCAAAAATTGACGCAGGCATTACTATTCCAGTCCTTGTTATAAATTAAGAAGTAAATCGCTAAATCCGGACTAGATTCAATAAAGATAGGTAAGTTCTTTACGAGACGAGTTCAAATACTCACCGTATATTTTGTTTTTCTGTTCACGGTTAGGGTTTCTGTATATTTAATAAAGATGAAACGGGAATTACTTATTCCATCACTTCCTACAAATACGTCTCACGTTTCCAAACCCAAAATAAATTAAGTCCATCATCGACAGCCTATTAACCCACTTTGCAGTTAATTTTTACGTCACTACATCCGTTGAAATAGAATCTTAATATTTATTTCTTAGGAGTATTTATTTCTTATATTAGGATTTTGTCATACGTGCGAACGACAGGTTTTTTTTTATTTAGCATTATACAGCGTGAATTTAAAAACACTAATAACCTCTTAAAATTAGCTTCTTTACACTGCACAACGTTTGTCACATAAGGTAATGCACTTTTTTGACGTCCTTATAAAAAAAATAAAAATAATATCTTGGGACAATCCACACACGGTCATCTGATCTCAAACTAGGCAGAGCCTGTACTATGGAAACCAGACAACTGATACTAATACTTATATACATTTTTTTTTGTAAATACATTTTTAAATAGATAAATAACACTTGGTGGGAATCGAACCCACAACCCATCGGTTAGCGGACAGGGTGTCTAACCACTAAACCAACGGGCCTGTCAAATTAAATATTTCTACGTGGACGCGCGCGATGGCTTAATTTTTTCAACCGAACTTATGTATATATATTATCAAGGAGGTTAGAACCCATGGAGGATGCAACGCAAAGAATGTCTTGAAGCCAAAAAATTTGGCCTTGAATCATTTCACATATGTTTTTTGTCTTTTTCATTAGGGTGACCACGACGGATCTAAGTTTAGGATAAATACTTACGGTTTACGTAGGTATATAATGAAAAAAAAAATTAACACATAGGATAGGAATATATCATATAGAACGTATTTAATCATGTCCTCCTGGCCGATACGACGAGAGAATACATACCTACGAGGTATTATAGTGCACAAGCGCACTCGTGAGACACAAGTGCACTCTCTCTTCCTTTATAGCTCTCACAATTCGATGGGACGAAAGACCGACACGACCGGGGGAGAGGTTTGGCGCAGGGCCGACTTTTTACATGCCCATCCGACGCATGGATCATCTTACTTTACAGACAATCAGGTGATCGGCCTGCACTGTCCTAGCCAGCGGGGAACAACTACACTAACTGCCGGTCCCAATATCCTATCTACCTCTTGCTATCAGTTAAAATAGATACCATCGATAGCTATTACGACACATTTGCGTATCAATAAACAAAGACAGATAAGAAATATTTACCTTTACTGATTGATCTATCTTTCCGTGGTCCCAAAGCTTACCAAAGTTAAGTAGATTCATAGAAAATGACTGTCAAGTGTTTCTATAAAATATTAGCAGCTTACTGTTGGTAGTTCAAATGACAGTTTTAGGCTATCGCTCCATTTCGGAGGTTTATCGCGGGATTATCATCTGATTTCTCGTACTTTGTAAATAAATGTAATGAAATTAATATGAATTATTTTAATAAATGAATGAACCAATATTTTTTATTATACCCCAAAGAACCTGTCACGGTGCTCACGGTGACGGAGGTCGCAATCCCGCCACTGTCCTAGCAGCCACCGCCGTACTCGATGGCTAGTACCCACACTCTAAACGTCCTGGTGACTCCGAAGCTTTATCGTTATATTAGAGTCCCGGGCTACTACCGATTCCTTTTTTGACGCGGGGGAAACCTTCAAAAGGTCCCCAGAACCCTGTGAGGGTTCCTGCGGAACCCTAAAATAGCTTGGTTAGCAACATATAATAATAATAATATCCTGGGGCAATTCACACACGGTCATCTGATCCCAAACTAGGCAGAGCCTGTATTATGGAAACCAGACAACTGATACTAATACATAATTATATACTTTTAGTATATATTTTTTGTAAACACATAGTACATAAATAGATAAAACACCCAAACACTTGGTGGGAATCGAATCCACGACCCTTTGGGTAGCAGACAGGGTCACTAACCACTAGACCAACGGGGCCGTCATGTGTTTGTCATTTGTCTCAAGTGGAAGAAAGTTGAGCGCAGGAACACTAAAGGCACGCGTCCATTGGCCCGCGCCGGACGCACCGCACGCACGGCACGCAACGGATTTTAGTTTGCTTTCTATGATTTTACATAGCGCTGCGTCCATTATCCGCGCCGGCATTTTTCGATGCGGGCCGTCAAAATCATAGAAAGCAAACTAAAATCCGTTGCGTGCCGTGCGTGCGGTGCGTCTGGCGCTGGCCAATGGACGCGTACCTTTAGAATCCTAAGGTTACAACGACGTCAATTTTGTTATTGAAACAGCAGTAACAGATAGTTTAAAGTTAACTTTTTATCTGAGCTTGCTATCGGCGATAGAGTATTGGGACCGGCCGTAAGTTGTTTCCCCCAGCGGGATTCGAACCTGCGACCTCCAGTTTGCAAATCAAGCGGTTTCCCACTGCGCCACGGAGGCTACAAGAGCAGCGTTTGGGAAATTGTATGCTACTAAGGCTCAATTCACACCAAAATGGCAGCGGCCGGCAGCGCACTTTCAGTGTGAAAGTATCGTAGATAAAGTTTCAATTTCTTTTACACTGTAAGTGCGCTGCCGGCCTCTGCCATCTTGGTGTGAATTGAGCCTAACTACATTGCTACTCATTTAGGATTCTATCGCTTAGCGAAACCTTGGGTGATCGTAGGACATCCGTAGATGTACTAGAGCAGCCATACTCAACCTTTTTTCCCCTGGGCCACATAGTCGCTTCTGCTTTACCCTGCGGGCCGCATAGTCGCTTCTGCTTTACTCTGCTGGCCGCAATAATCTAGCATTAAATCACATATTAGAAATATACATTTATTCATTCGAACCTTATTCGAACGACATTTTTTGCATTACTTTTGTACAATTATACTACTGTTAATCTAAAAATACCGCACTAGACTTCGGGCCGCATAGAAAGTGCTAGCGGGCCGCGGGTTAAGTATGGCTGTACTAGAGTAACCCATGTAGAGAATATTCAATTTTAGTACTTAGCTGAGAGAACCGATAGCCGTTGAGGCAGATAGGTTCTAGAATGGCGACCACGAGTCTGAAAACATAGTGTAGGGGCCGCCCCCCTCACAAGATGGATCAATAATATAAAACGCCTGGCAAGAAGCCGATGGATGCGAGTGGCGTAAGACCGTGTGGAAGTCCTTTAGTCTAGCAGTGGACGTCTTTCGATTGATGGATGCATGGATAGATTTTATAGTAATGAAAATCAGCAATATAGTAAATAATTTATTTACATTCATAATAGTTATTATACATTTCACATACAATAGGAGAAAAGCTTAGCAAGGTAAAAGATTATTTGCTAAAAAAAAATAGGTGATATCTTCTTCCTAACGCAAATAGAAGGAAGAAGTTCGAACAAAACTATTGTTAGAAAAAAAAATGATCTAAAAAGCAGTAAATAACTAAAATACATTGAAGTTGGTCAATATATTTTCGTTATTTAACGCCTTTTAGATAATTTTCTTTAAAGTATATTTTACTTATTTCTATAAATAGTTTATTTAACACTTTTGAGTGACATTTCTCTATTACCAAGATCCAGCAGTGCATGTCAGCTTGTATTTTTGAGCAAGGGCATCATAGCTCCTATTTTCGATGGCTCCTAAGTAATCTACCATCAAACTGTACAGGAGAGCAGTTTTAAGTTTCCAGAACTGTATTTTGGGTCATATCTTATAAACTACTGATTTTTTTAAATGAAATATTGCAATAAGCATTAAAATATTAACTCTGTAATGTAATCAGTGGCGTGTAGTCCATATGGGCAAAAAGTATTTGCCTACCCTGTGATTTCCAAATTACATGATAACAAAAATAATTTGTGTGCAAAATAGTATTTTGTTTAAAATTATTTCATCATTGTAAATAAACATAAAATCTTTTTTTTTTTAAATTGAACCGACTTCAATATCACTGAAAAGTATAAAATAATTTAAATATTATTGAAGTTGGTGTTAGCTTACCGGCTGTGTATATTTGGCACCAACTTCAATAATATTTAAATTATTTTATACTTTTCAGTGAAATTGAAGTGGGTTCAATTTTTTTTTAAAAGATTTTATTTTAACTATTTTAGTGATATTTTCATATATAAAGATTGAACCATCGAAAACCGTAAAATTATCTAGGTAGGTTATGATCACATTATCGTAGTTTCACATAATTCATGTTTCTTCAGAAAAAAATATCCGGTCGTAATGAAATTTGCATGGAATCATTATAGTAGTTTACTCTCTCGAAAAAAAAAGCGGGCCAATGGACGCGTACCTTTAAATGTAGCGCGAGGCCCAATAATCAAAATTTGAAGTTTTGAAAATCAAAGCCTTCGATTCTCATACATTCAAACATTTTCTTCGCGCACAGGTCGTGTACCTTGCACTGCAAAGAAACTCTGACAATTCAAACAGAATGAATATCACGCACACAGGCAAAGGAATAGTCACTGTCTATCGGCCAATAAGAGCCCAATGCACCGACCGCGCACTATTGGGCGATTATACTACAAATCCTAAAAGACCTAGGTTTTTCAAATTTCAATATTTCATAATGACATCCATCCTTCATATCATGCAGTAACAGCTCAGTGGGCGACCGCTTGCCTTGGAAACAAGGTGCTCAGGTTCGAACCCCTCTCACCTCTGATTTCTTTAATTAATCATGTGGAATTGTCTTTGTGCGATTGTTACTAGCTTTCGGTGAAGGGAAACATCGTGAGGAAACCTGTATGTCTGAGAAAGCCCAACAAGCTTTCGATTGACGTGTGAAGGCCGCCAACCCGCACTTGGCCAGCGTGGTGGTCTATGGCCTATGCCCCTTCATCTTGAGGGGAGGCCCGTCCCCAACAGTGAGACAAAACAATGTTGGATTTCTGCCTTTAAATTGTAATTATTAAATACGATTGTTTTTGGTGATGAGGCATGTATGTTAAAAAAAAAGTGACTGTTGTGTATTAGTATTTAATTAGTGTTTTCTAATTAATAGACTTAGTAGGTACATGGAAGTGGTAACCTGTGATCGATGTACTGGCCAAGTGTGTATAGAATAAATAATAAACCATGCGTTTTCGACACTTTCTTACGAAATAAAAAAGACAAATAATTGAAAATGGCCGTTGTATGCCGAATTTGGATTTAATTCAGATCAAAAGTAAAGTCACACGATGTTACAATTGGTTAGCCGGCTGTACATAGAACATATAAATCAGTTATTTTTTTTATATTTGAGGTGGCTTATATACAGTCATCTTAGTGTGTGTGTGTACAAGACAAGTTACTCGCAGTCAATAGAATGTATATTAAAAAAAAAACATCAGTATTAGGTACTCATCAAATCAATGTTTTAAGTATGTTTATTTTGTGTTCACATCATCAAATTAAAGTCAATTTAGGTTGCAGTCGGTTTTTGCCTGCCAATTATGAATTTGTGCACGCCACTGAATGTAATGTAATATAAGTATATTAAAAGAAAAAATAGATAATTTTGTCGTACCTGGACAAACCATGCCATTATTTTTGTTATGAGTCTCGTCTTCGATGCTCAGATCAGTGCCGTTGTGTTTATTTTACAACACTAAGTAAAACGACTGAAGCGGTACTTCCGCCCCTTGGCCGCGCCCCCAACGCGAGTACTCGACGTCGTACGTGGACCTCCATCGGGCTTTGTACGCGATAGATTTGAGCGTATACGCATATAGGTAAATTGTACCTAAAATTATATTTTGGATCTAGCCCAACATTTCTTTTTTGTGTCATATCATAGAATAGGGCATAGTAAACTCATTGCACAAATAATTGGAAAAAGGCGCAAACGACAGTTTCGCCCTATACGTAGGAGCCATCGTGTTAGTGCCTGAATGGGTTTCTTAAATATATATGGGTGTATTTAAAAAAAAATGATGACAGTAAGTGCGCTATGCTATCTATAATATGAAAATTAATCGCTGCTGACCGTCAGTTTCACTAAATCTCAGAAACAGCTTGACTGATTCGAATAGTTTTTATTTTGTTTCGTTCGCACTAATCCAGGAGTGGTTTAGAAGAAACTAAAATGGAAAAATCCATAAAAAACAGTTGAAAAAAATATAGGTTACACAATTACATAAATACTCCGATACTAGATGTTCATACATTTGAAAATAAGATGGTTTTGTGTAACCTTTGCCTTTTTGTTCGAATATCCCCAAGAAGCTTTTGGGTATGATTTTTTAAAAACGACGATATACGTATCTGCAAAAATTTATTTACGATGGCTTTCACAAGTTCGGTTTCATGCAAGTCAGAGCAAATAATAGATTCAGTGATAGGGTGGTTTGGAACAAATATATTTTGTACAATAGGCTGAAACTTTTGCAAAGCTGCCATAACTAATTTTGCGTGGATGTTTTTGACTTGCAGTTGCCCCATCAAAACCGCACGTTTAAAAAGTTGATCTGCGTAAACAACTATTTGGTATACAGCTACCGATGCAAAACACAACTTTCCCCGATTTACGAATGATGTAAATGCTGAATACCGGCTTACATCTATGCAATAATCATGGTCGTTATGACAGGTGACGGTCAAAATGTCATGACAATATGAACATGAATTTTTCTGCAAAATTTTCATTACTATGAATCCTGCTATATAATAAAGGATATTTTGTTGGTAGGGACTCTGTCGCGGTGTCTCTAAATGCCTGACCATATCATTGACAAAATCAACTCCGTCATTTTCATTATTGTTTGTATTTTCAATCATAGACCTAGTATTTTTTCTAAATTCAATGACATGGTTAGTGCTAAAAGTGTCATCAACGCAATTAGCATTAATGCTGGGATGAACAGAATTACGGAATAATAATTTTCTTAATATATATCTGAACTCTAGTGGACTTGGGTTATCTTGAGTTCTACCCCTTGAACGAATAAGTGAAAAAAATATTTCTAAATTGTCTTGAGAACACTTAAATGTAAGAAAATATTTCAAAGGATTTTCTGGCAATGAAGTTAATACTTCAAATAGACTGGTCAATGAGGTAATATTTATTAGAAAACCCAATGCAAAAGTTTTTCTATTATGTTGCATAATAGGTGTCGCACCAATTTTGATACTTTTTAAATATTCTACACATTGGATAAAAAAGCTTTGCCAAGTATCTTTATTATGCTGTGAGAGAGGAGATTTAAAATGTTTAGCAAAGGGAGAACGACTATTCATGTTATCAAACAATCTGTCTAAAATTCTAATAAATTTTGTGGTGGCTTCGCTACCACTGAATTTGGGATCGCCACTGTTGCGTAGGAAATCAATAGCGTCAGCGACAGAGGAACTAAGCGTCTGCGCTGCAAGACGCACATTCATTTTTTTATTTTGGTAATTGACATGCCCACCTGTAACTTTATTAGAAAATTTTAGTCCTTCTTTCTCTTGTACCATGTGAAGTTCTTTAATAAATTGAAATGACACATCTCCATCGGGCGTTGTTAATGTATAGTCTGAGAAGACATTCCTAGCAAGCTTTAACATATGCGCAGCATCTAATAAGCAGTGCACATTACTAAAACCATTTGGGTGTAGAAAATATGGTTTAAAGTCATCTTCAGAAAAACAGCAGCCCAATGCTTCTAAAGATTTAACGTTGCATTTGGCACCATCACACGTGATGGATCGAACAGTAACACCTATCTCATTTAAAAGTATGAGTGCTGTGTGCGTTATCTGACCAAGAAGTTCACCAGATAGACTGTTTGGAGTAAAAAAGTATCCAATTGGGCATTTAAAATAGTTGGAATATGAAACGATTTGATAAACCAGGACTTCAGAAGCCAGCTGTTCTGGTTCGCTTACTGGAATATTTCCTAAATCAACATATCCAAAAAGTTTTCCTAATTTTGGTGCATATGCTATATCTTTTTTTAAGGACATAGAGTCGAAAATTAATGCGACATTCTTGAGATATGGCTTTTCTGGTAATTGAAGCTTCAAGTATTCTAACACTTCGCTTAAAAAGCCCACATTACAATCGAATGATGAGATACTACGCCATAAAGTTGTTGAATGTGGCAATGAAATAACGGTTCTTAAGAATTCGTACGTCTTGGGTGAATAAAAATGTATAGTCATAGCAAACGCTTTTACCTCATCACTGTATTTGACTCCTTTTACTTTAGGGTTATGATTAAATGCTTTACAAATATTTGCGAAATTTCCTTGTAAAATGTTCTCAATTTCAGACTGACTGGTATAATTTCGTACAATCGCTATTAGTGACTGCATGCTACTTATTTTCTGCCGTTGTCGAGTGACTTGTTGCTGCAAGACTTTATTGCTCTTCTTCAATGATATTTCACGAGGTGACTTCATTTTCACCTGAACGTTGAAGTCTTTTAGGCAAGATCGTTTTGTTGGTGGTTCAAAGTCAGCTTCCACATCCACCTAATAAAATAAAACAAAACAAAAATAAGTCCTACCTAAATAAAAAAATACACCCCTAAATACTTACTCAAACAGTAATGACTTTAAAATGTGTTTGATAATGTGGCATGATATTAAACATCCATAATAATTAAACGAAACTTATAATTTAATTGCTTTTATTCATGTATTTAATTCCGTGATTGTAAGATATTAATATTCTACGACAATCCACACAAGGTCATCTGATGCCAAACGAGGTAGAGCCTATTATACTATGGAAACCATATGGCTAATAGTGTCGATCACCTTCAACAGTATAAAACACTGGTCACGATGGTCATCGCAACTTGGGTGACCATCAGTTTGATGTACACCTACATAATACCAATTATAGGTTATCGATACAGAAACATCTGTCAACTGACTCGTGAAGTCGTTGTCGGTGTTGGTGTTGGTGTTGTGTCATGGTCCAAGAGGACGGACATCGGGTCGGGGGTTATTTGATAGCCACTTAGCTGTGGTGATCATCACTTTAGTTGTCAAACGAGATACGTAATAGCCCCGCAGGATGTCAAACCACTAGACCAACAGGCCCGTAGATATTTAGGATCTTTACAAAATCAACCCATTCAAAATCAACCTATTCGAAGCAAAAAGATATGCCTAAAGTAATTTACTTATTTATTAATTATTTACGTAGCAGATACACCAGTTGTTTACTAGGTAAGTAATTTGAACATTTTAACAAGTTAATTTAAATAATATTCTTACTTGTAAAGATTCTGATTCTGGGACTTTGTGTGGCAAGATAGTCCTCGGAGACGTCAGTGCCGTAAACAACTGCATGGAAAAAAGTGAAACAGTTACTAAAAATGTTATAATATTAAGAAGTTACAAAGTTAACCTTATAGTAACAACTTACAAAATTCTCTTTCACTTCATCTTGTAATGTCTTTAGAGATGTTAAGTCGCTGTTTACTGGTGAAGATCTGACATTTGGTTCAGCTGTACTTGTAGAAGGCATGCTGCTAGCCTAAAATCATATTTTTTTAAGTGGAAACAACTGATATATGAACGTTAAATAATGTTTAGTCTAAAAGTAAAATGTAATCATATGTTTCCCAAATAAATAAATAAATAGTTATTTAAAAAGTATTTTTTTGCCCAAACATATTTAATTATATTTTATGTTACCTTAGTCAAGACAGTTGAATCACAATCACATGACTGTGATATATAGTATGGTGCAGCACTATTAAGCAGGTGTCCTGGTTTTTCTGGGTCATAGTCCTCTGGTTTAAAATGTAAGCTGCATATTTTGGCTGATAAATAAAATTGGCTAACCAATTATTTCTTCTTATAACGTCTTTCGGGAAGCTGAAATATAAATATTATTTATATTTTGTTATTACTATTTCTATCAGGGCCTACTATCCAGGCAGGATTCTGAAACATGTTGATTTTTTACACCTAACTATAATCATTATTATTATTAAAGATTTTCTGGATACAATATTTGATTCTATATTGTTTAGTACTAAATATATAAAAAATGTGCGTGCGTGGAGTCCCTCCGCGCGGAAGAAGTGAAACTTCACTCTCGCTCTGTATTGTACGACACTGTACGACAACGGTCAGCCAGTCACTAACTCACCCACTCACTCAACCACTCACCCACTTACTCACCCACTCACTCACCCACTCACTCACTCACTCACCTACTCACATCAGCCACCCACTTACCCACTCACTCACCCACTCTCTCACCCACTCACTCAGCCACCCACTTACTCACCCACTCACTCACCCACTCACCCACCCACTCACCCACTCACTCACCCACTCACTCACCCACTCACTCATCCACTCACTCACCCACTCACTCACCCACTCACTCAACCACTCACTCACCCACTCACCCACTCACTCACTCACTCACCCACTCACTCACCCACTCACCCACTCACTCACCCACTAACTCACCCACTCACTCACTCACTCACTCACCCACTCACCCACTCACCCACTCACCCAGTCCCCCACTCACCCACTCACCCAGTCACTCAGTGACGGCGTCACATAAGCGCTTTCATAACCTTAACAAATTTAACGCTTAACTTTTAATACTTAACGTCTAACGCATTAAATGATAACATTTTTGGAAGTCGCATAAGAAGTTTCACTTCAAAAATAATATCTTGATAATATATTGAATTTCACTTGGTAGAACTTCTAAATATTGCAAGTCAGTGGCGTGTAATTGGAGAGGCCTATGTCTAGCAGTAGTTAGAGTATTTTTTTATATTTATTTATTCAAACAAAAATCCACAGCTCTTAGAATAAAAAGTACTACAAGTTGTACTTTTTAACTAACTGACTAATTGTAAATACAGTCAATAAAAGGATTTTCTTTATATTTAAATTTGTTATATATTATAACAGAAAAAATAATCTATTATTAATAAGTAATCAAATCGCTTATTATTTATTACCTCAGACAAGCGTTATTTTTTTAATTGTTATTTTTATTACATAGGCATTCCACAACCACCTGTGACGGGCACAGTATACGAGCCACGAAACTAACTTTAAGGTCAATTTCACTTTGCTGCATTATATTTTGTCACGTCAAATTCCAAATTATACTACAAAACAACTGTTTAAGACCTATATTTAAATCCGTGTCCAGTAATAAAATGAATATAATTATTTTATTATAATTATGTTATTTTATTCCGTGTGAATATATTTGTATGTATTATTTTAGAGTGTTATTTTAGATGTAATGTAGTGTATCATTATAACGCGTTTTCAATATAGTCCTTGTTAACACTCCTATAAGCAATGGACATCTGTAGGCTGAAGATGATGGTACAACTTAACTGGATTAAAAACCTGGGTCCAGCTTACAAATAGAGACTCGGCACAATTACAATATTCTATGGCGACTATGGGTCCTCTTATAAGTACAAAAAGATGATATTTTTGACTTTAAAATATACTCTTACATATGTAATGTACCCTTCTCAAGTGCAATATTGGCCACCCTACTGATGTAAATTGCTTACAATAAAATTAGATGAATATAGTGCAAAATTTACAGAATAAAATAGATATAACAATTATCTATCGCAACACGACAGTAAAATTAAGCATTATTGACTTTTTACTATGATTCGAACGTAAAAATGTATGATTATGATTAAATACGGTGATTAGCGTCAAAATACACTCACTTGTGAAACTTAACATCCGAATTTGGTTTCCAAACACTTCTGCAATTTCTAACTACACAATACATAGCTTAAATAGCGAATTTAACACGAATAGAGTTTTAATTGATCTTATAAACACTCGAAGCGATATAAAACGTATGACAGCTCGGCCATAATGGTTCTATCAATGTTGCCATAATATTAAAATGGCAGCTACCAACAATCAGAGTAATGTAGGGCTTGTATGTGTATATAATATTTTATTCAATTTTTTTACCGACGTACTTAAAAGTACTCAAATTGACGAGGATGTAATTTTTCGTAAAATTCATTTAGAATCAGTCAAGAGAAACCCGACCTTGCGAAATCTTGGCTCATCACACAATCGGGATTGGGAGTTTTTGTGTCAGTCATGGCAATTTTAGGTAAAGTGTGAGAGGGATAAAAAACATAACTCAGGGTGAATGAACCTGTCTTCAATAATTTGTTCTAGGCTAAAAATCCATGTGTATCTAAGATTCTTGTATATTATACTAGCTGACCCACGCAGCTCCGCCTGCGCTATTTTTACGTTAACTAAACTTTGAATAACAGACATTTGCATCGAATACATAACCTCATTTTTTATAGTCGGTTAAAAACTGGGACCCACTTTTTACTTGCTCTCCGAAGCACAGACCCGTTTAGTTGAAATGGCCTTAAACGGTCTATTTAATGACCTTGCCTAACGTTGCTTAACCCGATCGATTACAAAACCTTGATAACAACTCTCTATGAGTGTCCTTTACTAATATTTATTATATTATAAAGAAAAATTGATAAAATCGGACCAAGCGTATAACCAAGTACCCGTTTTGAATTTAATCCCTTCTCCCAAAAGAACCGTGCTAGATTACGGGATGAAAAGTATCCTATGTCCTACCTCGTAGTAAGATCTCAAATCATGCCAAGTTTCAATTGAATCCATTCAGTAGTTTCGGCGTGATGCTCAGCCGTGATACAGACAGACAGACAGACAAAAATTAAAAAAATTACATTTTCGGCCTCAGTATCGGTTATAGAATGCCCTCCAAATATAATTTTCAAAATATCTTCAATGTACAGAATTGGACCTGTTACAGTTTTATTATAAGTATAGATATAGATTAGATGAAAAAATATGAATTACTTAATACAAGTATGAAAACTCCATTACAAAATGTCGCGGGGAAGTGTGCTGGGCGTAAAAGGGGTGTAAATACAAAATAAAATTGCGAGAGGGGAAACAAAGAAAAAGGGTCAAGTCAAGGTCATGCGTGGTACATTACCGGCACTTGGTGTAGGTAAATTCCTCTTCACTGGATGGGTGGCTCTGCTGGTCTTCAGGCACACTAAACTAGAAGCGCTTCACAAAGTTCACAAGGTCACAACAATAATAGTCTTTTCGGAGGCACACACGAATTAACTTATTAAGGTGCGGCGGACACGTCCGATCCACGCAATGGTCAGTCAACAGTACGGGGCAAGGGGAAAAAAGGGACAGCACCAGTTAAATATGAATATTTGAGGGTACGGAGAAAACTATCTGGCAGGCCGTTGCATTTTCTACCTACATACTAAATTATAAAGCAAACACAAAAGAAATACATTAAATATAAATATTCTAAAAAAAATATTTAACAAACAAACAAATAAAAAATGCTTAAAAATCAAGTGCAGCTATTGATTAAAAAAATCAAGTGCTTAGTGCATTGCTGAGTGCACAATGTGACATACCAATGCTTCCTGGGACAAAAAAATGACATTACCTACCAAAACCAAAAATGGGCGTCGATGTTAATCAGTTAGCATGCTATTTTCATGCTTTCATTTATATACTTTGTTTCAATTTATTCCTGTACGTAGTAAAATGTGTTCACAATCTAATTTTGGACGTGTAAGTCGTGGGCGTCGATGCAATGTTTTTCTTTTTAAACACGATTATAAAAACTTTTTTAGTCTACACTACATACACGGTAAAGTAAACCTTATACTATGAAGTTAAGGAAGAAATTAGTAATAGTTTTCTGTCAAAATCCGTCGATGACCTACAAAATTTTGTTGGTTCGTATTTTAAAATACCGAAATAGCTGAAAATCAAATTATCATCCCGTACGTTTTTGCTCTATACTGCAATTGCATCTGTTGGGAAGCTATGGCGCAATCGTAGATTGTAATAGAAAGCGGATAGGACTGGACGACGACGCGACGTGAAGGGTGGTAATGTACTAGATAATATAGAATACATAAGTCACACAGATCCGTCGGGCCAGACGGGCCCCGTCTCGTCACCGCCCCGTCTGGTCTGACGGGAACACAACAGGCACGTCTCGTCCGACGTGACGCCTGTACAGTGGCGGTCCGAGAAGGGGGGTCATAGGGGTCATGACCCTCAAATCTTAAACTCATTCACGTCAAATTGCCAAACTTAACTTCTTGCTTTAAAACGACTAAACAATTTTATCCAAAATGGTTACGCACTTGAAACACTCAGACGCAAGATGGGAATCGAACCCACGACCAGGCTAGCGGCCAGGGCATAAGACCAACGGGCCCGTCAATTATGACCCAAAAAATCGTTGGTTGTGACCGCACCTGGGCCTGTATTGATATTGGACGTGGAAAATGGATATTATTCGTCAAAGCCATTACCTGTTTAGTCCTGCCGTGTGACACGTGATTCGTAATAACTCTTTATACTTCACTACTTATTCTGTTTCTCTATTTATATTTCTTGTACTTGTATGTGTCTCATTGTGTACATCTTCTATTTATTCTATACAAGATGTACCTATACCACGTATTATCTATACTTATAATAAAACTGTAACAGGTCCAATTCTGTACATTGAAGATATTTTGAAAATTATGTTTGGAGGGCATTCTATAACCGATACTACAGCCAAAAATGTATTTTTTTTTATTTTTGTCTGTCTGTCTGTCTGTCTGTCTGTCTGTCTGTCTGTCTGTCTGTCTGTCTGTATCTCGGCTGAGCATCACGCCGAAACTACTGGATGGATTGAAATGAAACTTGGCATGATTTGAGTTAATACTCCGAGGTAGGACATAGGATACTTCTAATCCCGACATTCGGCACGGTTCCCTTGGGAGAGGGGACTAAAGTCAAAATGTGTACTTGGTTATACGCTTGCTCCGATTTTAACAATTTTTCATTATAATTATAATAAATATTTGTAAGGGAACACTCATAGACAGTTGTTAACAATGTTTGAAAATAGATCAGGTTAAGCAAAGTTAGGTAAGGTCATTAAATAGATGGGTGGCCGTTTAACGCCATTTGAACTAAACGTCCCCGTGCTTCGGAGGGCAATTACAAAGTGGGTCCAAGTTTTTAACCGACTTTAAAAAAGGAGGTTTGTATTCTATGCGAATATATATTAGTGAAAGTTTAGTTAAGTAAACACAGCGCGGGCGCAGCTGCGTGGGTCAGCTAGTCTAAAATAAGTTGTGTCTGTTCTCATAATATCTACAATTCACGTCCATGTATACCCAGATAAACTGTTGATATTGATGTCACTGTACATTTCGTGGGATTTTACTCAGTAATCGTAAACTTACGTATGGACACTAGAAATAACGGAACGTGAATCACGAATGTGGTTAGTGACGCGTTAAAAATATAAAATAAGATGCAATGATTAATAAAGAAGCATGTAACATACTATGTTTTTTTTATAGTACCAAGGTGATAAGCAAGTATGCGGCCCGCCTGATGGTAAGCAGTGACCGCAGCCTATAGATGCTAGCAACACCAGAAGAATCACTAGCGCGTTGCCGACCCTTAAGACATTAGATATTAAGTCTTTTGTGTCCGGTAATTTCACCAGCTACAGTGCCCTTCACACCGGAACACAGCAATGTTTACACACTGCTGCATCGTTTAAACGACGTTGCGTGCGCTTACCTTGCGCGCATTGGGCCAGCTCGTGCAAGCGATTATCCTCCAAAAGGTGGTACTCCATTCGTGCCCGTGAGAGTATATTGGTACTAGAGAAGAAATCACGACTGGATTCATTCAAACCAGCTTTTGTGTTCGGGCGAATAACAATATTCATATTAACAACTAGCTGACCCACGCAGCTCCGCCTGCGCTATTTTTACGTTAACTAATCTTTGAATAACAGACATTCGCATCGAATACATAACCTCATTTTATATAGTCGGTTAAAAACTGGGACCCACTTTTTACTTGCTCTCCGAAGCACGGACCCGTTTAGTTCAAATGGCGTTAAGCGGTCACCCATCTATTTAATGACCTTACCTAACGTTGCTTAACCAGATCGATTACAAAACCTTGATAACAACTCTCTATGAGTGTTCCCTTACTAATATTTATTATATTATAAAGAAAAATTGATAAAATCGGACCAAGCGTATAACCAAGTACCCGTTTTGACTTTAATCCCCTCTCCCAAATGAACCGTGCTAGATTACGGGATAAAATGTATCCTACCTCGTAGTAAGATCTCAAATCATGCCAAGTTTCATTTGAATCCATGCAGTAGTTTCGGCGTTATGCTCAGCCGTGATACAGACAGACAGACAAAAATTAAAAAAATTACATTTTCGGCCTCAGTATCGGTTAGAGAATGCCCTCCAAATATAATTTTCAAAATATCTTCAATGTACAGAATTGGACCTGTTACAGTTTTATTATAAGTATAGATGTCCTCTTGTCCGATACGACCACAGCGGCCAATATTTCACAATATAGTGCACTAGTGCTTGTACATGTGCACTCTCTCAATAACACTCCGATGGGACGGAAGACCGATTCCACCGGGAAGAGGTCAGGCGCAGGATCGACTTTTATATCGCACAGGATCAACCCGACGCATAGTACATCTGACTGACTAAGGCTGGCCTCATTAGTGCGTTACGTTACTTTGCGTCGCGTCGCGACGTGGCAGCGTCCACCATATAAAGACCATATAAATAAGAAAAAATCCGAAATAAACTTTCGCTTTAAAAACTTGCTATGGCTACTCAGCAGGCAATCCGCTATGTCCCTGAGCAACAAGCTGAGAGTTTAGTGCTCAATAATAAAAACAATATGGACCTATGGAATCCAACTCTGGAGTTCACCTAGTAAATCGAACATTATGTGTATATCTACAGAGGGTTCTAGCTAATGCACCCTGGTATACTCGTAACTCCGAATATTTATAAATCCCTACAATCCTGGAAGAAGCTAAACAATACTCGGCCAACTAGGACAGACTTACAAAGCATCCTAATCGCTTGTCACGCAGACTGCTATTGCCCAACTCCATTAGGAGATTGAAATGAAACTAATTTTACGGATTATATCGCGGTTTATTTTTGATTTTAATTTCCCGACGTTTCCTCAAGACCTCAAGATACTGTAAGCTCTTTCTGCGTAGATCGGACTAACAATAATAATTAGAAGACCTGAGGGTACCCTACGACAACTATAACATATGGACAGCTACCACCTCAGTCCGCCCGTGACCATGAATGCTGAAAAGTATTCGAAACGTCGGGAAATTAAAATCAAAAATAAACCGCGATATAATCCGTAAAATTAGTTTCATTTCAATGTGTAATATTCGCGTAAATATCAGAAATCATTCCATTAGGAGACTCAAAAGAGCTGACGTGCTAATTAATTGAGGGGACTATTGGACATTGGTACTAATTCCCTAAAAAGACATTGCTCCTTTCAACGAATCTGATCATAGTCTATGATGACTGATAGCAGATAGATAATAGTAGTTTATGCACCAAGGGGATAAAGCAGTGTCTTATGTCACGGGCGTTAAATTGAATCGCGAGCATAACGAAGGATTCTAGTAACTCCCGAGCGTAGCGAGGGAGTACAGAGTTAACTCCCGAGCAAAGCGAGGGAGTTAATACTAGAATCCTGAGTACAGCGAGAGATTCAAGCTCGCCCAAGACAAAGACACCTTTATCCCCGAGGAGAATATACTACTTTTCACACCTACTGCGAGGTAATGGAATACAAGTACTAGGAAGAGATTGCTTTTTACATCACCACCTAAGGGACGTTTTTACATCATCAACGTATTGTTCAATTTACATGTAATTTTTGGTGTAAAATCTCAATGGTACAATGAAGTGTATTTATTATTATTATTAAATACTTACTGCTAGAAATAATATAATATCAACACACCGATTTCCAGCGTTCGCGCCCACACCAACTGCGAGGCGAGACAGTAAAATACAAAACTGCTAGAATTAAAATAATATCAACAGCGTTAGCGCCTTCTTTCTATTTTTTTTTTTTTCTAGAACCTAGAACAAGGTTTGGCTCCAATTCGGCTCCTGGCACTCGGTTCGATTTTCAAATGTATTTTTTCGTGCAAGCCTCTGCTTAGAGAGAGTGGTTTATTATACCTACCTACTGTAAAGAGTCTCCGTGGTAAAAAAATATTTGACGTTCGTAATTCAAATTATATTATAATGAAGAATTGGCTTCGGCCTGAAAACATGAATGGAAAATGACAGCAATTTAATGAAGAATTGGCTTAGGCCTAGCTACAAATTGAATTATTATACGAGATTACTTATGACGAGGCTGTATGAGCTAGAACCTTTTGCCTTCCTAATTAGGGAGAACTAAAGGGCAAGAAAAAAAACAAATCACATTATTACCCAAGGGAGTTTAGTACAACATTATTACCCGGCTAGACCATAGGGATATAATGACCCACTTTATGTCAAGTTTATATGACACATAATGGAACTTTATCGAGAAGGTGGTGTGAAAAAAAAAAAAAAAAAAACTACGATATGCCACATTAATGCGTTGCGTCGTCGCACGCGACGTTTCATCGGATCGTCAGACAAGAGACGAAGCGGGTGATAAGCTGCGCTGTAGGAGCTCCTTTGCGACGATGGACAGTGTTCCACTGCTTCAGGGGTGAACGAAGTATGCGTCGCCTTCTTGCGTTGCGATGTCGTGCGTCGACGTAACGCAGGTGTGGCATACAATGCGTTGATCCGTTGCGACGACGCGACGCAACGCAACGCACTAATGACTCAGCCTTAAACGTAGACAATCGTAGGCGATCGGCCTGCATTGTCCTACCCAGTAAGGATAAACCACACTAAGTTGTTTCTCCCGCGGAATATGAACTCGAGACCTCCAGTTTGCTAAGCTAGCGGTTTCCTGCTGCGCTACGCAGGCTACTTCATTTGATCAGAGGAAGACATAGTAATAAGATCAGATTGTATTCCAATGACCTATACCATCTTCCTCAAGTTATAATGATGGGTAAAATTGAGGGGAAAAGACGAGTCGGAAGACGCAAAATACCGTGGCTTAGAAATATCAGGATGGACCGATCTAGGTTTGTCGAGCTGTGGGCCAACCTTCAGTAGTGAAGAGGCACTGCAAGAAGAAGAAGAAGTATTCAAATTGTCCGCTGGTGGCTTCTTGGTAAAACGTGTATAGACGTTATTTTAAACGTTTTCACGTAATCAACGCATCCTGGAAACTGAGATAGACTTTTTCAACTGGTCCACCCTGTTTCAGTTATGTAACTGAAACTAATTTTATGTTTAGTAAAGGTATTGCTAAGCGGAAACAATCTTTAACAAAAATGAGTATCCGAATTGGGGACGTAAGTTGACTTTATCGAACACTAAAAAAAAAAACTATTAGGTAACATTAGGGTACTAACTGCCGCACTCACAAATCCCAATCAACATTAATTCTAATTAAGTCACTTTTTAAAATCTATTTATTTCGACTGTCGGAGCAATTTATGATTAATTTCGATTATTGAATACGAGATAATTGTTATCTCTACTCACTATCTGCATATTAAGTATTAATTGGTTTCGAGTGTCGAAATAATCATTATTAACTTTAATTGACGTTTGTAGGTGCGGCAGTAAGTGTGCTTGTGTGTACCTGGGACGGGCCCCGTGGGGTGTCCGGGTTAGGATAGCACCCTCCCATCTCCTCCCGTTATGTGTCCGTAAGAGGCGAGTAAGCTTATAGCAGCGAATAAGGGAAAACAAGAAGACGGGCAGTAGCGTCTTTCTATTCGATTACCTACCACCTATACTGCGATACGCACTGCCAAGCGCGGGGATTATGGCAACCCCTCCATTCTAAGGGGGAGGTTCAGCAGTGGACGACTTCTGGCTGCTGATTATGACCTGGGACTTGCTTTAGCGAGTGGAGAAGAGTTTGCTAGAAACACGGCGTTATCTCCGACACGAGATCCTTCATTAAGTAGGCATATTCTATAATCGAACTCTTTGAAAAAGGAGCTCGCGTGAGCTATCAACAAAATTTCAGCCGCGACGCGAGATTGGTGTCAGACGAAATTCCTTCTATTAGTGTTCCGTACCGCAATATATTACGGATGAAAACGGCTTGGATGGATTATAGTAATGAGTCTCGATATTTTCGGATGTGTAACGAAACCGTCGGTGAAATTAATAGGTGGCGATCATTTTCTATCACTTACCTACTTTCCTTTTTATTTTAGACTGGTAATTTTTAACCTCTGACTCTAACTAAATTGATGATATAGGCGTGAAACTTACACGCCTATATCTGTAATGTCGTATCTATATCTGTCGTCGTAGCCTATAATCGAATGTAAGTATCTGATCGCGCCTTTTTTAAAATTACTGATCACCAACTAAGGCCCAAGTGCACCAACATTTAATCGTCCGTTATCTATTTTTCAGAATTGATTATCTATTTCACTAATTAACAGCCCTTAACGGTGACCGAGGGTGTCGAGCTAGGTTAAGATAATGGACTGTTAAGGATCCATAACCAGGGTTATGGTGGTGGTGAAAAATAAATAATCGATTCTGAAAAATAGATAACGAACGATTAAATGTTGGTGCACACGGGCCTTAATATACTTACGTTTACATAAGGATTAATTTTGTTCGAAATTGTTTAAAGTTCAGTACTTCTGGAAATCGTGCACCCTTAAGGTATGATTTAGAGAGTACAAACAATGAATACGATAACTCATAACGATTAATATTATAACAATACCAGACAACGCTATTATCTTCGTACAGATAACTGATATCCAGTAACGTTACATATTTTACCGTTACTAAAAAATTGTATTGAATTTAACGCTGCGTAACGTTATTTACTAAAATATTTTTCTTAATAATGTGATAAAATATTTTGGCAAACAATTATCATAATAATAAATCACCCTTGTTATTTCATACCTATCATCATCATCATTAACATAGACGTCCACTACTGAACAAAGGCCTGTCCCTTAGTAGGGAGGGGTTGCCATAATCCCCACTTGGCTAAGCGATCGCAGTATATGTGGAAGATAAATCCAAAAGAAAGACGCTGCTGCCCGTCTTCCAGTTCTCGCTTAGTCACCTCTTACGACACCCAACGAGAGGAGATGGGGGATGCAATTCTAACCAGGCACCACACGAGTTCATACCGACATGGTCAGCAAATAAAGATGATTTGATCTCATTGGAAGCTCTTTTAGGTTGACAGTATTCACTACAGGAATCCAAGATACGTTAGAGATTTTCCACTCAGTTTAAGGTACCCCAGTCCATAAACTAGAAATCGAATCTGTAAATATTTCATCAGCCGTTGAATCAAAGATGTTTGAAGTTTCAAATGCGTTATTACCCAATCCAAATTCTCACGAACACGAACACGACCAAGATGAAAGTACTGAAAAATACTATCTACATTTATGCATGCGATGCCTTGGTTTTTCCTAACCAAAGGTTATCACTTGAATATCTTTACGTCAGACGGGCATGATAAATTATGATGTGTACTTGATGTTTTAGTCATGGGATACTCATCCCAACTTACCTGTCCGGTAGTTGTGGTATAGTATACGGGTATGCGACCCCGGCTTCCCTAGCTATTACTGTCCCATCCCTTGCCCTCCTGGGCGGTAATATCCTACTTTTCCTATTTCCCACTCTAAATTGCCAATCTTCCTTTTCACAACACCTATCTTTCCCTCTTCCTCCTTATTCGTGAGAACGCAATGGTCAATCATATAAATAATTTAATTAACCAAAATGGCGGCGATGTGGTTCGCCACCCATCACGTCTCGTTTCTCACGGAGGCAAAAAGCGGCCTTTGGGCTCTGCCTAGGGGAAAAAGTGTGATTTTATGTATGTATGTATGTGTGTACTTGATGTATCGTCGTGTTGTGTCCAAAATGTAAATAAGGAGTAATTAAAATGTTCTAATAACTCCAATTGAATAAGTAATCCTAATTGATTGTTCAGGACACTCCAAAAAGGACATAGGGAACATCTTGGTTAAAGAATCTGTGCCAAGATTTTAGAAAAAGTAAACTTTAGAGCTGTTGTGTCCAAGGTTCTAACTGCCGTAATGGTCGGCAACCTTCGTTAATGTAAATAACACTATAAGAATAATAGGCCTTAAGAAAGAAATACTTATGTGAAAGTGCACAAGTGCATTCAAAATCCCCCATTCGTTTGAGAGCTGCAATGCAAGTAGACAAAAAGCTTCAATCTTATTTTGCGTTAGGTTAAAAAGAAAGGTTTTGTATTTATTTTCGAAAGAAAGATATACTAGCGTTTATATCTATAGCAGCGTGATAATACTCAAAGTTACTCATCATCATCATCAGTCGGAAGAACATAAACCTCCCCCTTAAAACGCCACAAGGAACGACAATTGGCTATTTGCATTCACCGGTTGCTTGCGTCGCGCACAATGTCATCTGTCCACCTAGTGGTAGGCCTGCCTACGCTGCGTCTTCCGGTTCGTGGTCGTCACTCTAGACCTTTCTTACCCATCGGTTATAGATTCTTTGAGCGATGTGGCCTGCCCATTGCCACTTCAACTTGCAGATTCTGAGATCTATATCGGTGACCTTAGTTCTTCGGCGAATCTCCACATTTCGGATTCCGTCGCGCAAAGAAACTTCGAGCATAGCTCTCTCCATTGCTCGTGTGTGACTCTGAGCTTCTCTAATGCGTAAAGTGTGAACTGCAAATTGTTATCTTATGTGATGTAGAAATTAGAATCTAATTAGATCATCGTGGTAACATATTGTGCGGTTATGCGACACGCGCGACCGCAACGCAAGGACATTGGGTCAACGAACAGTATCATCTTACATAAGGATATTCAATTGTTGCTCGTATTTCTTGGGCGCAGATAAGATTTTTCCCCGTGGGGTGTCCGGGTAAGAATAGCACCCTCCCATCATCTCTACCCTCCCACCAAAGCTGCCGAGGGAAACTTTTGTCGGTCGTCCTTGCCTCCATTACGTAAGCTTGACGGAAATTTGGCCCACAGCGCTAAGGAGAAAGCCGATCTACTAGGTACTCTTTTTGCCTCTAACTCGACTTTGGACGACGGAGGCGCTGTGCCGCCTGTTATCCCGCTATGCGGCAATTTCATGCCTGAAATTCGTATAACGCAGCTAGAAGTCCGGCGGGAATTACTCTCTCTGGACGTCCATAAGTCGAGTGGGCCCGATGGCATACCGGCAGTGGTGTTAAAGCAGTGTGCTCCTGAGCTATGTCCCGCATTGACTCGTTTATTTGCGCTTTCGTACTCCGCAGGCCAAGTTCCGTCTTCTTGGAAGACTGCCTATGTTCACCCTGTGCCTAAAAAGGGCGATAGATCGGACCCATCAAACTACAGGCCAATCGCTATTACCTCCATGCTCTCTAAGGTGATGGAGCGTGTGATAAACACGCAGCTCCTTGGTTACCTAGAGAGTCACGACTTGTTGAGTGACCGTCAATATGGTTTTCGACACGGCCGCTAGATTGGTAACCTTCTTGTGTACTTCACTCACCGATGGGCTCTTGCAGTAGTGAGTCAAGGCGAGGCCTTGGCCGTCGGCCTGGATGTGGCTAAGGCGTTTGATAGGGTAGGGCTTTGATAGAAGGCCACGGTGCCAGCGTGGCCTTCTATCGAAGTTACCATCTTACGGACTTCCCAAGGGTTTGTGCAAATGGATTGCCAGCTTTTTGTCCAACAGATGCATTAGAGCCGTGGTCGATGGCAGTTGCTCTGATAGCATGGAGATTAACGCTGGCGTCCCACAAGGATCCGTGCTGTCTCCGACGCTGTTCCTTTTGCATATTAATGATATGCTATCCATCGATGGCATTTATTGCTATGCAGTTGACAGTACCGTTGATACCAATTACTCGGGCCGTGCCAATATCCCTCGTTCTGTTGTGGAGGAAAGCCGTGGACGTCTTGTGTCTGAAATCGAGAGTACTCTCGACGAGATCTCTGATTGGGGACGACTTAATTTAGTCCAGTTTAACCCCACTAAGACACAAGTCTGTGCGTTCACCACTAAGAAAACCCCGTTCGCTGTAATACCTCAATTCCAGAACACAGCCCTTAGCATGTCAAAGAGCATCGGGATCTTAGGTGTCAATATATGCTTTAATGTGCAGTTCCGTGAGCAGCTTGAGGACAAGGTCAAGCTGGCGTCTAGAAAGCTAGGTGTGCTTAATAGGGCGAAGAAGTACTTCACCTCGCGCAATAGGTTATTACTTTATAAGTCGCAAGTTCGGCCGCATATGGAGTACTGCTGGCACCTATGGGCGGGAGCGCCTGAATACCAACTTGGACCACTTGACTCGGTGCAGAGACGAGCCATCAGGATTGTCGACGATCCTGAACTCTCAAACGGTCTAGAATCACTACGGGTGAGAAGAGATTTTGCTTCCCTGTGTGTTTTCTACCGATTGTATAACGGTCAGTGCTCTGAAGAATTGTTTGACATGATGCCCACGGCCACTTTTTACCATCGCACCTCTCGCCATCGGCAGGGAGTTCATCCTCACATCTTAAAAACAATGTCATCCCGCACTTTGCGGTTTCAAAGAAGTTTTCTTCCCCTCACTTTGAAGTTGTGGAATGAATTGCCTGCCGAGGTTTTCCCGAATAAGTTCAGCATGGGGTTTTTTAAAAAGGGAGTTAACAATTTTTTACGGGGTCGGCGCTAGTGATCCTACTGGTGTTGCTAGCGTCCATAGGCTGCGGTGACTGCTTCCCATCAGGCGGGCCGCATGCTTGTTTGCCACCTTGGTGGTATAAAAAAAAACCTCCCGGCGACTAAGGGAAAACAAGAAGACGGGAAGGGCTGGATTAACTACCACCTATACTGCAATCCCCAAGACGCCTACCAAGCGTGGGGATTATGGAAACCTGTCCCTTGTTTAGCAGTGGACATCTTAAGGCTGCTGATGATGATGATGAGATAAGATTTTTGATTTACTTTTCTAAGGACGATCTTGAAGGTTTGAATTTGTTGTCATGAGAGACAAGGTTGGTTCATGATAGTATTTTCGAGGTCACACATCGAGAATCATTTCTTCGTATTTCAGCTCGCTCCTCTGAAGTGGAATAAATTGTTCCACTCAAATCACCCAGGTGATTTGATTCCGAGGTGTTAGGAGTGGAGTAACTAATCACCCAGGTGATCAAAGTGGAATAGACCCTAATTTTTTTAATGAATGCGAATCGTCTTTGTGCTATTGTTACTAGCTTTCGGTGAAGGAAAACATCGTGAGAAAACCAGCATGTCTGAGAAAGCCTAACTAGCTTTCGAATGACGTGTGAAGTCCGTGTCAACCCGCACTTGGCCAGCGTGGTGGACTATGGCCTAAGCCCCTTCATCATGAGGGGTAGCCCGTGCTCAACAGTGAGACATAAACAAGGGCTGGTATTATTATGTCTTCGTATTTAGAAGAAGAAGATGAACTACATCATGGAGTATTTCCGCTTTAAAGTCATTTAAAATAAATATTGGCTGATAACCTGGTAATATAATATTTAACTACTGCTGCTATGGTATCCTATGGCACGAATATTCGATTTGAAGTGCAACAATGTTGCGATACATCGATACAAAGTTATTTATCGATGACTATAATCGAGTTCTCTTGTTGCATTGTTTCATTGGGGTTTCGAACGTGACTCGAATTGTTTATGTAATTCCACCATTGATCCTTATTTATTACTCCATAAAGTCTAAATTATGTACTTATCACGCCACTCAGATATGATTTAGGGCTACATTATTGTACCGGTTTACCTGATTCTGTCAAGATCTTTATTGGAAGCGTTGTAAACATAATGATTAGTACTTTGATAATATTATAATAATATCTTGTGTAAGAGGCACGACGATTATTTAAATCTTTAGCATAATATTATATCATATCGTCAAATACACAAAATAAAGAGAATAATAATAAATCACTTACAAGTTTAATTCTTCAAACCGTACTGTTATCCCGAAGAGCGTAGACCGCTGACTGTCCCGTGACCGCTGTATGAATGTCCCGTCTCAGCTTGCACCGCGTTTATATAGGCACACCGGCTGGGGTGCTAACACGGCCCTCCTGCACAGGTGCCTGCCCTCAGGCACCATGAGCTTGAGTGGGCCAGATACAGTGCATATCAACTTTCTGTAAAACATAATTTTGCATTACAACATTATCCAGACATTACTAGGACACTGTAGTTTCCTCTAGAAATTGTGCTCACATTGTCACAATGTAGCTACAAGACTACATGCCCTAATCAAATGACACAGTATATGTCACCAAGACACTATAGCATTCTCCGCCATTACGCTCCCACTTGTAATGCAGATACACAACTACATTGTCTTAAATGACAGCACACGTCACCAAGACACTATAGCATTCTCCGCCATTGCGCTTGCAATGCAGATACGCGACTACATTGTCTTAATGAAATGTTGCAGTACCTATATATCACCAAGACACTGTAGCTATCCCTGCTATTGCGCTTACACATTGTCGCAATACAGACATACACTACATTGTCCCGATGGGATGTTACAGTATATATCACCAAGACACTATAGCCTTCTCCGCCATTGCGCTCCCACTTGCAATGCAGATACACGTACTACATTGTCTTAATGAAATGTAACAATATATATATATATCCACAAAATATTAAAAACTCTTAATAAAATTAACAAGGATTTAACTCTACTGAGATTCTTATTTATTATCATTAATAACTTTTAGTTATAATTGAAAACTATTACCGCTTATCAACCGTTCGGCCGTCCCCTAAACATAACCATATATAATAACCAGTAAAGCATTTTATAATGGTAAAGGTAGGTGCCGTCATTATACAAGTTATTATACCATTTCGTATAACTAGTAGGTAGATATTTGACGAAAATGCACATAATATAAATATTACCACGAAGAACCATTCTTTTCTAGTTCAAACGTAAATATTTTCAACACATTTTGCTTTCTACCTGCAAACTTTATAATTTTCTTTTTATCATGACAAATTACCAGGTTAATTTTAAAGCACTTCAATTATTTCAACAATAATTAATTATAGATTTTACGTGGATACATCACTACAACATGCGGTACGTATATTTGCAGTTATGAATACTCACAGTTTCCGTATCACAAATAATTACGATTATTAGATATCTACCAGATGTGGGTAGTAGATTCCTTCATTAAGCACTTAATTATTCACTTTCTGTATTAACTTTAAAATGCTTTTAACACGGTCAAAAATATCAAAATTATATCAAAGGATAGACAAACACAAATATAGTAGTGCCTTAACGTGTTACAGTTTACACTTCACAAAAACAACAATCGCCGATATTCGATATCTATTATATGTGGGAAGTAGATTCTATCATTAGGCACTTCTGCAACTATTCACTTTCTTTTTAGCACGGTCATAAATATCAAAATTAAATCAAAAGATAGATAAACACATCTATAGTAGTGGGTTAACGTGATATAGTTTACATTTCATAAAAACAACAATCGCCGATATTCGATATCTACTAGATGTGGGTAGTAAATTTTGCAATTAATCAGTTTCTATGTATTAACCATAAAAATACCTTTAACCATTTAACATAAAAACAAAAGTATATTATATATAAGAAAAATAAAAACAGCTATAGTTTGTGGGCTAGCGAGTTACTTATCCCACTTCTGATGTAATAGGCACGACGATTATTTAAATCTTTAGCATAATATTATATCATATCGTCAAATACACAAAATAAAGAGAATAATAATAAATCACTTACAAGTTTAATTCTTCAAACCGTACTGTTATCCCGAAGAGCGTAGACCGCTGACTGTCCCGTGACCGCTGTATGAATGTCCCGTCTCAGCTTGCACCGCGTTTATATAGGCACACCGGCTGGGGTGCTAACACTTGGGACAATGCACACACTATCAACCGATCCCAAACTAGGCCGGGTCTGTACTATGGAAAACACTATGATACTGATACTAATACTGATACTGAACAAAGGCCTCCCCCATAGAAGGGAAGGGTTGCCGTAATCCCCACGCTTGGCAGGAGGCTTGGGGATCGCAGTATGTAATCCAATAGAAAGACGCTGATGCCCGTCTTCTTGTTTTCCTTTGGTCGCCTCTTACGGACACCCAACGGGAGGAGATGGGAGAGTGCTTGGTGGGAATCGAACCCGTGACCCATCGGGTAGCAGTCAGGGTGTCTAACCACTAGACCAACGGGCCCGTACATCTGTGGTCTTTTCGTTGTTGAGTTCGGGTTATCGGGATTTTTACTTACTGAAACCTCCCCGATAGGCTTCATCGACGGTATATAGAGACTGGGCACTCCCATCGGACCTCGCTAGAGACTCTTCAACGCCAGATGCTCGGTAGAATACGTTTCAAGGGCGGTAGCAGAAATGTTTACTCCCCTGGAGATTAAGTGATTGCTATTAGGTCTTTCTCTCGTCTAAGTAACAAAGATATTAATATTTAAACATAAATAACCATAGCGTTTCCCAACAGGTGGGTCTTAAAATGAACATGGACAAGACGAAGATCATGTCTAATGTCCATGTTGCACCCGTACCGGTAGTTGTTGGGAACGATACTCTCGAAGTTGTTGACCACTACGTATACCTAGGACAAACTGTCCAGTTAGGTCGGTCCAACTTTGACAAAGAGGTCGCCCGAAGAATCCAACTCGGATGGGCAGCGTTCGGGAAACTACGCGATATCTTCTCGTCCAAAATACCGCAGTGCCTGAAGACGAAGGTTTTTAACCAGTGTGTGTTGCCAGTGATGACATATGGTACCGAGACGTGGTCTCTAACGGCTGGCCTTTTAGAAAAGTTCAGAGTCACACAACGAGCCATGGAGAGAGCTATGCTCGGAGTTTCTTTGCGCGACAGAATCCGAAACGTGGAGATTCGCCGAAGAACTAAGGTCACCGACATAGCTCTCAGAATCTGCAAGTTGAAGTGGCAATGGGCAGGCCACATCGCTCGAAGAACCGATAACCGTTGGGGAAGAAAGGTTCTCGAGTGGCGACCACGAACCGGAAGACGCAGCGTTGGCAGGCCTCCCACTAGGTGGACAGACGACATTGTGCGCGTCGCAGGTAACCGGTGGATGCAAATAGCCAATTGTCGTTCATTGTGGCGTTCTAAGGGGGAGGCCTATGTTCAGCAGTGGACGTCTTCCGGCTGATGATGATGATGATGATGAACCATAGAGTTTATGTAATAGGAATAGAGTACGCGTTGGTCTATGGTCACCTTAAACAAATCGTAGGCAGGTTTTCCTCCAAGAGGCAGGTGAACTGAACCATTTAAAGTAATATTAAAAGAGTTTTATTAATGTGTAAGTGACAAGTAGTGATGTGTTTGATATGTGAAAAGCGCAAATGTCGATAAATTGAGCTGACGGTATAGTATCTATTGTCGTGTACCTGATATTTATGTATTTTGATATTCTTACTCATGCCTACGTGTTTTTACTTGAATTAAGCATTCTATAGTACTTGATAATTCGTATTCTAAGTAAATATCAATAGTATTTGCGTTAAAAACGACATCTAACGTGGAAATACAAAAACTTCATCCCGCCCGCCCAAACTACGCGCCGCCCATGAGAAAATCACTTGCTGCTGCCCGTGTCTAGTTCCGAAATGAATATAGATGTCGCTGATCCAGTAGGGTGCATAAATTTAAAAAAAAACTTGAGAACGTTTGAGGAAGTAAAATTATTATGGGCTTTTTCATTTTTGTAGTAGCTTATTTGTTGTATTTATAATGTTTTTTTTAGTAAGGTTAACCAGTGCCCTAGGAGTAATCGCTGTACTAGTGGCTGAGGGACAATCGTTTGAACCTTACAGTGATATCTCTAAAAATATTTATGTTATTGTATTGTAAGTAATTTTACAGATTCCAAGGCAAGGCTCTGAGGGGCACCTGGTGCACACCCCATCGAATTGTTGAACCACAGAATGGTTTCACCACCTAATTGGGACCTGGAGGTGACCCACTCATGTGCTGATGTGAGAGCCGCAGTATCAGAGATAGATAGATATAGAATAGAATAGAATACTCTTTATTGTACACCAAGAAGATATTTACAATATAAACTTAGAACTAAAACATAAAATGTACAAATGGCAGTCTTATCGCTATAAGCAATTTCTTCCAGACAACCATTTTGCACCAGAAACACAATTAGAATAAATGGGCAGCTGGTGGTGTACTACAAATATATACATGGGACACACAAACATAAACTTATATATATATAAATATACTCAACAGATTTCACAAATACTATACATATATGTATATTTAATTATTCAAGTACATTATATTATATTATATATATATATATATATATATTATGTGTAATAAATCGTAGAACATGGTAACAATTATGTCTAATCTGTAGTTGAAGAATGGTGCGATTTTACCATCTGTTTCAATGATAACAGAGTCTGAGCACGTCTAATAGGAACAGGCAGATCATTCCACAGGCGGGCAGCCTGAACTGAAAAGGATTTATCAAAATAGCTTGTAGAATGCACTGGTATTTGCAACTCTAAGTTCTCTGATGACCTCAAGCTCCTAGAATGTGTTAAATGCAAGAATTCAAAACGATCTTTAAGATATGAAGGAGGAGGATATGGAGGAGGATATATGCTGCAAGTAGTCTAGCATCAGCAGCTAGTCTAGCAGATCAGTACGTTTTTCATGGGTACGCGTATCGGTTACCGTCAAGGGAACAACCCATCTGTCAGGTTATTAAGAAAAAAAAAAGAAGAATATTTCTAAAGGTGGCTTCTGTTATTGTTGCAGTGTGCGTGGGCGCGAAGCATGCGTGGCATCACGTGACCAGCCAATGGCGTCCGAAGCACGCCCGCGATCGCCAACAGATGGCGGTAGGAGGCGGCGCGAATACTCCAGGTCAATGTGAAAAACTAACACTTCAGTAATCGGCTTTGGAACTGCGATCTAGTTGCTATCTTTATTTGTCATTAATGAATCTATCTGAACTATTGGCATGAAAGAAAGAGACACAAGTATTAAGTAATTGGGTTACCATTTCATTATTGGCAATGCAATAAAAATAGATGGCAGATGCCAATAGATAGGTTCTAATATCTGTCAGTAACCATGTACGAAAATTGTAAACATTGCTACGAGGTCGCGGTGTCGCCAAATCGCAAACGTCCGACTATTTATAGTCGCCACGTCTTCCGTCTGTCTGTCTGACACCTGCCGTGCAGACGATTTCTAATGTTTGCGCCGAATCGTTAGGATCTTTTTAGCGGGCAAGTGTCAATTATATCGCAGTTCAAAGCGCGAACAGCTCGGCCACGAGTCATCTGGTCAGATTTAACTCCTGAACCGGAGTGGGTCGCGGGGAATCCTCCCGGAATTCGGCGTCGAAACGCGGGGGAAGCTCGGCCGCTCTAAATCGGTCACATTTGCCGCCAAGCTTTTCGGCGAGCCGCGCGCGCGGTCGTTCCCGCAGCTAAATATACCGGCGTCGTGTGCGCAGGTCCCCGTACGTGACGCTGGGCGCGGTACGGTACGCCGTCCGGCGCGCTCCGCCGCCGCGGGCCTGTCCCTGCCGCTGCTGCTCCGAGGAGGCGGTCGCGGCGTGCCTCGGCCGCGCCAAGCCCGATCGACGCACGCTGGATCGCTTCCAACGCCGGCTGGGCCGCGGCGCGCGCGAAGAGCGGCCCTCGCGCCAGAAACACCTGCAGGGCCTGCAGGCCCTCACGGAGCGCCTTCTGCCGCGCTCCCATCCCGCGCCGCAACCGCCGCCGCCGCCTCCGCCACCGCCACCGCATTCGGCGCCCGTGCTGCCACCCGTACCGCCGCCCCGCTCCCGGCATCGTCACAGCCCACCGCGCGGTCTCTCCGTGGACCGTTGTGATGAGTTCAACGCCGACAATATTACGCTGGACCGTGTCGAATCGCGCTCGATAGTTGGCTCGTACGCCCAAAAGACTATTCCGTACCGCAGCGCGTCGTTCTCTCAGGGTGATTTCGCGCAAGATAAGTATTATCGAGGGCCTAATCGACAGCAGTCAATTTTCGATTTCGGTAAACGCACCGCGAAGTCGGGAGTGGCATCGGCGAACGATAAACGTCGTGATGCTGAATCCGTGAGCCTTGGGACTGATGAAAACACGACGGAAGGCGGCTCGGTCGCGTCGGTCGACTCCGCCGTGGGGTCAGATGAGGGGCTGCTAGCACACGCGTCACCGGCGCCTCGGTCGCCACCGCCGGACGTACCACATAAGCAGCTCGGTGCTCGTTCACTGACGCATCCGCTGCCGCGACGCATAACTCCTGTGCGGGAGGAGGGCGCGGCCCAAGCTGGAGGCAGTCTGCCTGCGTTGATGGCACCGCGCGTTTTACACGAACTTCGCGAAGAAAGTGACGGCTCGCAGGCCGATAGTGCTCAAGCACACAGTGAAGGAACTTCGCCGCTAGAACCCGCTCAGTCTTTCGCTTTTCCACCTCTGCCCGCTCCTCCTTCGAACGCGTGTGTTAATGTGGACTGTGAATGTTCTAATTTCCCTAGTACTATTGAGGAGTGTCCAAACGAAATTGAAAATTTAATTCCTGTGCCTGTGTATGAGTGTATAGTGAAACAGTGGTCGAACGATTTACCCCAGGAGGAAGCTGCGCAGCGTTCCGACGGTGCATCAGATGCATCGTTAGATAGAGATAAAGAGGATGAAACGATAACCAGTGAGCAGGTTGCGAGTTTGTTGGCTGCTGTACAAGACCCTTGCACGCCTGCCCCTATCGGTGCTAGAGAAAGACGTCGACCTTCCGATAAGTCAAAGAGAAGGAAGGGGATTTATATTACAACGCCTAGTGATGATGGAGGTGAAGAGGAGGACCCAACGTCAATAAATGGCTGTAAACGTGAGAGTAGTGAAGCTTCCTTACAAGAAATGCGATTGTCGACTGAAACTCGAACTTCCTCTTTACTTGGTGACAAATCGGATGATTCTTTTACAAACGGGCCACCAAGCCCTTCAGATACTACAGCACCCACGTGGCCGAGATCCGAGGAGCTGAAGGCAAGACGTGCGAGGTTTTACCAACAAAGTTCTGACGAGAGAGATGATGACTCTTACCGAAATTCCACGAGACGAAAATATGGAGACTCTCCTTCCGAAGTCGATAGTGATACGTGCTCGAGAGACAGGACTGCCTCGCCGTCTCCATTCAGTCCATCTGACGCTTCCGATGTTGAAGCGAGACGGCACCAAACTTGTAGAGGGCCATTCGGGAAAAATTTAGAGGCGCCGGCGAGCCGGTCAGTAGAAGTCGGAAGAAGGAGTCTGTCTGACGCTACAGTCCCTTGTCGTAAAACAAGTGTAGGGGCTATGACAAGTCGCTGCACCGGCCGTGGACCAACCCACGTTCGGGCCACATCGTCGCCTTCTAAGCTAGCTGGGGTGAAACCTGGTGCGGACCTTCTGGCCGAGCTCCTGCGCGGCAGCTCGGAGGCTCTCTCCAACTCGTCCACCTTCGACAACGTTGTACTGACGCTACACCAGCACAATGTGAGTACATTTAAAACATCCTTTGTAGTTGCTATTGACCCCGATTACATCCGCAGAAAGAGCCACAAAGTGAAACACTGCAAATACTGTTATGATGTTTATCTCAGCAGAAAATAGCTTAAGAACAAACGATCTTGTGTTATTGCCAAAGTTTATTTGAGTTTATACACTGAGATTTTTGTCAGTTGCGTTCGTGGACGCTAGTGAAATATACAATTTCGTTTTGAGTTTTTGTTAATCCGCGATCATATTCAGGGTCGTGTGTTGTTTTTAAATACATTACTTGTATTCCCCGGCGTCTCTCGGGCCAATGTCGTGTGAATCATGCAACAGCTGTTCCAGGGGCATTAAAAATCTTAAGGGCAATCGTGTTTATTTTAAACCGCTGTCACTAAACTGGAGATTAATCGTTGAGGACGGTGATGCACAAAATGTTTGCGCACGATGTGAATATTGGCCAAATCCAATTTAAGAATCTACTTACGTATTTTAGTACTAATGTTTGCAATGGTTTTACGTAGATAAAAAAAGATCAAAGCAATCCTGAATGAATTTGTCTCGTTGAATGAAGACGTGGCTGCAGCTGTAATTTCTAAAACATCCAGTAAAATAATTAGCAGTATCTTAATTCGAAGATTTCTCATAAATCGTCAATCATCAAATGGAATAAAAAGCAATAAATTGCGTGGTCAATTTTCTATAACTGTTGCGGCTTCTCTTTTACTAACTACGCCTTCGTTAACGGCTGTTATTTTCATTACTGCCGACGCCCAATTAAAATTATTTACGATAACTACGTCACAAAACTTCCGTTTATTATTATTTATTTGAGGTATAAGCACGTAATCTGGCAGCGGGTAAAGTGTTAAATGTTAACGTTCTAGCACTCCATAAAAAGATAAGGTTAAAGTATAGCGCGAACACTACGTAGTCGTCTCTAAAGATAATAAATACTCAGATTTCAATTGACTTAATACCTATTACCAATTCGGGACCGACTGAGAATCGGATATTACTACGGTATTCTTAAACCTCTTATAGATCAGTGTCCTTTTTACAATATTATTTAGGTTCTCTGTTATACCTATTATTAAGGTATTTTAATACGATGTTAAATCTGTCATTTTGGTATACATATAAATACCATCTTCATCTTTCTTTTCTGGCTCTCTTACTAGGATTGATTTCAGTTGTTTGGTCGGTGAATTTGTGCACATTGTATCACATATATATACTTACTTATCATAATGCCGAGTCCTTTACGGCTTACGCAGAGAGGAATAGGGTTATTCATTCATAATTTTACCTTCAGACTAAACCCGGGTAATTATTTGCTGAAGCCTGTATCCATCCCCTTCAACATGTATTCGCTTTACCATAACTTCATTTCACATACTGTATTTATTTTTACTTCCACCTTATTTCCACTAAATTATTTTCTTTATAACCTTCTATAAAGATGATAAAGTAAAATTGAAAATCCACCACCACCACTTTGCCATCCAGCCCGGTTTAAATTAGATTTTTTCTGCACTACGCCACCGACCTCGTTCTCGGTACTCGTTTCCGTGATTTTTCTTTTTACTAGTAGCATCGTCGAGCAAACTACGTTAATGTAACGTCACGAATTCTGTAATGTTGTGGAAAATACGTGTGACTTCAGCGAAAATTTATGCATCAACGTCATTAGTCGTCAATAGTCGTAGCTCCGTTTAAACTTTTTAAAGTGCTATTTTCAAAATGTTGTGAATTTAGATTCTCATTAGAATGTTGAACGCCTGGATGTTCATAAAGTAATTCAGAATTCTATTTATCATTTCAAATGCAAGTATCATTATTATCATCTAAAACAACAGCTATGTATTTTATGTCAAAGAAACTAAGAGTAGTTATAACATAAACTTTACAATTATAATTATTAAGGAAGTAAATAATTGGACTATTTCCAAAGGTCACATTGAGAAATTTATTAACTTTATCGAAACACACGAGACTTTGAAAACAATTTTCACCTGACTACTTTTAAAAGTTGACAAAAAACATTTTCTTGATTGAATTGAAATAAATCTTTCGTTCTCAATGATGTCTATGTCGATATTTATCACACTTTTAAATACATAATATATCATTGTATATTGTTTTATTTTATCGGTCACACAATAAAACGTTGTGCTACAACCGATCGATGAATCATCAGGTCAAGAAACTATGTGGAGCTGCTTTATTTAGCCCGTGACCGTTGATACAGTATTTACACGTGGACTTAATGTATTCATATATTTTGTGCATGGGAAAGTCCAAAAGACTTCGAGTCGTGTACTCTTCTTTAAACTTACACTATCTCGAAATTACAGACTATTGTGACGAAATTACCCCTTCCAGTAGTTTGCGTTTGAATTTTGAAGAAGAAGAAAGTAAAAAGCCATTGCTGAACAACAACAGAGGGAACTAATAGATCACAAATGAGGCTCCATTATTTTTTGACGCGGGGGAAATCTTCATAAGATCCCCGGGAGCCGTGGGGCTCGACCGGGGTATGTGGGATTCTTACCCACTAAAACTCCCGCGGCTGTCGCATCGGCACATGAGAGGGGACCCTGGTCTCTCCGGTGGGATCTGCACCGGGGGCCCCTCAGTGCCTTGCCTTTGAGCCCGACCCCCGGGAAACGGTCACGGTGCTCACGGGGACGGTGGTCGCAACCCCGCCGTCGTCCTCCTCGGAGTCGGCGCCGTACTCAATGGACGATCTAGGGCCCACACCCCGAACGTCCAGCGACTCCGACGGACAAATGAGGCTCCATATACTAACCCCGTAACGTGTAACCTGTACCCGTGGGTGGTCCGGGTAAGAATCACCCTTTCATGTCCTCCCATTGGGTGTCTGTAAAAACAAGAAGACGGGCAGCAACATCTTTCTATTAGATTACCTACACCTACTGCGATCAAGACGCCTGCCAAGAGTGGGAATTATGGCAATCCCTCCCTTCTAAGGGGGGCCTTTGTTTAGTAGTGGTCACCTTTCAGCAGCTGATGATCATACTAACGTGCACTAATGGGTCAGTTCGGTATCAACGAGCATCTTAATAGAATGAGGCTAAGTAATGTAGATACATCAGTTTCTATGAAGGCAGAAAAGAGTTAATTCTTAACTTACTATGTAACTGCGATGCTTTTGTTATATGCAGGGTAAATCATCTAGAAATAGGAAATACCTACATCGGATGATTATGTACAACTCCAAGTTGGCGCAATTGTGAGATATCTTCGTGAACCTTTCAAGACGTCAGCTATGGAGTAAAGGGCTAGGGAATGCACAATGGCTCCAAGAGGGTCGAAGTATGTTGCGTACGGTATCTGTGGTACGGTGTGCCCGGCCCAATTTGTAGCTGATAATAATATAATAGAATGTAATAGATAGAACTAACTGAGTCGTGTTGAGTTTCTCCTACCTCGATAATATAAAGTTATTATGAAAATTTTAAAGCAAAATGACTTTATAGTGTGTGTATAATACACAGTTGTATGCATTTCAGACTCATGAGACACAATTAAGACCAAAACCTAATAGTATGATTAATTTATGAGATAAAAGTCCTATAGTTTGTATTGATTATGAATTGAAATATATTGCCCCTGGATACTAAATCGATGCTAATACCCCGCCAATTGCAGATTCCAAAGTTTATTACAAATAATATCTTATAAATATAGCTTTTGCGTTGCATTTATCACAAAGTTTACAACTAGCTTACAAAGAACTTAAAAGTTTATCAAACAAACGTTAGTTAATGTATATTCTTCTTCAATTCGAACGAAAATAATCTCTATCGAACAAAATACTTTTCAAAGTTGGCTACTAGTTGCGTCTTTATTTCTGAGTACTGTATCTTTCTGCGAATTATAATAAGCGATCTATCGAATCGTTTCTTCGAACAACTGTTCTGTTTTGTCAATAAGTAGAGTATATCTACAGCTGTTGTATTATTGTTTGAGCTCAAAATATTCTCTACGTAGATACGTGTTTTAAATTCTTATATTCTTAAATAAGTCCTTTTCTAACTAAATTTGGTTTGCGTTCCAAGACCAGTTAGCGCTTCCCTAGGACATGTCCACTGTAGATCCTGGCTGACAGAAGTCACAAAACCGGCACGCGGAAGCGAAAGATGCGAGCTACAGGTTACAGACTACGTCGACATCGCTAATTAGGTTACCTATTTCATCTTTTGAATGAAACAATTATAATTTGGAGTTGGTTGCGTTAAATAGGTTCGCAAGTTGTAAAATATATGGTTCTAATTTCAGGCTAAAATGGAGATTTAATTTTGGTGATTATTTACTATTTTTACCAATAAAAACAAAGTTATTTTTTTCCATTACTAATACTAGATCTTGTTGAAAGTTAAACATAAGCCAATAAAAACTTGTTACACGTGTAATAAGTAAGTAAAAACGTTTTTCGATCTAAACTGAAGAAAATATGCCTAATTTCTATGATTAAATGAGACTACAGCTTATTTACATCTAATGTCTTAGGGGTCGGCAACGCGCTAGTGATTCTTCTGGTGTTGCTAGCGTCTATAGGCTACGGTGGCTGCCTACCATCAGGCGGGCCGTACGTTTGCTTGCCACCTTGGTAGTATAAAAAAAATTATCATATATACACACATCAAAAGTGTCTAGGGATCAAGCATTTTTGGGCAAAAAAATGGGCAGAAGAACAATGGCGTTTCGTGTGCTTTTCTGATGAGTCTCGTTTTGGTATGAGACCGGATACAAGACGTATATGACACTGGAGAACCCCTGGACGCCAACAGCGATTAAAATCCTGCCAGGAAGTCCATCCTTATAGTGGTGGAACCATCATGGCGGGTATTTGGATCGGCGGAAGAACTGAGTTGATTTGGATCAGAGGCAACCTCAACGCTCAAATTTATGCTGAGACGATTGTATCAGACGTCATCGTTCCTCTACAAGTGCAAATCGGTCCCTTATTTCAGTTAATGCATGATAATGCACGACCGCACACCGCAAGAGTTGTAAGACAGACTCTCGCCGCAGCTAACATCAATGTCCTGCCCTGGCCTGCTCAGTCGCCAGACTTGAACCCGATTGAGCATGCATGGGATATGCTACAGAGAAGAGCTCTGCCGAATATGGAGGGTATCCAGTCGCAAGAAGACCTTTTTTTGTTGTTGCAACGAACATGGGCGGCCATTCCACAGCGTGATTTGGATGAACTCATTTTGAGTATGCCAAACCGATGTTCTTGTGTTGTTAGTGTTCGCGGTAGAAACACGGATTATTAATTGTTTAAGTTACCCAATAAAATTTTAAAGAAAACTGTTATTTCAGTCTTTTTTTCGAACTTTTGTGTTAGTGGTTCAAATGTCAAAAATCCCTTTATTAGGAAAATGGCAAATTTCTTTATTAATGCAAAGGTGACTTGGTTTATCGTTACTGTGACAAACGAAAACACTTTATTTGATGAATCCTTAAAGAAAATTTTAATTAATATCAATCAGGAGAAAAGTTATTGCAAAAATATATGTTGATCCCTAGACACTTTTGATGTGTGTATATTTACCGAAGAATTGAATAATAAAAGCAATAAAAAATTGTATGAATAAAATCTTTTTTAAAAATAATTGAACCGACTTCAATATCACTGAAAAGTATAAAATAATTTAAATACACACATCAAAAGTGTCTAGGGATCAACATATATTTTTGCAATAACTTTTCTCCTGATTGATATTAATTAAAATTTTCTTTAAGGATTCATCAAATAAAGTGTTTTCGTTTGTCACAGTAACGATAAACCAAGTCACCTTTGCATTAATAAAGAAATTTGCCATTTTCCTAATAAAGGGATTTTTGACATTTGAACCACTAACACAAAAGTTCGAAAAAAAGACTGAAATAACAGTTTTCTTTAAAATTTTATTGGGTAACTTAAACAATTAATAATCCGTGTTTCTACCGCGAACACTAACAACACAAGAACATCGGTTTGGCATACTCAAAATGAGTTCATCCAAATCACGCTGTGGAATGGCCGCCCATGTTCGTTGCAACAACAAAAAAAGGTCTTCTTGCGACTGGATACCCTCCATATTCGGCAGAGCTCTTCTCTGTAGCATATCCCATGCATGCTCAATCGGGTTCAAGTCTGGCGACTGAGCAGGCCAGGGCAGGACATTGATGTTAGCTGCGGCGAGAGTCTGTCTTACAACTCTTGCGGTGTGCGGTCGTGCATTATCATGCATTAACTGAAATAAGGGACCGATTTGCACTTGTAGAGGAACGATGACGTCTGATACAATCGTCTCAGCATAAATTTGAGCGTTGAGGTTGCCTCTGATCCAAATCAACTCAGTTCTTCCGCCGATCCAAATACCCGCCCATACCATGATGGTTCCACCACTATAAGGATGGACTTCCTGGCAGGATTTTAATCGCTGTTGGCGTCCAGGGGTTCTCCAGTGTCGTATACGTCTTGTATCCGGTCTCATACCAAAACGAGACTCATCAGAAAAGCACACGAAACGCCATTGTTCTTCTGCCCAATTTCTGTGTTCAAGAGCCCATTGATATCGAATCCTACGATTGTGCATTGCTATAGGTGGTACCCGTAGCGGTCTTCGGGAATGAAGGTTCACTTCATGCAAGCGGTTTCTGACTGTTTGGTCGCTAATTAAGTTCCCTGAAGAGTGATGAAGCCTCACGGCTAACATCATGGCAGTTATTGTTGGAGCTCTTCGAGTTAAGATTTGAATATATCGGTCTTGTCTCCGTGTGGTGCAGCGATACCGTCCTCCATGGCGCTCAGCCACGGTACCAGTGCTTCGGTAACGTGTCCAAAGTCGACTGATAACACTCTGACTTGTATTCAGAGCTAAAGCCACAGTACGTTGCCGGGAACCAGCTTCTATCATTCCCACGGCTCTGAGCATTTCTTCCCTGCTTAAATGACGTCGCCGCTCCATAATAACGTTGGTTTTAATCAGTAGTAGGGAAACAGTAGCACTAATAATGTCTTCAATGCGTTGTATGTTTTTATAGGGAAAATATTGACAGCTGATTTTCATCTTTTACTCGAATTTGATTCACAGTTCCTGATTCAAATTATGAAATGCACCAAAAAGGATCCATATAAATTTATAAAATCATAAATTTATTACAAAGCCACATCTCAATCTCAAGAAATCCGCTTAAAAATGCTTGATCCCTAGACACTTTTGATGTGTGTATTATTGAAGTTGGTGTTAGCTTACCGGCTGTGTATTTTTGGCACCAACTTCAATAATATTTAAATTATTTTATACTTTTCAGTGATATTGTAGACGGTTCAATTTAAAAAAAAAAAAAGATTTTATTTTAGACTTTTTAGTGATATTTTCATATATAAAGATTGAACCATCGAAGACCGTAAAATGATCTAGGTAGGTTATGATCACATTATCGTCTACATAGTTTTACATAATTCATGTTTCTTCAGAAAAAAATATCCGGTCGTAATGAAATTTGCATGGAATCATGACAGTAGTTTACTCTCTCGAATAAAAAAGAATCATCGAAATCGGTTCATAATTATCAGAGCAATGTAATGGAGAACATCAGTTTTATGGTTTTTACCAGATAAATTCCTCCACATCGTTCATGGTCCTCCAGGAAGTTCTTATCCGGTTGTGATAAAATTCATACAGATTCAATACAGTGGTTTCTTCTTTCGAATAAAAAAAGAATCATTGACGGGCCCGTTGGTCTAGTGGTTAGTGACCCTGTCCGCTAACCGATGGGTCGTGGATTCGATTCCCACCAAGTGTCTGGGTGTTATTTATCTATTTAAGTATGTATTTACAAAAAAAAAATGTATATAAGTATTAGTATCAGTTGTCTGGTTTCCATAGTACAGGCTCTGCCTAGTTTGGGATTAGATGACCGTGTGTGGATTGTCCCAAGATATTATTATTATTGAAATTGGTAAATATTTGCCAGAGTTCTGACCATTTTTGTCCTTAAAAAGCGACATAAAGTCATCTATATAAGCTTTCCTGCAGCTTTCCTGCGCAGTCACCATTCTTGGTTTTTCAGGAACTACTTATTTCTAAGCAATAATTTTTTTATGGGACCCTATCAATGGATTGAAGAATGGATGGAAGAAAGATTTTTCAAATCGGTTCATAATTGCCAGAGTTCGGACATAAAAAAAAATATACAGACTAATTGAGAACCTCCTCCTTTTTTGAAGTCGGTTAAAAAGAATCGTAAAGGCCGCTCTCTCTATAGCCTATATTCAATATCTGTGGCTAAAGGTATTACCATAAATAATTCAAAGCGTTCGCGTAATGGGAAACACCGCGCTTTCCCAGAACGCAAATATGAAGATTATCAATCATCAAATGGTTATCGGCACAACGAATGGCGATGTTTACATGTCTTGCGATTACTAAGTGGCCAGATGATTCATTGTGTGTACCTTTACCCTTTGCAACTGATGAAACCTAAATTTGGAACATGAAAAAAATAACGATAGTTGAATATAAATCTAATAAAATTTAAACTAACATTTTAATATTACTATTACATTTTGAGTAGGTCCGTTGTTAGATATTCTGCCATCAAGTATATATCATCATCAGCCCATACCAGTCCACTGCTGGACATAGGCCTCTCCCAAGGCACGCCAATGAGCCCGATCTTTGGCTCTCCTGATCCAGTTTCTGCCAACCACTCTGCGAATATCGTCGGTTACCACCACCACCTGGTCACAGGGCGTCCTACACTTCGCTTCCTGATTCGCGGTCTCCACTCTAGAACCAGTTTACCCCAACGGTCATCGGTTCTGCGGCCAATATGACCAGTCCACTGCCACTTCAGCTGGCTAATCCTAGTAATGTAACATTTTTATGTTCGCTTGTGGAGGACACTGTAGCTGGTGAAATAGACTGGCTTAAGATAATATGCAATTAATTGAGACACAGGCCTCACCTAGTTCAGAAACCACTAGTAATTTAATGAAGGTAACTCTTACAACCAAAAAAAAGTTTCTTCTTGTATTTTTCTTACTTCTTATTCTTAGCAGCCTAAAAATGAAGGTTTTTAACCAGTTTGTGGTGCCAGTGATGACATAATGGTACTGAGACGTGGTCATTAACTGCTGGTCTTTTAGAAAAGCTGTCAATGAGCTATGGAGAGAGCTATGCTTAGAGTTTCTTTGCGCGACAGAATCCAAATTGTTGAGATTCGCCGAAGAACTAAATTCACCAACATAGCTCTCAGAATCTGAAAATTGAAGTGGCAATGGGCAGGCCACATCCATCGAAGAACCGATAACCGATGGGGAAGAAAGGTTTTTGAGTGGCGACCACGAACCAGATGACGCAGCGTAGGCATGCCTCCCTCTAGGTGGACAGGCGGCATTCTGCGCGTCGCAGGTAACCGGTGGACGCAAATAGCCAATAGTCATTGTGACGTTCTAAGGGGCCTCCCCCTTGTTGTTTTATCTCACTATGTTCAGCAGTTGACGTCTTCTGATGATGATGATTCTTAGAAGACAGGAGCCGGTGCAGTGCGGCTGTCTCCCGCAAGAGTATCGAAAGAACGTGCTTCTTCTTTTGTTACTAAGTTACGTAAAAAACTGCCAAATTTATAATGATCGCTTTGATTTCATAGGCTAAGTGTGTTATTAACCGTTGATATGAGTCCATATAATAATACCAGCCCTTGTTTATGTCCCACTGCTGGGCTCGGGCCTCCCCTCAAAATGAAGGGGCTTAGGCCATAGTCCACCACGCTGGCCAAGTGCGGGTTGGCGGGCTTCACACGTCATTCGAAAGCTTTCTCAGACTTGCAGGTTTCCTCACGATGTTTTCCTTCACCGAAAGCTAGTAACAATCGCACAAATACGATTCGCACATGATTCATTAAATAAATCAGAGGTGCGAGCCGGGGTTTGAACCTGCCGCACCTTGTTTCCAAGGCAAGCGCTCGGCCACTGAGCTGTTACTGCAGTATGAGTCCATAATCTATATTAACGACCTTCCAAAAATAATGACTGACCCATGTGTACTATTTGCAGATGACATTTCCTTGCTCACATCGTGTCAGAATGAAATGAACCTACAGGAAAAATTATACATAATAATAAATAAAACAATAGACTGGATGAATGAACATAATCTTGAATTGAATATTGGAAAAACCAAATTAATGACTTTCCATCCCTACCAAAAACCACCGCTTAATATTAACCTTAGCATAAATAATACTCAAATTGAAACAATTAATAGCTTTACACTTTTAGGATTAACTATAGATACACATACTAACTGGAAACAACACATCCAAAAAATTCGGTCTAAACTTTCAAAATTTAGTTATGCTCTGTATGAAGTAAAGAAAACTACCGATTTCAAGACTGCCCTTAGTACGTATTACGCCTATGCTTATGCTTGGATAAGCTATGGCATTATCTTGTGGGGCAATAGTGTGGACGTGCCTACTCTATTTATTCTACAAAAGAAGTTGATCCGCATACTTATAAATATAGAACAGACCGTCAGCTGTAAACCTTTCTTTATTAAACATGAAATCCTTACACTTACATGTATCTACATTCTGGAAATATGTAAATTTACTAGAAAATACCCAAACTTCTTTACAACACGAGGAGACAGAAACACTAACCGTTCAGTAAGATACAAAAATATGCTAATGCCCCCTATGTCCCGGATAGCCCTACACTCATCTAGTCCCTTAGTAATGGCTATAAAAATTTATAATAAGCTCCCAGATTCAATAAAAAATGAAATTAATACAATAAAATTTGAAAGACTATTAAAAAAATTCCTAATAAGCAAAGCCTACTATACAATAAATGAATATATAAACGATAAAATTAAAAATTTTGTATGAAAATTTACATACTTAAATAAAATAAATATAATATGTAATTAATTATTGTTAATTAATATGAATTTAATAAATAAGGACTGTATTTTAATGTTATAACAAATAAATTAGTATAGGTATATTTTAATAGGTAAATAATAAATAAAATTGAAATTGAATAATGTTACACATAAAATTTACATAAATAAAATAAATATATAATTATTTATTGTTAATTAATTTGAATTTAATAAATAAGGACTGTATTTTAATGTTATAACAAATAACTTAGTAGGTATATTTTAATAGGTAAATAATAAATAAAATGAAATTGAATAATGTTACACATAAAAACATGAATAAGTTTTATTGTAAATATTGAATACTGAATATTAATAGGTGGTAGCTTTAAAAAAAAAAAAAAATTACCGTTCAAGAGTGTTAAGCCTCTTGTTGCGTTGAGCCTATTTGGAATGGATATTTTTAAAATTAAGTATAAAATTTTATAGCATCAGATACTAGACAATTGTATAAATAGGTAAGTACCTACTTAAGTAATAATAGTCCAATATTTTAATTATGCAGTGAACATAATTTACATAATAATATTTTACATTTAATAAAATAATACTTACCAATCAATTATAAAAATCGTAACATACATAAAATCAATTTAAATCTTTGTAATTAAACAACAACAATACACCTACCTATATGTTGAACTATGGTATCTTCCTCTCTCCTAATTTTCACTGTGCCCAACAGGGTCCATAATTGTTACTCAACTTTGCATTGTCACCTAATTATACATTATGGAAAAGTGAATAAATGAATATGAATATGAATAATGGATACATAATCCGGAATGAACGGCCAGAATGACGGGCCCGTTGGTCTAGTGGTTAGACACCCTGGCTGCTACCCGATGGGTCGTGGGTTCGATTCCCACCAAGTGACTGGGTGTTATTTATCTAGCTAAGTATGTCTTACAAAAAAAAAAAAAGTATTAGTATCAGTTGTCTGGCTTCCATAGTACCTCTGGTACCATAGGCTTCCATAGTACCATAGGCTCTGCCTAGTTTTGGGATCGGATGACCGTGTGTGGATTGTCCCAAGATATTATTATAAGTTTCACTAGAATCTTGTACTAACAAGAACCACTATCAGGAATAACATCTTCTGTCTGTTCTTTTCTATATTAGTTTAGACTTAGATAGTGGGTCCGATCAATAGGTTCTAACTTTTACATGAAATTGATTGGTGATTGGCAAAAAATCCCATCGTAAGTTTGGCACAAGGAAACGACCATCTATGTAATAACTAATCATCTAAGCCCGTCAAGGAAGTGTCTAGAAATCATTTTACTACTCAATTCAAGGTGGCTTTCTCCACGCTTTACCAATAAAGTATATTGACGGTATGAAAGCACTAGTACATTGCACAGCTTCCAGGAATGCACAGACGATCGATAGGCAAGTAGTAACTGAGATGTAACCTAGAAACAGACGTATACGCAAACACGACGCTACTATACCGCCACTGACCTAATTTGTTAGTGATTCATATGTAAGGGTAGATGTATACGAGTATGGAGTCTTGGGTCTCTAAAAGCTTGCATAGCAAAGGGATACGTGGAAAGCGCTTTGTGAAATTATGGAATAGCCAATTATTATTTTGATGAGTCTATTGGCACATTTTCCGGTATTAATTTTCAGAAAATTCATGATAGAATAAACCTTTTAAAGTGGAAGCTTAACTGATTTATGAATTATTAGTATGTTTAGTATATTAACTGAAATGTGATCATGTATTTCGTCAATTACATTCATGAATTTCAAACTATTATTGATAGTAACCGTATGAATGATATTAATAGTAGATCTACTAAAAAAACACGAAAATAAAGCAGATAAACTGAGATTGAGGAAATAATGTAAGCTTCTTACAATAACGAAAATCGAATTGTACTAATAAAATAATTTTGAATGGAAAACCATGATTAATCACCCTTATCAGCGATGCATTATTCAATACCTCCTATCTAGCGGACCACTTCGGTCATAATCTAATTTACTAATAAAAAAGGCAATTATTAGTACCTGTCAAAAAATCAAATGTGTCAGAAGTGGGATTTGGTTCGCGGCCACCATCTGGGCGGTAGCGACCGTGAACGCAAATTTTCTGATTTTACGTTTTCTCATTATTGCTTGATAATAAAATTTCTTTTGCAATTGCTATTACACTTGCGAAATCATCAATTAAAAGAAGAAGGTCAGAAGTGTTAAAGATGGAACTATAAACTAAAATTGGTTTAGATTGAATTATGGCTGCTGTTTACTTCATTCAAGCATAATAATTAAAAATCTGCGATTCCAATTTGCACAATTTTTTTTTTCAATTGCATGTTGATGCAATGGTGTTTATATTTTAAAATCCGTAGTGCGATCTCAGTGCGGATGCAGCGCATCTCGGAGTCGTAGGCGTTGCAATATTTGTTTTCAGTCTAGGCGCCATTTTTAAAATACATAATTAGGCGTAACATTTGGATTAATACTCAAAGGCGTAACAGGATGAATCGTGAAATAATGAAGAATAAGAGGCAAGTCTACTGAGAATAAGTAATTGTAATAACAATAAGAAGTTTGTTCAATCTGGTTTTGAGATATTGTTGACATTTTTACAGCAATTTAAATTAGGAAGTCATAACTAAAGACTAATATGTATATCTCTCTCAATATTAAACAAAAGGCTACTTATAGTCTAGTCAATTTACGTATTTTTATTCATGGTTATGTTGAAAGTATATTTGGTTTTTTAATATTATTCTTATTATGATTGTCATTAACTTGGTGTGCAGAGTGCATGAAAGTAAAATATTACCTATTTATTTTTTATAACATCCTATAACTGACGGTAATAGTTTTATTGATTTCTTACATATTTTATACTAGCTGACCCACGCAGCTCTGCCTGCGCTATTTTTACGTTAACTAAACTTTTAATAACAGACATTCGCATCGAATACATAACCTCCTTTTTTATAGTCGGTTAAAAATTGAGACCCACTTTTTACTTGCTCTCCGAAGCACGGACCCGTTTAGTTCAAATGGCGTTAAACGGTCACCCATCTATTTAATGATCTTACCTAACGTTGCTGAACCCGATCGATTACAAAACCTTGATAACAACTCTTTATGAGTGTTCCCTTACTGATTATTATATTATAGAGAAAAATTGATAAAATCGGACCAAGCGTATAAGTACCCATTTTGACTTTAATCCCCTCTCCCAAAAGAACCGTGCTAGATTACGGGATAAAAAGTATCCTATGTCTTACCTCGTAGTAAGATCTCAAATCATGCCAAGTTTCATTTGAATCCATTCAGTAGTTTCGGCGTGATGCGCAGCCGTGATACAGACAGACAGACAGACAAAAATTAAAAAAAAATCATTTTCGGCCTCAGTATCGGTTATAGAATGCCCTCCAAATATAATTTTCAAAATATCTTCAATGTACAGAATTGAACCTGTTACAGTTTTATTATAAGTAAGATAAGTATAGATAAAAAAATTAAAGAGTTTTAAAGAAACAAATTTCAAAAATATTTCGTACAGTTTATGTCTCGGCATTTCAAATTGATGGTAATATCTTGACATTACAGATTAAGATCTAAAATATAAATTCGAAAATTAAAATCGCTGTCTATTATCCACTAATCTAAAATTGAGTTTGTATGTATTTACGTGCGTCAACTGCGCATGAAACGAAGTTGAAATCGTAAAGATTGGTTTTAATCGCTACTGACATTTTTTAAGTAAGCACGTAATTTGCGCCGGCACATTTCCACGCTACTTAACAATTTTGTAATGAGAACATCACTAAAATAGATGTAGTAGACTTTTGATTACTAAATGTATATTTTTACTTTTGAATTGTGACTATTGTACCACGTAGAAAAAAACATACAATAAAAAATAATATTACTTAAGTAGTTCTTATAAGATACTAGCTGACCCACGCAGCTCCGCATGCGCTATTTTTACGTTAACTTTTAATAACAGACATTCGCATCGAATACATAACCTCCTTTTTTATAGTCGGTTAAAAACTGGGACCCACTTTTTACTTGCTCTCCGAAGCACGGACCCGTTTAGTACTAATGGCGTTAAACGGTCACCCATCTATTTAATGACCACACCTAACGTTGCTTAACCCGATCGGTTACAAAACCTTGATAACAACTCTCTATGACTGTTCCCTTACTAATATTTATTATAATTATGAAGAAAAATTTATAAAATCGGACCAAGCGTATAACCAAGTACCCATTTTGACTTTAATCCCCTCTCCCAAAAGAACCGTGCTAGATTACGGGATAAAAAGTATCCTATGTCCTACCTCGTAGTAAGATCTCAAATCATGCCAAGTTTCAATTGAATCCATTCAGTAGTTTCGGCGTGATGCGCAGCCGTGATACAGACAGACAGACAGACAAAAATTAAAAAAAATACATTTTCGGCCTCAGTATCGGTTATAGAATGCCCACCAAATATAATTTTCAAAATATCTTCAATGTACAGAACTGGGCCTGTTACAGTTTTATTATAAGTACTAGCTGACCCACGCAGCTCCGCCTGCGCTATTTTTACGTTAACTAAACTTTGAATAACAGACATTCGCATCGAATACATAACCTCATTTTTTATAGTCGGTTAAAAACTTTTTACTTGCTCTCGGAAGCACGGACCCGTTTAGTTCAAATGGCGTTAAGCGGTCACCCATCTATTTAATGACCTTACCTAACGTTGCTTAACCAGATCGATTACAAAACCTTGATAACAACTCTCTATGAGTGTTCCCTTACTAATATTATTTATTATATTATAAAGAAAAATTGATAAAATCGGACCAAGCGTATAACCAAGTAGCCGTTTTGACTTTAATCCCCTCTCCCAAAAGAATACTAGATGTGATTACGGGATTGCTAGATTACGGGATAAAAAGTATCCTATGTCCTACCTCGTAGTAAGATCTCAAATCATGCCAAGTTTCATTTGAATCCATTCAGTAGTTTCGGCGTGATGCTCAGCCGTGATACAGACAGACAGACAGACATACAGACAGACAAAAATTAAAAAAATTACATTTTCGGCCTCAGTATCGGTTATAGAATGCCCTCCAAATATAATTTTCAAAATATCTTCAATGTACAGAATTGGACCTGTTACAGTTTTATTATAAGTACTAGCTGACCCGTGCAGCTCCGCCCGCGCTTTTATTACATTTTGCTCCCCTTTTCTCCCTCCTCCCTAGATTTATCTCTCTCCATATCTCTCTCTCTTCTAAAAAAAATCTAATTATTGCTCTTTCTTTCCTTTCTCTTTCCCCCTCCCGCTTCGGTTTCCGTCACACTCCCCCTCTTCCTACCCTGTTATCCCCTCTCTGAACCCTCTCCCCCTCTCTCTTCTACGAACTTGCTCCTTCTCACTCCCCCCTTACTCCACCTAACTCTCCCGATCCCTCACCCCATCGCCCCCTTCTCGAATCCCCTCTCCCTCTTTCTTCTCTCGTGCACCCTCCTCTCGTTCTATATATTCTCGTCAGTCATGGTATCAGCGGCATTAAATATACTTTATGACCTATTCTCAGACCTCCCCGATATGCACACATAATTTCATACATATCGGTTCACCCGTCTATTTCATGACCTAGCCTTATGTAGCTTAACCTTAACCTAGCGGTATGAAATATACTGTATGACCTATTCTCAGACCTACCCGATATGCACACTTTCATAAAAATCGGTTCACCCATCTATTTAATGACCTTACCTAACGTTGCTTAACCTTAACCTACCGGGATAAAAAGTATCCTATGTCCGTTTACTGGTTCTAAGCTACCTCCACACCAATTTTCAGCCGAATCGGTTAGGCCGTTCTTGAGTTATAAATAGTGTAACTAACACGACTTTCTTTGTTAAAATATATAGATTAAAGTTCTATAGTTATTGTATGTTCAATTTCACCGATAGATGGCGCTGTTCATCGTAAATTACTGTCTAATGATATTCGATAATGAAAGTTTTAAGTTTTCCGCATGTTTTATTGTTGCTGTAGTTGTGTAGTGTAGTTTGGATCCGCTCGGGATTTACAGATTTTAACTTTTCAAAGATATAATGTCATATTGCTATCAGCAAAGTACTTAGAACAATACAGAAATCTAATGAAAATGTCCTGGGTGTACCGGACCGGCTTACCCCTTACAAAAATTGACCCTTCGCCAATGCCATATCTTATGCAAACTAAATGTCTGCTCAGTCCCTATTGTATATAGCGTAATAATACATATCTTAATGCTTAACTGATCAGTCTATAATTAATTACCCTATTCACATACAAAGGAAATTACGTGGTAATATGTGCAAGTAATGTTTCACTGCTTAGCCCCTATGAAACATAGCGTGATGTTTTATATACCAACTTACACCTTGACTTCTACACAACACATCAGTGAAAGTCCTATCAAAATCCATCCACGGGTTTTCAAATGATACCTGGACGAACAGAACGACAGACAGACAGACAGACAGACAGACAGACAGACAGACAGACAGACAGACAGACAGACAGACAGACAATAATTCAAAAATAATATGTTTTGGCCTCTATATCGATAGTATAGTACCCACATAGAAATTTTGGAAAAATATTCAATGTACAGAAAAAGTGCTCTTTGAGTTTTATTATAGTATAGATAGATAGATTATGTAATAAATGACCACCAAAATTCATAAAATATTCTTCTAATTTTCTTGTCGTGCCGACATAACAACAAAGTTATTCATGGTACTTTGAAAAAAAAATATCAACAATTAACTAGGATGCCCCAAGCGAACATAATTTTTCACACTAAATACTCGCTTTAGGCAAATTATTTATATAATTCTCAGTGTTTAACAGTAATTTGTTGTATAGAGTCATCCTCTTATCGTAATAAAGATATTTTTATTGTTATATTGGAATTAATACGTAGCATTTTACAAGAAATGGCATCAATCGTACAGCATTCTGTTATTACAGTCAGTGTTCGATTTTCCGCGAAACAACTGTCTTTAGGCGTAAGTTCCTGTATGATTTGATTGGAAGCGTAAATAACCATACTATTCTTCGACAATTATGTAAAATTCATCACTTCAACATGAAAATAAAAAATAATCATGTTGAATGAATTAATTTTTCGTACAGAAATCCAATAGTTTCACTGAACTCACATCATCTTTCCAAATAGAAGTCAAGATGTTTCGATGGCGAATTTGTAAATAGTGTTTACAGGATATCATCGAAAATATTTTCATCGAAATGTAATACGAAAATTTCCAATGGTTATGAATAGCCCTGCAGGAAGTGGCCGTGAGGGATTCTCTCAGGATAATATTATTATTTTATATATACATGAGCAATGGATTTTTTTTATAGTCATTAAATTTGTTAAAAAGATTTGATTAATATGATGTTCTACCTACATCATGTTTCGTGGCCTCTGCTATGTTAAATCTCAACGTCATAGGAAATATTCAGATATAAACGCACCAGTAACTATCCATATGACTTACGATTACTACACAACTGTTTTCTATCACCAAGTTATTATTTTTCGCCTTAAAATCATCTGCAAAGGAATGTATTTCTTTATGTTCAATAATTATTGTAGCCGCCAGAGATGTCTTTTCCATAGCATCGACCTTCAAATAGTGCTATTAAAAATAGTTTTTGTTACTGGCATCTATAGCCAAATTTTCATTTAACAATTTTATGGAAAAGTTTTTAGATTAAAATTCTTCAGAAATCTTAATTATTATTTATACGCAGACTCTTATCTATGATGAGACTCTAGTTGAGTTGGAAGCTATTTCGTGATCGCTTCCAATTACAGTTCCGCAATATCAGAAACTCATAAAACAGTCCTACCAGAAACTTGGTAAATTGTTCTTATTTTACATAGCAATATGGAACTTTAATTTATTAATGATATAATCAAACCTCAATACACACAATTTGTGTTTAATAAACATAAAAAAAAACATGAATAAGGAGCAATGTTTGTGATCATAAAAGATTTTTCTTCATTAATCTCATTTCCAACATCGTGATTGCCGTCCCGTACTTTAAAAATCATGTGAATGACTATGACTAAAAAAATAAAACCATCCTACCTAATACAGGGTTTTAATTTTTTCCATTTATAATTAATTCAATCATATGTGTACCCTTATTATGCATGTCCTAATAGTTTAGTTTGCATTTATTATCTTTTCTTTTATATTTATTTTAGGTATTGGAATAATTGGTCACTCAGCAAGTTCTTTATATTGCAAGTGTATTATATTTTAATTCATAGGATTAGACATTACACTACATGCTACAAAGAACCTCGATTCGATATCATCATATTGTTATAGGCATATTGTGCAAAAAAAACATTCAAATAGGTACTACAGCTAAACTTTATTTTTATCGGGAATTAACGCGATTTACCTTATATTTTGGCTTGACGTTGCGGCCGGGTTGCACCAGCCGTGGTCACAAGCAGACTGGTTCAGCGAGACGGCTCCGTGCAGGAGGCAGAAATATCTTCATCTACCCCCGTTTTTTCACTTGTAACGATAAAAATAAAGTTTAACAATGGAACGCGAAAGTCTAAAAGTATATACATAGGTACTATAGCAGCGTCTAAAATTCTGCCACCAAGCAGTGGATAAATAATGCTGTTTTCAATGTTATCTGCTAGTGCAGATAACAACTCTCTAACGTACAAACCAAACTACAACTACACTAGTAGTTGGACGTTCAAGAGACATAATAACTGATATCTTAGGTTACGTCGTTAAGCTAAAAAATATTAGGAGATTGTTGTGTTTATATGGAATGGAGAAACTAATAAGGAGTGAGTGACAGAGACAAGCGACCGCGACCTATGCGACGACATTGAATAGTATAGAATGCTATACAAACATGACACGTCACGGTCGCGTGCAACATGTTTTATATTTTGTATTTAAATTAAAATTTAAGAATTTTATTTTTAACAATTTATGGCAACCTCTTAGCCTACAGTCAGTAATTGTCAATGTTTCTGGAATTTCATTTTTTTAAATATTTTAAAACCGAAATGAACAGAAACCTAGAATACAGATTATCAATTTGAAATCTTTTAGTATTAATGCTGGATACATTTCCATATATAAGGTATACCTAGTTAGATTCTTCATGACTCTGATGAGATCCAACATGAAAATAAAGCCGTTATTAAAGATAACTTTTATATTTTATATTTACTAGGTGGCAAGTAAACTGGAAGACGTCCACTGCTGAACATAGGCCCTAACCCTTAGAACGCTACAATGAACGACAATTGGCTATTTGCCTACCATTACCTGTGACGCGTACAATGTCGTCTGTCCACCTAGGCCTGCCTACGCTGCGTCTTCCGGTTCGTGGTCGCCACCCGAGAAAATTCCTTCCCCAACGGTTATCGGTTGCTTCCTTAGTGGTATGAAATTATAATAATTTAATAAAAAGTCAGTGTAAAATTAGTGACAATTCTTTATGAGTCAAGTTCAAATATGAACTATGAAGTGTGTGTTTTTAAAATTCATATGACACACACATCAATCAGTAACAACTTCAGTTTTGTTTGGAAGCAGGATTTTGTACCTATTTTTTTAGTTTTTACCTTCTTGTGATAGTAGCAGATTTAACAGGTCCAGATAGATAGAATCAACAAAGTTTTTCTATTCTATCACATACCTGTCATGTATTCGTAGTTCTATGTATAACACTAAGTAATCTGCTCCAATTTCAACCCATCATCTAATAAAATATCTATCCATAGAATGTTGATCCCTCATACAAATCACGGAGAGAAGTTTAAACAATCTCTGTATATCATGGCGTTGTCCCCACTCCGATATAGGGGTATGGCAAAGTCAACGGAAGACGATTTGGCAGCACGCCAAATGCGGAATCACCGCACTAGTTACCTCATCTTTAAACAGGGCTGTCGCGTTACTAGGCAACGGACGAACAATATATTGATAGCCAAAAATTGGCCTAATTACGTTTTTTGGTCTGATTCAGGTCAGTGTAGGAATAATGTAATCAAGGAAGTAATCTTCTACTTGTTGCTTTTGCTTTAAGTCCGGACCCGTGCTTCACCTAGGTTCTCTACCTGGGTGTAGCACTTGCAACTGATGACGTTGCGTTGTGCGTACAGTAGGATGATCTGTAAACGAATATCCTGGAGCCTATTAGAGGACTCGAAAATAGCAGCTTCCTGGATAATTGCTGAAAAAGAAATATTAACAGCGATACTTTTGATGTTAATTTAATTGCGCAATACATTGCTGACTATATTGCAGCAAAAACACTGTCGAGCAACTGAGTTCGTACACTTGAAGCAACACTGAGTCTATATTTGTCTAAATAGAGAGAAGTAAAAACAGTAAGAGTGTTAGTTGAGAGGTGCAGAAGTTTGGCATAAATTGGCGGAACGGTGGGCTGGGGAGGAGAGAAAAAGAGATGCACCTATACAACAGAGCAAAGAAGACATAATATTTACCAGCGATATTGCAGTTCAGTCAAAACTGGTAAACGTCAGTAGCAATAAAGTCGGCTAAGCAAAAGCTCTTGGTGCATGCTCTTTCGAAATATTATTGCAATATGACTGGGCTACACTGGAAGTGTTACACTAAGTTGCACGATATAGACGACCATTGTACGGCTACACAATAGGCATGATGACTGTAACACAATACCAATAAATCTGTGGTTTTAAATATTAGAACAGATTGCACTGATTCCAAAAATGAATCTCATTTTCATAATAATATAGAGATTTTCGTGATATTTAAGCAAATAAATTACTCAAATACAGCTAATCGCCATTTTGTAATAAACGCTGCTCAGAGTGAATGACGTCAATCCTGTGTAAATAAACAACTGTCAAACTGTCATCTCAACTTTTTCTTTCATACAATGATTCACTTTTAACTTTTATACCTAGACAGATGTTTATTTACACCGCCGTAGTGACGTCACAACATGGCGCTATGCACCGGCCATCGTTTTGGAACGAAACATCAAACTCTATTTTAAAAATTGAAAATATTGCTATTAATTGTAAATTTAATACAAAAATATGATTATTTTCGGCAATAGTAGACCCGTAAGTACATTATAGAGTATTTTTTCAAAATTAGTCATCATGCCTATTGCAGTTAAAATTGCCACAAAACTAACCCGTTTATATAAGTTTAAATATTAAAATACTAGCAATTTCCTGCGGTTTCGCCCGCTAATTTGATTACAGAGTTTACCAACCCCTAACACAGGGCTGTGGCAAAGGTTGTTTTTGAAAATTCACGAAACACGTATTGATTTATTTTATTTAGAAAATCTGCTCAGTAAATTTCAAGGCAATCGAACCATACAATAAAAAGTTTCATACAAATGAAAACACCCCATTTAACCCCTTTAGGAGTCGAATTTTCAAAAATCCTTTCTTAGTGGATGCTTACGTCATAAGAAGAACCTACTGTCCAAATTTCAGCTTTCTAAGTCCAGCGGTTTGGCCTGTGCGTTGATGAATCAGTCAGTCAGGACAAGTAATTTTATATGTATAGATAAAGATGGAAAAGCTCGGCCTTAGCAGGGTATCACGGAGACAGTACTTAAAGTAGCCTTAATGATTGTCAGTCTTTGGTAGGAGCGGGCACTCAAAGAAGAATGTCTAGTCCAAATAAATTAATACTATTGTACCATTCGTATAAACATGTTAAAGCGTAGGCCATTGTCACTTAGCAGTATTATTTTAAAAACTTCCTAATTGACTATAAACTATACGGCTTACAATAAAGTCTCTACGTAATTATAGATTGGAGTTATTGTTTCAATAGTAAGTATTTTATTGCATAATATAACAATGAAGTACGGCAATTGTTGCGTCTCTATTAACCATTATACGAACTTTATTGTAAACAGTCCCATGTCCAGTCGTATCGTGACGCTTTTATATTTAAATAACTATTAAAACTACCTATACTTACCGTATTATTGAAGTGAAAACTTCTTTAGCGGCGTTGTACACTTTTTTGTGATGGGTAAAAAAATGTTAAACTCGTGTCAGGACCTGATCGAAAATTCGTATAACCTGATCGAAAATTCGTAAGACTTTTTTGTGATGGGTAAAATATGTTAAACTCGCGTCAGGACACGTGACCTGATCGAAAATTCGTAAGACGGAGGGAGAGTAGACCGCCGGCGACGTAGGAGAGGAAGTACCTTTCTTTCTACCGTGCGGCGAGAATGTATGCCTGCGTCTGCTGTTTCGTGTAGGTGGGCGCTAATTTTTAATGTAATATAATTTTTTACTAAAACTTTTTTGGGGATAAAATGTAAGTATGTAAAAAAAATCCTGGAGCTCATTATAAAACCACTTTTGATTGTCCGTCCATGGACGAATGCGATGGCAACCCTAAATTGATAGAACTAGTTATATGCCGCGGTTTTAGTTGTGCCGCGTGTTCGTTTTACGTCCTTGTCGACGTTTATTTTGAAAATTCCTATGTTTCAAGATTGGTTTTTTATTACGTTACTACAGATGTGATGTACGAGGCTTTTTGCTTTTTTTACACATTCCTGTCATGCGTATTAGTGGCAGTTTTTCACAAGCGCTCTTACATAGTGTGTTTAAAAACCAAATAAATTTCAGTAATGAGTTACTAGACTTAGCTCAATTACTCAATAAATAAACAAAGAATATTTCTCTGCTGTTATTTCAAGTCTTGTGTATTGATAATAAGCAATATTTTTGAACAGTAGAAACTCTTCAAATATAATATAAAAAACCCAAAAAGATACTGTTGGGACATTTTAAGTTCATTGGCCTGCTGTATTAGGTACTTTGGAATTGACCATAATTATGTTAAGACAACAAGCAATACGAAGTCTACAAGGTTTCCTTCTCTCCACCTACCCAGGTTCTTGGAAGCAGCATCGAATTTCATCAGAAAATTGAACAGCAGGAGTAGGAAAGATAAAATCCATTATTTTTATTTAGCGTTTCCCCGGGACTCGCTGAGGGTCAAACCTCGGTGTCTTCACTGGTGACTAATGTAGAGCCTGGTTTACAGGAGTCACAGTGGTGGGATTAGTCCCTATGAAAATATACCCAGGTTATAATTAATATTAATAGGTATATTAATTGATAACGCGTAGAACACGTTGAATTTTGAAAAAACTCGGGTTTCAAACATTTTAAAATTCTTGTACCTAGACTCTAAAAAAATACTTACTAGAAATTATTTCGTTAATTTATTCTAAATGTATTATGATATATGAATAGACAGCTGGACGAACTCATAAATTTATTCATAAATTTATTATACGTTTCGGGAGCACCTGTTGACACATTTGTGGGTCGCTATTAGGGCATGTGGAGATAAATCAATTATTGGCCGGTATTATTAGAACATAGGACACGGTTAATTTGGGTTTACGACTCATAACAGATGAACGCTGAAAGTATGCAAGGACAGAGTAATATGGTGTTATTACTGGCACCAATAATTTATTGTATGGTGCAATATTATATTCTGTGAAATGAATCATTAAAGCAGTATTATTGTTTCCGAGTTATCTTCTAGAATATAAGAATTGGCGATGAGCCACGAGGTCATGTATACTCAAACGACGATGTAGATAGTTTTTTTTTACTACCAAGGTGGCAAGCAAGCGTACGGCCCGCCTGATGGTAAGCAGTCACCGCAGCCTACAGACGCTAGCAACACCAGAAAAATCACTAGCGCGTTGTCGACCCTCAAGACATTACATATTAATTCTGTGTCCGGTAATTTCACCAGCTACAGTGCCCTTCAGCAATGCTTACACAATGTGGTGGTACCTGGACGTACGTTTACGTTACGGGTTTGAATCCCGCGGGGAGCAACAGCTTTGTGTAATTGTTCCTTATAGGCTAGGACAATGCAGGCCGATCACGTGATTGTCTGTAAAGTACGATGATCCATGCGTCGGATGGGCATGTAAAAAGTAGTTCCTGAGCCTCATCTCACCCCGGTCGTGTCAGTGTTCTGTCCCATCGGATTGTGAGAGGCAAAAGGAAGCTCTCTTCCTTCCTTTCACTATCTAGTGCACTTGTGTCCTACGCAAGCACTTGTGCACTATTATATCTCACGCGTAGATGGCGGATCTTGTGTAAAATTGGCTGCTGTGGTCGTATCGGCCAGCAGAATGGGGCATTATGTAGAACCCACAGATATAGATTTACATAGATAACGCAAGTATCACGATTTGTATTGAAACCAAGCCTGCCGACTTTTTAACACTTTCTGTGAAAACACGGGCGAAATTTAAAAAATTCAAAAATTCCGATTTTTTTTTAGTTTTAGCGACCGACCGGCTGCAAGGCTGCAACAACAGACGCGCGCAGACTGTAAGTTAGCGGCGACCAACCCCGACATTCCGTCGGGGTTTGGACACGCGAAATACATGCATTTACGTTATCTATGTAAATCTATATCTATGGTAGAACCAATTAAAATTGACTAGACTTACCGGCGAACCACAATGTCAAGCGCCATAGCACCCAATGTCAAACAATCAGAATCGATTGACATTCAAAAAGTCTTACCCAGTGTAAATACAAATACATTAGCGGCATACTTGTGTGCCTACGTCAATGGTGACGTCATCACTAGCTCCACCGTTCAGGATCGTAGACACCGATTGTTAGGAAGATTTAGCACTTAAATACGTATTTAAGGCTTCAGCCTAAAATAGAACACGTTGTGTATACCTATCTGAATTTCTTTAGTCTTGTTAGTTTGGTGTTATTTTGCGACTATAACATACTGTATAGTTGTATAGCTACTGTATAGCTGTGTGTAACGTAAGCCATAGTGTGTCAGCAGGGTAGATTACTTGCAATTGTGATGGTGATTGTCATAATCGAAATAGAGTGGATTAGTCAAAACTCAAAAATAGTTCATTTCAAATAGGTTTAACACTAGCACTTCTGAACGGTCATGTTTTTTTTTTAAAAAAAAGCTACCACTGGATCATAACGCGGCCTCAACTAAGAAGATCCAGCAAGAAACTCAGCGGGTTTGTCATTTTTTTCACTTTTTTTAAACAGTTTGTCATGTTATGTTTGTTACGTTGTTGTGTTTGTCAGTTTGTTATGTTGTTAATTAGATCAGAGCGACAGTGTGTCTTGCCGCTCAAAAGATCAAATAAGACATAAAAAAAATTACGACGAAAGTACAACAAACTAAAAGGCCAAAGGGATAGTAGTCGGACCAGTCCCCCCAAACAGCACCCGCGCACGAGTTGACTCGAGCAGCAGCAAATAGTTTAGATTAGAACGTATCTTAAAGAAATTTAAAATATCCATGCAAACGCAAATATGTTTCCTAGTTTAAACGCAAATATGTTTTGTTTCTTTCCTGAGCCCTCTGAAAGAGATTTTTTTTAAGTAAATCTTCTTTACGACGCTTGACTTGGGGAGTAAGCTGGTGAGTACGTGCCGAGAGCGTTACAAAAAGTGTGATCGGGCGAGGCGAATGGAAGTCAGTTCGGAAGTTTTAGTTCAGTCGTGTGGTCTAAAGCACACTTGTTTTTTTTTATTAAATAAGATGCGTCTGTATTTTTTATTTATCTTGTTTTGTGTACATAAATAAAATAAGAAAATTTTCATGCAATTCCATTGGCTACTGACTGCCAAAGGCAAAGTCAAAGACAAAAATCTTTATTTCAAATAGGCTTAACGCTAGCATTTATGAATGGTCATTTTTTTAAAAGCTACCACCGGATAACAACGCGGCCTCAACTGAGAAGATCCGGCAAGAAACTCAGCGGGCTTGTCATTTTTTCACTTTTTTAACCGACTTCAAAAAAGGAGGAGGTTCTCAATTCGTCTGTATATATTTTTTTTATGTATGTTCGCGCATAGCTCTGGCAATTATGAACCGATTTGAAAAAATCTTTCTTCCATCCATTCTTCAATCCATTGATTGGGTCCCATAAAAAAAAAAATTGCTTAGTAATAAGTAGTTCCTGAAAAAACAAGAATGGTGACTGCGCACTGAGAGCTGCAGGAAAGCCTATATAGATGACTTTGTCGCTTTTTAAGGACAAAAATGGTCATAACTCTGGCAAATATTTACCAGTTTCAATAATTCTTTTTTTATTCGAAAGAAGAAACCACTGTATTGAATATGTATGAATTTTATTACAACCGGATAAGAACTTCCTGGAGGATTAAGCTTTTAGTCGCTCTAGTTTTAGTTAGTTTTTACTAAAAGTTAGTAATTCCCACGAAATGTGAACCAGTTATTTAAACAACTAAAATTAATTAAAATCTACAACAGAGAGAAAGGTCCTTTGTCCGGGAAAGGGCATTACGATGTCATTAACAGATGGCAAATATGAAAAGCCTTTATTTGAGTTAATTAAATATTCTCAGCTAGTAGGGAAAAGGGCAAATATTAACCGATATTTGCCCTTTTCCTTTATACAGAGTCAACCGTAATATGAGTAACAATTAAAAATATTTTTTACACAGGATTTTGTAACCCCAACTGGAGGGAATGTACCTACTCTAAATATTGGAGATAACAAATTAATACTCAAAGGAAACTTTCCTTTATTTAAAAAAAAACAAACAAATTTGCATTCAAAGATTTTAGAAAACTCGTTTGCCATACTTGGTAATCGAACCGGCTATAGTCCGAAAAAAAATCATTGTGTATTTTTATGGCATCATATGGATCAGATCTTTTTAACAAACGTGGTAAATTAATTATGGTTTGGTGTTCCTTTGATTTAATTTTGTATATCTGTTTCAATTTTTGTATAGCTTACGAAAATATCTGTTGACAATAAACGTTCTCACCCTGTATGTAGATGAAGAAAATTAAATATTTTTTTATAGGTAGGTATATTCATAAAGATTGAATATAATGTAGAATTATTATTTTTTTGTCTATTAATAATAGCGAGCCCATCTCAATTCATATTTTAAGAAAATTAAACATAACATTTAAAACAGAATTATCTTTACGGTACTTTTTATACTACACTCTAATTACTAGTACTGTTATCTATAGCAACAATTTTATTACAATAATAAACACTTCCACCTCTTTATAAAACGCCATCCATTAAGAACTATTAATTAAATTGCAATTAATTTTAATTTATATCGTTTAAATAATAGCGTTCAATTTATAAATCCAAGGTGCCAATTTAGTCTCAATAAACAAAAAAGTCTAATCGAATTCTGTTAATTTATATTCAACCACAGTGTTAAGTAGAAATAAAGTTTATGATTCCGTTTTCCAATTAATCTTGTAAGATGTAAATCATGCCAGAGGTCTACAACAAAAGATATATTCTTCTATATTTTCTTTCATAGATAGATAGATAGACAATTCTTTATTGCGCACAAACAAACAGATACAAAAAGAATAAGACACAAATTAATAAAAAATGCAACAATGGGCGGCCTTATCGCTAAAAGCTTTCATCTTCTTCTTCTATACTTACTTATAATAAAACTGTAAATGAAAATGTCGGAAATAGGATCACGCAATAACTACTGTTCCAATATGCATAAATTTTTCAGGAAACACGTGTTATGGTTGGCTGTAACATATAAGCTATCTTTCATCGCAATCGGATAAGCCAAACGAAATATATTGAGTAAATTTTAAATATTGGGAAAATTAATAGAAACTAGTTGAAAAAAAAAACCAGTCATTACATACCTACTATAGGTACATACTTACTCTTGCTTTGGTAAGAATAGCCCTATATGTATATAACTAAGTTTTAGGTGTTAATGTAAATTTAGAAAACTATAACTGTTTAATTAAATGATTCTTAAATCATAGATTTATGGTTCCTGGTTCCATTTTGTTTAACATTGCATTGCTGGGAGCGGTAAAATGTTTTCTCAATGCTTGCCAGGAACCGAAGTAGTGTAGGTCAGACAGATTAAAATATAAATTACTGGAATTAATTTTAATTTATCTATCGTTCGACAGAAGCAGCACATTCATTAATTACTCATAATAATTGGTTGTTCACAAAATATATTCTTTAGTAGTTTCAGTTAGTAGTCATAGCGAATTTTTTTCAGTTCTTAGAGGTTTTCATAGTGACGTAATTCTATGGTCGAACTCTAGATACCATCTAAATACTGGCACTTACCTATTATGAAGTCCTCTGTCCTCTGAAGTGAGGACTTCATTATAATTGTATTTTTACTAAAATATATCTCTTACAAAAAATCTATTCATTTATGTATTTGCAATAACATAGTTGTTGATTATTATTATTAGTATCACCATTAAGCCTTTATTAAATAGCATGCAGAACATGGTACTAGACTTTATATGTCTGCTGTTGTCGTCGATATAATATTTCAACTAAATTAGGTGTTACGGTCAGAAAAGTGGCACACAGAAATAGCACCCTTGTGTCGCTATTTCTTTTCAAGCCACAGCCTGACGAAATTATTTTATCCGATAAGAGTGTCGCTACTGTCTATATGAAACTGTCAAAGTACACATCATTATCATAATAAAACCGTTAGTTCACGTTTTCGCCACTAGCACAGATAGGTTCGAGATCACCGCGACCACATTTTAGATGTCATTTTGTTAGTGAATGGTTATCTAATGTTGTCTTTTACTTACGCGAATATTACACATTGAAATTAAACTACTTTTACGGATTTTATCGCGGTTTATTTATTGATTTTACTATCCCGACGTTTCGAATGCTTTGCAGCACCCATGGTCACGGTAGGACTGAGATGTTGAACGTCCTTATGTCACAATTATGCCGGTGTACCCTCAGGTCTTCTTAGTTATTATTGTTGGTCCGATCTACGCAGTAAGAGCTTACAGTATCTTGAGGTCGTGCAGTGTTTTGATTGATATTGGATTTAATTATATTTATCACAGGATCCCAAGCCGGTGGTAACACCCAACCATCTTCTCTATTGAAATTAGGATGTTTTTTGATTTCAATAGCCTCACGAATCATCCTAGGTAGGAATCGGTGTTTTTTTGAATGGTTATCTAGTTTATATATTATATCGATGGCTTTTGTCATAAATAATTTAACAGTCTGACGTAGTAAATAAAGAAATTATTATTAATACAAAGCAGCATTTTAACGCTGAGTGTGGGTGGCGTTGCGTTGAACGTAGCCAGCGTGACTACAATATAAACCAGACAAGCAACCATTCCAATGTGTCATTTCCATTAGGTACCAGTGTACGTTTTGATATGGGAATCAAAAGGACCGAGTTCTTGGTCTTTTTGCTACTTCTATATTTCCCGTATACTATGCCTTTTGATTATTCCTCGTGGGGTGTCTGGGTAAGAATAGCAACCACCCATCTCCTCCCGTTGGATGTTCTTAAGAGGCGACTAAGCGTGAACAGGAAGACGGGCAGCAGCGTCTTTCCTTTGGATTTATCTGTCACCTATACTGCGATCCCCAAGACACCTGCCAGGTGTGGGGATTATGGCAACCCCTCCCTTTTAAGAGAGAGGCCTTTGTTCAGTAGTGAACGTGTTTTAGGCTGCTGATGATGATGCCTTTTAATATGAAAACACAATCTGTGATGAAACAGTTTTAACCCTAAACAAGTATCAAAAATCAATTTTTGTCTCTCCTGAGAACAATGTGACATAATATGTGATTTTTTTAACAATATTTTTGTTTTACAACCAAGTTGGCAAGCATGCGCCCCGTCCTCAGAGTAATTATAATGGAGCTAGTATCGCGTCGATTCGCCGAACAAATTTTTCGTGGCACTTTTGCTGGGTGCGGGAGGCGAAGTAAACACACACAGATACAATTTCACGCATATCCACACTATAATAAACTCGCAACACATTCAAAAAGTATCTTCACACAAATAAAGAATGACCTGACCATATGAACAAAATTTGGCAGAGGGTTAGCACATCATGCTATCTCCAGTGGTATCTCCTCTAAGGCCCCATCTGATGGTAAGCAGTCACCGCAGCCTATAGACGCTAGCAACATCAAAAGAATCACTAGCGCGTTGCCGACCCTTAAGACATTAGATATCAAGTATTTTGTGTCCAGTAATTTCACTAGCCAGTGTGTGTTGCCAGTGATGACATATGGTACTGAGACGTGGTCCCTAAATGTTGGCTTTCTGGATAAGCTCAGAGTCACACGAGCAGTGGCGTGCACAGAGGGTAGGCAAAAAAATGTATTCGGCTTGTTTCACCTATTTTAAGTATGTTATTATACCATTTCAAATATCCATACGCAAGCAAATACTATAGACATATTAATTTGCATTTGAGAACATTAATGACTTTATTCAGCGGCTCCATACCGACAAAAATACTTTGCCTACCCTAGGATTTCTCTAAACAGTCTTAATTTAAAAAAATCTTAGTTTGGACGTGAATTAACGTAATTTTTTTAACGTAAATGGATATGTTGGTAATATTCGTTAATTTAAGGATATTTGTACTGGAACACGAACAAATAGCATAAAGAATAAACAACTCGTAGATATTTTTGCCTGCTTTCAGTGCACGCCACTGCACACGAGCTATGGAGAGAGCTATGCTCGGAGTTTCTTTGCGCGACAGAATCCGGAATGAGGAGATTCGCCGAAGAACCAAGGTCACCGACATAGCTCTTAAAATCTGCAAGTTGAAGTGGTAATGGGCAGGCCACATCGCTCGGCGAACCGATAACCGTTGGGGAAGAAAGGTTCTTGAGTGGCGACCACGAACCGGAAGACGCAGCGTAGGCAGGCCTCCCACTAGGTGGACAGACGACATTATGCGCGTCGCAGATAACCGGTGGATGCAAATAGCCAATTGTCGTTCATTGTGGCGTTCGAAGGGGAGGCCTATGTTCAGCAGTGGACGTCTTCCGGCTTGTGATGATGATGATGAATTTCACTAGCTGCAGTGCCGTTCACACCGGAACACAGCAATGTTTACACACTGCTGCTTGGCGGTAGAATATCTGACACTGCAGTGGTACCTGCCTGGACGGTTCCTTGCACAAGGAACCTACCACCTAGGAAATTGTTGATGAGACCACTAGACGACCGTCTGATGGTAAATGTTGCTTACCTACCTATGGACCACTGCACTGCAGTACCACCTGACGCTTAACGTAACCGACTCATCATTATCAGAAGCCAAAATAGGTCCACTGCTGAACAAAGGCCTCCCCCTTGGAATGGAGGGGTATAATCCCCACGCGTGGCAGGCGTCTTGGGAATTGCAGTATAGGTGGTAGGTAATTCAATAGAAAGATGCTGCTGCCCGTCTTCTTGTTTTCCCTTTTTCGTCTCTTACGGACACCCAAGGGAGGATGGGTGCTATTCTTACCCGGAGCCGTAGTAAGCCTACAAGAATACTGACTTAAATTATAATAAATTATTAATTTAGTGAAACGACACTACTGTATTTTCCCCTTGATTGTCCTAAGAAAAAGGCCTCCTCCAGAGTTTTCCACCGTGTCCAGTTCACATAATACAGTGACAACGGATTGGTACGCAAGACAGGGGTGTCTTGCGTACCAATCCGTTGTCACTGCTGTCCACCTGTGTGTCCTGTCTCGCATGATGTGCCCTGCCTAAGCCCACTTCAATTTATTTACCCTACTTATTACATGAATACATTTTGTTTTATTATTTGTATTTCTCAAATTTAATAGTATCTTTTCTTTTTACTCCTAAAATGCTCCTTTGTATAATCTATATTATTTTGGCTTTTCTCTGTCAGGGGCCATGTTTGACATCCATAAGTTAGACAAGGCATGATGCGATTCAAATATTTTCTTTTAATATTTCATGGGCATGTAGATTTATTTTTCATTATTTCTTTCAATGACCAGTACCTTTTCCGCCCTTTTCCATATGTTGTAAATCCCTGTCAATTTCTTAACTTAGCCGACTAATATATAAATCTATTTTTCAAATAATTGCATCATTATGTACCAACATTTTACTGCTCTTTAATGAAAGCATAATTTGGTAATGTCACGTAAACTTATATGGTAAAGGTTTCTTGTTCAGAAAAATAATAAACTACCGAAAGTATCTGTGCTTAATTGAGTTATTTTAATGACTCGTAATAATATATAATGGGTATATCGAAGTACACCTTACATGGTAGATATTATTCATAATTATTTTTAACTTGTAAAAGGTAAAATGTAAAGCTGTACTTACGTACGGACTACTTTTACGCAATTAGTTTGACAAGGACAAGGTGTTGACAGATTCGATTCCTTTTTCAAAAATTTAAACTTTTAAATTGTTTTTTTTATTTTAAAGTTTTCTGGTTATTGATTTCTCCATAAGTGATTCTCTGATCTGATTTTTTTTAATCATCCATAGTAGGTTTGTCTTTATTTTCGAAGATGTTTTTTTTTCCTAACTAACTTTTCCTATGGTTGTCTGCGTAATACGAAATAATAAATTCGTTATTTACGTTTATAAGTTTTTACGCTCTGACTGGTTTATCATTATTGTTTTAATCTTAAATCAGTACATATTTTTCTTAAATGCCAATATATTATGTGGGGTCAAATATAAGGCTTTTTGTGTTAAGTGTGTTTTTGGGTCACGGCTTTTTATTGTTAACGCAAGGCTCTGTTTGTTTATTTGTACTGTCATGTAAATTCAAAAAGTGACACGAGTTAAGTGTTTTTTTTCTTTTATTTTTTGGTCTGTCACGAACAATGACTTCATTATTAACAATGATTTTACTTACAAAGAGAACATAATTATACAGGGTGGCCAGAACAGTGACGTCATAAATTTTCTTTTAGGTGCCTCGTGTTGAGAGGTATCTGAATCACCCCTATGTATGTTCTACTATTTTTCGTAGTTTTCGAGTTACGATTTTATTTATGAACTAGCTGACCCACGCAGCTCCGCCTGCGCTATTTTTACGTTAACTAAACTTTTAATAACAGACAGTCGCATCGAATACATAACCCCCTTTTTTATAGTCGGTTAAAAACTGGGACCCACTTTTTACTTGCTCTCCGAAGCACGGACCTGTTTAGTTCAAATGGCGTTAAGCGGTCACCCATCTATTTAATGACCTTACCTAACGTTGCTTAACCCGATCGATTACAAAACCTTGATAACAACTCTCTATGAGTGTTCCCTTATTAATATATATTATATTATAAATAAAAATTGATAAAATCGGACCAAGCGTATAACCAAGTACCCGTTTTGACTTTAATCCCCTCTCCCAAAAGAACCGTGCTAGATTACGGGATAAAAAGTATCCTATGTCCTACCTCGTAGTAAGATCTCAAATCATGCCAATTTTCATTACAATCCATTCAGTAGTTTCGGCGTGATGCTCAGCCGTGATACAGACAGACAGACAGACAGACAGACAGACAGACAGACAGACAGACAAAAATTAAAAAAAATACATTTTCGGCCTCAGTATCGGTTATAGAATGCCCTCCAAATATAATTTTCAAAATATCTTCAATGTACAGAATTGGACCTGTTACAGTTTTATTATAAGTATAGATTTTTGCAAAATTGCGACCGCATCAGTTTGAAACATTTCTAAAAAAAAGGAGAAGGTTTATTCGATTTTTTTTCTTGCAGTTAAATCTCTATGAACTGTACATTTATGCATAAAATAAACAGCCTCATAACTTTAATGGAAGTTACTACAAAATTGAACTAAAATTGAGAATTTATGTTAAGTGAGTTATCATGGCTATGCTGGGTGTTTCTCTAAGGGCCTGACCCTTAGAGAAACACCCAGCATAGCCCTGACCATAGCCCGCTGAGCGACCTTGAATCGGTGGACTTGTCGTACCGTGAGTGCCTACGCCTCGGCTCCGTATGCCATCACGGGTAGGACGCACTTATTAAAGACTTTAGTCTTTAAGCATTGCGGTATTACGAATTTACTAGGTGGTAGGTTCCTTGTGCAAAAACCTACCAGGTAGGTACCACCACAGTGTCAGATATACTGCCGCCAAGCAGCAGTGTGTAAGCATTGCTGTGTTCTGGCGTGAAGGGCTGTAGCTGGTCAAATTACCGAACACGGACTTAATAATCAAATATCTTAAAGGTCGGTAACGCGCTAGTTGTTCTTCTGGTGTTGCTAGAGTCTATATGCTGCGGTGACTGCTTACTATCTGGCGGGTCACACGCTTGCTTGCCACTTGATTTTTTGACTTTTATAATATTCTTTCTTTTCCAGTAAGTTGTTGAAAAACTCCCATTCTTTTCACTGTTGTGCAATCGTCATACTCCCACAGATGTAGTTAAGCATTTCTCTCACACAACCAACGCAAATTTGTGCGCGTCGTCGACGTGTCAAAATCAGCTGATGATGATATGTTTGTCTTTGGTTTTACGTCAAAAATACACACGGAACTAGAAATAGATTATCTTGGGCTAGTATTTATTTTCAACGTCTATTTTTATAAGATGCGCGGCGCGCGTAGACTGGCTGCGTTTCGGACATTTCCTCTTTTCTATTTAGTCTGTAGATAGTGGTTTTTGGTACTGACTGGCTGGAAAGAATGGCGGCGAATTATAAAGGCTTTTTAGACATAGTACCTAAATGCGTATATAAAGCTCAAGGAGCTTATGAATGAATAAACAAAGTGTATAGGGAATCTACTACAACGATCAAACTTCAGAGTAACTAATATCATACATTTCACACCACACCAGCGCCTCTAGCGGTAACGGATATAGAAAACAGAATGTGTGATTATTTCCGTTTCTATCTACATAAATTCGTAGTAGACCCCTTTCAATACCGATCTTTGTTTGAAGCGCGTATTTGCTTGAGGTGTGCACAACAGTTCCGCCCTCTCAAAACAGTTTGATAAACCTGCCAACGAACCAGTCAATCAACCACCAACCAACCAACCAATCAATCAATCAATCACCAACCAACCATCTTCAACTATCAACCAACTATCTTCAACTTGTGTAAAACCGTATCCAAGTATTTGTATCAGTTGTACGGTTACGATAGTACATGCTCCGCCTAGTTTAGGATCATTTGACTTTTGGGTTGAGTAATGTTGCCAGTGCTGATGGCCCAACTTTTTGCCTTTGTTGCCAGACCAACAAAATTAAAAAAAACCCTTGACACAGGTTCCCTATTTTATTTTGTCTCGTAGTTTGTCCGTCCGACTACTATCCCTTTGGCCTTTTAGTTTGTTGTAATTTTTGTCGCAATTTATTGTTCTTTTCTCCCTTGCTTTATGTTTCGAACGGCAGGACACACTATCGCTAATGTCGATTCAATTGTAACAAAACAATGTTTAAAAAAAAAGTGAAAAAATGACAAGCCCGCTGAGTTTCTTGCCGGATCTTCTCAGTTGAGGCCGCGTTGTGATCCGGTGGTAGTCTTTAAAAAAATGACCATTTAAAAGTGCTAGCGTTAAGCCTATTTGAAAATAAAGATAAAGATAAAGACTTTGACTTTAAATTAACCAATCAATTCTCACTTTTTAGTAGAAATGAAGCGGCAGAGACTCCACCAGAACCAGCACAATTTTGAAAGTGATCTATGAGAAAATAGTCTGGGAACCTTTGCTAGTGAAAGATTGGCCACTGGTCTGGATTAGATTGTTTATTATTATAAGATTGATAAGTAAGCTAGTGTGCTTTACCACCCACAACACGACCATCAGGTAGGAGACTACGCAACACCTTCAAATACACATTACTTTGACCTCGCGCTTTTTTCATTAGACGATAAAATTAAAAAAATTAATAATTTATACTTACAGGAAAAAATATGTCTTTCGGCTTTAATAAAGAAAATCATTAATTATAAAAGTTCAAATATTATACATAATATCCACTTCACATTTTTCTGGAGATTTTCCAGAAAAAAATAATGTTTGATGTTTTTCTACACAATGATGTATTAAAACATCGCTGAGTGTTTTACTAGCAATACTTCCGGTGTGAAAAAAATATTTATTTGATAATTTATTACTAAGTATATTTTCCTTTTATATTTTTATGTGAAAAAAAAAGTAACTGAATATTTGTATTTAAAAAAAATTACAAAAGTAAGCACAAAGCAAATATGAAAGTAGGTAATTAAAGTTGTTATTTTTCTGTTCTTGTAATTATATGATTTATAATATACTATATCTTTAAAATGTCATTCATCACATGAAGAAGAAGAAGAAGATTGGTCAGTCCTATTCAAAATATCACCACGTAATTATGTCAGATACATCGCGATGTTTCCTGTAGATATTTTCACTAAAAAAGTTGGGCAAATATATTTTATCTTTACACCCTATAAATAAGTATGACTTTTGTATAAATTTCCTTATATTTTCCACAGTGGTGGGAAAACACGAAGGCCCAAAACAACCCACCTGGGTGAAATGGAACTAGGTATATCACCATGTGTATTTATTGCATAAATCATCCTTCGTGGAGGACAGAAATGGGCTGTTTGGACACATTTAACATCGCTAACAGTGATTTGCTACAGTTTATATTAAGATTTTTGATCGCTAATAGTGTCCTATACAGCAATTAAATAATGTGGTATAGTATAATGTTAGTTACCATTGTTATAATGATAGAATATTAAGTTAAAATGTTAGTCGGCAAGAATATTTAAAAAAAATCTTCATCTTCAGCCGGAACAGGTGCACTGCACACTGGTGTTCCCCTAAGGGGATGTGGGGGGCGATGGAACTTTCTTAATCCCCACGCTTGGTAGGTAGGCGTCTTTGGGATCGCAGTATACGCTGAGATGATATTGTCCGCCTCTTAAGAAAGCCAACAGGATAAGATTGCAGGGTGCTATTCTGGCCCGGAGCTGCCAGAGAACTGTAGTAATCAACATAGCTCAAAGTGGCTCAAAAAGGTAGTGAGCTAGTCATATTTGCCGTAAAACCAATGATAGTTGGGTTAACCATTTTGAGTGAAACCCACGAATCGAACAGTGTAGCCTAGGATGCCCTATGACCAGGAGCCTTGCCATGGATCTACCTCTTATAGCAGGGCAGTTTTACACGAAAAGTGACCTGTGACTTACCATGAGCGCACTAATTAGCAGGCCACCCAGCAATAGCTGACGTAATAACGTCACCCAAACAGGTGAATTGTCACGTGACAATATCATTGTCACGCTAATTAGTGCGCTCATGGTACAAATTTGTAAGACAGGTCGCTTTTCGTGTTAAACTGCCCTGCTATACTTAAGAGTTCATGGCTTTAGCTGTAAGCTGGCTTCGTGTGGCGGGTCACCCCCTTCCCTCTAATATGGTTGAGGGGAGTGATGGCTGCTGCCCGAGTCAACTCGTGCGCGGGTGCTGCGCGCGGGGGACTGGTCCGACTACTATCCCTTTGGCCTTTTAGTTTGTTGTAATTTTTGTCGAAATTTATTATTTTCTTCTTTTCTCCCTTTCGAACGGCAGAACACACTATCGCTAATGTCGATTCATTTGTAAAAAAACAATCTTTAAAAAAGAAGTGAAAAAATTACATGCCTGCTGAGTTTCTTGCTGGATCTTCTCAGTTGAGGCCGCGTTGTGATCCGGTGGTAGCTTTTAACCAATGACCATTTAAAAGTGCTAGCGTTAAGCCTATATGAAATAAAGATTTTTGAGTTTGAATTTGAGTTTTGAGTAAGGTATGGAAAGCGCGCGCCCTTGGTGCGCGAGTCCAACTCGCACTTACAAAAATAAAGAAGTATAAAAGGTGCTAGCATTATACGATAAAATTTTAAAAGCCACACTGATCTCATTGTGGTGGTCCAATAGTATCGTTAACGTCATATTATCTCCCTAAAATAATTTATGGCGTCCTATCTATGCCTGTTAATAAATTTTATAGTAACGGTACATACACAGTACAAAATTAAACGATGACACGGTGACATTACGCAGACGTGGCGCAGTAGGTTCAATACGACGATCAAGGAATTGAGAATCTGTCATAATTAAAATAAAATTCAATTTTTTTTTGTTCTTGCGGGGCAAACCTTCACTGTTCCCAGGATCCTCGCGAGTCCACCGGGGTCTGAATTTTGGGTCCTACCAACCCCCGCCCACCAGGTACCCCGCAGTGCTTTTAAGCCTGCTGCCGGGCGGGACTCGCATTATAGCCCCCTTGTGGTAGTAACCCCACCCTGTCCTTCTCGGGGTTGCCAGGTGTATTCTATGCATTTGCACGTGCAAGGGAATAAAGCTTCCACTTAAAGTATAAAGCTATTGCTTATCTTCAAGCTATCTTTTTTTACGTTTGATTATTACTTAAGAAAAACGGGATACATTTATAAATTAAAAATCTAATTACAACCTCTGGGATTATAGTATAAGTTTAAATCTATAACGAAAACGATCAAACTTTCTATTATCTTAGCTATATTTTACTCGTTTTTTGATAGTTACCACTAGAGGCGCTGCGCGCTGGTAAGATAGGAAGGTATATTATTGGTTGTTTTTGTTAATCTTGAATCTATGCTATCAAAGTCGTTCTAGATCCGATGTTTGAATTTTAAGGCAACCTTACCGCTAACTCAGTACGAACACGTCTTAGCGCAATAAAAGTTTAGTAAAGTTGTCCTTTTGTAAAATATCTGTGTAGTGTCTTACGGGAAAGCGATAAGCTCCAAGATTAAATTGTAAGCACGTTTAGAATAAAGGGCTTTAGTTGCCACTTATATTTCATATCTGAAGTTTATTTCACGCTTAAATGTTTTATGTTAAGCCTACTGTGTCTGATTGCTCTTAAATTAGGTATTGTCTGAATGTGAATAGCTTATAAAATAGACTGTTTTGTCGGAATTAATATGATGACACCTAGATACAATTGTTTGGTATATTTATCGTTCAGTAAAAGATCAGTTGGTTAAACGCATGTGAGGCAAGATCAGTCCAGAGATGATTGACCGTTTGGTAATATATTATTAACTAAACATCTCCGTGGTTCAGGGGTAAGTTGAAGTTCGTCCTGGATGTTGTCATCTGCACAGCAGTTGTAAAGCCAAGAGGCTTATTGCTTAATCTATTTTTGTATATAAGTTTAATAGGCATATTTTTTTAAATGTAACTTAAGCAAATCACAAGCAAAACGTTCTAAAAACTCGGCAGGTAATAGTAATAATAATATTCTACGACAATACAAACACGGTTATCCGATCCCAAACTAGACAGAGCCAGTACTATGGAAACCAGACGGATACTATAATTATATACTTACTATTTTTTTGTAAATACTTACTTAAATAGGTAGACACCCAGATACATGATGGGAAACGAACCCACGAGCTATTGGCTAGCGGTCAGGGTCAGGTGCGGTCACAGCCAACGATTTGCGGGGGGGGGGTCATTCTAGTGCCCTGGCCGCTAGCCAATAGGTCGTGGGTTCGATTCCCACGTTGCAACTGAGTGTTTCAAGTGCGTCACCTATTTTGTATAAAATTGTTTAGTCGTTTTAAAGCAAGAACGTCACTTTGACGTGAATGAGTTTGAGATTATGGGGGGGGTCATGACCCCTACGACTCCCCTCTCGGACCGCCACTGATCAGGGTGTCTAACCACTAGAGTCACTAGACCAACAGGCCCTTTTGAATAACAATTTTTTTTTGTCCTATCGTAGCGTATCCAATATGGTAGTTCAAGCTATCCTTAGGCCTCTCTTTGAATTTGTTTAATAACGAATTATGTTTTCTTGATAACAAAAACCGGGACCGACTTTTTACGTGCCCTCCGAAGCACACAACTAAAAATGGTCACCCATCTTTTCACTGACTTAAATGCTAACTACTATAAGCATATTATTATATCCGTTCAAAACAACTCACATTACACCTCAACACGTGCCCCATAAGGAAGAAAGCCATGAAAACAAAACAAAACAAAACAAAACAGCTAGACCTCCCATATCACAAACACTGCAGTGTTTATACAATACACTGAACATTTGAGTGACTGCCAACAGTTTTGGGTCATGAACGTAGCACGGTTAAGTATAACTAAAAATTTAATGATTGCCTGCTAATCTGTTCGTTTGATGCCGATGAAAAGAATTCCATGGGACATTATGGAGCCCTTTAATGTTTTATTGGTAACCTCGTGAACACGTAGGATTTAGGTCACAACACTGGCAATTGATAAAGTGTGTGAAATTTTAATAATCCCTTGTAAATGGAATCGTTTATTATATAAAATTGGCCCAACGATCTTACGGACGGTCGTTTTTTAAATTTTCACTGGATGAAAATGCTACCAAATGTACAAAATACTGTGGTACTGAGACGTGGTCCATAACAGCTGGCCTTTTAGAGAAGCTCAGAGTCACACAACGAGCTATGGAGAGAGCTATGCTCGGAGCATTCCGATTTCAAATTAGATCCCCTTCGTAAGTTCCTCAAAGAAGCGTCGAAACGCTACTTTGAATCCGCGTCCCGTCACGCGAACAGTTTAATTTGATGTCATCATCAGCAAGACGTCCACTGCTGAACAAAGGCCTTCCCTTAGAAGGGAGGGGATGCCATAATATCCCCACGTTTGGCAGGCGTCTTGAGGATTATTTTATACTACCTAGGTGGCAAGCAAGCGTGCGGCCCGCCTGATGGTAAGCAGTCACCGCAGCCTTCTAGATGGTAGGTTCATTGTGCAAGGAACCGTCCAGGTAGGTACCACCGCAGTGTCAGATATTCTGCCGCCAAGCAGCAGTGTGTAAACATTGCTGTGTTCCGGTGTGAAGGGCACTGTAGCTGGTGAAATTACTGGACACAAAAGGCTTAATATCTAATGTCTTAAGGGTCGCCAACGCGCTAGTGATTCTTCTAGTGTTGCTAGCATCTATAGGCTGCGATGTCTGCTTACCATCAGGCGGGTCGCATGCTTGCTTGCCACCTTGGTTGAATAAGAAAAAAAGCCTATAGACGCTAGCAATATCAGAAAAATCACTAGTAGTTGCCGACCCTTAAGACATTAGATATTAAGTCTTTGTGTCCGGTAATTCACCAGCTACAGTGCCCTTCACAACGGAACACAGCAATGCTTAGACACTGCTGCTTGGCGGCAGAATATCTGACACTGCAGTGGTACCTACCTGGACGGTTCCTTGCACGAGGAACCTACCACCTAGTAAAGCAGATCGCAGTATAGATGGTAGATAATCAATGGGAAGACGCTGCTGCGCGTCTTCTTGTTTTCCCTTAGTCGCCTCTTACGGATGCTCAACGGCAAAAGATGGGAGGGTGCTATTCTTACCAGCAGGCCTAGCACGACTTTCAATCTTGACAGATTGTTGTGGAGTATGACGTAGTTTTCAACACAGAAACGTCAGTTCTCAATACAAAAGTGTGAAATACTACGTCATCGTGGCGTCATACTCACACTTATCTGTCATATTTGCAAATCGTGCTAAGCCTGCAGGACATCAATTTCTCGACCTCTACCAGCATCCATTGTACAACTTTGACGCCATATTGTATACATCTATAACATTATAAACAGATTTCTGTTCAGCAGTAACACAGTTCCAATCAGATGCCATCAAGGAGCGGACATTTGACGGAAATCGATGTTTTACATTCACTGGATTGCCTCCATTTACTGGACGTACGTAAATAAGCAATATGGAAGAACGCCTTCTCTAATCTGCCACACTCCTTCCCCTATGATACATACTACTTCATTTTACAGTACCTACATGCAAGTCGCCCACAGCTTATACCGTTTCTTTCATCGTTTCTTTAGTCTAGTGTAACGTTGAAATAGCCCAAGTAAATACATAATTCGATGATAATTTTGGTCCAAACGATTACTGGCATGCAAATATTATTATGACCAGCCAATGATATTATAAACCATAGATATGTATATATAATACATAACCAATGATATTGTAAACCATAGATATGTAACCATAGATGTGTATCCCTACTAAGGCGCGCCAAAAATTGTGACTCATTTAGTTAAAATATTTTCTCACATTTAGTTATGGTATGATATCCTTTCCTTATTATTTACTTTTGTACACTACTTTGTGTATTTTGTAAATACGCATGAAGGCATTTTACCTACTTGATTTTCAAAGGCACACGTCAGGTTCATTCGTTACATTTTACCGACGAGTGACTTACCTACTGCTAGTTCATCCAATTTGGGTGAATTTCGTTGTTTCACTATTCATAACTGAAACTGTTCTCAAATGCATTGGAGGACGTTTTCAAGCTCTTGGACTGGTACGGATTCGGCATCAACATCAATGGCGAATACATCACTCACCTTCGTTTTGCCGATTATATAGTCATTATGGCAGAGTCGCTGGAGGACCTCAATACGGTGCTCAGCGACCTCAGTAGCGTTTCCCAACAGGTGGGTCTTAAAATGAACATGGACAAGACGAAGATCATGTCTAATGTCCATGTTGCACCCGTACCGGTAGTTGTTGGGAACGATACACTCGAAGTTGTTGACCACTACGTATACCTAGGACAAAGTATCCAGTTAGGTCGGTCCAACTTCGACAAAGAGGTCGCCCGAAGAATCCAACTCGGATGGGCAGCGTTCGGGAAACTACGCGATATCTTCTCGTCCGAAATACCGCAGTGCCTGAAGACGAAGGTTTTTAACCAGTGTGTGTTGCCAGTGATGACATACGGTACTGAGACGTGGTCTCTAACGGCTGGCCTTTTAGAGAAGTTCAGAGTCACACAACGAGCCATGGAGAGAGCTATGCTCGGAGTTTCTTTGCGCGACAGAATCCGAAATGTGGAGATTCGCCGAAGAACCCAGGTCACCGACATAGCTCTCAGAATCTGCAAGTTGAAGTGGCAATGGGCAGGCCACATCGCTCGAAGAACCGATAACCGTTGAGGAAGAAAGGTTCTCGAGTGGCGACCACGAACCGGAAGACGCAGCGTAGGCAGGCCTCCCACTAGGTGGACAGACGACATTGTGCGCGTCGCAGGTAACCGGTGGATGCAAATAGCCAATTGTCGTTCATTGTGGCGTTCTAAGGGGGAGGCATATGTTCAGCAGTGGACGTCTTCCGGCTGATGATGACTATTGATGCGCTAATGGCTGTGATGATCACCTCAGTTACGTAGATCTCATTCAATGATAAACTAATTTATTTTGAATTTATTGTCTTTTAACATTTTAGTGTAGCTTTTAACTAGTTCCATCCATTATTTAAAGGAATAAGTAAAACGTATGGCATTTTGCAGCTATTCCATAGTCAAAGTCAACCAGCATTAAGATATTTTTTTAACATCAAAGTACGACAATAATAAATTATTTACTGCTCCTAATTAAGCTGGATTCACCAAAAACATCGTTGTTACAAAAAAAGAAGAAATAACTTTATTCATATTTTAAATATAGAACGAAGCGTTGTTTTTAAAAGTTCACAATCATAAAAGTTAAAAAAAATGTACACTTTCTGCGTTATAATATTTTATTTTTAAATATGGCGGCGCCAAAATTCTACTGGAACGATTAATAAAATTCACTTTGAATTATAATTTATTGCGTTTTTGTCATCGCTTTTTATTAGCGCTAAATACACGACCCCTCTCACTACCGTATACGTTTCGTTTCGTCGATTTCATTCGATTTAGTGATAATGTTGATCGATTGCCCCTTTTTAGCGATCAATCACTATTACTAGGTAGGTCGAAAGCGGCAGAGACCTTGCACATAATTGGTACCTTAGCGTCTGATATCTTGCCGCATAGCAGTGTAAACAGTGTTATGTTACGGTTAAAGGGCACTGTTGTAGCTTTTTTTTGTTGCCGAGTAGGTAATTTGTTGTCGAGTAGGTAACTAGACTAAACTTCAAAAGGAAACCGGTTTCTGAGGGGACGGAGGCCGGGTTATGTGGGATTTTTGCATACTAAAACCTCACCATCCGAGGCCTTCATCGGCGCTAAGGGTCCGTTCACACAGACCGGCTCGGAGAGCAGAGCAGATTTCGATTGCAATTAAAATAGAGTTTTGGATAATTAAAACAAGGTTTATTTTTACATTTCACTTCTTTTGTTATTCAGAATGCATAAGAGCCAACCTAACGCGCTTGCTAGCTGGTCCTGGTGAAATGACCTCGCCTCAGAAACTTAATAATTAACGTTTTGGGTGATGAGCGGCAGTTCTTTGCAGCTGTTCCTAGGTGGGCTTACCGTTCACCATCATGCAATCAGCATGCAAATTCTTTTATTTATACTTTTATAAATAACTAGCTGACCCACGCAGCTCCGCCTGCGCTATTTTTACGTTAACTAAACTTTGAATAACAGACATTCGCATCGAATACATAACCTCATTTTTTATAGTCGGTTAAAAACTGGGACCCACTTTTTACTTGCTCTCCGAAGCACGGACCCGTTTAGTTCAAATGGCGTTAAGCGGTCACCCATCTATTTAATGACCTTACCTAACGTTGCTTAACCAGATCGATTACAAAACCTTGATAACAACTCTCTATGAGTGTTCCCTTACTAATATTTATTATATTATAAAGAAAAATTGATAAAATCGGACCAAGCGTATAACCAAGTACCCGTTTTGACTTTAATCCCCTCTCCCAAATGAACCGTGCTAGATTACGGGATAAAAAGTATCCTATGTCCTACTTCGTAGTAAGATCTCAAATCATGCCAAGTTTCATTTGAATCCATTCAGTAGGTTCGGCGTGATGCTCAGCCGTGATACAGACAGACAGACAGACAGACAGACAAAATTTACAAAAGACAAAAATTAAAAAAATTACATTTTCGGCCTCAGTATCGGTTATAGAATGCCCTCCAAATATAATTTTCAAAATATCTTCAATGTACAGAATTGGACCTGTTACAGTTTTATTATAAGTATAGATTATAGAATGCCCTCCAAATATAATTTTCAAAATATCTTCAATGTACAGAATTGGACCTGTTACAGTTTTATTATAAGTATAGATGAAAAACAAAGTAAAATTTAATAAATGATTATTTTCCGCAGTAACAGCTCAGTGGGCGAGCGCTTGCCTTGGAAACAAGGTGCACAGGTTCGAGCACCGGCTCGTACCTCTGATTTCTTTAATTAATCATTTGAGAATCGTCTTTGTGCGATTGTTACTAGCTTTCGGCGAAGGAAAACATCGTGAGGAAATCTGCATGTCTGAAAAAGTCTAACTAGCTTTCAAATGGCGTGGCCTGCGTGGTGGACTATGGCTTAAGCCCCTTCATCTTGAGAAGAGGCCGGTGACCAGCAGTGGGCCAAATACAAGGGCTGGTATTATTACTATTTTTTTGCCTCAAAATAATTTCACGCTTCAAGTTTGAAAAGAATGCAAAGTTCATGCTACCATGGCGGTATATTACGTGTCACCGATGGAAATGGGCATGTTGTTGGCATGGATACATATTGGGTACGCCCAGCTCAATCGGTTGAAAGAAAGCGCTTGAAAAATGGATTGACAATTATGCAGCGGAAAATGCTAGATACCTATGGTTAAAAGAAGTTAATTTTATTATAACCTCGTAAAAAGGTATTGGGTAGCTTTAAAACATGGATTGTTTTGATTGATGGGCTAGCAGTATAGCGGTTAGATAACTTGGTTGCTATTTACAGGATGTAGGTTTCATGCCCACTATAATATTGCCCACCCAGGACAAACATTCCGAGAAAACAAATTAATACAAAAAAATGCATGAGAGCGAAACCACTGCCAAATATAGAGTTATCTATTTATTTTAAAAGTATCAAACTCAAACTCAAAAATCTTTATTTCAAATAGGCTTAACGCTAGCACTTTTGAATGGTCATTTTTTTAAAAGCTACCACCGGATCACAACGCGGCCTCAACTGAGAAGATCCGGCAAGAAACTCAGCGGGCTTGTCATTCCAAAACTTTTTTTTTAAACATTGCTTTGTTACAAATGAATCGACATTAGCGATCGTGTGTCCTGCCGTTCGAAACATAAAGCACGGGAGAAAAGAAGAAAACAATAAATTACGACAAAAATTACAACAAATTAAAAGGCCAAAGGGATAGTAGTCTGACCAGTCCCCCCAAGCAGCACCCGCGCACAGCAGCCATCACTCCCCTCAACCATATTAGAGGGAAGGGAGTGACCCGCCACACGAAGCCGCCACAAGCAAAGACTTTTCGATGGCGAGCATGACCGAATCAAAATCACAGTGGCTCACATTTAACTTCTGCTGTTAAGCAGTACCTCGTCAGGCAAGACACAAAACATATTACACAACGTATAAATAAAACTGTATCAAACAGCAAATTATAAACAATACATCAAGAATACCAATTAGAATTACGTTTTGGCTTCATGGCCGGTATCTTGGCGGTAGCATTTATCTATCTTATAAAGCCAACTCGATAGCCACCTACACAAGGCCAAAAACGTTCAATAATCAAAAAAAAAAAACACAAGGCACAATAATTTCGCTTCCCGATATCCTTATATAACCCTCCGATGCGCGAGTTTCCGCAAATATGAATTACTGTCGGTATGATTAAGTGGACCGGGGTTTATTTTTGTCTGTTATTAATTACCTCGATAATTTGTTACTGTCAAAAGCTTTCGACGTTACAGTCTTTGTAAGGTGAAAGGACGGTTCGCGGGGACATCGTAAATATTTGAGTGAGATCTGAAATGGCTTACGAGTGACTATTTCGAGTGGTGCTTGCGATATAATTGGACTCTGCGATCTATATAAAGATAATTTATAGAATTTAATGACGTTTAAAATATACGAGGCTATAAATATGATATGAATATATGGCGAGCGACTGCCTCGTTTATGGGCTAGTTCGTTGAAAGCGCGTTAGTGTTGATGTTTTGGATTGTGATACAGAGTTAGTCAAATCAATCTATAGAAAGTTGTACCGACTAGCCTATAAATAGCGTAGGTATAAATTTAAAAAAGTTCTTTTTCTTTAATTTTTCCTTCTCGCATTGGAAACTGTCACTAGGTCATCAGGACCCGTGGAGGTAAACCGGGATATGTGGGTTTCTTACCCACTAAACATGTGAGTGTAGGCCTGGGCTCTCCGATGGCATCTGCACCAGGAGTCCGCGCTGGGGGGCATTATAGCCCCCCGGGAATCAAACATGATGCTCACGGGGACATGAGTCGCAAACCCACCACCGTCCTCCTTAAAGTCGCCGCCGTACTCAATAGACGTCCTAAGGCCCACACTCTATACGTCCAGCTACTCCGAAGTGCAACTTGTACCTTTTTTATTTTTTTTGACGCGTGGGAAATCTTCGAAAGATCCCCGGGAGCTGTGGGGCTCGACCGGGGTATGTGGGATTCTTACCCACTAAAACCCCCGTGGCTGTCGCATCGGCACATGAGAGGGGGAACCCCAGGGCTCTCCGGTGGGATCTGCACCAGGGGCCCCTCAGTGCCTTGCCTTTGAGCCCGCCGCCGGGGGGCGCATTGTAGCCCCCCGGGAACCTGTCAAGGTGCTCACGGGGACGGGGGTCGCAACCCCGCCGCCGTCCTCCTCGGAGTCGCCGCCGTACTCAATGGACGCTCAAGGGGCCCACACCCCGAGCGTCCAGCGACTCCGAAGGGTGCAACCTGTACCTATCATAACTTAAGTAGGTATTTTCAGTACATCTGAATATACGTAAGTACAAACAAGCATATTCTCTATTCTAATATTATATTGAATGTTGATTTCGTGGCACGTATAGACGTGTGTGTACTTGAAATTCAACAACAAATAGGTAGGCACAATAGGTAACTCACTCGAAATGAATATTCAATTCAAAGTGTTCACTGAAGACGTCGATAAATTAATAATACGTTATGACAGGTGCGAAGTGGGTTGAAATGAGTTATTTATATAAATGGAATAATGTATTCGGGTCTTTTGTACCCACGGTAATCGGAGGGTTAACACTCATGAAATATTCTTCTCTCCGTGACTATATTTCCACAGATGTGCTTCTTGTTAAATTATTAAATATAACTTCACTGTTGTTTTATGTGGAGGGGTTAGAATGGCGAATGTTAACAGCTCTTAGTGTTAATATATCACATTTGACATCTGTCCGTTTCTTCGTTCTGTCTGTTTCATTTGTCATTAAAGATTTGGCAGTATGGAGAAATTCCTTCGCCTGTCCTGTAAATGGACGATTATACTATCATCGGACACACATATACATAACAATTACCTATCGGAAACAGGTGGTATAATCGCCAAAAAAAAGTCCACAAAACACACGAACGAACGGCGGGAACAAAATATTATTAACTTTTTCGAAGTTAGAACTGCACAATTGCTTAACGTTTTTTAATTACGATTACATATTTATAGTAATAATGAAAAAATATGATAATGATAGTTTATTCGTCCATTTACAGGACAGGCGAAGGAATTTCTCCATACTGCCAAATCTTTAATGACAAATGAAACAGACAGAACGAAGAAACGGACAGATGTCAAATGTGATATATTAACACTAAGAGCTGTTAACATTCGCCATTCTAACCCCTCCACATAAAACATCAGTGAAGTTATATTTAATAATTTAACAAGAAGCACATCTGTGGAAATATAGTCACGGAGAGAAGAATATTTCATGAGTGTTAACCCTCCGATTACCGTGGGTACAAAAGACACGAATACATTATTCCATTTATATAAATAACTCATTTCGACCCACTTCGCACCTGTCATAACGTATTATTAATTTATCGATGTCTACAGTGAACTATACTATTACTTAACCGAATAAAATACATCATATTATGTTGTATTTTTTCGGTTAAGGTGATCCGGGTGGATTAATAGCCAGCTCACCATACTCGTAGCAAGCTCGCTGTATACACATAGCAAGCTCGGCACGTATGCGTAGCGAATACGTAGTGCGTGCGTAGCGATCCCTAGCTTACGCATATAACATTACAAGCTCGCCATATACTCGTAGCCTACTCACCATATACTTGTACCAAGCGCGCTTTATACACATAGCAAGCTCGGCACGTATGAGTAGCGAATACATAGTGCGTGCGTAGTCGCTTATGCATATAACAAGTTCGCCATATACTCGTAGCGAACTCACCATATACTTGTAGCAAGCTCCTTATATTTCTGTAGCAAGCTCGCCACGTGAGCTTATGCATAGGTTAGCTCATCGTATTTACAAAGCGAGTCTTCGCTTATGCGTAACAAGCTTGACTTATAATAATAATAATATTCTGGGACAATTCCACACATGGTCATCTGATCCCAAACTAGGCAGAGCCTGTACTATGCAAACCAGATAGCTGATAGTTATATACTTTTTTTTAAATACATACCTAAATAGATAAATAACACACATACACGCAGGAATCGAACCCCACAACCTATTGGGTAGCAGCGAGTATGTCTAACTACTAGACCAACAGACCCGTCAAATTATACTTGCAGTAAGCTCGTAGCGCATACATAGTGACCCTTCGCTTACGTATAATAAGCTCAGCATAATACTCGTAGTCAGCATATACTCGTAGTCAGGTCATCATATACTCGTAGTCAGGTCATCATATACTCGTAGTCAGGTCATCATATTCTCGTAGTCAGGTCATCATATACTCGTAGTCAGGTCATCATATACTCGTAGTCAGGTCATCATATACTCGTAGTCAGGTCATCATTATACTCGTAGTCAGATCATCATATACTCGTAGCAAGGTGACAATATACTCCTAGCAAGTACGGCACGTATGCGTAGCGACCCCTAGCATGTGTTCGCTACGAACTCGTAATGCGTGTGTAGCGAACCCTCGCTAACGCATATCAAACTCGCCATATACTCGTAGGCAGCTCGCCATATACTCGTAGCAAGCTCACCGTGTGTGAGTAAGGAAATCTGTATGCTGTGTAAATACGCCACGCACACATATAGACGGCTACGGACTCGCGGTGTCGACGTTGACTGATCGCTTTGGCGGTAGTAGTACCTATGTAATTATGTAGCTTTTAGAGAGTTAGGTAAATACTAGAGTGATGGTATATGGGAACTAATATAAAATGGGATAATAATATTTCAGTATATTTTTATATAATTAGCCTAAAGCTCAGTTACACACATTCTTTTAAGGAAAAATAAGTGTAGTCTTTTAAATCTCATGGTAGAAAGAAATGATTTATGGACGGGAAAATAGAAAGACGCTGTAGACTTGGTTTACATAAAATGTCTTGGTCCAAAACCTAAGGCAAGTGATATATAAATACATTGACCGCCGAGTCATTGTTTAGTGTAAAGGAAATAGGAATTTCCGGATAGCAGCGCAAGAAAAAGTAGAAAAGCGTAGTGATTATTTTCTTAGTAACTCAGCTTACAGAGCGAGCGGTAGAGACCTGACTATCCTATCCAGCGAAAACTTGCTCTGACACTATTTAGTATACAGTTTTATAACATACTAAAATTACGTTTATATGAATCTGATGTGCGTCATAAACATGAGGCTTTTATTTGTTAAGCCTATTTGCGGGCGTAATTAACTGAGGTCAATACACAAACAAGGTAACACTCAGACGGCTCCATAACTATTTACTTATATATAAAAATAAGAAGCCAATGAACTTCGTGATGATTGCAAATAATAAATAAACATTCGAACTGAAACGATGGAAATTAACGTAACGATTTACCTCTGAAACGGAATCCACTTAAATGAGCGGAACAAGAACGCGTCGAACGCATTGAACAAAGGGGACATCCTGATGCCTCTATATAAAACACGTATAAACGAAATTTCCAGAGTGTAAATCAACAAAATTGAACTTTATGACGGTAATAATAAAGTCGCATTGCACCGAAATCATAAATTTGTTGGTCAATATGGAACGTTCCTGTTGCCCGAAGCCACTGGATTTTCAGCCAGTGCCGCGTGCGGCGCCACTGTCGACGGTGGGCGTCGCTACGCTCTCCTAAAACGCAACCCCGCGCTTTCTCTCATAGCGTAAAAAAAAAGAAAATTAAAAAATATCAACTCGATATTTGAAATACGAATAAGAGCCACTAGTTATTGAAACGATAGGTGTTCATTGTTTTTGTGTGTGCAATCGTAATCGATTACAGTTTACAAAATAAAGATACAAAAATAGTGTTTTATACGTGTTTTACGGTGCAGATCGGCATGGCGGTGGCGTACTAAATATTGCGTGTGTACACGGTGGGTTAGCGAATAATTTGCCAGGGCGGGCGGGTGCGTACGTACTCTTAGATCGCTATTTTGCCGAAGAAAATTGCCCATTATTGATTGTCGATACAGGTATACCATCGATATATCGATGTGGTGTAACCATTTTAAAATATTTGCGTGTAAATTACGATGTTTTCGTTTGAGACGCCTTTTCATATTTGTTTTGAAACACGGAATATGGGGAATACATTAAAATCATAACAACGCAGTATATGTTGGATTCGGTACAAAAACTTATAGTTAATGTTATTTTTATTGATTTCAAATTCAAAATACGAAAAAGTTACAGAAAATATACAGGTACTAGGACTGACAGTAGCGAGGTAGCGAGCGATAAAGCTAGAGTTAAAATAAGGGTTTTTTTAACCCTAGATTTATCGTATAGGTATGAGAAATTTTTGTCTATGCACTTTTATAATATTAATACTGGCTAAAAATATTAAAAAGAAGAATCATATTTAAAATTTAAACGACGAACTACTAGTGCAGTGCATGAACGTAATAAGACCATAAATCATAGACGCTGTAAGTAATAAACAACGAACCGTCAATTACGTTATAGTTAGATAGGTAATTGAAATCAATTGAATAATTGACACATATTTGCATATTATTATGTTCACGTTCTTGCATCAACTTGGGGTGAACAGAACAGCTATTTATTACACATGCTTTTTGTATGTCACTGAGTATTTAATTTCCCATATAGCGAACGAGCGAGAGGTTTTGTCAAAACGAAATTTCCAAAATTTCATGCTAAAATAACTTAATCTCTAACCATCTATAGAGAAAAAAAAACCTATTTTACTTGCCACAGATTCTAACAGAAAAAGCATTTTTTAATACTCCTTTGTAAATATCACCCAGGGCTATGCGCGTGGTATTTCCAGTGGTATGTACCTAGGTATTTGCTTTTCATCAAGCCACCGAGAAAGAAAACACGTGGGTTGCCATCCTCGAGAAATTATGCCATAAATGTCAAAGGTTAGGGATTCCAAAGGGATGTTCATTCCAGAAACATTGCGATTAAAGTAATGAAACGTATAAAGTAGGTATATAAAAATATTATTGAATTTATTTAACCAACTTGGCTAGCTTACAATAAAAATGCGTAATATTAATAATTATACGCTAATAACAAACTTTAAAATGTTTATTAGCAGTGTCCGCTCAGTGGCCCAACGCCTTGGAAACATAGTGCGCAGGTTCGAACCTCGGCTCGCACCTCTGATTTCTTTAATTAATCATACGCGAATCGTCTTTTTGCGATTGTTACTAGCTTTCGGTGAAGGAAAACATCGTGAGGTAACCTGCATGTCTGAGAAAGCCTAACTGGCTTTCGAATGACGTGTGAAGTCCGCCCACCCGCGCTTGGCAGGGTGGTGGGGTAAGGCCTAGGCCCTTTCCTCTTGAGGGGAGGGCTGTGCTCAACAGTGGGACACAAGGGCTGCTAAATTACTTTTGTAAGTGTATGTATATTTTTTACCAATTTTCTCTTAATTTTCGTTAAGTATTTCTTTTTTTTTTTTTTTTTATAATAAATAGGTTTGCGCTTGACCACAATCTCACATGATGGTAAGTGAAGATGTGGTCTAGGATGGACCGCGCTTACCCATAAGATGCCTGTTCACTCTAGACTTGAATACACCCAAGTTATATATTTTTTTTATTTAGTTTTTGTTTTATTTATTTATATTTATCTTAGGTGGATCAACAAACAAATGCCACTTGCAGCTAAATATTGAGTGGCAGTGCATTTATTTTAACACAGCTTAACATCAACCGTAGAAGAGTAGGAGATACTGCTATAAAACAAATGATACAATATAAAAAATAACTTTAAAACAATAATACTCTTTTGTAAGGTCATTTAAATGATAAAATATTTAAAAAAAAAGATTGAACCGACTTCAATAACACTAAAAAGTATAAAATAATTTAAATAATAATAATATCTTGGGACAATCCACACACGGTCATCCAATCCCAAACTAGGCAGAGTCTGTACTATGGAAACCAGACTACTGATACTAATACTTATATACCTTTTTTTTGTAAATACATAATTATATAGATAAACTGCACCCAGACACTTGGCGGGAATCGAACCCAAATATTAAAGAAGTTGGTGTTAGTGTACCTGCTGTGTATATTTGGCACCAACTTCAGTAATATTTAAATTATTTTATACTTTTTACTGTTATTAAAGTCGGTTCAATTTTTTTTTAAATATTTTATTTTATTCTTTTTAGCGATATTTTCATACATAAAGATTGAACCATCGAAGACGGTAAAATGATCTAGGTAGGTTATGATATCATTATGATTTCACATTATCGTCTACATACTTTTTCATAATTCATGTTTCTTCAGAAACTCAGAAACAATTTATCCGATCGTAATGAAATTTGCATGGAATCATCACAGTAGTTTACTCTCTCGAATAAAAAAAGAATCATCGAAATCGGTTCATATTTGTCAGAGAAATGTAAAGGAGAACATCAGTTTTATGGTTTTACCAGATAAATTCCTCCATATCATTCATGGTCCTCCAGGAAGTTCTTACCCGGTTGTAATAAAATTCATACAGGTTCATAACAGTGGTTTATTCTTTCGAATAAAAAAAGAATCATTGAAATTGGTAAATATTTGCCAGAGTTATGACCATTTTTGTACTTAAAAAGCGACATAAAGTCGTCTTTAAAGGCTTTCTTGCAGCTTTCCTGCGCAGTCAACATTCTTGTTTTTTCAGGAACTACTTATTACTAAGCAATAATTTTTTTATGGGACCCAATTAACGGATTAAAGAATGGATGGAAGAAAGATTTTTCAAATCGGTTCATAATTGCCAGAGTTATGCGCGAACATTCATAGAAAAAAAAATATATATATACAGACGAATTGAGAACCTCCTCCTTTTTTGAAGTCGGTTAAAAATTCACAAACTCAGTTAAAAATGGGGACAAATGGGACATAGACTGACTGAGTTTGTACGAAGGAACTCGTAAATCTAGTTTGAAATAATTTTGACTTAGTAATTCACCTCCAGATACTCATAGTTGAAAGGTTTAAGGGTACCTTCTGAAGCGCGGCTAGAGCGCGATAGCAGTGCGGCTGCAGCGCTTCAGACTCTCTGCTTTGTGCGTTGCAATAAATAAAAACCGCTTCACCTTCGCAAAAAATAACTACTTATCGTAAAAAATGTAGAGCATAAAATTATCACTAACAAATAATATCATCCGACCGAAGCGGTGTGACCATTAACATAGATGGGATGAATAAGGAAAAATAGCGAGCTATCTACCCTTCCCGGGGTGATACGCAATTTACATTTATAACACTGGATTTTTACTCGAATACGCCTTTGGTATGTAAATCGCTTAAACTGTGATATTCAGATTCATACAACCAAGGGGTTAAACAAACATGCGGCCCGCGTGGTGGTATGCAGGCACCACAGCCTATCGACGCTAGCAACACCAGAAGAATCACTAGCGCGTTGCCGACCATAAAGTCATTAGATGTTAAGTCTCTTCTTTCCGGTAATATCACCAGCTACAGTGCCTTTCACACCGGAACACAGCAATGTTTACAGATTGCTGCTTGGCTGCAAGATATCTAAGAGTCAACTCGTGCGCGGGTGCTGCTTGGAGGGACTGGTCCGAGTACTATCCCTTTGGCCTTTTAGTTTGTTGTAATTTTGTCGTATTTTTGTCTTATCTCTCTTGTATTATCTTTCGAACATCAGGACACACTATTGCTGATGTTGATCCAATTGTAACACGTCAAACAATATTTTTTATCGGGAATTAACGCGATTTACCTTATATTTTGGCTTGACGTTAAAGTTAAAATAAAGTTTGATAATGGAACGCGAAAGTCTAAAAGTATAGTTATAAGGCAAACAATGTTTAAAAAAATGAAAAAATTACAAGCCCGCTGAGTTTCTTGCCGGATCTTCTCAGCCGAGGCCGCGTTGTGATCCGGTGGTAACGTCGGGTTTGGTCACCGCTAACTTGCAGTCCGCGCGCGTCTGTTGTTGCAGCCTTGCAGCCGGTCGGCCGCAAAAACTAAAAAAAAATCGGCAGGGTATGGACTACCCGTCACTAAATTCGGCCGTGACGTCACAGAAGGTGTTAAAAACTTGGTTGAAAAATCGGCACGCTTGTTTTTAATACGAATCGTGATACTTGCGTTATCTATTTGATTTGAAACAATGTAAGCTTACAGTTTAACACCGAGTCACACATGTTAGTTAGAAAATACATTGATAAATTTATTACTTGTAAAAAATATATCTGTGTAAATCTATATCTGTGCCCCCTTAGGTTTGAACCCACGACCTCTGACTTGTAAAAGACATCTAGTGCCAAAGAGCGTGGCCATAAAGAACACAAACTCGTTCCCACCAAGGCTGATCGAAATAATAGCAAGGTCTAGATTCGCTTTGCTAGTATATTTATCACCATCCTAGCCTTTCTCAAGGTAAATAGTAATGCAACATAACAGCACGCCTGACAAAGCTAATCTGAGCAGTGATATATTGCTTAGGCCGGCCTCAAACTCACTACTATATGAGAAGAATTATCATAAATATGGCCTGTCGCCAACATTTTTTAAAAATCGATTACATGGACTTATCGATAACTAACTGACCCACGCAGCTCCGCCTGCGCTATTTTTACGTTAACTAAACTTTGAATAACAGACATTCGCATCGAATACATAACCTCATTTTTTATAGTCGGTTAAAAACTGGGACCCACTCTTTACTTGCTCTCCGAAGCACGGACCCGTTTAGTTCAAATGGCGTTAAAAGGTCACCCATCTATTTAATGACCTTACCTATCGTTGCTTAACCCGATCGATTACAAAACCTTGATAATAACTCTCTATGAGTGTTCCCTTACTAATATTTGTTATATTTTATAGAAAAATTGATAAAATTGGACCAAGCGTATAACCAAGTACCCGTTTTGACTTTAATCCCCTCTCCCAAAATAACCGTGCTAGATTACGGGATAAAAAGTATCCTATGTCCTACCTCGTAGTAAGGTCTCAAATCATGCCAAGTTTCATTTGAATCCATTCAGTAGTTTCGGCGTGATGCTCAGCCGTGATACAGACAGACAGACAGACAGACAGACAGACAGACAGACAGACAGACAGACAGACAGACAAAATTTACAAAAGACAAAAATTAAAAAAATTACATTTTCGGCCTCAGTATCGGTTATAGAATGCCCTCCAAATATAATTTTCAAAATATCTTCAATGTACAGAATTGGACCTGTTACAGTTTTATTATAAGTATAGATTATGATTATTCGAATTTCGAATTATCCATCAACTACGATACAACCGTAGTATACGTAAATGTAACGATTTATTGTAACAGTACAATTAATAGGTACATAAACGTATACAGAATAGAATAAATACAGATTTATTGTACATTGTGCATGTCCCATCAGCCCTGCTATTCTCTAAGCAACACAACCTCGAGTTCGACGCTGCGGGCAGCGGCGAGTTGCGTGTTTGTATGCACTAACTTTTCTTACACAGCACTACCGACACGAGAATTTACGGTTAACATTGGAACTACTTAAGTTCGAATAATATAAGAGTCAGTTCGACGTGAAGCCGAAATGCGATCGTAAATATGGATTTTAACAGCGTTAATTTCAACGTTGTATTCAAGGCTGGCTCGACGTCGAGCTCATTGTCGAGCACACCCACGGTAGTTTACGTTAAAGAATAACATAGCTGTACCGACTAAACGATTTTCGTCCTCATTTATAATACGTGCAGCCATGGTAACTGGTATAAAATGTGTGGCAAAAAACCGCACAGTGATAATAATGTAATGTGGATTTAAGTTTTTAAAAATAGATCATTTAATATACGTGTCGGATCGGTCAATGCAAGTCTATAAAAAGTCACGGTAAAGCCCGAGAGTGAAATATAATTTTGTTTAGACAAAAATAGGGTATATATAGTAGGTACTTAGGATTCTAGAAGATTCAGCTAGAATATATTTGTGTAACAGAACAGTGTGTAATAGATTGCGAGGTTTGGGTTGACGTCGGTTTTTTCTAGGTATTTCTAATTACTAGGCAACAACACAAATTGTCCTCACGATCTGTTCTAGTCTAATTTACAACTGAACTAACGAGAGTGGTTTTGAACCATAATGCGCGGACAAAGAGCGGTTTGGTGATGAAAAAAAATCGCGGAAATAAACAGCATTGCACTAATATCGAGTTATAGCTGAAAGTATGCGTCAAACTTTAATTTCCAGCAAAACACTCGACAGTGATGATATCTCTATGGTTTCCGTATTTTTATAATATGTTTCGATTTAGAATCCAGATGTTAATATCTTACGGGTTAATATTATCATTATTATGCACGATAAAATATATAAATACTTATCGTATAAACAAAACAAGTTGTTGCTGAAATTTTTAGTTAACTTTTCTGTATAACTAAATTAGTTGATTTAGCTTCGTATTTTTTAATATTAATTATTGTTATTTTAAGGAAATTAACGCAATGATGATGAATATTTTAAATACAAAAATAACTGTTTTTCTCTATTTATTCGTTTCCATTTTATGACTAAATGCCTAAACCAAACTTGAAGAAATTAAAGAAAAATCTTGTGTATCATTACGGAAAGTAGAGTTTTTTCCATAAAAATTCATGGACACTAAATAGCTTGTATTGCACTTACCATAAGTTGGTATCATGGACAAGCATTTATTTTTAAAATCATAGCAGATGGAAAATAGTGTTCCATTTGTCTTTGAAAATTGCTGGTACACTATAATGTGTCTATAATTTTATGACTTGTACTTCCTAGAGGACAAAACAGTTGCCGTCCCCGGATGGGACTAATCTCACCACTCATTCCCACCACTGTGACCCCTATAAGCCAGGATTTACAGTGGGCACCAGTGAAGACACCGAGGTTTGACCCTCGGTGAGTCCCGAGGAAACTCTAAATTGTCTTGGAACCCGCATCGAAATTAGGAGCCGGAAAGACAAATTTCACTTCCCACCTTAACAGCCGTCTCCGGATGCGTGAAGCTCCTTTCTTTTGGATTGATAGTTGCTGTTGGCCGCAGATGTCTATGACTACTTGCCTCCTACTATCTAAAGCTGGGTCTTCACCGCGTCGTCACCCACCTCGCGTGCAAATGGGGCCTAATAATCTATTATTCTGAATCTATTGCCCGCGTTTAAAACTGGCTTAATGCGGCCGGTTCATGTCAATCCATTTAGTGTATGTAAACCATACAACAATTTAGATTCGATCGATAGTGGTTTACATTTCAATTTCACTGTTTACGGGATCTAATTGATGTGAACGTGGTTTGGAATACCATTCATGCAAATCGGTAATCTCCATTACTTTATGGTAGTTTAGTGGTCTTCCACTTTCAGATTAGCCTATGATATTTTACTATATGTAGAAATGTTTTATTCCTATTAATGCATTTCAAAAGGTGTTCCCAAGTAGTAGCTATACATAGACCTATGTATTATTGCTAAACAAACGAGTGACTGAGACAGAAACGTAACTACTACAGTGAGAGAAAAAGAGATGACTATAATTATTTGGGCGGTTTGTCAGTGTCTTTATCTTGCCGTAATAGTGTCTCTGCAATTATTATGTAGAAAATTACGAAACTAATTGAGTTCCTATTCACTTTTGTGCCGTAGTTTGCGTATGTTATAAATATGCTGGCCAGCATTTTACTGAATTTTGATTAGCAATGGTAGACATTACGTTGGGCGTGTTGCTTACGCGAGACTAACTGCAAGTGGTTACAATTGGGTTCATTTCGTATCTTCAGTTTTTATGCGCTTATGGATTATTTACCTCTTTTTATAACCACATTCAATTTTTTTTTTCAAAAAATCTTGCCTAATCCGTCACTCGAACCAACTACAAATGCGAAAAATACACAGCTACTATTTTATTGAATTAATCGATAGGTTAAATGATAAGGACAAAAACTTAGATAAATATTGTATCTTAGAAATAAAGTCATTGAAATTTAACAATTTGTATAAAATTTACCAGTGATCATTGATATAATATCATTGCCAGTGATACTTTTCTTAAACATTTAATTTTGTACACTAATGTTCCTGTGTCTGTGTCCTTCAGATTATTTCTATTGAATTGTTAAATATCAAGGCCGTTTTTGATTATTAGGATCCATGTTTATTCGCGAGATTTTATCCTTAACGTTTACCCTATTAGTTAGTTCAATAAAACACCGACTGATAATTTTTTGGATTTTTAGTTTGTTTGTTCTTTTTAAGCTTTTTTTTACAAATGTTGGAATGCGATTTTTATTATTTAAAAAAATAAAGAAAGTTTCCTTGCAGTGAATTTCGATATCTTAATAATTAAAAGTAGTATCGCGGACACGAAAGGTGTACAAGTTTTCAATCAAAATCGTTTGAACAACGTTACGTGCGTAACGTATTTTGGGCCGGCTTGTGCAAGCGATTGTCATCTTAAAGGTGGTACACCATTCGTGTCCCGTTTCTTTTTTCCACCCTGTATAGCATAATTCAATTATTCAGGCATATCGTTCACAGCAAGTGAACGTCTTGCTGTCTCGTCACTAAGCTGAATATTAAAAAAAAAGTCAAATAGCGTTTTGTGCAGCTATTCTACTGGTAGCTGAGGCACCTGGAGGTCTACCAACATCTGTTAGAGCAGTGTAAAGAGAAAGGAACGGACCTATATAAAGCGTATATCTGCGTCTTTTTTCCACGTTAAAGTATGATTATTTTAACACTGGAACTTTAACATAAGAGATCTGGTGGTAGGTGAACGTTCCCTTGCACCTGGCACTTAGCATAACAATTTCTCTAGGTGGTAGCTCACTTGTGGAAGGGACCTTCCAGTAGTTACTATCGCGGACACGAATGGTGTACCAGTTTTCAATCAAAATCGTTTGAACGACGTTACTTGCGCTTACGTATTGTGGGCCGGTTCGTGCATGCGATAGATAGTGATACACCGCTTATGACCGCGAGAGTACCACCGCAGTGTCAGCATATACTGCCACCAAGCAACAGTGTGTAAACATTGCTGTGTTATGGCGTGAAGGGCGCTTTAGCTTTTGAAATTGCCAGACTCAAGGGACTAAAAAACTAATGTCCCAGGTGATGTGCGCAGCTGTCTACTACCGTCGCTTACTACCAAACGAAGGTCTTGCTTGGTTCGTGACCAGATTGAATTAAAAAAAATGGTACAGGACTATGTATACAGTAGGTTTATATCCACGGCTACCCACGCGCTGGTCGTAATAAAGCCGGTTATACAAGTGCCAGACAATAGCGTAGAGGTCGGACAGTACTTGTAAGCTAGCCCTTAGGTGGCGGGGTGTCGTGTTACTGGTGCGTAGGCGCTGGGTAGGGCTAGTTCTACACGAAGAAAGTTTTATTAAGCCATTTTTTTTTCATTATTTTAGTTTTAGTACCTATTCAATATCTGAAAACGAGTTAAATGAATACTTATGTTTTAATATTTTTATTCCAATTTTCTAAGCAATAATGGGGAACTTGCACTTTTTTTGTTTTTTTTTCTTGTGTATAATAAAGATTTTAGACTCACTTAGAGATGCCAAAAACAAAAACGTTAAAATATGCACAAATTATCTAGATATTGCAAATCAAAGGTTGACTATTCCACGTTGGCGCGAAAACGCTAATTGACGGACGCGACGTCATTCCATAGGTTTGACGTACGAGATGCGTACGAGTTAGTAATTTTTCATGGCGGTTGGCGAGTGAATCAAGAAACTACCACTGAAGATTAATAGACTTTTGACGGCTAATATAATCAGAATGATAAAATGATCCCCTACAGTTATCAGTTCAGAGAAAATTAATATTATCCATAAACAAAATATGTTGCACCAGTCATGTAGTTGGATAGGCCCGTTGTTATAGTGGTAAAACACCCTGGCTACTATATCGTTGGTTTGATTCCCACCTTGTGTCTGCGTGTTATTTATAAATGTATTTACAAAAAGTACTATAAGATTTGTTGAAGTTATATGATCACCTTAATAAAGGCTCTGCCTAGTTTAGTATCAGATAACCGTGTGTGGATTGTCCCAGGACATAAATATATGCAGTACTACTTACTTACATTTTGTAAATAGTCATGCTTATATTTTTATCTTAAAATAAAGAAATCCCGCTATAATTAGACGTTTTTTCATTTTATAAAAATAAAACAATGTTTGTTTAATTACACAGAGATTTTCTCTTGAAAATTGATTGCCATGGCCTGTGGGCATGGCCGACTAGTTTAGGTATGACGTCACGCGCGATTGCTGGTGTTTCAAATTGCGTTCCATTTTACGTAACTTAAAGTTGAAATATTTCGTAACATAATAATAATTTTAGAAAAAATCTTTTAGCTACGCTCTTTTTACAACTATTTATATTAAATTATAATCATAATTTATCATTATAATTTTTATGCAAGTTCCCCATTTATTTCTTAAAGTGTATGTAAGTATTAATACAAAAACGAATAATTTTACAAATTTTATTGCGTACCTACCTTTTCAAATTACAAAACTACATAGTTACAATTTAACAAATCTACTCTGTGTGTAAAGAAGTTTTTTAAACCTTTGGAAATAATAGGACAAGCTGCGTAATCATTTTATTGAAATTAAAAATACATAAAAATACACTATAAAATAATTACATATTATAAGTACAATAATTATTAACCTGCCATGCCATTCTGCACCGAAAAACATAATTTCTCATCAAATTTCTTCTAGACAGTACAAAAATATGTAAAAAACCCTTAAAAATACCAAAAAAATCAACGTAACATTCCCAAAGATGTACCAAAGACACAAAAGTTAAGTATCAAAATCTTCAACATGCGTCGCGATTGCCTCAAGCTGAGGCTAAGTGATCCAAGTCCTGGCTCCGGGAACCTTTCCTTCCACGCTTCTGACTCTGACGATGAGAGCTCTGATCGAGGAAGTAGGAGTTCCAGAAGTGGTGTGGAGGAGACCAACGTGTTACCAGTTGCTGTGTCGGCTGCCCAGGTAAATATAATTTCAAAGAATACTATAAAGGATGAGAATGAGTTTTGTGGAATATTTTCTTATGAAACAATTCTTCAGATGAAACATGTGTGATAAATGTGTAGAAATATCTAACTGATGAACAATACTGCTGTAGGGCCAATTTAATAGATAAAATTTGACATCTGTCAGTTTCTTTGTTCTGTATGTTTCTTTTGTCGTAATTGAAAAAAGTTAAGCAATTTTGCAGTTCTAACTTCAAAAAAAATATTTATATATTATGCCCGCCGTTACAACGGTACAGTTTTAAATTTTGATGAAGTGATCAAATGTGTGTATTAATTTGGCACTACTTTAAATCAATTGTTCAATTTATATCCAACCAAACTCCTAAGAGAAATGGATAATATAAAACGAGAATATATGTGACTGTATGTAGCCTATAAAGCAACATTTCATTTGTAGATATCGATTTTCACTGGGAAACGACAGGGAGCACGCGAATCGTATTACGTCAGTGAAATGAAGAACTGCCTCGACTTTTAAAATTTGATGAGAATCCTTACAAAGACGGGCTTCTACTGCGGAATACTAAATAATGTTAACAGAGAACGTTGACAGTTTTCATATTAAGTAGGTAGGTACATGAAGACTAAATGAAAAGTCATTAAAATTTCTACACATATAAACAAAACTATATTACAAACCAAAAGTTACCAAAGTAATCCTATGGGTTTATGCCGTGTGCCATAGTCATTTTTAATTATACTCGTAAACTTGTGAGTATTTATAAGTGCTCAGTTAGCAAAAAAAATATGATGATTATTGTAAATGATAAAGCAATTCATTGAGAGGGGAGATGAATTAAGTGACTATAAAATCCATGGGTCTAAGATTTCATATTTAAAAATTTCTTTTTTATTGGAATTAGTACCATACTGTTACGGAGTGGGTCCTGGACCTCTTTAAAAAAAAACAATTATTTAATGAAGATTAACTTTGAGTTTCATTAAAATAAACAGTAAAGAAATAGAAATAACAATTAACAAAAAATGCGTCCGTCCATGACAAAAGCCAAAATCATCAAGTATAAAATATTAAAATTACGCTAATGCCAACGCGGATGGAGGGTGCAAGCACAGCATTTATTATTATACGCAACTGTGTTGCTAGGGATATGTAACAGTACCACCTATCACTATGACTTCTGTCAGCCTAGATATACAGTGGTCACCAGTGAAGATATCGGGATTTGATCCTCGAAGAAAGCTCATGTTTTTTAACTTTAATTAGCAAAGTCTATAGGAGTTAGAAAATTATAAATTCTACTTCCAACAAAGCGGTTTCCTTGCCACTTACCGTAATTATCAAAACCTTGCCAGAAAATGCTTTGATTTTGTCATTATTCATGTCGAATAATATTTTTTTTCCTCTTACAATTCATAGGTATCCACACGATCCCTGATCTAGATAATTAATGGGCGCAGTGATGGGCCCTGACTTAACATATTTCACGCTTAATTTACTCGGAAAGCTCGCGTGCAATATTCTCGCTTAGTCATCTTCTGAACATTTTTTTTTTCATATGATTCTCATAATAAATGAAGGACTGTCGAGAGGATTCTGCTTGGAGAATATTGAACTTTTGTCAGAATTTTCCTTTTGATTTTTTAACTCAATTTTGCTACTTTATGTACTGTCAACTGTTATATGTTTAAATATAACGTAATGACTGATGTAGATCGACGCACCCACCCATACACTGATTACACTGCATTCACGCTCGCAACCTGGAACGTTACTAATTAAGTCCCTAGAGCCGAGTAATTTCGGTAACTGCAGTAACTTTGACAGCTATATTTATAGACTGCTGCTCTGCAAAAGAATATTTTACACCGCGGCCGCGGTGGTAAAAAAAAAGATAGACCCCAGCAATCTCTTTCACAAAGAGTCTAGACGCCATAATAACAGAAATTAATTGATCATTTTAATGTACATTTAAACAAGTGTACTATAAGACAGAAATAAGAGAAACACTGAATTTATCACTATAATTATTTATTAGCACAATACACATGGATGGCTCGAAAACGAGAAGTGTCACTCGAGCATCCAGTGCGGGGACACGTCAATCCGTATTAGTATTAGTGAGGTGCCCCGACAGTATAGATATTGTCGATTTCAATTTTCTTGTCTAACAGTACCAAATTAATAATTTTTAAAATACATAGATATTTACTAACAATTTACTCCCCCGATTCGGAGGTATTGAAGAAATACTTCACTGGTGTAAAATTATTATAACCGCATAAAATATGATGCCATGTATACCGTGGTAAAAATAGACCTAGTAGACATTGCTTATTGACCTATCTTTAAAGTAAACTGTATAACTTCGTAGTTAAAACTCATTTCAATACAAAATGAAGAAGAAAATGAATTTCCTCTCGTGAATTATGCTACAAGTTTCAAGAAAATAACGATGCTGTTTAATCAATTAGAACACGACAGACAGACTAAGCAGAAATCTGAACTACTGCATTTCAAATCACAGTTGATTAATTGCTAATTATATTGGATATTATAAAGCAGCTCAGTAATATATAAAGTATGTATATTTATGAACGTAGTTCACTTTTTGGCTAAAAATGATAGATTATATGTACAAAGTTTCCTGATTTTGTTTGTTGATCGAAATATCAGCTGATTTTAAACGGGAATCTTAAAATGTTCAACTCCCTTAGCCATCTTTACGTGACAGCTAAAAGATACTTATGTCATTTTCATACATTTGTTTTCTATTCTCTAACGTTCCGTATTGTAGAAAGTCAACTTGGCTACAGGGCCTGCTGTGTTAACAACACAAGTATCCTATGTTAGAGTAGTCATAGAACTAATATAAAAATCAATGATGCTGTGATCCATTAGCTGCCAGTACAGTGACTCTTCGTCTACTTCACTAGGAACTTTACTCTGTCATTTAGTGGCATTATTTGACTCTGGTCTTCCATAAGTTGTAAGGAGTCGTTATATTCAGTGGAAGTTAACTGTGCCGCAATCTTACGTAGCTTTGTATATTGTTGTACGACTATTTTCAATTGTTCCAATACTGTTATGTTGTTTGTGTTGTATATGAAACACGTTCTGCTATACGTCATAAAGTAATGGACCCCGTTTATTTGCGACACCGGGGCCAAATGTGCCCCTGGGATGTATTAAAATTTAATATTTAGTGCCGTTCCGCGTTTATGTCAACGGATTGGTCAACTTGGACGCTGTTTATTGAAACGTTGCTCGAATATTATGAAAACGTCATAAATTTGGTATCCTTTATCGCTGAGGTAGTTGGCACGAATTAGTATCGATATTTCAGGAGATTGTTGGAATTATTCTGTGTCCATTTTTTTAATAATAAGGTATAAAATAAGGTAGATAAACGTAAGGGTTCCAAAATATTAAATTTCCTGTAGAAAGAATTAAAATACTTACTTAATCATAAGCAAGCCGTATCGTTCAAACGCGTTAAATCTAATCCAGTTGACGGTGGTAGTGTATGGTTACGAAATAATTATTGGATGGTTCTTGTAAGGAATCGGAAATTACTAAACAGAATTGAAATAGTAATTAGTTCGCAGAGATAGGGTCTTCTATCTAAGTTTTATTTACCAATACCGATTGACTTCTGTATATTTGTCAAAAAAGCAACGGCTCTCCGGTAGTCTTACTGATTCTGTATATGTTCACTGAACCATGGTTCAGTGAACATATACAGGTTATTGGTTCTCCCAGCGATATGGCCTGCCAGCTGGCCCATTACCACTTCAACTTGCAGATTTTAAGAGCTATGTCGGTGATCTTGGTTCTTCGGCAAAACTCCTCATTACCTACGGATTCTGTCGTGCAAAGAAACTCCGAGCATAGCTCTCTCTATAGCTCGTTGTGTGACTCTGAACTTTTCTAAAAGGTCATCAGTTAGGGACCAATAATCATGTTGATATAAATATAATAATATCATACATATTTATATAACCCTTTTAACTTTATCAACATTCATAGGGCTTGCCACGCCAGGGGCCGGGTGGGCTAATTTTTGTTGGTCTACCTGTGTCACTTTTTCTGTGTTTGTCTCAATCAATATGACCTTCGGCTATCTCCCGTTTTGCAAGGAGTGCAACGGAAGAGAAAATACATACATATATCTTCTACGCATATTCTAATCAAACCTTTTCTTCGTTTATAGAAAAGGAGTTCTTGCAAAATGGGCTAGGAATATGTACACCACCTCAAAAAATCCAGAAAAGTCCATAGAATCTGGGAAAAATATAAATAATTAGTTTAAATTACTAATATTGTTGTTGTAATTTTAATTATAATAATCATTTATTTTATATCTATATTCAACATGGCGTCCTATGATGGCGTCTCACAGTTGTCGAATTAAACTGTCAGCCAGCCAGCTGTCAATAGCTACTGCTGCTGTCACACTTGGTTGTGTGCGTGTATTGTATGTAGTGAATTGATTATCATTGATATTTTAAATATAAAAATGATGTATGAAAAAACAGAAACAAAAATACAAAAAGTACTCTAATAAAAATACTTTTAAAGCCATCTATACTTATAATAAAACTGTAACGGGTCCAATTCTGTACATTGAAGATATTTTGAAAATTATTTTTGGAGGGCATTCTATAACCGATACTAAAGCCAAAAATGTAATTTTTTTTTATTTTTGTCTGTCTGCCTGTCTGTCTGTATCTCGGCTGAGCATCACGCCGAAACTACTGGATGGATTGAAACGAAACTTGGCATGATTTGAGTTAATACTCCGAGGTAGGACATAGGATACTTTTTATCCCGACATTCGGCACGGTCCCCTTGGGAGAGGGGTCTAAAGTCAAAATGTGTACTTGGTTATACGCTTGCTCCGATTTTAACAAGTTTTCATTATAATAATAATAAATATTTGTAAGGGAACACTCATAGACAGTTTTTAACAATGTTTGGAAATCGATCAGGTTAAGCAACGTTAGGTGAGGTCATTAAATAGATGGGTGACCATTTAACACCATTTGAACTAAACGTCTCCGTGCTTCGGAGGGCAAGTACAAAGTGGGTCCAAGTTTTTAACCGACTTTAAAAAAGGAGGTTATGTATTCTATGCGAATGTATATATTATTGAAAGTTTAGTTAACGTAAACACAGCGCGGGCGGAGCTGCGTGGGTCAGCTAGTTGATAATAAAAGTGACACACGACAGTGACACTTTTACGCCATGCCAGTTTTTTGTTAATGTTGCAATTTTAAGTAAAAATTCTTAAGTTTTACAAGCAAATAAAGACAAATTAAAGTAAATGGATAGTTAAAAACTGTTTTATGTGTGTTTCCTTATTTTGGAGTATAGTGTACAAAGTCCTAGCCCAGGCTCCATACATTTTGGAACATCTCTTTTAGCTTTTTCCTGAGAGTCACATAGATTCAAATTTTGGATTTAAAGTAAAAATTGAGCAACGGTAATCTTAAAAAAAAAAAAAACTGAAGTCACAGCATTTAAATGTTAAATAAAAAGGCAATCAACCAAATGATATAAAAGACAGTTTCCAAATTGAGCATCCAACGGAATTGGCTATAACAGAAACATCTAAGTTTTTATTGAAGGCAGTATGGGAAGTACCTATGTCATAACAATGTAATTTACCGCTTCAAGGCTTTGTTCGGGCTCTGCGTTAATCTAACCTCGTAAGTGTGTTTCCGACAACAGTATGTGTGTAAGTCGGAACAAGCTTTGTGTTGTTCGAGTTTGAGTTTTGCGAAGGGACTAGTTGCTTTAGAATTTTGAAGTACAGTTACGTAAATGTAGTCTCTTGTACGGTAGGGCTGGAAACACTTCTAAACTTTGTTCAACTTTAATGGACGCAACTGCTTGTGAGTGGAGAAATATCTCAATATTTCTGGGGTTTTCAAAATGTTTGAATATTATATGATCTGGTAAAGCTTATTTGGAAACTGAACCTGAGAACATTGAAGCGATATTTTTTCTTTAGAAAATCCTCAGCTAGATCTTTTTGCAGGGGATTGTCCAAGTAAGTACCACCTCAGTGTCAAGTACATATCATTGCCGCTAAGCAGTAATGTGTAAACATTATTATGTTTCAGTGTAAAGAGCACTGTAGGTGATGAAATTAACGGGATCAAGAGTTAAAATGAAGTCCAAATTCTTTATTATGCATAAGCCTCTATTCTATTCTATTCTATTGTTGGTGGCTAAGAATCGGGCCCGGTAAACCACCGGAACGCACTTCGACCCAGTTGGATCCATTGTGCATGCCCTAGCCCTTACTCTGTTGCTGGCGTGTCGAAGAGTTCCCTCAGGTACGCAACGATTGCGCCAGCCTGGAGCTATACATAATCATCTGGCGTAGGATAAGCTACCCCCAGATGATCCAACCTACGGCTCGCAAGAGTGTCGCAGCCACACAATTTGTGTCGCATTGACTCTTTTTCACCTTTACAAAATCTGTAAGCATCAATAGTACTTAGCCGCATTCTGTGAAGGTGCTCATTGGTACCAAAATGTCCCGTGAGTGCACCTATTAGGTGCCTTATTTGTGATCTGCTAAGGTTTAATAATTTAAACCCACAGTCCACCCTTGTGCTAGAGAACGGAGTGGTTTAGGCCTGACGCTGCCCTCCATTCCTTCATGTGTTCGTTCCTAGCATGTGCATATAATGCTTGGTGATATGATCCATCCGGAATCCCCACAAATGGTTCGGAGCCAACCAAATGTCTCCGTGAGCCGGCCCTCGCTAATCTGTGCATAGGCCTCACACGGGCGTTCTAAAATATTGTAATTTTTTAACCGACTTCAAAAAAGGAGGAGGTTCTCAATTCTTCTGTATATATATATTTTTTTTTTTATGTATGTTCGCGCATAACTCTGTCAATTATGAACCGATTTGAAAAAATCTTTCTTCCATCCATTCTTCAATCCATTGATTGGGTCCCATAAAAAAAATATTGCGTAGTAATAAGTAGTTCCTGAAAAACAAGAATGGTGACTGCGCACTGAGAGCTGCAGGAAAGCCTACATCGATGACTTTATGTCGCTTTTTAAGGACAAAAATGGTCATAACTCTGGCAAATATTTACCAATTTCAATTATTATTTTTTTATTCGAAAGAAGAAACCACTGTATTAAATCTGTATGAATTTTATTACAACCGGATAAGAACTTCCTGGAGAACCATGAACGATGTGGAGGAATTTATCTGGTAAAAACCATAAAACTGATGTTCTCCATTACATTGCTCTGACAATTATGAACCGATTGCGATGATTCTTTTTTTATTCGAGAGAGTAAACTGCTATGATGATTCCATGCAAATTTCATTACGACCGGATATTTTTTTCTGAAGAAACATGAATTATGTAAAACTATGTAGACGATAATGTGATCATAACCTATCTAGATAATTTTACGGTTTTCGATGGTTCAATCTTTATATATGAAAATATCACTAAAAAGTTTAAAATAAAACCTTTTTAAAAAAAATTGAACCGACTTCAATATCACTGAAAAGTATAAAATAATTTAAATATTATTGAAGTTGGTGCCAAATATACACAGCCGGTAAGCTAACACCAACTTCAATAATATTTAAATTATTTTATACTTTTCAGTGATATTGAAGTCGGTTCAATTTTTTTTTAAAAAGGTTTTATTACAACTACCACCGGAACGTGACGTGACCTCCAGTGACAAAATCTGTTAAGGAACTCATCAGGCTTGTCTTTTTCAATAACTATGTAATATGTATTTTTTAAATAATTTTACAATAAATATATCTTAAACTATAATCTCGTAATCCGAGACTATAAAATCTCAGATTACGAGTTAGAGAGAGATAGCCCTTTTAAGACAAATGGATCTTAATGGTAGTTTTGAATTTGTTTATTGGTAGATCGCGTATATCCTGGGGCAGTTTGATAAAAAAACGTATGCCCTGGCCCATAAACGAATTGCTAAATCTGTGAAGATGCGTGGAGTCGGACGCGAAGAGTGCATTGAAGGCTGTCCCTAGGCAAGCGCACTGATCGCCTCATCAATAAACTAAAATGTATAAAACCTTCCTTCGAAGGGCATTAAACAAGAAGGATTGCTGCCAATTTGGTCACATCCATTGTCGAATGGGTCAATTTCTTCAGGAAGCTAATTATTATCATGTTAGTCATTTTTATCACTTGTGAACACGTATATAAGCGTACTCGTATTGTTATCAGTACAGTAGGCGGCCTCGTCCGGTGCGATCGATACACCATCAATTATAGTCCACCGTCAGCTACTGGAAACAATAGGTACCATGGTATTTGAAATGGAAAAGCTGAGGGCGTGGTACTCGTCTATAGTGTATGAATTTAGAACAAGGTTGTAGAAATTTTATTGTCTAAAGCAGTCTAGTTGAAATAATGTGGATTGTGTTTAACGAAAACTTTTATATACTGTTTTTTTTTTAATTTAACTTAGTGAAGAGACAAGCAACACGTTCGCCTGATGGTAAGCGACATGCCTGCCTATAGACAGCTGCACTGTACTGCCGCTCGTCAGTTATTAAACCTCTTGAGCTGAGAAATTTCGCCAGTTGCAGTGCCCTTCACACCGGAAAACAGTTTATTTCAAAATGTTTATTTCATTAACTTACTTTAAAATAATTACATACAAGGTTGGGTCCCTCAGTTAAGCATAATAATACTTGTGTTTGAAGGATCCGCTCTTCTATAGCTATATAAGCTCTATTTAATAGTTAAATGAAAAAAATATATATACAGTTAGAAAAAAAATAAAATAAAAAGAAAACAACTTTAAAAATGGTAGTAATAATTTGCGAGTGCGTGTGAGTTTGTGTGTGTGTGTTTGTGTATGTGTGTGTATGTATGCGAATGTATGATATTAATTTTATTATGAGTGCATTTTTATTTAATAAACTAGCTGACCCACGCAGCTCCGCATGCGCTATTTTTAAGTTAACTAAACTTTTAATAACAGACATTCGCATCGAAAACATAACCTCCTTTTTTATAGTCGGTTAAAAACTGGGACCTACTTTTTACTTGCTCTCCGAAGCACGGACCCGTTTAGTTCAAATGGCGTTAAACGGTCACCCATCTATTTAATGACCTTACCTAACGTTGCTTAACCCGATCGATTACAAAACCTTGATATCAACTCTCTATGAGTGTTCCCTTACTAATATTTATTATATTATAAAGAAAAATTTATGAAATCTGGCCAAGCGTATAACCAAGTACCCATTTTGACTTTAATCCCCTCTCCCGAAAGAACCGTGCTAGATTACGGGATAAAAAGTATCCTATGTCCTACCTCGGAGTATTAACTCATATCATGCCAAGTTTCGTTTCAATCCATCCAGTAGTTTTGGCGTGATGCTCAGCCGTGATACAGACAGACAGACAGACAGACAGACAGACAGACAGACAGACAAAAATTAAAAAAATTACATTTTCGGCCTCAGTATCGGTTATAAAATGCCCTCCAAATATAATTGTCAAAATATCTTCAATGTACAGAATTGGACCTGTTACAGTTTTATTATAAGTATAGATTGCCTCTTAAAATCCGCTTTGTATAGTTTCATAATATTGTTTCATGCTTGCAAACTCACTTTTTCAATTTTCAACAAACTTTCACAGATATAATAATAATCTATACTTATAATAAAACTGTAACAGGTCCAATTCTGTACATTGAAGATATTTTGAAAATTATATTTGGAGGGCATTCTATAACCGATACTGAGGCCGAAAATGTATTTTTTTTAATTTTTGTCTGTCTGTTTGTCTGTCTGTCTGTCTGTCTGTCTGTCTGTCTGTATCACGGCTGAGCATCACGCCGAAACTACTGAATGGATTCAAATGAAACTTGGCATGATTTGAGATCTTACTACGAGGTAGGACATAGGATACTTTTTATCCCGTAATCTAGCACGGTTCTTTTGGGAGAGGGTATTAAAGTCAAAATGGGTAGTTGGTTATACGCTTGGTCCGATTTTATAAATTTTTCTTTATAATATAATAAATATCAGTAAGGTAACACTCATAGAGAGTTGTTATCAAGGTTTTGTAATCAATCGGGTTAAGCAACGTTAGGTAAGGTCATTAAATAGATGGGTGACCGTTTAACGCAATTTGAACTAAACGGGTCCGTGCTTCGGAGAGCAAGTAAAAAGTGGGTCCCAGTTTTTAACCGACTATAAAAAAGGAGGTTATGTATTCGATGCGAATGTCTGTTATTAAAAGTTTAGTTAACGTAAAAATAGCGCAGGTGGAGCTGCGTGGGTCAGCTAGTATATAATAAAGCTTAAAAGCAGAGTCCCAATTCGTGTGTGAATGCACTTTTAATGTAAAGATTTTTTGTTGTTGTTTAAAACAAAGGGACTATCTTTGATTCTCTGTCTATTTCATTACATACTTACTGCATTTCATTAGTATGGCCTTATACCACCTTGTCAGCCTTGTTTCAAAAGTGCCTTTATTTGGATTTTCTAGCCATTCACCATTGGTTGGTTCTAAATTTGGGCCCGGTTACTACCGGAACGCACTTTAACCCAGTTGCATACATTGTGTATGCCAGCCCTTGCTATCGTATGACGGCGAAGAGCTCCCTCAGTTACGCAACGACCGCGCCAGCTTGAAGCTATACATAATCATCTGGTGTAGGATAGGCTACTCCCAGATGAGCCAACCTACGTCTCGCAAGAGCGTCGCAGCCACACAATATGTGACGCATTGACTCTTTTTCACCTTCACAGAATCTGCAAGTACCCACTGTACTTAGCCTCATTCTGTGTAGGTACTCGTTGGTACCAAAAGGTCCCGTGAGTGCACCTATTAAGTGCCTTATTTGTGATTTATTTCAGAGACCCTTGTGCTAGAGAAAAATGATTTGATGCTGTAACTTTGGGCTCATGTTTTACTGAAACATTAAGTGAATGGTCTTTAAAGGTCCTTACATTAGTATTACGTAATCCAGTACCATCAGTTGAGCCGGTGGCCTCGTCCACTCCGATCGATACACCATTAATTAAGTCTCTGTCGACAGCTGGGAGTCGGATTTAGACTCGTGACTATTACATGGCTCAATTAAAAATGTTATAAGCACCCTTACAGTTAACAAGGACTACTCGCCTACTCACATTTCAAAGGTTATAGCTTTGAAAAGCGTTACGTTGCTGCTTTACTTTCTGTTTGAATTATTTATTACCACTTGGTTAAATGTCCTGTCGGTCGTCGTTGTTCATTTTAGCTATAATGTTGATAAAAATCTTTTTAATTAGCCGCTTATGTCTGAGTTTTTCAAGCCGCCCTTAGGCCTTGGACTTTGTTTAACGCCTGTTGTCTTGATAATAACAACCAGAACATGACTTTTTACGTACCCACCGGGGCACAGCGACGTTCGGGTGAAATGTCACTAAACGGTCATCCATCTATGGAATGACTTTGCGTAACGTCGCTTAACCTGCTGATCGTTTACCGAACAGTGATGGCTATAAGCCATCGATATAATATATAAATTAGATTTGGTGTCACGGTTCAAAAAGTGGTAGCGAGAAATAGCGCCCTTGTGTCGCTATTTCTTTACAAGCCACATCCTGACAAATTTATTTTAGCCGATAGGAGTGTCGCTACTGTCTATATGAAACTGTCAAACTACAAGTCATTATCATTATAAAATCGTTAGTTCACGTTTCCGCCACCAGCACAGACAAGTTTGCAACCTCCGCGACCACATTTTAGATGTCATTTTGTTCATGAATGTTTATCTAGTTTATATATTATATCGATGCTATAAGCACCTCAAATGAACGATGGTATAACAAACGTTGTTCGATACGATATATAAAACTACCCCGGAGGTTTTATATTAGTCATTAGCAGACGAAAGACGTCGACTGCTGCCTCCCTCCCTCCCTTAGAAAGGGGTTTGGCAGGCGATACCAGTATAGGTGGTAGGTAATCCAATATAATTACGCTGCTGCCCGTTTTGTTTTCATTTACTCACCTCTTACAGACACCCTACGGGAGGGACATTTTTCACCCGGACAGCCCATGGGTTTGAGTTTCAGAATATTTAATTAAATGAATCCTGTATAAAATAAAATAAGTTTTATACCTTCCACCTTGTCATCGCTTAACATCAGGTGGGATTACGGCAGCCGAAAAGTAATTTATAAAAAATATCGCCAAACTCTCTTTGGTCTGTAAAAACTTTCAGGGACGGAGCCTTAACGCGTTATAACCGTTCCTGGGCTTGATCGACCCCAGTCGCCGTTTTATAAAACATGGAAAGTTGCCGGCTTTTATTAGATTTTGCGTCGTCAATTTAAAAGAGCGTACTTTTTTATTTAATTTAATAACGTTGCCGCATATTGCGGTGTGGTGCAATTTCAAAGTGTAGTTTATCCTTGTCATATTTTGATTAGGGAAGGGTTTTATTAACTCTTAGGATAGTGGTTAAGTCTTTTCTTGTTCCTGGAGTTGATTACTTGATATTGCACTCTAGGTGTCCAACAGTTTAGTAGTTTCTCCTTACTGGCTACGGTAATGTACTAAAAAAATAAAACGTTTATCTTTACTTAGTTTAAAACAAAGTCGTCCCCACTGTTTGTACGTTTAGATCCTTTAAAATACGCAACGGATTTTAATGAAGTTTTCAGCAGTAGATAGTGATTCAAGACTCTTGAATCAAGAGGAAGGTTTGTACATAGTATGCACGGGCGGAGCTGCCCGGTTCAGCTTGTATCTGTTAACCTACTGAATCGATTATGATGACAATTGTACTCTTCCATAAGTTGAACGATATTGAAACAATTACCGCAATCCGATTTGTAATTTTCGAGATTACGTAAACAAACCTACATAAATATACAATGTGGGGAAGACGATACGACAATTAATGAAATATCTGGTGATACCACTACACAGCAGTATTTTGGAACCGCCAAATAAATCCTTGCAAAGAAATCAAAAAATGTTACTTTTGAACTAAATATACTGCAGAAAGACGTAATCAAAATAAAATACTATTTGTAAATATTGGGCCACTAACCCCTTTTACGGGCAGCAACAGCGCGGGCGGAAATACCTACTTCTTCGTATGTTTCGACACGATCACACCGAATAGTCACCTCTCTAGTAATTATTTATTAGATTAATTACAATCACTTTTTCTAATCTCTTATTAGGCATTCGACTAGGAACGTCATTACGCACATGATTTTTAATTTTCTGTCGTATTATCCACCCCAGATGGTATACACTCCCAAAATTTGATACATTTCTTCAGATGCTAAGTCAAAGTCAAAATATCTTTATTATGTTTATGCCCTACGGAGGCACTTCATCATTTTTACAAACTACCACCGGATCGTAACGCGGCCGCTACTGAGAAGATCCGGCAAGAAACTCAGCGGGCTTGTCTTTTTTTGTCATTTTTTTTTAAAGTTTTATAAATTATACATAAGTCAGCCTTAAACTTCTTAGCTTGCATGAGTTGAGCAGTTCAAGCCCACGCAGCTTTATCCTCCAGGTAATCCGAGATTTTATAATAAACCTTTTTTGACAATCGGCTTTTTGTCAAAGGTTTAAATTTCTTTATTGGAAGATCTCGGATATCCTGGGGCAGTTTATTATAAAACCGTATACTTTGCCACGCCCATAAACGTTTTGCCTGTTCTGTGAAGACGCATGGCATGTACAACAAGATCGTGTTTGTTCCGAGTATTAATATTATGTGTATCACTATACTTTTTAAAAGAACTGATATTTTATTTAACATAAACAAAATTTCCAAATATGTATTGTGAGACAACCGTTAGAATATCTATCTCTTTGAATTTCTCTCTAAGTGAATCAATAGGAGCTAACAGAGACTTACTCAATTGAATATTACACATTTTTAGCGTTGAATACAGAACCTCCTTTTTTGAAGTCGGTTAACAATAATCAACGTGTCACCACTTTCGCCAATTTCCAAATTCGTTATAACTCAGACATCCGTCTATTAATAACAGTTAATTAAACTTCGTTTTAATTGGTCCCTAATCCTTATTTATATCATTTATAAATCACAATTAAGTTCTTGAAACATTATGTTATAGACGCCGTTAAATATAACTCATTTTTTTTGTATTCAAATGAGTTATTAACAGGGAAAGTAGATCGTGATTTCACTATTAAAAATGGCATAATGTGCTGCTATCCAAATAGGCACAAACTATAAAATAGTAATGATAGATAAATTATTTGATCGTAATTCTTTCTTTGTTTATTCGAGAAAACCTCTAAGACATCTTCGGACCCTAATTTGGGGTCTATATACCCCATATGAGATTCTTATCTAGCTACTAAAACCCCCGGGGCTGTTGCATCAGTACATGAGATAGATACCTCCGCTCTCTGATACTTTCTCCAATAAGTATTGCCTTGCCTTTAAGCCCGCCGCCGGTAAGGCGCATTATTATAGAAAATTTTAAGTAGGTATTCCAAGTGTGTGACGTTGCATCCATCCATAAGACAGCGGCTGTGCTGCCGTGGATAGACGTAAGTAGTGAGGCAGACGTCTTCCTCATCATCAGGAGTAGCCGTAAGATGTCCAGCGCTGAACAAAGATAGTAGAGAGAGGTTGCCACAATCTCTACGATTGGCGCCTTGGGGATAGCAGTATAGGTGATCTAAAAGAAAGACACTGTTGCCCGTCTTTTTGTTACTTTCATGGCCTTACGGACACCCAAAGGGAGGAGCTGAAAGGGTGGTTGGTATTCTTCCCTGGACACCTCAGTGGGTATTATTTTTCTCATAACAGCTGCGAAATCATTAATTATAATGAAGTAAGACAATCAATCTCTCCTACGCGTACCACTCTACGACTCTCCATAGTTAACTACATATGCGGTTTTTAACCACACAAAACGCGTAAAAGCGTTATTGTCAGCCCGAAGCTGATTGGCGCAGCTGAAGTGTCAATTCAATGCGTTAGATAGGGTTGTGCAAAACAATGGATTAAGAACAAGTAATAAGTTTTAAAAACTAAAACCCGACTACGGATAAAAATGCAGTCTAATAATATAATTCACAAAACAACAAAGACGATTTTTTTACATTGAAATGAAACTAATTTTACGGATTATATCGCGGTTTATTCTTGATTTTAATTACCCGACATTTCGAATACTTTACAGCATTCATGGTCACGGGCGGACTGAGGTGGTAGATGTCCAAATGTCATAGTTGTCTTAGGGTACCCTCAGGTCTTCTAATTATTATTGTTAGTCCGATCTACGCAGATTTCAATGTGTAGTATTCGCGTAAATATCAGAAATCATTACGATTTTTTTATTCAAACCAATGATGAGACAAAATATACATACGTTCGCTAGGTAAGCTAAACGCTTGCCTGTAGACCGCTCTACTACACTGCACTGCCGCTTAACTTATGAAACATTATAAGTCTCTTAAGCCAGGTAATTTCAGCAGCTACAGTGCCCTTCACAACGAAAACGGTAATATTTACACTTCTAATAAACAATCTATTAACATACATATATTCACGCCTTTTCCCCGTAGGGATAGGCAGAGCCCATGGGCCGCTCTTCGCCCCCGTGAGAAACGAGACGTGATGGGTGGTGAACCACATCGCCGCCATTTTGGTTAATTAAATTATTTTATGATTAACCATTGCGTTCTCACGAATAACGAGGGAATGCAATCTATTAAAAACTGAATAAATAGCTCCTGAATATCACTAAAACAATAATAATTATTAACAAATTACGCAGCGAATGCACCTGCTGAAATTCATCATCACAGCTTTAATTAATACTAATGTACACTATCATTGGACAGACAATTGTAATAATTAATGTATTACAATGTAGCGGCTAGTTCGTGACATACTCGTGGAGTATTTACATGAGACAAAAATGATAAAAATAGTCAGGGCTTAGGTAGGTATATTAGGGAAAGGGCAAAAGTCCCTATATCTGGCAGCGGCTTCCGGTGGCGGGTCCCTTCCCTCCAATATGGTTGAGGGGGAGTGATGGTTGCTGTACGAGTCAAACCGTGCGCGGGTGCTGCTTGGGGGACTGGTCCGACTACTATCCTTTTGGCTGGCCTTTTAGTTTGTTGTAGATCCGTCGTAATTGTTTTCGCTCTTGTTTTATTTATTTACTAGCTGGCCCATGCAGCTCCGCCTGCGCTATTTTTACGTTCACTAAACTTTTAATAACAGACATTCGTATCGAATACATAACCTCCTTTTTATAGTCGGTTAAAAACTGGGACCCACTTTTTACTTGCTCTCCGAAGCACGGACCCGTTTAGTTCAAATGGCGTTAAACGGTCACCCATCTATTTAATGACCTTACCTAACGTTGCTTAACCCGATCGATTATAAAACCTTGATAACAACTCTCTCTCTATGAGTGTTCCCTTACTAATATTTATTATATTATAAAGAAAAATTGATAAAATCGGACCAAGCGTATAACCAAGTACCCATTTTGACTTTAATCCCCTCTCCCAACAGAACCGTGCTAGATTACGGGATAAAAAGTATCCTATGTCCTACCTCGTAGTAAGATCTCAAATCATGCCAAGTTTCATTTGAATCCATTGAGTAGTTTCATATAGACAGACAGACAAAAATTAAAAAAATTACATTTACGGCCTCAGTATCGGTTATAGATTGCCCTCCAAATATAATTTTCAAAATACACACATCAAAAGTGTCTAGGGATCAAGCATTTTTAAGCGGATTTCTTGAGATTGAGATGTGGCTTTGTAATAAATTTATGATTTTATAAATTTATATGGATCCTTTTTGGTGCATTTCATAATTTGAATCAGGAACTGTGAATCAAATTCGAGTAAAAGATGAAAATCAGCTGTCAATATTTTCCCTATAAAAACATACAACGCATTGAAGACATTATTAGTGCTACTGTTTCCCTACTACTGATTAAAACCAACGTTATTATGGAGCGGCGACGTCATTTAAGCAGGGAAGAAATGCTCAGAGCCGTGGGAATGATAGAAGCTGGTTCCCGGCAACGTACTGTGGCTTTAGCTCTGAATACAAGTCAGAGTGTTATCAGTCGACTTTGGACACGTTACCGAAGCACTGGTACCGTGGCTGAGCGCCATGGAGGACGGTATCGCTGCACCACACGGAGACAAGACCGATATATTCAAATCTTAACTCGAAGAGCTCCAACAATAACTGCCATGATGTTAGCCGTGAGGCTTCATCACTCTTCAGGGAACTTAATTAGCGACCAAACAGTCAGAAACCGCTTGCATGAAGTGAACCTTCATTCCCGAAGACCGCTACGGGTACCACCTATAGCAATGCACAATCGTAGGATTCGATATCAATGGGCTCTTGAACACAGAAATTGGGCAGAAGAACAATGGGATTTCGTGTGCTTTTCTGATGAGTCTCGTTTTGGTATGAGACCGGATACAAGACGTATACGACACTGGAGAACCCCTGGACGCCAACAGCGATTAAAATCCTGCCAGGAAGTCCATCCTTATAGTGGTGGAACCATCATGGTATGGGCGGGTATTTGGATCGGCGGAAGAACTGAGTTGATTTGGATCAGAGGCAACCTCAACGCTCAAATTTATGCTGAGACGATTGTATCAGACGTCATCGTTCCTCTACAAGTGCAAATCGGTCCCTTATTTCAGTTAATGCATGATAATGCACGACCGCACACCGCAAGAGTTGTAAGACAGACTCTCGCCGCAGCTAACATCAATGTCCTGCCCTGGCCTGCTCAGTCGCCAGACTTGAACCCGATTGAGCATGCATGGGATATGCTACAGAGAAGAGCTCTGCCGAATATGGAGGGTATCCAGTCGCAAGAAGACCTTTTTTTGTTGTTGCAACGAACATGGGCGGCCATTCCACAGCGTGATTTGGATGAACTCATTTTGAGTATGCCAAACCGATGTTCTTGTGTTGTTAGTGTTCGCGGTAGAAACACGGATTATTAATTGTTTAAGTTACCCAATAAAATTTTAAAGAAAACTGTTATTTCAGTCTTTTTTTCGAACTTTTGTGTTAGTGGTTCAAATGTCAAAAATCCCTTTATTAGGAAAATGGCAAATTTCTTTATTAATGCAAAGGTGACTTGGTTTATCGTTACTGTGACAAACGAAAACACTTTATTTGATGAATCCTTAAAGAAAATTTTAATTAATATCAATCAGGAGAAAAGTTATTGCAAAAATATATGTTGATCCCTAGACACTTTTGATGTGTGTATCTTCAATGTACAGAATTGGACCTGTTACAGTTTTATTATAAGTATAGACTTAATTCTTCATGCACAAATTTTGTACATAGGCGGACTTAATGCCTTAGGCATTTTCTGCCAGTATACCTTAGTTCTTTTTATCTTTCGAACGGTAGGGCACACTATCTGTGGTAGCAGTAAAAAAAATTGACCATTCAAAACCGTTAAGCCTATTTGAAAGAAATATTTTTGTTTAATTTGTGATATGACATGGGGATCTTTGTACTTTTAATCAGAGCGGTTGAAAATATTTCTTGATTCCGTACATCCCTAATGGGGGTTCCTTATTATCTGAGACCACGACATGACTGACGATATTTTCTATGTACTATTAATAATATAATTAAACTAGCTGACCCGCGCAGCTCCACCCGCGCTTTAATTATATTTTGCCCTTTTCTCCCTACTCCCTTGATTTATCTCTCTCCATCTCTCTCTCTTTTAAGAAAAATCTTATTCTATGCTCTTTCTCTCCCCTCCCGCTTCGGTCCCCGTCACACTTCCCCTCTTCCTCTCCCCGTTGTCCTCTCTGAACCCTCTCCCTCCTCTCTCTTCTCCCAACTTGCTCCCTCTCACTCCCCCCCCCCCCCTTGCTCTACCTAACTCCTCCGATCACTCACTCCATCACCCTCCCCTCTCCCTCTCTTGCACCCTCCTCTCGTTCTATATATATATGTTATATATCCTCGTCAATCATGGTATCAGCGGCATAAAATATACTTTATAACCTATTCTCAGACCTACCCGCAAAATTTCATACATATCGGTTCACCCATCTATTTAAAGACCTTGCCTTATGTGGCTTAACCTTAACCTAGCGGCATGAAATATACTTTACGACCTATTCTCAGACCTACCCGAAATGCACACAAAATTTCATACAAATCAGTTCACCCATCAATTTAATGACCTGGCCTTATATTGCTTAACCTTAACCTAGCGGTATGAAATATACTTTATGACCTATTCTCAGACCTACCCGATATGCACAAAAAAATCATACAAATCGGTTCACCCATCTATTTAATGACCTTACCTAACGTTGCTTACCTTTAACCTACCGGGATAAAAAGTATCCTATGTCCGTTTCCTGGTTCTAAGCTACCTCCCCACCAATTTTCAGCCGAATCGGTTCAGCCGTTCTTGAGTTATAAATAGTGTAACTAACACGACTTTCTTTTATATTTATAGATATGCTTCCATCCACCTTCACATTTAAAAAATATTTCTTAATTCCGTACAACCCTAATGAAAAACACACTTCGTTTAGTACTTACAGAAAATCCTTTTGTTTGAGCCATGAACGTGCGAAGGGAAAAGACCACATTGTCCCGAGCACGCCTTTAGAAAGGTGCAACATGGGTGCAACTCAGTAAGAGCCACGAACGAACCCGACTTCACTTCAAAGTCATATGCGTTTAACGATTTTATTTCGAACGATGAAATCTGAAATATGATAACTGAAAGGAGACCTTATGGTGGAAACCATGGGGCCCTGGTCTCATGAGACGCACGCTTTGGTGAAAGCAATTTCATCCAAACTTATCGAAGCCTCAAGGGACCTGGTAGCTTTTTCGTGCAATATATAAGCTTGGCCATACAAAGGCGGTCTCGCCGGCGAGGCCGAAGGGTCGTACGTATGCGACCTCAACGACGTGCATCACCCCACTGAGTGTCTTGCCGGTTCTTCTCAACGTGGGCGCGTTGTGAACCGGTGGTAAACTCAGCCCTCTCTTAAGCGACAGCCCAAGCCGAGGCCGTGCCTCCCTGAGGTGCCCTTGTGTTCGTCGCTACTTCTGCCGTAAAGGCTAAAGCGCTTCAAGCGCTCGCCTCCTATTGTCCGGTGAAGATGTAATGGCCATCTGCGGCCAACAGCGTCTATCATTCCCAAAAAAAAAAGGTAACGCCGCTAGTCTTTTAGGTAATCTTCTCTACCAGTGCTGCGACAACTTAGATGAAGTTTATTTTACTTAGATTAAGTATATTTATATATAAACTGAAAGGTTTTTGAATTTATTCTTGCCCGACGGCCCTAGAAGGAGGGCTATATTTCTCGAGAGTAAGGTTCCCAAAAAACAGATAAAAAATAATACGTTACCGGCCTCCTACATCATTTCGATGTGTATCTCTGCTTAAAAGGTAAGTTCATTTCTTCGTAGTATGAATACTGAATTTCTCAGCATCTGTAAATTATACCAAAACAACTCATACAAGGCAAACTTTTCAAAGTAATCCCAACCCACCCTTTTCCTTTCGTAAGTATGTTTGACTAAGTAGGCATTTAGCCTAATTAAAAAAGCGAGTTTGTTACCACTTTCCCGGCCAGGGAAACTTGAGATCCGCTGGTAAAGTTTAAATTTGTGCTCACGGATTCAAAGTTACGAAAATTTCTAGGGATCAAGTTACGACGGTTGAAAATTAAATTAATAAAGTGGAAAACTTTTAAATTTAGAATTAGCTGTTTAACTGCCGCACCTACAAACGTCAATTATAGTGAATTGTGATTAAGTCATATTTTGTAAATGGATTATTTCGACTTTAGAAGCCAAATAATACTTCATACGCGGATAGTGATTAAATATATCAATAATCTCATAATTAATACTAAAAGATAATCATAAGAGACTCGGAGAGTCGAAATAAATAGATTACAAAAAATGACTTAATTGCGATTAAAATTAATTGATGTTTGAGAGTGCGGCAGTAAGAGTTTTATGGGTTTGGGTACTATTAAAATCTCCAAATGGTTATTTACCTATACTTTACACTCGAATTACAAATATATATTTTGCCAGATCTGGGTAAATAAGTACACAGAGGGATAGATAAAGGTTGGAAGCATTTGAGATGTGGTTTTGGAGAAAAATGGAGGGAATAAGTTGTACAGAAAGGATGTCGAATGAGGAAGTTTTGGAATTGGTTAATAAAGAAAGAGAAATTTTGAGATCAATTGAGAATAGGAGAGGAAAGACGATTGGCCACTTGATACAACACGACAACTTCTTTAAAACTATAGTGGAAGGTAAAATAGAAGAGAAAAGGGGAAGAGGAAGACCAAGGTGAAGTTTCATGAAGCAGGTAGTAGAAAAAGTGTGTGGAGTGTCGTATCAGGAGGTCAAACTAAAGGCATATAATAGATCGGATTGGATATTGCTTCACCGACAAGAGCACAGCTCTTAAATTGAAGAGTGAGGGGTAAATTAGTACCGTTATTTAAAATTTAAAGGTTTAAATTAAAAAAAAAAAAACTTATTGCTTAAAGTTCATAGAAACTGTCCATACAAAGATTGCCTGGTAGAGATCACTATTAGTGATAAGGCCACCCATTGCGACATCTAACTCGATTAATTATTTTTTTGTTTGGTGTATTTATAATGATAAAATATTATTGGCGGACTTCACACGAAAGCTAGTTAGGCTTTCTCAGACATGCAGGTTTTCCTAATAAATTACGATGTTTTCTTTCACCGAAAGCTAGAAACAATCACACAAAGACGATTCGCACATAATTAATTATAGAAATTAGAATTGGGAGCCGGGGCTCGAACCTGCGTACCTTGTTTTCAAGCGCTCGACCACTGAGCTGTCACTGTAATAAAATATATATAGTAATCTATTAATCTACAGTAATATATTCCCGCCTGCCTTTGTTATTATAGGAATTTCCTGTAACAAAATCAAAGGCCACAAGATATTTTTAACATTAACTAATAAACAGTGGCATTGGAGTGCCGCTCCTCTCCGGGAACATTGGTTATTAAAGCTTGTAGCAAATACCAGCAGCATTCCTAAATCGCGCTAGCGAAGTTTCACCGCTACATGCAGTAGAATACAAATTCTCAACTTCAAACGTTGAGGCCTCTGGCTTGAGAGCTTTGAGCACTCGCCTGCATGCCTGATGAAGCTGCCATGGCTACGGCTATGCTCATTAATAAAAACCAACTGTTGAGGGCTTCGGCGCTGACCGGGCATAATGCGTCACTCGGTTGGTTAGAGATTGTTCCCAGGAATTCCCGGTACCGAATTTTCCCGGGAATTCCTGGTATAATACTGTTTTTTCAAATACCGGTACTGACACCGGGATTCCCGAGACTTTATGTATATTCAACGTAGTGATTATTATACTCATTGGTATATTCGGGACCTTATTATTAATACCTAACTGCTATTTATAAAAAGCTATCGTTTTGATCCGGTGGTAGCTAAGCTTAGAAGTTGGTGCTAAATATACATAGCAGATACGCTAACACCACCTTCAATAATATTTAAATTATTTTACACTTTTTAGTGTTATTGAAGTCAGTTCAATTTCTTTTTTTTTTCAAAATAATTTTTTTTATTTGAAAGCTGACTCGTAGCTTTCATCATCATCATCAGCCGGAAGAAGTCCACTGCTGAACATAGGCCTCCCCCTTAGAACGCCACAATGAACGACAATTGGCAGTGGCGTGCACAGAAAGCAGGCAAAAATACCTTCGAATTGTTTATGCTTTATGCTAATTGTTCGTATTCCAGCACAAATATCATTAAATTAATCAACATTACCAACTTATCCATTTACATTAAAAAAAATTACATTAATTCATGTCCGAACTAAGATTTTTTTAAATTAAGATTGTTTAGAGAAATCCTAGGGTAGGCAAAGTATGTTTGTCAGTATGGAGCCGCTGAATGAACTTATTAATGTTTTGAAATGCAAATTAATATGTCTATAGTATTTGCTTGCTCATGGATATTTGAAATGGTATACTAATATACTTAAAATAGGTTAAACAAGCCGAATACATTTTTTTGCCTACCCTCTGTGCACGCCACTGACAATTGGCTATTTGCATCCACCGGTTACCTGCGACGCGCACAATGTCGTCTGTCCACCTAGTGGGAGGCCTGCCAACGCTGCGTCTTCCGGTTCGTGGTCGCCACTCGAGAACCTTTTTTCCCCAACGGTTATCGGTTCTTCGAGCGATGTGGCCTGCCCATTGCCACTTCAACTTGCAGATTCTGAGAGCTATGTCGGTGACCTTAGTTCTTCGGCGAATCTCCACATTTCGAATTCTGTCGCGCAAAGAAACTCCGAGCATAGCTCTCTCCATGGCTCGTTGTGTGACTCTGAACTTTTCTAAAAGGCCAGCCGTTAAAGACCACGTCTCAGTACCATATGTCATCACTGGCAACACACACTGGTTGAAAACCTTCGTCTTCAGGCACTGCGGTATTTTGGACGAGAAGATATCGCGTAGCTTTGTTTAAAGAAAATGTAATCAGCCATCTATTATGAGAACATTTACTTACGAGTATGCAAGTATGTTTTTATTTCTTTAGTGTAGTTTTTTTTAATTACCACCAGGGCCAAGGTACCATGCAAGCACACGGCCCGCCTGATGGTAAGCAGTCACCGTAGTTTATAGACACTAGCACCACCGGCGCGTGGCAGACCCATAAGACATTAGATATTAGGTCTTTTGTGTCCGGTAATTTCACCAGCTACACCCTCAGAGTAATTAGAATCTCCTCGAGTGGTATCTCCTCTAAGGCTACACCACAACACAGGACGATTCTTTGCACAAGGAAACTACTACCTAGTAAGCTCAGAGCAAAGCACTCAGTGTTGCGTATCTGTATATTAAGCCCTACATATACTTAAATACTTTCCCGCTTTCCCTTTATCTTAAAGACATGTCGATATTAATTATGCAAATCCTTGTGATATCTATTCAGTAAACATGTCAATACGTGCCGCTTTCCTACATATTTTAATCCTATCTAGATAAAACACTGAGGTTTCAACCTATTAAGTACCAGTCACGGTAGGTTACAGTTTTAGGCTCAATGCATACCAAGATGGCAGCGGCCGGCAGCGCACTTTTAGTGTGAAAGAATTTTAAACTTTATCTACATTACGTAAAAGACCAGTATCGCTTGAAAAACGGCGTTTAAATTTTTTTTCATACTGAAAGTGCGCTGCCAGCCGCTGCCATCTTGGTGTGAATGGAGCCATAAAGTGCCTTTTTAGGTTACATAAAAATACCTAAAACACTTCATCATCTGTGAGAGGTTATTTTTTTTTTTTTAAATTATTATTTGTAAATCTTTATCTTAAGGTAGCTTAGGTGGCCAATGGTTTCCCCTACGTGAGACAGAGTTTATGGTATAGTCAATCTTATATCTTTCTTAAGTAACGCATATTACTTTGGTAAAAATTAGTATTATTGATTCAGCTTGTATATTTGAAATGTACTCAATGCTTATTTCATATACCAATGTTACGTTGCGCGTATTTTGAGAACTATTCCATTTGACTTCAATTAAAAATTTCCGTTTATCATTTTATTATCCATTATTATTGTTGGTCCGATAACAAAGAATAACTAAGAAGACTTGAGGGTACACCATACCGGCATACACGTAATTGTGTCATAAGGACCTTATACATCTCAGTCCTCCCGTGACGATGGGTGCTGGCCTTTTAGTTTGTTGTAATTTTGTCGTAGTTTATTGTTTTCTTCTTTTCTCCCTTGCTTTATGTTTCGAACGGCAGGACACACTATCGTTAATGTCGATTCAATTATAACAAAACAATGTTTAAAAAAAGCCCGCTGAGTTTCTTGCCGGATATTCTCAGTTGCGGCCGCGTTGTGATCCGGCGGTAGCTTTTAAAAAAATTACCTTTCAAAAGTACCCGTCAAGCCTATTTGAAAATAAAGATATTTGATTTGATTTGAAAGCATTCGAAACGTCGGGATAGTAAAATCTAAAATAAATCGCGATAAAATCCGTAAAATTAGTTTGATTTCAGTGTGTAATATTCACGTAAATAAAAGACAATATTATGTAGATCAATAACAATTATCAATAACATTTGCTATCTTTGTTGCAGGACACAAGAACACACGTGGTGGTGGAATTATACGAGACTGAAAAATCTTATGTGGAAGCATTGGAGATATTAGTGAAGGTAATTATATTCATCATCATCATCACCAGCCGGAAGACGACCACTGCTGAACATAGGCCTCCCCCATCGAACGCCAGAACGACGATTGGCTATTTGTATCCACCGGTTACCTGCGACGCGCACAAGGTCATCTGTCCACCTAGTAGGAGTCCTACCTACGCTGCGTCATCCGGTTCATGGTCGCCTATCGAGAACCTTTCTTCCCCATCGGTTATCAGTGCTTGGAGCGATGTGGCCTGCCCATTGTCACTTCAACTTGCAGATTCTAAGAGCTATGTCGATGACCTTCCTTCGTCGAATCTGCTCATTACGGATTCTGTCGCACTAAGATATATTATTATTAGATTTGGCTTTATCATGAGTAAAAAAATACTTCTTCTTTTTAGTTAAAACCAAATATTTTGTGTAAGTTCCTGTGTCCGGTGTCCTTATTCTTGTCCATTTCTTTGTTTTTGGACATTAAGTATTCCACGGATTGGTAAGTCATTAGACCCTGGTGGCTACCTAACATTTTGTAGATTTGATTTCTACCCAGTAAAATAAGTAATTAGTCATGAATGAATTTGTTACTTTTGGGTCTGGGATTATAATGATCGATATAAGTATGTTTGTTTTTGTCTCTGCCTAGTTTGAAATCAAATTCGTATCGCTATTTGAATCATCATAAAAGAAATTGATATTATAAGTTATAATTAAGTCTTCAGCTTGTCAATAACGTCCAAAAACCGATTCCGTTTCTCATTTATCAAAATTAAGCAACTAGCAACGGTTATAAATATCTATATTCGCATATTCTGCATCAAAATTAATTGTAAGTCGTAAAATTATTATAATAAGTCATTCCGTCCGTTAATCTGGCCCAAATGAGCCGGCGACTGACAAATTCATTATATTTATGGAGTCGACGAAGTTTCAGGGTTGACACAGCGTGGTTCATCAAAGATGTTTGCTTTAGCTTCGAGTGTCTGTGTTTTGGACTTCCTTGTATGATTCAGACTGCATTCTTTCTTTGCTTAAATTGTACATTTTGCAAAAAATGATTTAAACGTAGAACTTTTGTTATGATGCTTTGAATTAGTAACCAGTACTAAATAAGTAGTTTGTTATTATACTAGATAGTAAAGATTTAAAAGTTTATATATGCAAGAGGCAAGCATATACCTAAGATATCTATTACACTGTCAGATATTCTGCCGCCAAGCAGCAGTTAGTAAACTAGAACAGAGAACGAGAAGAAACACACTTAACTAAGGAATAAAAATTGGCGGACTGAGTGTCGTGGTATTTCATTGTGTAAAAAATAAGTCTAACGAAACTTCGTATATTAAAAACCAACAAGCTGTTTAAGTTACAGAGCTTGATGAAAAAATACACATGCACACGAAAACAAATCTTTTAGGAAATTCTACCAGCTGTTAGTTAAACTCAAGTTATCGTATTTACGATACAACCCCATGTTTTCAACCATAAAGATACAATTTTGATATCGTTGTCGTCGATAAATTCTATCTGATATTTGGAAACAGAATGCTTAAATTTACGATTTGTAACCTCCTTGACGGCTTCTGTCACGAACGACCCAAAATTCAGGGCGGACCCATTATCATCTTTTGTAAGTTTCCCCTTTTCATTATGCATCAATGAGCTGCGAAGTGGCAGACCAATTAGCACGTTGCGTCAACGCTTTTGTAACGAAGAGTAAAATAATTTTATTTTATAATTCCAAGATTCTTTTTTATTTATATCGACTTGATGATGCGTCAAGCAGATCGTTGATGGGAAATTGCTATCGTGTTGGATCGGATAGTTGTACTGAGCTGCCGATTGGTCTTGATTGTTATTAAATCTCTGGAGTCATATAATTTTAATAGCATAACTACTGATAGTTATGTTATATATTGCTAGTTGGCAGCAGATAGCTGCCAAAAGTTTTCAAGCTGGTATTTCTGTTGTGTTTGAAAAGTACTATGGTAGGTAGTTCGAATACTAGGAAGCTGTGATGACAGCGACAATCCGAATTCTACTCAAGCATATCTATCAATCAATGTAATTTACACGTTAAAAGCATAAACAATTTATGCTTTGTGGACCTAATGATAATAGAATAAGATTCAAATTTAACTAGGAACATAAAGGCAATTTTGCTTTTAACTTCCTAGTCGAAATGCAAACCAGGCGTGATCAACAATTTATACCAATTTCTTATTTATTTTCGTGGGGTGTCTTGGTAAGAATACACACCCATCTCCTCCCGTTGGGTGTAGTAATAGGCGAATGGGAAATCAAGAAGATGGGCAGCGTCTTTTTATTGGATTACCTATCACCTATACTGCGATCCCCAAGACGCCGCAAGCCCTCCCTTCTAAGCGGGAGGCCTTTGTTCAACAGACTTTCAGCTGATGATTATGCTGTTCCAATCTACTCGAGCTCACATTAGCTGCGTGATTGAGATAAGAAAGAGCAGAGAGGAGACCGTAGTTGGAGAAGACCCTCACCTATTTTGTCATAACAACCTGTGTAATACTTATAAGATTTTAATTTAATAAATAAAAAACATATCTAGGGAAATTTTATGTACGTTAGCGAAGTGGCAACCCTGAAACGACCATATTCCAGTGGATTTCCACTGGACAAATTTTCTGTGACACCTTCCCGTCATGTGGGTTGGGGAGTTTACTGACACCGGCGCATCCCGCCCCCACCGCGCGGCCTTGATTCACCCCCCGCAAGTCGCAAGCAATCGTTAGATCATCATCAGCAGCCAAAAGATGTCCACTGCTAAACAAGGGCTTCCCCCGTAGAAGGGAGGGGTTTCCATAATCCCCATACTTCGCAGGCGTCTTGGGGTCAGCAGTATAGGTAGTAGGTAATCCAATAGAACGACGCTGCTGCCGGTCTTCTTGTTTTCCCTTAGTCGTCTCTTACGGACACCGTACGGGAAGAGATGGAAGGGTATTATTCTTACCTGGACACGGGTTACTATGTAAATCTAGCCTTCTACAAAAACCAACGCAGGTATTACTGGTTTCTAGTTCAGAGTACCTAATTCCACTGGTATTAATCAGATATTTTTTATCTGACTGCGCAACAGGAAGGCTAGTTATGTTTTTAAATGGATGTATATTTCTCTGGTGCGCTATGTAGTGTAAACGGCATAATTCTAACATATCTGCGAGATGTAGGATATATAATATAACGCCTAGGCCCTAGGGGCTATCTAGTAAACCAAGGTAAACATATTCAACGCAAAAACACAATACAACTTGAAGATAGTGATATTTAGAGCTGCGGTCGTTTGAAAGGTATTCTTCTAATAGATATAAATTCAAGAATATGCGAATTACATGCTTTAATAGGCATGATGACTAATTTTGAAAAAAATACTCTATAATTAAGGGTCTACTATTGCCGAAAATAATCATATTTTTGTATTAAAATACTTAATTGCAATATTTTCAATTTTTAAAATGGAGTTTGAATTTCGTTGCAAAACTATGGCCGGTGCATGGCGCCATTTTGTGACGTCACTACGGTTTAAATAAACATCTATTTGTAGGTATAAAAGAATCATTGTATGAATGAAAAGGTTGAGATGACAGTTTGACAGTTGTTTATTTACACCGGATTGACTTCATTCATATTTCATTCTCATCATCATCATCATCATCACCAGCCGGAAGACGTCCACTGCTGAACATAGGCCTCCCCCTTCGAACGCCACAATGACCGACAATTGGCTATTTGCATCCACCGGTTACCTGCGACGCGCACAATGTCGTCTGTCCACCTAGTGAGAGGCCTACCTACGCCGCGTCTTCCGGTTCGTGGTCGCCACTCGAGAACCTTTCTTCCCCAGCGGTTATCGGTTCGCCGAGCGATGTGGCCTGCCCATTGCCACTTCAACTTGCAGATTTTAAGAGCTATGTCGGTGACCTTGGTTCTTCGGCGAATCTCCTCATTTCGGATTCTGTCGCGCAAAGAAACTCCGAGCATAGCTCTCTCCATAGCTCGTTGTGTGACTTTGAGCTTATCCAAAAGACCAAAAGTTAGGGACCACGTCTCAGTAACATATGTCATCACTGGCAACACACACTGGTTAAAAACCTTCGTCTTTAGGCACTGCGATATTTTGGACGAGAAGATTTCGCGTAGTTTCCCGAACGCTGCCCATCCGAGTTGGATTCTTCGGGTGACCTCTTTGTCGAAGTTAGACCGACCTACCTGGATAGTTTGTCCTAGGTATACATAGTGGTCAACAACTTCGAGTGTATCGTTCCCAACAATTACCGTTACGGGTGCAACATGGACATTAGACATGATCTTCGTCTTGTCCATGTTCATTTTAAGACCCACCTGTTGGGAAACGCTACTGAGGTCGCTGAGCATCGTATTGAGGTCCTCCAGCGACTCTGCCATAATGACTATATCATCGGCAAAACGAAGATGAGTGATGTATTCGCCATTGATGCCGAATCCGTTCCAGTCCAAGAGCTTGAAAACGTCCTCCAATGCGTTTGTGAACAGTTTCGGAGAAATAACGTCTCCCTGTCTCACACCACGCTGCAATGGGATTGGTTTCGTGCTCTCGTCCTGTAGTCGGATCGACATGGTGGCGTTGCTGTACAAACACTTCAACACTTCGATGTACCTATAGTCAATGTGGCACCGCTGGAGAGACTGCAATACTGCCCAGGTCTCGATTGAATCAAAGGCTTTCTCGTAGTCCACAAACGCTAGACATAATGGCCGATTATACTCCTCGGTCTTCTGTATAATCTGGCGGAGCGTATGTATGTGGTCTACGGTCCTAAAGCCTTTTCGGAACCCGGATTGTTCGGGAGGCTGGAAGTCATCAAACCTGCGTTCGAGACGGTTCGTAATGACTCTCGAAAACAGCTTGTATACATGGCTCAGGAGTGAGATAGGTCTATAATTCTTCAATAAAGTGTTATCACCTTTTTTGAAGAAAAGAACCACCACACTCCTGTGCCATGCTTCTGGCGTTGTACCCTCGAGTAAGACGGAATTAAATAACTTCTGGAGGACTAAAAGTACCGGTTTTCCACCCGCTCTCAGAAGTTCTGATGTGATTCCGTCTTCACCCGGCCTTGTTATTCTTGAGCTGTTTGAGAGCCATTCTAATCTCGTACAGGCTGATGTCTGGGATGTCCTCAGTGTAGTGTCGGGTTAATTTGGCTCTGGTGTCCTGAGCTGTTCTATCAATGGGTTCCCGTGTTGAGGTGTATAACTGTCCGTAAAATCTCTCGAGCTCTCTCAATATCTCCGGTTTCGATGAGATGACACTGCCGTCATCGATCTTCAGCTTCGTCATATGGCTACGCCCAATAGACGAATTCTGTGCGAACACTTTAGAGCCTTGGTTCCGCTCAATTGCGTCCTTAATACACGCTGTATTATAGGAACGCAAGTCGTGTCGCATGGATTTCGAGATTCGTCTATTGAGTTCAGCATATTCCGACATATCAGCTGAAGATTGCAGTCTCATCTCAGTCCGGTTTTCCATTAGCTTAATGGTTGTATTGGAGAGCTTTTGAGGTTTTTTACGGCGTGGGGTCTTATAGAACTTGGACCCCACTGCGTGGACAGTTTGCACCAACCCATTGTTTATCTCGTCCGCAGTTTCGCATTCGGCGAGGCACTGGAAGCGATTATGCAGTTCGAGTTGAAAGTCTTCGGGGTTCTGGATTTGGGCGGATCCTGGACGGAGCGTAGACTTCATCAGACGAAACCTTTCGAGCTTAACATTGATATTCAATGTGCCTCTAACAGTACGGTGATCACTCCCGGTTTTCACCCTGCCGATCACGGAGACATCATCGAATATATGCTTCTTGGTCGTCATGATGAAGTCGATCTCATTTTTGGTTGAACCATTGGGGCTTATCCACGTCCACTTCCTGGATGGTCGCTTCTTGAAGAAGGAGTTCATCTCATAGAGTCCCTCCTTCTCCATGAAGTCGACCAGCCGCTGGCCCCTTTGGTTCCGCTGCCCATACCCATACGACCCCACTCTCAACTCATCGCCATTCCGAGTGCCCACCTTTGCGTTAAAGTCCCCCATAACAACGGTGAAGTATGTTTTGGAGGTATGTATGGCTTCTGCTATCTCCTCATACATAGCCTCTACTTCATCGTCAGGGTGTGCCGAGGTCGGCGCGTATACCTGTATGACCTTCAGCGAATACCGATCGGTTATTCTGAGTATAAGGTACGCTACCCTGCTCGACACACTATCGACCTTTACCACGTTGTTAATAAGGGACTTACGGACCAGAAACCTGACACCACCCTGGGATTTTCGGTCTCCTTCCCGGAAGAAGTTTCCGGAATCAAGGGTTATCGTATCCTGTCCCTCTCGTCGGATTTCAGATAAACCCAAGATGTCCCAACGTAACTTGCTCAATTCTTCCTCCAGCTCGAGAATCTTCTCATCGGTCCTAAGAGTGCAGACGTTGTGTGTGGCCAGGGCCAAAGTTCGGTGGGGGTGGTAGCGGGGCATCTGCCGGAGATTCTTCGCACCCCCTGCTCGACCGTTACCCCGCCCGCTACCAAGGCGAGGAATAGAGGAGCTGCCGGGGACTGGGGGCCGTAAACAAATAGTATCAATCATTGTGGGGGGGGGGGGGGTTGCCATAATCCCCACGCTTGGCAGGCGTCTTGGGGATCGCAGTATAAGTGATGAGATGGATCACAAAAAACAGAAGACGCTGCTGCCCGTCTTCTTGATTTCCCTAAGTCGCCTCTTACGTACACCCAATGGGAAGAGATGGGTATTTCATTCTGATCAGCGTTTATTACAAAATGGCGTTATGCTGTATTTAAGTAATTTATTTGCTTAAATAACACGAAAATCTCTCTATTATTATGAAAATGAGATGAATTTTTGGAATCAGTGCAATCTGTTATAATATTTAAAACCGCAGATTTATTGGTATTGTGTTGCAGTCATCATGCCTATTTAAGCTGGTTTATTTAAAACATTGTACTGACCATGTATCTTCCTGTTTAAATAATATTTTGATTACCAACTGTGAAAGTTATGATATAAGCATACCAGAAGCTAGTGAAATATAATTTACTTATGATTTATTATTTCTAATCAATCGAACCATACAATAAAAAGTTTCATACAAAAGAAAACACCCCATTTAACCCCATTAGGAGTAGAATTTTCAAAAATGACGTAAGCATCCACTAAGAAAGGCTTAGTGGATGCTTACGTCATAAGAAGAACCTACTGTCCAAATTTCAGCTTTCTAGGTCCAGCGGTTTGGCCTGTGCGTTGATGAATCAGTCAGTCAGTCAGGACAAGTAATTATATATGTACTACTATATTATTATTATATTATATTATTATTATGTATAGATAGATTTATAATTTTTGTACACACAATAAAATTACAGGAAAACGAAAATATAGGAAAGAATAGTACAAAGGCACAGATTATTTCTAAAGAAATTTCTTCCAGCACGCCTGCGAGGGAAAGTTGTTAGCTGTTTATAAATAAAATAACTTAGCTCTATCAAATGAGATGTTTATAACACACTTTGTTATAGTTTTATGCAAAGAAGTTGTATCATCAGATGCATCGCGTTTACTTCATGCCATTCATTTTAATGATAATATTTACGTACAAAGTAGTTTATATAGTTTGTAGCCTCCATGGCGCAGTAGTAAACAGCTTGGTTTGCAAACCGGAAGTCGCGGGTTGGAATCCCGCGGGGGGCAACAAATTTGTATTGTTGTTCCTTACTGGCTAGGAAAATGTAGGCTAATCACCTGATTGTGAGTAAAGTATGATGATCCATGCGTTGGATGGGTATGTAAAAAGTCGATCCTGCGCCTGACCTCTCCTCGGTCGTGTTAGTCTTCCGTCCCATCGGATTGTGAGAGGTATAAATGAAGAGAGAGTGCATTTGTGTCTACGCAAGTACTTATGCACTGTAATATTTCCCGCGTAAGGCTAGTCTTGTGAAATATTGGCCGCTTTGGTCGTAGAAGGACGTTATTAATTATGTATTTATCAGCAAAATAGTTATATCCCATATCTAAATGGAACGCATTTGTTCAGTTGCGTGCAGATCCGATCAGCGCCTTTGCGTTTTAAGTAGAAACTGCTGAAGGTTCGACTCAACCCCCAATTAGAAAACCTCCACGAATAAAATTACAAATCACTATCCGTAACCTGACAATCATCTTCAATTATTTTTCTATCTTACCAATCTTCACTTTGAAATTACTCTTTTGACAAAATAAACCGCGGTGTGGTTTGATTTTTATATTTCCGATATCTTGAATTCTTTGCGGCACTCATGGTCGTGGGAGGACTTGTACCGTGGCCCTGGTATCTAAAAATAACTTAATTTCAACTTTTGTATAATATGATTTTGTCTATACATACATTGTATGTCAAAAACTTTACATTGTCCCTAAAAATTAACTTACGCGGTGTACATATATGTAAGTGGTTGCAAGCAAGGTTAAGAATTTATTGCCTGAATAGTATAAGTTAAGATGTATGAGATAATAAATAACTGGAGAGAAAAAGATACGTGTATTGTGTAGGTACTACTATAATAGTTAATATTATACCTTAGTACTGAACCTTCTAAATAAAAACTATTCTAGATAATAAAAAGAAATTGATAATTTCTTGTAATTATTTGCAGAAATATCTCCAGCCGCTAAAGAGCCCAGAGAACGCGGGGCTTCTCGATGCTTTTCTGGTCGACGAAATCTTCTATCAAGTACCTGGTATTCTTAACGTGCACCAAGTTTTTCTGGAGCAGTTAAGGCGGAGGCTCGAGCAATGGGACCTTCAGCAAAAAGTCGGAGATGTATTTTTAGATGTGGTAAGGATAGAATACAATCTATAAATTAATCTAAAGACACTAAATATCAACACTAACTAGGATAGGATTATTATTATCAATGAAAGTTAATATGAAGGTTATTGCACATTTTATATTGTGAGATTTAAAAAGACTCCATGTTTCATAATTTGTATAAGCGACGTTCTTAGATAGATTTACTCATTTAAATTGTAATACACCTTTGTAAATTATGGGTTCGCAGCTAGTTGATAATATTGTGCATAATCAACTTGCAGTTCACAAAACCCACCGTAATGGATACTTACATGTCCTTTATAAACAACCTGAAGAAAGCGAAGGAGACGATCAAAACGGCATCAGCGTCAAGGCCAGCTTTCGCAAAGTTCCTGGACGCTATGGCGAGGGACCACAAGGGGAAGCTATCATTGGACAATCTGCTTATAAAGCCTGTACAAAAGTTCCCAAGCTACAAGTTACTAATACAGAGGTTGATAAAACACACAGGTTAGTAATTAAGATAGGAACTAGATTGGTTGCTAATCTTTTATGTGGATTCGCTGTGCCTGTTACTGAAAGATATGTTGACTGTTATTCACCCCTTTCGCTAGCGTACAAGAAATTTTAAATTGAATGGCAGATCTTATAATCCATTTTTCATGCAACTAAGTAGGTACAAGTGTAATTATTAAAAATTTATAAGGCCCATTTATAAACCCATTTTGAATTTTAAATATATATATAAGGGTGTAATTTAAAAATTAATTATAGGAATTTACGAAATACGATTCAAAGTTGTAAATATTGAATTTATTACAAAAGGATCTAAGTACAAAGAATAAGTACCTACTTAAGCACTTCGCTCTCATTTTGAATAACAAAAGATTCGGTCCGGCTCAAGTGAATTTCGTTCACGTTAAGTTATTAATGGATCCTAAGGTCCCAATTTAAAACAATATTTTAGTATAGAGACAACTTTTAAATAGAATTTCTGAAGGTCAGGTTTTCACAGAGAAGTTCTATTTACATTAACAGCAACAAAGTGTATTTAATTTTTAGATAGATAAAGAAATACATATGTATATCCCGTTTACAAATTACTCTCATAACTTATTTATTCTATTCAATTCATCTTAATAATTTTGAAGAAACTTACAGACTAATAACAGGTGTATGGTTACTAAAACTAAATTACATAAATTGGTACTACCATTGTTTATATTAGCATAAGTCGGGTAAAAAAGGTTTTTTTATCTCTTTCAGACCAGTCACATCCAGACCACAAACTCCTACTAGAAGCACAAAAAGAAATACACGAACTATTAGAACTAATAAATTGCACTGAAAGAGAGAGTTTAGAGCTAGAACAGCAACAACAAACGTTAAGGGAGTTGGAACAAATGATCGAAGGTCTGTCTAACCTGGTGACAGCAGATAGGATGTTCTTGAGGCATGAGACGGTAACGATGCCTTCAGCACAGGGTGCAATTAAGGATAGAGCTTTGTTCTTATTCAATGACACGCTGTTAATAACTAGTGTTAAAAGGAGAACGGGCACTATAAAAAAACCTACGCCGTAAGTACATTATTTAATAGAACAAAAGAAATTGCGAACATTGTTTAGACAAGGGATTGATTATTTTAATGTCTAAGGCTGCCTGTCCACCGGAGCGCAGCGAGGCAGTGGAGCGGAGAAACGGAGAAATATTAACCAATAAGATTGCACAACAGAGAGGAGCGGAGATTTTGTGCAATCTTATTGGTTAATATTTCTCCGTTTCTGCGCTCCACTGCCTCGCTCCGCTCCGGTGGACAGGCAGCCTCAATTGAGAACCATTACAATTCAGAAATTTTAGATTTTGCAATAAAGAGGTAAGATATCTCTATTATGGTATCTCAATAGCAGGGGAACTGCACAAATAGCTCGACTTTTAATAAATGGGAATAATTGGAATTAACGAAACATAAGTCTGCTGGCTAAGAGAAATCTAAAGAAATCAGAAGAAACTTTGAATAAAAATCAATTTTTGATGTAACAGTTCATAATACCGCATGATTTCTAATACCATAAATTACTTTTTAATTTTAGAACATACCAAAGTAACATAGCGAGTCAAATGGAGGGGAATAAGTATAAACTACTAATGAGGATTTCGCTAGCTGATCTCGAAATTGTTAAGGGTAAGTAAGTACACACATCACTGCATAGATTTATTTGAAACGAGCGATACACCAACTACTTATCAATTAGTAAATAACAATCATTTTAAAGTTGTTTAGTGTTCTTAGTAAGCTGGTTCGTTGTAATATTTTGGTATTTTCAAGTTCCCTATATTTCGACTAGTTATGGATAAGAGGTTATCCAAAGACCAAAAAAGAAGTTCGTACCTTGTATATTTTATTCTTTACATACTTGAAACAACGGCCAAATCATAGGAAGCTTCAGAAGCATAAGAATAAATCAGTAGTTATTTTTAACCGACTTCAAAAAAGGAGGAGGTTCTCAATTCGTCTGTATATATATATTTTTTTTTTTTTCTATTTATGTTCGCGCATATCTCTGGCAATTATGAACCGATTCGAAAAAATCTTTCTTCCATCCATTCTTTAATCCGTTAATTGGGTCCCATAAAAAAATTATTGCTTAGTAATAAGTAGTTCCTGAAAAAACAAGAATGGTGACTGCGCACTGAGAGCTGCAAGAAAGCCTATATAGATGACTTTATGGTGCTTTTTAAGGACAAAAATGGTCATAACTCTGGTAAATATGTACCAATTTCAATGATTCTTTTTTTATTCGAAAGAAGAAACCACTGTAATGAACCTGTATGAATTTTATCACAACCGGATAAGAACTTCCTGGAGGACCATGAATTATATGGAGGAATTTATCTGGTAAAAACCATAAAACTGATGTTCTCCTTTACATTTCTCTGATAAATATGAACCGATTTCGATGATTCTTTTTTTATTCGAGAGAGTAAACTACTATGATGATTCCATGCAAATTTCATTACGATCGGATAAATTGTTTCTGAGTTTCTGAAGAAACATGAATCATGTAAAAGTATGTAGACGATAATGTGAAATCATAATGATGTCATAACCTACCTAGATCATTTTACCGTCTTCGATGGTTCAATCTTTATGTATGAAAATATCACTAAAAAGTATAAAATAAAATATTTAAAAAAAAAATTGAATCGACTTCAATAACACTAAAAAGTATAAAATAATTTAAATATTATTGAAGTTGGTGCCAAATATACACAGCAGGTACACTAACACCAACTTCTTTAATATTTAAATTATTTTATACTTTTTAGTGTTATTGAAGTCGGTTCAATTTTTTTTAAAAATATTTTTTGAAGTATGTACAAAGGAATCGCTGACATTATTCACATTTCGATCAACTAAATTTTATTATTTTATTTCCACATCCACACAGCGTATCAAACGAAATGAAAAATATTACTTCTCCGCCGCCAGCAAACAAAAATAAAAGAAAATAATTACAATGGTTACTGAAGAAAATCTTTCATAGAAATTACATTTATGGGCAGTCCTCCTGGGCGGGGGCCGTCAATTGCGAACAAATAACTAGGGAGTAAGACTTGGGGAAGGAAACTGTTGAAATTGCTTTGAAACTTTGGCACATAAACTAGGTCAGACGAGAACTAATACAATATGAAATCGAAGGCAATGCGATTTTATATAGATTTCTCCTTTGTTATTTATATATTATAAACAAGCACTTTATATATGCTTCCCTGGCTAAAAGCAGATCATAGAAATTAGGTTAGAATAAAGAATTTAAGTGTTATTAAGCCGTTGCCCTGACTTCGTTGGCCTGAAATTTCTAAGGAGTAGTAATTATATCAAACACTCAAACTCAAACGTTTATTTGCGAATGAAATGTTTACATAAGATATTACAGAGTGTAGTACATAGAGGCCAATTTCATTGCGTCCTAACTCTTGCTTACTCTAAAGATTTCCCTATTAAACGAGCAAAACAAAAAACTATTTGTATGGTTTTTCATAACTAAAACAATAGTATGGCCTGCTAGAATAGTGAAAACATTTTTGAAATTGGTTTGATATTCTCCGAGAAAGTTATGTCCATTGATGGCTAATATCCTATCATGGCCAAACAAGCATTGAAAACCTTGAAACAAGTTCACATTTTACAAAACATGCAAATATAATGGTGAGAACTCGTCGATTTAGAAATGACTGAATCATATACATTATAGTATCGACATTCATTTAAACAGGATGTCCTGCTTTTAATACGAAAAATTATATGCGATAAAATCTCAAGTAAATTCTCGTACCGTTAATCCTCGCATTTTTTTAATCGTTCTGTTTGCTATATAGTACATAAAGCATTTATCTAAAAATTATTCACCAATGTCTGGTAAAAATACAGTAGCTTTTATAATACAAATATATTTTTGGGAGTTCAGGCTATTATTTCTCTACTTAGAGTCGATTATTTTTAATTTATTGATTCAAATATTAAAAGATGTGATATTCAACAAAATTTATCAACAGCTAAAGATGAAAACTTAAGGCGGATAATGCATGAAGTAGAAACACTGACTGAGGACGTGAACACACTGACGCAGATATCTGAAAACGTGGCTGCATTGCACACGCAACATTTGCAACTGGAAGAGATCGTGAGGGAGATGTTGCACACATTGAACAGACAGCTGTCGGAGAGACAGAACAGTGATACCCAGCTGTGTTATATGGAGATCAGTTTGAATACTTCGTGAGTAGTCTTTAAGTTCTTCATACGATTTTGGGCTTATTTTAGGGTATTTTAAGTAAAAAAAAAAAAAAAATTAACATGTAAAAACATCGTTGTACCTATTAATACAACGATGTTTTTACATGTTAATTTTTTTACTTCCGAAAACATCATTACCGGTATGAAATGAAAGGTGTTTACGAGACGAGTTGAAATATATATAATGTGTATATCTAACGTATGTATAATGCGATTTAAGTACCTTTTGTTTGTTCATAGTCGGACTTTTTATGCTTTTATAATTTATACTTATTGTCTCTGATAATCTTAATTTTTTTAACATATAGGTATTTTCGATAGAAATAGCGACGGTCTTTTTTTCTGTTAATTCCAGAAGTGGTCCAGAAAATTTAACGGTTATTTTTCCGAAAGCTGATAAAAGGAGCAATTGGGAGGAACTTATAAATGAGACCAAGCAGAAATTATGTAAGTGACTTCATCAAGATATATTCTTACTGGCCAAGTTTAGAGCTAGCTGCGTTACTCAAACAACTGCTATTGTTCTTTTAGAATTAATGGTTTAGTATATTACCTATTGAGTAAAGAAAGAAGTAGTATTAAAAATTGATATTTTGTAACTTCAGGCGTATATGGCCACGAAAGGCCAGCTCCGGAATTCCTTTCTCCGGTGCCGATACGCAAGACGAGGGCTGGCCTACAGTTCACATGTGCTGCTCCTACTCTGCCTCCCAAAGGACAACCGCCTGATGTTTGGGTAAGACCTACTAGCCTAGCTTCCGTAACTTTAGGAGTAACATAGTTAACAAGAAGTTACTATCATGTTGTCACTTTACCAGCATTATCATCATCAGCAGCCGAAACGTCCACTGCTGAACAAAGTCCTCCCCCTTTGAAGGGAAGGTTTGCTATAATCCCCACACTTGGCAGGCGGCTTGGGGATCGCAGGGTAATCCAATAAAAAGACGCTGCTGCCCGTCTTCTTGTTTTCCCTTAGTCGCCTTTTACGGACACCCAACGGGAGGGGATGGGTGGGTGCTATTCTTACCCGGACACCCCACGGGGGACCAGCATTTGTCCTCATATAAAGCTCCAAATCATCTATCTAGGCGCGAGCCAATCTTGTTTATTATCCAGCCCTGCTATTCTTTAAGCAACACAACCTCGAGTTCGACGTTGCGGGCAGCGGCGAGTTTCCGTATTAACTTTTCTTACGTAGCACTATCGCCACGAGAATTTACGGTTTTCAGTAGAACTACTTAAGGTCGAATAGTATAACAGTCAGTTCGACATTAAGGGTTCCCGCACATAACTGAATTTTTATATTGAAAATGCATTTGTTTCTCGCAGATATTTGCGATGCGATGCGAATTCGCAGTTATGTGCGGGGGAGCCCTAAGCCGGAATGTGATAGTGAATATGGATTTTAATAGCGTTAAGCTTGACGTCGTGTTCAAGGCTGGCTCGACGCCGAGCTCGCTGTAGAGAACTGCCCCGTAAGTTTACGAGAATAGTATAGCAGATCTAGAACACAAACAAATACCGAACTCCTCCCTATCTCAAAACCCTAACCCTTCCCTCCCGCGCCTTATCTCTTCCCGTGAAGGTACAGGCATGGTAAAATGTACGGCGTAACTGTATGATCAGCGTCGTTGCGCCAGCTAGCAACGACACATGCTGAGTGGATAACCTTTCAACGGCATTCAAATTGTTAGTTTAAGTGTAATAGGCTAGTTAGTTTAGCTGTACTAGATTTCGTTGAATAAATGTATTTCTTCTTTCTTCATCTACTGCAGGTGTGCAATAGCGACGGGTACGTGGGGCAGGTGTGCGTGTTGACGCTGTCGCCGCGGCCTCAAGTGTCGTCGTGCAACGGCGTGTGCAACGCGCGAATCCTGTGCGTGGCGTGTGTTCCACCCGCGCCGCCTGCACCCGCGGCTGCGCCTCAACCGTCGCTCGCTCGACACCACACCCTCGATATACCGTAAGTAGCTTGCGAACATTACCTTTCCTCATTACCATTAGGTGGCTTCGATCTGCACAAGTTCAACACGCGAACCGCATAGCGCGATCACGCATCGTTCGGCGAGGGATTACCGAATTGTAGAATTTTTAGAAATATCTAGGCTTATGAAACTCACTTAGAGAAGATCAGAGTCACACAAGGATCTATGGAGATAGCTATGCTAGGAGTTTCTTTGCGCGACAGAATCCGTAATGAGGAGAGTTGCGCAAAAACCAAGCTCTTACTGCCGCACCTACAAACGTCAATTATAGTTAATTGTGATTAAGGCATATTTTGTAAATGGATTATTTCGACTTTCGAAGCCAAATAATACTTAATACGCGGATATTGAGTAGATATATCAATAATCTCGTAATTAATACTAAAAGATAATTAATCATAAGAGACTCAGAGAGTCGAAATAAATAGAATAGATCACAAAAAATGCGATTAAAGTTAATTGATGTCTGTGAGTGCGGCCGTTAGAATATGCAATTTGAAGTGGCAATGGGCAACCGATAATCGATGGGGAAGAAAGGTTCTCGAGTGGCAACCACGAACCGGAAGACGAACCGTAGGTAGGCCTCCCACTAGGTGGACAGACGATATTGTATGCAACGCAGGTAACCGGTTAATGAAAATAGCCAATTGTCGTTCATTGTGGCGTTCGAAGAGGGAGGCCTATATTTAGCAGTGGACGTCTTCCGGCTGGTGATGTCATGAAACTTACTGTATTTGGGGTTAAAACATGCAATAAGATAATCGTATAATGTCAGCGTCGTATAGCGTCGTCTTTCTCACTCAGTACTTTACATGTTTCATGAGACGTGGGTAAACGATCAGTTGGGTAAGCAACGTCAGGCAAGGTCAGTCCTTAGATGGGTGATCGTCCGTGCTTCGACGTAGGGCACGTCATTCCCGGCCTTTGTCAGCTAGACAGCAGTGGTTAAGCTAAGTCAGAGGCCTAAGGGCAGCTTGAAAACTCTGACACCAGATTGGCCACTAACCATACGACAATAAACTATTTTTTTTTAAATAGTTTATTTAACACTTTTTAGTGACTTTTATTTTAGCAAAATAGGTATTAGCACTATCACGCAACTCGAACGTCTACGTTACAGTAACATACTGAAAACATAAAGAGTTTATATCTCTTAAACTACTGGACCGATTTTTATGAAACTTGTACCCTACCCTAAGTTGAAAAATACTCTAACTATTGCAAAAAGAATTTTTGAAATCGGACTTGTAGTTCGGAGAAATCCGCGGACAAACCTACATACATACATATATACTTACATACATACATACATACATACACTCATAAAATTTGGTAAATTTGTTTAGAAGCCCACATAGACTAACATATATTAATATTACGCATTTTTATTAATATTACATACATACGCGTCGAATAGAGAACCTTCTTTTTGAAGCCGGTTAATAAAAGAGACGTTTTGTCCCACCTGTTACCCGAACTTTTATCTGTGTGACAGACAAAATTCAGCAAACGTCGTGTGTTGTGTGTTGTCATGCCCATGCCTGCGCTTGACGGGCTCATAGATATAGCAGTATATGCAGAGATGGAATTCAATCTTAAGGCTCCTGTATCGCTCGTCTCGATTAGTAAAACTGAAACTGATGACCATATATTTTAATTTCCAGGAGTACGAGTTCACTGAATAGCACTAGTTCAGTAAAGCCTGGCATCAGTATATCGGACCCTGACGACAGTTGTAAAAATATACGACTTGACAGGTGTGTTAGAACAGATTATTATATTAGTTAGTTGAAGTGACAGTGGGCAGGCCACATCGCTTGAAGAACGGATAACCGATGGGGAAGAAAGGTTCTCGAGTGGCGACCACGAACCGGAAGACGCAGCGTAGGTAGGCCTCCCACTAGGTGGACTGACGACATTGCGCGCGTCGCAGGTAACCGGTGGATGCCAAGCTGCCAACTTAAATTAGGTAACTGTCGCTCCTTTGGAGTCGCTGGACGTTCGGGGTCACCCCTAGGACGTCCATTGAGTACGGCGGCGACTCCGAGGAGGACGGTGGCGGAGTTGCGACCCCCGTCTCGGTGAGCACCGTGTCAGGTTCCGGGGGTCTACAACGCGCGGCGGCGGGCTCAAAGGCAAGGCACTGAGGGGCCCCTGGTGCAGATCCCACCGGAGAGACCTGAGTCCCCTCTCATGTGCCCATGTGACAGCCGCGGGGGTTTTAGTGGGTGAGAATTCCACATACCCCGGTCGAGCCCCACAGCTCTCGGGTACGTTCCTTTTGAAGGTTTCCCCCGAGTCAAAAAAAAAGCAACTATCGCTCACTATGATATTCCAAGGTGGAGGCCTGTTCAGGCCTGTTCATACAAGTACTAAGTTTTAAAAACTAAAACCCGACTACGGATAAAATCGCAGCCTAATGATGTGATATTATATAGCCAATAACCAGCGGACAATCAAGACGCTTCTAACGACACCCTACTTGTCAAATTATGTTAAGTAGATTAAAAGATATGCGGGAACAGATGAACATACATACATTCTTGTTAAAATCATAACCCTCCCTCCGTTCCATAGTCAGGTAAAAAGTAGATTCCTATTCCAATCTACCTTTTTTCCAGCAGTGGACGTGTATCGGCTGCTAATGATAATTATATATTTTTTTTAATTATTTACACCTAAGCTTAAGACATACTTATACATGTATGCAAACAAATATTTTTCCTTGGTTTAATAAATTTGCTCTATTGGTCAACTATAGCGGGTGAAATTCTCAAATCAAATCAAATCAAATATATTTATTCATAAATGGAATACAAAATCTCCTCCAAGAATCTAAAAAAAAAATCAATCAAGCAAATCTCTCCTCTAAGAATCCCCTAAAACAAAACAGTATCAAAAATTATCGGAGTGTCCGTGTGTATTTCAAAGGCTGACTTGTCGATTACTATCAAGCTAATAACCTGCTTTTCTCGACTTTAACGGCCGCACTCACAAACGGCAATTAACTTTACTTCTAATTAAAGTCAGTTTTTAAAATCTTTTTATTTCAACTATTGGAGCCGTTTACGATTATTTTCGATTATTGAATACGATATAATTGATATCTCTACCCACTATGTAAATATTAAGTATCAATTGACTTCGAAGGTCAAATAATCCAATTTCAAACAATTTATTAATGTTCATTTTCTGTAATTGGCGTTTGTAGGTTCGACAGTGTTACAGTAAAATGATAACTAAATATTTTACAATGGAACAATATTTTCTTAAACGAATACTTAACTTCCTTAATACAACAACATTTCCAAAATTCCAGTTCATCATCAAGCGATGAAGAAGACGACGGGTCTTCCAGCGAGAACCAAGACGCACAGTCGGAGAAGAGCCAAGAGTCAGCCACTATCCGTCTCCATAGCAGCCTGAACGCGAGCCTCGGGAACCACCGGACTGCGACCTTGACTCCCAACCACAGCAAGAGTCTGAGTACGCCACATACTGGCCAGAACATCCAAGTGCATCCAGTTATGAAGTCTAATTCAAACCCAGCTGTGGACAAGCAAGCTATGGGGATTACCTCCGGTGAGAATTCATTGATAATTTTGTTGGAAAATTTTTTTGAACTCTTGACTAAAACGAACTGGGGTCTTACCATCAGCTCTTATTATCAACAGCCGAAGGACGCCTTAGAAGGGAAGGATTGCCATAACCACCACACTTGGTAGGAGTCTTGGGGATCGCAATGTAGGTGGTAGGTGACCCAATAGAAATACGCTACCGCCCGTCTTCTTGTTTTCCCTTAAGTCGTCTCTTACGTTGGGAGATGGGTAGGTACTATTCTTACCCAAACATCCCACGGGTAATGAATGAGAGACGCAAATATAATCCTCCATCTTTCTCTTGCGAAGATAAGATTACTTTAACACTGCCAAAAGAGAGCCTGTTTTTTTTTTCAATATTAAGTTTGCATCACAATATTACGTTATGATAAGTGAGTTCCGTGGGGTGTCCGGGTAAGAATAGCACCCCCCCATCTCCTCCCGTTGGGTGTCCGTAAAAGGCGACTAAGGGAAAACAAGAAGACGGGCAGCAGCGACTTTCTATTGGATTACTTTTACTGCGTTCCCCAAGATGCCTGCCCAACGTGGGGATATTGGCAACCCCTCACTTCTAAGGCTTTGTTCAGCAGTGGACGCCTTTTGACTGCTGATGATGATGATAAGTGAAGATGGTATATGATGGGCCATGCTTTGTTGTGTGACTGTACACTCTCTGGTGTTATAAACAGACAAACAGACAGTCAAACTGTCTGTTTGTCAGTGACATTGGTAGCTTCCAAATAAATGGATAAAGTTTCTAAATGTTCACTTTTTTGGGTATTTAAATTCAAACACTGTTTTACTGAATTATATTTAAGAGGAAACAACAACGTACGGGTACGGGTTTTTATAGATAACGAACTTGATCTTACTATCACATTTCACACCAGCGCCACTAGCGGTAAAGCTGCATGTCCTCCGGAGCGGAGCGAGGCAGTGGATCGGAGAAACAGAGAAATATCCAAACCAATAAGATTGCACAAAAAAGAGGAGCGGAGATTTTGTGCAATCTTATTGGTTAATATTTCACCGTTTCTCCGCTCCACTGCCTCGCTCCGCTCCGGTGGACAGGCAGCCTTATATTACAAACTAGTAAAATGTAAGGTAAAAACTGACAGTTTGTTTCCGAGTTCGTAAACTATCGAAACCCGTATTAGAACCGCAGGAGTACAGAGTGAAGAGAGAAATATTCTTGTACAGATTTTAAATGCGGTTCTGTAATCTGGTCCATTCGAGATAGTTCTTAACCATGATTATTATTTATGAAAATTTGTTTTGCCGTTAATTGTAAATTCGTGATATTATCAAACTTGTTTGTATTGATAGTTCTTCTCGTGTATGTACCTATCTCTTAGTAAATAAAATATATTGAAGTTAAAATATATCGAGCTTTCTATATCAATATTAGTTAAATTATTAATTCTATCTCTTTAAGAATCCGGCTCGTTGTATAGCGGTATTTGTCATTACAAAAATGACATCATTTGTACACCTGTCTCTTTCTAGCTCTTGAAATTTATCTTCCATCTTTTCTGCAGACCTAATATTTTTGCGTCATGGTCAATATACAACTTTCTTACCACTTACTTATAATCAATCTTCCAATTTCAATGCTACTTAGTATCCGGACGAATGTTGGGTAATATTTGACTAGTATCCTAAATTTTTGCATGTTACGCTACGCTTAATATCGCATAGATTACTTTAAGGTAAAATATCGTATAGCGCTTTAATCAATTTGCTTTATTGTTCAAGTGGTACGCGTAGCTTCGCCCGCGCTTTTACTCATTATATCCTAGTGCTTGAATGAAATTCCACCTGAAGGAAAGGGCGACGCAATCGAAGATGGTAAAGCACATTAGCTTATTAAAAGCCTATTCATTCTTGAAGATCTATCTTATAATCGGATGCGAAACTTCCAACAATTATCATTATATTTTAACCAATTTACACAACACCTTGATAAATTATATATCTAAACCTTCCTCATAAACCACTATATCTATTGGAGAAAACAGCATGAAAATCCTTTCAGTGGTTTTGAGTTTATCGCGAACAGACAGACTGATAGACGGAGGACTTTGTTTTATGATATGTAGTGATTCAAAATATTTTAGTGATGTCTAAGTACCAACCATTGAGGAAACTATTATCATTTATAAATATATATTAGCAATAAGTCTACTCCATAAGTATAAAACTCTTGTTACAATCTCTTGTGTTCAGTAATTTTACCAGCTACAGTGCCCTTCACACCGTATAACAGGAATGCTATAGTAGGTACGCGACAGGTGGACATGGCAATCGGGGAGGGGACACCGAGCACACCCGCACATCGCCTGCGTAAGATGGCGCTGGCAATATGCGGGGTGTCCCCTCCCCCGCCTCTCTACTCTTACCCCGATGGCCATGTCGACCTATCGCGTACTGTACCTGGATATTCCGTTGCATAAGGGCCCTAACACATCAATACCTTGTTAATGTTCCTTAATCATGTAAATAAACTACTTTCCCTGAAGTCTCATTTTCTTTTTTTAGGCTTTCAAACGGGAAAACACACTGTCACTGATAATATGATAAAACAATGTTTAAAACAAAAGGAAAAATCACAAGCCCGCTGAGATTCTTACAGGATCTTCGCAGTTGAGGCCGCGTTGTGATCCGGTGATAGCTTAAAAAAATGGTTCTGACCATTCATAAATGTTAGCGCTCAGCCTATTTGAACATACATAAAAGCTGTAGTTTCAAAATCATTGTATTTTCTTCGGAACCATTCCAAAATTGATGTCTATGGAATTCTAGGGACGTTGTCGTCGCCAGCCAGCCGGCAGTCTTCGGAGGACAGTGGAACCACCGCAAACCAACCAACCATGTGGCTTGGAACTGAGGACGGTTGTATACATGTATACAATTGTCTCGACAACATCAGAATCAAGAAGAATAAAGTGAAGCTGCAACACAACTCCGGAGTTCATTCCATTGTGTAAGTTTTTTTTTTCAATAAAAGCTAGTGCTTGACTGCAGAGCGACGACGTAATTGAAAATGGTGAAGCATACTTATTAACAGCACAGTATATATATTGGTTTATAGACTGTGTTAATAGCCTATTAAAGGCTTAAATTACTCTAGCCGTTAATACACCCCACATTATAATAAGGTCGAGAACCAACCCAGGCAACTGGTTATTTAAGTATATACTTTTACGGCCGGTACCAATACTCTACCGCCGATAGCAATCTCAGTTAAAAAGTAACAATGACTTGACATTAATTTTCTTATCTCTAGTAACCTTCAAGGTTTCGAAGCTAGATCAATAGGACGGATATTTCTATTTTCGTTTATTGAAACGGAGATATGTCATAAAGCTATCGATGGTAACTATTATAACTTATAGTAAGCAATAGATAAGATATTGGGACTGGCAGTTACTGCCGCACTCACAAACCCCAATTAACATTAATTCTAATTAAGTCACTTTTTAAAATCTATTTATTTCGACTGTCGGAGCAATTTATGATTTAAATTATTTAAATTATTAAATACAAGATAATTGTTATCTCTAACTGTCAGCGTATTAAGTATTAATTGGCTTCGAGTGTCGAAATAATCCGATTTCAAAAAATGGATTAATCATTATTAACTTTAATTGACGTTTGTAGGTGCGGCAGTTAGACTTTCGCGTTCCATTATCAAACTTTATTTTAATCTGGTATTAACGCGATTTAAATATAACGTAAATCGCGTTAATTCCCAAACCTCTTTAAAATAAAGTTTGTCAAATCGCTTAGGCCTCATTTACGGAGACGCGGGGCGTCGCGCGTCGCGTGTGGCGGCGCGGCCCGCACTAATTTCAAATGTAGGGCGTTGTATGAGTGTGTTTACGGAGAAGCGATTTTACACGCGTTTGCTTGAAATGGAGCGTGTTTTACGGCGGCGCCCGCGGATGGCATCGCTGCGTCTCACGCGGCGTTCATCGCGGCGGCGCACGCAGCGGCGATTGTCGATGAAGTGATGCCTGTGGCGGAACCTTCTGCCAGTCTATTTGATAATCATGCAACACAGACGTAGTCACCATCGCAATGGAGTATGATATGATCGATTTTTTTAGAAGAAGAAAATTGTATGTTAAAAAGTGAGTTGCACCGCCGTTGCACGCGGCGGTGCCCGCCGCGGGCGCAGCGGCGGGCACCGCCACTCTTCCCGCCCCGCGTCTCTATAAACAGCATCATATATTGCTATAAGTTTGTGTTTACGCGTGCGATGATACGCGCCGCATCACGCGCCGCCGCTACGTAAACAATAAAAACGTCCGACGCGCCGCGAGACGCCACGCCACACGCGACGCGCGACTCCCCGCGTTTCCGTAAACGAGGCCTTAGTCTGGACTGAAGGCACGTTCACCTATAAAGGTCGTAGCCGACTTATACAATACCGCTCCCACATGGCAAAATGATTTTCATTAAAATGTGACCTGCAGGGTGTATTCTGTAGACATAATTTGCAATTACAACACAAATTAGCATACAATTCGCTTTCGTATTACTCGGTGACGTCTAGCCACGTACTTCAGGCGGGGGTGACCCGCGTGCTGTACGCACGCCGACTGCTCGCTTGAAGCACGTTACTAGCTTCTCGGTGCGCGGGACACTAATACTAAATTTAATGGAGACTGATCACAAGCTGTCTCAGTCAGCGCGTGGACAGTGTACTTGACTACTCGCTGTCCACGCGCCGATAGCTAATAGACTGACAGCTGTAAGCGCGTGGACAGCTGGTGGCCTGCTAGTTGTCGGCTCGGGAACATCGAGTAGTCATCTCTCCGTTTTAAGGCGGTGTTGTGAGGGAGCGGTGTTGAAACGTGGTCGTGTAAGTGAACTACGACCTTTAGAGTGCGTCTAGTCGTCCGATGATAGAAATGGATGGTGTTAGACCGAATTCGCTTTTTGGATTATAACAGTTTAGTGCTTAATTTGATTTTACAAAAAATATATTCCTTTTCAGGTACGTAGAAGGGAAAGTATTTGTGGCGCTTGGAAATGGCGATCTGGTGGTTTATTGCCGAGACGTTGGTAAGTTCCAAACTTAAGTCTTATTTATTTCAAGAATACAAGTCATCGAAGCTACCGCCTAGTAGTAGTCAATATTTGATTGCAGGTTTCTTTATGTTGAAGGGACTTTTCTAGTCGAGTTACTCTAATTTTCGGTGTAACTACTAAAACTTTCTTGAAATACCCCGTAAGGCCCTTTTCAGCACAGCGTGTACGCTGTGTTCAAAAGGGCTAGATATGAGATAAATATTCAAGAAATACTTGAGTTAAACTTATCTGCAGTCTCTTCTGATGGTGAGGGGTGATGGAAGACTAAAGCGCACTACCTCATTATTATTTACAATAAGGTTTTATTCTCTCCGCACTAAGGCAACCCACCTCACCAATTTAAAGCGGTCTATTTTGGTAAAGATTCGGCTGAGCTCAGCTGTACCCACGTAGCCATACCTAATAGCCAGCTAGTCATTTTTACAGCGTTTGATAAACGACCAATCGTTAAACAACGACAGGCAAGTTCTATCTTTAGATGGGTGATCGTTTATTAGCATGTGAACTGGGCCTTTCCATGCTTAGAAGAGCACGTATAATTGTAGTTAAGGTTGTAGTCATCTTGATAGCAGTCGTTAAGTCAAGTCGCCAAGGCTAATTAGTTTTCAGAATTGTCCTAGCTACAAAGGTCCTTCGGAGTCGCTGGACGTTCGGGGTGTGGGCCCTTTGAACGTCCATTGAGTACGGTGGCGACTCCGAGGAGGACGGCGGCGGGGTTGCGACCCCCGTCCCCGTGAGCACCGTGACTGGTTCCCGCGGGGCTACAATGCGCCCCCCGGCGGCGGGCTCAAAGGCAAGGCACTGAGGGGCCCCTGGTGCAGATCCCACCGGAGAGCCCTGGGGACCCTTCTCATGTGCCGATGCGACAGCCGCGGGGGTTTTAGTGGGTAAGAATCCCACATATCCCGGTTGAGCTCCACAGCTCCCGGGGATCTTTGGAAGATTTCCCCCGCGTCAGAAAAAAAAAAGCTTCAAAGGTAGTTTGGACAGCTCTGAAACCTGATTGGCCATGAAAAAAAGTACTACTTTTCTTAAAACTATTTCGTCTTGGTACAGATGGGTCGTGGATGGAGCGGGCCACGATCCCGGTGGGAACGGGCAGTAGTCCCGTGGGCAGCATGCTACTGTCCGGGGGAAAACTGTGGTGCGCTACCCACGCTTCTATCAAGATTATCAACCCGCACACACTGCAGGTAACGGAATATATTAGCCTGTATGACAATACTAGGATTATGGTGATGATGATGTATTTGCATTACAAATGATTATATTTGAGTTCTGGGTTTGAATTGCATCCCCCCATCTCCTCTCGTTGGGTGTCGTAAGAGGCGACTAAGCGAGAAAGGAAAGACGGGCATCAGTGTATTTCTTTTGGATTTATCTTCCACTTATACTGCGATCCCCAAGCCGCCTGCCAAGCGTGGGGATTATGGCAACCCGTCGCTTCTAAGGGGAGGCCTTTGTTCAGCAGTGGATTTGATTCGGCTGTTGCTGATGATGATATTTGATTGGGCCCAATTATACCAAAATGTGCAAATTGAGCCAAAACGGAATTGATGCATCATTGTGAGTTGGTAAAGGTAAAATAGAAAAGCAATGTATAAACATAGTCATTGGACGACCAGATGAAGTTGCCATTCACAAAGTGTTCGTCTGTTTGCCTTAGGATAATTTCATTTCGACACCACTCGGTCCTAATTACATTAGTTATTAATTCTCTTCAGTCTAAAGTGTGTTTCTCTAAACTCATTACTACTTCTATTCTAGTCATACCAGAATTTTTTTCACATTGTTTTGCCACAAAGCTGTGGCAGAGTATTTGATGACCCCGATGGGGACTGGACTGTGGGGAAAAGGCTTTACTACTAAATAATAGAGATACAATTTTAACACTTTTTAACCGACTTCAAAAAAGGAGGAGGTTCTCAATTCGTCTGTATATATTTTTTTTTTTCTATGTATGTTCGCGCATATCTCTGGCAGTTATGAACCGATTTGAAAAAATCTTTCTTCCATCCATTCTTTAATCCGTTAATTGGGTCCCATAAAAAAATTATTGCTTAGTAATAAGTAGTTCCTGAAAAAACAAGAATGGTGACTGCGCACTGCGAGCTGCAAGAAAGCCTATATAGATGACTTTATGGTGCTTTTTAAGGATAAAAATGGTCATAACTCTGGTAAATATTTACCAATTTCAATGATTCTTTTTTTATTCGAAAGAAGAAACCACTGTAATGAATCTGTATGCATTTTATCACAACCGGATAAGAACATTCTGGAGGACCATGAATGATATGGAGGAATTTATCTGGTAAAAACCATAAAACTGATGTTCTCCGTTGCATTTCTCTGATAAATATGAACCGATTTCGATGATTCTTTTTTTATTCGAGAGAGTAAACTACTATGATAATTCCATGCAAATTTCATTACGATCGGACAAATTGTTTCTGAGTTTCTGAAGAAACATGAATTATGTAAAAGTAATATAGACGATAATGTGAAATCATAATGATGTCATAACCTACCTAGATCATTTTACCGTCTTCGATGGTTCAATCTTTATGTATGAAAATATCACTAAAAAGTACAAAATAAAATATTTTTTTAAAAAATTGAACCGACTTCAATAACACTAAAAAGTATAAAATAATTTAAATATTATTGAAGTTGGTGCCAAATATACACAGCAGGTACGTTAACACCAACTTCTTTAATATTTAAATTATTTTATACTTTTTAGTGTTATTGAAGTCGGTTCAATTTTTTTTTTTAATATTTTATTTATTATCAATTTGTACCTTGATATAAAGATCAGGCTAACATTGCATTTCAAAGCTTCATAGATACAGTGAGTTAGTTTATTAATTTAATAACACTAATGTTATTGTTATCTAGGTGGACGAAACATTCCAAATAAGTTCGGAAACGAAACCGATCAGCCACATGGCGGTTGCCGGCGGGACGATTTGGTTGTCTTTACACAACGCGGCTCAACTGCGTTGTTACAATGCAAGCAGTCGGGAACAACTCGCCGAGATCAACATCACGCCGCAAGTCACAAAGATGTTGCATGGTGAGTAAAATGAAAATTATTTTAATGTTTTTAGGGTTCCATAACTAAAAGGTAAAAAGGAACCCTTATGGTCTGACTTCGTCTGTCTGTCTATCAGTCTGTCACACTTATATATTTCAGGAACCACTGATGCTATCGATTTGAAACTTGGAATAGTTTTAGATTTTACTTACCCAACCTCATCGCAAATGAAATTTTTTTTTTCTTTAGTTTTGTATAATGGGGGTCGAAATGGGTCATCAAATTTTCAAAGTGAGACTACTGTATCGAGTGGGGTATCATATGAAAGGGCTTCATTTGCACATCTAACAGATTCTTCCCCAAATTAAGTTTGTTTGTAGAGGAGGGAATTAATCCTCTACAAACAAACTTAATTTTGTGGTTTGGATTTTTTGCTATCTGTTACAATAAACAGTAAAATTACTTTAATATATCCAAAGACTGTATGGAACCCTCGGTGATCGCTCACCTAGATCGGACTCGCACTTCACCGTATTTTTTTGTAGAAACCAATATTAAATAATTTGCCATAAATTACAGCATGTAAATTCCCGTTTAACATATGGCTAAGCTAGAATCTTTATGTATAATCGGCTCGGCCTATACCTGATTATATAACAATATTCCAAGATTAATCAAGTGTTACTCTTCGAGAAAGCTTTGGGTTAAACACTAATTAAGATTTACGATTCAGCAACGGTAATGGAAAATATTGTAAGGAATCTTAATGCAAAATTTTTGTCTCTCATTGAGTTTCTTAACGATTTTCAAGGCTGTAGATAAAATTATCTGCTCCACCAATACGCATTTGACTAGCTCTCAGGTTAGTGAAAAGGTGATATAAGTTGAAACTTGAAACATTACGGTTGGAATACTATTATATTTTACAGATCCTCAAATAAAAATAATACCCACTTAAAATTTCATTCGCCTTGATATTGACTATGCTTTCTTTCAGGTTGCGATGACATAATTCGCCAGCACAAAGCAGCATGCCTTCGTGTTACGGCATTGTTGGCTCACAGGGAGACTCTTTGGGTCGGGACCAGCGCTGGTGTTCTGCTTACAGCACCGTTACATAACTCTCCTAATCCAAGAACCGGAGCTTTTACTGTGCCTCATCTGAGTGGTACGTATCTAGATGATTTTATGTTCGATCTTTATCATGTCGAAAAGATTTTTTGACAAGTCGACAAGATGAAATTGGGGCTACTATTACCGTGAGATACCATTTTCAATTCTTAAATAAAGCACTGATATTGAATAATTCTATTTCGTGTTAATAGCATCTCGGAGTTAGTACCTTTGCACAATAAATGGCAATAAGAAACATGGGGGTACCTCGTGAGGTGCTGGATTAGAATTGCATCCCCCCATCTCCTCTCGTCGAGTGTCGTAAGAGGCGACTAAGGCTGCCTGTCCACCGGAGCTCGCTCCGCTCCGGGGGACAGGCAGCAAAAAAGAGGAGCGGAGATTTTGTGCAATCTTATTGGTTAATATTTCTCCGTTTCTCCGCTCCGCTGCCTCGCTCCGCTCCGGTGGACAGGCAGCCTAAGCGAGAATAGGAAGACGGGCAGCAGCTTTCTTTTGGTTTTACCGTCCACCTTTACTGCGATCCCCAAGCCGCCTGCTAAGCATGGGGATTATGGCAACCCCTCTCTTCTATGGGAAGGTCTTTGTTTAGCAGTGGGCATCTATCGGCTGCTAATGATGATGATGATGAAAAATCATGGGTGATTTTCAATACTTTTATTGAATTATTTTTTGTTCAAGGTGTCACTTATGGGCATACTGGCCATGTGAGATTCCTCACGATAGTCGAAAATCCAGCACCACCCAAACAACCAGCGAAATCAACGCAGACATCTCTTAAGTCTAAAACTCTAAGTCGCAGGTCGACTAACGCGGAGAAGCTCCAGAAACAAACCGAAAGCAATCAGGGTAATAAAGAAACACTTATAATATCTGGTGGAGATGGCTACGAGGACTTTAGGAGTTCGACAATGACGGAAGACGCAGGCAGAGAAGATTCAACGAATCATCTGCTACTGTGGAGAGTCTGAACGAATTTCACGGCCTACAGGGTTAAAGCACTGTCCAGCGCTTAGTCAGCGTTTGGAATCATCGGAATTGACGTTTTGAATACTTTTTCGCACGTTCTTTGTGCTCTCGAAGTCGGTGGAGCTTAAAGTTTAATTTTTAATGTTTTCATTGATGGATGTTAGTATTATTCCAGCTTTCATTTCAAAACGTTGATGTACGCTAATATAATAAAAATATTTGTGTTTTGCGCTTGTGAGCGTGGTATGAGATTATTAACGTTAGGACATGAAATGTCACATTTTTACCAATGTTCCCAACATTTTCAAAATTTATCATCACGTACAGTATTATAAAATAAACGGACCATCAGTGTAATGGCCTGCTATGTACCTAATAATATTTGTCAAGTGTTCTAGAATTGATTACATATTGTATCCAGCCCATATCGAGAAATAAATACATATTATGTGTCATTTTATTATCGTTGTCTGAGTAGTTGTGAAACTGTGGTAGATTATTGAAATGATGATAAATTTGTCGACGTAAGAACAGGATTTAAGTCCTGTAAATGATAATTAATTTCATCGGTTGACGTAGCTTTCAAAGTTTTGTGTTATTCGTGCTTACTAGCTCAATGTACTTGTCACTAGATTCTTCTTCAAACTAAATCAATCATGTTTCTAGCTAGTATTTTAAATAAATACTGTCTAAATCTATTTCCTTGTGCTGTGATTCAATTGAAATATCTCTTCAGATTATAGAATAAAATTTTAGGTCTACCTTTTAGATCAAATTATTATTTAAATTTATACTTCACTTTTTGACCTTAGTAAATTTTTCTCAAGTTGAGATAGTAAACACGGGAGAAGTCTTAAATATCAAAATCCAAACCATTTTTGTAATAGACTAAACAATTAGCTGAGAGTGTCCACACAAAGTTATTTCGAATCTACCTAATCATCGAAAACCTGATAAAGTATTTTGTGATTGCTCAAAAAAAAACGTTACCTGACACACATTGGAGCCACAAGATTTTTAAAATAGGATGTTTGGACGATGTATCCTATATTTATAATATAGCAGAGTAATAAAAAATCGCACTAACATGTATGTGTTTTATTTCCTTTGGCCAAATCAAAGATTAATTTCAAAGATAATGTAGTATAAATTTTAAGTAAACCAGTGCACGGACATGTAAACATGACAGAGTTGTGAACCAAAGCTAAAATTAAAGTAAATTATAAAAAAATCGCGTTTTGTTACGTCAGTATCGGGCTGAAAACCCGTAAATAATAATTTTATTTTCATAGTGGGCCCATTTGAGAGAAATATGCGAGGTCACATTACGAATAAACCCTCCGAGAAGAAACAACTTTGTGAATAAATAAAGATAAAGAATGACATGATAAATAATCTATATTTTATTTGCTCGGTTCACAAATATTTTTATGTGCACATTCATATTCTTTACAATCAACAGTAAAATAAGTTTGTATGTTTGTATATTTATCAACATGAGAGAATATATCTTACGCTAACGTATTACATTTATCAGCAACGTTATTGATAAATTCATTCAGGTAATCTTCATCGATAATAACTTCATCCTTTTTTCCTCTATTCACAAAATATGGATCTATTTGTAGCTGAGCGGCAAGTTTCTTTAATATTGTTCGTCTATCTCTGTCGTTATCATTAACTTCCCTTTTAATTTTACCATCATCGTTTTTTATCACAAGCAAATCAATGGTAGAGCAAATAAGATCTTTGGCCTTATTGAATTCATTTTTACGGACAGTAGAATTACTATTTTTTGCTGTTATGATATCTTTTTTACCTCTAGCTATATAGTATGGGTCATTACGCACAGACTTGACGATTTCTTCGATAGCACCACGTCTGCCTCTTTCAGGTTTTTCCGTATAGAAATACTTTTTTCCTCGGGATATGTAATAGGGATCATCTTCCGCTGAAGAGCGGCTGCTTCTCTCTACTAAAATATAATTAGGTTCATCTACATACATTCTATTATCTAGTACTGTTCCTGAATCATGCAGTTTACCATTTTTTGGCAGGAGTGTTTTAACTTTTGAAGGACCACTACATGCTAATCTACTGTACCTTCCTCTATTGGCCCAAAATGAATATGGATCTATATTGCTTCTTTTGAGTCTAGACAGATTTTCAACATCTTTCTCAATGTCATCTATAGCTTTAAGGATAGATTCTTTTAACTCGTCTTTAATTTTTCTAGTATTCCCATTGGATTCCTTTCGCCTTCCACGATTACCCCAAAATGGCTCTTCCTCTCTTCGGCCTCGGTTACCCCAAAAGGGTTCATTTTCTTGTTTCCTCCCCCTGTTGCCCCAAAAAGGTTCCTTTTCTTGTCTTCTGCCCCTATTGCCCCAAAATGGTTCTTGCTCTTCCCTTCTTCCACGATTCCCCCAAAAAGGCTCTTTTTCTTCGCGTCTCCCACGATTACCCCAGAACGGTTCATCTTCTCGCATTCCCTGGTTTCCTGAATATGGTAAATTTACCATTCTTCGTCCTCTGTTTCCCCAAAATGGTTCTTGTTCTTCCTTCTTCCCCCTATTACCCCAAAATGGGTACGAAATTTCATAGATTTCATCTGAATCTCGTCTACCTCTATTACCCCAGAAAGGAGACAGATCTTCTCTTCTATCCTTATTAGTTCTGTATTCATTTGTTTCGACTTCTGAACAGTGTTTGCAATGTTTTATATAATAATCAGGATATTCTATGTCTGATGAACTTTCTATTGATGAACTGTCGCGTCTTCCACGGTTTCCCCAGAATGGTGGTTCTTTGACTGATTTGCCATTATCTTTTAGGAACTTTTCACTGTTTTTTAATCGGCTTTCAAATTCTTGACTGTAGTTCTCATCGTCTATTTGCTTTTTCCCTCTATTCGGCCAGAATGGTGGAGCTTCTCCATCATATGTTGACCTTTTTAAGCGATAGTTGTCAGCTTTTCCTTTTAAATTATTATATTTTTTATGATTAGCGTTAATATTTTTCGTTTTGTTGCCATTCTTTCCAAGGACGACATTGGTAGATAAAATAAGCAGAAACAGAAAAAGCACTTGTAGTTTCTTTTGCATTTTCTTAAGAACTGCAAACAAAATTCAACATTAGCTTAACTGATACTGTCATATAATAAAGTGTGCTGAAATATAATTATGATAATGCTACATTATTTTTTTTATATAAAGTTTTAAAATTTAATCATAACCGATTAACTTCCTTAACTTAAATAATTCCCCGTATGGTGTTCGGGTGAGAATGTCACCTTTCCATCTCCTCCCGTAAGACGACTAAGGGCGACTAAGGGAAAACAAGAAAACTGGCAGCAGTGTCTTTCTATTGGATTACCTACCAGTCCTGCCACCTATACTGCGATCCCCAAGCCACCTGCCAAGCTACAATAATCCCCACGATTATGACAACCCCTCCCTTCCAAGGGGGAGGCCTTTGTTCAGCCGTGGACGTCTTTCGGCTGCTGATGATACTTAAATAGATAAACACCCTGACACTTGGTGGGAATCAAACCAACGACATATTGGGTAGCAGTCAGGGTGTGTAACACTAGGTGTTACAACCAACAGGCTCGCCAACAAAATACATTAATAATTATAAATGTAGTACACTCCAAACCAAATAAGCTTGAAGGCGATTACAACTTTATTATGCAGCCATAAAACACCCCCGCTGTATATGTGACCTTTACGCGGCAGCAAAAAAAGGTTGGTAATACCAAGTTGTTTTTGCTGACGCGCCTAGTTGACAATGTATGCGTTATGTGGTTATTGAGCCGCAAACGAACTTGTAATCGCCTCCAAGCTTATTTGGGATGGAGTATAAATAAATTAATAATTATAAAGGTAAAGACAAACCAGTCCCGCATAACCAACACATAAAATGCGATGTTCCATTGTATATATTGTATCCACATGTCCCATGTTTGCAATGAACTGCTTTCTGTCACACACATTTCAATTACGTGTATGATGTTATGCACAAAACTTAAGCAAACGACTAACTTTATGTATAGGATAACATAGATCTCTGCGATCTGTTTTTGAGATTTTCAAGCCATGATAGGCATGATGGATAGCGCAGGTCGACGAAGCGTTCCTACGCTTCGTCCTCGTCTGTCGTGTGAGTGCTCTCTTCTATTTAAGAACAAACTCTAGGATCCAGATATCATAATGGATTGCGTGCGTCATGTAGTGGGATAAGTCTGTCTCTACCTTAATAATTGTAATAATGTTAATATAATATAAATAATTAAGTTAAATATTACTCTGATAAGAGGATATAATTATATGGACGAAAATCCACATGACTCATTGGATCCAAGTGGACGGAGACAAAAATTAACTCGGTATCCACTGACAGGGGGGACTCGATACCACGCAGTAGGTATATTCGTGGTACATCATCGTCATCATCATCATCAGCCGGAAGACGTCCACTGCTGAACATAAGCCTCCCCCTTAGAACGTCACAATGAACGACAATTGGCTATTTGCATCCACCGGTTGCCCGCGACGCGCACAATGTCGTCTGTCCACCTAGTGGAGGCCTGCCTACGCTGCATCTTCCGGTGCGTGGCCGCCACTCGATAACCTTTCTTCCCCAACGGCTATCGGTTCTTCGAGCGATGTGGCCTGCCCACTGCCACTTCAACTTACAGATTCCGAATCGAGGTACAACAGGCTAAGAAAAAATAACCATGGTAATGCTACGACTTGGGATACCATGGTTACAAAATAAACATATTTATTGGTGCATGCACTGCTGAAGAAAGGCTTCCCCCCGCTTCTTCTTCCCTTCCCCTTCTCTTCCCTTGGTTCTTTCGTCCCTTTGAAGGGAGGGGTTTAAGCCGACTTAGGGATCGTAGTACAGGTGGTAGGTAATCCAACAGAAAGACGCTGCTGCCTGACTTCTTGTTTTCCCTTAACCGCCTGGTAAGACACTCAGCAGGAAGAGATGGGTGGATGCTATTCTTACTCGGGCACCCCACAGCCAATCAGCCAAGCTGCCTACAAACACTTAACCACAATAGCCAGAAGAATAAAAAATAAATTAACTTACACGATTTTCACGAGTAATATCTGTATCATGATTTTTAACTTCGAGATGAATGGAACTGTGCACTTCAGGGTTGCTACCTTTAGTGTGAGGAGAAAAAATATCGGTTGCAGCTTTTATAAAGGGAACACGAGTAGGCGATGTCTCCAGGGGTGTCACAACGGATTTTTCTGTTTGTCCAAGCGATCCTTGCGGGACCTCCTGACTGTTATTAAATTAAAACAATGCTTGTTGCGTATTGTTACGGATTTCTATGTAAAGGGGAAGGACTATATTTCAGAAGACCTTTTATTTATTTTTTTTTATTTTTTTTCTTTTCTTTTTTTTACAAAAACCACAGCTCTTAGACATAATAGTAAAAGTCGACATACATGTAAATCTTAGAGCCAATTAAGGTTTTACAATTTATACAATATTTAGTCAGAGACTATGTTTATCTAAGGCTACATACATTCAGAAAAAAATAAATGATTAGTGAGTACAGAATTAGTATTCATAACTGAAACAGCCAATTGCCATAAAGAGTATAATTAATTATATGTTTTGTGTGTGTGTGTGTGTGTGTGTGTGTGTGTGTGAGTGTGTATTTATTTTACTACATATCAAAAAGAAAAGTTGTTATTCAATGATACTATGTATAAACTTATATCATTGTTAGTACTATACTATATATAACAATTACTAAAGCATTAATGTAACTTGTTTTCTAAATACATCTTTTGATGTGTAAAATAAATCCACCGACGAAAATTTCTTATTATATAATCTACGAATGCGACATGCCACTGAATTTTGAGCATAGTTGGTGGTGCCACTCGGGACAGCAAATAATGTCGTATGTCTTGTACGATAGGATGGTGCCCATAACTGCATCACTATACTGTTCAGCTGAAGGCAATCAATGGTGCTGTTACATATGCCGTGCAGAAAAAGCATGTCTGAAATAGTACGCCTATCTTCCAGTGTCATAATGCCATAAAATTTACAAGCTTCGGGATAGTCATGAAAATATTTTTGAGCACGGTAATTTAAATGTTTGATGAATTTAGATTGAATGCTTTCAATTTCCTGTTTATAAGTTACGTATTGCGGATTCCAAACACAGCTGCAGTATTCTAAAACACTACGCACATAAGCATAGTAAAGGATTTTGAGGCAAGCTAAATCAGTAAAGGGTTGACAGGTACGTATAATAAACCCTAGATTTTTATATGCTTTATTAACAATACAGGTGACATGTTCCGAAAAGAGAAGTTTTGAGTCTAATAAAACGCCAAGATCTCTAACAACTTTATCACGACTGATCGTTATACCGTTAAAGTTATAATTATAAAATACAGGTTTATTTTTGCGGGTAAAGGTAATTGCTGTACATTTACTGATATTTAGATTAATACGATTAACAGCGTAGTACGTTATGAGTCTATTTAGGTCTTCTTGCATTTTCATGCAGTCGGCTACATTTTTAATATTCATAAAAAATTTTGTGTCATCCGCATACATCAGGAACTTTGCATTCTGAATATGCCTTCCAATATCGTACAGATATGCTGCATACAGCAACGGGGCCAACACAGAGCCCTGTGGCACACCAGAGGAGACGTTTATGATATCTGATTTAGCACCACCAACCACGACAGCCTGGGACCTATTTCTAAGATAAGACTCTGTCCATCTGAGAAGATTTCCGTGAATTCCAATCTCTTGGAGCTTTCTTAGAAGAATGTCATGATCTACGCGGTCATACGCCTTTTCAAAATCTGTATAAACTACATCAACTTGACCTCCACCGTCCATACTACGAAGCGTGTCTTCCAAAAATAAGGCTAGGTTAGTGTTGGTCGACCGCCCCTTTATAAAACCATGTTGTTCTGGAGGGATAAAACGTTGTATAAAAGGATACATGAACGTGTGAACTACTTTCTCCATTAGTTTACTAAGAACATTTAAAATTGAAATGGGTCTGTAGTTTTCAATTTGGCTTTTTAGTCCCTTTTTGTGAATAGGCACTATGTGTGCCAGTTTCCAGGTAAGCGGAAAATGACCTTCATGGAAACAGCGGTTAAAAATAAAAGTAAGTGGGCGTGCAAGAGATTTAGCACATTTTGAAAAATATAATGGGGGAATGTTATCACTACCAGGGCCTTTCGATACATCAAGGTCTTTTAGGAGTTTCAGCATGTACTCTTCATCTATCTGAATCTCATGTAATGTATCGCCATGAGTTTCGTGAGTTGCAGAAAAAGGGGTATTATTATTAGAGTGAGGATTAAAGCTCTTCTGGAAAAAGATATTGAATGCAGTGCAAATTTCTGCTTCACTGCTTAGGTCTGCATTGTCATAATGCATAAGTTTGGGGTATGCCCTATAGTGCTTCCGTTTAGTTTGTACGTAAGACCAAAAATGCCTAGGGGAAGATTTAATTTTAGATTGTGATGCCTCAATGTGTGCTTTGTAGCAATTTTCCTGCATATTCTTTTGTCGGCTTCTTAATATATTAAAAGAATTATAATCGAGAGGATTTTTATATTTTTTCCATTGCCTATGAACCTTAGCCTTTTCTTTAATTACATTTATTAAAGCGCGAGAGTACCAGGTCGGGTAGACATACGACCCTGATATTGTAACTTTAGGCACATGCTTATCAATAGTATTATTGACAATAGCATAAAAATTATCGATCATATCCTCTGGATTACAAGCGTTGTGCAGCGTTGACCAGTCAGAATCAGCAAGTTCTTTGTTTATTGCCTCGTAATCTCCTCTTTTAAAAAGCTTTTTTACGTATGAGGTATGCTTGAGAGGAGGCATTATGATGTTTGAAGCATTTATATCTAATGCAGGGTGAAAGGAGTCCTCGGCTACAAGAGGAAGGTTGGATTTGGTAACATCTAATGAAAAATTACAGAAGATTAAATCCAACGTATTATTTGATACATTAATAGACGTATTATATTGTTTCAAGCCGTGGTAAAACATTGTGTTAATTAACGTAGTGGCTGCATTTTGTATTTCAACGGATCCTTTTTTTAAGAAAACTGGTTTACCACTTTTCCACTCAATGCAAGGTAAATTAAAGTCCCCTGATACGACAATGTAGTCATTTGGGTAATTAGATGTAACGTACGCTATGGTATCAAGAAAGGATTGTATACGAGTGGGCAATAAACTATCCGGTGGTAAGTATACTACAGCTATATGTACATTGTTTTTTAGAGCAAGCGCCAGAGCCGGTATAGTTATCCATACGCATTCTAGATTTGGTGGGAGACAGAGATCGAGCGCGCGGGCCTGTAGTCGAGCGGTGCATGCTACCATTACGCCACCGCCAAGCGAACCGCGATCCCGTCTAAATAGGTCAAAATTAGTGTTGCATAATTCGGAGTCCAAAATCCCGTTATGTAACCATGTTTCAGTCAAGAGCACCACATCGCAGCTTGATGTGATCATATTATTGTAAAAAGTGTTAGTTTTTGTGCGTAGGCCGCGTACATTCTGATAAAAAAGTTTTAGTTGTTCGTTTTTATTAGCCATTTATCCATGTATGTTCATAATATAATTACTAGTTAAATGTATATTATAATAGGAGACCTGCATCAATTTATTTTTGTAATGTAATGTTAGCTATTTTTCTTACCTTGTTCGGCTCCAGATGGAACAGCATTTTTATGCTACAAATAAATCTTTATTTCAGCTCATATAAAAGATCCATATTGTTAGTATATCCGCATCTGAAGAAACTAGTGTTAGTAGAATTAAATAATATACGAAAATTAAACAACTAAAAACCCATGCGCTAGAGCACTGCATACTTAGGTACCTACAGGCAAATATAGCCGTATCCAATGCTCCAGCACAGGGCAGTGCCACCTATCGCACAATGTTCTCAGGATGCTGTGAGACGTTTAAAAAAAATAACGAAGTCAAGAAATTTCACTGTATTGCTGAGCTTACTCAGAAACCTTAGTTCTACATTAAGAACTGTTAAACAGGGTGTAAGGGACTAAGTACGTACCGAATTTTTTTTATATAAGATTTCAAATAATGTCCGTTACAACATTACAGAAACCATTTATATCGGAAATGACATATGACTAACTTATAAATTTCGAGCATGTAATGAATATAATATGCGAAATAATATTTATTTTTAACCGACTTCAAAAAAGGAGGAGGTTCTCAATTCGTCTGTATATATATATATATATTTTATGTATGTTCGCGCATAACTGGCAATTATGAACCGATTTGAAAAAATCTTTCTTCCTTCCATTCTTCAATCCATTGATTGGGTCCCATAAAAAAAATATTGCTTAGTAATAAGTAGTTCCTGAGAAAACAAGAATGGTGACTGCGCAGGAAAGTTGCATGAAAGCCTATATAGATGACTTTATGTCGCTTTTTAAGGACAAAAATGGTCATAACTCTGGCAAATATTTACCAATTTCAATGATTCTTTTTTTATTCGAAAGAAGAAACCACTGTATTGAATCTGTATGAATTTTATCACAAACGGATAAGAACTTCCTGGAAGACCATGAACGATGTGGAGGAATTTATCTGGTAAAAACCATAAAACTGATGTTGTCCATTACATTGCTCTGACAATTATGAACCGATTTCGATGATTCTTTTTTTATTCAAGAGAGTAAACTACTATGATGATTTCATGCAAATTTCATTACGACCGGATAAATAGTTTCGGAGTTTCTGAAGAAACATGAATTATGTAAAACTATGTAGACGATAATGTGATCATAACCTACCTACATCATTTTACGGTCTTCGATGGTTCAATCTTTTTATATGAAAATATCACTAAAAAGTTTAAAATAAAATCTTTTTAAAAAAAAAATTAACCGATTTCAATATCACTGAAAAGTATAAAATAATTTAAATATTATTGAAGTTGGTGCCAAATATACACAGCCGGTAAGCTAACACCAACTTCAATAATATTTAAATTATTTTATACTTTTCAGTGATATTGAAGTCGGTTCAATTTTTTTTTAAAAGATTTTATTCATATTACATTGCTAATTTTCTAAAATAATAATATTTAAATGCCTAATAGTTATTGCCTATGTACTGTTTTTGTTCATAAAGATAACATAAATAAAAAAAAAATCCACAAATAAAAAATTTATTGTTTTTAAATGAAAATTAGGCTTTACTATTATACCAATAATCATGTTATACTAATTTTATTTAAAAAAAAGTGTTTTTTTTTTAATTCATGAAAAAGCCGATGAAATATTTCATCACTAGAATGTTCAGAATCATGTACTGGATCCCTGGTATCGTTTTTGCGGTACGATGTCCCTTACCCCCTTTATAGATACAATACAACAGTCTTTTAAATACAAATCCTCTATAATTTTATTAAATTAATCTAGTATGTATCCAAACTAATTCGCTTAATCAAGAAGCTATGAAAACAAAGGTTAACATTCGTTGCAATGTTGCCAGTTACTAAAACCGTAAAACATTCACTCTCAAGTTTCTTTATACTTACTTCAGCCGACGTGTGCCAGTCCCTGACATCCCTGTTATATTATCTTTCTTCTATGTATCCAGTACAAAAAATATTCAATGAATACATTATTTTTGTGTACTTTTGAAGAAACTCAATCGGATGCTTGACGTTGAGATAGCGGATATGATTTGATGCATATAATTAACCACTGTCAAGAATTACGATTAGATTTGCCGTTGCATTTAATGTATTTTCTTTCTGTCCATCCAAAGGTTGTCTGGAAGAGATGGCCATGAGTGATAAGATCGCCCATTGTACTTGTTATTTTTGCAGAACTTGTAAATTTATTACTATCCGATGTGCAATTAAGAGTTAAATAAATAACTATAGTTTGCTGCTCCCTCAGGATTTGAACCGGCGACCTCCGTTTTGCAAAGCAAGCGATTTACTTAGCGATGTGCCACGCAATCTACAAAAAAAAAAACAATAGTAATATTGTAATGACAATGGTAATAAATTGCTATCCTAAACATACCTGAACTGAAAGCACAAAATTGAAAATCTCCTTCAATTGAGTTTTGACCTTGCCATGAAGAAAAACGTCAATCAAGTTGTGATGTAGGGGCGATTACCGTTACAGGACAAAAGGTAAGAATAAATTACTTTTACAAAGAATATTTTTCAACACTCATTTTAGGGTCAATACCACCAAATTACCTAATATAAATTGTTAATAAATTGACAATGCTTTTCGGAATGTAATTTAGTGAAGAGTAGGATATTCACCTGATTGTACACGTCTAAACGCTTAATATGATTGCACTGACACCTAAAACATTAGTTCCTGAATTCTGTAGGTCCTGGCTTACAGGTCACTGTAGTAGAAATGAGTGATGGGATCCTTTGAGCCGAGCGATTTCTCCATTTACTACGCAAAACAACAGCTTTGTAGTATGTTAGTAATTGTTTTAGGAATGCCTATACACCCAAGCTAAAATGTTATAAATTTTGTCCTATCTTAAAAACAATGCAATTTTTCTTCTTGCGTCTATCGGCATCGGAAAGGCAATTTCGTTGTATCACAAGTTACATAACATTACATTTCAATAACGATATTTATCTAGTTAAGACTAGACTAAACGAATAATTTACAATTCTAGTGTTTCTCATAGACTGTATATTGACTTTACTGGATAAAGCCAGACACGCTGACTATAAATTCAGTAAACATTTCAATTCACCAAGGTTTTTGCTAAATCACAACACAATTACGGCTCGTTAAAATACAAAATAGACAACCAAAATAAATTTTACAAGTGCGGTGTCGGGAAGAATAGCTTCCTCCCATCTCCTTTCGATGGGTGTCCGTAAGAGGCGACTAAGAAAAAACAAGAAGACGGACAGCAGCGCCTTTCTTTTGGATTACCTGCAACCCTATACCACAGAACACTATTATGCGCTATACTGCGGTCCCTAAGACCGACTAAGACGCCGTATGGTAGGGATGCACAATTTTTCTCTTTGAATCGATTTTTTGGATCGTAATGGATCGTATGCCTCTGAATCGATTCTTGGATCGGATCGTATTGTGTTGAATCGATATCCTAAAAATCGATTCAATAATCAAATCGAAATTTGCAATAGTTTGAACAAATAAAACATTTCTTTTTATTAAATACAAACTAATGAAATTTAAAAAAATAGGGAAATAACATTGGCCTTGAAAATTGTTTTTTTTTCAATCTATAGGACGTTGATAAAGACAACAAGTTTCGCTTTACGTATAATAAAACATAAGTTACTTACATTTTATCCAATGCATTTTCATCTTGATTTTCATTACTTTACACAACTTTGCAAAAGATGATGTCTTTTCATATGGTTAGAAAGGTTTGTGGTATTACCTTTTGATTTTACGATACAATGACATATTTTCCATTTTCTTCCAATATCAGTCTTTACGAAATTCGACAACACACTGAATTTAATAGGTGGAGCCATCGGTAAAATCACAATAGGCACAATTATTAAAACACGGGCGATACGTACGGCACAAACGACCAAAGCAAAATAAAATCAACGAGGACTTTTTAGAACTACCTGCATCATGTTTCATTATTTTTGCCTATCGACTTGCTTCGCTTTGTACCGTCATAAACATTGCAAACTAATAATGTAAATAATTATAGTGTCGGCATTCGTTTGTAATCTATCTTTCTTGTTTACAATACAACAGTTTTTATAATACCTTAGGTATTTATTACGATCTAAAGGATTCGATTCACTTAACATAAGAATCGATTTGAATGAAGATCGTATTGAAGTGAATCGATTTAAAAAATCGCTAGATCGTATTCAATTGAATAAATGTTCAATTGAATATAATAAATGTTTTTCTTCTTCTTTCTTCTTCATCTTCATAAAAATCGAATCGTAATGTACATCCCTAAATTATGGCAAAACTTCCCTTCTAAGAGGGAGGCCTTAGTTCAGCAATGGACTCCTTTCGTTTAGTAAATGACAATGGTTTATATAACAACCACGAACGACTATTTACGTGCCCTCCAAAGCACAGAGACGCTCAGTTCAAATACTACTAAATGGTCACCCATCCATGGCCTGACCTTTCCTGATGCTGCTTAGGATAATTTACCGATCATTCAGAGCACCCTTCGCCTATACGTACGAAACATAGTTTTGATCACCTAGCAAAGGGTTCAGGATAAACAAAGGCGCTGCCTCTTAACTCAAACTCCCCTAGTGGTCACCGTGTGTTTGCTTTGCTGTCTTGATTACGTTGGCTGAGACCATCTGGCAGGGGGAGGCTGGGGACAGACAGACATGCACGGTGGAAAAATAAAAACTATTTTATTTAATTAATCTACTCTTAGGGAATACATCGCGGTTTTTTATAGAGCACAGGGACGTTCAACATCTCAGTCCGCCCGTGGCCATGGGTGCTGCAAAGCATTCGAAACGTCAGGAAAGTGAAACCTAAAGTAAGCCGCGATAATATATTCCGTAAGAGTAGTATTCGCGTAAATAAAAGACAACATTATGTGAACTTTTTTATTGATATGGTTTTATTTTTGTTATCTAACTCTTAAACTGTAACTGGATAAATTGTGTTCTAATTCTAGCTATTGCGGTAAAATCAACAGTACTTTCAAATACTACTCATTTTTAGGTAACGATACTTATTTATTGCACGGTACCAATTTTTAAATCTGTAAATATATTAAGTATAATATATTTACAGATTTAAAAATTGACGACGACACGACTACGAGATAGTAATCTCGTCCTACTTAATTATGTGGTAGGTTTGAAAGATTTTTTTTTTGTTTCTTTGTATTTTGTAAATATTCATAATTATTAATTAGCTACTCTGTTAAGGGGAACTTTTAACAACTTTGATCTATAAATGTAATGCTGGAGGCATTGTGATGTATTTTGGACGTACACCAGCATTTGATTATAGTTTGAAGCTATAACTTTAAATAAGTAAAAACAAGAAAATAAGCATTTTCAAAGCCGTATTTGCGTAACTGTATCGTCTCTTTACCGCCATCAGATATATCTTTTGCAATTATTCGAAGTGTCTGGAAAGTAGACTGTTTTATTTACTATCGAATAATTGCGTCTAAATGGGAGAAATGAGTATAATGCGATTGGTATTATTATTACATATCTAATCACAAATTGCATCGTATTCAATAAAATTACACTAATGGAAAATTCAATGCATTTTTTTTATTTGGGTCTAACATTCCCCTATTTCCTCTGACGAATTACATGTTCAAGAATAACAAGATTGTATGTGTACTTATTTCTCGGTCCCGTACACCCTGCGCAAATAAAAAACTTTATAAATACAAGAACGCCGCGAAGAAAACCTCATTCCACTGCGACAAGTCGCTGGAAAAGGACGTCTATTTGAAATTGGGAGCGGGAATGCCCGCTTGGAGTCTAGAATCTAGATAGCCTTGGGCAAATACCTCTGCCTTAAAGAAAATCACAATTAAATAATCTTTGAGTAGGTACGGTGTCTTCAATTGGTGTTGTATTCTCGCAGTTGGTAAGTTTGCCAGTGCCCTAACTGCCGAACCTGCAAACGTCAATCAAAGTTAATGATGATTAATCCATTTTTTTTATCGGATTATTTCGATACTCGAAGCCCATTAATACTTAATACGCCGACAGTGAGTAGAGATATCAATTATCTCGTGTTCAATAATCAAAATTAATCATAAATGGCTCCGACAGTCGAAATAATTTGGCCGCTGGCTTTTTAAGAGAAGCACAGAGTCACACAACGAGCTATGGAGAGAGCTATGCTCGGAGTTTCTTTGCGCGACAGAATCCGCAATGAGGAGATTCGCTGAAGAACCGACATAGCTCTCAGAATCTGCAGGTTGAAGTGGCAGGAAGAAAGGTTCTCGAGTGGCGACCACGAACCGGAAGACGCAGCGCAGGTAGGCCTCCCACTAGGTGGACAGACGACATTGTGCGCGTCGCAGGTAACCGGTGGATGCAAATCGCCAATTGTCGTTCATTGTGGCGTTCCAAGCGGGAGGCCTATGTTCAGCAGTGGATGTCTTCCGGCTGGTGATGATGATGATGATGATGAGACGAAATAAATAGATTTCAAAAAGTGACTTAATTAGTATTAAAGTTAATTTTCGTTTGTGAGTGCGGCAGTAAGAGTCGCTGTGTCAGTGGCTGAGATGCCTTTGAAACAGGATCTTATTATTTTTTTTTTTATATTTTTTTTTTTGACGGGACCGTTGGTCTAGTGGTCAGACACCCTGCCTGCTAACCGATGGGTCGTGGGTTCAATTCCCGCCAAGTGTCTGGGTGTTGTTTATCTATTTAAGTATGTATTTACAAAAAAAAAGTATATAAGTATTAGTATCAGTTGTCTGGTTTCCATAGTACAGGCTCTGCCTAGTTTGGGATCGGATGACCGTGTGTGGATTGTCCCAAGATATTATTATTATTATTTGTTGTTACACACCGTTGCTTAGCGAAATATCTGTCACTGCGGTGGTATCTACCTGGACGTTCCCGTGTACAACGGACCTACAATAGGTTGTTGTTGAAAGGCCATCTCACAGCTGTATCACCAATCATCATGACCAGGTGCGATCGCAACCAATTACTAGGTTATTATTAAGGTATGGTTAGTGACCAACCTGTTACCAGAGTTGATGCAGCCCTCTCCATCATCAACACCAGGCTTGAACATAGGCCTCCCCCATCGAACGCCACAATCAAAGTCAAAGTCAAAAATCTTTATTTCAAATAGGTTTAACGCTAGCACTTTTGAATGGTCATATTTTTTAAAGCTACCACTGAATCACAACGCGGCCTCAACTGAGAAGATCCGGCAAGAAACTCAGCGGGCTTGTCATTTTTTTTCACTTTTTTTAAACATTGTTTGTTTTGTTACAAATGAATCGACATTAGCGATAGTGTGTCCTACCGTTCGAAACATAAAGCAATGGAGAAAAGAAGAAAACAATAAATTACGACAAAAATTACAACATACTAAAAGGCCAAAGGGATAGTAGTCGGATCAGTGAACGACAATTGGCTATTTGTATCCACCGGTTACCTGCGACGCGCACAATGTCGTCTCTCCACCTAGTGGGAGGCCTGCCTACGCTGCGTCTTAGGGTTTATAGTCGCCTCACGCCAACAAAGGCCTCTCCCTTGGAAGGAAGGGTTTGTCATAATCCCCGCTCTTGGCTTGGGGATCGCAGTATAGGTGGAAGATAAATCCAAAAGTAAGACGCTGCTGCCCGTCTTTCTGTTCTCGCTTGGTCGCCTCTTATGACACCCAACGACAGGAGATGGGGGGGGGGGATGCAATTATAACCCGGCAATCCACGAGTGTTGGTCGACGTTGTCGAAATCGAGTTAATGCTGTTAAAATCTGTATTTGCTATCGAATTTCGGCTTGATGTCGAACTGATATTATGAAATTATTCGATTAGGCCCATATCGGCCTGCCGCGGTACTTCAGCTGGTGCGGTCGAAGAAAACTACGTCCCTCTCGCTTGTGTAGAACGATTATCTCAGGTGTTTGTAAGAGTTCGATAGAAACAAATATATATTTCAACTTGTCATTTCCTGTTTGGTAGATCCCGGGGCGAATCGAACCTAAGGAAGTTGTATTAAGTCCGCCTATGTATAGTGTTTTTGTGCTTAAAGAATAAATAAATATAAAGTTGGATCAAGGTTATTGTAACAGTACAAAAAATATTGTATACATCATTTTTTCGCAAAGTTATAGCTACCCTAGTGCTGGTGGGTCGTAAAAGACCTGCCACGCACTGGTGGAAATATCGTTGGGGGCGCATTTCGACCCTCCGCCGCACCAGATTAAAGTGTATGATTTTACTTGCCGCAGCCAAGGTATTAATTCTCGTGGTGGTAGTGCTGCGTAAGCAACGTCAGAGAATACAAAATTGTAACTCACTGCTGCCACAGCATCGAGTTCGAGGTTGTGTTGAATTGCCCTACAGGTTGACCACTAACCAAACCATAAAAACTTAAGGATATTTTGAAAATTATGTTTGGAGGGCATTCTATGATAGATACTAAAGCCAAAAATGTATTTTTTTTTATTTTTGTCTGTCTGTCTGTCTGTCTGTATCTCGGCTGAGCATCACGCCGAAACTACTGGATGGATTGAAACGAAACTTGGCATGATTTGAGTCAATACTCCGAGGTAGGACATAGGATACTTTTTATCCCGTAATCTAGCACGGTTCTTTTGGGAGAGGGGATTAAAGTCAAAATGGGTACTTGGTTATACGCTTGGTCCGATTTTATAAATTTTTCTTCATAGTTATAATAAATATTAGTAAGGGAACACTCATAGAGAGTTGTTATCAAGGTTTTGTAATCGATCGGGTTAAGCAACGTTAGGTAAGGTCATTAAATAGATGGGTGGCCGTTTATCGCCATTTGCACTAAACGGGTCCGTGCTTCGGAGAGCAAGTAAAAAGTGGGTCCCAGTTTTTAACCGATTATAAAAAAGGAGGTTATGTATTCGATGCGAATGTCTGTTATTAAAAGTTTAGTTAACTTAAAAATAGCGCATGCGGAGCTGCGTGGGTCAGCTAGTACAAAATAAAAATCTGTTTTGAGATGTGCAAATGAAGTCCGTTCATATGATACCCCACTCGATATAGTAGTCTCACTTTGAAATTTTGATGACCCATTTCGACCCTTAAAAAAATATATATTTTACATTTGCGATGAGGTTTGGTAAGTAATAATAATAATAAATACACTTTATTATACACCAAAAGTTACATGTAAATTGAACAATACGTTGATGATATCAATGTACAAAGGCGGCCTTATCGCTAAAAAGCAATCTCTTCCAGGCAACCTAAGTAATATCTAAAACTATTCCAAGTTTCAAAACGATAGTTTCAGTGGTTCCTGAAATATATAGGTGTGACAGCCAGACAGACAGACAGACGAAGTCTCACCATAAGGGTTTATTTTTTAACTTTTAGGTATGGAATCCTAAAAACTCAAGATACCGTAGATCTTACACACAAGAATTGTACACTACAAAAATAGTTTTACACATGCTACCATGAATAGAAGATCCATATTAATCATTTTCTAACAGCACATTAATTATAGAATTTATTACAAAATGAAAAGCCGTGTGTAAAAATAAACGCCCTCAAACAGAAATACTGCGCCCACGCATGCTTTACGCATCGATATCTGATAATATTTATGATAAAAGCGATACCAGAACTTATAACTCTTTGATAGTCATAATTTTTGTTCCGTGAAGCCGCTCGCTTTAAAATAAAAATATTAATATCCTGTGACAAACCACACATTATAGTGAAAACGCTTATTTTTTTAATTTTTCAAATACTTATCTCGAACTTTTTAAAGGGGGTTAAAAAATTGTACCTAAATTCATAATTTTGCATAAAGATTCATCACTATTATCTATTATTATAAAACAAAGTCCGCCGCTGCGTCTGTGTGTGTGTCTATTTGTTCGCTATAAAGTCGAGACTTCTGAATCTATTTTCATGCAGTTTTTACCAATAGATAGAGGGAATCATAAGGCAGATATAAAAGATAGATATAATAGATATAAAAGAGATGTTCCAAAATGTATGGACCCTGGGCTAGGACTTTGTACACTATACTCTAAAATAGGGAAACACACATAAAACAGTTTTTAACTATCCATTTACTTTAATTTGGCTTTTTTTGCTTGTAAAACTTTATAATTTTTACTTAGAATTGCAACACATAACAAAAAACTGGCATGGCGGAAAAGTGTCATGTCATGTGTCATTTTTATTATCAATGGCGTTAAAAGTATTTTTATTACAGTACTCTTTGTGTTTTTGTTTCTGTTTTCTCATACATCATTTTAATAATTAAAATATCAATGATAATCAATTCACTACATACATACACGCACACAACCAACTGTTGGTGACAAGTGTGACAGCAGCAGTAGTTATTGATAGCTGGCTGGCTGTCAGTTTAATTCGGCATCAGTGATGAGACGTCTTCTTAGGACGCCATGTTGAATATAGATATAAAATAAATGATAATTAAAATTAAAATTACAACAATAATGTTAATTTAAACGAAATATTAATATTTTTCCCGAATTCTATGGATTTTTCTAGATTTTTTGAGGTGGTGTACATATTCCTAGCCCATTTTGCAACGTCAAGGTTTTATGTAAGCTGGTTGTAATATAACGATAACTGTTTCAAGTATTAGAAAAAGCATGGGTGAGGCTCTGTGCGGGTCAGCTAGCCATGTAATAAGTTTATATTACACCAGGGTTCTAACTTCCGTAGCGCAGCGGAAAACTACTTGCCGCTTGGAAACCCGAGGCCGCTGGATCAAATCCTGAGAGTAGCGACAACATGGTTAGGAAAAAACAGGCCGTTCACCTGATTGTCTAACATGTAAAATGACCCATGCGTCAGATCATCATCATCATCATTGCTGTCCACTGCTGAACAAAGGCCTCCCTCTTATAAGGGAGGGGTTGCCATTATCCCCATGCTTGGCTTGAGGATCGCAGTGTAGGTGAAAGATAATTCCAAAAGAAATACACTGCGTCTTCTTGTTGTCGCTTAGTCGCCTCTTACCACACCCAACGAGAGGAGAATTCAGATGGGGGGATGCAATTCTAACCCGGCACCCCAGGGGCTATGATACGGGATGCGTGAGGTAGATATATAGGGTTACAGGAAAAGTCGTGCTAGATCCGTTAAGGGCGTGGAGTACCCATCATTTCTGACTTATTTCACTATGAAACACCCCACCCTAAACTTAACCCTTTTCGAGATTTTCGACTTTAAATTTTTTATTGAAAATTGCCGATTTTTAGGCAATTAAATTTTTTTTTTTTTTTTACTTTTTTTTTAATTTTGGTTAAATTTAGGGTGGGGTGTTTCATAGTGAAATAAGTCAGAAATGATGGGTAATCCACGCCCTCAACGGATCTAGCACGACTTTTCCTGTAACCCTGTATATAGTATATACACATATATATTTAATGTATGTATAATGTAATATAAGCTCATTTTATTTGTTAGTCAGTCAGGTTTTTTATGCTTTTATTATTTATATATACTTGTTTTAAACGTATAGATAATCTACTTATAAGTTGTACTAATTTACGCGGTAACGAAGCGATCTAAATCTAGTTTAGGACTTGTCTTAGTATACGTTTAGAGACATTTTATTTTACTTTCTTCAATGTCCTTACAACTCACTGGCGCTTACGGTACCAAATAGACTTTATCCGGCACTGGACCATATGGTATTCATTTATAAACGAACAACGAAGTCCTTCATTTTCTTTGAACTGCGATAGGCCGTATAAACAAACGATTACACACATATTACCCCGCAAAATGTTTATCATCTATCACAAATACTATTTTCAATAGCAAGATCACGCGTTCAATAACAAAAATATAAAAATAAGTTTTTGTGACTAACTCATGGTTATTTTTACTATTAAAACAAATCGAAACGCCAATATATTTTTTCTATACGATGAAATACTTATTAATTTGAGTATAAACAGATTTCTCGAAGAATGGGCTAGTGACATGATCAGAAACACGCCTGTCTATAGTCAACTGAGGGCCACTGCCCTTAGTCAAAATCAAAGTCCAAATATATTTAACTAGCTGACCCGCGCAGCTCCGCCCGCGCTTTTATTACATTTTGCTCCCCTTTTCTCCCTCCTCCCTAGATTTATCTCTCTCCATATCTCTCTCTCTCTCTCTCTTATAAAAAAAATCTAGTTATATGCTCTTTCTCTCCTCTCTCTTTCCCCCTCCCGCTTCGGTTGCCGTCACACTCCCCCTCTACCTCTCCCAGTTGTCCCCTCTCTGAACCCTCTCCCCCTCTCTCTTCTACGAACTTGCTACTTCTCACTCCCCCGTTACTCCACATAACTACTACTATAATGTAAATCACGCTAACATCGTAAATTACTGTCTTATGATATTCGATAATGAAAGTTCTAAGTTCTTCGCATCTTTTATTGTTGCAACTGTAATAAGATACCTATACACTACCTGGACTTAGGGAGTTTAATTAAAATTTCATGAAATTACAACCCCCGCCCCACCCCCCTGAACCCTGACCTTAAAGCGCCTTTTGGGATTCCTGTTCATTGTGTGTAGTGTGAATTGTAGTTGTACATTTTATTGCGTCAGATCATTTCGAGTCATTTTAGGCCTTGTACCTAAGTAAAAATTTAGCAATTTCGTATTCTCAATTTCTACCTACCTATACAAATGTAGCCTTGGTGGTGCAGCGGACCTAACCGCTGGCTTTTAAATGAAATGAAATGGTATTTTTCCCTTGCCTATTTCTTTCCTAATCTACTTTGGACTCGCTCGGGATTTACAGATTTTAACTTTTCAAAGATATAATGTCATATTGCTATCAGCAAAGTACTTAGAACAATACAGAAATCTAATGAAAATGTCCTGGGTGTACCGGACCGGCTTACCCCTTACAAAAATTGACCCTTCGCCACTGCCATATATATCTTATGCAAACTAAATGTCTGCTCAGTCCCTATTGTATATAGTGTAATAATACATATCTTAATGATTAACTGATCAGTCTATAATTACCCTATTCTCATACAAAGGAAATTACGTGGTAATACGTGCAAGTAATGTTTCACTGCTTAGCCCCTATGAAACATAGCGTGATGTTTTATATACCAATTTATACCTTGACTTCTACACAACACATCAGTGAAAGTCCTATCAAAATCCATCCACGGGTTTTCAAATGATACCTGGACAAACAGAACGACAGACAGACAGACAGACAGACAATAATTCCAAAACAAATTGTTTTGGCCTCTATGTCGATAGTATAGTATCCCCACATAGAAATTTTGGAAAAATATTCAATGTACAGAAAAAGTGCTCTTTGAGTTTTATTATAGTACTAATCTTATCACTAGTCCTTTGCACCTTAAAATAAGGACTGTTAAGGACTGGAACAGTTTTCCTGCGTCGTTTTTCCCGCCCGATTATAATGTGGGTGTCTTCAAGACTAGAGTGAATAGGCTTTTTGTCCGAATGCCCCAGGAGGGATATTTTTTTCGAGAGTATGTATGTATGACTATGTATGTATGTAAGTCTATTTCTTTGGCACAGCCTACAGCATAAACAGCTTGACGGACTGTGACTTATAATATGTCGTTAGACTCGTCCTAGTTGTGGGAGTAACATAGGCTATATATTATAAAAAAAAATAATTATTACTAATTAGTAGTTTTTTTTACTTCCAAAAACATCAATATGGGTATCAAATAAAAGGTCTTAATGAGAAGAGTTTAAATATTAGTTACAAATTTAATCTTCTAGCCCGCTTTAGCACATAACTAAAGCAGGGTTTTGTATTTAAGAAAAAGAATCCAAAGCAAAAATGTCACCTGGTTTTGTGGTACCTAATTCATAAATTCGGGAATATCCCCATTTCAGTACGGACTAAGCGATTTGCTTCTTCATTTACATAAAGCGAAACTGAAACTGTTTTCCAACGTCGGTTTTCCCGCCCGATTACATAGAGGTCTTCAAGGCTAGAGAAAGTAATTTTTTAACCGACTTCAAAAAAGGAGGAGGTTCTCAATTCGTCTGTATATATATATATATATTTTTTTTTTATGTATGTTCGCGCATAACTCTGGCAATTATGAACCGATTTGAAAAAATCTTTCTTCCATCCATTCTTTAATCCGTTAATTGGGTCCCATAAAAAAATTATTGCTTAGTAATAAGTAGTTCCTGAAAAAACAAGAATGGTGACTGCGCACTGAGAGCTGCAAGAAAGCCTATATAGATGACGTTTTAGTCGCTCGGACTCGCTCGGTCGGACAAAAATGGTCATAACTCTGGCAAATATTTACCAATTTCAATGATTATTTTTTTATTCGAAAGAAGAAACCACTGTATTGAATCTGTATGAATTTTATTACAACCGGATAAGAACTTCCTGGAGGACCATGAACGATGTGGAGGAATTTATCTGGTAAAAACCAGAAAACTGATGTTCTCCATTACATTGCTCTGACAATTATGAACCGATTTCGATAATTCTTTTTTTATTCGAGAGAGTAAACTACTATGATGTTTCCATGCAAATTTCATTACGACCGGATATTTTTTTCTGAAGAAACATGAATTATGTAAAACTATGTAGACGATAATGTGATCATAACCTACCTAGATAATTTTACGGTTTTCGATGGTTCAATCTTTATATATGAAAATATCACTAAAAATTTTAAAATAAAATCTTTTTAAAAAAAAATTGAACCGCCTTCAATATCACTGAAAAGTATAAAATAATTTAAATATTATTGAAGTTGGTGTTAGCGTACCTGCTGTGTATATTTGGCACCAACTTCAATAATATTCAATTTTTTTTTTTAAAGATTTTTTAGTAAGCTAGTGTGCTTTACCATCCTCAATTGCGTTGCAGCTTTCCATCAGGTAGGACAGCAGTCAAAGTAACTAAAAAACTTGAAGGGAGTCAAGAATTGGGCGTGGTAGACTGAGCCAAAGAGCCGCGTGTATCTCTGGTGATTCGGCCCGTATGGTAGGTTTGTGGTGCCAAGAGTTGGTGAAGGTTCATCAGCAGTCGAAAGACGTCCACTGCTAAACTAAGGCCTCCCCCTTAGAAGGGATAGGTTCCCATAATTCTCACGCTTGGCAGGCGTCTTGAGGTATAGGTGGTAGGTAAGAAAGGCACTGCTGCCCGTCTTCTTGTTCTTCCTATTTGTTGCTATTCTTATCTTACCCCACAGGCCAATCACGGAGGAGGGTCATGTCCCCATTACATTTAACTCACTATGTATTTTTATATAATATATTCAAAGCAATGATTGTTTACTTAGGTACTCTTAAAACAAAAGTAGCGTCAAAGTTGAACGCAACGACATAACATTTTGGTGAAACAATTCCCGTGACCAAATATTTTGTTTGAAGGTACACAGAAACACACTTTGCAAGTAAATTTCTTATCTTACGGTGTATACATAATATATACTACTATATTGTAACCTAAGTATACGATTTTACTGTAGGTTGTAGGTCCCTTTTACAGAAAGAGCCTATGGAGAGAGTTATGTTCGGCGTTGCGCGATAAAATAAAAAAAATGGCAGGCCCGTTGGTCTAGTGGTTAGACACCCTGGCTACTACCCGATGGTTAGTGTCTGGGTATTATTCATATATTTAAGTATGTATTTACAAAAAAATATATATATATATAAGTATATTAGTATCAGTTGTCTGTTATTTCCAGAGTAGGTACAGGCTCTGCCTTGTTTGGGATCGGATGACCGTGTGTGCATTGTCCTAAGATATTATATTATACTAGCGACCAGTGTAATTGAGAAAAAAAAAGAAGTGAATAATTTAAAGTTACTGCCTTTGATTATAGAATTTATTCATAAATAATGTTTGTAGCTGACTTTTCGTAACGCAATATGAACAAATTATGTTTAGAAGTGACGCGTTAAAGGGCTACGTATAGCTGTCTGTCCATGGGCAAAGTACTCAACGCTTAGGTTTAAGCTTGCAACGTTGAATCTCTGAGCTTGTGATTTGTTAATTGTATTTTTAATTTTATTAGAAAGTGCAGACGTGTACCGGTGCACAATTTGGGTGAATTAAGGACAGGAACAGGACACCATTTCTTTAGAACCAATTTAAGGAAGCAATACGGGTTTCCTTGTTCTGTTTCATCGTTAAGACGTAAACGGGGGTCAACCGGGGAATTCTTACCCACCAAAACCCCCGCGGCTATCACGTCGGCACATTAGATGGCGGACCTGGGCTATCTGTCGGGATCTGCACCAGCTGATACCACTCAGTGCCTTGACTTAGGACCCGCCACCGGGGGGCACAATAAAGCCACCCGGGAACCTGTCACCGTGCTCACGGTTACAGGGGTCACGGGGGAAGCCTTCAATAGGTCCCCTGAACCCTGTTGGCGGTCAACCTTGTTATGTAGGATTCTTATACACTAAACCCCCAACTAAAAATCAGTACATAAGAAAGAGATCTGGGCTATCCGGTGGGATCTGCACCAAGATCCCTCAGTGGCTTGCCTTTGAGCCCGCCGCCGGGGGGCACAATAAAGCTACCTGAGAAACTATCATCGTACTCAAAGATACGGGGGTCGCGGGGGAAACTTCCAATAGGTCCCCAGGATCCTGTGGGCGGTCGACTGCTGTATGTGTCCCCCACAGCTGTCCAAACAAAAGACAGAGAATTCCACACGGCTGCACCGTGTACCCCTCAGTGCAAGGCCTAAGGCTTTGAAGCCGCTGCCGGGTGCGCATTATAGCCCCCCGGGAATCTGTCATCATTGTCACAGTTAAGGGGGTGGTGGGGAATGTGAGGGAAACCTGGGTTCTCGGGTGGGATCTGCACCAGGTGTCCCTCAGTGCCTGGCCTTTAAGTACGCCGCCGGGGGGCAAGCATATTATATCCCAGATTTACCTTATATTGGAATGAAATTATATATAGAATGAACTTCTCTAGTACTTGATTGTTAAGTATGTACCTCTTTAGGTTTAGTCAACGTAAGCAAATTAAATTTATTTACTTAGATAAAACTTCTAAATAAATTCAGTTAATATATATACCTTCAGTGAAAAATTAAAAGAATACTTAATAAAATGATCAAAAATAAAAAGTTTAAAAGTGCACAAAAAAAAAAACCAAAGAGAGATTTGAACCCGGACCCTGCTGTGCTTAGAAGAACCTCGTAACCTCCAGACCATGGCTACTCTTATTTATTCTATTATTCGAAATACTTGATCATAATCTTGTTAATGTCTGCTCAGTCCCTAATGCATATAGCGTGATATTTTACCTTATGTTTTAAAGTTATCCGTCTACAGTACCTAATTTACGTACTAAGCAAATCCAAGTGAGAATATTTGTACTGCCATCGGTTGAGTAATAATACTGCTTTTTAACCCTGATAAGGGATAAATTTAAAAAAGATCCCCTCAGTGGCTTGCCTTTGAGCCCGCCACCGGGGGGCACAATAAAAAAATTACCTGTCACCGTGTTCAAAGTTTCGGGGATCACGGTTAGACCTCCAATAGGCTCCCAGGATCCTGCGGGCGGTCGACCGCGGTGTGTAGGATTCTTACCCTCTAAACCCCCCACGGCTGTCCGCACAAAATATGGGGCTGCATCGGGTACCCCTCAGTGCAAGGCAAGGGCCTTTGAAGCCGCTGCCGGGGGCACGTTTAATGTCCCCGGGATCATGTGGGGGATTCTTACCCACTAAAACTCCCGTGGCTGTCACATCGGCACATGAGAGGGGTTCTCCGGTGGGCATGAGCCCACTGACAATGCACTGATGGACACCTCAGTGCATTGCCTTTGAGTCCGCCGCTGGGGGGCGGGTATATTATATCCCAGATATTTACCTACCTTATAATATATGGAATTAATGAAATTCTCTAGTACTTGATTGTTAACTATGTATCTCTTTAGGTTTAGTCAACGTAAGCTATGTAAGTTTATTTACTTAGATAAAACGTAAAACCTTCAAGAAAAATTATCTAACCGATAGTGAAAACCGCTGCGTGATGTATGAGGTGCTATCGCATAAAGACAGACTCGTTCGGATAGCGACTTTGTTTCACACTATGTAAAGATACTTTGACGTCGATAGGGAACAGCACCAGCCAATCTGTAGAAATAACTTTAACTGACAGACAGACAATAATTCCAATAAAGTTTTGGCTTTTATATCATACGTACAATACATGCATAAGTAATCTACCCAAACAGACATTTTGGAAATATATTTTCTTTATCTTATTTTTATTTTATTATATTTGGGAAACAAACAAATGATACCACTATTACTAATATAAGATCCAATAGTACAAAAATCAATTAACTTTCCACTAATAACTAAATCATAACATTAGAGAGAAGCTAACCACGTATGCATGATTTTAAATTAAAAAAAAAAAGCATTAAATATAAAAAATATATTAGAGATAAAAAGTGCTGGAGATAATATGAGTTAAATATTTAAAACATCGAATCTTATTATAAATAAAAAAATCAAAAACAACGTTTAAAAATACAAAAAGAAAATCCGCACACGGGTAGCGAACCCGGACAATGCGTGCTTAGAGGACGCTTCCGTAACCACTTGGCCAAGGAACTTCTGTTTTATTTCTCGAATTACCGTATCTTATTCTTGTTATATATTTGTACCGCCATCGGTTGAGTATTAATACTCCTTTTTTACCGTGTTAAGGGATAAATTAAAAAAAATATGAAATACTAATTCAATTAATTTTCTTAACGAATGTCTGTGCAAAATTTCAAGTCAATAGGACCAAGGAATCGCGTTCTCCCATACAAACTTTGCCCCTCTTTTTCACCCCCTTAGAGGTTGAATTTCGTAAAATCCAGTCTTAGTGAGCACCTTTGTCCTAAAAGGAACCCCCATGCAAAATTTGAGACTTCTAGCACTTGTAGTTTCTGAGATTTCGTGATGAGTGGGTTTTTGCTTACTCTTTTATATAATAAGATAAAATCCGGGATGAGGAAATTTACCGAACAACTAAAAGCACTGATATCCATTTGATGAACTGATAATCACTGATATTATTTATTTTTTTGGAAGTAAAATAGTATAAAATAGCGCTAACCTCCATTTTTAAACTGTAGGCCGTGCCAAAGAAATATACATAATTACATACTTCTATTCTATTCTATTCTATTGGTGGCTATAAATTGGGCCCGGTTTCTACCGGAACGCACTTCGACCCAGTTGGATCCATTGTGCATGCCCTAGCCCTTACTCTGTTTCTGGCGTGTCGAAGAGTTCCCTCAGGTACGCAACGATTGCGCCAGCTTGGAGCTGTGCATAATCACCTGGTGTAGGATAAGCTACTCCCAGATGACTCAAACTACGTCTCGCAAGAGCATCGCAGCCACACAAAATGTGTCGCATTGACTCTTTCTCACCTTTACAAAATCTGCAAGTAATTACATACTTGCACACTCTCGAAAAATATAGGCCTCCTTCTGGGCACACCGGAAAAACACCACACCCCCCATTTTTGTAACAATTATGCAATAAACAACCACTTGTGATTTACGAGCTCATATCTCATAAAAAATGCAAAATGAATCATAACTCTTTTAATTGGGTCAGTGTATAAATAGCTTTGGAGACCTGTTGGACAATATTTTTATATTAACGAGAGTTTTAATGGGTGTATTAATTTATACTAAAATGTGTTTTTGCCCGAATGCCCCAGGAATAGGGTTATGTTTTTCTAAAGTATGTATGTACTAGCTGACCCACGCAGCTCCGCCCGCGCTGTGTTTACGTTAACTAAACTTTCAATAATATACATTCGCTTATAATAAAAAACCTCCTTTTTTAAAGTCGGTTAAAAACTTGGGCCCACTTTGTACTTGCCCTCTGAAGCATGGAGACGTTTAGTTCAAATGGCGTTAACCCTTAATTTGGCAACGTATACCCTGTCATACATGAACTTTACAGTAAGAAATTGTTTTAAAATTAATAAAATATATATGAGAAATTTAAATTTTTACGTTGCAAAACAATCAATATATGGGAGAAAAATTAAAACACATGTCCTACAATAATAATTTTTGTCATTATTGTGAAAAAATGGCTACCTGGCGAAAGTCAGCTGAGCTTTCCAAGGTATTTATGTTATTTTTATGATTTTTACACTATTTAGGATGAATGTAAAGACTACATTTTATGCTTGATAGAGTAAGCAAATAACTATGATAATAATTTTGAAAGTTTTAGTTTATAATATTGTTCTATCTAGGTCACTAACCTGCTGTATGCTGTGACATACACTGCCAAGTTCATAACAAAACACTCTCCTATAATTTGTATGTCGTGGCATACATTGCCAATTATACTTAGGATTGCTTTTTAGTTTGTTTTTTGTTTTAGTATGTTATAATTCCCAGTCAAGAACTATTTTTGATACTTATAATATAAGAAATTAATATATAAAAAGTCTACAGCTTATTCGGATCAGAAACAATTGGTTGAGAGGATCTGAAGTATTTCTACCCGCAGAAAAAGTATAGAATGAAGAAGGTCCAGGGTAGTCACTTTCAAGTAGTATTTGCTAAAAACTGTTTAGCTATAGTACCGTGAAATGATAACAAAGCAGTGAATTTATTAAGTTTTTATGTATCTAGGCGTGGAGACCGTCGGAATAAAAAGGACTCTACATCCAAAGTGGACTTAGACTCTCCACAAAACGTGAACGAATATAATAGATATATGACGGGAGAAGATTTAGCTGATATGCTTAATTCTCTGCATAGAACCCTATTTAAGCCCTGGCGATGCTACATCGATATATCTGCAAAAATACTGGACTTTTGCATCAACAATTCGTGGCTGTTAATACAAGCAAATCAGGCAAACAATCTATCTCTCTGAAAGATTGCGAATTCGAGACAACAGACAACTGATACTAATATACTTATATACACATTTTTTTTGTAAATACATACTTGAATATGAATAATACCCAGACACTAACCATCGGGTAGCAGCCAGGGTGTCTAACCACTAGACCAACGGGCCTGCCATTTTTTTGATTTTATCGCGCAACTCCGAACATAACTCTCTCCATAGCTCTTTCTGTAAAAGGGACCTACAACCTACAGTAAAATCGTATACTTAGGTTACAATATAGTAGTATATATTATGTATACACCGTAAGATAAGAAATTTACTTGCAAAGTGTGTTTCTGTGTACCTTCTAACAAAATATTTGGTCACGGGAATTGTTTCACCAAAATTTTATGTCGTTGCGTTCAACTTTGACGCTTCTTTTGTTTTATGAGTACCTAAGTAAACATTCATTGCTTTGAATTTATTATATAAAAATACATAGTGACTCGAATATAATAGGGACATGACCCTCCGCCGTGATTGGCCTGTGGGGTAAGATAAGAATAGCACCCACCCATTTACACCCGTTGGGTGTCGCAAGAGGGCACTAAGGAAGAACAAGAAGACGGGAGGCAGTGTCTTTCTTACCTACCACCTATACTGATATCCTCAAGACGCCTGCAAAAGGGGGAGGCCTTAGTTTAGAAGTGGACGTCTTTCGACTGCTGATGAACCTTCACCAACTCTTGGCACCACAAACCTACCATACGGGCCGAATCACCAGAGATACACGCGGCTCTTTGGCTCAGTCTACCACGCCCAATTCTTGACTCCCTTCAAGTTTTTTAGTTACTTTGACTGCTGTCCTACCTGATGGAAAGCAAACGCAATCGAGGATGGTAAAGCACACTAGCTTACTAAAAACTTACTTTCTTTAGCCTTGAAGACCTCCATATAAATCCCGGGCGGGAAAACCGACGTTGGAAAACAGTTTCAGTTTCGCTTTATGTAAATGAAGAAGCAAATCGCTTAGTCCGTACTGAAAGCGATTACGGAAATGGGGATATTCCCGAATTTATGAATTAGGTACCACAAAACCAGGTGACATTTTTGCTTTAGATTCTTTTTCTTAAATACAAAACCCTGGTTTAGTTATGTGCTAAAGCGGACTAGAAGATTAAATTAGTTACTAATATTTTCGGAGTATTCCTATTATCGTAAGTAATTATGAAAATAGGAATTTGGGGTAACCCAAAGCACTTTACTGTTAGGGATTTGGGGTAACCCAAAGCACTTTACTGTTAGAAAGATTCACCATGAGCCAACGGTGATGAAAATATCGCAATGACTTATCAAATGTTTGATAGGAATGGCGATAACCTTTATTATTTTTTACAGGATCCCAATCTGATAGAGACCCAGCGATCTTTAGGTGCTTTAATTTGAACGCCTGGTGCTTTAACTGTTTTGTGAATCACCTCAGCTAATTTCAAGTAGTGTTTTCTTACTGTATATAAGCCAGTGCTAGACTGCAGTCCCACTTGATGGAAAGCGGAGACATAATCGAGGATGGTAAAGCACATTTTAACAAGTTTAAATAAAAGCACAAAAAGCCCGATTGCGAACAAACCAAATGGGGGTAATATTATACATACATAATACGAGTACACATGTATATATTTCAACTCTTCTCATTAAGACCTTTCATTTGATACCCATATTGATGTTTTTGGAAGTAAAAAAAACTACTACTTAGTAATATATATATATTTTTTAATAGTAATAATAATAATATCTTAGGACAATCCACACACGGTCATCCGATCCCAAACTAGGCAGAGCCTGTACTATGGAAACCAGACAACTGATACTAATACTTATATACTTTTTTTTTGTAAATACATACTTAAATAGATAAACTACACCCAGACACTTGGCGGGAATCGAACCCACGACCCATCGGTTAGCAGGCAGGGTGTCTGACCACTATATCAACGGGCCCGTCTATATAGCCTATATATATAGCCTATGTCACTCCCACAACTAAGAGGAGTCTAACGACATATTATAAGTCACAGTCCGTCAAGCTGTTAATGCTGTAGGCTGTGCCAAAGAAAAAGACATACATACATAGTCATACATACATACTCTCGAAAAAAATATCCCTCCTGGGGCATTCGGACAAAAAGCCTATTCACTCTAGTCTTGAAGACACCCACATTATAATCGGGCGGGAAAAACGACGCAGGAAAACTGTTCCAGTCCTGAACTGTCCTTATTTTAAGGTGCAAAGGACTAGTGATAAGTTATGTTATGGCACTCATAAAAAGCCACCGAAGAAATTTGTCTCCAACCCGTCAGGTTCCACCGACTCCGATACACATACAATGGAGTCTGGTAAACTATGGCAAAATGTTAAGCTCAGCTATCGAACTTTCCTGAGTTAGAAGTAGTTGGCACTTAATAGCTTGTTTTCGATCGGCTCATAGTGTAGAAGTTGCCTCCGTAACCTAGCGCTAGCGACTATGTCTACATACTGGCTCTAGCTAGACACGGTGGTATGGATGCTGAATAACTTCATGTGTTCTGACCAAATATATTATTATATGATAAAGGGCATGACAGTTTTGGAGCGAGGGCCGTGCCCCACCTGCGTTACGAGTAGCAATCGCCATCGCCGTTTATTTAGTAATCCTGAAAAAACCTCAACCATCAAACTTAGTTTTGCGGTTTTGTTTTATTGCTATCTGAGGTATTAGACGAATCGTAAAATAATTTTAATACGTCCAAAGAAGATATGGAACCCTTGGTACACGAGTCCGACTCGCACTTGACTAGGTTTTTTTAAAACTATGGAATTATATCTTCATGTTTATTTTTTTATAGCCACTAGATTGCAAGCCAGTAACAGTTTCAGTTCCTTTATTTCCTATTTTCTATGCCGTAAAAATCAATAACACATTCACAACGTCAATGTTGATAACCAGAGACTCTTTCTTTAATCTTTCAACGTGTTCAGTAATTTTTAAAACTTTCAGACTGTTCTAAAAACAAAAATCTACAATTTATAATCAATACAAATTGTAGAATCATCGAATACCGATGCAACACTCATCGCGCCTAAAAATAATATTCTCAGAAAAATAAAACAATGTATTGCAAAATAAACAAAATGAATTATTAATTTAACATAAACCGATCGAGCGCTATGTGAATTCATTCCATACAGCAGCAATCGAATATATTTTCCAAATACACACATCTCTGTCTAGCAAATGCGAAAACTATACGGTTGTCTCTGTCAGGCTTCCACGCGGGAAATGCTGAAGCATTGCAGTCAGACCTGTAGATTCTAGGGACGCGCTAGGACGGCTTTTCGCTGTCGCCCGTCGAAATTCGCGTGCAATAGTAACTTTATCGATAATATATAATTTTTAGTGTTGTACATTATCATTGTGTGTGCATTGTGTTGTGTTCTGTGTACCTTTGTGTATATATTTAATGAAAGACGTAATAGTGAGGTGAGTTTTCATTTAAATAAGTTTTTTTATATAAAATGGGATTGGTTGGATGGAAATGTTCATTATTTGCCTAGATAATATCAGGATTTTCAGTTTTATTTTATAGAGCTTCGTAATTAGTACAGATCTAATGACAATTGCTGATAAGCTGGAAATTTTCAGTGATAGGTACTAAATGTATTGAAGAATATATCGGTAAAATATAATCCCAGCAAGATTTGTCGTAAGGAAGAATTATTAAAATTTTCATCAAAACTCGTAGGGAGGATTCATAAGAAAGGAGCTTACGTTAAAAAGACATAACTAACGCCTGCTTTTTTTTTTAATAACATCACAAGATCACTTGATCCCAAACTAGGTAGAGACTAGGTAGACTCTACCTAGTTTGGGATCATGTATAGACATGATATAATATTTAATTTTATTAAATCTAAGAAGCTTTACCTCTAATTAGTTTTTTAATTGATATAATGAAATAATAATTAATTTTGCACTTCTTTGACAATGTCTTATTGATATTTTTTAGGATTAGTGTTTATAATGTTTTTTTATCAATTCGTCACATAATTTGAACTGATTTCTTTGAAGTTGTCATTCTAATGAATATTAAGTATTGCTCCATATTGTTGGTACATTAATTATTAGTTAGTATTATTAACAACATAACCCCGGTTATGGACCCTTAACAGACCATTATCTTAACCTAGCTCGACACCCCCGGTCACTGTTATGGACTGTTAAGTAGTTAAATAGATAATCACACACTGTCGCTCTGATCTAATTGTAACATGACACACTGTTTAAAAAAAAAGTCATAAAATGACAAGCCCGCTGAGTTTCTTGCCGGATCTTCTCAGTTGAGGCCGCGTTGTGATACGGTGGTAGATTTTTAAAAAAAATTATACACGACCTCTCAAAAGTGCTAGCTTTAAGCCTATTTGAAATAAACTATTTTTGAGTTTTGAGTTTTGAATCGATTCTCAAAAATAGATTACCGACGTCTTTTTGTTGGTGCACTTGGGCCTTAGTATACAGTGATAATTATAATATACTTTACGTCAGTATTACGTCACGTTATATCAGTAGAGTCAGAGAGCAGAGTAGAGTGGGTCAGTTTTTTTTTTCGTATGGTTAGTGGCCAACCTGGTGTCAAAGCGGTTCAAACTGCCCTTAGGCCTCTGACTTAGCTATGATGACTAAGCAACAAATAACCTACTTACTAATAAAAGAAGAGAAGAAGAATATGAGTTATTAATTGTTGATCCAAATAGGTTCAGAATTTTATGATAGAAAACCTTGAGGAAACCCTCAGAAGGTAATGTGTGATTTTGACCGACTAAAACCTCCCCCATCATCGACGATACCATGTGTAATTGGAAGTCACAAATAGACATACCTACTTTGTAAAAAAATTAAAAAAAATATGCACTTTGGAGGCTTACAAAAATTACAAATATACAAACAGCACTAAATGCCTATCACGCCTTTGTGGCATCTAATCTCAGATACGGCATTGCGTTGTGGGGCAATTCAGTCAAGCTTAGCAGTCTCTTGATAATTAAAAAAAAATGTATAAGAGCTATCTGTAATATGGCTCCATGGGAAAGCTGTAAACCCCTTTTTCGGAAACTATCGTTACTCACTCTTCCTTGTATTTATATTTTTGAAATATGCGTACTTGTTAAAACGAATCCAGATCTATACACATGTAATAAAGATGTTTGTAAGTTTAACACACGATACACTGATTAATTAGTTCATTTGGGCATGAGAACTGAAATAGGTAGTACAAACGCTTATGCTATGTCGGTTCGAATATATAATCATCTCCCACAGGCTATTAAAGATCTTCATATAAATAAATTCAAAAAGCAGCTACAAATTCTACTTATTGACAAATGCTTTTATTCCGTTGTAGAGTATCAGACATATTTCTGAATGTACTTATAATAATATGATTTATTTGACGACTGGTGATGTGACATTCTTAACTTATTCTTAATAACTTAATTTTCTATGCACTCTTATTCTAGAAATGTCTTACTGATTATGATTATGAATCTATCTAATTTGTTGCATTGTATTCTAATTCATTATTTAATTCAAGTACTTAATTTTAAATTATGTTAAACATATTTGAATGCCATTTATATGGTAAATGTGCTGCGCTCTTATTAAATACTGTGACATCTTATTGTACCCACATTTTAGCAAATAAATTGATTGATTGATAACCTACCATTCCTTCGGAATCGCTGGACGTTCGGGGTGTAGAGTAGTATTGAGTACGGCGGCGACTCCGAAGAGGGCGGCATCAGGGTTACGACGCCATCCCTGTGAGCACCGTGTTTGGTCCCCGGGAATCCCAATGCACCCCTCGGAGGCGGGATCAAAGGCAAGGCACAGAGGGGCCCCTGGTGCAGATACCACCGGAGAGCCCTGGGGTCATCTCATGTGCTGAGGTGACAGCCGCGGGTGTTTTAGCGGGTAAGAGTCCCACATATCCCGATCGAGCCCCACAGCTCCCGGGGACCTTTTGAAAATTTCCCCAGCGAAAAAAAGGGAACTCTAGACCTTTATGGTAGTGGCATACATACATGGTAAAAATACGTACACAGAACTTACAAACCTGCTTGATAACTCGGTTACAAAACGGTTGTATTATTAGATGTCATAAATAGTGTACCATGGGTGACCTTAATTAATTCATTAAATACAATAATATTTATGTCGGATTTCCTTAACGACACCATGCTATAACGCCATAACACAAATTACTTCCAACGAGGTTATAAGTTTAATTTAAAGGTTTAAGAAAACAAGTATAAATTGTTAAAGCAAAAAGACCGACTGCGAAAAAAACGAAATGGTCTGAAATTATATTACTACTTATTATACGTACATAATATAAAAATAATACACTTGTATATACATATATGTATATATTCTTCAAGTCTTCTAGTTATGGCATATCATTTTATACGCATATTGATGTTTGTGAAAGTAGAAAAAATACAAAATGGCAACTAACGTCCGCCATTTTTAGGGTTCCATACCTAAAAGGTAAACAAGTATAAATTTCAAAATTAAAAAATAACCCCGACATAGGTAAACAAACTCATAAAATGACTTTCCTGTGCTATTATCAGACCCTAATCAGTATCTGTCTAACTACCCGTCAAAATTTAACCATAGATTTATAATTCGGTGGGTCCTACATTTAATAGAGCCGAATTCCTGTTGCTACCTTCCGGCTTGCTCCCATCACCAGACTCTGATCAACATTTTTCTACCTACTACTCGCAGCACCCTATCCAACGAATCCAAACTCGGTGAGTACGTTTATTGGTGCAGAGATCCCGTGACGACCTTTGTGCTCCATCACCAGACCTTGATCACCATTTTTCTGGCAACTGCTCGTCAAGACCTACCTAACGAGCCCAAACTCGGTGGGTCTACGTTTATTGGTGCAGAGATCCCGTGACCACCTTCCTACTCCATAATCAAACCATGATATCCATTTTTCTGGCCACTGCTCGTCGGGACCTACCTAACGAGCCCAAACTTGGTGAGCCTACGTTTATTGTTGCAGAGATCCCGTTACCACCTTCCTGCTCCATAATTTCTTCATGGCGCCAGAATATCTGACACTGCGGTATTACCTGCGTCGAGGCAGGATTGAATTGCAAAAGTAATTTTAAAGGAAACTATCACGGAGTAAAATTAAATTTCTATGTAAATTCATTATGAAAATTGCGTTCGCGTTTCCCCATGTACATAGTTTGTATGGACTGTCACTTACGCTTTAGTTAAGTATTGTACAAGTAATAATTACACTCGGGCCCAATGATAATATACGAGTGTGTAAAAAGATACAGATAGAGGTAATAATAGGCGATTCGGCAGTGGCCGAAAAAAGGTGAGCTAACTAACAACTTGAATCAGTAGAACACCACCCACGGAAGCATTGGCAGTGTCACTTCGTTTTAATTATATTTTACAACAATTTTAATTGGTTAATGTTTTTTTTCTAAACAATCGAAAACACTATTATGTTTAAATTAACCAAATACACAAACAAATTTTAAAGAGTAGAAGATGCATTACTGTGATGTTGCAATATGTGTGAGTTCTTTGCTACTTAGGTAACATATCTATTACTTAAAATATCATTGTTCGGGCCTCTGTCTTTACGGTCGAAAAGATTATTTAACAAAGTCCGACATTTAATATATTACTCAACATATTTAGTTATCCTGAATACAGCCGAGGGCACTGTAATCTCAGATTACAGGATACAAATTGAGAGTCGCCAACGCCGGACATAATGATTAATATTCCGAGCAAATACATTTCCTGGATACACATACAGGGACACAGGATTCAGAATCCCTTAAAACAACCATGATTGACGGACCCTTAAGTGTAGAGATTAGACGCCCTGGCCGCTACCCACAAGGTCCTGGGTTTGGTTCTCATCCAGGACAAACATTTCTCTGCTTGATACTTGAAGAACAGACTACTTAACTACTTCATAAGGGGAATTTTTAATTTATAATGTACATAATAATATATCTTATTAATCCTACTTACTAAAAGAAAATAAAATTAAAAAAAATATATATAGAAAATAATAATAATATTCACAATGTAAGAGTTTGTGCCAAATCACCGTCGTCGCTTGGCAAGGTGACAAGAAGGCTGGCAGCATTGCCCCGCTAGATGGAAATACTGCCAGCCTTCTTGGCATCTTGCCAAGCGTGTGCCCCCTCCATAAGCAGTCGGAAGATGTCCACTGCTGAACTAAGGCCCTTAAAGCGGAGGTGTTGCCATAATCCCCACGCTTGGCAGGCGTCTTGGTAATCGCAGTATAGGTGGTAGGTAATCCAATAGAAAGACGTTGCTGCCTATCTTCTTGTTTTTCCTTAGTCGCCACTTACGACTCTCAATAGGAGGAGATGGGTAAGAGTTGTTCTAACCCGGGCACCTAACCAGATTCAAATTTGTTTATTCATACAGGAGCTTTGACAAACACAAACCGACAGAAAGACAGACACACATTAGTCGTCAAACTTAGAACACCTATCCTTTATATCATCGCTCACCATTAGTTGGAATTGTGACCAAGAACTCTATTATAAAATTAATACTAGGGTGAGTGGGGGGAAGATGAAAGTAAGACGAAAGGCGGGGTAAGACAAAAAGTCGCCTATAAGGTAAGTTGCATAAAGGCGACTTTATGTGTTACCCCGAATTTCGTCTTACTTTCATCTTCCCTCCACTCACCATAAATTTTTTTGAAAACAGCTTCCGTCAGCTTGTTCAAGTATAAAAACATTCTAACTTCATAACATAATTAACGTTTTATAAAATAACCGCTCCCGCATATTAAAAATTCAGAAGTTTATGAAAGCTTTCGTCCCCTTGAGTGACCCTGGAGCTGTCTTTGTTGGTCCAATTTACATTTCCATGACGAAATTATTAAATTATGGAGACTGCAAATTAAGTGCTTTGGGAATTTCAGACTTCCGATTTAAAAAGAGAAATTTATCATTACAAAGGAATTTATATTATTCTTAAACTTAATGATGATTTTCTTTGACAACCACTGAAGAGGCTCGTCAGTTGCTTAATTATTAAGTACAGAGCAACGCGTAGCGTAAAAAAATACCAATCAAGTGCGAGTTGGACTCACGCACCGAGGGTTCCTTACTATCTTTGAACGTATGAAAGTGATTTCACTTATTAATAATAATAATATCTTGGGACAATCCACACACGGTCATCCGATCCCAAACTAGGCAGAGCCTGTACTATGGAAACCAGACAACTGATACTAATACTTATATACCTTTTTTTTTTGTAAATACATACTTAAATAGATAAACAACACCCAGACACTTGGCGGGAATCGAACCCACGACCCATCGGTTAGCAGGCAGGGTGTCTGACCACTAGACCAACGGGCCCGTCGAAGTTTGTTTGTCGAGTTTTTTTTAGGATTACTAAAAAACTGTACAACTTAGAAAGATCATTTTATTTTTCCTGTAAAATATAGATAAACATGTATTATTCGTAATTATTTCAGATTTTTTCCTCCACAAACATCGGAGATAAGGGATGGTATTTTTTTTTTTACATTTTTGATAATCAGCTAAAAACAGCGTGACATAGTTCAACATAAAAGTCTGTTTTGAGATGTGCAAATGCAGCCATTTCATATGATATACCCCATTCGATATAGTAGTCTCACTTTAAAATTTTGATGACCCATTTCGACACTCATTATAAAAAAAGTAAAAGAAAAAATATATTTTTTTCCATTTGCGTTGAGGTTGGGTAAGTAAGATCTAAAACTATTCCAAGTTCCAAATTGATAGCATCAGTGGTTCCTGAAAGTATGACAGACAGACGAAGTCAAACCAAAAATTCATTTTTTACATTTCAGGTATGGAATCCTAAACATGACAGGCCCGCTAAATTTAATGGTGGGTCTTAAAAAAGTACTGACCACTCAATAGTAAGCCTATTTAAAATATATTTTTTTGTTAAATTTTGTTACCTATATTAATTTTAAAAAAGTAGCACCGACACTCAATTTTAATGTATTTTACTAGACAATGTGTTTGAATTTACCAAAATACATCCATCTTCGGAACACAAACAGTCAATCAAACTTTGAGAATATTAAATTACCATATTTTCTCGGAGAGCCAACCCTCCAGTCGGCACTTCTAAATTTTTCCTGAAGATTTATTCACATTTCTTTAAACGGCCTTAATCTGCTTAAGTAGGAAGAATTGTTTGAAACAAAAACAATTAAGTATGAATTTCAGGTTCAATTTTTACATTGCGAAGTGGAAAATTAGTCTTTATTACGATCCAGGTTATAAGTTCATTATTGTTTGCTGCAGCTCGAGGTAACATTGCCGTACTTCAAAGGGCGTAGGTACTACCGAGATTATTTACTGTTTATTTAGCAGAACTACAGTTATTTATGGGGTGTCTGGGTAAGAATAGCACCCATCTCCTCCCGTTTGGTGTCCGTAAGAGGCGACTAAGGAAAATCAAGAAGACGGGCAGCAGCGTCTTTTTAACCGGCTTCAAAAAGATGGTTCTCTATTCGACGCGTATGTATGTAATATTAATAAAAATGCGTAATATTAAATGTTAGTCTATGTGGGCTTCTAAACAAATTTACCAAATTTTATGAGTGTATGTATGTATGTAGGTTTGTCCGCGGATTTCTCATAAACTACAGATCCGATTTCGAAAATTCTTTTAGTTAGAGTATTTTTCAACTTAGGGTAGAGTATAAGTTTCATCAAAATCGGTCCAGTAGTTTAAGAGATATAATTTTTTTAATGTTTTCAGTTAGTTACTGTAACGTAAACGTTCGAGTTGCGTGATAGTGCTGATACCTATTTTGTTAAAATAAAAGTCACTAAAAAGTGTTAAATAAACTAATTAAAAAAAAACCGACTTCAAAGTAAATTATCTAAAAAGCATAAAATAACGAAAATATATTGAAGTCGGTGTCAGCTGGTCTTAGTTAACATGATGTGCTAGCACCGACTTCAATATATTTTCGTTATTTTATGCTTTTTAGATAATTTACTTTGAAGTCGGTTTTTTTTTTTTTAAATAGTTTATTATTGGATTACCTACAACCTATACTGCGATCCCCAAGCCGCCTGCCAAGCGTGGGGATTATAGCAACCCCTCCCTTCTAAGGGAGAATCCTTTTGTTCAGCAGTGGACATATTTCGACCGCTGATGATGATGATAACAATTTTCCATGCTCACTACACTGTAGTTAATGTCTAATCTTTTAATTATTTCTATCCCATCGGTTTCAAAAATAATAATGTTCTTTAGGGAGGTACTGGTACATTATACAAGGATAGAAACAAAAAAAAAAGATTGAAATATATAAATAATTTATACAAATAATATTGATTTATATTTTAAAGAACACAGCCTGCTGTTTGACCAACTTCAACTTCTAAATCAATATAGGTATTTAATGAAAAGTATTGAGACGAACGAGACGAGTTTGTATATAAATATTTATTTATTTAATCTACCAGTAAAGAGTCCATTTTTTAAACTGTCATATTTTTGCTCTCATGTTTTTATCCTAATCCTCAAATTTTAATTGCTCATTTACATATTCTCAAGAACACGCAACTACAAAGATAACCTAGACTTTAACCTTTTCGTTACCTTTTATTAACCTTTAGTATAATTCGAGCCAGACTTTGGTGAAATCTGGCTAAAGATGACGAAGGTTTTTAATGCCCAATTTTATGAAAAAATAAATTAGTCATAAGTCATTTATTCATTTCTATAACATAGGTGTTAGTATTATGAAGGTCTTCATGAATGCAAGTGAAACGCTATGTTATGCCAGACGGCGTACAAAAGTGTTGTTAGTAAGTAACTAATTAATTAAATATTATCATCATTAGTTTAGGAAGTCGATTAAAATAAGTAAAATTTAATGTTACAAATGTTGGTGCTTTAAATGTCAAAGAATTAAAGTAAATATGAAAAACTTATACAATAAAAATAGAAATGTCAAAGGAAATAATGGCTTCGTTAAACTGATTCAAAGATTTGCGGTTGAGCACATCAATAGTAAGTCAATATGTTGCACAATTCGTCGGTTAGAGGTCTCGTATTAATAATAATTAAGTAATTTGGGGTTTTAGTTAGTTTTTACTAGGTGGTAGGAACCGCCCAGGTAGGTACTACCGCAGTGCCAGATCACCCATCTATACCAAATAGCGATTATAACTGTGAACATCTCGTGAGTGTTTTTAAACTATATCATCCAGTGGGGTCACCACCTCGCACCTCTGATTAATCATGTGCGAATCGTCTTTGTGCGATTGTTACTAGCTTTCGGTGAAGGAAAACATCGTGAGAAAACCTGCATGTCTGAGAAAGCCTAACTAGTTTTCGAATGACGTGTGAAGTCCGCCAACCCGCACTTGGCCAGCGTGGTGGACTATGGCCTAAGCCCCTTCATCTTGAAGGGAGGCCCGTGCCCAGCGACACAGTGGGACATTAACAAGGGCTGGTATTATTATTATTATATCCAGTGGGGTGTCTGGGTAAGGATAGCACCCTCCCATCCCGTCCCGTTGGGTGCCATAAGAGGCGATTAAGGAAAAACAAGAAGACGGGCAGCAACGTCTTTCTATTGGATTACCTATACTGAGATCCCCAAGTCAGCCGACAGGGGTGGGAATTACAGCAATCCCTCCCTTTTAAAAGGGAGGTTTTTGTTCAGCAGTGGACGTTTTTCGCTGACAATGAAAGTATATGAAGAGTACATAAGTACGTAAGGACTTCAGTAAGTGAGTACGTAAGGACGGCGTCACTGAAAAACAGCGCAGTGACACTTGTGTGTCTTAGCATTATGCTGAGTGACGCCTTTTTCGTTGAGTGCGGCAGCATGCTCGAAACACGCGCAGGTTAAGTATGCAGTATCTACTCCTTAATGCATGTGCTGAACGAAATAAATTTTATTTCATTTCATTTTCATTTACATCGATCTGCAGTTTGATTCGACAGTCTAACACCACCTATAGATAGAGGATACCGTCAGCCCAGGGACGTACTACCGCCGTATCAGCCGTACGAATGATATGGCCCCCCGGGGCTAGGTACAGACGCCCCAAACGAGTGTCTAAGCAAAAATTTGTAAAATCTACGATCTCACTTGAACTCTTAGGGGCTGTACCTTCATTTGGGCCCCCCAACAAATTTTGATACGGGGCCCATCTAAGGCAAGCTAGACCACTGTTTCAGCCAATTTCGGTTTTGGTTTTGTATTCAGGGGGTCTAAAAAGGCCACTGTCGGTGAATCTTAATATGAGTTACGGTATAAGTTATGATCTAAGTAACGGTTTAATATTTCTCTGTATGCCAGCATTAACACCAAATACGAGTCTGCTAATTAGTGCTAATAAATGAATTGAATATCATTAACCTAAAATGTGTGATCATTTTACGAAAATTGCAGGAATTGTGAATAATCTGCTGCGAATGCAAAATAAGGAATCTTTTTTTTTTAAATGCTTATTTGGCCTTTTTAGGCTCGCAGATTAATATTATATACCTACTCCACAGAAAACAATGCGAATTTGATTGCGAACGTGTCATCCAATTTGCTCGTCATTTGTTATTCATACCGCGATTCCATTTTTAAATTTATATTCATCCCATTTAAATTAGAATCACGTTTTACATTTTAAAACAATATTATCTTTATTATTCTAGTATCTGTATCTATCGCCACGCCAGAGCTACGTATTATAAAAGCAATCATAGGCATTACCAATACTATGTTTTGTAATAAAACTACTCTTACGGAATAAATAGCGGTTTATTTTAGGTTTCAGCACCCATAGTCAGGGGCGGACTCCGCCCGTGACTATGGCAAAGCATTCGAATCGTCGTGAAACTAAAACCTAAAATAAACCGCGAGTAATAGTTTTAGTACAATGTGTAGTATTTGGGTAAATAAAAGACAACATTATGTAATAATAATATATTTAATGTTATTAGCCAAAACACATCCACTGCTAAACATAGGCCTCCCCTTTAGAAGGGAGGTGTTGTCAATGTTGCCATAATACCCGCGCTTGACAGGCGTCTTAGGGGGTCGCAGTATAGGTGGTAGGTACTTCCCTAATCCTATTAGATTAACCTTTCTATTGAAAGACGCTGCTGCCCGTCTTCTTGCTACCCTTAGTCACCTCTTGGCTGTATGGCTGCTGCTCGAGTCAACTCGTGCGCGGGTGCTGCTTGAGGCGACTGGTCCGACTACTATCCCTTTGGCCTTTTAGTTTGTTGTACTTTCGTCGTATTTTTTTTCTGTCTTATTTGTTCTTTTGAACGGCAAGACACACTGTCGCTCTGATCTAATTGTAACATGACACACTGTTTAAAAAAAGTGAAAAAATGACAAGCCCGCTGAGCTGAGCCAAGCTGAGTTTCTTGCCGGATCTTCTCAGTTGAGGCCGCGATGTGAAACATGACCTTTCAAAAATGCTAGCGTTGAGCCTATCTATACCTATAAGATAAAATCTTTAAAAAAAAAATTGAACCGACTTCAATATCACTGAAAAGTATAAAATAATTTAAATATTATTGAAGTTGGTGTTAGCTTACCGGCTGTGCATATTTGATTTGGCACCAACTTCAATCAATAATATTTAAATTATTTTATACTTTTCAGTGATATTGAAGTCGGTTCAATTTTTTTTTAAAGATTTTATTTTAAACTTTTTAGTGATATTTTCATATTATTATATAAAGATTGAACCATCGAATACCGTAAAATGATCTAGGTAGGTTATGATCACATTATCGTCTACATAGTTTTACATAATTCATGTTTCTTCAGAAAAAAATATCCAGTCATAATGAAATTTGCATGGAATCATCATAGTAGTTTACTCTCTTGAATAAAAAAAGAATCATCGAAATCGGTTCATAATTGTCAGAGCAATGTAATGGAGAACATCAGTTTTATGGTTTTTACCAGATAAATTCCTCCTCATCGTTCATGATCCTCCAGGAAGTTCTTATCCGGTTGTGATAAATTTCATACAGATTCATTACAGTGGTTTCTTCTTTCGAATAAAAAAAGAATCATTGAAATTGGTAAATATTTGCCAGAGTTATAACTATTTTTGTCCTTAAAAAGCGACATAAAGTCATCTATATAGGTTTTCCTGCAAGTTTCCTGCGCACACACCATCATTGTTTTTTCAGGAACTACTTATACGGAAGCAATAATTTTTTTATGGGACCCAACTACGATACGATTCGGCAGCTCAATTGTCGATCGCCTTAAGGATTTCAATGGCACTTAAATACATAACCCAAGCGACTCAAAAATCCCCAAATTAGAAAACAGGTAACGTATCAAATCGCGTTCTCCTGCCTTTACTTAATTCAATAAACATAACATAACCAAATAAGCGAACCAACCTAAATGAAAAAAAAAAAAAAACCTAACGGATTAAAGAATGGATGGAAGAAAGATTTTTGCAAATCGGTTCATAATTGCCAGTTATGCGCGAACATACATAGAAAAATATGTATATATATATACAGACGAATTGAGAACCTCCTCCTTTTTTTAAAGTCGGTTAAAAACTGTAACAGGTCCAATTTTGTACATTGAAGATATTTTGAAAATTATATTTGGAGCGCATTCTATAACCGATACTGAGGCCGAAAATGTATTTTTTTAGATTTTTGTCTGTCTGTCTGTCTGTCTGTCTGTATGTCTGTCTGTCTGTATCACGGCTGCGCATCACGCCGAAACTACTGAATGGATTCAAATGAAACTTGGCATGATTTGAGATCTTACTACGAGGTAGGACATAGGATACTTTTTATCCCGTAATCTAGCACGGTTCTTTTGGGAAAGGGGATTAAAGTCAAAATGGGTACTTGGTTATACGCTTGGTCCGATTTTATAAGTTTTTTCCTTAATAATTATAATAAATATTAGTAAGGGAACACTCATAGAGAGTTGTTATCAAGGTTTTGTAATCGATCGGGTTAAGCAACGTTAGGTAAGGTCATTAAATAGATGGGTGACCGTTTAACGCCATTTGAACTAAACGGGTCCGTGCTTCGGAGAGCAAGTAAAAAGTGGGTCCCAGTTTTTAACCGACTATAAAAAAGGAGGTTATGTATTCGATGCGAATGTCTGTTCTTAAAAGTTTAGTTAACGTAAAAATAGCGCATGCGGAGCTGCGTGGGTATTTTTGCCTTTTGAATTTTTTTTTTACTCTTACGATCACCCAACGGGGAGGTGGGTGGGTGCTATTCTTACCCGGACACCCCACGGGTAAAATACTACTTACTCTTACAATTTTTTTCTTCTGGCGGAGGTAACCTTCAAAAATACCTCGGGACACTTGAGAAGATCTATCTGAGTATTCCGCGGCTGTCGCAAGGGCACACACATGTGCCCATGCGACAGCCACGGGTTTAAGCCCCGTATCTCTATAGGGGGCGCAAACCCGCCGCCCTCCGTCCTCTTCGGAGTTACCGCCGTATTCGTTGGACGTCTAGGGCCCACAATGGAAGCTTGAACAACTTTGAATCCAAGTTGCCACGCCAATCCCCATATTTACAATAAAATAAAAGTAATAAAATCATATTAGGATACCGAATTCCCTTAGTGATGGGATAGGTATTTTAAAACTGTCCATCGAGTAGTGCGGCGACTCCGAGGAGGACGCCAGTGAGGTTGCGACTCCCGTCCCTATGAGCACAGGTTCCCGGGGGGATATGAGACGCCCCACGGCAGCGGGCCCAAAGGCAAGGCACTGAGGGTCATGTGGTGCAGATCCCACCGGAGAATCAAGGTTTCCCTCTTATGTTTTATTGGGTAAACATGTCACATACCCCAGCATAGCAATAATATGGCGAAGGCCCGCGCAGGGCTCTTGACTTGTATTAGGTATTAAAGTTTAGAGATATAATGTGAGACAAACTTTATTCTAATCGGGAATTAACGCGATTTACCTTATATTTTGGTCGCTGAACCAGTCTGCTTGTGACCACGGCTGGTGCAACCCGGCCGAAACGTCAAGCCAAAATATAAGGTAAATCGCGTTAATTCCCGATTAGAATAAAGTTTGATAATGGAACGCGAAAGTCTAAAAGTATATAATGTGAGACATATGCAAATTCCTTGGGAACACACCTACATTCGTGGGGCCCCACAACGCGCGGGGCCCGTAGCATTTGCTGACTCCTGCTACATACATGGCTAATCCGGCACTGTTTCGGAGTCCTAATGTTTACCCCCGCGAGAACAAAAAAAAACCTAATTATTTTTAATACTGTAGAGTTGAGGACATCTAGTGTGGAAGACATTTATGATCGCAAATCTAAAAGTTTTTTTATTTCATACTTCATTTATATCAAGAGCTTTCAAAGTCTCGCTCACTGGTGTTCGCGTAAAAAGCGCTCAGCTTGGCCATTATAAAGCTTGCCCATTATAAGTTCAACTTTACACAACACTTTCATTCACCTTGTTAGAAAAGTTCTCGGTAAATTACGTTATTGTACAAATAGCTATCTCACCGACTGTTCTTGGAAGAAGGTAATATTTTTCGACTCGTGTGTTCGTATACTCGACTCGTGTGTAAGACATACGTATTTGATATGCTGTGACTATTTTGGAATATTGTTAAAATAAACTCTTGTGTTATTCAGTCATTTTGTCATAGATTTCCATGACAAATAATAATAATATCCTGGGACAATTCACACACGGTCATCTGATCCTAAACTAGGCAGAGCCTGTACTATGGAAACCAGATGACTGATACTAATACATATATACTTTTTTTTTGTAAATACATACTTATATAGATAAAACACCCAGACACTTGGTGGGAATCGAACCAACGACCTGTTGAGTAGCAGACAGGGTCACTAACCACTAGACCAACAGGCCCGTCGTACTAGGCATATTTTCTTCAAAAATGTTGTTTGTGGTAGGTACATATACGATTCTACTGACTTATTACACGTCTTACAAGTTTACGATTAAAATTTTACTCGCTAAGGCAGGTCTAGTCCTAAGTACTAACCACGTTACGGTGCTCATGGGGACGGGGTCGCCATCCAGTAGTCGTCCTCCTCGGAATCACCGCCGTAATCACTGAACGTGCTTTTTTTTAAAAAAAAAGGTCCCCGGTGGCCTCGACTGGGGTATGGTAGGATTCTTACCCACTGAAACCCCCGCGGGGTGCCAGGTTAGAATTGCATCCCCCCATCTCTTCTCGGTCGGTGTCGTAAGAGGCGACTGAGCGACAACAGGAAGACGGGCAGCAACGTCTTTATTTTGAATTTATCTGTCAGCTATACTGTGATCCCCAAGACGCCTGCCAAGCGTGGGGATTATGGCAACCCCTCCCTTTTTAAGGGAGAGGCCTTTGTTCAGTAGTGGACCTGTGTTTGGCTGCTGATGTTGATGATGAAACCCCCGCGGCTGTCGCATCGGCACTTAAGAGAGGACCCCAGGGCTCTCCGGTGGGATCTGCATCAGAGGCCCCTCAGTGCCTTGCCTTTGACCCCGCCCCCGGGGGGTGCATTGTAGCCCCCCGGGAATCTGACACGGTGCCAACGGGGACGCGGGTTACAACCTAGCCGCCGTACTCCTCGGAATCGTCGTTGTAATCAATGGACGTCCTGGGATCCACACCCCGAAAGTAAACAACCGTGGGGGCGCGGGTATACATTATCCCACGTAAAAAAGGGGCTTCACTTACTAGGTACTATTGTCATAGATAGACAGATAGATAGACAATTCTTTATTGCGCACAGACAAACAGATACAAAAAGAATAAGATACAAATTAATAAAACATGGAACAATGGGCAGCCTTATCGCTAAAAGCGATCTCTTCCAGACAACCTTGTCATCATCATCAACAGACGGAAGACGTCCACCTGCCGACGTTCCCTGCGACACGCACTATGTCGGTCCACCTAGTGGGAGGCCTGCCTACGCTGCGTCTTCCGGTTCGTGGTCGCCACGCGATAACCTTTCTTTCCCATCATTTATTGGTTCTTGAAGCAATGTGGACGGACTACTTCTGTGCGCACTTTTTATTCTTATTTGTATAGTCTAATGCGGGAATGCCCTTTCAATATAAAAATATATTTTACGAAAAAAAGAACCGCCTTCAAAATGCAACTAAAAAGCCTGAAATCATTTCTAAGAATTAGTGGTTTTTACATCTACATTGTTGGACTTGGACTACAACATATTATAAATACATATTACTATCAAAGACGGCGCCAAACTGGAAAACAGTTAGGTACCTACTGCCATTGTAAGTATTTGCTAGACGTTAGGCGCCGACTTCGATAGTAATATGTATTTATAATATGTTGTAGTCCAAGTCCAACAATGTAGATGTAAAAACCACTAATTCTTAGAAATTATTTCAGGCTTTTTAGTTGCATTTTGAAGGCGGTTCTTTTTTTTGTAAAAAATATTTTTATTTTTTAAAAAATACTTTTATCGATCGAGAGATACCTAGAATTGACCTATGCTCTTAAAAACACCAACTGTGACATTTTAGGACTCTCAGAAGTTAGGAAAACAGGTTGCAACATCGAAGAGTATCAAGATTATATCTTGTGCTATATTGGCCAAACCAAAGGCTTGCACGGAGTGGGTTTCTTAATCAAGAAAGAATTTAAGGACAACATTATAAATTTTACAGGAATTTCGGAGAGGGTTGCTGTTCTACAACTTAAATTTGCAAATAGTTCTATATCACTTATTCAAGTGTATGCACCTACAGAGAAAGCAGGCGAGGATGAACTTGAACAATTTTATAAAGACCTTGATAAAGCACACTCTCTAACGGAAGATCTAGTACTGGTAATGGGCGACTTTAATGCCAAGATAGGCCAACCTAGAGAAAAAGACAGTTTAATTATGGGTAAATTTGGTTTTGGGGTACGCAACGAAAGAGGCGAACGTTTAATAAACTATGCCTTTGAATATAAACTTGCAATAATGAATACATTCTTTAAAAGAAGGTATAGTCGCAAATGGACGTGGATATCCCCAGACACGAAAACTAAGAACGAAATTGATTTTATTCTGACAAATAAACCAAAACTAATAACTAATTGCGGGGTTCTTCGCAAATTACACTTCCCATCAGACCATAGACTTCTCAGAGCCGCTTTAGTACTGAAATCACCCAAAAAGAGTAGAAGAAATTACAGCACCCTATCAAATTCTCTTAAGACAGAACAACAAACTGCAACCTACATGAATAATTTAAAATCTTTCATCAATAGTGTGGAACCCGATCTTAAAAACTCTAAAAATGTTCAAACATACTACACCCTATTAGAAAGCATCATATCAGATAGCTTAAAGTCAAAACCCGAAATCGCTCGAAAGAATGCTCACAAAATATTTAGTAATGATACCCAACAGTTAATATCTAGACGCACTGACCTGATAAATACAAAAAACAAGGACAAAGATATGAAAAATCAACTTAGCTTACTTTACAAGGAGACTAAAAAATCTATTAAGGAAGACTACCGAAAACATAGAAAAGAGATAATAACAAGAAACCTAAACAAATTCAAAAGTACAAAAAGAGCAATGAAGGAGTCTAAATTGAACAAAACATGGATACATAAACTTAAACAAAAAAATGGGGAAACTAAAACAAGAAAAGATGTTATCGTACACGCAACAAATTTCTATAAAGAGCTGTATAAAAGGAAGGATACGGATCACAAACTGGGCAAAAAAAGGCATCAAGATAGACGACCGTTATCTAAACCATCTCAGGTTTGCTGATGACATTGTATTATTGTCGGAAACACCTGAAGATCTGGAAGATATGGTTAGATCACTCGAGCAAGAAAGTGTTAAAGTAGGATTAGAAATGAATGAGAACAAAACAAAAATAATGACGAACAGCTATAAAAAACCAATCACAGTTAAAGGAAACAACATTCAATACGTTGATAACTATGTATATTTGGGTAAACAAGTATCATTCAAAAAGTCTAATAATGAAGAGGAAGTTGAAAGAAGAATAGGCATAGCATGGAATAAGTTTTGGTCTTTAAAAGAAATTCTAAAAGGTAACTACAGTCTACATTTAAAAAAACTTGTAATGGATACCAACCTTTTGCCATGCTTACTATATGGCTGTCAGACTTGGATCTTCACGGAAAAGGTTAAACAAAAAATTAGAAGCACCCAAAGAGCAATGGAAAGAAGCATATTAAAAGTTCGTAAAATACAAAAAATAAGAAGCGAACAAATAAGGCAAAAGACAAAGGTCACGGATGCGCTTAAACACGCATTGACACTGAAGTGGCGATGGGCCGGACATGTCTCACGATATATCGATAAAAGGTGGACTATAGAAGCTACACGATGGAAAGGACCACTGGGGAAAAGGAGTGTCGGCAGGCCAGTTAGACGGTGGGCTGATGAGATCATGCAAATAGCTGGGAAGGAATGGATGGATACAGGCAGGAACAGGGAAGCGTGGACGGCATTGGAGGAGGCCTTCACCCGAAGAGGGATCCATATCTCAGAAGCAAAAGAAAACTAACCATACTAACTACTAGATTAAAAATACCTACTAACAATCACTAATTTACTACTATTTTATGAGATATGGAATAAATGGCTTTTTTATTTTTATTTATTTTATTTTATCAAAGACGGCGCCAAACTGGAAAACAGTTAGGTATCTACTGCCCTTGTAAGTATTTGCTAGACGTTAGGCACCGACTTCGATAGTAATATGTATTTATAATATGTTGTAGTCCAAGTCCTACAATGTAGATGTAAAAACCACTAATTCTTATAAATTATTTCAGGCTTTTTAGTTGCATTTTGAAGGCGGTTCTTTTTTTTGTAAAAAATATTTTTATTTTATTCTTTTTAGTGGTTCCCTTGGTGTATTATTAGGTTAACTTTTAACAACTTATATTTTATTCTGACAAACAGCCAGTTTAATATTTATTTTCAAAACACCCACTACATAACACAACTATGGACCATCACTAAAATATAAGCTTAAGCAAAAATTTAAAAAAATGTAGATGTGACAATATCTTAATAAAACTAACCAATTGCCATAAACCGAAGATATCTAGGTGTTATACTCGTAGTTCTCGAGAACCATGGACTGCAAGCTCGGTGGGTCTACATTTATTTGTGCCGACAACCCGTGTCCACCTTCTTACTCCATCGTCAGACCCTGATCACCATTTTTCTAGCAACTACTCATCGAGAGCTACCCAACGAGCCCAAACTCGGCGGATCTACGTTTATTGGTGCAGTGATCCCGTGACGACCTTCCTGCTCCATCATCAGATCCTGATCTCCATTTTTCTAGCAACTACTCGTCGAGACCTATCCAACAAGTCCAAATTCGGTAGGTCTACGTTTGTTGGTGCCGAGATACCGTGACGACCTTCCTGCTCCATTATCAGACCCTGATCACCATTTTTCTAGCAACTACTCATCGAGAGCTACCCAACGAGCCCAAACTCGGCGGATCTACGTTTATTGGTGCAGTGATCCCGTGACGACCTTCCTGCTCCATCATCAGATCCTGATCTCCATTTTTCTAGCAACTACTCGTCGAGACCTATCCAACAAGTCCAAATTCGGTAGGTCTACGTTTGTTGGTGCCGAGATACCGTGACGACCTTCCTGCTCCATTATCAGACCTTGATCACCATTGTTCTAGCAACTACTTGTCGAGAGCTACCCAACGAGCCCAAACTCGGTGGGTCTATGTTTATTGGTGCCGAGATCCCGTGACGACCTTCTTGCTCCATCATCAGACGCTGATCACCATTTTTCTAGCAACTACTCATCGAGAGCTACCCAACGAGCCCAAACTCGGCGGATCTACGTTTGTTGGTGCAGAGATCCCGTGACAACCTTCCTGCTCCTCCATCAGACCCTGATCTCCATTTTTCTAGCAACTACTCGTCGAGAACTATCCATCGAGTCCAAATTCGGTAGTTCTACATTTAGTAGGCACGGCTAGGATAGGATGGATTGTTAATTTTATTACAGAGTTCCAGTGGCCATCTATGGCCTTCTTCATCAGATCCACTTCACCAAATGATACTTTCTGAATGAAAATGCTTGACTAGTTTATAAAAATACCAAAAACGCTATATGTATGCCTATAATATTTAAGGAGTTCCCTCAGTTACTCATGGTTCCCATCATCAGAACTTGATTTTGAAAAAAATGGGACCAATCTGGAAGCATATCCTTTCAATTAAAAAAATAATTTTCCAAATCGGTTCGTAAACGACAGAGTTATGAGGTAACAAACATAAAAAAAAAAAAAAAAAAAAAACATACAACCGAATTGATAACCTCCTCCTTTTTTTGAAGTCGGTTAAAAAGTGAAGCCCGAATAAAGTAGGTACCTATCTTGCCAAGTACATCACTGCTAAGGGCCCGCCCGATGGTATATAAGCAGTCACCGCAGCCTAGACGTTAGGAATGCCAGAAGAACCACTACGCTTACGCTATGGCGACCCTAAAAACATTAGGTATTAAGTTTCTCGTGTCCGGTAATTTCACCAGCTACAGTAAGTACCCTTCACACCAGAACACAGCAATTGTTAGATATTGCTGTATGGCGGCAGGATATCTGACACTGTACCGGATATCTGACACGGTTCCTTGTACAAGGAACTTCTTCTTCTTTATGTGCCTCTCCATTACTGAAGGTTGGCGGTTAGATTCCGAAACTTCACTTTATCCATGGCTAGTCTGAATAACTGTTCTACAGACTTGATTCCGGTCCATTCTCTGATGTTACGTAGCACGGACATCTTTCGTCTTCCAACTTTTCTTTTCGCTGCTATTTTCCCCATCATAATGGTCTGTAGCAGGTTATATTTTGTTATGCCTGAGGATGTGACCCAAGTACGCTACTTTACTGCTTGATTATGCGAACCAGTTCTACTTTTTTGGACAAGGAACTACCACCTAGTAAAAAGTACCTCGTTAAGTATATTATTATTGAGCTTGTTTCAATGATACCTTACATTTAATTGGTATCAACGTTTGCTCACAATTTTGAAGATTAATAAAAATGTTTGTCGACGTAAGACTTAATTGATTGACTGAAAAAAATATACGGAATGTACTTAGCAGTTTGTTCGCATTCAGATTTTGTTTCTCCACAAATTAGCGCACTGTGCCAAAATTAACAGAGTCCATCTTACGGAATCACCTGTGTTTGTCCATTTGTCTCGCGAGGCTTTAAAAGACCGTTTGATGTAATAAACTTGGCACAGCTGGAGGAAATGCTGGCCTAATTGCAGTCTTGCTATTTTTTTTATATTTTGGAGACTAATCTTTTACGGGTAACCCTAACCTGCATTTGGTTTTAAATTGTATAGTAATCCCCTCTTAATTTAATTATGGTATATATGCAGAAATGCTAAAAGTTTCCAGTGGTTTATAAATATAAACCATCCAATAATATAAAGCACGAGTCACATTCATTGCAATGCGACGGCTACCGCGCGTTCGAGCGATTGAACGCAGTATAGGTAGAATAGGCGTGCCTTTTGCTCCCCCGAGATGTGCTCTAGCGAACGTCTCGCGCATCATTGAAAGCCACCGGGGACGTTTTAACGGATAAAAAATGGGTAAAACCCCAGATAACCAAGATCTTATGAAGACTGGGGTACCTTTTGAATGTTTCCGCCCCAACAGCAAAAAAGGGCTGATTGTGCTGATTGCGTCATGGGAATACCTACTTATATATTGTTTTGCCACTCGCTCTTTCCATTCCAGATACATTCCAGACTATCTAGAATCTAGTGTAAACGATCCACAAAGAGTCTGCCAAAAGATATGAAGTGCATGGATTCCACAGACATAGATTTACATAGATAACGCAAATGCATGTACTTCGCGTGTCCGAACCCCGACGAAACGTCAGGGTTGGTCGCTGCTAACTTACAGTCCGCGCGCGTTTGGTGTTGCAGCCTTGCAGCCGGTCGGCCGCAAAAACTAAAAAAAAACACAGCGAGGCATCGGAGGCATCGGTGTCTTTGAATCGGTTTTGACTTCCCGTCACTAAATTCGGCCGTGACGTCACAGAAGGTAATAAAAACTTAGTTAAAAAGTCGGCACGGTTGGTTTCAATACAAATCGTGATACTTGCGTTATCTATCTAAATCTATATCTGTGGTGGATTCCATCGCATTTTCTCAGAAACGCGCGAATGCCGCGTGCGCGCTCATCCGTACGAGCGTTTCGTTCCGTGTGATGTGAAACGTACCTAATAATAGTTTTTTGCCAATTTATTGACGACATAACGGAGATATATTTTTTATTCTATTAGTTATAAATCTTTTGTAATTGACAGCTGCGTCACTTGTGTCTTGTGTATCAGTTTCTTATGAATTTTAATACATAAATTGATCAAATATACGATGACATGACACAGATATAGTGTCTTGTGTAAGCTTTAGTTAACTACGCACATAAGTATACTATTTTATTGTATTATTCATTGAAGTACATAAAACTTCTTTGTATAAAAAAAATTAAAAGACATTTGTGATCGTGAGCAGTGGAAAATATAGGCAAAGTAGTTTACTTTCCTACTTTATCGTTAGTAAAATATAATAATAATAAATAATAATAATAATATCCTGGGACAATTCACACACGGTCATCTGATCCCAAACTAGGCACAGCCTGTACTATGGAAACCAGACAACTGATACTAATACTTATATACATATTTTTTTTTGTAAATACGTACTTATATAGATAAAACACCCAGACACTTGGTGGGAATCGAACCCACGATTATTTATTATATTTATTATTATATAAATTACAAGATTATTTTACGAGAGTAATATATAGGCATAGTAATAATTCTCTCTCCTAAAAAGGACAACAATAATCTTACTTCCATGCTTTCTAAAGTACCTACTAGGTTTTGGTAAGGCATCAAATTTACTAACAACAAGTATACATTATAAAAACAGAAAATTCTCTTATATTATTATAAACAGTACGTAAATAGTATACCTAAACTAAAATAATAATAGTATAACTAAAAGTGTTAACTTGAAAAGTTCATACCCATGTCGATGTTTTTGAAAGTAATAAAAATCCAAAATGGTGGCCGACCGACGTGACATGACATTTTTGATATACTTTAAATGGCCTTGGAGACTCGCACAAATTCGACGAATGTAACGTCATTTTATAAGAAATTCGTAATCCACCGAGCTGTTCAGGCGGTAGGCCGTGCCAAAGCAATAGACATACCTACATCCATATTCTCGATAATCCTAGCCCTCTTTCTGGGGCATTCGGTCAAAAACATCCAAACCTAAAAATCATGAAATCATTTGTTTGAATTTAATGTCAACGAACACCTTTATATACAATTTTTTCATTTGTTTCAGGTTAATTAAAGAAAACACAGAGCAAATTGGAAACTAGTCCGGCTGAGTGTTTGATTAAGGGAATTATAATAGTTCTATTTATATGTAAGACATATCATTATAAAATATTTAAAAAAAATATCTACGCAATCAAGAAACTTATTTTTTAATCATTATAATCAAACTATAGAAAATGTATTCGATAGAATTGAGAAATAAATTAATGATTAAATGGAAATTCAAACTATAAACGGGGCCAAAATAGTTCAATCCGAATTTACAGTTTAAAAATATTACTGCCAAGTTGAATTATTGAAAGAAATTTTTGAAAGTAAAATGGCGTCGCCTTCGACTACGGACAAAGCTCCGTCTCCTCCTCCTCCGGGGCATACACCAAGTAAGATGGAGAGAAGAATGTCACATTTCAAAGAGTACAAGTTCTTTAGAAGCTTCAGCGCGAAGGTCGATAACTGGCCCATGAGGAAAGCAGAACAGCTTTGGAGGAAGATGAGGGAGAGAAAAATTGCAGGTAAGGACATACACCTACATTTTGTTAACAAGTTTAATTAGTTTTTTTTTGTCAACAAATGCTAGTGCTTTATTGCAGTCCCATCTGATGGAAAGCGACGACGCAATTGAGGATGGTAAAGCACACTAGCATAATACAAGCTTGTTCACTCTAGTCTTATATTATAATCGGGCGAAAATCCGACGCAGGCAAATTCATATACAGACGCTCAAGATAATAAAAAAACTCCAAAAAAAGTACAAGATAAATGACGATTGACCGTATAGATTTTCGTTAATCTTTGCTAAAAATTATCACGCCAGCTTTGGTATTTAAAAAAAATGTAATTTTTTAATTTCTACGAGCCACGAGGCTGGAAATATACAAGTCAAAACACAAGTCTTATTAAGATCGGGGCTTATAAACTGTTAAAAGAAATCATCGATAATTGGAAAATATAATTTAGGATGAGATATTGTAATATAAAAAACCCATGTCCGATCTGTAAGTGCTATGAAATAGTTATTCAATAAAAGAGACTTATACACAGTTTTTCTAAAAAAAAAATAGTTATAGAACCATTAAAAAAATCATCCTAAATTATAATGTTTAGTCTCTAAAATTTAATAAGCTTTAACAAGTTGCAAAAAGCTGCGCCCAACGTGGGGCTCGAACCCACGACCCTGAGATTAAGAGTCTCATGCTCTACCGACTGAGCTAGCCGGGATGTGTGAAACTTGTCGAAATTTACCTTAGGTACCTTCAAGCATTAGATTGATTCTTCTTATAAGCACTCTCCATCTTAGGTCGTAATTTTATTTTATACTCAGTTGATAAAATAAATTTAAATTTTTTGTATGTATTTTTATCTGTTCTTTGTGTTAGTGAGTAATTGTAAATATTTTTCCATTACGAAATTTTCGAATACCAGTGAATACTTTTATAGGTGTTCTAGTACCTACAAAAACGGGGTACCTGTATATTATGCACTTTTTGTGTGTGCCCTAGTATCTCCTGGCTCAATTTTTGAATGTTTCACCACTGTGATTTTATTAGATATTCCTTTGTTTCGTGTCGACAATATCTTGCCCGCTCATTACTTTGCCACATGTACCTACTGTGTTTTTGGTTGCATTCCTGAATTGTACAGGAGACAACGAATGGGCTATAGTAGTTTATGGGGAGAACCCACAAACAGCCGCGTCGCCATATCCCCACCTAACTAGTTTTGTGGTTGTATTGACCAGGAAAACGAAGGTCGATAAATATTAGTTTATTTTTAACCGGCTTCATTAACCGGCTTCAAAAAGAAGGTTCTCTATTAGACGTGTATGTATGTAATATTAATAAAAATGCGTAATATTAATATATGTTAGTTTATGTGGGCTTCTAAACAAATTTACCAAATTTTATGAGTGTATGTATGTATGTATGTAGGTTTGCCCGCGGATTTCTTAGAAACTACAGGTCCGATTTCTAAAATTATTTTTGTAATAGTTAGAGTATTTTTCAACTTACGGTAGAGTACAAGTTTCATCAAAATCGGTCCAGTATTTTAAGAGATATAAACTTTTTATGTTTTCAGTAAGTTACTGTAACGTAGACGTTCGAGTTGCGTGATAGAGCTGATACCTATTTTGCTAAAATAAAAGACACTAAAAAGTGTTAAATAAACTATTTAAAAAAAATAAAAACCGACTTCAAAGTAAATTATCTAAAAAGCATAAAATAACGAAAATATATTGAAGTCGGTGTCAGTGCTAGTCTTAGTTAACATGATGTGCTAGTCTTAGTTAACATGATGTGCTAGCACCGACTTCAATATATTTTCGTTATTTTGTGCTTTTTTAGATAAGTAATATACTTTAAAGTCGGCTTTTACTTTTTTTTTAATAGTTTATAAGCGAGTGCTTACCTTAGAAACAAGGTGCGCAGGTTCGAACCCCGGCTCGCACCTCTGAGTTTTAATCATGTGTGCGAATCGTCTTTGTGCGATTGTTACTAGCTTTCGAATGACGTGTGAAGTCGCCAACCCGCACCTGGCCAGCCTGGTGGACTCCATAGTCCATTTTACTTGGCTTAGGTCATCCTAAGCCCCTTTATCTTGAACGGAGGCCGTGCCCAACAAAAATAAGGGCTGTAAAAAAATTAATACATAGGCAGGGAAATTAATAATCTATACAACAACTGATTAATAACATTATGATATGGGGCAAGAATTAATCGATTTGTAACATGTTCCAGAATATTTGGGTCAAGTAGGTACGTAGCTTGTTAGATGTCTTGACTGACAGATGAATGGCACAAACAAGATTATAGCGTTTTACGTAACAGTACAAATGTCTTCAAGATCAGCTGAAACACTCACAAAGGGTCTCTTATAAATGTACAGCGCCTACTTATTCAGGACTTTTCAACGCGAATCGTGTTTATTTATTCAGACATTATAAATTCACAAAGATAAAAATAATGTAATGAGAAACAGTTTTTAGAAATCCATATCTAAAAAAAGACTACGGAAATTCTTTTAACCGATTTCAAAAAAGGTGGAGGGTGTCTATTTATATTTTCACGCATTTCCGGACGTAGAGACAATCTAGTTTATTTTTTTATAATTAAAATTTGTCGCCTCCGGGTCATTAGTATGGGTCGTCAATTGACTACGAAATACAAAGTATCGTGTTGATTCTTAAATGTAGGGTAGATGTCATTTCACAAATTGTAATGGAGAGGGAAACTAACTAACGTTGGGCTTTATAAGAAGTGTTCCGAGCGCGGAGAGGTCAGTCTGTTTGTGGCAGTCGGTCTGAGGCAGTCTATCTGGGGTAGTCTGCTTGAGTCAGTCGAGTCGTTATGTCGTGACAGTGAGTCGGTCTATTGTGATATGTCTGGATGAGTGGGACTAGTTCCTGATGTAGCTTGAAGGTCGGAATAGGAAGCTGGTCGGTCAGGGTTGGCTATGAGGGGATATGGTGGAGGCCAATCGTTAGGTAGGTAGGGCTTCGAGGCCCTACTCTAATCAGGATCTGGTGGTATCCTTGGTGACGCAAGGGTCATTCAAGTAAGGTTTTGTAAGAGTTCCTTCTGGGTGCTAGAAAGTGTGTTGCGTATTGAAGAGATGAGTGACTGGGTGAAGTTGCGCTGCCGTTCAGTTTGTTCTTGTTCGTTATGTACCTTAGCCATGATCCTACAAATTATTGTTTTTGATTCAATAAGCATTTAAGTTGTTGTGTTGTGTTTATCAAAATATACTTTGTTGGAAGGTAATGATTAATTACCGATTTCAGTGTGAATCATTACCAGCCGATAGACGTCCACTGCTAAACAAAGGCTCCCTTAGAAGGGAGGGGTTGCCATAATCCCCACGCTTGGCAGGCGGCTTGGGGATCAGTGTGAATGCGGCAGTTTTTTTTCAACAGTCCTCGTTTTTGTCCCACTGTTGGGCACTGCCCTCAAGATGAAGGGACTAAGGCCAAAATCCACCACGCTGGCCATATTATGTGGGTTGGCGCACTTCACGCGTCATTCGAAAACTAGTTACGTTTTCACAGACATGCAGGTTTCCTCATGACGATTTCCTTTAACAATCTCACAAAGACGATTCGCACATGATTCATTAAAAAAAACAGAGGTGCGAGCCGGGGTTCGAACCTATGCACCTTGTATCCAAGGCAAGCGCTCGCCCGCTGAGCTGTCACTGCTTGCGGCAATTGTTTAACTTACTGAAATAAAAAAAAAAAGATGAAACGTTATCAGACCAATCTCAAACCAACCGAGATTTTAGCGGTCACGAAGGACACCAGAAGCAAGCGTCGACATTTTATATCCCTTTTTTGTTTATAAAACATTCGGCTAGATTAGATTGGGAGACCCGGCTATAAAGTGGATCGTAAAATCTATTATAGTGGTGCAGATAAAGTGGTCCATAAATGTTACTGCTTAACTGCATGGACAGTAAAAGTGGGGCGGAGCTTACCCTACTTACTAGCGGTAGGTCCTAGGAACCGTTCAGGTAGGTACCATCGCTGCTTCAGATATTCTGTTGCCAAGCAGCATGAATACTACACTGTATTCTGGTGTACAGTCCAGTGAGGAACAAATACACAAAGTTGTTGCTCTCCCCGGGATCTGAACCCGCGATCTCCGGTTTGCAAAGCAAGCGGTTTTCCGCTGAACAATGGAGGCTGCCCCAGGGTATAATAATTATTATTGTGCTCGCAGCGACCAGCACAATGAATTTTCACAAAGAACTGGAAACAATGTTAGTCTGTGTGTGGAAGTTTGAGAGGATAGGACAATAAAATCATCACCATAATCATCACCAACCGAAGGACGATCACTGCTGAACATAGGCTTCTCCCTTGGAACGCCACAATGAACGACAATTGGCAATAAAATCACAAAGCTGAAGAATTCGTAAACATTTCTAAGGGAAAACAAGAAGACGGGTAGCAGCGTCTTTATATTGGATTACCTACCACATACACTGTGATCCCTACTACATAATATCATAAAACAAAGTCCTCCGACGCGTCTATCTGTCTTTAAGTTCGCTTTAAACTCAAAAACTACTGAACGGATTTACATGCGGTTTTCACCAATAGATAGATAGAGTGATTTATTAGGAAGGTTTAGATATATAATTTGTCAAGGTTATGTGTAAATTGGTTAAAATATAACGATAATTGTTGGAAGTGTCGAAAAAAGCGCGGGCGAAGCTCTGCGCGGGTCAGCTAGTACTTATATAATGGTTACTTCAATAATTCCATTGATGTGCATTCCATTTGCAAGGAGGAAGCTATAAATTGATTCGATTTTACGATGCTCTTTAATTGACCTTTAAGCATCAGCTGTTGTGATTGCGAGCATTTCAAGAACCGGCAGTGACGCGACCAGTTATAGAGCTGACTCAAGCTTCGGGTGTTTCCCAGAAATTTGGTAATTTCCGCCATTCACAGCGTTAATCGAAAACAGATTTTTCTGGGAAATTACTTCCGAGATTGGATTTTCCTGTAAATAGCAATATAAATAAAAACAGGAGCCCCCTCCACCCCTTGTTTATGAGAATCTCGCATGTTTGACTAGGTAATTATTACTTGGAAGTACATTTCTTGTGCAAGCTTCGCAGTGCCAGATATTCCGCCAAGCAGCAGCGTATAAACATTGCTGTGTTCCGGTGTGAAGGGCACTGTAGCTGGTGAAATTGCCGGACAGAAGAGCTAAATAACTAATGTCTTGGGTGACGAGCGGTAGTGCAATGTAGCTGTTCAGCATATCTATTCACTAGGTAAGAAAAAAAAACCATAACAAAGATTTGAAAAAAACCGTCCATGGTTGTTTTTATGAACGGCAAAAATCTGCCTGCCAAGAGGCAGGTGGGTATGACACTCGCCGTTTGAAAGTCTGAGGGCCTTTTGCACCAGCACAGAGATCCGTGGGGTATACACCCACAGACGTGAAAAGGCTAACCGAAAGGCGAGAAGCCGCTGGTGGGACTCAGAAGAGTGTGTACTCTTCTGAGTCCCGCCAGCAGCAGTTACGTACCCTGGGCCCGTAAGTACATACAGCGTAATGGGGACAACGTGGGGTTTTAGTCCGTAAGAGTGCGACACAACCCGCACTGCTAGCCCTGAGGGCCTAGACAAGATGCAATCGCTTCATAGCGAATCTATTTCTTCATTCCTTAACGGTGTCAATTCCCTACAATTTGTCACGTGATTTTTCGATGACTTATGTCATTCTCATACATTTTTATACTTTCTATTAGCGATATCGATTGTAGAATGTTACATTGTCTAGGGGGGGGCTGTAGAGCTGCGGGTATCTATTGGGAAATCCTCAACGTTAAATAGGTAGATTTACAACAACGTTGATGTCCGAACGATGTACTCAAAGTCTCTCGATAACACCGATAAACGCCTCCGGGGAGGATTTATTAGGTACAAACCACCCCCATGGAGACTGGGTGCCTTGTTATGTTTCCTCCTCGATGTCAATAGAGGTACAGTAAAAGACAGTTTCACATACATTATTGAAAAATTGGGTTTTCAGAGGTTGACCTTTGACCTATCCTCCCTCCCTCGCGGCTTTCAACTCGGCATATCTTTCAACGGACTGATTTCGTGGGTGGTCGATTTTATTGATTAATGGGCGTCCTTGCCAATGCTGTAAAATAAAAACAGTTGTAAATGCTATTAAGGGGTTGGCAGCAGTCCAGAACCGTTCATGCAGTTACTATTGGTACGGTTAAGGTTTGTTTATATTTTCGTTGACAAAAATTAAGGTTTGATTTTTCGCGGTGACGTAGATTGTTTTTGTTCTGTAGATATTTTTTTACCATTCATAGGCAAAGGCTTGCCAGTTTTCGCTGTTTTCAGAGGAGTCCAGTTCGACCATCTTTCTCCTCTTGGAATTCTGTTCCATTCTCTTGTTGGTGGCGATTATTTGGGCCCGGTAACCACTGGAACCCACTTCAACCCAGTTGGATTGTGTTTGCCCTAGCCCTAAGTCTGTCGCTAACATATCGAAGAGTTCCTCAAGCTACGCCGCGATTACGCCAGCTTGGAACTATACAAAATCATATGGTGCAGGGTAGGCTCTCTTGCAAGAGCGCCACATAGTATGACTCGTTTTCATCTTCACAGAATCTGCAAGTATCTATGGTACAAAGCCTCATTCTGTGTTAATACTTGTTGGTACCAAAGTGGCCCGCGAATCCTCATGGCCAAGCCTCTGCCGACAAGCTACAGTGTGTAACATTATACTGGACACAAGAGACTTACTGCCGCACTCACAAACCTCAATTAACTTTAATTCTAATTAACTCACTTTTTAAAATCTATTTATTTCGACTGTCGGAGCCATTTATGATTAATTTCGACTATTGAATACGAGATAATTGTTATCTCTACTTACTATCTGCGTGTTATGTATTAATTGGCTTCGATTATACCTATACCTATATCTTTCTTTAATTAACATTTTACTCATTATTATTATTTATCTATCTATACTTATCTATTAACAATGTTAGCTACAGTTAATTTTGAAAGTTGATTCAAATATCCATACGGATATAGGATGTCAGTGAGCTTACCTTTACCGCGTAGGAAATGATATTTGAATCAACTTTCAAAATTAACTGTAGCTAACATTGTTAATGTAAATTAGTTAATCGATAGTACATTACATTTTTTTATTTAACCTAGTGAAGAGACAAGCAAGATAAACATCAGCTTAGCACCAGTCCTCGTCACCCAAGAATTTAGTTATTAACTGCCAAACCTACAAATGTCAATTAAAGTTAGTGATTATTAATCCATTTTTTTAAATCGGGTTATTTCGACAATCGAGAAGAAGAAGAAAAATATTTATTTTGACACACACAAGACATGGTAATGAACACACAGCTAATACAAGAAGAAACATACAGTAACGAGAAAGGGGAAAAAAAGAAAGAATTACAATGACATAAAAGTAAGAACAATAACATTAATCATTACCAAGTTGTGCGATGGCAAAAATGGCTCCAATCTCAGCTTATTGCTGCAGCCACAATAAGGTGCTGCAGCGCTTGTTTTCAGAAAGGACCAGATAAGTGATGTCACGGAAGAAAAATACTTTTATTATATACTAGCTGACCCACGCAGCTCCGCATGCGCTATTTTTACGTTAACTAAACTTTTAATAACAGACATTCGCATCGAATACATAACCTCTTTTTTTATAGTCGGGTAACAACTGGGACCCACTTTTTACTTGCTCTCCGAAGCACGGACCCGTTTAGTTCAAATGGCGTTAAACGGTCACCCATCTATTTAATGACCTTACCTAACGTTGCTTAACCCGATCGATTACAAAACCTTGATAACAACTCTCTATGAGTGTTCCCTTACTAATATTTATTATATTATAAAGAAAAATTGATACAATCTGACCAAGCGTATAACCAAGTACCCATTTTGACTTTAATCCCCTCTCCCAAAAGAACCGTGCTAGATTACGGGATAAAAAGTATCCTATATCCTACCTCGTAGTAAGATCTCAAATCATGCCAAGTTTTATTTGAATCCATTCAGTAGTTTCGGCGTGATGCTCAGCCGTGATACAGACAGACAGACAGACAGACAGACAAAAATTTAAAAAAATACATTTTCGGCCTCAGTATCGGTTATAGAATGCCCTCCAAATATAATAATAATAAGATAATACTATCTTTATAGCAAGAGAATAAAACGAGACTTATATAGTACAAGTCGTTTTATCAACGCCTGTTAAATTTATTACGGCAATACACATGCTAGCAGTTTGCGTTTTATTTATTCGAAGGCGTTTATTGCTAGCTAATACAGCGCGTGATGCAAATTGTATACGTTTTTAATTAGAAATGGATAGGTACCTACTTATCTCATTATTAGTGATGTAGGACGGGTCTCTTGGTGTCAGGCGCGGTCGCAGCCCACGATTTGGGGAGGGGTGGGGGTCACATTTGACGGTCCCGTTTGGTCTTGTACCCAGAGTAGGTGAAAGTTAATTGCTACCCAATTTTGCCTTATACGAATATGGATTTGGGGGGGGGGGGGGACATGACCCCTACGACCCCCCTCTCGGACTGCCACTGCTTGGTGTAGTGTTTAGACATCCTGTCAGCTACCCAAAATGTCATGGGTTCGATTCCCAATGCACATTGACAGGCCTGGTGGTTCAGTGGTTAGTAAAGTCTTCTACTTCGGTCCGAGTGACTGGAGTGAGGGTTTCGGTGGGAGGGAGTGAAGTCCTACGCTCGACTTCCCTAACCACTGGGTTGGATCGACGGGTTTGGAGTTGGGAGAGCACTGACTCTATATGTAGTCAGCGAGAATCAACACTAGGGATTCCCAAACTATTTTTGGGCAAGAGATCCTTTTCAAAAATGAACTGATACATACATGATAACATCCTATAGTTACTTTCCTATTTATACAAAATACTTACCAATTTAAAAACTTTGCGGTTGATTAAGTGACGTCATTTTCTCATCAAAAGTTAATAAAATAAATAGGCATAAAAGTACTTCACTAATACTAGCTGAACCGCGCAGCTCCGTCCGCGACCTTCCTCTTGAATCATTCTATATATTGGTGAAAACCGTCACGTAAAATCCGTTTCGTAGTTTAAAAGATCTAAGAGTACAAACAGCGGGAGTGACTTTGTTCTATAAAGAAAAGAAGATTATTCTTATAACAAGTAGGTAACACTGGTTATCCAGTAGACATCTTGAAAGTTTCAAATAAGAACTTGTGTTAATTAATAGGGGTCGATTTTTACAACTCGTCGACCCCCAAAATCAGTTTTCGTTTATGTAGACCCCTAGGAAACATTTTGGGAATCCCTGATCTACACTATAGCATAAGAAATCAGTTAAGACAGTTTAAACTTTCAACGGCAACGTTTTAACATCGGCCAATGCGTCATTCTACGTTTTTGTATGCAGGACACGCGACAGATGTGTCAGTGTTTAATGCACTTATTTATAGTACTACCTTGGTGGTCGCATTTGTGGATGAACAGTAAGACTAAGTGGTGAGGAGAAATATAATGCAACTAAATAAACATTCTTTTTCCATTGGGGTAGTACTAAACCATGAGACGATCATCATCATCAGCCGGAAGACGTCCACTGCTGAACATAGGCCTTTCGAACGCCACAGTTAACGAAAATTGGCTATTTGCATCCACCGGTTACCTGCGACGCGCACAATGTCGTCTGTCCACCTAGTGGGAGGCCTACCTACGCTGCGTCTTCCGGTTCGTGGTCGCCACTCGAGAACCTTTCTTCCCCAGCGGTTATCGGTTCACCGAGCGATGTGGCCTGCCCATTGCCACTTCAACTTGCAGATTTTAAGAGCTATGTCGGTGACTTTGGTTCTTCGGCGAATCTCCTCATTCCGGATTCTGTCGCGCAAAGAAACTCCGAGCATAGCGCTCTCCATAGCTCGTTGTGTGACTCTGAGCTTATCTAGAAGGCCAACAGTTAGGGACCACGCCTCAGTACCATATGTCATCACTGGCAACATCACACATCATGAGACGATCATAGCCAGTTCTAATCACTGTTTGGTAAAAATATCAGTTGGTTAAGCAACGAGAGGCAAGGTCTATTCTTAGATGGGTAACCGTTTAGTGGCACTTGAACTTAGCGTCTCCGTGCTGCGGAGGTACGTAAAAAATCGATCCCGGTTGTTGACATTTAGGCAGCATTCATTAAGCCAAATCAAGGCTTTTTCCTCCTCTCTCAGGGAAACCAATGGATACTAGTGGTAAGATCGCCATCGAAAAGTCTTTGCTTGTGGCGGCTTCGTGTGGCGGGTCATCCCCTTCCCTCCAATATGGTTGAGGGGAGTGATGGCTGCTGCTCGAGTCAACTCGTGCGCGGGTGCTGCTTGGTCTGGACTGGTCCGACTACTATCCCTTTGGCATTTTAGTTTGTTGTATTTTCGTCGTATCTTTTATTTTATTTGATATTTTTAACGGCAGGACACACTGTCGCTGGTGCTGATCTAATTGTAAAAAGACAAACTTTGTTTTTAAAAAAAATGTGAAAAAATTACAAGCCCGCTGAGTTTCTTGCGGGATCTTCTCAGTTGAGGCCGCGTTGTGAACCGGTGGTAGCTTTTAAAAAATTTACCGTTCAAAAGTGCTAGCGCCTATTTGAAATAAAAATTTTGAATTTTGAATTTTAGATGTCAACCAGGGTATGTGGGATTCTCACCCATCAAACCATCGGGAGCGCATTATAATCTCATGGAGCTCACGAGACGGGGGTCGCAACCCCGCCGCCTTCCTTCTCGGAGTCGCCGCCGTACTCGAACACCCTAAACGTCCAGCGACTCCACAGAAGTCAGGGACCTAAGGGCAGCTTGACCAAATCTGACACCAGGTTGTCAAAATGTATATAAATTGATACAGCAAGCCTAAGGGTGCCTGTCCACCGGAGCGGAGCGAGGCAGTGGAGCGGAGATTAACCAATAAGATTGCACAAAATCTCCGCTCCAAAATCTTATAGAATCTTATTGAAATCAAAATCAAATCAAATAAATTTATTCGTCGGGCACTGTGCATGCACTAAATGTTACAAACTTAACCTAAACTATATCTATACATTGTGCGCATGCCACCGCACTCGACGAAAAAGGCACCACTCAGCATGATGCTGGGACACGAAGTGCTCCCAGCGCTGGTTTTCAGTGACACCTTTCTCGGAGATTGCCTTGGACATCTTAGGTACAATACTTAGAAAAATTACAATATGGGTACATATTTATCGCACACTAAATAACATATTAATTATAAAAATATTACGTAATAATTATAATATTAAATATACAATTGAGCACGAGGTCGAGGTGCGGGGCGCAGGGCACCGACATGCCTGTGCCCAAGCCGCGCCCCCCGCTCCCTCTAGTCTCGCGTCGCATCCAACTCGTTGCATCACAAATCTCACATTGACGAGTGAATTTGCCACGGTGCTCAATAAATATACCTACTACTACAAATTAAAGATAAAGGTGTACTACGAAGTAATAATCAATGATAGGCTGAGCTGAGCAACATACAGTGTTAGGTACTATGCTGGACAACGCAGTATTAAACAATTAATGCAAAAAAGAATTTGCGAAGTCAATAATAATAATTTGGTTAATATTTCTCCGTTTCTCCGCTCCGCTGTCTCGCTCCGCTGTCTCGCTCCGCTCCGGTGGACAGGCAGCCTTAATCTATGTCTAATAACTTATTAGGCGGACTCTCTCACAAGGAAAGGAAATCCTGTACATGGGTATTGAACATTGGAGGAATCCATGCAGTATGCGTGCAATAGTTCATAGCGCAGCGAACACTACGATGGGTAAACACAGGACGAGGTAACCGACCGATGTGCATCGTCATTGAAAATAATGACACCATATATTAAGTAAGGATATTTCGAATCCGCTTAACAGCAAATTATTTTGCTATCGAAGTCGCAAACCAGCATGCTGCCAAACGAATAGTAATAATAATAAGTTCAAGGACAATCTACACGTGGTCTTCTGATCCCAAACAAGGCAGAGCCTGTACTATGGTAAACAATTATATACTTTTTGAGCATTGATTTCTAGTCGCTAGCCCTGCGAAAAGAGTCTTAGTGAGAATGCCTACTCGCCCAAAATTTTGAACAGTCTGTCTAAAGATACCATTATTGAAACAGGGTCTTTTTCCTTCCTAACATTAGCTGCAATCGCCGTTAAGCACGGGTTGACATTAGTTAAAAATCATGCAATACAATAGCAACAAATGTGTTTTTTACATTATTTTTTCATGTCGACTCTAAAACGACAAAGTTAGTCACTTCGTAGAATTAAATTTGGTCAATCAGTAAGATCTTCTAGGATTGCAGATTGTCTGATGGTTGTTCGCTATTTATTTTGATTTACATTTCATTATTTATATGATATTCCCAATAAATATTCCTCAATATTTTCGTCTTAATTTCAGCTGTTTCTCGGTATTGAGAATTCTCGGTATCGGTATTTTAGAAAACTTATACTATCCAATACTACCCAATAGCATACACGTAGCGCACAAAAATAAGTTTACTTGCGGGGTATTTGACCTATCCATATCTTTTTGCTAGCTGCTGAGAAAACTCGATCTTGCACCACCAATAGTAATTTACAGTAAAAGGTATTGCTATTTTTCGTGTTACACAAAATCTGCAGTGTTTCTATTTTATTTTATGATACTAATCTTTCGGTAACAGATATTAAAGTTGCATTCCGTCTAGCATTTTATCTAGATATTTCATTATAATGATAATACATTCGTATACAGAAAATAGTAAAGGTAGTTAGCTAGTTAGTAAGAGGAAACCGAGGAAATGAGCCAAAAACAATAATAACTACACTGCATTGCCTGCCGGTCGTCAGCCGAGAATTTGTCGAAATTCCCCTAAATCAGCAACAGTGGAGAACGCACACTGCTGACAGTCGGCACATAATTTACGAAATTGATATTTTTCACCCTGTATATAATTATTTTCCCAAACAGAACTATCCTCTAAAGAACACAACATGGTCACCCCAGTCCCATTGCCATTGGTGCGCGGGGGCACGCACACATTGTATGGTAATACATTCGCGTGATCCACTCCGTTCGCATTCGGGATCGTTCGATCGTTTCCGTGTTAAGGAAGCTACGATGTAAGGGACATGCCGTGGATTAGACTGACAACGTGAAGATATTTATCAGTTTAGATAGAGCATAGCCGTTAATAATATGAATGAAAAATAATAACCAACTTCAAAGAAAATAATCTACAAAGCTGATAGCTAGTATTAGAAGCTAGTATTAACATGCAAAGCATTACGGGCATGACGGGCCTGTTGGTATAGTGGTACACCCTGGCTGCTACCCGATAGGTCGTGGGTTCGATTCCCGCCAAGTGTCTGGTGTTATTTATCTATTTAAGTAAGTATTTACAAAAAAAAAGTATATAAGTATTAGTATCAGTTGTCTGGTTTCCTTAGTTCAGGCTCTGCCTAGCTTGGGATCAGATGACCATGTGTGGAATTGTCCCAGATTATATTATATTGTTATTTTTTCTAAATATAGTTCATTCGTGTATAGTTGATCATCAATGATTGGCCACTACTATCATTTCGGTTCCGGAGGACATTATTATTATACAAATTAGCTATATCCATAAACATCGTTATAAAAACATCATTATGTAAACTCGAATATTATAAATCAACAACTTAATTGCGTTTGAAAATTTCCAAATATTTTCTAACATAAATTAGTTTGTTAATAAATTGGCTATTTATATTCTTCGCCTATAATTGAACATAAAAGGTGCCGTTCGAAGTCAGAATAGATAACAACAATATACAATAAATTAATTGCAAGGGGAAAGGTGGAGATACAATTAGCATACGTTACAGAATTATGCTTATCTAAGACTGGAGATTCAAATTAATGACGAATTTTGAGAAAGTTTTTAATAAATCTACAGTGATTTAGTGCGAAATTAGAAGAATTAATAATAAAATTATATTTTTTTAAATAAAATGTTTACATATTGCGCAAATCTTATATTAATACATATATCACAAAAATATTGTATGTAGGTGGTTTATTTGCACAAATCTGGTTTTTAACTGCTACAAACATTCTTCTGGAAAGGTATCTGATTTATCTTTATCTTTTAGGTTATCTTATGTACGATTGCAAAAGAAATGCAATATCTTGCACAGTCGCACACAGATAGCGCTTAGATAAGTTTAGCAAATGTTGTTGCAAATACTAACTGGGTGACTGTAATAGGATCACAGATTTAAAACGCATCACTTAAAATTATTATTACTTTTGAAGAAACTGACAGATCTAATAGTCAAAAGACTGGACGCATGTAATCTAGGATAGATCACAGCTTTTGCAAGTAAGCACTTTTAAGTTAGGTATCTCGTGCAAAACATCTGAACACAAAAGTGAACGCGAATATTATTAAGACTGGATGAGGAGAATGTCGTGTAGGTTTGATGATATAGTTTAATCCAGTTTTGGTAGACATCATCATTATCAGTTGGAAGACGTCCACTAGTGAACAAATACCTTCCCTTCAGAACCCATAATGAAGACAGTTAGTCCTTTGCATCCATCGGTTGCCTGTGATTTTTACAATATCCACTCGAGAACCTTTCTTCCCGATCGGTTATCAGTTCTTCGAGTGGTTTGGCCTGCCTTTCTGTCTATTACTTAATTTAAAACAAGAAATTATTAAGTATATTTAAGAAACGCCTCAGTTCACTTCTGCTGGAGAAATGTTAATACTCCATAGCAGACTTTTTGAACGATAGATTTGTAAGTTTATAATAAGTTGTATTGAAATTTTGCATGCCACTAGGTAGATCGTATATAGATACCTACTATAACTACCTTATAACCATCTTATGTTACTACCTGCGATCTGTGCAAATAAAGTGAATTTGAATTTGAATTCAAAAGTAACAGGTATGTACCAAAAATATTTGATACTTACTCTAATGTCATGGTATTTCCATAGCTCAAAGTACAAACATATTATTCGTCGAATAATTCTCATTTCAGTGGTTTTACATTCACAAGTAATATTTTTTGCAAACAACTTTCTATTGTAGATTCGCTACTCGGAACTTAATTAATTTAATTTATCTATCTCTTATTTAATCAGACGCAATTTGTTATAATTAATGGGAGTGAGCCTTACGTTTTAAGTTCCGATTTAAATGTCTGACTGTTTTCTATGATTAGGGTTGCCATTTTCAATTTTATTTTTAAGAGATACATATTATTAATTTCTCTAGTACTGGCTATCGATTTATTTTGGCAGCATGTTGTTCATGTATTTAAAAGTGAGCCATTATGGATTACCGACTCAATAACTACATATCGCATACGAGTACATTGTCAACTAGGCGCGTCAGTAAAAACCACTTTGAATTACCAACCTTTTTATGCTGCCGCGTTAACGGTCACATATACAGCGGGGGTGTTTTATGACTGCATAATAATGTTGTAATCGCCTTCTTATTTGGTTTGGAGTATAATTGCTATTATGTACATAACTAATAATTCACTTAAGTTTAAATATGTTACATATTTCACATTATCCTGGGTCAATCGAGTTCAACACTGATATCTGATCCCAAACTAGGCAGAGCCTGTACTATGTCAACCAGACAACTGATAGAAACACTTATATAATCTCTCAACGATAAATAACACCCAGATCCAGTGGAAATCGAATCCATGACCTATTGGGTAGCCACCAGCATGTTCCACTACGGGCCCGAAGAATATTAAAAAAAGGAGCAATTTGATATAAAAACTACACATTTACAGTCAGTTTTAATAATTTGGTTTATAAAGCTACTCACTCACTGACCAAGAAAATGGCCAACTCTCTGGGGTCACACCTGAGATCCCCAATCTTTTACTCTAAAACTTTAAAAAATATGTTTACCTGCTATAAAAATGTGTAATCTATATTTTATCCTGCACATAGAGCTTTAAATTATGGTTACACTAACAATATTGCGCAATACTTTCTCGGAGTCTTTTCGCGTATTAAGTAACAGTAGTTTATTAATTGCGAATTGATTAATTATATTCAAATTTAATTAAGCTTAATTAAAACATGTTTTTAATTAGGTACATATATAAATCACTATGTTCACATACACGACTGTTAGCCTTCTTTCAGACTACCTTTTTTACGTAATATATTTCGTACGACTTCTATCAATATATGTAATGAAAATAATTAGCTATTTAATCGATTGAGCCGCGGCGTCGATGAAGTTGCTATGGTGACGAGGCCTGACGAACAAAAAATAACAACTACTGTTGTGTGGAAACATTGAAGAAATACACAGAAGAATAGCAACATCATGGAAGAAATTTTGGGCCAACAAAGAAATATTAAATCTCAGCTCCCTTTGAAAACAAAGAAAATAGTTATGGATTCAACAATACTACCATGCCTCACTTATGGTTGCCAAACTTGGACGTTTGACCACAAAACAAAAAACAAAATCCAGACTGCACAGAGAGCAATGGAAAGATCTTGTATGGGTATAAGACTGAGTGACAAAGTAAGAAATACTGATTTACGTAACAAAACAAACTTTACCGATGCATTGGTCTTTTCACGTCGCTTAAAGTGGAAATGGGCCTATTACATCGCTAGAAATAATGACAACAGGTGGACAACAATGGTTACAACACAGTGGAAAGGGCCACAAGGACATAGAGTCAGAGGCCGGCCATACGCTAGGTGGAGAGACGAGATTGTAGAGTCTGCGGGAACAAAGTCAAAGTCAAGTCAAAGTTATAATAATATTAATTTTTAAATGTATATATTTTTTATAGATATTTATATTTGAAAATGTAAAGAATTTAAGAAATTGAAATAAATGGTATAATAATAATATCTTGGGACCATCCACACACGGTCATCCGATCCCAAACTAGGCAGAGCCTGTACTATGGAATCCAGACAACTGATACTAATACTTATATACTTTTTTTTTGTAAATACATACTTAAATAGATAAACAACACCCTGATACTTGGGGCGGGAATGGAACCCACGACCCATCGGTTAGCAGGCAGGGTGTCTGGCCACTAGACCAACGGGCCCGTCAAAGTCATTTTTTTTTATTTCAAATAGTCTTGACGCTAGCACTTTTGAATGGTCATTTTTTTTAAAAGCTACCACAGGCTCACAACGCGGCCTCAACTGAGAAGATCCGGCAAGAAACTCAGCGGGCTTGTAATTTTTTCACTTTTTTTAAACATTGTTTTGTTACAAATGAATCGACATTAGCGATAGTGTGTCCTGCCGTTCGAAACATAAAGCAAGGGAGAAAAGAATAAAACAATAAATTACAACAAACTAAAAGGCCAAAGAGATAGTAGTAAATCGTATTTAGCAAATTATTATGTAATATAAACTAATTTCTCTTTTTAACAAACTTCAAAAAAGGAGGAGGTTCTCAATTCGTCTGTATATATATTTTTTTCTATGTATGTTCGCGCATAACTCTGGCAATTATGAACCGATTTGAAAAAATCGTTCTTCCATCCATTCTTTAATCCGTTAACATAAAAAAATTATTGCTTACGAATAAGTAGTTCCTGAAAAAACAAGAATGGTGACTGCGCAGGAGAACTGCAGGAATGCAGTTCTCCTGCGCAGTCACCTCAGAATATAGATGACATTATGTCGCTTTTTACGGACAAAAATGGTCATAACTCTGGCAAATATTTACCAATTTCAATGATTCTTTTTTTATTCGAAATAAAAAACCACTGTAATGAATCTGTATAAATTTTATCACAACCGGCTAAGAACTTACTGGAGGACCATGAACGATGTGGGGGAATTAATCTGGTAAAAACCATAAAACTGATGTTCTTCATTACATTACTCTGACAAATATAAACCGATTTCGATAATTCTTTTTTTATTCGAAAGAGTAAACTACTATGATGATTCCATGCAAATTTCATTACGACCGGATATTTTTTTCAGAAGAAACATGAAATATGTAAAACTATGTAGACGATAATGTGATCATAATCTACCTAGATCATTTTACCGTCTTCGATGGTTCAATCATTATTTATGAAAATATCACTAAAAAGTTTAAAATAAAATCTTTTTTTAAAAAAAATTAATCGACTTCAATATCACTGAAAAGTATAAAATCTTAGTATAAAATAGTATAAATATTATTGAAGTTGGTGCCAAATATACACAGCAGGTACGCTAAAACCAACTTCTATAATATTTAAATTATTTTATACTTTTCAGTGATATTGATGTCGGTTCAAATTTTTTTTTAAAGATTTTATTAATGAATAATCTCATAATATTATACATAAAGTAGTGTCTGTCTACTAAACTGTCAATGTAATTTTTTGTTAGGTATTATTTTTTATTTATTTTTTAGCTTATGGTATGGAATTAATAAAAGCTTTTTTATTTTATTTACTACTGTTTTGTTTCTGTTATCCGGTTTCTATACCGTTAATAGCTTTAGTACCTTTGGGGTCATATATGACCATATTGTGTCCACAAGGAAAGAGTTTATTATCAGTAAGGGAAAGTCGGGTAGGTAGGTAGGTAGTCGCAGTGTCAGATTATTCTACTACCAAGCAGTAGGTAATGTGCCAAAAATAAATATATACTTAGCTTTCATTTGTAACTTTATCCTAAGCAAATCGATAGCATCAGACAGACAGACAAAGTCGCACCCCGTATGCGTATGGAACACTAAAAAAGAACTGTTAAATATATTTTTCATGTCACACCCAAGTCACGGTGTATCAAATTACAAGTTAATTTTTTTATGAATTTATGGTCATCTGTTGAATAAATAGTTTTTGCCGATACTAATTTGATATTCTGCCAATAATGCAAATAGTGAAATAAAACGCCATATTATGTAAATGTAATGGTCCCAAACTGGTTAGAAATTGTTTTTGAAATTTTTGTCCGTATTAGTTAAGGACATTAACTACTAAAACAATTTCCTAGTATATCCCTTAGAAGGGAGGTGTTGCCATAATCCGCATGTACAACTGTCTTAGGGTGTCTTAGGGATCGCAGTAAAAGTAGTGGGTAATCCAATAGAAATACGCTACAGCCCGTCTTCTTGTTTTCCCTAGTCACCTCTACCTAATGCCACCCAACCGGAGGAGATGGGTGCTTTTCTTACCCGGATACCCCACGGGGTAGCATAATTTAGTAACCTTTATTGTATGCCCGTGGCATAGTTTGATTTTTCTTCGATTTGATTTTTGGGAATGATAGACGCTGTTGGCCGCAGATGTGCATTACAGCTTCACGAACAAGAGGACGCGCGCGTTTATAGCACTCCAGCCTTAAGGGTACGGGGGAGCGACGAGCTCAAGGGCACCTCAGGGAAGCACGACCTCGGCTTGGGTTGTCACATGAGAGAGAGGGCTGATTCTACCACCGGTTCACAACGCGCCCCCACTGAGAAGAACCGGCAAGAAACTCAGTGAGGTGTTGCTCGTCATTGAGGTCGCAAGCGTACGACCCTTCGGCCTTCGGCGAGACCAGTGTCTGATAGAAAGATTTTTGTTCGTCTTTCGCGTCATCATATGCATTTTATGGTTTTTCCAACAGCTTGGTGACGAGATAAGCATCTGATGCATTGTGCTCGACCAGGTAAAAAAGTAACTCTATCTCTCACATTTAGTCAGGACGCACAGAGTGGGGATTCTGCGTGTCCAATGCGACCCCGAGGCAGACGACAACGTAGCTAGGTCAGGCGTAGCCGTCCGGCGACTCCGAGAAGGACGGCGGCGGGGTTTTGACCCTAATCCCCGTAAGCTACAATGCGCCCCCCGGCACCGGGCTCAAAGGCAAGGCACTGTGAGTGGCCCCTACGGTATTTTTTGACATTGTTGATTATCAGCCAGAAACTACGTGATATAACCCAAATTAAAATCTGTTTTGAGATAAACAAATGAAGTCTTATCATTACTTTGAAATTTCGATGACCCGTTTCGACTCCATCTATACTTATAATAAAACTGTAACAGGTCCAATTCTGTACATTGAAGATATTTTGAAAATTATATTTGGAGGGCATTCTATAACCGATACTGAGGCCGAAAATGTAATTTTTTTTATTTTTGTCTGTCTGTCTGTCTGTCTGTCTGTCTGTCTGTCTGTCTGTCTGTCTGTCTGTCTGTATCACGGCTGAGCATCACGCCGAAACTACTAAATGGATTCAAATGAAACTTGGCATGATTTGAGATCTTACTACGAGGTAGGACATAGGATACTTTTTATCCCGTAATCTAGCACGATTCTTTTGGGAGAGGGGATTAAAGTCAAAACGGGTAGTTGGTTATACGCTTGGTCCGATTTTATCAATTTTTCTTTATAATATAATAAATATTAGTAAGGGAACACTCATAGAGAGTTGTTATCAAGGTTTTGTAATCGATCTGGTTAAGCAACGTTAGGTAAGGTCATTAAAGAGATGGGTGACCGCTTAACGCCATTTGAACTAAACGGGTCCATGCTTTGGAGAGCAAGTAAAAAGTGGGTCCCAGTTTTTAACCGACTATAAAAAATGAGGTTATGTATTCGATGCCAATGTCTGTTATTCAAAGTTTAGTTAACATAAAAATAGCGCAGGCGGAGCTGCGTGGGTCAGCTAGTACTTAATAAAACTGTAACAGGTCCAATTCGGTATATTGAAGATATTTTGAAAATTATGTTTGGAGGGCATTCTATAACCGATACTAAAGCCAATAATGTATTTTTTTTATTTTTGTCTGTATGTCTGTCTGTATCTCGGCTGAGCATCACGCCGAAACTGCTAGATGGATTGAAACGAAACTTGGCATGATTTGAGTTAATACTCCGGGGTAGGACATAGGATACTTTTTATCCCGACATTCGGCACGGTTCCCTTGGGAGAGGGGACTAAAGTCAAAATGTGTACTTGGTTATACGCTTGCTCCGATTTTAACAATTTTTCATTATAATTATAATAAATATTTGTAAGGGAACACTCATAGACAGTTGTTGACAATGTTTGGAAATCGATCAGGTTAAGCAACGTTAGGTAAGGTCATTAAATAGATGGGTGACCGTTTAACGCCATTTGAACTAAACGTCTCCGTGCTTTGGAGGGCAAGTAAAAAGTGGGTCCAAGTTTTTAACCGACTTTAAAAAGGAGGTTTTGTATTCTATGCGAATGTATATTAGGATTGAAAGTTTAGTTAACGTAAACACAGCGCGGGCGGAGCTGCGTGGGTCAGCTAGTTAAAAATAAAATTAAAAGGAAAAATATATATTCTTTCATTTGCGATGAGGTTGGATAAGTAAGATCTAAAACTATTCCAAATTTCAAATTGATAGCGTCAGTGGTTCCTGAAATATATAGGTGTGACAGACAGACGAAGTCTCACCATAATTGTTCCTTTTTTACCTTTTAGGTATGGAACCCTAAAAATTACAATGAAATTATTGTCAACTGGATTTAAATGGCAGCCCTAACAAGCCCAATAAGCCAAGGTCGGTGTAAGTCAATGTACTTTCTAATCACCATATTGGCCGCAGTTTGGATGGTTTTAATATGTAAATAAAGGTAGCAATGATACATTATTAGGGAGGAGTTGATATTCACGTAAAGCCAATTGGTGTGTGATTATAAACATAATCAACTTTCCCTGTAAATTATTATCTACCGATGATGATGGCATGATTTTATAATGAGTACGAGAATTCAAATTTAATTGAGTACTGAGTACGTGCTAAACTTAGCGTTTAAACAAACGCCAGCACCGGTTGGCACCGACTTAAATATATTTTCGTTATGATTTCTGATATTTACGCGAATACTACATTGAAATGAAACTAAGTTTACGGATTATATCGCGGTTTATTTTTTACTAGCTGACCCACGCAGCTCCGCCTGCGCTATTTTTACGTTAACTAAATTTTTAATAACAGACATTCGCATCGAATACATAACCTCCTTTTTTATAGTCGGTTAAAAACTGGGACCCACTTTTTACTTGCTCTTCGAAGCACGGACCCGTTTAGTTCAAATGGCGTTAAACGGTCACCCATCTATTTAATGACCTTACCTAACGTTGCTTAACCCGATCGATTACAAAACCTTGATAACAACTCTCTATGAGTGTTCCCTTACTAATATTTATTATATTATAAAGAAAAATTGATAAAATCTGACCAAGCGTATAACCAAGTACCCATTTTGACTTTAATCCCCTCTCCCAAAAGAACCGTGCTAGATTACGGGATAAAAAGTATCCTATGTCCTACCTCTTAGTAAGATCTCAAATCATGCCAAGTTTCATTTGAATCTATTCAGTAGTTTCGGCGTGATGCGCAGCCGTGATACAGACAGACAGACAGACAGACAGACAGACAAAAATTTAAAATTTTACATTTTCGGCCTCAGTATCGGTTATAGAATACCCTACAAATATAATTTTCAAAATATCTTCAATGTACAGAATTGGACCTGTTACAGTTTTATTATAAGTATAGATTTTAATTACTCGAATACTTTACAGCATTCACGGTCACAGGTGGACTGAGGTGGTAGCTGTCCATACGTTATAGTTGTCTTAGGGTACCTGCAGGTCTTCTACTACGCAGAAAGAGCTTTCAGTATCTTGAGGTCTTGCAGTGGAATGCTTGTCTTTGGATTTGATTATATTTATGACAGGATCCCAAGCTGGTGGTAGCACCCAGCCATCTTCTCTATTGAAATTTGTCGGATAATTAAAATAAAAAATAAACCGCGATATAATCCGTAAACTTAGTTTCATTTCAATGTTTTCGTTATTTAAATCTTTAACGACTTTTTTAAGTCGTGTTTTTAATACTAGGTATGTGATACTTGATAATTAATTATTAGAAAATATTGCAGTGCAGTGGATGTATTCCAGTTGATGTTGATGAAATGAGAAAATATTACTACCTATTTGCACTTCAACTTATTTATTAGAGTATAATTTTATGTTTTAAAAAGGACGAAACCCTAATGCGTGTCATTATGTGTAAATATGCAATTATAACCTTTATTTGGTTTTATTAAGTTCTGTGTTGGTAATTAGATACAAAGAGAACTTGTTGGACGTGCATAAGGACAGCGAATGGCCTGGACTAGAATTGAAAATTCAATTTTTTTTAATGCAGTTGCATTTCTGCATATGGATTTCCTGGTAAAATTATGGCCTAGCAACTCAACTCGTTTGTAGTTCTATATTTTTAGGTAAATTTTATAAACGATAAACAAATGATTCTGTATCATTTGTTTATCGTTTATAAAATACAATGTAGTACGATAATCTGAGTTCACTTCAATGTTGGGTTCGGATATTAAAATATATCCATAACTGGCTGACCCACGCAGCTCCGCCCGCGCTGTGTCTACGTTAACTAAACTTTCAATCCTAATATACATTCGCATAGAATACAAAACCTCCTTTTTAAAGTCGGTTAAAAACTTGGACCCACTTTTTACTTGCCCTCCGAAGCACGGAGACGTTTAGTTCCAATGGCGTTAAACGGTCACCCATCTATTTAATGACCTTACCTAACGTTGCTTAACCTGATCGATTTCCAAACATTGTCAACAAACTATGAGTGTTCCCTTACAAATATTTATTATAATTATACTGAAAAATTGTTATAATCGGAGCAAGCGTATAACCAAGTACACATTTTGACTTTAGTCCCCTCTCCCAAGGGAACCGTGCCGAATGTCGGGATAAAAAGTATCCTATGTCCTACCTCGGAGTATTAACTCAAATCATGCCAAGTTTCGTTTCAATCCATCCAGCAGTTTCGGCGTGATGCTCAGTCGAGATACAGACAGACAGACAGACAGACAGACAAAAATAAAATACATTATTGGCTTTAGTAGGTATCGGTTATAGAATGCCCTCCAAACATAATTTTCAAAATATCTTCAATATACAGAATTGGACCTGTTACAGTTTTATTATAAGTATAGATAAGTATAAATTATAAAAGCATACCGACCCGACTGCGAACAAACAAAATGGATTTAAATTTCATTATACATACATAATACATTATACACGTGTATATATATTTCAACAACTGGTATCTTTAAGACCTTTCATTTAATACCCATATTGATGTTTTTTGGAAGTAAAAAAAATACGACTGACGGCCGCCATATTTTGATTTTTTTAAATCCCTCAACTGAGACGAATATAAAGAAATCGAAAAACTCGAAAAACCTAACCCTCCTTCTGGGGCAGTCGGGCAAAAAGTAGGTAATTAATAGATTTTTTTAACCTATGTTAAAACTTTTAAGGCCTCTATTATTTTCCCACAAACCGATGTTGTTGAATACGTTTTATAACTGTTTCCATCGATATATAATCGATGACTATTTCTAATATTTGGCAACTCTACTTATTTCCTTAGTCATTCCCGCCTTTTTGCCTATGGTATCAGTTTCGTTAAAAAAAAGTCAAACAGTCTTATTCTGAAATAGTTTATAAGAATATATTATTATTTTAAATTGGGTTAAAGTTTGCCATTGTACATTTTGTGTACTATAACATTACATATTTTATTTAGCTCTTTATCATTATAATTCAACATTTTGGATAAATCCTGATTCTTTTTTAACCGACTTCAAAAAAGGAGGTTCTGTATTCGACGCGTGTGTATGTAATATTAATAAAAATGCGCAATATTCATATATGTTAGTCTATGTGGGCTTCTAAACGAATTTACCAAATTTCACGAGTGTATGTATGTATGTGTGTATGTATGTATGTATGTATGTGTAGGTTTGTCCGCGGATTTCTCAGAAACTACAAGTCCGATTTCGAAAATTCTTTTTGCAATAGTTAAAGTATCTTTCAACTTAGGGTAGAGTACAAATTTCATCAAAATCGGTTCAGTAGTTTAAGAGATATAAACTTTTTATGTTTTCAGTAAGTTACTGTAATGTAGACGTTCGAGTTGCGTGATAGTGCTGATACCTATCTTGGTAAAATAAGTCACTAAAAAGTGTTAAATAAACTATTAAAAAAAACGACTTCAAAGTAAATTATCTAAAAAGCATAAAATAACGAAAATATTATTGAAGTTGGTGCAGAATATACACAGCAGGTACGCTAACACCAACTTCAATAATATTTTCGTTATTTTATGCTTTTTAGATAATTTACTTTGAAGTCAGTCTTTATTATTTTTTTAAATAGTTTATTTAAAAGTTATTAATGTGAGTTTACTCACCTAGTTTTTTTATCAGATTTTGTAATATCACTATAAATATTTACATAAATGCCATCTGTTAATGCAATCAAGAAGTTACGTATATTGTCATCTGAAAAAACAGCTCTTATAGCATACTTTGGATATGTTGAATCTATATTAAGATATGGAATAATAATATGGGGTAATTCTACAGACCGTGATAAGGTGTTTCTAACACAGAAAAAATGTGTCAGAGCTGTTTGTGGTGCTGGCCCACTTGATTCTTGTAGGCCTATATTTAAGAAATTAAATATTTTAACTTTAACTTGCCTGTATATCTTTGAAGTTACAGTATTTGTAAAAAAACATTATACATTTTTTCAATCCAAAAAAGACACTGCTATACCATACTTATCCAGGGATCCCACTAAATTAGTTATACCATTATGTAAAACCACTTTAAATAAAAACAATGTTTACCATATGTGCATAAAAATATTTAATAAATTACCAAAAACTCTAAGGGAGCTTCCACTTTTGTCATTTAAAGTACAATTACGAAAATGGTTAGTAAACAATTGTTTTTATTCAATAGATGAGTTTATGAAACACAAAAATACAGTGTAAAATGTAATTTAATTAATATTTAAACTCTATCTGGTTTTACCAGAACATATTTGCATGCCTTTGCAAGGCGGAATATGGAACAGCACTTTTTATTTACTGTACAACTTCTCTACCTGTATTCTACGCAAATAAATGATTCTTATTCTTATTCTTATTTTAATATTGATGATGTCTATGCAAATACATATATATTTAATTTGCAGCCTTGAGTTCTCTTTTTAAATAATTACAATTTACATTAATCATATTCACTATATAGGTAGGGCCTAATATTACCTAAAGATTAACAGTGTCCAATGCGAAAAAAATAATATCTTTATATATATAATTTTACTGTACGTGTGTATATCGCTGAACTCCTCCTAAACAGCTGGACCGATGTTGATGAAATTGTTTGTGTGTGTTCAAGGGGAATCGAGAATGGTTTAGATTCACAAGTGAAAGAGCGCGAGTGGAGCTGGGTGGGTCAGCTAGCATATATATATATATAGGTACTTGATTGATCAGAATAACGATGTTATTAGGAAACGTCCCCCTTTTTTAATTTGCGTTAACACCATAGTAATACGGCTACTGTATTACGTGTAATATAAATCCTTAATTACGAACTGGTACAAGTCAAAAGTTATTTCGAAGATTATACTAAAAATATGTAAAATCCAAAAAGTAAAACTAATTATTATGTTATGTGTCATCAAATCTATCTGTATTTACTTGATTAATTAACTTAGAATAAGCCTCCTGATACACATTATAACTGCCTTTGCTCATTAATATCACTCCCAGAGATACTGTACCGACAAGATTTAAAAGAAACCATATAGACTTTGATGTTGGCACTGAAAGCATTTATCATTTACTAGCTGACCCGCGCAGCTCCACCCGCGCTTTAATTACATTTTGCTCCCCTTTTCTCCCTATTCCCTTGATTTATCTCTCTCCATCTCTCTCTCTTATAAGAAAAATCTATTTCTATGCTCTTTCTCTCCCCTCCCGCTTCGGTCCCCGTCACACTTCCCCTCTTACTCTCCCCGTTGTCCTCTCTGAACCCTCTCCCTCCTCTTCTCCCAACTTGCTACCTCTCACTCCCCCCCCTTGCTCCACCTAACTCCTCCGATCACTCACTCCATCACCCTCCCCTCTCCCTCTCTTGCACCCTCCTCTCGTTCTATATATCCTCGTCAATCATGGTATCAGTGGCATAAAATATACTTTATAACCTATTCTCAGACATACCCGCAAAATTTCATACATATCGGTTCACCCATCTATTTAAAGACCTTGCCTTATGTTGCTTAACCTTAACCTAGCGGCCAGAAATATACTTTACGACCTCTTCTCAGACCTACCCGAAATGCACACAAAATTTTATAGAAATCAGTTCACCCATCAATTTAATGACCTGGCCTTATGTTGCTTAACCTAAAGGTATGAAATATACTTAATGACCTATTCTCAGACCTACCCGATATGCACAAAAAAAATCATACAAATCGGTTCACCTATCTATTTAATGACCTTACTTAACGTTGCTTAACCTTAACCTACCGGGATAAAAAGTATCCTATGTCCGTTTCCTGGTTCTAAGCTACCTCCCCACCAATTTTCAGCCAAATCGGTTAGGCCGTTCTTGAGTTATAAATAGTGTAACTAACACGACTTTCTTTTATATTTATAGACTAGCTGACCCACGCAGCTCCGCCCGCGTTTACATTAACTAAACTTTCAATAATATACATTCGCTTAGAATACAAAACCTCCTTTTTTAAAGTCGGTTAAAAACTTGAACCCACTTTGTACTTGCCCTCCGAAGCACGGAGACGTTTAGTTCAAATGGCGTTAAACGGTCACCCATCTATTTAATGACCTTACCTAACGTTGCTTAACCTGATCGATTACAAAACATTGATAACAACTCTCTATGAGTGTTTTCTTACTAATATTTATTATAATTTTAAAGAAAAATTGATAAAATCGGACCAAGCGTATAACCAAGTACCCGTTTTAACTTTAATCCCCTCTCCCAAAAGAACCGTGCTAGATTACGGGACAAAAAGTATCCTATGTCCTACCTCGTAGTAAGATCTCAAATCATGCCAAGTTTCATTTGAATCCATTCAGTAGTTTCGGCGTGATGCTCAGCCGTGATACAGACAGACAGACAGACAGACAGACAGACAGACAGACAGACAGACAGACAAAAATTAAAAAAAATACATTTTCGGCCTCAGTATCGGTTATAGAATGTCCTCCAAATATAATTTTCAAAATATCTTCAATGTACAGAATTGGACCTGTTACAGTTTTATTATAAGTATAGATTAAAGTTCTATAGTGATTATATGTTCAATTTCACCGATAGATGGCGCTGTTCATAATGTAAATCACGCTAACATCGTAAATTACTGTCTAATCATATTCGATAATGAAAGTTCTAAGTTTTTCGCATCTTGCTTTTTATTGTTGCGACTGTAATACAATTACCTATACACTACCTGGACTTGGGGAGTTTCATTAAAATTTCATGAAAATGAGCCCTGACCTTGAAGCGTTTTTGGGAGCGCTGTTCATTGTGTGTAGTGTGAATTATAGGTAATTGTACATTTTATTGCGTTAGATCATTTCGAGTCATTTTAGGTCTTTTACCTAAGTAAAAATTTAGCAATTTCGTATTCTCAATTTCTACCTACCTATACAAATGTAGCCTTGGTGGTTCAGCGGACCTAACCGCTGGCTTTTAAATGAAATGAAATGGTATTTTTCCCTTGCCTATTTATTTCCTAATCTAGTTTGGACTCGCTCGGGAATTACAGATTTTAACTTTTCAAAGATGAAATGTCATATTGCTATCAGCAAAGTACTTAGCACAATACAGAAATCTAATGAAAATGTCCTGGGTGTACCGGACCGGCTTACCCCTTACAAAAATTGACCCTTCGCCACTGCCATATCTTATGCAAACTAAATGTCTGCTCAGTCCCTATTGTATATAGCGTAATAATAGTTATCTTAATGATTAACTGATCAGTTTATAATTACCCTATTCACATACAAAGGAAATTACGTGGTAATATGTGCAAGTAATGTTTCACTGCTTAGCCCCTATGAAACATAGCGTGATGTTTTATATACCAACTTATACCCCTACTTCTACACAACACATCAGTGAAAGTCCTATCAGAATCCATCCACGGGTTTTCAAATGATACCTGGACGAACAGAACGACAGACAGACAGACAGACAGACAATAATTCCAAAAAAAATTGTTTTGTCCTCTATGTCGATAGTATAGTATCCCCACATAGAAATTTTGGAAAAATATTCAATGTACAGAAAAAGTGCTCTTTGAGTTTTATTATAGTATAGAAGATAGATGGTATTTATATTATTTGTGGTAAAATTTGTATATTTTTATTGAAAATTGAAATTTAATTATTATGTACATAAATTTAGAAAATGATTTTTGAAATGTTGATTTCGAAAATAATATTAATTTTCTTTTTAATAAGTTTTTTTATATTAATAGTGACATAAATATGACCAGATATACAGAGAGAGAGAGAGATATACTTAAAAAACCCTGTCCGCACACAGTAGGTATTATGGTGTATCAATACAATTATATGTACGGATCCGAACTTGTATTGCCGGTAAAAATTAGAAAAGAAATATAAGATATTCAAAAAATGAATTACATACATATAACCGTATTTATACACCGAATAATACACTCCGTCATAAGCGAGGGTTTTTTAACACCCTGTATATGATATTATTTTTTTATGATCGCCGCATCCCGTCACTTGGACCACAGTCGATTATGAGTCAAGTTTGGTTTACTTTCGCGCACGCGCCGTCCATGTCAATTTCCTGCTGAAATCTGATAGCTCACGAGCTTCATTTCCGCTGATTGCTTGTACGATATATTATATGGGTTTTATGAAGCCTTCTCTTATTTAGTCATCGCTGAATTTACATAAATAATTTATGAATTAAGTACTTATAATGAATGTTATAAATATGCCTACTAATGTGATTTTGTGTGGTTTTTAGTCTGTGATTTTTAGATGCTACGATCTTGTCTTTGAGGAGATAGATCAGTGTCTGCCACACACGCCAGTTATTTTAATCCCCTTATAAAATACCGGTCAAGTGCGAGTCGGACTCGCGCACTGAGGGTTCCATACCATCTTTGGACGTATTAAAGTAATTTTTAACCGACTTCAAAAACGGAGGAGGTTCTCAATTCGTCTGTATATATATATATTTTTTATGTATGTTCGCGCATAACTCTGTCAATTATGAACCGATTTGAAAAAATCTTTCTTCCATCCATTCTTCAATCCATTGATTGGGTCCCATAAAAAAAATATTGCTTAGTAATAAGTAGTTCCTGAAAAAACAAGAATGGTGACTGCGCACTGAGAGCTGCAGGAAAGCCTATATCGATGACTTTATGTCGCTTTTTAAGGACAAAAATGGTCATAACTCTGGCAAATATTTACCAATTTCAATGATTCTTTTTTTATTCGAAAGAAGAAACCACTGTATTAAATCTGTATGAATTTTTTTACAACCGGATAAGAACTTCCTGGACGACCATGAACGATGTGGAGGAATTTATCTGGTAAAAACCGTAAAACTGATGTTCTCCATTACATTGCCAATTATGAACCGATTGCGATGATTCTTTTTTTATTCGAGAGAGTAAACTGCTATGATGATTCCATGCAAATTTCATTACGACCGGATATTTTTTTCTGAAGAAACATGAATTATGTAAAACTATGTAGACGATAATGTGATCATAACCTACCTAGATAATTTTACGGTTTTCGATGGTTCAATCTTTATATATGAAAATATCACTAAAAAACTTAAAATAAAATCTTTTAAAAAAAAAAATGAACCGCCTTCAATATCACTGAAAGGTATAAAATAATTTAAATATTATTGAAGTTGGTGCCAAATATACACAACCGGTAAGCTAACACCAACTTCAATAATATTTAAATTATTTTATACTTACCTTTCAGTGATATTGAAGTCGGTTCAATTTTTTTTTAAAAAGATTTTATACTTATCATGTAAGTCCTCAGATAGCAAAAAAACAAACCGCAAAACTAAGTTTGATTGTTGAGGTTTTTTAGGATTACTAAAAAAAGTTAGTACTTAGAAAGCTCATTTTATTTTTCCTGTATTACCAAATTTTTATTATTGTAATTTTGATGACCCATTTCGACCCCCATTATAAAAAAATTCAAAGAAAAAATATATTTTTTTCATTTGCGATGGGCTTGGGTAAGATCTAAAACTATTCCAAGTTTCAAATCGATAGCATCAGTGGTTCCTGAAATATATAGGTGTGACAGACAGACAGACGGACAGACAGACAGACAGACAGACGAAGTCAGACCATAAGGGTTCCTTTTTTACCTTTTAGGTATGGAACCCTAAAAAGATCAGATTTGTAACATAAAACCCAGTTACCAACATAGATATAGGTGCTAAAGGATTTTTTTTATGTTTGTTATAGAAAATGTTTACATAAGTATCTAATATTGGCTTACTACAAACTATCTTAAAGATACGTAGGCCTTAATAACTTGAAATATAAAATTTTGTACTTAAAGTAAGTATTATAGCTTTGAAGATTATTGTCACAAACAATGTTGATCTAGAAAAATATCGTCGTAACATCTTATTTAAAAATCGAACATGTGATATTTATGTCCACAAATGCGCAAAGGCCTTAATAAGTTCAGTTTCCGTAACTACATTTTATTCCACTATCATGACATAGCTCCAAACAACATCCAGATTACAAAGATCCTCTCATTCTCTCAATCCCTTTGGCGACGAATGCAGAAGAATGTTGTGAACTAGGCTGACGGGTCATGTTACATCGGTGGCATACTTTAAGTTTAAGCACTCTGTAATTGTTTAAGTCAAGCGCTTCGAAATTTAAATTAAGTTTAAATTTGGAACGGTGTTTGAAAATGATGAGCGTGAAATAACATAGGAATAATGCAGTATTAAGTGCGTGGGTACTTAATATGCGAAAGCGCGAATGTATGCAATTGTTCGATGTTGTCTTAGCTTATAGAGAATAACTGTCTTGTTTGTGGCTGTCGCCGAGGTTAGTTAGAATTACTATTAACTGGTATTTATTACAACTACAAGTATAAATTATTAAAGCACAAAAAGCCCGACTGCGAGTTAACAAAATGGGCTTAAATTACATTATACATACATTAAACGTATACACATGTATATTAATTTAGGCTGTAGGCCGTGCCAAAGAAGTAGACATACGTACATATTTACATACATACTTACATACATACATATTCTCGAAAAGATAATCAAGAGGTAACCATCTGAGGCATTCGGGCAAAAACAAAGCCTGGGTCATTCGGTAAATCAGTGTTCACAATAACTAAATATTTACAGTACCAAATATAATATCTAAACTAAATAATTCTATGAAACTGTTCACGAATGCATTGGAGGACGTTTTCAAGCTCTTGGACTGGTACGGATTCGGCATCAACATCAATGGCGAATACATCACTCACCTTCGTTTTGCCGATGATATAGTCATTATGGCAGAGTCTCTGGAGGACCTCAATACGGTGCTCAGCGACCTCAGTAGCGTTTCCCAACAGGTGGGTCTTACCTGCCACCTTGACGAGGTCGTCCGTCCATCTAGTGGGGGGCCGGCTCACACTGCGCTATCCAGTCTTTGGTCGCCACTCGAGAACCTTTCTTCCCCACCGGTTGTCACATTAATATGAACAATAATTCATTTCATAAAAAAATTACAAGTTTACAGAAATGCAATAAAAAAATAAATTGAAAATTTTACGAAACTCCATTAGCCCGTTGTCCGACGGATGATGAATATCCCGGAACTGAGTGCATTGTTTATTTGGCTTCGACTTAGCCCGGGAATGCGTGCATGCGTTCCGGGAACTGGGACTATAGAGCCGCGATATTGATTAGTTATTGCACCATAATTCTAGATTTGATGTTCATGCTGTACTAGGAAGTGTAAGGCCGAGTATTCATTAGGAAACTGGGAATAACAATGGTAAGATTATTTACAAATGCCAATTTTGAGCACTAGGCTTTATGTTTATGATGCGCATTACTACATGGGACCACCCATGGGCGTGACCATGGTGGGACAAAGTGGGGCATTTGCCCCATACTCAACCCGGATTAGAAGCTAAATATGTTAAGTATCAATTAAAAATCGAGTTGCTTTATATTTTCTTTTTTTTCGCGGGGGAAACCTTCAAAGCGTCCCCAGGAGCTGTGGGACTCGACCGGGGTATGTGGGATTCTTACCCACTAAAACCTGTCGTAGGCTGTCGTATTGGCACATGAGGGCTCTCCGGTGGGATCTGCACGCCGCCGGGGACCACGCATTGTAACCCCCCGGTAACCAGTCACGGTACTCACGGGGACGGGGGTCACAACCCCGCTGCCGTCCTCCTCGGAGTCGCCGCCGTACTCAATGGACGTCCTAGGGCCCCGAACGTCCAGTGACTCCGAAGGGCTTTATATTTTGTCTTGCCTAACTCTACAGAACACCGTCACTTAACCAGAAGGGCGCACTGAAAACCAGCGTCGTGTTTATTTAAACACGACTAAAGCTAAGTGCGTCCTTTTGTGAGACACCACAGTAGTATATAGGATACCTAAGTTAAGAGATTTGAATGCTTGTTCCTTAACTATTATTTTTTTCTTTCATTGTTGTTTAGTTGCATTGTTTCGTGGTGCTTCATAATAAATAATATCTAATATATAATATCTTGGGACAATCCACACACGGTTGTCCGATCCCAAACTAGTCAGAGCCTGTACTATGGAAACCAGACAACTGATACTAATACTTATATACTTTTTTTTTTGTAAATACATACTTAAATAGATAAACAACACCCAGACACTTGGCGGGAATCGAACCCACGACCCATCGGTTAGCAGGCAGGGTGTCTGACCACTAGACCAACGGGCCCGTCATATATTATTTATTTAACATCGAAACGAAAGATTACGGTCAACGATGACAATTGAAAAAAAAACCCACTCATCAGCAACGGAAATACGTCCACGGCTGAACAATGGCCTCCCCCTTAGAAAGGGGGTTGCCATAATCCCCACGCTTGCCAGGCGTCTTAGGGATCTTGTAGGTGGTAGGTAATCCAATAGAAAGCTGCTACTGCCCGTCTTCTTGTTTTCCCTTAGTCCCAGACACCCTATGGGTAAATTGCTACTAATGCTACTATGACCCGTGGGGTGTCCGGGTAAGAATAGCACCCTCCCATCTCCTCCCGTTGAGTGTTCGTAAGAGGCGACTAAGGGAAAGCAAGAAGACGGGCAGCAGCGTCTTTCTATTGGATTACCTACCATCTATACAGCGATCTCCAAGCTGTCTGCCAAGCGTGCGGATTATGGTAACCCCTTCCTTCTAAGGGAGAGGCCTTTGTTCAGCAGTGGACGTGTTTCGGTTACTGATGATGATGATGATCAAATGCTGGGTACGCCTAGGAGGGTGGAATTCCATTCCTGATCTTTCTATCATTGGTCGGTTGTAGCGTCCGTAGCGCAGTGGGAGATCGATTGCTTTGCAATCTAGAGGTCGCGCGTTCATCCCGCGGGGAGTCATAACTAGTTAGGACAAAACAAAACACGCTGATCACCTAACTGGATCTGGAAAGTAAGATAATGTAAACCTCGATTCAGCATCTAAAAAGTCTACGATTTGATCATTCATTTTTAACCGGCTTCAAAAAGAAGGTTCTCTATTCGACGCGTATGTATGTAATATTGATAAAAATGCGTAATATTAATATATGTTAGTCTATGTGGGCTTCTAAACAAATTTACCAAATTTTATGATTGTATGTATGTATGTATGTATGTAAGTATGTATGTATGTATGTAGGTTTGTCCGCGGATTTCTCAGAAACTACAAGTCCGATTTCGAAAATTCTTTTTGCAATAGTTAGGGTATTTTTCAACTTAGGGTAGAGTACAAGTTTCATCAAAATCGGTCCAGTAGTTTAAGAGATATAAACTTTTTATGTTTTCAGTATGTTACTGTAACGTAGACCTTCGAGTTGCGTGCTAGTGCTGGTACCTATCATGGTAAAATAAGTCACTGAAAAGTGTTAAATAAACTATTTAAAAAAAAATAAAAACCGACTTCAAAGTAAATTATCTAAAAACTATTTTTAAAAAAATAAAAACCGACTTCAAAGTAAATTATCTAAAAAGCATAAAATAACGAAAATATTATTGAAGTTGGTGCAGAATATACACAGCAGGTACGCTAACACCAACTTCAATAATATTTTCGTTATTTTATGCTTTTTAGATAATTTACTTTGAAGTCGGTTTTTATTTTTTTAAAAATAGTTTATTTAACACTTTTTATTAGTGACTTATTTTACCAAAATAGGTATCAGCACTATCACGCAACTCGAACGTCTACGTTACAGTAACTTACTAAAAACATAAAAAGTTTATATCTCTTAAACTACTGGACCGATTTTGATGAAACTTGTACTCTACCCTAAGTTGAAAAATACTCTAACTATTGCAAAAAGAATTTTCGAAATCGGACTTGTAGTTTCTGAGAAATCCGTGGACAAACCTACATACATACATACATACATACATACATACATACATACATACATACATACATACATACATACATACATACACTCGTGAAATTTGGTAAATTCGTTTAGAAGCCCACATAGACTAACATATATGAATATTACGCATTTTTATTAATATTACATACATACGCGTCGAATACAGAACCTCCTTTTTTGAAGTCGGTTAAAAAGCATAAAATAACGAAAATATATTGAAGTCGGTGTCAGCAGCTGGTGATAGTGTTAGTTAACATGATTAGCTAGCACCGACTTCAATATATTTTCGTTATTTTATGCTTTTTAGATAATTTACTTTGAAGTCAGTTTTTTTTTTAATAGTTTATTTCCATTATGTTTCAGAGGGCACATAAAAAGTCGGTTGGGGTTGTTGTCATCCAGCTAGACATCTGCAATCACATAAGTCACCTTCATAAGGGCAGCTTGACCAACTATGACATCAGGTTGGCTATTAACTAAACAACAGATAAAAACACAGATTCATTACAACCCCACTTACTATCCGTATCATAAGCTGTATAAAAAAGCACTCCCATATCGAAGCAGCCAAGTCAGTATTAAGGAATATGCATTTATAAATCCAGAAATAGTCTTCATACACCACAAAGGGTTGTCGAGCGGTCGCCCACGGAGCTCCACAGCCGCGCAGGGAGCTCGACCTAACTGCGCAATCAGCACCGCCACAAAAGAAATGCACACTCGTATTCGTTATATTTTTAAGTATTGACGTGTGGTCTGTGTGATGAACGACGGGCGACAATTATAATATTTAAAACTAGCTGACCCACGCAGCTCCGCCTGCGCTATTTTTACGTTAACTAAACTTTTAATAACAGACATTCGCATCGAATACATAACTTCCTTTTTTATAGTCGGTTAAAAACTGGGACCCACTTTCTACTTGCTCTCCGAAGCACGGACCAGTTTAGTTCAAATGGCGTTAAACGGTCACCCATCTATTTAAAGACCTTACCTTACGTTGCTTAACCCGATCGATTACAAAACCTTGATAACAACTCTCTATGAGTGTTCCCTTACTAATATTTATTATATTATAAAGAAAAATTGATAAAATCGGACCAAGCGTATAACCAAGTACCAATTTTGATTTTAATCCCCTCTCCCAAAAGAACCGTGCTAGATTACGGGATAAAAAGTATCCTATGTCCTACCTCGTAGTAAGATCTCAAATCATGCCAAGTTTCATTTGAATCCATTCAGTAGTTTCGGCGTGATGCTCAGCCGTGATACAGACAGACAGACAGACAGACAGACAAACAGACAGACAGATAGACAAAAATTAAAAAAAATACATTTTCGTCCTCAGTATCGGTTATAGAATGCCCTCCAAATATAATTTTCAAAATATCTTTAATGTACAGAATTGGACCTGTTACAGTTTTATTATAAGTATAGATTAAAGAAGCATGGTGAAGTAGCGCCAATGAAAATTAAATGTGAATATAAGTGGCTTTGTGTTCCTGACACATCGATATAATAATTAAACTAGATTAAGTGTTACGGTCATAAGAGTAGCACACAAAAATAGTGCCCTTGTGTATTTTCAAGCCACAGGCTGACAAAATTATTTTTGTCGATAGGAGTGTCGCTACTGTCAATATGAAACTGTCAAACTACACGTCATAATTTATACTTAAAATTATCGTAATAAAACCGTTAGTTCACGTTTCCGCCACCAGCACAGATAAGTCCGCGACCCCCGTGACCACATTTTAGATGTCATTTTGTTGCTGAATGTTTATCTAGTTTATATTTTACTAGCTGAACCGCGCAGCTCCGCCCGCGCTTTTATTTCATTTTGCTCCCCTTTTCTCCCCCTTTCTATATATCCTCGTCAATCATGGTATCAGCGGCATACAATATACTTAATCCCTCGGCGGCCGACGACGTGTTTGCACTATTGTTCAAATCCGAGCCATCGTCCGTGGAGGGGACCTATTCTCAGACCTACCCGATATGTACACAAAATTTCATACATATCGGTTCACCCATCTATTTAATGACCTTGCCGCCATATGTAGCTTAACCTGGCAGCATGAAATATGCTTTATGACTTATTCTCAGACCTACCCAATATGCACACAAAATTTCATACAAATCGGTTCACCCATCTATTTAATGACCTTACCTAACGTTGCTTAACCTTAACCTACCGGGATAAAAAGTAAAAATCCTATGTCCATCTCCTGGTTCTAAGCTACCTTCCCACTAATTTTCAGCTGAATCGGTTTAGCCGTTCTTGAGTTATAAATAGTGTAACTAACACGACTTTCTTTTATGTATATAGAATAAATAAAAAAGTAATTATAAAAACCTTTTCCAATGAACCAAATTGTGAATTTAAACCATTCTCGAATCCCCTTGAACACACACAAAAAATTTCATCAACATCGGTCCACCCGTTTAGGAGGAGTTCAGTGACATACACACGTACAGTAGAATTATATAAATATAAAGATATTATGTCGATGTCCTGAGACGTCTAATGCTGTATGAGTAGTGGCTATACAGTGCTTTAACAGTGCAATATAATAATGTGTTTAGAGTTATGTTTAAACTCCCGAGGTACTGGAGTGCCTCAGGCTTGTTCTGTATAGCGCGCACAGACGGGTTTGCGGCTGTTATTCGTAAGCAAATAGCATCAGTAAGGCAAAGGGTATTTAATACTAACCATATTACACTGAAAGCCATTGCTTACAGCTATGACTCATCTGTGCAGCGCTTCTGGATTTCGATTATTGGATCTTTATAGATATTTACTAATATTAATAATTTTAGAAACTAACAAAGGAGGGGTTAAAATTAATGGAGAAAATATAAGATTTATAAGATTTGCAGATGACATAGCAGCATTAGCTGATAGTATAGAAAATTTAGAAGAATTTTTACAAATAATGAATACAACTTTTGAGGAATTTGGATTAAAAATTAACATAACAAAAACTAAAATCTTAACAACTGCTAAATTTCCATCATTCAACCGACAAATTGCTTTGATTAACATCTCAGTAGAAACAGTAAAGAATTCTAAATACTTAGGTAGTCAAATAACTCACGATTCTAGATCAACACCTGACATTATTGCTAGAATTTCAATGGGCATTCAATTGCAAGAAACATTTCTTCAAAGCCAGGATAGCAACTGCTATAAGAAAACGGCTCATTAAGACATATATTTGGAGCATCGCTTTGTATGGCAGTGAGGCATGGACCCTTACACAGAAGGATAGAGAAAGGTTGGAAGCATTCGAGATGTGGTGTTGGAGAAGAATGGAGGGAATAATTTGGACAGAAAGGAAGACGAATGAGGAAGTTTTAGAATTGGTCAATGAAGAAAGATAAATTTTAAGATCTATTGAGAATAGGAGAGGAAAGATGATTGGCCACTTGATACGACACGACACCTTCTTTAAAACGATAGTGGAAGGTAAAATAGAAGGGAAAAGGGGAAGAGGAAGACCCAGACGAAGTTTTATGAAGCAGGTAGCAGAAAAAGTGGGTGGAATGTCGTATCAGGAGGTCAAAATGAAAGCATAATATAATAGATCAGATTGGAAATTGCTTCACCGACAAGAGCCCAGCTCTTAAGTTGGAGAGAGAGAGACTGTAAACTCAATTATGTACTGTTAATATGTGTTAATATGAGTATTTTGTACTTGAAATAAACATTCATTATTATTCTTATACAGACGGTTAAGGGACCAACATTCGTCCCATTTAATACCGGCTCAGCGATAATTCTGCTAGATTTCCTTTACCAAGGGGGCAAGCAAACAAGCATACAGCCCGCAATAGGATATTAAGCAGTCACCGCAGCCTAGGTAGGCTCGCAACACCAGCAGATTAGTGAATCTGCTATCTAACTTAGAATCAGTCAGGTAAAAGAAGAATCCGGCTGGAAGGGCCATTTTTATGTGCCCGACAATTCTATAGCGGCGTTAGTTATGCGCTGGTTGATTCAGGAACAATCAAGTAATAATGCAATGTTATATATCACTCGCATATAAATATACGCAAAATAAAAATAAAGTAAATTATTACAATAGAAATTATTTAGAGGGTGTTATAGACACGTCTTAGCACACAAGCTATGAGAACAGGAAGTTCCCATTGATACAAGTAAGTATAGATTGATTATAGACATATTATAAAGCGTTATTTAGACTATTGTGAGATGTTGTATGTAACAGATTTTAAATTATATAAAAACAGTTAACAGCTTATGGCTCGCACCAATCACCAACATTACTGTTGAAAGGAGAGCGAATAGATTTAGCGATTTGTAAGGGCACCCGGCGTGGCACTTTAGTACATTCACGTCACATACGCGTACGTAACGAGATTCTAGAGCCGAGAGCAATCTCCGAGCATTATACCCATCCGATTTGCTCGGCTGGGGAAAACAAAAAAGATGAACACAATTTAATTATGTTTGCGTAAAAGATTTTCGGGCATTTTTTTGCGTGGTAAAAGCCTTTTGAATGTTGTCCCCTCAGAGCAAAATAATGAGTATGCAAGAGTATACTTATATATACAGTTTTAGAGAGTTCCCCGTGGTGTGGCGGGTTAGAATTGCATCCCCCCCCTATCTATCATAGTTGGGTGTCGTAAGCGGCGACTAAGCGAGGACAAGAAGATGGGCAGCAGCGTCTTTCTTTCTTTCGGATTTATCTTTCACCTATACTGCGTTCCACATATTATTTGGATTATGGCAACCCCCCCCCCCCCTCCATATTCCAAGGGGGAGACCTATGTCCATGAAGTTATTCCAAATAGCCGTTCAAGAATCATCAACCAAGAAATTTTGTGATTAGGTATTGTCGCTTGTAAAAAAATACAATAACTTACATAGTATACTTTTTCACTTGTCTTATAATTACTGTGACCGTTAGATACTTTGTACATAACTTTATTCATTTTTAAATCTTATAATTTTTGGGCCCGTGGGGTCTGGTTAAGAATAGCACTGACCCATTTCCTCCTGTTAGGTGTCGTAAGAGGCGATGGGAAAACAACAAGACGGGCAGCGTCTTTCTATTAGATTACCTACCAACTATACCTACTGGGATCCCTATGTCACCTCCTCCCTTATAAGGGGGAGGCCTTTGTTTAGCGGTGGACGTCTTTCAGCTGATGATAGTGATGATAATTTTTGTGCACACCATAACAAGAAAGGTAAGGATAAATACTGGTAGAAAGCTAATACTTATGTATAAAGAAATTTTTGCATAAAATTCACACAGTTTTGTGTGTCAAGAAGTAACAATGCTATCCTTTCATTAGAAAGTTGGAAAATACAATTCTTGATTAAAATAGACTCGGTACAAACAATAAAACGCACACGCAAGAGAATGATTACCGTTATTACTTAAACAAAGCTAAGAATTATGTAAATAAGTTACAATGTGAAACTGAATAATCTCGAAACGAATAGAGGCTTAAGTGCAATTTTGAGTTATGACGATGAGAAATAGAAAGAACATATGAACAACATGTGCGGTCTATTTTACTTTTGAAGTGAAAAATAGTTTAGTTTGAAAAATAAAAATTACAAATAGAAAAAGACGTAATTAGAATAAATGTTTCGGATATTCACAAACTAATCTAATAAAAACCATCACGATTAAACCAACTTTTGAAAAAAATTAATACACTGAAAGTCCAATCGTTTGGGAGCTAAATTACGTACGCTACAAGTTTACGTAGCGCCCCTGTATACTGCGTCGGAAGTCAGAAATTAAAGTGACTATAGAACAAGTACAGTAGTCACAACGGATCTTTGTGAGTCTGAAGTTGGCTGCAAGATGCTGCGCAGTCGCTATTTTTGTGTTTTTTGTGCTGAGAACCCATGACTGCAGTTGCGCAATGGTTCGCCAAACCCAACTTCAGACAGACAAAGATCAGTTGTGAGTACTGTAACTAAGTATTGAAATATTTCCATACAAAAAATATTGTCGTCTGACTCCAGAACTGCTACCCTGTAATATTTGGTCCAAACGTGGTATTGAGCGAAATTAAATTCATATTTTCGCAACACAAACATGTAGTAGAATTCATGAGTGTAAAAAAATTTAATGACATTACCATTTGGTAACAAGTTCTGGGATGATAATTTTGTCACTTTGGCCTATTTTAAATTCCATAAATGTCTTTGTTATAGCAAAAAATAAAATCACACAAAAAGGCACTTACGATATTCGTCTTGCTACGCTTTGTACCGCTTTTAGCTACCACTACTAATAAAATTATTAAATTATACACTTCCGTGCAAAATAATTGGTCGCCACACACGAGTATTATAATGCATATCTTCACGCTTGTTGTTACAGCAAGCAGTAATTATTGTGAAGGGTAAAAAAAAGGATTTTTAAGACTACGTAATCATAGAGGACCATTTCTGGAAGGCGTTTTTATTATGTAATGTTTTGTACATTACAATGTAATGAAACGAATAAAGGCGCAACTCACATGTACATTATTTTTTATGACCATGTCAAATCTTATTTATGATAGTTAAAATCACATTTAAAATATACATTTATTGTTGTGTAAAATTCAGATTGGTGTTAATTTTTTTGCTAGTGTTTTGTCATAAATCTGATGATTATGCAACCATGGATGGAGGCGCACTACATCATTAACACAGCAAGGAAATGTTAGAGGTATATCTCTACCAGCCAGCAACAATAAAGATATCGATCTGTAATTTCTACTAGATTAATAATCACGAACAAATTGACAAATACGGTAGGTAGCAGTTGCATGACTACTTAAATACTACAAAATTAAGTTCAAAGCATTTTTTTGCTGTCACACAAAATTAATAGATCGATTAATAGATATGAGCTACAGTCCCTTAGCCTTTTTTTATTTTTATTCGCGGGGGAAACCTTCAAAAGGTCCCCCTGTAGCTGTATGGCTCGACCGGGGTATATGGATACCCCGGTCGAGCCATACACTAATACCCCCGCGGCTGTCGCATCGGCACATCAGAGAAGACCCCCAGGGCTCTTAGGTGGGATCTGCATCAGGGGCCCCTCAGTTCCGTGCCTTTGAGCCCACCGCCGGGCACGCTTTGTAGCCCCTGGGAACCTGTCACGGTGCTCACGGGGTCGGGGGTCACAACCCCGCCTCCGTCCTGCTCGGAGTCGCCGCCGTACTCAATGGACGTCCACACACAGTCCCTTAGCCTACAACAACTCCTTATAGAGCTTAGGAAACTTACCGAAGGAACTCAACGCTATTCGAAGAAAGCGTTTGGCTGCGATCTTCTGTAAGCTAATTGAAGTACTTACCCAGTCAGGTTGCCCACAGACATATAGCTAATTATTATGTAAAGACTGTCAATGGCAATAAAAAAAATATCAAAAACTTATTACTGCCGTAATAAGTCATTCTGCTGCAGTAATAAGTCATTCAATGTATGCATGCACTAATCCGATAAAAATGTATTAAAAAGCACTTATTCGAAATAGAAATAGGTATTTTTAGCAGTAGGTATTGAGATACCTACTGCTAAAAATACCTATTTCTGGAAAGGCTTAATTCTTCAACAGCTAAGCCCAATTCTTAAAAAAGCCTAATTCGTGAAAGGATAAAAACCAAATTCATAAAAAATTGGTCTTTTAAAATTGGGCTTTTTCACTATCATTTTTTAAAAAGACCAATTCTTAAATCTTGAACCCAAAAAGGGTTGCTCTTTTCAAAACTTGTATTCCCTCTCACTCTACCACAGACTCTACTTCTATAACTTTTTAAGACGATAAAAATAGAATGTTAGTCCACTTTTTTAAATTACATTGTATCATACAGGCAGACAAACTCTCACTGTATGCCAGATTTACACATGCCCTATATAAACTGAGATAGGAGTACGCTTACCTCATCTTGTTATCATTTAATTCAAAATGAAGAAATCGTTCTCTCACACATCATCCCAATTTTAAACGAGACTTTGTTTAACTAATTTATCACGTTACAAATAGTGATAGCGTTATTTACATTTTGATAACTTCAGTTTTATTGTCGGTTGACTTGCTGATAAAAACCATCTTGAAAACAAATATTATAATTATTGTATGTTGATTAGAGTTCAAAAGTCTCGCGTGTGTGTTTTTGTGGGAATACTTTTTTGCCCGAATACCCCAGGAGGAGGTTATGTATGTACCTATATATGTATATAGGTTGTCTATTTTACACCCTAAACGGCTTGATGGACAGTGACTTATAATATGTCGTTAGATTTGTCTTAGTTTTGGGGACTACATACTTAGGCTATATATTTTAGGCCCGTTGGTCTAGTGGTTAGACACCCTGTCCGCTAACCGATGGGTCGTGGGTTCGATTCCCACCAAGTGTCTGGGTGTTATTTATCTATTTAAGTATGTATTTACAAAAAAAAATGTATATAAGTATTAGTTAGTTGTCTGGTTTCCATAGTACAGGCTCTGCCTAGTTTGGGATCAGATGACCGTGTGTGGATTGTCCCAAGATATTATTATATTATTATTTTTTTTTTGATTTTTTATAACACGGGCTTTTACACCCGGACTTTTAAAAGGCTTGCGTGGGGACGAATCCAACACGTAGAGGCCTGTTGAGAGAAGTTAATGGTAGGTATGGAACACACCTGTCAGGATCAACTGCTGGAAATAAGATATAAACAGCAGTTGACTCTGACAGGTGTAGGGACTATTGTAAGTATGTGGAAAGATTTCTAAATTTTATTAATTAGCATTTGGTGGACTGAATACTGGGCTATTGCAATAGGCCGGGGTCACTTGCCATAATTAGTGTACTAATTATATTTTGGCAAGCGGTGACTTGCCACCCACTAGATGGGCTCTCCATATAGCCGTCAGAAGACGACGGAGTGCAACACCAGTGTGAGTGGCTCAGGGGTGTCGAGAGGTGTGCTGCGCTTTCTCCGTGGTTACTCGCGGCGTTATGCCCTTTAACACTTCCACGCCTGGAGCATATAGCTCTAACAACTCCTCTCTGGACGGCCAATTAAGGCAAGCCAGAGCTGAGAGTCCTGCGGGCCCCCTTCGGTTTCCACTCGGCCGACGAAGACACGCCGAGGTGGGGACCCTGACCGACTCTCTGGAGCACTCGGGTCCGTGGTGTCGCTACGCACCAACAGTTATTATTATTATTATTATTTTTACAAAAAAAAAAAATATAGCGGCCTCAGCCGTCATACAGTATTTTTTTACTTCCAAAAACATCATTTTGGGTTGCAAATGAACGGTCTTAATGAGACGAGTTGAAATATATACATTATATCTTTCTTGTACGTTTTATGTAGTTGTATGTATGATAATAAATAATTATATAAATATTTAAGCTCATTTTGTTTGTTCGCAGTCGGGCTTTTTGTGCTTATATAAATTTATACTTGTTTAAATTAGGAATTTTTAGTAATATTATCAGAAAGCATGGCGCAGCCTTTGACCTCGGGGTCTTTTCGCGAGAGAAAGAAACAGAGCTATAGCTCTGTAAGCTGTGTATATCTGCGTCACTTTCCTCCAAAAAAGTAAGATTATTCTCATCATCATCATCAGCTGCCGAAACGTCCACAACTGAACATAGGCCTCCCCCTTAGAAGGGAGGTGTTGCCATAATCCCCAGGCAGGCGGCTTAGGGATCTTGGGCTACCACCCAAGATCCCTAAGCCGCCTGCCTGGGGATTACCTACCGGTAATCTAATAAAAAGACGCTTTGCCCGTCTTCTTGTTTTCCCTTAGTCGCCTTTTACGGACACCCAACGGGAGGAGATGGGTGGTTGTTTTTCTTATCCGAACACCCCACGTCAAGAATTTGTAACACTGCCATAAAAGCTGGTGGTAGGGCCCCAGATGGTATGACGATACTTGTTGAGCGGTGGCAGAAACCGGATGAAGATCGGGCTCAGTGGCATATTTTGGGAGAGGCCTATGTCCAGTAGTGGAATGAGGTGGGCTGCTGATGACGATATTAATACTATTAAATAAATCTTTTACGAGTTATTTAAGTTTTAAAGCTGTAAAAACTTTTGATTTTACCGCATTATATTTTTACCCAAGAGATTATAATATGGGGTGTCCGAAGACCCACCTACAAACTCATGAACGATTCATAATTAAGGCTTTTAAATAATACAGTGTCGAAACGACCTACCTTATCGTCAAAATATGAAACTTTACAACCATAATAAACATCACCAATTTTAATTAAACACACAATTTACAAAACCTACCAAACATCATAACAGCACCGGTGGAACTTCAATAAAACACCGGCCAAGTTCCATTAACCTCACTTAAAAACCACCGTAAAAATCCGCTCGGCCTTCGCGTTTCACACGAGGTAGCGATTTTAGTGATGTTATTTGTCGATATTGGGACGTAGGGTTATCGATAACGCGTCCGGGCCCCCCGCTAACTGGTCTCTGTTTACAAGAGACCAGTTGGGCCAGTCAGTTGGCAATAACCGCACGCGCCGCACGTATGCTGCGCGAGCGCACGTCGTTCATTAACCCCGCATATCGATCGACCGTCAGCTGTCAATTTGACATTTCGTAACATCCAATTGTAACGCGATATCGTTTTTACGCTACCAGCGAAGGTTTACAGTGTTTTATGACTCCAAAACAGTTTTTTTGGCGGTTTCAAATCGCTATAGTGTTGTGTCCCTTCGGTGGTTGACAACTTCGCGGTTTTTTATGTTGTGTTGGTGATGTGAATCAATTGGAGAGTGCTGTGTTGGTTTGCTATCATGTATTAATGTCCTTCGATGCTGATATGTCTACTATAATTAGCGAACTGCAATGGCTTCACGACGACGATTTGTTTGCACTATCATGGCAAAACGGTACGTACTCTACCTATAAGATATATTTTTATATAAATTAAAATTAGCCGCAAGTTATTGCAAATAAGTTAAAGCGATAAATGAAAAACATAACAAACTTGTTTATAACGAATACATTTGGAAATAAAAAAAACATTAAGTAATATTGTCCCATTAAACGCCAATGTCGGTGTTTGTACAATACCTAGAAGGTCGTATTAGATAAGCACGTCATACAACTTGAATGATTAATAATATAATTAAACTGGTTAGGTTAGGTTAAATTTTTCGTCCTTCGGAGTCGCTGGACGCTCGGGGTGTGGGCCCCTTGAGCGTCCATTGAGTACGGCGGCGACTCCGAGGAGGACGGCGGCGGGGTTGCGACCCCCGTCCCCGTGAGCACCGTGACAGGTTCCCGGGGGGCTACAATGCGCCCCCCGGCGGCGGGCTCAAAGGCAAGGCACTGAGGGGCCCCTGGTGCAGATCCCACCGGAGAGCCCTGGGGTCTCCCCTCTCATGTGCCGATGCGACAGCCGCGGGGGTTTTAGTGGGTAAGAATCCCACATACCCCGGTCGAGCCCCACAGCTCCCGGGGATCTTTCGAAGATTTACCCCGCGTCAAAAAAAAAAAAAAAAAAGGTTACATTTTTCGTACAGAATTGTGTTTTTTATCTCTCTTGTGCCAATTACTAACGATATCTTAAATAAATATATCTCCTTAGTTTTTCTTATTTTTCTTGTAAATTCCATATTAAACGTTAAAATTACAATATTATCTACGTGGATTCCAAACAACAATATTTGTATATTATAATTATACTGGCTACAAGGCTAGCGTTATTCAAAAATATCATTCCCGAATTGTTTGCGTACTAATTAACAGTACACCGCTAATAGGTGTCTTCCTTAACGTTTAGCGTTATCGATAATTGCACGTCACTTCCGAGTCCTGTGTGAGTTAAAGCGCCTGTTTGTTCATATTAAGAATATTTAAGTTTCAATGGTTAGTAAAAAAATTACTAGTTATTTTATTATTATTATTTAGTTTTTTGTCTAAACTCTCCACTAATAGACTGTTTATCTTTGAATGATTAATTTTTTAATGATTAGTATAGGATCAATAGGGACTACAATGTTTTCTTTTTGGTTGATATAATTATTCTTATTAAAAATATTGACAAGCAATAAAATAAACACTAGTCACCGGGAGTCATTCAGTAAACGGTATTAATTTTAATAAACAATCGTCATTTATTTTCCAATGAACATAAATTCTGTCGCAACAGATTGCCATAAAATACAAAAAAAGGCATTCCCCGATACAAATTGAAAGTCTCCGTACCACGTGCGAATCGGACCAAAATTGTTTACACATTAACATCGGGTTTTACGTCCGAAACTGTTTACTCTCGATATATTAGTAGTTACATTGGTACGGGGGCGATACAGGCGACCCATAGTGGTCAAGTAGGAAATAATAGCCAAGGTAAGCTGGATTCTTGAGACCGCCAGTTCGTAAAATATTTCAATGAGACTAGACTGCATCTATACAATTTGCAATATGCTTTTATGACTTTAGAAAATGCATATAAAAACAAAAAAAAATGTGTTTTGGAAACATCACATGAGTAGTGAGGGTTAAATATTATCTGGGACATTTTATAGCCAATGTTTTGTTAAACAAGAAAATCGTTATTTGTCAAAAAAATATTTACTGAAAATCTCTTTCTATCCTTAGTAGATATCTAAAATATTAATACTGATGCGGTATGTTTGTAATATTGTCACAATTACACAACTGACTGGTATTAATGAATAAATATCAATAACAAAAAGAAAAGAAAATTTGGAAAAATAGTCTATAATGAGTAATAACGAGCTGTCTTTTATTTACGCAAACACTACAAATTAGAATAAAAGTACTTTTACAGATTATCGCGGTTGATTGTGACATAAAAACGTTCAACACCTCAGTCCTCCCGTGACCATAGGTGCTGCAAAGCAGAAAGTAAAAAAAATCTAAAAGAAATCGCGAAATAATCCGTAACAGCATTTTCATTTCATGATGAGTAACCGGTTACTGTATATTCTAATATCAAAAGTAACTACTTTTGATATTAGAATATCTTTGTTTCAGTCCTATCTATGAGAATGATCATGAACGATACGATTTGTTGTATCTATCAAACAATATAAACATACCCACAATCTACGAGATCACATGCTTGAAATAAAAATAGTTTTAAGAGTATTGACTTTATTTGCTGTTTTTATTACATATAATCAATAGTATAACAGCAATGTAGAACAACTTTTAAAAAAGCATCGAGTTACAGTCGTTAAATATTATGATTATTGCGAAATTGCATGCGGTATTCACTTAAGAATCGAATTACATTATATATGTAAGTCCACGCTCTATGGCGTCAGTGGTGTAAATTAAAAATAGCATAACCTAGTTAATCGTCCCTGTTAGTACTTTCAATTAAAAATGATTGCATGTTTTCTTTATTTTAATTGACTTAAAAAAAGGAGGAGGTTGTCAATTCGACTATATATATATATATATATATATATATATATCTTTTTTTTGCTCACAAGTATACTTAAAATAAATTTAAAAAAGGCCGTCAAAATATTCGACTCAATTTTTACGAATTTCGATTGCTTTTTAGGCTTCGATCATTCGTATAAGTTTTTAGGTTTTACAAATTGCCTCTTAAATACATCGACAACTTATAACTATACTTATATCTCAATACGCACGCATCCAAAATGCTATTGTTAATCCGATCTTTAAAGAAAAATTGTCTTAAGTTTCTAAACACCGTTTGAGTGCCACAACTTTGTAGCCTCAGACCATAACTTACTATTGTTTCATCGTCTACATTCCTCCGATAATCATAGCAATAACACCCACGTGATGTTACGACCGCACCGTGGGCCGTGGCTAAGATTCATTACAGAGAAATATTAAGGTGAATAAAAACGCACATAAAAAGAAATCAAAATCGTAGAAACAAGAGAATGGACAAGAAGACATCAAATTGTCTACTACGTGGGGCGTGACTGTTAATATATCTGATATTTGAGCTTACTAATTCAAAGGCGACATGGTTTGTTTTGGTACTAACTATTCTCTAATTTTATTTTAATACTAATTAATAAACACACGATAAGTCTATTTCTTAAACAAAATGAGTGATACGGTTCGTTGATATTATGGCAAATTAAGAAAATATTAATACACAATTTTTTTTATTTACCATTACACTGCTTTTATTTTGTGTCTTATCAGATAGTAAATCTATAAATAGGTAAAGAGAAATAGAGCAAAACTATCATGGTACCCAAGAGACAAAAGATGGAAAAGGGGAAGATCATTTAGGGGATTGGAGGAGGCCTTTGCCATAAATGGCACACAGATGAGAGTTGAAGAGGCAAATTAAATAAATTACATTTAATTTAGTTAGTATATAAGTTGTATAAGTCTAAGGCATTTATGTAACAGCGTTAAAACCGTATCTGAATAAAGGCTATTATTATTATTAAATCAATGAATGCTTCATCTTGCCAAGGTGACGTCAGTCTATGCAAACATTAGTGATTACCTAATTTTACGAACAAGTTTTTTAAATGTGGCCATGACATTTGGTCCGCAAACATTGATTGATTAAGAGCACTTCACTGTGGCTCAGGTTATTGATGTTATTATGCCATTGTGGACACTAATATCTTTATGTGAAATGTTAATAGCTTACTTGCGAGTGGACAGGTGGAGTATTGAGAAATGTTTATAAAAACGGTCTCGTCTCGTAACTAGATATTATAGAATTTAATTAGCAGTGTGTTGATAAATTTTTAGCCAGTAGCGTTGTGCAATTTATAATACTTAAAAAATACCGTTAATAATCCAGCTGGCCCAAATGGCCACATTAAGCATTTCATCTAAATGGAATTCGTATTCTGCATTCTCAGCAGATTCTTCGCAATTCCTGTAAAATGATCACACATTTTAGGTCAATCATGCTCAATGCACTTAGAAGCACTAATTAGCAGACTCATATTTTGGTGCTAATGCTGTCATATGAATAAAAATGACATTATTATAAGTGACATTTTTAGACCCACAGATTATACATATTGTAGTTAAAAACAACGACATTGCTTGCTCGCAGTTGGGTGTCCCACCCTGTATAAGAATGTAATTTTTTTTATATTTGTTTGTTGATATTATGTTTGCTTTGTACGACGATGATAAAGACAAAATTAAAGGTGAGGTAAATATTCTTGATCTGTCAGTATTACAAGTAGATAGTTCCAATTAGAGGTAGTTAAAGCAAATACACAATATATTTAACACAATAAGTTTGCATTTAATTCTATTCAACAAACATACGCTATACATACTCTATACATACCTACCTACTGCTATTAATTAATTTATTTTGTTATTTTTTTTAATAAAAAACAATACCACCTTTCGTGAGATTCAAGACAAATCCATCGACTCACGAGTGTTAGACTAAACATAGTCTTAAGTACCTAACCACGTTATTTTAGATCCATTAGTCTATGGTCTGGCAATGATGTCATAGCACGTACTCGTATGCGGCATACATACCCATACTATGAATAGTAAACAGTACTAAATATGCATACCTACGTTTGTTCACGTGTAGACAAACGCTTTAAAAACTTGAACCATAGAGAGTTTCGGTTGGTAGTTTTTTCGAGATACGAAATTTAAAAAATCAGACTGAATCCTTTTTTTCATATTCATATTTATTACCGAAGTAAATTACGATACCGATAAGAAAAGTATCGATATTTGCGGGGCACATCACTAGCTATTACCAAATTACGAATACCTGCACTAAATAACAAGACAAAGGACAGTTTTTTTCTGTATTAAAAATAGTATTTTAATTTCATGTTTTTCTACTTATTGATTTACATTAAACGATTTTAAAGCATTGAGGTATTTTAAGGTTTTAAACACCTTATTGTTTTGAAGTCAGTTTTTCTTACGTTTGTCGTATATAACCGAAATGCTTTCATTGAATATATTAATTCACATTTTCAATCAATTATTGCAAGCAGAGAGATATTGGGAATAGTAGTGCTATTTATAAATGCCGCCACATTTTATGAAGCGGTCACATACTTTTAACCCATAACCTAGACATATATTACATTTCAGAATAGGCATGATGACTGTAACACAATACCAATAAATCTGTGGTTTTAAATATTAGAACAGATTGCACTGATTCCAAAAATGCATCTCATTTTCATAATAATAGAGAGATTTTCATGATATTTAAGAAAATAAATTACTTAAATACAGCTAATCGCCATTTTGTAATAAACGCTGCTCAGAGTGAATGACGTCAATCCTGTGTAAATAAACAACTGTCAAACTGTCATCTCAACTTTTTCTTTCATACAATGATTCACTTCTTTTATACCTAGACAGATGTTTATTTGCACCGCCGTAGTGACGTCACAACATGGCGCCATGCACCGGCCATCGTTTTGGAACGAAATTCAAACTCTATTTTAAAAATTGAAAATATTGCTATTAATTGTATTTTTAATACAAAAATATGATTATTTTCGGCAATAGTAGACCCGTAAGTACATTATAGAGTATTTTTTCAAAATTAGTCATCATGCCTATTACTTATTGTGAAAAAGGGATAAAAAAATGTTTATCGTAGTTAACTGTGGTAACTTCGCCTATTGGATTACCAGCCATGCAAGATGTACCAAACACATAAGTACTTATAAATCAAAAATAAATAGCAAAGAATCTTTACGGCTATTCTTAATAACTTAGCCTGAGACCTAGGTAATTATACCTTTAGGCGAGCGGTTTAACGAACTCTAATTATTATATACGAGTATATCCACTAAGCCGCGAGTCCCAGCTAATGGCGGTACTGATAGCTTAGATATGGCTTGCAACGAGGTGGAATTTCATGGTATGTGATGTTGCGAAAATGGAGGTGAATAAACGAGTACTTTGCTTTGATATATTTTAGCTCTAATAAGAGACCCATGCTAATAATAAAACGATAATTAGTAATTAACATTCTAAACTCAGATTTTAGTAGGTAAGTGTAATTATTTTTAAGTAGGATTTGTATGGCAGAAATTTAATTATTGCATTTGTCAAAATTATAGGAAGTGGTCATGTACTTTTAACCGATAACCTAGTCATTATATTACATTTCAGAATAACCTTATTCAGAATCTAAAAAGGAATAAAAAACGATTGACGTACCCCTGGTGGGACTCGAACCCACAGTCCCCGGCTTAGGAGGCCGATGCCTTATCCATTAGGCCACAGGGGCTTGGTAGTTGGTTCGAATATTTTGACTACATCCTACTACGTGATGTAACTAAGTTACGAATAATAAACTAGTTCCCTAAGGAATGAGACCATCCACCATCCCAGTACCAGACTTTCTGCCGCCAAGCAGCAGTATGTACCTACACAATGCTATGTTCCGGTGTGAATGGCTAGTTGTTGAAATTATCATGTCTTATGTCAAACTCAAACTCAAACTCAAAAATCTTTATTTCAAATAGGCTTAATGCTAGCACTTTTGAATGGTCATTTTTTAAAAGCTACCTACATGTCACGAGTGTCATAACACTACTACTAGTTAATAAGTCTCTTAAGTTCGGCAATGCTACCAGCTACAGTGCCCTTCACACCAGAACACAGCAATGTTTACACATTGCTGCTTGCCGGCACTGTCCCTTGCACAAGGGAGCTATCAGTAAGTGACAAGATAATTGATTCATTAACGAACTTTTAGTGCGGCGATTTTTATTTGACTATAGTCTGTGCGGCGTAATATGACGCGTATGACATTCCGTTCCTTTTACCTTAATCATTCTGTTACCGCTGTCGTAAAATACTAAATTAGTAAAAAAAACTGTAGTTAATTTATTAAATCCAACATGTCAAAAAATTAAGTAGCAAAATTAAGTAACAACAATGTAATTTTTAGGCATTTTAGCAAATTATTCTGACGGGCCATTCTTGTTTTTTTTTTAGAAACGACTTTTTAATCCTACGTATCCTACGGATCGGACTATCCTTACAAGAAACAATTTTTCAAATCTGTTCATAATTGACAGAGTTAGGCGCGAATATACAAAAACAAATATATACAGTCGAATTGAGAACCTCCTCCTTTTTTTGAATTCGGCTAAAAACACGTGATTATTCTAAGCGTGTACGTATAAAAAATAATTATTAGATCTTAACGACATTGTGATATATAGATAGGTGATCAATCTTGCAATCTACTACATCATTGTTTTAAGACGTTTTTTATGAATCTATTATATAGTTCATTCACTTGAAGTTCATTCACATTACAATATAAGATTCATGCCTACCTCACAAACGTCAATTAACGTTCATTCTTACTAAGCCATTATTTTAAATCTGCTCATTTCGTCTCTGGGAGTACTTATGTTCCGTTAATGATATGATATACTAACAGAAACCTTCGAGATTTCGACTTTCGAAATAATCCGATCGTTTAATAATAATTAATAATAAATAATAATAATATCTTGGGACAATCCACACACGGTCATCTGATCCCAAACTAGGCAGAGCCTGTACTATGGAAACCAGACAACTGATACTAATACTTATATACATTTTTTTTTGTAAATACATACTTAAATAGATAAATAACACCCAGACACTTGATGGGAATCGAACCCACGACCCATCGGTTAGCGGACAGGGTGTCTAACCACTAGACCAACGGGCCCGTCAAATAAATAATTGGGCTAGTTTAGGCCCAAACCACTCCAAAACTTTTGCCAGCAAAAGGGTTGGACTGTGGGCTTAAATTATTAAACCTAAACAGATCATAAATTAGGCACCTAATGGGTGCACTCAGGGGCCATTTTAGTACCAACTAGCACCTACTCCAAATGAGGCTAATTACTGTTGATAACTATCCAGTTAGGTCGGTCCAACTTCGACAAAGAGGTCGCCCGAAGAATCCAACTGGGATGGGCAGCGTTCGGGAAACTACGCGATATCTTCTCGTCCGAAATACCGCAGTGCCTGAATACGAAGGTTTTTAACCAGTGTGTGTTGCCAGTGATGACATATTATGGTACTGAGACGTGGTCTCTAACGGCTGGCCTTTTAGAAAAGTTCAGACTCACACAACGAGCCATGGAGAGAGCTATGCTCGGAGTTTCTTTGTGCGACAGAATCCGATATGTGGAGATTCGCTGAAGAACTAAGGTTACCGACATAGCTCTCAGAATCTGCAAGTTGAAGTGGCAATAGGCAGGCCACATCGCTCGAAGAACCGATAACCGTTGGGAAAGAAAGGTTCTCGAGTGGCGACCACGAACCGGAAGACGCAGCGTAGGCAGGCCTTCCACTAGGTGGACAAACGACATTGTGCGTGTCGCTGGTAACAGGTGGATGCAAATAGCCAATTATCGTTCATTGTGGCGTTCTAAGGGGGAGGCCTATGTTCAGCAGTGGAAGTCTTCCGGCTGATGATGATAATGATGATGGATGACTTTTGATAGTAGCAAATTCTGAGTAGAGGAAAAAGAGTCAATGTTATACTGTGTAGTTGTGACGCTCTTGCTAATCGTAGAATGAGTCATCTTAGAGTAGCCTATCCTACACCAGATGATTATGTACAGCTCCAAGCTGGCGCAATCGGGGCGTACCTTAAAGAGCCCTTCGACACGTCAGCAATAGAGTAAGGGCTAGGGCAGGCACAATGGATCCAGCTGGGTCGAAGTGCGTTCCGGTGGTTACTGGGCCAAATTCATAGCGACCAACAATATAATAGATTGATAATTGAAAATAACTGACGTTTGTGAGCGCTGCCCTCGTACCATCATTAGTCTGAAGCTAGGTATGGTCAGATTTTTTATAGCGCATTTTATATTATAATTTAATGTAAGTTTTTGCTTGTATCTTCATCCGGTTAAAGTGGTATGTTTTATAATTAGTTTGGATATTAACCTTGCTCAGTTAATTCGCTGTTTTTTTACGACTTGTTGGCTTGATAAGTGAGACGTCCGACTGATGGGTCATGGACGGAATATGAATAAACATTATTTATGTAACTAGCTTTTTTTATACAACCAAGGTGGCAGGCAAGCGTGCGGCCCGTCTGATGTTAAGTCACCGCAGCCTAAAGACTGTAGTAACACTAGAAGAATGACTAGCGCGTTGCCGACTGCCGTTGTCTTTGTGTCCGATAGTTGCACCAGTTACAGTGCCATTCATGCCGGAATAAAGCATAGCTTACACACTACTGCTTGACGCAGAACATCTGACACTGCGGGTGGTAACTACTTGGACGGTTTCTTGTACTAAGAACCTACCACCTAGTAATTAGCTGTTATAAATTAGTGTCCAGACGAGCTACAAATATTTCTATTTACATAATACCTAACTATATATTTATAGTTTATTTACAAATATATTTAAAATATGTAAAAAACTTCCTCAAAGTTGTCGCCGTACTGGGAGGGAGGGGTACTTAAAAGACTGGCGGCGTTTCCTCTTTGTTTCCAAGCTTATACGTTTGCAGAAAAAGCTACCAGCCCGACGGTCCCTTGAGACTTCGATAAGTTTGGATGAAATGTCTTTCACCAAGCCGTGCGCCTCATGAGACCAAGGCACTGGTCTCCACCGCAAAGGGCGCAAATATATAGCCGGAACCCTAGGACTGCATTCTTGCGCCGGTTTGCATCACTAGCGGTCGCCGCAGCCCCTCCGCTCTATAGCTTGCCGGGGTGTGGGACGCAGCGAGTGTAGGTATAATTATATGTCGCATACCACACCAACGGCTTTCCATGTTGCCTTGGGATTAAAGTCATGCCATCAGGCGTCTAGCCATCATTACGTGTAATACCGACTGGTTCCAGTACGGCAGGAACACCGGCAGTGACAAGCCTCCTGCGAATAATGTATGTATACTATAAAATTTTTATATTTTTTAGTAAGCAATTGAATAATAAACCTATAATTTTTCACCGATCGACGTTACAGTAATGCCACTACACAAAATTTTAAAAAAATATGCCTTTTTACCGTAAGCTGCTGCTACTGAGAGTTTCTTAAATATTGTAATAATCATCATCACCAGCCGGAAGAAGTCCACTGCTGAACATAGGCCTCCCCCTTGGAACGCCACAATGAACGACAATTGGCGATTTGCATCCACCGGTTACCTGCGACGCGCACAATGTCGTCTGTCCACCTAGTGGGAGGCCTACCTATGCTGCGTCTTCCGGATCGTGGTCGCCACTCGAGAACCTTTCTTCCCCAACGGTTATCGGTTCTTCGAGCGATGTGGCCTGCCCATTGCCACTTCAACTTGCAGATTCTGAGAGCTATGTCGGTGACGTTGGTTCTTCGGCGAATCTCCTCATTGCGGATTCTGTCGCGCAAAGAAACTCCGAGCATAGCTCTCTCCTTAGCTTGTTGTGTGACTCTGAGCTTATCCAAAAGGCCAACAGTTATTGCAATAATATTTTGACTAAATTCAGAATAAAACCTGGAACATCACGATTGCGGCCACTAACCCACCGTGACAGTATCTACTGACAACTTTCCTTACAAATAATTTCCTTAAATCAGCCTTTTTTTTTGTCAGACAAAACAATTCATATAACTGTAATTGTATTGTTAATTGCCGATTAATGTTCAGTGTTAATGGCAAACAATTAATTTCTTGTATAATTGGTAGACAGGCGGAACCGGTACTAGGAAGTGATATCATACCCCAGTACGTGATGTCATGCATTGTGAGCTATGGTAATCGAAATTAGGGTTCCTTATTAAGTAGTGTTGTGTATTTGGATTTTTTCGTTATTTGTTAATACCTATTTAAACTATAAGGTTGGTCGGAAGAAATGGGTTAAAAAGAAAAAAAAATGGGGGAGTTTTATCAAATTCGGGTTTCTTTTCCCTACTAATAGGTATAAGGTTTTTGGATATTTCGATGTCATGGAGGCGGCGGCTATATCTTTGTTATATAAATAGAAAACTTTTAAAATACACGGACACTTCAGTTAAGTACAGAATTACGTATTTTACAGACTAATGAAAGGACTTGACTTTTAGGTGACATTTTGAATAATGTTTTATCTGTTACTTAGTTAAAGGTAAAAATATATAGGTACTTAGTTACCTAAATCTTAATAAAGAGGGTAAATTACTTTTACTACGAAACTCTATTCCAAGATGATTTACTGTAATGATTATCCTTCCCACTGTCGCCGATTATTGTTAAGTATTCTATAAAAAGTAGTATTTTAAATAAGAAGTTGTATCAAATTTACTTATATTCTGGAGGTACGGAACCATTAAAATAAACTTAAATGCTACATTGTATACTCATTTAATGACGACTGTATTAGTCGTGTGTTGAATTTTTATTACTTCATACGCATATGGCTAAAAGGTATGATATATAAATAATGTCTGTCAAACATTAACTTACTATATGAGTGCCGTTAAACGAATTTAAATGCGTAAGTTAAGACATTATTGTTGTTAATAATACCTAATGTTCTCTTGGTCGATCCAAGCACGGTGAACAATCTTTTTTTTTCACTAGATTATCTATCTACACAGGAGATATTATAGTGCGCTCTCTTCTCCTTTACTCTCGCAATCAGCAGTCTTAGCACGATTTGCCAAGACTTCGTAATCTTGACAGTTCGGTGTGGAGTATGACGTAGTTATCGACGTAGAAACGTCATTTTCGGTATTAGCTAGGTCGATAACTACGTCATACTCCACACCGAACTGTCAAGATTACGAAGTCTTGGCAAATCGTGCTAAGCCTGCAGGTGAGACGCAAGAGCGAGACGACCAGAAGGCCTAGCACGACTTGCTAACTTGACAGATCAGTGTGGAGAATGACGTAGTTTTCAACACTGAAACGTCAATACTCCATACAAAAATGTGAAATACTACGTCATAGTGACGTCATACCTACTCACACTTGTCTGTAAAGATTTGCACATCATGCTAAGCCTGCAAGGGGAGGTCAGGCGCAGGATCGACTTTTTACATGCCCATCCGACGCATAGATCAACTTATATTCCAGAAAGTCAATTGATCAGCTTGTGTAATTTTTTAACCTAACCAGTAATTAATAACTACACATTGTAGTTCTTACTCCTCGCGGGGCTTGAGCCCGCGACATCCGGTTTGCAAATCAATTGGTTTACCATTAAATAAGTAGGTGTATCTACTATACTTATTAGAAAATGCATATAATATTAGAATTAATTGGGACCAAATCACATTTTTGGGCATAAACCCCACAGCCGTCACATAAAAGAGACTTGGGCTCTCTTATAAGGTCTGAAGAAGATTCCCCTAAGGGCCTTGCCTTTGAACCCGCTGCCGGGGAATAAATAATAGTCCCCCGGGAATCTGTCACGGTGCTCACGAGGACGGGGGTCGTAACCCCGGCGCCGTCCGGAAACCCCGAGTTCACCTGTCTTATTAATAATAAAGACTACCAGTCCTTGTTGATATCCCACTGTTGGGCACGGGCCTCCCCACAAGATGAGGGGACTTAGGCCATAGTCCACTACGCTGGACAAGCGCGGATTCGCGGACTTCACACGTCATTCGAGAGCTAGTTAGGCTTTCTCAGACCAGGTTTCCTTACGATGTTTTCCTTCACCGAAAGCTAGTAACAATAGCACAAAGACGATTCGCATATAATTCATTAAAGAAATCAGAGGTGCGAACCGGGGTTCGAACCTGCGCACCTTGTTTCCAAGGCAACGCATTTTACCTGCCTAGCTGTCTTAACGAATTATTATGTTTGCATGGCATCGAAACTTTGTATATTTGCATTCTGGCCCTTAAATCTTTCATTCTTACGAGTACCCTTTAAACAAGCATTGCATGAATCTCCACGGCGTTACATAAGCTGTTATCAATCAAGTATACTCAGCCACTTTGGAATGCGACCCGTTGATAAGCAGATGCATCTGCCGCGTCCCAATTACACGTTGGTACTTTGTTACTGTGACAAACATGTTCCCTGGAACTTCAATTCAATGAATGTATAAAATAATAATAATTACGAATAATTGAAAACAGTAAAATAATATTTCTCTTTGTTAGGGTTAGAATTGCATCCCCCATCTCCTCTCGTTGGGTGTCGTAGGAGGCGACTAAGCGAGAACAGGAAGACGGGCAGCAACGTCTATCTTTTGGATTTATCTTCCACCTATACTGCGATCCCCAAGCCGCCTACCTTAGCTTGGGGATTATGGCAACCCCTCCCTTCTAAGGAGGATTCCTTTCTTCGTCTATCGGCTGCTAATGAATGAATGAAGCATAGTGGCTAAGACCTGCTTGGGAGGCCGTAAAGAGTCTGCCCAGTCCCTATTCCAGCCTTGGCTATTGGTCAATGTCATTTCTGCTCCCAAGAAGTAGTGGGTTTGATTCCCACCCAGGTTAAAACTTTAATACCTACGTATTTATTGCTTCCAGTCAGTTTTCTGGTTGGTTAGTACAGGCTCTGTCTATTTTACTTCGGAGTCGCTGGACGTTCGGGGTGTGGGCCCCAGGACGTCCATTGAGTAAGGCGGCGACTCCGAGTCACCAGTTCCCCGGGGGCTACAATGGGGCCTCCAGGGGCGGGCTTAAAGACAAGGCACTAAGGGGACCCTGGTGCAGATCCCACCGGAGAACCCTGGGGTCTCATCTCATGTGCCGATGCGACAACCGCAGGGGTTTTAGTGGGTAAGAATCCCACATACCTCGGTTGATCCCCACAGCTCCCGGGGACCTTTTGAAGGTATCCCCCGCGAAAAAAATGGCTTTGCCTATTCTGGGATTGGATAGCCGTGCGAGAAATGTCTCAGGATATTATTATTTGAAATTGTGTCAGAATATGTAGAAGTGAGACGAGGTAAAGAGAAGTATGGCGCAGCAGAACTCCCATTTAAAAAGGAGTACGGCTCTAAATTTCAGTGTTCCTGCAGAGTAAGGTCCTCCAGTTTCCTGCCAGTGCTTTGACAGGAGTCACTGGTTTGGCGGCCAAGGCAGCATCGTTCGTCCCTTTTGCTACCAGGATAGCAGTAACCCTTACTTAAGGCTTTGTGCTGTATTGTATGGTTAGTGGCCACCCTGATGTCAAAGAGCTGCTGGCAGAGTGGTGCCACGGCTGGTGCGGTGGTGCGGAGCTGGTGCGGAGTGATGTGGTGCTGGTGAATGGCTGCTGACGATGACGTCAGAGTATCTCACCAAATATGGTGAAATGTGCTGAGACTTAAGAAAATAATGAAACATCAGTTCATTTCATTTCCATTAGGCTACTGCTATCAAACTGGCTAGAATCATCAGGGAGGCCGCTCTCGGTCCCAGAAAAAAAAAATACTTATAATAGGACTAAGAACTAAAAAAAAAACTCCTTCATACATTTTATAAAAAGAAACTACGTTATCTATGTAATTAACGCAGAGGTCTTTGAACTTTTAATAAATAAAAGCACCTTACGAACACATTGTTGGGAAAGATAAAGGTATAAATAATGATAAGTTTCGTGAGGGCTGCCGTGGTGTTGTTATCAAGACTTATGCAGCCTGTTTGTTAATTAAGTTAAACAAGAATAAATTTACTCGAAAAATGGCCTCTTCCGTTATAGAAATTAGGCTTTTTTTTCATTTTGGGACCTAGATTATTTGACGTTTTTAGGGTACCGTGCCTAAAAGTTAAATTCTAAAATGTTTATTTCAAATAGGCTTAACGCGAGCACTTTTGAATAGTCATTTTTTTAAACGCTGCCACCGGATCACAACGCGGCCACAACTGAGAAGATAACGGCATTCAGTGGGCTTGTAATTTTTTTCACTTTTTTTAAACAGTGTTTGTCTTGTTATCAGCATCAGCGATAGTATGTCCTGCCGTTCGAAAGATACAACAAGAGAAAAAAAATAGGATGAAATTACAACAAACGGATAGTAGTCGGACCAGGCAAGCAACACCTGTGCACGAGTTGACTCAAGCAGCAGCCACCCCTCAACCATATTAAAGTGAAGGAGGTTACCCGTCGTTAAAAACAGGAACCCCTATGATGCGACTTCCTCTGTTTGTCTGTTTGTCACACCGGTATATTACAGCAATTATCAATCAATTATCAATCTCTCACAGTAAATATTGCTCCCAACTTCATCGCAATAGAAAAAAAAAAGTTTATTTTTCTTTTTACTAGAGGTCGAAATGGGGCGTCAATGTTTCAAAGTAAGACTACTATATGAAGTGAGTTATGGGTGGTTAGTGGGTTATCATATGAAAGGGCTTCATTTGTTCAAACTAGTTGCAAATAATCAATTTTTATGTCTCCTCTAGTACGGTAATTTAGGAGAGTAGAAAGAACCGTTTTTTTTTTCCGATAGCTTCTTGTCATCAACGGATATACTAGTTTACAGTTCACCAATAAGCTAGTCGAATGGTAAACTACATAGATAACAACCAGTTCAAGGTTCAACGTCGACAACGAAAAACTAGTCGAGACTTGAGACTGTTTTATAAACTAGTCCATGGTTACTGGTGTGGTAGCTGGTCATCGGCGATATATGTTTCTGGTTAGTACATTTATATCAATAGCCATACAGCATGTTGCGGGCCTTAGAAGGCAACACTGATGCCTGTAATTTACAAGCAGCACATGTAGGTATTTGTTTATGTTTAGATGTTTTAAAGCATCGTGCGCAGAGTCTTCATTAGACATTCTGGCAAGACCGCAACGACCTTCCCATTCACATAATTTGATGAAGATAAGGTGATATTACAAAACCTCGTCGTCCAGTTGGACCGGTTTCATTCAGGAATTTAGGTATTTTATAATAACACCAGTGTTTTGGTATTCACAGATAGCATTTATATTGCTACTTGGAATGTGGAGTGCTTTAACTTCGTGAAGTCAGGTTAAATAGGTTCATCAACTTCAACTAAAATTATGGATTCGTGGATCGTATTAACTTATTAATTGCAATGTCCTTCAGGCCAATAAGGCCTCAGCAGCCAATCTTTGAGAAGATCAGTTAACTAAGCTTTTGAAATGTGAATTTACCGTAGAATTCTCAAAATTAATGGACTGATAAAATTTCAAACGTTAAAGTTTTGCAAATAATGAATAAAAGATTGGATGTAATAAAACTAAAAAAAATATAAGCTGAAATTTTTTTGGACACATTTATAGAAATGAAAAAGTAAGTACAAATTACTAAAAGTAAAGTACTAAAGGCAAAATTGAAGGAAAACAGGCCCTCGTTAGAAGAAGGACGTCATGGACTGGAAACATAAGAGACTGGTCGAAGGTGGAAAACACGGACAAATTAATTCGCATGGGTGCTGATAGAGAGACATATTATCAACAAATGGTCGCCGACCTGCGGGTTGGTGATGGCACGTTACCAAGGTGGCAAGCAAGCGTACCGCCCGCCTGATGGTAAGCAGCCACCGCAGCCTATAGACGCTAGCAACACCAGAAGAATCACTAGCGAGTTGCCGACCCTTAAGACATTAGATGTTAAGTCTTTGTGTCCAGTAATTTCACCAGCTACAGTGCCCATCACGCCGGAACACAGCAATGCTTACACACTGCTGCTTGGCGGCAAAAACGTGAAAAGAAAGAAAGAAAGTTAACTAAGAAGAAATTACTATAGTGCAGAAGTGCTTGCGCAGACATTAGAACACTCTTATTTCCTTTACTATCACTTCCGAATGCGACGAAATACCAACACGACCGGGGAGAGATCTAATGACTCAGACAGATGGGCAGTGTAGTGAAAGTGTTAATAGGAAGACGTGTCGCATACCGTTAAACCTGCTCTTTTCGTCATCATCATCTTCAATTGGACATCCACTGTTGAACAAAAGCTTCCTTCTTAGAACACCACAATGAAGGATAGTTAGCTTTAACCATCCATCAGTTGCCCGCGATTTTTACAATGTCGTCGGTCCACCTAGTGTGGAAAGCCTTCGCTCGTCTTCCAGTTCGTGGTCGCCACTCGAGTACCTTTTTTCCTCAGCGTTTATCGTTTCTTCGAGAAATGTGGCTTGCCCATCGCCACTTCAAGTTGCAACACCACAATGAACGACAGTTATCTATTTGCAATTTGCATCCATTGGTTGCCCGCAACTTCCAATGTCGTTGGCCCACCTAGTGGGAGGCCTGCCTACACTGCGTCTTCCGGTTCGTGATCGCCACTCGAGAACCTTTCTTCTCCGTCGTTTATCGGTTCTTCGAGAAATTTGGCCTGCCCATTGTCACTTCAACTAGCACGTGTCATCACCAAGTCAATTAAAATTAAAAGCAGCTTTTCATATTTCGATTTTTCCAGCATAACCCAAGTGCGGACACCATTAAAACGTTTGCAATAAATAAAACGAGAATCCTCACGAAGGATTGATTTTAACTGCGGTCGTAAACTGCCGAATGGTGCATCCGAAAAACTTGTGAATGACGACGTCATTGTGCCGGATTGGCCGTAAATTATTTCGTCGTTACATAAAAACGATTTCATTGGCCCTCACAAGATCACGTAATAAATTGTGTGATGAAATTTTATGTATATCTATAACACTCTCGGATTGAACATCATGTTAATTATGTATTAAATGAAGCTACATATGGTGGTTCTTAGGAGTCGCTGGACGTTTGGGATTTTGGCCCTAGACGTACTTCGAGTAAGGCGGCGATTGCGAGGAGGGAAGCGGCGCGGCGGGTTTTGATGGCTTTCCTGCGTCAACACAGGTTTCAGTGATGGAGGGAAGCACTTGCTTTGTTGTCAGATGGGCAAGTGAAATATCGGTCCACCTCAGTTGTTTTGGTCTACCGTCCTATCTGTAGGGGTATTCACCAACGTGTCGGAAGGTTTCATATCTCAACCCGGTGGTATCTTAATGTAAATCATTAGCAGCCGAAACGTCCACTGCAGAACAAAGGCCTCCCCCTTAGAAGGGAGGGGTTGCCATAATCCCCACTCTTGGCACCTATACTGGGTGGTAGGTAGGTAATTCAATAAAAAAACGCTGCTGCCCATCTCCTTGTTTTCCCTTAGTCGTCTTTTACGGACACCCAACGGCATGAGATGGGTGGCTGCTATTCTTACTCGTACACGGTTAATGTAAATGTTGTACACAAATCCGTTAGTTTTAAATGATATCACCGAAAGTGATTTCATCGGATTTGGATCCGAAATCTTCCAACAGTTGTAAATAGCCGACCGGATTGTAAGAATAAAGGTGTAGATAATGCTTCTGAGTCTATGCAAGCACATGTTTGTATCATCATATCTTCCGCGTAGAAAGAAAATCTTGTGAAAAATTGGCCACTATGGCCTTCTTCTTTCTTTACGTGCCATCTCAATCACGGAGATCAGCGACCATTTAAAGTCAAAAGTCAAAGTCAAAAAGTCAAAATATCTTTATTATGTATAGGCCCCACGGAGGCACTTACACAAAAATCATTTTTACAAACTACCACCGGATCGTAACGCGGCCGCTACTGAGAAGATCCGGCAAGAAACTCAGCGGGCTTGTCTTTTTTTGTCATTTTTTAAAAAAAAATAGTTTTACAAATTTTACTTATGTCAGCCTTAAACTTCTAAGCTTGCATGAGTTGAGCAGTTCAAGCCCACGCAGCTTTATCCTCCAGGTAATCCGAGATATTATAATAAGCCTTTTTTGACAAACGGCTTTTTATCAAAGGTTTAAATTTATTTATTGGAAGATCTCGGATATCCTGTGGCAGTTTGTTATAAAAGCGTATACTTTGGCCCATAAACGATTTGCCTGTTCTGTGGAGACGCGTGGCATGTACAACAAGATCGTGTTTGTTGTATCGATATGTCTCCCTGTCATGCGAATTAATTTGTCTGTTTTCAACCTTCTACCAGTCTCTTATGTTTCTACCCCATGACATCCTTCTTCTACCATGTCTACTTTTTCCTTCAATTTTGCCTTCAATTATTAATTTTAGTAACTCTGGCCTTAACAACTCCAATTCTGAAAAAACAAAATCAAGGTACCTACCGATGTGATAATATCTACTAATTTCTGCCTCTAACTGCGGCAATTATAAATAGTTACATAGTTATTTATATTCACAGCTAATAGACGGATCTATGTATATAGGTAGGCAATCCACGTCGACCTTCAGTGGCGAGACTTGTTTTAATGACGCATATAAATTCGATTCCATTTCGCTTGCAAATAAAACACTGTGTTGCACAGTGATAATAAAAACTAAAAAAACAGGGCGCAGATATTCTGCGGCCAAGCAGCAATGAGTAAATATTCCTGTTTTACCGTACTGACTGAATCTGGTAAATCGTTTGTATTAAATAAATCATCATCATCATCATTAGCCGAAAGACGTCCACAGCTAAAAAACTGATTTGCCTTAATATCTACGCTAGCTAGGCGTCTTGGGAATGACATTCCAGGTAGTAGGTAATCCAATAGAAAGACGCTGCTGCCGGTCTTCTTGTTTTCCCGTAGTCACCTCATACAGCACTCAGCGGGAGGAGATTGGTAGAAGATAATTAATCTTACGCGAGTACTAAATTAATAGTACTCACTGCCTCTCTAAAAGACTATGTGCTGTTTCTTCATTTTTATAGAACTTAGCAAAATTGTACTCCGTGTCTCGATTCCAGTTCAGTTGGAATACGCGATGATAAAATCAACTTATTTGCAGACAAGCAATTTACAATTCAAATTGAAATACTTCGCTCGGAAGGCGCGCAAATGTTTGCTTTTGCGCCTCATTCTTTTATTATATACATATGTCAGAATGGTGTCGTTTTAAATATCATAAGGTACTAAGACGTGGTCCTTAACAGCTGGTCTTTTAGAGAAGCGCAGAGTCACACAGCAAGCTATTGAAAGAGCTATGCTCGGAGTTTCTTTGCTCGACAGAATCCGGTCATAGAATCCGATCTAAGGTCACTGACATCGCTCTCCGAATCTGCAAGTTAAAGTGGCAATGTGCAGACCACATCGCTCGACGAATGGATAACCGATGGGTAAGAAAGGTTATCATGTGGCGACTACAAACCGCAGCATATACGGGACTCCCATTAGGTGGACTGATGACATTGAGCGAGTCGCAAGCCAACGGTGGATGCTAATAGCCAATTGTCGTTCATTGTGTCGTTCCAAGGGGGAGGCCTATGTTTAGCAGTGGACGTCTGCCGGCTGATGATGTTATTTTTTTCGACATATTATCTCTCACTGCTATATTCTTAAAATGTTATAGTAATGTTTCGACATTCATCTTACACCTCAGTAATAAATAAGTAACGATTATTATATACCACAAAGATTTTCGCGTGTGTCTGTAAAGTGTATGTGTATATCGGTTCAACCAGTGTCCATCATATAGTGTTGAGTTGAGGTGAGAGATGTAATATTAACGGTATTTTAGATTACGAGTCGAAAAATAGTAGATACTAGTAATTTTAAACACGTGTACGTAAAACTTCTAGTGGTTAATTTGTTTATGATCAACGCTTTTAACAAAGGCTTTCCGGCGATTTGAAAACAGAGAAGACAGCGAAATTATAGGCTCTCCTTAGATACTGATCTAAATAATTAATTTCCAAGTTCTTGTAGTGAAAGTCATATACGAGTACCTGCTAATAAAATTCCTCAAAGCGCTTATCTAATTCAACAAATAAGTACTCTATAAAACCTTAAAGTTAAGATAGGAGATTAGAACTATTAAGCGTGTCTAGAATAATTGTATAATAAAATAAATAATGGCCGTTTGACCGATACGGCCTCAACGACTGATTCTCTTAAAAGATCACGCAACAACGCAAGTGCTAGCGCAGACACAAGTGCACCTTCTTGTATTTACACTTAAAATACGATAGTATTGTACATATACCGACTGGGAAGATCCAACACTTTTCATATGCCGATCTGACGTCTACCGTCTTTATTTTCAGAAAATCAAATCAAACTGAAATTGAAGGTCGTTGAGTAGCTCATAGCTAGTCGTATTCACTATTCGGTAAACGATTAGTTGTTACAGCAACGCAAGGCAAGGTCAGTCCTCAGATGAGTGACTGTTTAGTGGCTTTGAACTGAACGTCTCCGTGATTCGGAGGACACGTAAAACTCGATCCCCGTAGTTGTCATCGAGACAACAGTCTTTAAACCTAAGGTCAGAAGCCTAAGGACAGCTTGAACAACTCTGATACCTAATTGACGGCACGTACAAAGTCGGTCGTGGTTATTGTCATCTAGACAGAAGTTAACCTAAGTCTGAGTTCTATGGGCAGCTTGAATAACTCTGACACCTGGTTGACCACTTGAAAGGATTGCGTAATTTCCGAAATCCAGCAATGTACTAGTATTTGTACTTGTATAACAGAAACAAGTGACATAATTAAAGCTAACACATAGTCGAGCGAACAAGTCAAAACACGGTGCCTTACGCTATCGACATTGTCAGAGGTCGCATTAAGTTGATAAACCGGTCCGTGCCTTTGTGAATTTATAATTTGCGTGGTACCTCTGTGGTTGTAATTAATTAGCAACAGTGCTCTACTGGAATATTTAACGGTACGGTCATTTTAAGTGATTGCGTAATATACACTCTCCCACCCATTTAGAGGGTTGATGCTGGGTAAATGCTGGGACCTATTAGTTTTTAAAACACTTGTTTTCTATGATCAACTGCAATCAATCTCTTTTACGATTGGTTGATATTCACGTACGTTTAAGAAATAAAAAGTTGGCTACCATAAATTATAGTCACTGACCTCTACATTATGATATTTACTGTCAACGATTTTGCTAATAAGTAAATATTAAATTATAGTGGTTTATGAAACTGTCCCATAATATTAAAACACGAGTGTATTAAAACATAATTACAGTTTCATACACTACTTTATCTAAACTTATGTAATAAATAAAAATAAAAAAAGTTCAAACCACCAAACTACACAACACAACAACACAAACAATACAACTACAAAACAGATAAGTACATAATATTTTGTCGCTCAAATAGCGATGAGCGTAGATAAAAACGTATTATTAACAGAAGAAAGTAAGATCGTGGTGCAAATAGACGACTTTACTTACAAAATTAGACAAACATTCAGTTAACTATGCACACATTGACCACTCAAGAAAATAGGTAAATAAGCACAGTAGACACAGCTTTAGAATTTTCTCAGCTTCATTCTAGGCCATTGAGAAAAATATATTATATACTATGATCAGTATTGAGATCAGTGTTATTCCATCATCTGAATGAAGATATGGATAAAAATAAGAGGTGATATATTTTTAAATCGCACTGGGTGGTAGTCTTTATTATTTTAATACATTACGTCTCAAGGCCTATAAGTGATCAGAAATACAGACGTGATTTATTTTCTATTCAAGTATCTGTATCAATTTTTATTTCAAGAGGATTCTATTCTATAATTTCTATTTTCGTAAATATTACTCAGCTTCTAACCCGGATATGTGGTCAGAGTTTACTATATTTTAATCACATCTTCCATTGAAAATCATCATCATCATCATCATCAGCAGTAGCCAAAATACGTCTACTGGTGAACACAAGACACTTAGAAGAAGGGAGGGAGGGGGAAGAAGGAATGGGTTGCCATAATTCCCACGCCTGGCAGGCGTCTTGGTGATAGCAGTATGGTGGCAGGTAATTCAATAGAAAACGCTGCTGCCCGTCTTCTTGTTTTCCCTTCGTCGCCTCTTACGGACACTCAACGGGAAGAGATGGGAGGGAGGGTGCTATTCTTACCCGGACACCCCACGGGGCATTAAAAATATTTGAAGTTATTAAGAAAAATAATCATGGTACGTGTTACTGTCTAATGTTTTATGCATCGTTTGTCTAAACAAAGATTCACAACGATTGTCAGTTATGAAAGCCAACAAAGCAAATAAGCACTTTCTGCCTACTTTAAAACTAGTATTACGTGATTATAAGCATAACATTTTACTACAACATGCTTACAATATTACATGTAATCCGGCTTCCGACTGTGTACCTATTAGTCCATAATATAATTCAGTAAAAAAAATGAAACAGATTCCATTAAATGCTCGTCTTTCTGATATTGGTCATGCAAAACAGGTATCTCATTTACATTTTTTTCTTTGTCAAACAATGGACCAGAAAGGTCTTCAATGGCTATTGTCTGTGAATGTAGGCGTTGAGCAAACTTCGAATGAAAACCAATTTTCACACGTACAAGAATTTCACCTTTTTGTTCTGTACTGTATGTTTGTACTATGTCAAGGCCTGGTCTCACTGCGAGGTTGGTTATCAGATCCTGGTAAAGAAAACATTTTTGTAGTATATTAGAGATGTTTTATTTTTAAGGCTTAGGTATTATTCTGTGAACTTTAGATAGGAAAGTTTTAGTTTACCAAATTGCATGATATTTAAAAATTAAATTAAAGTATTAAAGATGTTTTTCTCAATTAGCTTTGAACGTTTAACAGAATTTTGCAACTTAGATACAATGTTTGCAATATTACTGAGATAAAAATACCACGTAGAAAGTACTTATCCAAATTCCCTTGGTAATTTTATAGTTTGAATCATGTGACCGCGGCTGGAGACGAGACCGCAACAAATATTTCAGAATTGTCACTCTACCATGCTTCCCATAACTCTCCACATACCTTATATTTAGGGTAAAATACCGCTAAAATAGATAACGATAAACCGACACTACCTACTCAAAATAAAAATAAATATAAAACAGCGAAGGTAACAGTATCTTATATGGTTTTGACGCAGAACTATCGTCGCATGTCCTGAGTGGTTATTCAATAAGACGACTTAACAAACTCGACAGCTGAATTCGCGGTGAGATATGAAATTCGTTCAACAAATTTGACATCTCACCGCGAATTCAGCTGTCGAGTAAGTTAAATGTTCTTACAGAATACCACTACTAGTCACTTATCCTAAATCCAATATCTGCACATTCTTTATTTGTATCAGCAAGGATACTGTGCCTCACTGCATTCAAGAAGTATGACGGCAGCCCGCATAAAGGTCACAGTGACTCCTCACAACGCGCACACATCATCATCAGCACTGGCTTCTTTTTCGTTTTTTTCTCACGGTCATTTAAAAATGTCAGGCTTTCCGCTCGCAGTAAGACTTGCGCTTCACGCAGTAAGTGTTTGTCCAACGAAAGTGCGGTCACTCCATCTCACTGGACATAATTTGATTATGTTTATGTGCGAGCATTAGAAAGTGAGAATTTTGCGTTTCAAGCCACCGTCTTGTTTATAAATATTGTTTTGACAGCTGTCTGCACAGATGCTATGAATTGGGTGGTTAATTGCTAGTTAATGGCGGATGATTAAACTGGCATAATGTTGCAACTGATGGTAATTGCCCTTCAAAGAATATTACTTTAGTAATATTAAATATTTTAGACTTACTCGTATCTGTACGACACAGATACGAGTAAGTCTAAAATATTTAATTGAATTGATTGAAAGGTAATGATGAATATTAATGAAATATCTTTCGTAATAACAATCATCCTGAACAGCTGAATAGGACAGCTGCTCAGACTAGCCATAAAGTGAAGTTTCGGAATCTAACCGCCACCGACCGTAATGAAGAGGTACTGTAAGAAGAAGAGAATCATCCTGACTGATACAACTATGTGGAACAATCAACTAGACCAGCCAACTAAGCAGAAGATATTAAGTATAGCGATATTATTCTTCAGCAGACATAAACGCACTCTCCTCTCACCATTCAATGGAAACGAAAAGCGACATGCCGGAGACAATTCCGGCACAAGACTGATTTATTTTATATGCCCATTTGAACCATGAATCATCTAACTTTTTGTAAAATAAGTGATGAGCCTACATAATATATAAATAAGCAAGAAGCAACTACGCACCGCTGTTGATCCCTGCAGAATAAGACAAAACCATGAAATCCACTCCAATCTCCAAAACACTGTTCTACGGATATCGCAATTTGTGTAGAAATAAAATGAAGTAAATAACTTCTTCGTGACTGTCTTTGGTGAAGAATGATATGATACTGATTAAATTGATACGTCGTATCAAGTACTTATTAAAACATCCAAACGATTTCAAAATAGATGTACAGAGCTATGGTCTGATGAACAGCATTACAATGAGGATTCCGGATGGCAAAAGGCCAGCTCCATTCACAATAAAAGCATTTAGCTCAATTGGTAGGGTTAATGGGAATATCAAATTGCTAGAGTACACTTAGTTGTTAGTTTGTTTTGCGTCTCCCCGCGAAATTGTAGTAAGAATTTTTAAGATAAACAATTTCGTTCGTACGTTCACTGTGTTCAATTATGTTATTGAGATCTTTGGACCAGTATATTTTGAACATTTCTTCGTTCATATAGTTTGTGCGATACTCTTTTATCAACTCACTCTCATGTTCTAATGTCCCAATTATAAAATACATATGATTAACTTTATAAACTTTTAGATATCTAAAAACAACGTTTACTGCAAGACTCGGTTCTTACTAGATTATAAATATCTACAATGTTGATTTTGACTCGATATTAACAGTTTTCTTAAAATTTGTTTTACATCTAAGAAATCGATTGATCAAGACTAACGAATGAGTAAAAATATTGATTACTAAAACTCATGTGAAAAAAATGAAAATACCTATTTATAATTTTTAACAATTATAAGTTTTAATGTTATTATTATTAACACTGTTAATAAGATATATATTTATGCTACTAACCGTATTACTCAAATTAATAATGTCAGTTACTGAATCTACTAATATTATTATACCCAATGATGATTACTTACGTGAATCATACCACTCAATATACTGAAATAAATAAATTGATGCTCCTGAATTTCATAAACGTGATGTAAATAAAATCGTAACTCAATGCCATTGAAATAGTTTTATTCCTGTCGGTAAAAACATTTTTAGATATAAAAACATTGGATATCTAAAAATAATAGCAGTCTACTTCAATTCGGACCACCCAAGCGATGTTGTGAAAATTATCGATAGCAGAAACGATCTTATCGATAAATTCGTTGTGTCTTCAATTTAAAAAGACGACCGTAATTGTTGCGATGTATCGATAAAGCCATTGGCGCCTCGCTGATTAAGAAATCCGATAAATGGTGAATTTATTGTTGTTTATCTTATTCAGACGCCTTGTCCGAGCACCAACTAAATAACATTGCTAACGAGAATGGACCCTTTAATATTGTTATAATTTTCGATAGAGATTATGTGATTTGAATGTTAAAATTAACGAAAAAGTTAGAAAGGCAGTGGATATTAAGTAAAGTACCTAAATGTAATTAGCAAACTTTCATAAGCTACAAAATATAAAGCACAATAAAGGTCCTTGGGGAATCCCATATAACTAAAGTTGTATCACATTTATACTTAGAATGCTACTTTTAGATGAGATGAAACCTTTTTTTGCTATAGTGATATTTGTGTTATTATAAGGCTTACCTTTATGAAAGAGATCAGACTTGAAATAGTAGGTACTTGTAACCTTGACAATAGCTGGATATCCTTATCAATAAATTGAATATATTGTTATAAGTGATTATGTTACAGAGACAATATGACGTTTGATTATCAACTCACGAACACCACATTGCCTATTGTTATGTGGCATTGAAAACTATCCAACTGTTTATGTCACTAAATAAAAAGATAATATAGACCTTCACATTCTGCTTATCAATCAAAAAGATGAATAAACTTTTTAAGTACCTATTTTAAGCAAATCACGTTGTGCCTCAGATAAGTGGGCAATTTATTTGAATTGCTTACTTCCTTAATCAGTATTGCAATAGATCTATAAAAATTAACGATTTACTATTGAATATATGAACAGGAAATATCAATTCCATCTTTAAACGGGTCTCAGGTCACTGAAATTCTACGTCCATGAATTTATCACCTTCCTGCGAAATTGCACCTGCCGCACTTAGATCTTTAGTGTTCTGTACATTATACAAGTCAACGATTTCTTATTTTACTTTTTCTACTTTCTTGCCATTAATTTATCGTAAGTTCATGACGTCAGAAGGTACCTGAAAAGCATAACACGCCACGGAACATGAATCACCATTCAATAACTTTTTGCCCCAGTGAAAAAACCAGTTCACAGATTATGCAAATCAGAAGCGCAACAAGGAAGAATTAATGTCAATCGAGACGTTATTAACCATTCACTGCATTAATGCCGTCAAGTTTTAATATACAAACAAGATATCGTAGTAAAAAAACTTAATGTTGAACCTTGAGTCCTCGAAAATAAGGAAGATTGTTAAGATCACGAGACGCACGCACAATCACACGTGACTGACTATAAAGTCAATCATGATACACTCAATTGTTTGCTGATATCTTGATTTGAGGTCAAACATTTTAAAACGTGAGCTTTAAAGTTTCATAAATAAAGTTTAAATTCAAAATTTACTCTTGATGTGGATACCGCCACAGGAGTTGTTTTGATGATTCTCCACTTGTATTGCAAATCCTTTAAGTCTTACAAAAAGTGCTTTTGTCTTCTCGAGTTAACGAAGCACATAATGGAGTAGTGTAAAAAAATGGAATAATGGGCTTACCAGCATAAACATGTTCAAAGGCCTACGCATTTACGTATAGGAGTTCATTAGTTTCATTTGGGAGGATCCTAACGAAGTGAATTGTATTTGGAATATTTTTTTCACGATTAGCTCTCCTAATACAGTAAGACGTGTTATTTTTGGCACAGATATTAGTACTATTAATATTCTTACTGTTGGATATTACTAACTTGCTCCGAATTCTTTTATGTTTTGTAACTTTATCTTAAAGCAGTTACAACATACTCGTATACTTCTCGTATAAACCTGATCACTGATTAGTGACTTGATTAGAGTAGTTTGACTGCCTCGTTGCTTGCATGTGCGGTTATTGCGATTGTGAATTCAATTCCTTGATCCGCTAGTGTTATTAAGTTTTTATATCATTCAGTAGCTAATAATACAGAAAACATATTTAATTATCCTTTTTTAGTCTAGGACAAAAGAAACATTTGGATTAGGTAGTGTCATTAAAACAATATGCCTATCTATTTATAATTCATACGCAGATTTAAAGCGATATATTACAGAAAATAATTCAGATACACAAATTATAAACGAATCATGTTTTAGTATGTGCAACAAAAAACATCTAAGCGAAACTTGTTATTAAATAGTTCGCTGTGTAACATGGGACCTAACAACATTGGCAAAATACTAATCATGAGAATTGAGAACCTCATTTAAAAAAGGTAATGCAGGAATATTTATTGCTTGCAACATTACACGATGTTGTGAAATGCGAAGCATTCAACCATATCAGTTACATGTGAAGATTTTCTTTTATCTTTTTTGATACGCCGCAAGTTATAGAATATTTAGAATATTTTGGTGAGCTTTAGAATTCTAACAGCGCAATAATGTAGAGTGCGTTTCACGAAAGTGTTCCCTTCGGGGTTAAGTTGGTATAATTGAATTAGGTGTTGTCATTAAATTTAAAAATATTTACCCTCAATATAGGGAAAATACACTGTAATAGCAGCGTTTTCCCTGAAAGAAAACGCATATTAAACTACTTACCTTATTCGAAGCTTATAATGGAGAGCGGCACTTCCGGTTTCCCGTCATATTTGTTCCTATTGGTCTACTTCACTGTGATTTGATCGGACGTGACGTCATATTGCCAGGCGGGTGGGGGGAGCTGTTGTAAAACACGCTCACTCCATTCGTGTTCATTGTGTCGAAGAAATACCAGGCAGGTTTAAAAAGTAAGCTTCGAATAAGGTAAGTAGTTTAATATGCGTTTTCTTTCAGGGAAAACGCTGCTATTAAACCACAGTACCGTTATTCGAAGCTTATAATGAGACGTGTTTGTTATCGCCTGGTAATATCAGTAGATTAATGACGCCAATGTGATTTACGGATGTATTTTAAATATCCAAATATGAATTTTAAATAAAAATTCAATAGATTGCATTCTTATAAACATATATTTGTATATGCTAATAATTTCTTTTAGAAACGAGTAGCAGAGAAAGAGAAAATGAGAATAGAACTGTATCAGCCATTAAAATCAATATTATGGCAATTATTCATTGTGTTTTGTTAAACAATACACTACAAAAGATTATTTTTTGTTTTTTTTTTCGTGCGATGTGTTTTTGACTTCGCCTTTATAATACAGTTTAAAATATGTTAAAAATCTCCAATTCAATGTGCTAGCTATTATTAAAAACCACTACGCCTGTGACACATGATAGGTAATTAATTAAGCTAAATTATGTTCGTGATTTTAGTCTTTTTGACCCATCAATAAAGATAAGATAACTGAATACATATACTATTTGTTTTTTAAAACACTCAACGCCAGGTACTGCGATGTTGTGTACTTTGCAGTACGTGGCCTTCCGATTAACGCACTTCTTGGACACTACTATGCTTTACAAAGTACTAGGTGATGTTACAATGTTTACGTCTAATTATTATGCAGTGTGATAATCTTTAGCATCCAGCAAGCAACAGTGTGAAGGGTAGACTTCACTTTGTGTAGTAATAGATAAATTATATGGGATTTTTATCTAAACTCTATTAAAGCATTACTCTAGTCATTAGTCAGGGTCTTTTTATAAATGTTAAATCATCTATACATTGCTATATATGTGCATGTATGTGTTCTATATGTGAAGTAAGCTACTTTGAAAATTGCTCACTAAATCATATCCTAAATAGATGAGTAAAGGATTAATAAGTAAAATCGATTTAAGAACATGTTGCTAAGAATTGACAAGCAAGTATCTGGACTGATCAGTATTGTACATTGTCAGAGTTAGGCAATAATAATACCAAACAACAATGATTGATGCTCGAATCCGCTATAAAGTAGCAAAAAATGTGGCAATATTTAGAGTTATTTTTATTTAGTTTAGAAAATCAAGAACAGCTCATGATGATTCCAAACTACTTCGTGAATTTTTAATGTAATATTTGGTTCGATTTGAAATGTCAAGTCTGGATCACCAAAACTCACATTTTTAAGTTTCAGAACGAAAGATTATTGTCTGGATGCGAAAACTAGGACTCTTTAAAAGTTGTGTCATATGAATAGTTGACTCCAAACTCGTTCAAGAACAGAGTGCTCTCCGAAATAATTCAGGGCCAATACGATTAAATATATATTTAATCTATACCAGTATACTTCAGAGCCAATACGAGTTAGTATATGTTCACTGAATACTCGAATAATCATACATGGAGGATGATTTGTAGTCTTTCTGCTCCAAAGTACCTTAAATATTTATGGACATATTATGTACCCCATATATCATACTATCTGTCTCTAGAAGGATATTGTATAAAATATTATCAATGAAATTTGATTTGTATTAAAGAACTAATTGAAAAATATAATATTCTTAAGCATCTGTGAATGGTTGGTCCCACCCCCTGTCAGCATACTAGTTTCCCTTACCTCTGTAAAGGAAACTTCTGTTGTCACTTTGTAATAAATGCGAAATTACAAGAGATAGTAAGCAGGATTGCAAATATTTCTTTTGGTTGCAATGCAACTGCTTTCTTTATATTTTCTTACTCCCGACATTGATCAGAAGTTAAATTATGGGGTTAAAGAATCTTTATTCTCATTAGAACAATTACAGTTCGTACAATTATACGCCTGTTCTCCGCAATTGTGAATGAGGACTGCATTACTTTTGGCTAATAATGCAGGCGGTGCATTTTTGCCATAACTTGGTTACTTACACCCAGTTACACCCACAGAATTGAGTGATATTTTTATAGAAACTCGTGAATGATTCCATCATTATGGGTCCCCAGAATTCCCAATTATAAGAGTACATACCTTTTAACTTTGAAATGGGATATAGTATAGAAAAAGTAATGGTGGTCTTCAAATAAAGGACATGTCCCCACATCATATCCATTCATTGTTTGAAGAACTTTCTTAAAATGTTGTATCCAAAACTTTGATAAACTATTAGCAGTTTACGCTCTACTGGTCCTGATATTTTAAGACAGTAAAAATAAGGGACCATGATTAGGATCCAAGACGTGACTGCAAGCCAGGGTTATGAAAATTATATATTTATATATAATTGATTCATAGAATCACGTACGTGCAATTTTGTATAGCAACTCTATATTCTCTCCCCGCGAGTGCGCGTGATAGTCAGAACAAACTCCCCAGAAAAAGGTTCTTAATAAGACGATGTGCCAGGCACACACACACTGTTAATGTCTTAATATCTCTGCTGAATTTAACAGAAAACCAGGCTCTCTCGAAGAGCAATATGCAGTTACCACTCCTGCAGGGAACTGTTACTTATTGGGGTACCCTGCGGAGGTACGTAATTGCTAAAAACACCCTGTCAATGTCACTATGCTTATAATAATAATATCCTGGGACAACCCACACACGGCCATCCGATCCCAAACCAGATACAGTCTGCACAACGGCAACCATACAACTATTATATCGATAAATAGTAACAGAAACTTAGTGGGAATCGAACCCACAACCACTGAGTAGGAGTCAGGGTGTCTGAGAACGACGGGCCAGTCAAATTATTATAATGAAATGGACTTCAGAAAATAACTTTCAGACTGACAAGAATGCCAAAATTGATTTTGAAAATTAGGTACTCTCCACGAGCTATACATGTTACTGTCCATGCGAGGGAGGTTAAATCTTTGTGTATCCACCCTGCGAGGGTGAGTAATAAAATGTGCAGTCCTTGCGAAGGACAATATACTGATGGTGAAATAGACTTCAGCCAACCACTTCCAAATTGACAAATCAAAATTGATTCTAAAAACCGGATACACTGTACGTGCTCTCTCCACGAGCTATACATGTTACTGTCCCTGCAAGGGAGGTTAAATCTGTGTATCCACCCTGCGAGGGTGAGTAATAAAATGTGCAGTCCTTGCGAAGGACAATATACCGATGGTGAAATAGACTTCAGCCAAACCACTTCCAAATTGACAAATCAAAATTTATTTTAAGAACCGGATACATGCTCTTTTTATGAGCAACTAAGAAATAAAATAAATACTTATATACATATGTACCATCACGGGATGGAGCTTTATTATTTATATATAAATATATATACAAATATGCCCCTGCACCACCTTGCGAGGGTGGTGGTTTGTGCAACTCCATGCAATTTAAAATGAATCTAGAAAATATGCCACGTGATGGTACTTAATGCTGATGGTGAAGTAGAAGTCGGCCAACAACGGTCAGACTGACAAGATCGTCAAAATTGATTCTGAATCAGGTGCGTGGTCATGATCAACATACATAAGACGATACATACCATCCTGCGAGAGGTTAATTATTTGTGTACCCATCCTGCGAGGGTGGGCGATAATATTTGCAAACGTTATGCAAAGGAGAATAGAAATTAGACCTCGTACCACGCGATGGTACTCTATGCTGGTGAAGTAGACTTCAGCCAACATCTTTTAGGCTTTGACAAGATTATCAAAATTAAATCTGGAAACCAGGAGCTTGCCTTACGACGAGCAACTGTACATATACTGCCCCCGAGATAGGAGGTTAATGATTTGTGCACACATCCTGCAACGATGGATGACAACTTGTCCATGAGATAGTACTTTATATTGATTGCACTATATACGTACACCACTTGCCATATATACGTGAATTTTGTGTATTAGACACAAAGGTACTGCGTGGCGTACTCATGCATTGGATTTCTCCAAGACAAACAGATTTGTTAAAATGATACATCTTTAAGTTTCTCTACGCATCTCTCAATACTCAAGAATGCTTCGCACAAACTTATTGAAAAAGTTCTAAGAGATTTTAAAGAAAACCGTAATTGTATTACAATTAATTTTGAAACAGTTATATTTCCAGCTTCCCGCTCACAGACTATAATAGTAATAAACCTACTTAGCCCACACAAGACTACAAAATACTGTCCCTGCAAGCAATGATACAATGATATTGTATATAATACCATTGCCTGCAAGCGTTTTTTCTTTTTTCTTTTTTTTTTATAATGAACTAAAACAAAATATGGTCGCAAATGGTTTGTCTAAAATTGAGGTGGCGGCCACAATTATAAGACTTAAATACTCCATTTGTACTGTATCTAGGCTTTAATTCCCAATCCTAGGTTACCCTATGAGTATAGTTCTACTTGTCAGCACATGTGAACTTACAGATACCGCACAATAAAAAGTAATATATAGACAAAACTCACTTGTTTACTGAATTTATCCAATCCTTCACACCACATTGATAACGCCTGAGCGCCTTTTCTTCAAGTACAACTAATGTCACTATTTCACTGTTCAGATTGTCTGTTCAGATTGTATTATTGTAAATTGACAGTATTGATGTCTTTAGCTGGCACATATTTTAAAAGAACCATCCATTCTGAAAAAAAAACTTAGAACTAACTAAGAGATGTATTATTATCGTAGAACTCGCCTACAAAATAATTCTGCTAATGCTTAAAACTGCAGGTGGATGTACTATATTATCGTAGGACTTGGCTACAAAATAGTACTGCAAATGTTTTAAACTGCAGGTAGATTACAATTTGTAATATTATATGTTTATATGTGTTACTAAGTGTTATTTTATCCACTTAGAAATATCGTACATATATGCTTACCCACATTAAACTTTAACAAAAATATCAATTAAGCACAAGTATTAAATATTAATCTTTAAAGTTTTCAAATTTACAAATTACTGTCAGTGGGTTAAATGAAAAAATATTATTTACAAATTTATGACCAACATAGCTCAATTTACTTGCTCTATATTCAAACCACAGTATTTAGTAGTATAAAACATTTCATTATCAATAGTATAAAACATTTCATTAGGAACACACAAACAAAACGAACGGCAAACACCGTTAAAAATGTTTTGTACTTACGTGCATTTTATTCGGCTTCAACTATTTGTAGCAAATATTGTTGTCCAATATTGTATTCTTTTGGAATTATTTAGATTTAGAATTTGATTTAAATTCCACAAACAGTTGTATATTGTAGCCTCGGACGGGTGTCCGTGACGGGAAACAAGACGCCAATGAACACGAATGGAGTGAGCGTGTTTTACAACAGCTCCCCCCACCCGCCTGGCAATATGACGTCACGTCCGATCAAATCACAGTGAAGTAGACCAATAGGAACAAATATGACGGGAAACCGGAAGTGCCGCTCTCCATTATAAGCTTCGAATAACGGTACTGTGGTTTAATATAAATTTTACGGTTGTATTCATTAAAATTCAAAATTAGGTAAATACGCAGTACCTTAATTAATATTTTTCGATTTATACAGGTTAAATACATATAATTAAAGACAGAAATGATTTTCAATCATTTTATGCTCTCATAAGGTTTGGCTTGGCTGTTGTGACCAATCTCAACGGGAAAATACAATCATGTCAATAACTTAAGGACATAAATCGTTTATTCACATTCAAAGGTGCTAGCACTAAGCTTATTTGAAATACATAATTAATTTCATTTCATAATAGTGAACTTGGAAAACGTGGAATTAAAACATGGACCCTGGTAACATTATTTTACCTATCTGAAATGGCGGCATCTCAGGATCATACTTATTCGAAGGGAATTAAAGTCCTTTGGTGAGATTTTCAAGCGCACAAAACCTTTTTATCTTTCTAATTAGTTATCTTTCACTACTTCTCAATGTCTTAAGCATGATTTTGTCGTCTAATTAGAGAATAATGAGGAAAAATAAAAACACTTTGACACACGCGAACTTCTCTGACAAACAGGATGACCAACTTAACCATGAAGGGAACTCTTTCGTGAAACGCACTATATGTATTTTTTTAAAAGCAACATTAATTTTATAAATCCCTCACAGCATTATTATCATTGATTGTTTTGTTTTTATTTTGACGGGCTTTACCCAATATTTTTAGAGGCTTGCGTGGGGACGGATTGAACACGTAGAAGCCCGTTTTAAGAAATTTAAATGGTGTGTAAACACCTCCTGGGATCAACTATCCAAATGGTGAAAAACCAGCAGTTGACCACGGCAGGTGTAGGAAACTTGGACAATAATTATGGAAAGGTCGTTAATCTATACTATACGATTGAATATTTGGTGGACAAGAAGCTTGGCTGTTGCAGAAGGTCGCAGTTACTTGTCATAAATACATATATAATTATTTTGTGGCAAGTGGTGACTAGCCACCGGCTGCGTAAATGATCGTCCGATGACGACAGAGATCAATACCGGTGTGGCTGCGCTTCCTCTGAGGTTAATCGCGGCGTTATAGCCTTTAAAACTTCCACCCATAAAATATTTACCTCTAGCGGCCCCTCTCTAGATGGCCAATTATGGCAAGCTAGAGCTGAGAGTCCTGCGACCCCTCTTCGGCTCCTACTTGGAAGTCGAAGACAAGCCGAGGTGCCCCTGACTGACTCTCTGGAATACTCGTGTCCATGGTATCGTTACGCATCAACAGCTTGCCAACAACTTACTTACTTACTTGCTTGCTTGCTTACAAGCTGCTCTACGGATTCATTAGGTTTATTATTATATTACTATTATAAGATTCAAGTCAAAAATCCATTAAGGGATTTTCCCGACATGGGGCTAAAGGATATTTTTCTTTACTTGAGTCATAATCACAGGATTAATATCAAGTTTGTTTTTTCCTTGCACATTTCTAAGAATATTGTGGTTATAATGTTGCCAAGCTGACTCATGGTATTGTATTTCCAAGTTTATAATGTATACACGAGTTAATTTTACTTCCTAATATAGTAAACAAAGGTCTAACTAACAGAGGAAGAACAAAATGGAAATTATACGGTGAAGATTTCAAGCTTGATTATGGCAGGAAAAATATTTAAACGGAATAAGTTCACGGCAAAATTTATTTCACAGCTGTGAAGCTCATAGTTAATTACAACAAAAATAATTTTCAATATTGAATTATTGTCTCTGTAGTATTAGTAACAATAATGTCTACCTTTGATAAGCTTTGCTTAGTAGCACTGAAGCCCCTGTACCGGAATCCCCGCAAATAAACGTAGCGCTTGAGATGAGGCGGCTTTGTTCGGAGATTCGGGAGATGCGTGAGGAATTCAGAGAATTTCGCCGTGAGTTAGCCGAGCTTCAAGATACGTCGTCTGCTCTTAAACAACATGTCGGCCAGTTGGAGACAAGAATCGCAGCGATCGAAAAACGAGCTATGGTAGGGGGTCTTTCAGAAGGCAATGGGAGTGGACTTGAAAACACTGTAGCTGCTCTCAAGCTTGAGCTAAATGACCGTGACCAGGAGTTACTGGGCTCTGACCTTGAGATTTCCAATTTGCCTGAATGCGCTGGCGAAAGCGTAGTCCACACTGTCAGTCTTGTGGCAACCAAGTTGGGCGTCGCAATCGATGAACGAGATATTGTGTTCGCGGAAAGAGTGGGTATTCGGATGAATAAAAGAAGCGCCGATGGTGAGGCGATGGAAGCAGGGGGTGAGATGCGTGGACGGCGTATAGTGGTGCGTCTTGCGCGGCGTCAACTGAGGGACGAGCTGCTTAACGCTGCGCGCGTACGTCGTGGCGCTTCATCTTCTGACCTGGGTTTCGCAGGACCACCTCGTCGTTTCTATCTCAATGAGAAACTAACAAAGCACAATAAACATTTGTTTTATCGGACTCGCGAGGCTGCTCGTCGCCAGAGTTGGAAGTTTGCATGGACGAAGCGCGGGCGCATCCTTGTTAGACAGGCCGACGGGAAACCGGTTCATCGTATTCGCACGGATGAGGATATCGAGCGTGTTTTTGGACTTGGTGTTGTTAGCGGCTAAGATAGTTAGGCGTTTTGCTCAAAACCATTATAAAACATTTAAAGTTTTTTTATTAGGTATCTTTGCTGTTACGTGTGTATGGCTTATTAAAATAATGGCAATTCAGTTTTATCTTAACATTTTTTTATTCCATCTGTATCACCAGTCTTTTGTTTACTTTAGATTTAAGCAACTTGGTAGTTGTGCGGGCGTATATTGGTCCGTGTCTCAACTGTTAGGAATAGTGGGCAATACATTAACGATTTTAATGTTTCAATTATTTATTTTAATCCCCAGTAATATTAAATTTATGCTATTTTATTTTATTTATTACTGTTTTATTGTATACTTTATTTTATTTATTTTTTATGTATTAATCTTTGTATATTTAAACGCTATATTATACATTAAACACATTAAACGCGTATTACGTTTATATATGTATATAAATTATGTAAACAATGATTAAACTAAAAAATTTAAAAGTTGGATTATTTAATGCGGGTTCACTAGGATCTCGTCACGAGGAGTTCATAGTAGCCATGGAGCAGTTGTCGGTAGATATTATGGCAATAAATGAAACTTGGCTTAGAGTAGGGGAGGAGGGCCGTGCGCCAGTAGTTCCTAATTATCGTTTGCGACATACGCCTCGTCCTAATATCGTACGTGGAGGTCGCGGCGGTGGGGTTGGCTTTTATATACGTCGTGATATACGTGTCCGTGGATTGTCACATCCTCATTCGCCATCAGTCGAGCAGATGTGGTTGAAACTAAGCGTTAACTCGCTAACAGTTGTAATCGGCACAGCTTATAGGCCACCTTGGCTGGACGTGAACGTTTTCATTGACGCCATCACTGACTCTCTGGCTACTCTTTCGCGTGCAGATAAAGTTATCCTTTTGGGCGATTTTAATATAAATGTTCTGAATAGTGTAGACACCAAAACAAATTTATTTAATAATTTTCTACAATGTTTCAGCCTTAAACAAGTGATTACAGAGCCAACTCATTTCACAGATCATAGTGAAACATTAATCGATGTTATCTGCACTGACGCCCGGGTATGTAATATTTTGGTATCTCATATCCCGGACCTAGGACACCATGCTATAATGTCTGTAGAATTTAATATTAAAAAGGAAAAACCTCAGCCCCATTGGGTAACACGCAGGCCAATAAAAGATATAGTCCCTGAAATTTTTCAGGATGACGTCGAAAACATACACTGGGATAGTATTGCTTGTATCGATGGAGTAAATGAGATGGTGGCCACGTTTAGTTCATGCATTTTAACTATTTTTAATCTTCATGCCCCACTCAAGAAAGTACTTATCAAGGAAACATCTTACCCTTGGATAACCGACACTGTTAAAGATATGATGCGGCTTAGAGATAAATATCATAAGCGTTACTTAGCCACCAAGTCAGATACCCATCGTAACTCCTACAAAGATCTAAAGTACATAGTTGTGGCTGCACTGGAGAGCGAGGAACGTGCTTATTTTAAAAATTATATAGATAATAACATTAACAGTCCGAAAGCATTATGGCGAAACCTAAAATCTACAATTATTGGAAACCTTAAGCCTAAGTATGATCTTCCACCTGGTTTTAATGATCCAGAAGTAATTAATAAGCATTTCCTTGATGTGCCGGGTAGTGACGAAGTTAGCATATCACTCTTAACATACTTTGAGCACAATCGATTTTGCGAAGGACGTTTTCATTTAGAGCCGGTTGATGAACAAACAGTATTAAAAGTGTTGGAAAGTCTTAAATCAAATGCACTAGGTTGTGATGGCATCTCTCTGGACATGATTTTTATGACGTTGCCACAATCATTAACTGCGATAACTGCCATTATAAACAAGTCAATTACCTCATCGTGCTTTCCCGATACTTGGAAATCTGCTATAGTTAAACCGATTCCCAAAACCCCTCATCCTACCTGTGCTAGAGATCTCCGCCCAATTAGTCTTCTTCCATGTCTTTCAAAAGTATTAGAAAAGGTGGTTTGTAATCAACTCAGAAAGTACATTGAGCAATGGGAAATTTTGCCAATAGCACAATCAGGCTTCCGGCAAAAACATAGTACAGCTACTGCCCTTCTTGATGTGGTTGACAATGTACTGGAGGCTAGAGATCGTGGTTTGGGATCTATTCTTGTTCTCCTTGATTTTTCGCGGGCATTTGATTCGATTAATGTTTCGTTATTACTTTCTAAGCTTTCATACTACGGATTCGATAATGAGGCTGTAAACTGGTTTAACAGTTATTTAAGCCATCGGTCACAGTGTGTGCAATTTACAGATAGTAGTAGTGGTAACACTGTAACTTCGTCAATTACACCTGTCACTCGAGGGGTCCCACAGGGGTCCATTCTCGGCCCACTTCTTTTTGTTTTGTATACTTCTGACATTGCGGGAGTGATATCTCATGGAAGATATCACCTTTACGCTGACGATCTACAGCTCTATATCTCCTTTCCACCTGGTGAATGTCTTGAGGCTGTTAATAAGATAAATGCAGATTTAGACAATGTAGCAAAGTGGGCAAATATAAATTCTCTTGCTTTAAACCCAAAAAAGTCAAAATTCTTAGTGCTTGGGTCAAAGGCTTGCATTGCCAAGATTGAAGCTATAAATCCTATTATTGAGATAGACGGCTGTCAAATAGAGAAGGTTCAAGAAGCTCGTAACTTGGGTGTAGTTTTTGACGGTGAACTCCATTTTGAAAAACACGTAAGTGAAGCTGTTCGAAACTGTTTCTATCGTCTCAAAGTATTGTACAGAATTAGACCATACCTCTCTGTGGATATGCGAGTAATGCTATGTGAGTCACTAATACTTTCTAAACTCAACTACGCTGACAATGTGTATGGACCATGTCTACTAAGGAGGACGGAGAAGCTTATTCAGCGTGTTCAAAATGCCTGTGCCCGATTCTGCTATAATATTCCACCCCGGGCTCATGTCACACCATACCTAAACTCGGGAAATCTGTTAAAAATGGATGCGCGTAGAAAGCTCCACTTAGCAACCTTGTTGTTTGGTATTATTCAAACAAAAAAACCTGAATACCTATACCGTAAGCTATCATGGTCGCGGGATCGCCATAGGTACCTAACTAGAGCCTCTTCCTATCTCTTGGTAACACCAAGACACGGGACAGCGGCATTCCGCGGTAGTTTCAGGTTTGCGGCAACACACTGTTGGAACGATTTACCACCTCCTATTCGTGCCCTAGTAACAGTACAGTCTTTTAGTAAAAAATATAAACATTATCTAATACAACAACAAAAATGCTTAGCCTGACTTATTCTTGTGTGATCACGATACTGTCTTCAAGCAATCTTTTAGATTATCCTCGGAGATGCCTAATTGTTCAAAGTGAACTTGCCAAGTCTGAAAGGGTTATTTTCCATGTTTAACATAAAAAAAAAAATAAGTATAAGAAATAATATAATATAAAATAATAAATATAAGTATAATAATTAAATTACACAAAACGTTATTTTTAAATTATATGAATAATAATTAAATCGTCAATGTTAATGGATCCACACACAATTCTTACGTATGTTCTTACTTACTATATCTAGTTTTTTACTTTATATTTATATTTCAGTTAAGCCATTACTATCATAAATGCTTTCTATAATATTTATTGAATAATATAATAATGTATATGTAAATATTTTTTTTATTCTTTTTTCATGTACTAAACTCTTCATTTCAATTATTTTTATTGGAACATTAATAAAATGATGATGATGATGGAATGATCGCGATGTTGCCTTGGCTCTGTCGGAAGATCAGCGCTGACACCAATTTTATTGGCGCAGCACAAGCTGAGACATGGGCCAATTTCGTCCTGACACAGCATGTATGTAGTCTGTAGTTTATTAATTACTTATTTGTTTGTTATGTTTTCTCTTTTTTGTATGTTTTTTATTTTTATTTTTTTTAATTTTCTCTTGATTGTTTTGTATCTTGCTGTGTCTGTGTACGAAATAAATGTATTTTCTTTCTTTCTTTCTTTACCTGATAAATACGGCCTCATCGGGAAATCATGGAGAAGAACAGCATACTAACTATAGAGAAGATATCACAGTGCAAAACTGTTTGTAGAAACATGTGTATTTCTGTGCTACTAAGGACACTATCCATTTCATTACTCCGAGCGCCATAATGGGAGGCCGGGAGAGAGAGAAAATTAATAAGGGAAGGATAAGGTGTTAGGTCTATACAATATTTTGAATATGAACATGGATATTTTTAGCAGATATGAGACGAGACAAACAGGACTTTGACTTGATTGTAAGGAAAAGCCTGCCCTTGGACAGCATCACTGAAGAACGGACCCAACACATGTTTAATTTCCTGATCCCAGTAATTTCACTGGATACAGTACCGTTTGCCGGAACCCAGAAATGTTTAAAAATTGCGATTGGCAGCAGAATTGTTTCCTGCAGTGATGACCTGTCTGAATGGTACCTTTTACAAGGGACCTCTTATTAAGGGACCGATTAGTTATTTTCAGATAATCAGGCGATGAGCCCGGTGCCCAGCATCGATGCGAACCCGAAAATCAAGATCAATACAAACAAACATTCTTTAATACATTATCAAGTTATTGAATCATTTTGTATCTGATACGTATACGTGATGGTATGGTTGAGTAACAAGTACCATTATAGCACATTATGGATGTAAGAAACAATACAATTGAATAAACACACCAAACATCAATAATGCCTTTGTTTCTGAAAAAGAAATTCCAAGGATTCAATGAGTCTATTGATTGAAGAATACACCACATTAAATTGAAATAAATATAAACTAGAATATAACTAATAGTTATTACCTGAGATGCTCCACACACGGACTGAGCCCGTACTAAGTATACTTTAAATATACATAATACAAATGATACAAATACTTATTTTTTTAATACATACATAAGTATATTAATGAATAACACTCAGACATAAGGTGGGAACTGAATCCAAGACCTATTGAGCAGCGGCCAAGGTATCTACATACATAAAATCACGCCTTTTTCCCGTACGGGTAGGCAGAGCCCAAAGGCCGCTTTTCGCTTTTCGGTATCTAGTACTAGAATAACGGGCCAGTCAAACAAACGACAATCATAATAAATTATTTGTTACCGATCAACAATAAGGAATTTGATATACCTACATGCAATGTGTCAATCAGATAACAAATATATAATCAACATAATTACACCATCAGACAATAACAAACACTAAATACCAAATAAAAGATGACTGACACCAATAGCATTCCAATCCAATAATGCATTTCCAACAATGAAAACAGCTATCTTATTATATAAAAGAGTAGACAAAAACCCACTCATCACGAAATCTCAGAAACTACAAGTGCTAGGAGTCTCAAACTTTGCATGGGGGTTCCTTTTAAGACGTAGGTGCTCACTAAGACGCGATTTTGTGAAATTCAACCTCTAAGGGGGTCAAATAGGGGGGCAAAGTTTGTATGGGAGAACGCGATTCCTTGGTCCTATTGACTTGAAATTTTGCACAGACATTCGTTAAGAAAATTAATTGAATTAGTATTTCATATTTTTTATAATTTATCCCTTTACAGGGTAAAAAAGAAGTATTATTACTCAACCGATGGCGGTACAAATATATTACCACAATAAGATACGATAATTCGAAAGATAAAATATAAGTTCCTTGGCCAAGTGGTTACGGAAGCGTCCTCTAAGTGCGGACTGTCCGGGTTCGCTACCCGTGTGCGGATTTTTTTGTTGTATTTTTAAACTTTGTTTTTATTTTTTTATTCGATTCGATGTTTTAAATATTTAACTCATATTGACTCCGGCACTTTTTATCTAATATATTTTTATATTTAATACTTTTTTTAAATTTAAAATCATGCATACGTAGTTAACTTCTCTCTAATGTTATGATTTAGTTATTAGTGGAAACTGAATTGATTTTTGTACTATTGGATCTTATATTAAGTAATAAGTGGTATCATTTGTTTGTTTCGCAAATATAACAAACTAAAAATAAAATAATGAAAATATATTTTCAAAATGTCTGTTTGGGTAGGAATACAATATGCATGCACCTATTGTACGTATGATATATAAAAAGAAAACTTTATTGGAATTATTGTCTGTCTGTCAGTCAGGGTTTTTTCTATAGGTTGGCTGGTGTTGGGGACCAACGACGTCAAAGTATCTTTAAATAGGGTGAAACAAAGTCGCTATCCGAGTCTGTCAATATCGGATAGCACCTCCTAAACCACGCAGCGATTTTCACCATCGGTTAGATAATTTTTCATTGAAGGTTTTAAGTTTTATTAACCGACTTCAAAAAGGAGGAGGTTCTCAATTCGTCTGTATATATATATATATTTTTTTTATGTATGTTCGCGCATAACTCTGTCAATTATGAACCGATTTGAAAAAATCTTTCTTCCATCCATTCTTCAATCCATTGATTGGGTCCCATAAAAAAAATATTGCGTAGTAATAAGTAGTTCCTGAAAAACAAGAATGGTGACTGCGCACTGAGAGCTGCAGGAAAGCCTGTATCGATGACTTTATGTCGCTTTTTAATGACAAAAATGGTCATAACTCTGGCAAATATTTACCAATTTCAATGATTCTTTTTTTAATCGAAAGAAGAAACCACTTTATTAAGTCTGTATGAATTTTATTACAACCGGATAAGAACTTCCTGGAGGAACATGAACGATGTGGAGGAATTTATCTGGTAAAAACCATAAAACTGATGTTCTCCATTACATTGCTCTGACAATTATGAACCGATTGCGATGATTCTTTTTTTATTCGAGAGAGTAAACTGCTATAATGATTCCATGCAAATTTCATTACGACCGGATATTTTTTTCTGAAGAAACATGAATTATGTAAAACTATGTAGACGATAATGTGATCATAACCTATCTAGATAATTTTACGGTTTTCGATGGTTCAATCTTTATATATGAAAATATCACTAAAAAGTTTAAAATAAAATCTTTTTAAAAAAAAATTGAACCGACTTCAATATCACTGAAAAGTATAAAATAATTTAAATATTATTGAAGTTGGTGCCAAATATACACAGCCGGTAAGCTAACACCAACTTCAATAATATTTAAATTATTTTATACTTTTCAGTGATATTGAAGTCGGTTCAATTTTTTTTTAATAAGATTTTATCTAAGTAAGTAAATAAACTTACATAGCTTACATTGACTAAACCTAAAGAGATACATATTTAATAATCAAGTACTAGAGAATTTCATTAATTCCATATATTATAAAGTAGGTAAATATCCGGGATATAATATACCCGCCCCCCGGTGGCGGACTCAAAGGCAATGCACTGAGGGACAGCTGATGCAGATCCCACCGGAGGACCCCCTCTCATGTGCCGATGTGACAGCCACGAGAGTTTTAGTGGGTAAGAATCCCCCACAGGATCCCAGGGACATATTAAACGTGCCACCACCCCTTTAACTGTGACAACGGTGACAGATTCCCGGGGGGCTATAATGCGCCCCCGGCAGCGGCTTCAAAGGCCCTTGCCTTGCACTGAGGGGTACCCGGTGCAGCCCCATATTTTTTGCGGACAGCCGTGGGGGTTTAGAGGGTAAGAATCCCACACACCGCGGTCGACGGAAGCCTATTGGAGGTCTACCCGTGGTCCCCGAAACTTTGAGCACGGTGACAGGTTTTTGAAGTGAAACTTCTTATGCGACTTCCTATGCCGTCCGTGAGTGAGTGAGTGGGTGAGTGGGCGAGTGGGCGAGTGGGCGAGCGGGCGAGTGGGCGAGCGGGCGAGCGGGCGAGCGGGCGAGCGGGCGAGTGGGCGAGTGGGTGAGTGAGTGAGTGTGTGAGTGGTTCTGTGTGGTTCGGTGTGGTTCGGTGTGGTACGGTGTGGTACGGTGTGGTACGGTGTGGTACGGACTGACCGGGACTGACCGGGACTGAGCGGGACTGAGCGGGACTGAGCGGGACTGAGCGGGACTGAGCGGGACTGAGCTGGACTGACCGGGACTGAGCGGGACTGGCCGGGACTGAGCGGGACTGAGCGGGACTGAGCGGGACTGAGCGGGACTGAGCGGGACTGGGCGGGACTGGGCGGTACTGACCAGGACTGAGAGGGACTGAGCGGGACTGAGCGGGACTGACTGGGACTGACCGGGACTGAGCGGGACAGACCGGGACTGACCGGGACTGACCGGGACTGAGTGGGACTGAGCGGGACTGACCGGGACTGAGTGGGACTGACCGGGACTGACCGGGACTGAGCGGGACTGAGCGAGACTGAGCGGGATTGAGCGGGATTGAGCGGGACTGACCGGGACTGAGCGGGACTGACCGGGACTGACCGGGACTGAGCGGGACTGAGCGGGACTGACCGGGACTGAGCGAGACTGAGCGGGACTGACCAGGACTAACCGGGACTGAGCGGGACAGACCGGGACTGACCGGGACTGACCGGGACTGACCGGGACTGACCGGGACTGACCGGGACTGACCGGGACTGACCGGGACTGACTCGGATTCAGCCAGTCTGAGTCAGTCAGTCAGGGACACCTGGTGCAGATCCCACCCGAGAACCCAGGTTTCCCTCTCATGTGCCGATGTGATAGCCACGGGAGTTTTAGTGGGTAAGAATCCCAAATACCCAGTTTGACTTCCCCACGGGATCCCGGGGACATATTGGATGTTTCCCCCGCTACTCCCTTAAACTGTGACAACGGTGACAGATTCCCGGAGGGTTATAATGCGCCCCCGGCAGCGGCTTCAAAGGCCCTTGCCTTGCACTGAGGGGTACACGGTGCACACTGTTTTGTGTGGACAGCCGTGGGGGACACATACTGCAGTCGATCGCCCGCAGGATCCTGGGGCCTATTGGAGGTTTCCCCCGCAATCCCCGTATCTTTGAGCACGATGATAGTTTCCCGGGTGGCTTTATTGTGCCCCCCGGTGGCGGGCTCAAAGGCAAGCCACTGAGGGATCTTGGTGCAGATCCCACTGGATGGCCCAGGTCTCCTACTTATGTACTAATTTAACAGCCGTTGGGGGTTTACTGTATAAGAATCCCACATAACCCGGTTGACCGCCAACAGGGTCCCGGGGACCAATTGAAGGCTTCCCCCGTGACCCCTGTAACCGTGAGCTCGGTGAAAAGTTCCCAGGTGGCTTTATTGTGCTCCCCGGTGGCAGGGTCAAAGGCAAGCCACTGAGGGTATAATGTTGCAGATCCCACCGGATAGCCCAAAAAGGGGTTCTTATGTGCTGATTGCACGGCCGTTGGGGCTTTAGTTTATAAGAAACCTACATACCCGGTTGACCACCAACAGGGTCCCGTAAATCCCATTAAAGGCTTCCCCGTGATCCCTGTAACCGTGAGCACAATGACAGGTTCTCGAGGAACTATAATGTGCCTCTCCGGCGGCGGGTTCAAATTCAAGGCACTGAGTGGTATCAGCTGGTGCAGATCCCGACAGATAGCCCAGGTCTGCCCTCTAATGTGCCGACGTGATAGCCGTAGCCGTAGCCGTCTGCAGTTTCTAAAATTATAAATACCATTAACAAATCACAAGCTCAGAGATTCAACGTTACAGGCTTAAACCTAAGCGTTGAGTACTTTGCCCATGGACAGGCTATATGTAGCCCTTTCACGCGTCACTTCTATACAAAATTTGTTCATATTGCGTTACGAAAAGTCAGCTACAAACTGATAAATAATTCCAAGAAATTCTATTATCAAAGGCAGTAGCTTTAAATTATTCACTTCTTTTTTTTTTCTCAATTACACCCGTGCGAAGCCGGGGCGGGTCGCTAGTTGGCTATAAAGATCGCCATATTCGTAGGATGCACGCTGGGATCGTGCCTTCGAATAACTGCATAGTGAAACAGATGACAACATTGTGTGTGATATATTGTGCAATGTCAATCTCAATATTGGAATGATGAATTGAATCGTTAATGTAAGGAGATACTTCAGTAAGCTATCAAATGGTGGAATGTTTCATAAATTTTGCAGTTAATACTAAATATTCTTTTCAATTTTCTTAAATAACACTGAGTAACGCTGTCCTTCTTTTACAATGTTTTAGGTATATTTTGTGCTCTCTTCTTGCATGGCCTTACTAAGAATTACAACTAATAAAATATACTTACTCAGTAAAAATCTTATAAAAAAAATAGGATTTAATTGAATATTTCTAAACTTTACTGTAATAAATTAGATGAATGACACAAAAAATATTTGTCTTAAAATTTAAAAATATTCTTGTAACGTAAAAAACTAACATTAATTTTTATAAGCGAGTGCACTTCATCAAGATCTGTTGAATAAGCTGTATAAATATGCGTATAAATATGTTAACATTAATAGTACACTTAAAAAGAAAATTGCCACATTAGGAATCTTTCTTATTTTCATTTTAAAAATAAAGTAAATGTAACTATCTTGAGTGATTTATTAAAGTCTAAATTACAACATGCAATTTGTACTTGAACAGGTAAAAAAGAGATGGTTGAAATGATTATCACGAGGCTAGTGTCATGCGATAGAATTTATTTGTTGGATCTGGTCCACCAATGCCTGCCTCCCATAGTGATATTTGGCATAAAACCTATGTGACAGCTTTCATGATAAAATATAGTAGATTATGAGTAGAACATCTCCTGACAGTTGCTGGTTTAAAAAGAAATAAGTTACTAAGTACAAGGAATAGAGATACTCAAGCTTGTTATTATTCTCATTTTTGTCATCAAATATTTTTTCTTCATCATAACAATATAACCGAAGCGAAATTGGTTACCACGAAAAACGTAATACCATAATTTGATTTGTACCGGCAAGTCATTGACTTATGACTCCGTAATATAAACAAAACTCAAGTCGCAAGTGAAATGACAGTACTCACTGGCCATGCGCTGCGCACACAGTAATTACAATGTTGTGCGTCGCACGCGCATCGTGTGACTCAGCCATGGTCTTGTTTATATTTTTACTTGTGTTTGATTATAAAGCGCAAGTAGCGAATTTCATATCATTTGCGCAGGTGTTTCAATAGTTTATGGCAAAAATGTGCAATATATTGGGGCAATAAACTGGCTGGCTTATCGCCACTTAATTCGCGATGTGGGAAAAATTTATATCGATTGAAAATAGTTGAGGAAAATTATTGCAAAAAAATATCTAATAAAACGCTGCGATGTACTTTTTATGTTGTTAGATCAAAAAATAAAATTTGAGGAGTAAACATTGTTTTGAATAGAATCTAAATAAGATTTTCATGGTAGCAAATATGTTTAAGTGGTATATTTTATACTAGCTGTAGCCCGCGGCTTCGCCCGCGTTGGTTTTGTAAGTAAAACGCGTTTTAAATCAAGGATGAAGGTTTTTAAAAATATTGTTTACACTTTTATTAAATCTGGACCTATTATGTGTCATCGTCAAATATACATACTTGATGACATAGCCTGTATTTTTGTAACTCTGTCTGTCTGTCTGCTACGCTTTAACGCCTAATCCACTGAACCGATTTCGATGAAATTGGTACAGAGACAGATTAGACCTTAAGAAAGGACATAGGCTACCTTTTATCCCGAACAAAAAGATTGAAGGGGTTGAAATAGGGAATGAAATTTAGAATGGAATTTCGTCATTGTTGAAAATAATACCATGACTTTGTTTTACAATTGATACTTCCTCCTTCTTCTATACTATCTAATACTATCTATCTATATATATAATATTGTAAAGAGTTTAAATTTGTATTTTTGTATGTTGTGTGTTTGTAAGTATGTGTAATCTAAGGGTAAAGGGGTTCCGAAGCGGAACCACTGATCCGATTTGGAAAATTATTTTGCCTGGGTGGAGCCGGATCATCGTGCTAAAGCGTGCTGGATCATTTACCTCGGTAAATCCAGGTGGATCGATGTGGATCAAGATGGACCGAGGTAGATCGAGATAAGTCAAGGTGGGTCGAAGTAGCTCAAAGTGAAATAAACTGGTTCGAGATGAGTCAAGCCGGATTATCAAACTGCATCAAACTCGATAGAACCGAATTGAATAACAACTGGTTTGAGCTTGATTAAACAGGATCAGGCAGGATCAAGATGAATCGAGGTAAATCGAAGTGGATCGATGTGGATCAAGATGGACCGAGATGGATCGATATGCCAAGGTGGTTTGAAGTGGTTTAAGATGGAATAAAGTGGATTGAGTTAAGCCAAACTCAATCATGAAATTGTATTGAACCGGATAATACCAGATTCAGCTGAATAAAACTGGTTTGAGCTGGATCAAACCGGATCAAGCAGGATCAAAGTGAAGCGAGCAAAAGCGAGCTGGATCAAAGTAAATCGATGTGGATCGAGATGGACCAAGGTGGATCGATATAAGTGTAAGTGGTTTGAAATGTGTCAAGTTGGAATAAAGTGGATCGATATGATCCAAGCTGGATCATTAAACTGCATCGAACTTGATTGAACCGGATTGAGCTGAATAAAACTGGTTTGAGCTGGATCAAACTGGATTAAGCTGGATCAAACTGGATTAAGCAGGATTAAGGTGAATCGTGCTGAAGTGAGCTGGATCGAAGTAAATCAAGCTAGATCGAGGTGGACCGAGGTGGATCGATATAAGTCAACGTGGTTTGAAATGGATCTAGTTGGAAGAAATTGGATCCAAATGAGCCAAGCTGGAACATCAAACTACATCAAACTCGATTAAACGGAATAAAACTGGATTGAGCTGAATAAAACTGGTTTGAGCCGGATCAAGCAGGATCAAGCTGGTTTGAGTTGGATGTAGCTAAAGCGAGCTGGACCGAGGTAAATCGATGTGGATCAATGTGGATTTTGGATTGAGATAGACCGACGTGGATCAATATAAGTCAAGGTGGGTCGAAGTGGGTCAAAGTGAAATAAACTGGTTCGAGATGAGTCAAGCCGGATTATCAAACTGCATCAAACTCGATAGAACCGAATTGAATAACAACTGGTTTGAGCTTGATTAAACAGGATCAGGCAGGATCAAGATGAATCGAGGTAAATCGAAGTGGATCGATGTGGATTTTGGATTGAGATAGACCGACGTGGATCAATATAAGTCAAGGTGGGTCGAAGTGGGTCAATATGAAACAAAATGTATCAAAATAAGTCAAGCCAGATTATCAATCTGTATCGAACTGGTTCGAACTGGATCGAGGTGGATCGATGTGAATCTAGATGAACCGAGGGGATCGAGATAAGTCAAGGTGGTTTGAAGTGGGTCAAGTTGGAATAAAATGGATTGAGTTGCGTCAAGCTGGATCATCAAACTGCATCAAACTCGATTGGACCGGATAATACCGGATTAAACTGAATAAAACTGGTTTGAGCTGGATCAAACTGGATCAAGCAGGAAAAAGCTGGATCGAGCTAAAGCGAGGTAAATCGAAGTGGATCGATGTGAATCGAGATGCACCGAGGTGGATCGATATAGTTAAGTCTGGGTGGGTCGATGTGAGTCAAGGTGATACAAAGTAAATCGAGATGAGTTAAGCTGGACTATCAAACTGCATTGAACTGGTTCGAGTTGGATCAAGGTTGATTGATATGCATCGAGATAGACCGAGGTGGATCGAGATAAGTCAAGGTGGTTTGAAGTGGGTCAAGTTGGAATAAAGTGGGTTGAGTTGAGCCAAGCCGGATCATCAAACTCAATTGACCGGATAATACGGGATTGAGCTGAATAAAACTGGTTTGAGCTGGATCAAACTGGATCAAGCAGGATCGAGTTGGATCGAGCTAAAGCGAAGTAAATTGAGGTGGATCGATGTAGATCGAGATGAACCGAGGTGGATCGAAATAGTTATGTCTGGGTGGGTCAAAGTGGGTCAAGGTGAAAAAAAGTGGATCGTGATGAATCAAGCCGGATTATCAAACTGCATAGAACTGGTTCGAGTTGGATCAAGGTTTAGAAAAAAATCCAAAAATTTGTTTCTTCCATTGTTGTGTTGAGTTTATTTACCGAGTTGCGTTACTCTACCTGCATTAAAGCATTAAATAGAAATCCTTCTTTGTGCAAATTTTCAACCCCATGAAATTAACTTAGGGGTTGTTTTTGGCGGAATATGTATGTTAGATTCTTGTGTGCAATACATAAATTAAGTATTGGCTGTAGTTCAAAAAACATTTTTCGGACCCAATTAGAACCTCTTAGGGGTTGATAATCAAAACAATATTAATGGCACATGGATTTGCATTTGCGGTGGTAAATGTATTCGCAAAGTTTTATCAATGCAGCATGAATTTTTTTATGCGCCCTTTATACTCAAAAACCATGCTAATGGTCGTTTTTTTAAAAAGTTATGAAATATGTGTTTCTTTATTTCTTTTGCTCAGTTTACTGACAAAGTTTCGTGTCCGTTTGAAGTTTTTTTTTAATCCATACACACTTTGGGAGCCCATTTGACATTTGACCCATTTAGGTGTGAAATTTCGAGTTCATTCTTATTGTTCACCTAAACTATTGAATAATGTTGGTTCCAAATTTCATGATTCTACTTTAAATGGTTTTGACTGTATGGTGATTTCTAGAAAAAATAGCCTGTTCTTTTATTAATATAGATTAAAAAAAAACCCCTCTTATCCCACTTTACGGGTAGATTTTTTGAAAAATAAATGATACGTGTTCAATCTTTTTATTTTAAGGGTATTTTCACCAACTTTCAAATCAATTGAATTAAGTAATAATTATTTCCCATACAAATACAAAGTTTACCAACCCCTAGCGCACCTTTATTTATTTTATTCAAAGAATCTTTCTAGTAAATTTCAGTCAATCGAAACATACAATAAAAAGTTTCATACAAAAGAAAACCCCCCATTTAACCCCTTTAGGAGTCGAATTTTCAAAAATCTTTCTTAGTGGATGCTTAAGTTATAAGAAGAACCCACTGTCCAAATTTCAGCTTTCTAGGTCCAGCGTTTTGGCCTGTGCGTTGATGGATCAGTCAGTCAGTAAGGACAAGTAATTTTATATGTATTGATTAAATGGAAATCGTTCTACGTGTAAACTTTACAACCCCATTAAATGATCATAGGGGTTGTTTTTTGCAAAATGCCGGATATAGGTTTCTTAGATTCTTGTGTGCAATACATAAATTAAGTCTTATGACTGTGGGTTGAAAATCATTTTTGGATCCCCATTGGACCCCTTTAAGAGTTGATTTTCAAAAAATGATTATTTATACAATCATTGCTTTAGTTTGATAATGTATTCACAAAGTTTCATCAATGCAGCATGATATTTTTTTTTCCGCGTTTCATACTCAAAAACCATGCTAACACCCCTTTACGGGTCGAATTTGAAAAAGATGTGATACATGTGTTTCTTAATTTCTTTGGCTTAGTTCATTGACAAAATTTCATATCCGTGTGATGAAAAAAAATTTCTCCATATTAATTTTGGGAGCCCGTTTGACCCACTTAGGGGTTGATTTTTCAAAAATGCTCAAAATTAGTTTGTTCAATTGTTGTGTTGAGTTTATTTACTGAGTTTCGTTATTCTAGCTGCATCATAGCATGAAATGGAAATCCTTCTTTGTGCAAACTTTGCAACCCCTTGATATGACCTTAGGGGTTGTTTTTCGAAAAATGCCTGAAATAGGTTTCTTAAATTCTTGTGTACAATATATAAACTAAGTCTTATGACTGTAGGTCGAAAAACATTTTTTGGACCCCAATTGGACCCATTTCGGACTTGATTTTCAACACATGATTATTTACACATAGATTGCTATAATTTGATAAATATATTCGCAACGTTTCATCAATGCAGTAAGTATGTTTTTTTTACATTGTGTACTCAAAAACCATGTTATAACCCCTTTAAGGGTCAATTTTCAAAAAGTTGTAATATACGTGTTTCTTTATTTCTTTTGTTAGGTACTGTAACAAAGTTTCGTTTCCGTGTGACGAAAAAAGTTTTTTTTCATACTAACTTTAGGAGCCCATTTGACCCACTTAACGGTTGATTTTAAAAAAATGCTCAAAATTAGTTTTTTCAATTGTTATGTTGAGTTTATTTACCGAGTTTCGTTACTCTAGCTGCATCATATGATGAAATGGGAATCCTTCTTTGTGCAAACTTCGAAACCCCATTAAATGAACTTAGGGGTAGTTTTTCGAAAAATGCCGAATTTAAGTTTCTTAGATTCTTGTGTGCAATATATAAACTAAGTCTTATGACTGTAGGTAGAGAAACATTTTTTGGACCCCAATTGGACCCCTTTAGGAGTTGATTTTCAAAAAAATATTATTTGCACTTGGATCGCTATAATTTGATTAATGTATTCGCAAAGTTTCAGCAATGCAGTATGATTTTTTTTTCCGCGTTGCTTACTCAAAAACGATGCTAAAACCCCTGTAAGGGTTGATTTTCAAAAAGTGTGATACACGTGTTTCTTTATTTCTTTTGTTTAGTACACTGGCAAAGTTTCATGTCCGTGTGACGAAAAAAATATTTTTTTCCATACAAACTTTGGGAGCCCATTTGACCCCCTTAAGTATGGAATTTCGAAAAATCCGTTCTTATTGTTCACCTAGACTATTTGAATAATGTTGGTTCCAAATTTCAAGATTGTACGTTATATGGTTTTTGCTGTATCGTGATTCCTAGAAAACACCCTGCTCTTTTATTAATATAGATTAGCTTATTTTCTACAAGTTGCGAGGTAAAAAGTATTATACTCCCATTAAAACTGCACGCGTATGAAGTCCTAGTCTAAATTCCTTTTAAGCTTATTACTGTGTACTTTCCGGACACTATTTAGTTAAATTGTAATTTTCTCTAAAAAAACAGAATTAAGTTTAAATGTCTATGTATTTGCAACCACTAAAACTATAAAAAAAAACCGACTTCAAAGTAAATTATCTAAAAAGCATAAAATAACGAAAATATATTGAAGTCGGTGCTAGCACATCATGTTAACTAAGACTAGCACGAGCTTACACCGACTTCAATATATTTTCGTTATTTTATGCGTTTTAGATAATTTACTTTGAAGTCGGTTTTTATTTTTATGAAATAGTTTATTTAACACTTTTTAGTGACTTTTATTTTAGCAAAATAGGTATTAGCTCTATCACGCAACTCGAACGTCTACGTTACAGTAATTTACTGTACAAATAAAAAGTTTATATCTCTTAAACTACTGGACCGATTTTGATGAAACTTGTACTCTACCCTAAGTTGAAAAATACCCTAACTATTGCAAAAAGAATTTTTGAAATCGGACTTTTAGTTTCTGAGAAATCCACGGACAAACCTACATACATACATATATATACATACATACACTCGTAAAATTTGGTCAATTTGTTTAGAAGCCCACTTAGACAAACATATATTAATATTACGCATTTTTATTACTATTACATACATACGCGTCGAATAGAGAACCTTCTTTTTGAAGCCGGTTAAAAATCATAATTACATTAAAAATCTCAGTAATAATATGTTTAACATAATGTTGTCTTTTACTTACGCGAATATTACACATTGAAATCAAACCACTTAAAAAAAACCGTAAAAGTAGTTTGATTTCAATAATATGTTTACCATCTAATTATATGCAATGCAGCTAATTCTGTTCTAAGTTGGTTAGTCTAGTTAGACTACAAAATAAATTTGTATTGCACATTTGACAAAACTATTAGTGTCACAAAAGATCATCGAAGCTACAATTTTTAACCGATTTCAAAAAAGGAGGTTCTGTATTCGACGCGTATGTATGTAATATTAATAGAAATGCGTAATATTCATATATGTTAGTCTATGTGGGCTTCTAAACAAATTTACCAAATTTCACGAGTGTATGTATGTATGTGTGTATGTAGGTTTGTCCGCGGATTTCTCAGAAACTACAAGTCCGATTTCGAAAATTCTTTTTGCAATAGTTAGAGTATTTTTCAACTTAGGGTAAAGTACAAGTTTCATCAAAATCGGTCCAGTAGTTTAAGAGATACAAACTTTTTATGTTTTCAATAAGTTACTGTAATGTAGACGTTCGAGTTGCGTGATAGTGCTGATACCTCTCTTGGTAAAATAAGTCACTAAAAAGTGTTAAATAAACTATTTAAAAAAAAATAAAAACCGACTTCAAAGTAAATTATCTAAAAAGCATAAAATAACGAAAATATTATTGAAGTTGGTGCAGAATATACACAGCAGGTACGCTAACACCAACTTCAATAATATTTTCGTTATTTTATGCTTTTTAGATAATTTACTTTGAAGTCGGTTTTTATTTTTTTTAAAATAGTTTATTAATATTGTAACCATCTTCTAAAATGAGAGGGTTCTAACTACAACTGTGTTTTTAAAACTGCCTGCATCATCTAAGCATACATACCAAATCAATTAATCTTTATTATATATCATATCCCTAATATGAACTTCTATACGTTTTGGCGCGTTTATAAGCCCATTGCCTTTATCCTTTCACCCAGATAAGGTCAATTCAGATTCTCATCCCACTCTAATGTTAATTTCACGCGGTACACTTATTGCAGGATATGCCCACGCGCCACTCAAGGCGAGCCCGAATCAATGGCAACCATTGTACTAAGCCGTTACTATGATGTAAGGCTAAGAGCACTTGGTGTTGGTATTTTGTTATGTTGTAATATCATCCGCTTTATCTCTTCAAATTGTGACTTCAATAATAATTTAAATATTCGCGAGTTGGTGTGAAATTCAAATTTTTAGTATAGTAATAAAATATATTAGTGAGTTTTGAAATACTTCTAAGGTAAACATAAAAATATTTTCGGTCTATCCTACACAGTGCAATTAAATATATTAGATTTTGGATCTTCTATATATATGATTATAGATATTATTACCCCAGTAGGTATCGATAAGCTACCGCAAAACAGTAGCGTAGGACTGGTAAAATTACTAGACTTAAAAACATAATAATCATTTAATATCCTAGGACAATCCACAAATGGTCATCTGATCCTAAACTATGCCCCAGAAAACCGAACACACCCAAATACTGGAAATCAAACCCATGACATATTGGGTAGCGGCCAGGGACAAACCACTAGACAAACGGGAGTGTCAATAAGACGGACCTGACAACCTGTCTCATGTAACAAGCGGCAGGCACGAACAGGCTTCTTCTTGCATAAAATTACCTATTTTTCAATCGTTTGCAGTTTATTTAAACATTCCAAACTGTTTATATGCATTTTAGCATCCATGGTCACGGTTTATTTCAATCGACTTATCGATATCCATAATTAGTATCATACGTGATTGCCTGATTGTTGTGGTTTCAATGTTCCTGACCCAATTCATTAAACAAAACACGATCAATTATTTATCGTTCCAAATTTAAACACATCGATGCGTTTTCGCAAAACGTTGCATGATCATCTAAATTTAATACTTCAGTGTACTCGAAATATCGTTTTCCTTTCAAATTGGACCGCCTCCTCAGTACTTCGTGAGAAACAAACGCTGTCTTGCGAGAGGGCAAATTATTGGCAATACATTATAATGAAGCCTGTACGATTCATGGAATACTTCATTAGCACGCGAATTTAAACGATCGGCACTTCAGTCCCGTGTGGGATGAATATTGAGATTGTTGAAATGATTAATTGTATTGTGTTTTATGTAACATTGTATTTTGAGCGGTCGAATTATTCCTTATTAATATTATATGATGACATGTAGTACTGAGACGTGGTCTCTAACTGCTGGCCTTTTAGAGAAGCTCAGAGTCACTGAACGAGCTATGGAGAGAGCATTGCGCGACAGAATCCGTAATGAGGAGATTCGCCGAAGAACCAAGGTCACCAATATAAGTTGAAGTGGCAAAGAGCAGGCCACATCGATCGAAGAACCGATAACCGATGGGGACGAAAGTTCTCGAGTGGCGACCACGAACCACCTCCCACTAGGTGGACAGACGACATTGTGCGCGTCGCAGGTAACCCGTGGATGCAAATAGCCATAAATCCACACACGGTCATCTGATTACAAAGTAAGTAGTGCCTGTACCCAGACATCTGGTACAACTACTTATGCATATATCGAGGTGAAAATCGAACAGCATCTAACCTGCGATGTCTATTCAAACGGGGCCGGCTATTGTTAATAAGAAAGAAAAAAAGAAAAGAAAAAAATATTCAACCATATACCTACTCAGAAAAATAAATAAATAAAAGAAACTTAAATATGACGTTGAAAGGTTGCCCACACAGCTTAATATCGTCGCTCCAAAGAGTAACGACCAAAGAGGGACGAACACCCATTCACGCCACAGACAAAATGCCAAAATTACTACATGATAATTCTATGTTATGTGGTAGGTTAATTCTGTAAGACACCATGCAGGTATCCAGGCCGCATAGATTTCTGTGAACAATTCTAACATGTTCAACAACTTATTTTCTGAAATAAAATCTAACTCAATATAACAATATCGACATTTATGTATAATATCTACTCATACGATCAGCGCACCTTCAATTATAGATTTTGTACGGTTAAATAGACACTATTATACCTAGTACTTACAAAGTATTAAGCCCTTATGGCTTTGTAGGCGTAAGTACTTATAAAGCGGTGGTTACACCTACAAAGCTTGGTCCGCCGATATAAAATATACATTATAAGTACTCAGACTCTTTTCTTGAGTATTTTGACTCTATTGGAAATATAAAAATAATATTTGAATCATTTTAAATGGAATCTGATGGACCACTCTACATTTAAATTTTGTTAACTCGAATAAATTCACATCTTTTGTTAATCTGTGTATTGTTAAATAATTGAAATATGTAATAGATTGTTTTAATGAATATAGCCAAAGCACTTTCAATATACTCCCAATGTTAGGTAGAGTAAATAAAAAAAAAGAATTTAAATGCATCATTCTATTTTTGAATTATGTGGTTAAAAAAATAGAACAGTCACAAATTATACTAGTTTACAAAACTATGCCACTTCTGTTTTTATTCAAAACAAGGCGGCTATTAACGGTTCGTTATGTCGTAGGGCCTTTACGCATTTGCAAGTAAAATTTTCTTTTAACTACATACACAGCCAGTCACTGACCACTATACCCTTTTCATTTTCGAAAAGGGCAAAGAATAACAAACAACCTTATTTCCGAGTACTCAAGAAAAGCTTTTTACTTTTCGAACAGTACTGATAAATGGTTTTTTAAGATGTATCGGTTCTAAATGGCCAGTTACACGTGCGAGAAGTTATTTCCAAGGATTCTAAATTCGATATTTAAAAGGTTTAATGCATTCTTCTCACGAATGGGAACTAGGGTATGAACGCGGAACGATTTTATCGATTCTAAGTAAATCGAAAGATAATGTTTACCTCGATTTTCTTTTTTATGCAAATGTATTCTGTACGTGAAGCTAATTAGTACTTAAGCACCTAAACGTTTTACATTATGATCCCGTATTAGAATGGTTATGTGTTTTCATGACATTGTAGAAGTAAACTTTTGCTTTATAAAAAAAAACCTAGTAATTAATCTATCTATATCTATCCATACTTATAATAAAACTGTAACAGGTCCAATTCTGTACATTGAAGATATTTTGAAAATTATATTTGGAGGGCATTCTATAACCGATACTGAGGCCGAAAATGTATTTTTTTTAATTTTTGTCTGTCTGTCTGTCTGTCTGTCTGTATCACGGCTGCGCATCAAGCCGAAACTACTGAATGGATTCAAATGAAACTTGGCATGATTTGAGATCTTACTACGAGGTAGGACATAGGATACTTTTTATCCCGTAATCTAGCACGGTTATTTTGGGAGAGGGGATTAAAGTCAAAATGGGTACTTGGATATACGCTTGATCCGATTTTATCAATTTTTCTTTATAATATAATAAATATTAGTAAGGGAACACTCATAGAGAGTTGTTATCAAGGTTGTGTAATCGATCTGGTTAAGCAACGTTAGGTAAGGTCATTAAATAGATGGGTGACCGTTTAACGCCATTTGAACTAAACGGGTCCGTGCTTCGGAGAGCAAGTAAAAAGTGGGTCCCAGTTTTTAACCGACTATAAAAAAGGAGGTTATGTATTCGATGCGAATGTCTGTTATTAAAAGTTTAGTTAACGTAAAAATAGCGCAGGCGGAGCTGCGTGGGTCAGCTAGTAATAAAATATGTAGGTACATATATACGTCGTATCTCTCTCTACCTAGAAATTATGATTGCGTCCTAAACCGCTGTAGCCACAAGCCATGACTTGACATTGGAATTAAAAATAAATTAAATATTATAGTATAGTACCTTGCATGCCTTTGAGCTCGGTCCTCATCCAGTTCCTGCCACTTTACCAAGATCGTCACTTCAGCTAGCTTAAGGATATTACATTCACCAACCTCTTTTCAAGAATGCATGCAATTTCACAGATGAGCATTTAGTGTTAGTCCTTTTTTACGACGTTTTTTTATTTAACCCGGTGACTAGACAAGCTAGACGTTTGTCTAGCGATACGCCTGCCTATGGATAAGTATATTGAGCCTAGTAATATCACTAGCTACAGTCCCCTCATCGATATAATATTCAAACTAGATTAGGTGTTACGGTCGGAAAAGTGGCACACAGAAATAGCGCCCTTGTGTCGCTATTTCTTTTCAATCCACAGGCTGACAAAATTATTTTTGCCGATAGGAGTGTCGCTACTGTCTATATGAAACTGTCAAACTACACGTCATTGTCATAATAAAACCGTTAGTTCACGTTTCCGCCACCAGTACAGATAAGTCCGCGACCCCCGTGACCCCATTTTAGATGTCATATTGTTAATGAATGCTTATCTAGTTTATATATTATATCGATGAGTGCCCTTCACTCTGGAACACAGTGATGTTTACACACTGCTGCTTGGCAGCAGAATTTACCCTGACGGTCCATTGCAGACGAGACCAACCACCTAGTGATAGAGAAATTTAATTTGTGATATAACTATTTACAAAACTGGATATGCAAATCGAATAATGGATTGAATCGAACTACAAAAATACAATAAATAAAACTAAAACTTCGATTTATTGCTCACCTATCGCTACATAATCGATTACTATGCTCTAAAAGAAATAGTCTTATTCGTTGATCTAAACCGCTCTAGCATACATATCCTTGATTAGAGTATCTAAAATTCACTCGATTAGCTCACGATTCGATCCGGTCAGAATCAATTTACTCCAATCGATATTCGCAAAGTTATCTTCGAGCGAGGCACCATCAAAATTGATACTTAGATTACTTTTAATCAATTTAAGCTAGTGCAATTTCACCTAAAGGTAAGCGATGGTGCAGTTTGGAATGGTAAAAGTCAGACATTTAAAATACAAGGACTCTGTGTGAATTACTTTGTTGGCACCAGAAGAAGAAGGCAGGAGACACAGTGGCTCCCCATAGGGGTATCTTATACCTCTAGTAAAAACGCAATAACAAAACACAATGTGGTACTATTTTGCATGGGATTATTAGTCATGGTATACTCATCCCAACTTACCTGTCCGGTAGTTGTGGTATAGTATACGGGTATGCGACCCCGGCTTCCATAGTCTATTACTGTCCTATCCCTTGCCCTCCTGGGCGGTAATATCCTACACTTCCTATTTCTCATTCTATCTTGCCAATCTCCCTTTTTCACACCACCTATCCTTCCCTTTCCCTATTCCTACCCTCTCTGCCAATCCAACGTCTGCCGCGCGGATGGATGCATGGCTAGGGGCAAGCCTAGTCGGACCGGGCAACCCAGAATTAGGCCAGCCTTACCCTGGCATGTGGGGCTCTGCTGGGGTGGACAAACCTTTCCCTTGCTATTCGTGGGAACGTAATGGATAATCATAAAAATAATTAAATTAACCAAAATGGCGGCGATGTGGTTCGCCACCTATCACGTCTCGTTTCTCGCAGGGGCGAAAAGTGGCTCATGGAGAGTCGCTTCGCTTCGCTAAAGATCGTAGCAAGTGGAAAGAAATGGGCTCTGCCTACCTCTTTACGGGAAAAAGGTGTGTTTATATGTATGTATGTACTATTTTGCAGCAGTTTTATAATCCAATATAATTTCCCCTTCAATATTTTGAGTGGGGTCTCTTCAGACCTTAAAAATACTAACAACTGAAGCCACATAAAGTAATACCAAATTTCAAAGTAATACCACAGTGTAAAAAAACACAGTGACAGAGACAATATTTTAGGAACCCAAAATTTTACTTAGGGTCTTTTCTTTGTCTCAGGAAATCTCGTTGGTCTTAACTCTCTAAAGTTTTGTCCCAATGTAGTAAAATTGTTTTTATAGGCCTATAAATTTAGTTCAAATGAATTGTAATGGTCGCACGGCCTAAATATTTCAGTCAATTGACACTTAGAGCTCGTAAAATATATTCATACGAAGTCTCAATGCCGACACAGACATTCGTAATTATTATCATTAATTAAGCAGTTTGTAGGAGTGTACCGACCGGAACGTGTTAGTTTAGATGTAATTTTATGATGGCGGTTATAAAAACATTGGATTCAATAATTAAAATGCATGTAGAACTGTTGTAAATAAATAGTATAGATAGATAAAACATACACATACCTACAGACAGTGGCATAGTTTAATGAAACAATTACGGTGCGACTTCGTCTGTCTGTCACACCTAGGTATTTTTGCAAGCTGTGCTTAGTATAGGAACTAGTATGTTTCAAATACCCATTGTGCAATACATATCTATATGCATAAGAATGATTATACCTTGCTCAAATATTCGAGATATTGTACTTTTTATAAATAAAGATTGATTTGATTTGATATATTTCTGGAACCATTAGAGCTATCGATTTGAAACCTGGAATTGTTTTTGATCTAACTTACCCAAACTCATCACAAAATATTTTTTCTTTTATTTTCAATGGGGTTCGAAATGGGGCGACAAAATTTCATATTGAGATTACATATGAAGGGCTTCATTTGCACATTATTTTAGTTTATGTCATGTAGTTTTTGGCTCAAAATCTAAAAAATAACGTTTTAACCCTTATCTCCGAAGTTTGTTAAGGGAAAAATCTGAAATAACAGCTAATAAAAAATGCCTGATACATCTAAGTAGTACTGATTTTTAGCGATTCTAAAAAAACTCGACTAACAAACTTAGTTTTGCGGTTTGGTCTTTTTGCTGGGTATGGAATCCAATGAAGGCATGGAACCCTCGGTGCTTAAGTCCGACTTACACTTAACCAGTTTTTGTTCTAATGCGAGGCCTCTACTTTGTTCGTTCCAATGCTATTCGGTTCAACTGAAAAATGGAAAAGTCACTCCCCAAATAAAAAACTTGGTGCTTACCAAGTTTTGGTGCTTACCCCACCCGCTTGGTTAACTTATCCCACCTGACGGCAAGTTTCGTTTCGTTTGTGGATGGTAGAGCAAACAGCGTATTTTATCTAACAGATTTACTAATATAAAGCTTTAGTTTCTGATTAAATCACAGTTTGCGTCATGAGGCTGTGGAATAAAAACAATGTTTCTGATATCGTTACGTTTAGTTTCTTTGCCATTTTATTTTCCCGTCTGCTGTTATTTCCTATCGCACTTTCCTTTCTTAGCGGTTTGTGACAAAACATTTTTTTATTTGTACAATATCTAGTTGTCACGTTTAGTTACGTGTTCTGTGCAACTTTCTTTTGTTGTCGGATCTATTTATGTGTTCTTACTTAGTTTGCAGTTTTTTTTTTCTCTATTGCGCTGAGTAATTTTAGCTTAGTTCAGCTTTTCTGTTTTGTTGTTGCATATTGAACTATGCTTGGAGTTTCTTTGCGCAACCGAATTGCCGAAGAACCAAGGTCACTGACATAGCTCTCAAAATCTCCAAGTTGAAGTGGCAATGGGCAAGCCACATCGCTCGAAGAACCGATAACCGATCGGGAAGGAAGGTTCTCGAGTGGTGACCACGAACCGGAAGACGCAGCGCAGGCAGGCCTCCCGCTAGGTGGACAGACGACATTGTGCGCATCACAGGTAACCGGTGGATGCAAATAGCCAATTGTCGTTCACTGTCGGCTTTCGAAGGCCTTTGTTCAGCTGTGGACGTCTAGTGTTGATGATGTTATTGAGACTTAATTTCTACGGTAATTAATGGATAATGCGATATGAATTTTATTAGGAAGAGAAGAGTTTCTGTATTTCTGCGTTGTCTGTAAACAAAATAAAAAATTATCAGTAATTATATTTACTTACAATTTAAACAGTTACAGTAGTTACAGGTAATAGTTATAGTTGCAAGTAATTACTTGTTTTCTTCAGTACAATATTACCGCTTTACTACCGATTTTTTGCGGTTTATCTTTGAAACTGACAGTTTAGTAGGTAAATCGATTAGTTTTTTGTCAAACGAAACGAAATTTCTACGTAAACCGATACTTTATTTACAGGAAGCCCATTCAATCACAGGCAGGCCTTCAATTTAATGAAGTATTGATCACATTAAAATGTATTGAGTAGATTCTAAAATGTCGGATTCACAGAATTTGCATAATATGTCTTACATACCTAGAATGCTAACTGCATAAAATTAATATAAAAATATGAGACTCTATGTCTATGATCTTATGGTCTATAATATTAAAATATTTTGAGTCATAGAAAAAAAACATATGTTAACAAGAACATTTAAGAAAGAGACTTCATCTGGTAGAAAGAGACACCTGCACAGGCGACGGCCATTATCGGTCGTGTGGCCACGTGCCCACTGTAGTGTCAAAGACCACCGAACAAAATTACTTTTTTTTTTTTTTGGGAATGATAGACGCTGTTGGCCGCAGATGGCCATTACAGCTTCACCGGACAATAGGAGGCGAGCGCTTAAAGCGCTCTAGCCTTTACGGCAGAAGTAGCGACGAGCTCAAGGGCACCTCAGGGAGGCACGGCCTCGGCTTGGGCTGTCGCTTAAGAGAGGGCTGAACAAAGACAGATCGGAAGGGGTGTTAGCTTTTTCACTTTTAGTCGCTTTTAGGTCGGTATTCAGCTATCCTGTTAGGGTAGCAGATCGCTGGTCGTGCCCTAATTATAAAGAGACTTTTTGAAAGAGATTTATTTACACGAATATTAAACAATGAAATCAAACTACTTTTACGGATTTTATCGCGGTTTATTTTAAATTTCTACTATCCCGACGTTTCGAATGCTTTGCAGCACCCATGGTTACGGGAGACCTGAGATGTTGAACGTCCTTATGTCGTAATTATGCCGGTGCACCCACAGGTCTTCTTAGTTATTATTGCAGACAGCTGTAATTTATTTAGTTACAAGGGAGGACGTGGGGGAAGCATTGTATAGAAGCATAATATTATGCAGAGTCACTATTGGCCCATGCGGGGGCAGCGCACCTTTGATAGTACCTACCGCTCGATCCTTTGATGGGCGAGCTAGGTCATCGACCTCGTCTACCGCAGTCTGTTATCAGGTTGACTTCAACTTAGAAAAACATATTAAACTTTCGTTTAATAATTTCGGTAGTGTATAGTAGTTACGCTTAAGTTTCAATAGGGTAAATCACCTATTGAAACTTAAGCGTAACTATATCAGCATTCAGCACCTTGTATTTGATTCTTGACTCATTATAAGTAGTCTTCCATATCTAACCTGTTTCTACAATAACGATTGTTAAACGTTAACGTTGTTTGACGGGCCCGTTGGTCTAGTGGTTAGACACCCTGTCCGCTAACCGATGGGTCGTGGGCTCGATTCCCACTAAGTGTCTGGGTGTTATTTATCTATTTAAGTATGTATTTACAAAAAAAAAATGTATATAAGTATTAGTATCAGTTGTCTGGTTTCCATAGTACAGGCTCTGCCTAGTTTGGGATCAGATGATCGTGTGTGGATTGTCCCAAGATACCTATTATTATTATTAATACAAAAGATAATTTGAACGTCGATATTATAAAACCTTCAATCATTAATAATAATAATGTCCTCCTCCTCCTGGCCGAAACGACCACAGCGGCCAATCTTTCACAAGATCAGCCATGTATGCAGGAGATATTATAGTGCACAAGCGCTTGCGTAGACACAAGTGCATTCTCTCTTCCTTTATAAAATACCTCTCATAATCCGATGGGACGGAAGACCGGCACGACTGCAGAGAGGTTAGGCGCAGGACCGACTTTTTACATGCCCATCCGACGCATGGATCATCTTACTTTACAGACAATCAGGTGATCGGCCTACATTGTTCTAGCCAGTAAGGAACAACTACACAAATTTGTTGCCCCCCGCAGGATTCGAACCCGCGACCTCCGGTTTACAAAGCAAGCGGTTTCCCACTGCGCCTCGAAGGCTACAAATAAATAAATCAATCATTAAATAAAAGTTACAGTTAACTGTAACTTTAAACTGTAAAAAGTAATATGGCACGTTTTTACTGGGAAAATGAAAATACCTAATAATAAGTGTTATTTAAATCTTTATTGAAATAACACTTATTATTAGGTATTTTCATTTTCCCAGTAAAAACGTGCCATATTACTTTTTAAACTGAATTTCATTTATATTACTTTTAAAATAGGCAAACAGTACGTTGTTTTTAACTAAAACAAACTAAGCACGGCTTATTTTAATACCCACTTAAGCATCCAAATTAATTTACAGTCTAATAAATTCGCGGATTAAAAACATAACGATGACATTTTCTTGCATAAAAAATGAGAAACGAAAATGGGCTCCAACTTTTTAAATATTATACGGAACATTTAAGAAGGTAGGTACTTTGTTTTCTGTTCAGTGAACCAAATAAAAAATAGAGGCAACCTACTTACACATGGTATCTCCTAGAGCTAGTAGGCTTTCGATTAAACTTGAGAAGTAGGCAAAATTTTCATATTTTTCTTTTGGCACCTATAGGAAGATATTGTGGTATAACAATTGCTTGGTTGGAGACCAACAGTGTCAGTTGGCTGAAAGCAACTACCAATCTAGTTTTAAGTTTTTTAAACTGGTCAATTAAGCAATTTGTAGAGATCCTTAAAGGAATAGGTACGTTTCACCCAGAAGGAGGCTGCGGGGCCTCCTCTAAGCGACAGCCCAAGCCTAGGCCGTGCCTCCTTGAGGTGCCCTTGAGCTCGTCGCTCCACTGCCTTTCTGGCTGGAGCGCTTTAAGCGCTCGCCCTCTTGCCTGGTGAAGTCCTCCAAAAAAAGCGAATACGCGCTGTAGGCCCTGCGTCATCGCAAGCACCACAAGGATGCTGGGGAAACGTGCATGTCTGCTTTCCCGGGACGTGCTCTAGTGTGCGTCTGGCGGTGGGGATTCTGGCGAGGTTAGAACGAAGTACCTATAGTCTGTGAAGGCCACCGCGGAAGGTTTTAGTGGGTAAGAATCCCCCATACGAGTAACTCAGCCGCCACTCCTAAGGAGACTACCTTTTAAAAGTTTCGTCCCTGACAGCAAAAAGGGGACGTTTCACTGGGATCAAATACAATTCCACAGTTCCAAACTGTTTGGTGCCTAAAAATTCGCTTAAGATAAGTGAAAAGTCCGATCTCCTCCCGTTGGGTACCCGTAAGAGGGGCAACTAAGGGGAAACAAGAATATGGGCAACAGCGTCTTTCTATTGGATTACCTACCACCTAAACTGCGAACCCCAAGACGCCTGCCAAGTGTGGGGATTATGGCCACCCCTCCTTTCTAAGGGAGAAGGCCTTGTGAAGTAAAAAGTATGACCGATAATAATACTAACATCTCCAAACACTTGATTAAAACGAATAATATACGCCATTGCTGGCTATCAAACGTTGTTAGCACAGTTGCTACTTCAATAGCGTGTTTGAAGGCCTGCACTATTGAATAATCATGAAGCACGACAACTATTTCATTAGTTAAAACTGGTGGCGTACCGGTTTATTTGAGTAATTAGTCGATATTCGTATTCGAGAGTTGATTAATCGAATAAAAGTGTTCGACATTTATGATCGGTTAAATAAGCGTCACTGGAATATTTATTGGGTCACTGTAAATGTTTTTTAATTTATTGTTTTCCTTGAAAAAATTAGGTATACATTATTGAATTTTCTTTCACCTAGAACAAACCTGACGAGGCTTGGCCATAATTCACTCTAGATTTAGATGGTTTAACACTATAGAACAACTACCTGTAGATGTTCTTTGAGTAGGAAACCTCTGGATGTTTATTTCTTAGGTTTCCCTTACAGCAATCTAAGAAATATAAAATATTTTTATATTTAATTTTTAATAAAGCTCGCGTTAAAACCTTGTAGAGATTTATGCTATTGGATTGATGTACTTATGTTATATTTTTGAATTTCGAAATTCTTTTCAAACCAACACAGTAGCTTTACGAATAACATTAGATTCACTTTCTGATTCACAATGTATCGATTAGTCAGATTTATGAAAGTTGACTATCCGCCTATGTTGTGTCGCATCTCTAGTGAAATACAATAGAGTGAAATATGCGCTCATAGAATAATGTCATCGGATGATTTCGTGTTGAGTCACGCGGTGTCGCCGAGGTCAAGTCGATTGCGGCCGTCGTCTGCCAAGGGCGTGTGGAACGTCAAAACTAGAACTTTTAAAACATAATAGCAAAGTTTTAATAAAATAACGCCAAAAACTAGACAACACCCCGTTTTTGTTTTCGCGGGGGATACCTTCAAAAGGGGACCTGTGGGTCAATCGGATTTAAGGGATTTTACCCACTAAAAACTCCGCGGCTATCGCATCGGCACATGAGAGGGGGGACAGCAGGGCTTTCAGGTGGGACACCAGGTGCAGACACTAGGAGCCCCTCAGTGCCTTGCCTTTGAGCTTGCCGCTGGGGGATGCATCAACCCCCGGGAACCAGACACAGTGTGGCACGACTTAACAACCTGAACTTAACCTCGGTGTCTTCACTGGTGACCACTGTAGATAATAGCTAACAGGATGACTAGGGAGTCATCCTGTTGAATTGCTGACAGGGGTCAGAATCCCCATATCACCCATCCCATGCCTCATTCCCAATTCACTGTGGTAGTGGGGGGAATTGGAAATGAGGGATAGGATGGGTGTTGTTTAAATCTTTGAAACTACACTATGAATTACGATGTAGATGTAGTTTTTAACATACTTTTTCAAAAGGATAAGCATGATACGACTATAAACTAGGCTTTAAAACTTAAAATTTCCGGGCGAAGTAGCGGCGGATCGCTTGTTAACCATACATTTGATTTGGAACACGTGTGTTCCATTTTTATTTGCCGGAATACATTGGTTCCATACCGCGCTTAATAAGAAGCGATCCGTCATACGCAGAATTTGGAACGCGAGACACTACTAAGAAGAACTGTTTTGGTCAGACCAATATTTGGATTGGATTACACATCCGCGTCATAACCAGGCTATCTGCTGCCTCTGCAGAGTAGGGGATTCATTCAGTACAAGTTTCATAGAGCTGCGGTGGTAACCAAACTTATCATTTTTCTCCATACATTTCAGACCAACGGAGGCTAGCTCTAACTATTAACAAGTATAAATTACAGAAGTGTAAATTTAAAGCCCGACTGCTAACAAGCTAAATGCTTAACTACTAATAACTAAGAAAATCTGAGGGTACACTGAGATAATTGTAACATAAGGACGTTCAACATCCCAGGCCACCCATGACTATCAGTGCTGCAAAGGAACCCTTATGGTGAGACTTCGTCTTCCTGTATGCCTGTCTGCCTGTCTCTCTGTTACTTCCCCAACCTCATCGCAAATGAAAAAAAAATCCTATTACTTTTTTTTTAAATGGGAGTCGAATTGGGTCATCAAAATTTCAAGGTGAGACTACTATATCAAGTGGGGTATCATATGAAAAGGCTTTATTTGTACATCTCAAAACAGATTTTTATTTTGGTTTATGTTACGTAGTACTACTATCCCTTTGGCTTTTTAGTTTGTTGTACCTACTTTCGTCGTATTTTTTTTTTCTGTATTATTTGATCTTTTGAACGGCAAGACACATTGTCGCTCTGATCTAGTTGTAACATGACAAACTGTTTAAAAAAAAAATGTGATAAAATGACAAGCCCGCTGAGTTTCTTGCCGGATCTTCTCAGTTGAGGCCGCGTTGTGATCCGGTGGTAGATTAAAAAAAAA